>CM048839.1:9638398-12134231 GCA_026545765.1 Plantago major | reverse complement strand
TTTTGCTTCTTGTGTTATTTGGACAACCAATGCTCACTTAGGAAAGGGATCTTTTGACCCAACCATTTGGAGCTATAGCTAAGTGTGTTTGAGATTGAGTTATTCCTATCTAAGTAATAATGATCTTTTATTTTCATCTGAAAACTCATTCAGTTCAGTTCTGATTAGTTATATTTTATACTACAATTCAGTTCAGTTCAGTTCAGTTCTGTTCAGACGAAGAGAACATAGCCTAAGTCCATTGCAAGTAAAGGGACTATACTGATGTAGAAACATGCTTAAACTATCAGCATTCGATAGAAAGCAATAAGAAATTTGTATCCCTATTTGAATCTGAGTCCAGGTCAGTCCAATTTCAGTCGGATTAGTACCGTTACTCAAGGCAAACGGGCCAAGTTTCTCATTCTTTAGTCTGACTCTTGAGCTCGGTTCGTTGACAAAACGAGTCAATATGACATGGTAAAGGATAGAATCACTAAAGAGGCACACGGGTGCCCCAAATTATACAAAAACCAAAACACAACATGAGCTAGCTTACTAATCAATACAGCACAACAAGGTATAGGAAAACACAAATAGGCTCTAGTTTGACTCGTTTGAATTAGACGAGATCTCAATTATCTTATTAAACGAGTCAAATCCAAGTCGAACACAATACTCTTTAAAACTCGACTAGCTTCACATATGATGGTATCATTTTTGGAGGAAAGAATAGGAAGAAGGTAATCATAACCTAGAGTACAAAGAGAGTAGCCCGCTAATATTGGATTAGACTGTCTCCACTAGTGTTGCAACACTAGTGCAACACAAAGTCTGAACCAGCTTTGGAAAATTGGGACACGCTTGTCTGCGTCCCAAAATTTGGGGTGCAGCCCAGCGCCAATTTTGGTTTTTTTTAATATTTTTTTTTCTTTTCTCTTTTTGTTTAGTTTATGGAGATTGTTTTTTCTTTTTTTTTTGTTTCTATTTCTTTCCCACTTTTTGTCTCTTTTATTGTTTTTTATTTTTCTTGTATTGTAATTTTAATTTCAAGTAATGTAAAAAATTCCAATTTCAAGTTTTATTGAATATTTTCATATGATAATAATATTTGTAACAGTAGAAACATACTTATATATAAAACATTACTTGTAAAATTTAATACAAAGTCTAGGAAAAGACCTGCTTTTCCATTAGGAATAGGAAAGACCTATTTTTTAAAGTTTTTCGCGGTCATCGGTCAGACCGAACTTTTCCCTATATGCAAAAACTCACAGACACAACATTAAATCCCCCAGTTATAAAAACTCACAGACACAACATTAATTCACCCAATTATAAAAAATCACAGACACGACATTAAATCCCCTAGTTATAAAAATTCACAGACACGACATTAATTCCCCCAGTTATAAAAAAAACTCACAAACACGACATTAAATCCATGATTATAAAAACTCATGAACCGTCATTAATTCCCCGATTATAAAACCCACCGCAAAACTCACGATACCGACATTAATTCCCCGCTTATAAAAACTCATGCACGATATTAATTCCTCATTATAAAACCCATGCATGTATGCAAAACTCACGAATACGACATAAATTCCACCAGTTATAAAAACTCACAGACACGACATTAATTCCCCAGTTATAAAAACTCACAGACATAAAATATTAAATATCACAGATACAAGAAAAATCTCACAGATGCAAAAATCCCACAGTTACAACAAAAATATCACAGTTGTAAAATCCCACAGACACAACATAAAATCCCCTGGTCATAATATAAATCTCACAGAAAGAATAAAATACATAAATGCCAACAAACATCATTCAGATGCAGAAACTGATCATAAATGGATGGTCAGGCACTAAACCCAAGCACCTGAAGAGTCAAAAATAATTTTGTTTAACAAATACTTCTAAGACTCCCTACTTTCTTCATTGTGGTAAATACCTCTCTACCTCAGGTGAATCCGTTTGGTCAGCTTGTGGTCACTCAGCTGGCTACTTCGACTTCTGCTCAAGATCATAATGTCTCGATTCTTCCAGTTCCATCCTCCGGTAGAATCTGGTTCATGTCCTTTTCGGAGATCTCGTAATTCAGGAGCCTCGCGACGGAGATGAAGCCTGCAGCGTCCACGGATCCGCATCCGCATCCGGTTGTGTCACCCAACGCGTCTCTGATCTCTTGGCGTTTCTGATTAGCGTCCACGGATCTGGATCCAGCTTCTTCTCCACCTCAATCGAATTCGGACGACAATCTCCTCTACGAAATCCTCCACCACGTCGACTACGGCCGGACCTTAGCCTCCACCGCGTGCATCAACCGCCGATGGAGGAAAACTGCTCATGACGAGCGTCTCTGGGGAGCTGTTGTGCACTAGGCACGATCATCAGATTCCTCTACAGCTGCGAGCTGTTGTTTTGGCCGGCGTGCTTCTCGTCTTCTTCGTCTTCCATTCACCGATCAACCATTTTTTTATTTTAAGTTTTAGGGGTTTTTATAATGTGACCGAGATTTTTCCAGGCAGCTGAATAAACTGACCGAACCGGCCTTTCCATATCCTAATGGAAAATCAGGCTTTATAATACTTACTCAAAATTTAAAATACATATTATTTAAAATTAAAAAGATATACATATACTAAAAAACGTAAAACGTACTTGAAAAATGTAAACTATATTTAAAATACTTATTACTTGTTTAAGTAATGTAATTTCTATTTTCAAGTAATGTATTTGAAAAAAATAATGTGATTTATTATAATTAATTAACGACATTTAAAATAAATTTAAAAATAAAGTTTAAAAGGAAATGAGAAAATAAAATGAAATGAAAAATTAAGTTTGAAAGAAATGTGAAAAGAAAATAAATTTGGAACTCAACTATTGGAGAAGATAATTGTAGGGAGTTACAAAGAGGGTTTCAGTGAGTGGAATGATGACGTAGCAGAGATAGTGGGTTGCAAAGAGTTGCAACTGGTGGATGGTATTATGTAGTGGCAACACTTGAGTGTTTGTCTCTTAAATTCCAAATTGTCGCTTTTGAGTGCAAATAAAGTTGGCAATCCCATTAATATTTTTTGGTGTACCAATTTAATGCGCATTATATTCCATTGAACTGATACTTGATAGTAATTGTTAAACCTCTTCATTATCCACAAGATATGTAAAGAATTTGCTAATTTTCTATAGGTCAAAAACAGAATTATGATGGTGTGATACAAATAATTTGCTAATTTCCTATTTTTCATCATCAAGCCTCTCAACATTAATCTTAATTTCATTGTCTTTACACCTCAAACACGAGTGCCACAAAGTATTACTACCTTGTAACTAACATCGTGCTTTACCAAGCCGGTCGATTATCACAATCAACGTATCGACATCGACATTGCTCGGTTTCAGATCGCCTCTAAATCGTATCGCCTCAACCATCGCTCAGATCGTCTTCAACCGCTATTTTTGTTTTTTTTTTAAACTATTAACTTCTTCAAAAAAATTTAATTATTAAAATTTTAACTCACCTTCCCCAATCCCCACCACCCACTACCACCGTACCAACACCACCACCCACCACCAACACCACACACCACCACCAAAATCACTGCCGGAGCTCCGATGAAATTTTCGATGGAAGCTCCGATCAAGCTTTCATGGCGGCTTCCGGTTAGAGCAAAAATATTTTTTTAAAAATATATTTAAATAATTTAAAGAGACGTGGAAAGAATAGCGTAACACCAAGCGACACGAGTGACACCCCAAGGCAACACTTACTGCGATAGGTAACAGATTATTCGATCTCCACCGTTAAAATTTTAATCTAATGGATCAAAATAGGTGACTGACGTTCGTCAGGGTAACACCTTGACTGACGGTAGAAAGCCCCAACTAACATGGGCACATTTTTCGTTTTCTCGATGCCTTTATATATAAAAGATGCATCTAAATGTTTTCCTTTTAGGTTCACTAATTGTTCAGAATTACAAAGTTCTAGTACCTACTCACTTACTAAGTTGTCCTAACGACTTTAACATGCAAGTTCAAATGTAAAATGGGACTTGGCCAAATAGTTTCAATGTCTGAGCATACAACACGAGCAAATGGCATACGAAACCAGACGAGGAGACAAGATATAAGGTGGTCCTCCTGCGTGATCCGAACAAACACTTCCCATCTTGATTAGGTGGTGGTATGCCACATTATTGGTCTCTCCAGGCAAAATAAAAGGTGACCTCTTCACCCACATAAATTTTACGCCCAATAGCTAGTAAACGTTCATACTATGGCCTCGTGGAGTACTATTAAATTAGAAATATTATATACCACTTGCTTACTACTACTACTAATAGGAATTCCACCAGCCAAACCAATTCAACTTAAAACTTATGGCAAAATGGGAACAATCACAACATCCACGATTGAATTGATACAATGTTCTTTCAAGTTAATTTTCAGGGAAATAGTCAAAGATTGGGAATAAATTCATTCATGAATTTTTTTTAAGAATATTCAAATTTTAACTATTTTCATTTATGACATTTGACTTAGAAGTTAGAACAAATCTATATACTACTTCATTTTCAGAGCATTTTATTGAAGTTAGAAACACTTGACTACTTTTCTCACTCCATTTTCAGCATCTTAGTTAATGGTATGAATATTACTATGGCATATTATGTTTCTTCACAAACATATACTACTAGTATAAGGAATAATCAAGTCGCAAAAGAAGTATTCCCTCCTATTCATATTATAAGATGTTTTAGAATTTTCACACAAATTAAGATAATTCTCTCTTCATTGATAGTTTTGATAAAAGATTGAATACAAAAATGTTGATGTATTGAATGAATAAATCCACCAATAAAATATAAAAATATATTTACTTTTTGTAGAGTACAATACAAAATAAATGAATAACAATAAAATAAATGAATCAAATGCATAGAAAATGACGAAAATACAAATCACATGGTAGAATTTACTAAAACATCTTATATTAAGCAAATAGTTAATAAACCAAAACATCTCATAAAAAGAATAGGAGGGAGTACTCCATAGTCCATACATACATTCAATATCATTATTGAATGATGTCTCGTGATTTATTTCATTAGTATATTCATGAGGTTTACGATAAAAAACGTGTAATATTATACTAACGTATGCGTATTACTAACCGCATCAGTCAAAAAGATTAGATTTAGACAGACTAGTAATTTGGTGGTCATTACATAGTAAAAGGAGGAAATACAAGCTAGAGTAATAATGGCTTCAAATTCCGTTTGTGCTTAAAAAATAAAAACCTGGACGATTGAATGTTCACTTGAATTTTATTTAGTACTCCTTCCATTTCAGAAAAAGTGTTACATTTTACCATTCTCAGGTCAACTGTCTCCGCGTTTGATCACAATTTACTCTTAAACGATATTAATAAGTAAATTATTAAAATTATATAATAAAAATTTAGTAATTAAATTTTTATTATATGATTTTATTAAATTATTTACTATTATCGTTTATGAGTAATTTTGGTCAAACTCGAAGACAGTTGACCAGTTAAAGTTAAAATGTAACACTTTCTCTGAAATGGAGGGAGTACATACTTAAAGATCAATTTTGACGTTTAATAAAGTTTAGTCCTTGTGCTTACATTAGAAGTGAAGTTGAGATATGGTGCGTTATGGATCTTATGTATCTATGTAATTTTAATCGGTTATTAATAATTGTTTTGTCATTTAAAAAGAATATTTTTTTTGTTGTGTATGCATTTCCATCCACACACGGCACAATCAAGCAATTGCACCTAATGAGGCCTTAATTAAATGTTAAGATATGTAATTATCATACGTTTGATTCTTCTTCCAAGACACGTCCAAATCATTATCAAGCCAGAATATTATGCTAGGTCGAATATCCAAGAAATATGACGCAAATAGAGACTCCATATAAATTGATTAAAAAGGAGAAAATCAATAAATTAATTGGATGCAAATATGCAATTATTTGTGAGATCATTATAATTATAACAAATTGTTATAATGACCCTACTTTAATTTCCATTTCATATGAATTTGAAATTCTCAATCACTTTTTGGATAGAAATTACTCTGGCAACTAAGGAGAGAAATCTATGATTGTTGTAAATCATAATTCTATGAGAACATAATCGTGGACTTGCGCAGTGTATCACTTTCGACCTTGTGTTCCAAAGTATTAGCAATCCTATGAGGTTACATGAACCGTTAGTGTATACTTCCACCTTCCACCGTCCCTCCGAAGAGTGAGGAAAATAAGGTAAATTACTTTTTAATTAAAATAATGGTGCGGGGTTGAGATTTTGTGTTGACTTTAATTTTTGTATTGGATTTTGTGAAATAGTTAAATATATTAAATATGGTAGATGGAGTATAAATTGACAAATATGGAAATTGAAAGCTTTAAATTGAACACAAAAAATGCCAAATGATAAGCTTCAGATGGGACGGAGGAAGTCAAGAAGATATAGACGACAACACCAAAATCACGTCAACTCCTCGTGGAAATTTATGCATCGTGTTCGTGTGTCTCCTATTTCGATACATCTTACTCCATCCGTCCCGCAGAACTTCATACATTTGCCATTTTTAACCATTCCACAGAACTTCATACATTACCAAAAAAGGAAGCTACCCCACACCCAACAAATAATAAATAATATCAACTTTACACTCAAATTACACAATTTGCCACCTTTTCTATATTCTATAATTACTTTAACTTTTCGTATAAAACTGTGTCAACCCTAATGTATGAAGTTCTCCCTCCTATAATGATGAGCGAATCATTACTTGCTCACGTGATATCTTACGTTACTTTGACTAGAATCCATTAAATTGAAGTCTTTCTTAAATCTACAACCCATGAAATTCAATTAACTTACATTTTTTGAATTTAAATTTCAACTCGGAATCATTGTATTTCCCATATATTCAAATCTCTTATTTAGTGGAGATATTTCCTTAATCTCATAGTTCAAAGAATGCTACATTCATTATAACTTTTGAATCTAAAACTTAACAACTCCAATTTGTTTCTCACCAAATATTCAATTTTCTCTATGTAAAATAAGGGAAAAGTTACGATCAAGCCTGAACTATTTTTAAGGTGAAGAAATATAACGTAAACATATACAGTAAAAATGGATGACCTTTATTGAAAAAAATGTTCAGCTATGTACCGACTTCTTACTCTCCCGTAAAAGAACACGACGGGTTGCTTACTTCTGAGCCCATGTAAGTGGGCCGGAACCTAACCCATCTCCTCGAACCACACCTCAGGCCCACAATCTTTCGCCTTCCGATAAGGTACGTTGTCGGAGCAAGTTGACCACGCACTCCTTATCCGCGTGTAACACACTCGCCTCTATTAGCCCTTTTCCTTTTTCTTGCCTCTTTTTTCAAGCTTGCTTTTTTTTTTTTAATTTTGGCAACACTTACACTTCACTTTGGAAATTAGCGACATCTCTTCTTTGTCCTCTAATGGTCTCTTCAATTTCCTGTCTTAAAAAACCCACTGTATAAAAATCTCAATTTCCCTTCTCCATCTCAATCTGTATATACACTGATACACACACAAAAAAAAAAAAAAAAGAAGAAAGAAAGAGACAGTTCTGTCAATCAGTGTGTATAAATAGAGATAATAAAGCTCAAATCTTGGTATATTTAATTTAATAGCCATATTAAGCCAAATCTCTCTTTTCAATTAGGAGAGAGAGGGTGTATTAAACTTGTTTTGGAGGTATAAGTATAGCAAGATTCCAAAGGTGTGTGCTTTAGGGTTTTGTTGTGCTGCTGCAGCTGATGCAAGAAGAGGGTCCATGTGAATTTGGCTTCTTGAGTGTCAAAGTAGGTAAAGACTCAATCTTTTTGAAGTTTTCTGTGGTGTTGTCATCTTTTTGATGTTATTGAACAACCATTTGCTTTTGGATTCCATGCTGATTACACAATTTGCACAATTAGATATTGTTTACTTTATTTGAGCCTAGCTGTTGTATTATTCTGATGTCACACAACAAATCTGAGGCCTAAAGTTTTGGCCTTTTTTTTGGGTGTTCAAGTTCTTGAAGAGATGATTTCTGAGTGAAAAATAATGGAAGGGGAAAAGTGGTATTCTGGGCATAGGCACTTGAAAGTTTCTTGGATTCAGCATCAAATCAGTCAGAATGGTGATGCATTTTCATACCCACCTCCATATTTACCTTCACCAATTGCTAGCACTAATATCCAGAAAGAATCAAGCCATACATCATCAGCAATGAGAATTAGTCCAGCTTTGCTTTTCATTATAGTGATCTTAGCTGTTCTGTTTTTCATATCCGGTGTACTGCACTTGCTAGTTAGATTCCTTACCAAAAAGCCAGCTTCCTCACAATCCAATAGGAATTTGGAGGATTCGAGCTCCGATGCCTTGCAGAGGCAGCTGCAGCAGCTCTTTCATTTACATGACTCGGGTCTAGATCAGGCTTTTATCGATGCGTTACCAGTATTTCCATATAAGGAGATTGTAGGCCCGAAAATGGAGCACTTTGACTGTGCTGTGTGTTTGTGTGAGTTCACGGAGACTGATCAGTTACGGTTGCTCCCCACGTGCAGTCATGCTTTTCACATAAACTGTATTGATACCTGGCTTTTGTCGAATTCTACGTGTCCTCTTTGTAGAGGTACTCTTTTCAATCCCGGAGAGAATCCCATGTTCGATTATGATGATTTTAGGGAAGATGATGTGTTTCCTGGTGAGAATGCGATCTCGAATGTTCAAAAGAGGGTTGAAATTGAAGAAGTCGCTGCAGAGAAAGGGGTTTTCCCGGTTAGGCTTGGAAAGTTTCGGAAGTTGGACAATTCCGATGGCGAATCGATAGGAGAAACTAGTAGCAGTAAATTGGATGCGAGAAGGTGTTACTCTATGGGTTCGTATCAGTATGTGGTTAACAATGCTAATCTTCGGGTGGCCTTGAGTCGTGATAAAGGTGCAGGAGATGGGAATAAAGTGACATGGCAAAACCGTACTTCTGCACTGGATGAGAGTATAGAAGGGAAGAAGCTATCTATTGGTACTAAGACTGATAGTTACTCAGTTTCCAAGATTTGGTTGTGGTCTAAGAAGGGAAAATTTGGAAGTTCTACGGACGACAATTTAGAGAATCCTACATCTCCTAATTTGGATTTGTCATGGATGAATTGAACACAAGCCATCTGAAAAGGTACTGTACTTTCTGTTCATTGGTTCATCATCAATCAATTTTTGGTGGTTCGGTTCCTTCTGAAATTTCAGTGACCGTGATTTACAGGATTTTGGTGGGGATTATGAATAGATTTCTCTTTTCTTTGTTACGATGGTTATGCATAGTCGAGCAATATAAATTGATGCAAAAGTTTGTCTCAGGCTCTCAGCTGTTTGATGCTTGTTCTGTTTGATATTTATTCCTTGTCTGTTTTACTTCTTTTCGCCCCTTTTGTCAGATATTCAATGTACATTTTAGGATTATAGTTGCGATTCTTGATATGACTATATTAGCTTGATATGACATACTGATAGAATTAGCTGCCACTTAATATCTTGAAAAGAATTCTCTAGAGCTAGCTTAAGAAGTTGTTTTCCTGCGCTGAATCTTTGGGTAGACACTAAGGTTCGATTCTTGTTTTCCCACCTGCCTCTGCTTATAGCCAAGAAGATGCAGCCAAAACCCCGAATAGGAAAACTGTGTCTGTATCTGTGTATGCTTGCCTTAAGTGTCCGTGGTACGTAAAGGCGCTGCACGAAGTACTAACTGCACTACATCACCTTCAATCCTTCATTCACAAGAAAGCACTCAAGATTGCAAAAATCTTGAGTGCTAATTTAACCATGGCTTTTCACCCTATTCCATCAAGACTTGACATGTTAATTTGACCATGGCTTTTCACCAGTTAGAGTAGCAACAAACTTTTACACCTAAGCTTGTTTTGGTAGATTAATTATCACCTTTTTTTTCCCTCCAATTCACTTTCTTTTGCTATCATGCTATAAACTTTATTAGATGTGTACTTTGGGGAACTTTTGTGTATATGGGGTGGGTTTCTTTTAAACTGGGACCTTATGGTGGATCCAAGAAATTAAGAGTTAATAGTAGTTTTGAGTCTTGTGATGAGAGCTTTTCTGTTCAATGTTCAAACCTTGGCTGTGGCCACTTTGCAAAGGGCCAAATGTGAGTGTGTCATTGCCATGTGGCATCTTTTCTTCCCTTTTCCTTTTCATTTTGTTAACCCGATAAATGTTTTTGTTTGGTGTAGTCAACACTAATTTTATATCAGCAACACATATACACACTCCATTGGGGACAGTGTGCCTTAAAATGACCTTCTTATCCTAGGTATGAGTCCGTTCCTTTTTCCACACCCGTGCTCGTATGTGTCTCTTCGTTGCCTCATCGCGGAGAGGACTCTCGAGCTCTATTTGCCAGCATGATTGATGCAAGAGGAACTTTCATAGATAAACTTATCTTATAGGAGACGGACTAGTAATGTGATAGAGTATAGCTACGGCCTATGAGTCTTGTGAATGTAAATGTTTAATGCTAGAGGAGATATGTTCCTATATAGTTTTGAAAAGACTCCAAACTTCAACAGTCGCGTATAGCTTATATCAGTAGGGGAAATCAAATAGAGCAAATTTTATCGAATAGACCTGTGGAAAAGAATAGCCGGAGGGAAGAAAAGGTTATTTTGAAAATGGCAGCTATATAGCTCGGCGGCATAGATTTTTTCTAGTTTCTGTTTATTTCCATCAAGTTTTTGAACCCCAATTTGGAGGGTGAATAGGCTCGTTCTGCTTTCAAGCTCTGGTCCGAACATGAGGAATACCTCCATGTCTTGGATGGGGCTTTCTCTTGGTTTTGACATAGCAATGCATGACGGGGTATCAGCTTAATTATTCGTAGGGCGCCGCTCTAGCTCAATCCACACATAACCATGAGATGTGGCGCATGATATTATTCCTCGTGTTCTAACCAGAGCTTGAAACTGAATACGACATGCACAACGTTGCAATTAGGACGCTTTACCATGGAAGCTGATATCCTGCTGGGGTGGGAAGTTCCAAATCAATGGGGGTGATATTATTCGTGATATTATTGATCTCCTCCTCTTCCTGCGGAGTAGTGGGGTCCACAGTATTACCCGTCATGGGGATGTCGATGTTATCACTCCTAGTGTATCATAAATCGATTCTCCATTTCGTAAATTATTCTGATTTGAATTTATAAATTTTAAGAAAAGTAGAAAATCTAAGTCTTTTTTGATTATTAGAGATTAACTGAGTGGTATATTGTAATAAAAGTAAAAGGTAGGGGGTTTTATTATTTAACTAGTTTCCATAAATGAAAATTGTAACACTTTTAGTGAAACGTCGAAAACGGAAGTTGTAACACTTTCTTTAAAATGGAGGGAGTAATGCAAAAACCCAACTTTGTTTTTTTATCGCATATTTTCTCTTTGGATGAATGAGTATAAATGGGATTCGGGTTAGGGTGAAGAATGAATTAGCTAGGCCTAAGCACATGAAAACGAAAGGATAGTTGTCCAAGATTGGATTATAGTTAGTTATATAGTATATGATGGTGGGGCAAGATAAAATAGTTGAGGTGTCAAATCAAACATGACCCAACTGACAGATGAATCTCAAACACCCGCTTTTGTCTCTATCATTTCATTTCACTTATATTAATATGATCTTACAAGCGCGTGACTCTTTGTCAACCGATTGCCTTCTCATGTTATGTTTCACTAATGTCTTTCACATCCATGGTCCATAATTTCTTGGCCAAATTTCTCATTCTTCAAACTCGAGTCCATTCATTAACAAATTAGCCAACATGCGACTCAAAGCAGAAGAAAAATACATTATTTGAACGAACTCGATAAGAAATGGAGCTCTTTACATAGCTCAAGGGAATTTGAGGGGTATACCTCCATTATGTGCTAGGAACATTTTAAAGTGAAAATTGCTCCAAAGATTTAACCAAAATGTAGCATCATCTATCCTGTTGACATTCATATCATCCTCAAAATCATGTGCCACACAATAAATAGGCAGAATATTTTTGTACTAGAACTTAGGGCAAAAGAATAATAATGCTTCAATGATAGGCCATAAAATCAGCAAATTATAATATGGTTTGAACAAGTGTGATTCTGTCATTAGTGATTAGACAGCTACGAATCTTTTCTTTAGAGCATTGCACGAACCATTGGATTCCATGTTAGATTTCCTTTTTCCATTGCACAAACAATGAACCATGTGGACTGACAAAACTGTTGCAAACTATGACTTACAAATTATTGAAGATTACAAAAGCCAATCTCTACTATAGGAGATGAAATCGAGGTACACAAATGATTCTTCCCAAGGTGGATTCTCTTGTAACTTGTTTTTAGTAATTAGTGACACATTTGAATAATTTTAGAAAGCACGACTTAGCAAAATATGGAGTGTTTTATTTGAATAATTTTAGAAATCACGAATTAGTAAAATATGGAGTGTTTTATTTGAATAATTTTAGAAATCACGAATTAGCAAAATATAGAGTGTTTTATTTGAATAATTTTAGAAATCACGAATTAGTAAAATATGGAGTGTTTTGTAAATTAATCTGTGTATATATAACTCATAAAAGAGTCATTAGTAATCGCACTAACTTTGATAATTTATGTCATTAGCAAAGGTTGAGATTTTTAAATATTTTTTTAATTTAAAAAACCTCATTAAAAACCTTAATAATTTCATGTTCACGATAGTAGAAGCCTTAATATTTTCCTATTTTCCGATGAGTGTCCAGGTACTTCCAAATTACCATTTACCACCAAGAAAGTCTCCCATTAACATAAGATCAAATCATCATTTATTTTGCATTCAATTAGATTTGAAGAATATTGATGAGAACTTGCAACAGTCGATGAATGCTTCAGCTTCACAATGTATTATGAATAAAGGACCTCTATTATGAGATGGTTACATAATGACCATTCATAAACACATATCAGCAACACTTTGACCAACCACTAAGTTAGGCTATGTTATTTTCAACTTAAAAGCTCGATTCGATTCGATTAATTCGATTCGATTATCTTGGTTATATTTTATCTACAATTCAATTCGATTCGAGAATTTCAATTGAAAGAACGAGTCACTTTAATCCTTCTTGACCAACTATTAACCACCAGTAAATCCTTTTCACCACTGTAAGTAATCAAACAGTTAAAGTAGTAGGTGCATCAAATTCGTCTTTAACACTCATATCGATCAACTTTACGAAGATCCCATTCTATTTTTTTGGGCGAGAGTTATCAAAAAAAATTAGAAGCCTAAGTAACAGATTGCTAAAAAAATGCTTAAATTCCACTTCAATTCCAGTGATTATCATTTTAAAAAATGGTATAATATGAACAAATTGGATGTAACAGTGATCATGAGATTCAACTAAACACCAAAACAATCCAGCCACCAATCAACCACCGTATCTCCGCCGCAAAACCCGATCACGCAAACAAACTCTCCTCCTTGATCACACTATTCTGCCCCCTGATCGCAGCATACCTCGAAGAAAAATCCCTAAACACCCTATCCTCATCAAATTGACCATCCTGCACCGCTCCTTCATCGAAATTCAACGCGTAGCTCATCGGATCATACTGAAATCTCCCCGATTTCGACCGGCTAGCCGCAGACGTCCGATTGAATCGCCGTATAAACGTCTTCCATTTAGGTCCGGCAACAAGCTCCGACCACTCCCTCACCTTCTTCAACGCCGTAACACCTTTATCCAACCAATTCGGGATCACACTCTCCTGCTGATGATGCTGATCGGTGTCCGATGCCGAAATTCGCTCCCAATTGTCCGGCCGAGGGGAGCTGAAGCAGGGCAGGTTGATGAAGAAGCAGCAGCCTCTGCTCACAAGCGGCGTTTCCGGTAGATCGTCATATCTCGGGGAGAGTTCAGGTGCCGATTGCGACATGGTTGGGTGTGAGAGAGAGAATTGGGAAATTGGGGTTTTTCTGCAAACCCTAATTTCGTCTTTTCCTATCTCTCTGTTTACAGTGTCTGTGTGACGTTTCTATTTTTTTGGGCGTTTATATATATAATATAATGGTGAAGAAACGGGAACCGGGAAATGCCGGTGATTTGGACCGGGTTTGGTAACTGTCAACAACTAGGAGAAACGTACAGCTGGAGCCAACAAGTGGAGGGGCCAGTTGGACCGGATCGGGTTGAATAATGAGTAAGGTTTTTAACGGTCCAATTTGCATGCGTATGTGTAAATGATTAGGATATAATCTTTGTAATTATGTAACAACGATATTATTAATTGATTGAGACCCATACTTTAAGATTATTGATGGGTTTTAAGTTTTAACGAATGAAATACACATGTTTCTTTATTATAGTTATTATCCGATTTGTATAGAAGTTTTTACTCCTTTACTTTGAAAATCATTGTTATAGGAGTTGCGTCATTGTATTTTATGTATGTTGACTCAATGCTTCTAAGTGTCCGTTTGGTTTGAAAAGGGGTATTTCATTTTGTAAAACTGGATTATTCGGTCCATTTAAGTAATTGGATTATGTTTGGGGGTTTTCACCTAAAAATTTTGTATGGTTGGACTTTACGAATTGGATTATTGAATTGATTTTTGATTATTCAGTAGGATAAAACAAAGTGGAATTACTGATATACCTCTATGTTTTTCCACTTATTGTATAAAATCGAGTTTGATTTAGTGAAAATTACATGTGAGCATAAATTTGGGAGGAGCAAACTGGATATAATCTTTGTAATTATGTAACGACAATATTACTAATCGACTGAGACTCGTACTTTAATGCTTTAAGATTATTGATGGACTTTGACGAATGAATTACACGTGTTTCTTTATTATAATTATTATCCGATTTGTATAGAAGTTTTTACTCGTTTACTTTGAAAATCATTGTTATAGGAGTTGCGTCATTATATTTTATGTATGTCGACTCAATACTCCTAAAGGATGTTGAGAACTCTTAGGCCATAGAATTTTACTCCTTTCGTGGAAACAGTTTGATTTTTCTCCAAAGAGCAAATTAAAAAAGAGAAGAACAAATCATTCACTTGTGTACGTATTTTGTATTGATTTGCTAACAAGAAGTTTCACATATAGTTGAAATTGTAAGTGGTTGGGAGGTTACGATCTACTTTTTGTATCTACACATCCTCTTGGGGAGATATGCCCTTTCTTAGTACATGGTGCTTGGAAAATTGAGATGACACAAACCAATTATGCAATTAAGAAGTTGAAGTTTGGTACATACTCCTGTTATCCATCTACTACTTCTCCATTTTATACCAAATATAATCTTTTTTAATGGAGTGCCATCATAATCCTAATGATCTGCCAGTCAATGCATCTGGACAACTTTCATCACTTTCCAAGATTGAGAAACACTTGTCTAGTAAATTTTTTAAGTCTAATCCCTACATAGTATATATTTTTATTGATCTATAAATCTCTCATCAAATGTGTGCTGCTACTGTGCTACATTTTTAATGATTGTAGGAAAACTACACAAGATATACTATATATATGCTTGAATCTTGGAGTTATTACTCGAGTAGCAGGTTTTTTCGAAAAACTCTATTCTTTCGGAGCTCACATCGATCTGAAGGTTTCCATTCATAGTTTCGTACAAGTTGATTAAATATTGAGCAGGTGCATAAAAAGACGGACGCAACTCACTCAGTTTAATTTAATTAGTTATTGGTGAAGCATATGAGAATCTTGATAATTCATGGTTGGTGATGCAACTAATGAATTGAAATGCTCTTTCGGTTAGTGTTAGGTAATGTTTATTAGATTGATTTATTAATGTTAATTGCAGATTTCATTACTGTACTACTTTTAGGATCAACACATATAGTTGTGTAATATTCTTCTCTTTTTATTTGGAATCATTCTTTTAATTTTCCATTCTTTCTAGTGATCAGATACAATCTGCATCTAACAGTACTTTAATTTTTAAATGTCTGTATCTTCTACTCTGTCTATCACAGTGGGTCAATTTACCTGAACTTGAGCTCCAGTTCTTGGGTACAGACAGTTCTGTTACTTGCCTTGTTCCCAAAGAGACGCAATCTTGTTTATGTTGATGATCGTTGGTGAAAACAGAATTCTCTTGCACATAGCAGATATGGATTGAACATTTTTTCTTAGCGGAGAGCTTATGAAGGGTTATGGAACGGAGATCTATTTCTCCAAGAATGATCGAGATTGACATTTAAGGATGCCTATGTTTTGGTGTCTTTCTTTCATATGCTCTTATGTTTCCTCATGTTCCATTTGTCAAGGTAAGGATAGAGGGGGGCTTGGCAATAAAGAAACACTTCATACCGGAGAAAATCAAAGTTGTAATGAGAATATACACATTTGAACCGGCTTGTACCAGGACTATGTCTATTTGGCACATCAGGTGAACCCTACAATACGCCAAGCCTACGAGTTAGATGGAGTATTTCACTTTGGGGGAGGTTGAAAGTGATAGTAACGATAAGAATTATTGGAAAGTAATTGTATAGATCAGGACTCAGAAGTTTGAAACTTAAAGACATACTGAGAAGGCTTTATAACAGCTTTTGGCCTACTTCTGGGAAAGTAGTTCCTTGGTTATGAATGGTTGGAGACACAGTTTCGACTTTGTGAAGCTCCTATACTACTTGGTTGAGCTTACGAAGCCAGTTTTGGCAACTGAAGAGCGAAGAGACGACCTTAACCTTAGGAGTTAGGAGAGGATGAACATGATTCAAGCTTATGTTTGTGGCTTTTGCTAACAGAGTTGCAACAATAAAAAAAAACGGTTAGACCAAAAGAAAACAATAGATTCGCATAACTTTTTATTTACAATAAAGATATATAACTATTACAAAGTAGAATACACTAATTTTTGAATCCTTGTTTGGGCTCATAACTACGAATAAGATTCGATTGATTCTCCTCGACTCCTTGTTTTTTTTTGAAACGGCAAAAAAATTAAATATAAAGTTAAGGTCTTCAAGAGCATAAGAAATGCTCGAGGTAAAACAATACAACTCAAAGCCTCAACACAATGAGGTCCAGCTAAAAGTCCCAACCAAAACAAAAAATCTAAACCAGCAACAGAATACATTAACATCCCATGTACTAATCCAACAAAAACACTAGAATAATAAAATAACTCTGATCACCCAGAAAACCAAAAACGGGAACCATTAACAATTCTCCTCGACTCCTTGTAATGCTCATAACCGTGAATACAATTCTCCTTGCAATCCTTGTTTGGGCTCATATCGGGCAAACTTCATAAAAGCCCACCCATAGAACTCGTGATTCAAAATGGGATTAAAAATGATGAAAAGGAAAGAGGAAGACTTCAAAAGCTCTGGCTGCCCAACTTTTTAGTGCAATATTTAAAATTCTTCAAGGTCTAATTTTTTCCGGTGCCCTTAAATTCTCCAATAGTGGACCAAGGAATGTGATGTACACATATAATTTTGCCGAATTCTGTAAAGAATACAAAGAATACAAGCTGAATAATTAGCTTATTAACTATGTTGAATTCCGAGATAACACAACGTAAATATTTGTGATGGGAATCAGGAAGTAAATATATATATAGGTTTAGAAAAATTGTAAAAGTCTTTCAGAGATACAGACAAAATTGAAGAGGCTATAACATAATACATACCTCCTACTCCACTTGAGTTAACTTGAGTTGTAAAGAAGGTAGATCTGTAACCAGTTGTTCTTCTCCAGTCTCTTTTAGTTTTTGCTTTCACCTTATATACCATTACATTATTGGCTCAACCCTTTTCTATAACAAAAGATAGAATGTTACAGGTCAGAGTTTACTCTTTGAAGGAACTGTAATGTATGTTGTATAAAATGCTGGTTTAAGGAGAATGAATGAATGAATGGAGACACAAGGAAGAAGAAGAGAGTGGTAGAATATATAGTAGCTAGCTAGTTCAGTGAGTTCAAGTAAAATCGAGCATTTGATTGGAGATCTTTGGGTTTGTTGCAACTGATTGAATTGTACAACATGCCATTATTGCTTCCTTAACCATTGTTTTGTCTACTTCTCTTTCATTTGCTGGATTTTCAAAGGCTTGGTCAATCTTCATATAGTCCTTCTGTCCCATTTGCAGGTTTGGATCCTAACAAATTTTTGTAAAAATGATTGAAAAATGGTAACACTTGAAAATATTTGGAAAATCCCATGTCCAAATGTTGTTACATTTTCAATGATTTAAGAAAAACTACACAAGATATTAATATATGATTGGATCTTTGGATAGTGTGTTAAACAAGCCGGATCTCATTTCTCGAGCTCGGCTCGAGCTGTTATCGAGTTTTGAGCTTAGCTTGGACTCCTCATTAACAAAACGATCTATTTTTCATGCTCGAGCCGAGCCATACATGGCACGATAACAAAACAAGCACAAAATTGGTATCGAGCTCGGCTCAAACACCTTATCGAACAAGACAAGCTCGAGCTTATACAAGCCGAGCCCTCGATAAGTATCGAGTCGTATAACAACTTCAAAAAACTCTATTTATTCCAGAGCTCACATCGACCGGAAAGATTTCATTCATAAATTTGTACAGGTTGATAAAAAATTGAGCAGTTGCACGAAACGAACTGATGCAATGCAACTCAGTCAGTTTAATTTAAGTTATTGGGCAAGCATATGAGAATATTGATAACTGATGGTTGGTGTTAGGTAATGTTAATTTCAGAGTTCATTACTATACTTTTAGGATCAATACATATAGTTCTGTGATATCCTTCTCCTTTTATTTGGATTCATTCTTTTAATTTTCCAGTCTTTTTAGTGATCAGATATACAATCTGCATCTAAGTATCTAACACTTCAATTTTTAATGTATGTATCTTCTACTCTGTGTATCACAGTTTGGGTCAATGTACCTGATCTTGAGCTCCAGATCTTGGGCTACAGACTACAGTCCTGTTACTTGCCTTGCATTCATAGAGCCATAATCTTGTTTATGTTGATGGTCTTAGACCTATAGCCATCTGGAATATAAATTGCAAAGTTGCTACGAAGATCACGGCTTTAAGGTCGAATACAATTATGCTAGAAATCGTTGGTGAAAATACGAATGCTCTTGCACATAACAGAACTATGATTTTTTTTTTCTTGGGTTCAACCATCACTGGAAATGGAATGAAGTCCATCAGAGTTCAAAATAAACAAGTCTAAAATTGAACGAATACCTGGATGAGAACATTAACGTTTTGGTGTCGTTTTCTTTCATATGCTCCTATGTTTCCTAATGTTCTATTTGTCAAGGTAAGGATAGAGGTGGGTTTGGCATTAAAGAAACACTTCATACCGGAGAAAATCAGAGCTGTAATGAGAATATTACACATTTGAACCGGCTTCTACCAGGACTAAGTCTATGTGGCACAGCTCATTAGAAGTGTACGAGTTAGAGAATACTCCTTTGTTAGAGAAGCCAAGCAACAAGCCTATGAGTTAGATGGAGTATTTCAATTTGGGAGGATCGAAAGTCATAGTAACTGATGTGGGGTAAATCCGGATAAGTCAAAACCCTAGGTCAAGTGCATAGAGCGGAGAGGCTAATAGTCAAGTCGTGTAGTTCAAATCGTCTAAGTCAGGGGGTCCGTCGTCCGGTAGTCAGTTAGGTCCGCCACAGTGTGGGTCCGGAGAGAGGAGCTTTCAGGTTCTTCTCTGTTCTGGATCTGGGGTCCGTCGTCAGGTAGGCCGTTAGATCCGCCACAGTGTAGGTCCGGAGAGGGGAGCTTTCAGGTTCTCTCGGAAATGGTTCTCCTTAAAGTGGGCGGCAAAGTTTGACTCGGGCGTTTCCTGAGAACAAAGGAAGGGGTTAGACCCTTTTGGGCTGGCCTGCCTTGGGCAGTCCGGACTAAGACTCAACTTGGGTGACGGGCTTATCGAGTTATCTCGGACCCGAAACTTAGAGAGTAAATTTTGTAGAAGTAGTTGCGTACCTTAATGAGTAGTAAATGCGGGCTATTTATAGGGGAAGCTCGGGGGACAAGTCGTCTGACTTCCCGGAATCTTGTCGGTTTGGTGATAGCGTGGCACGTGGTCTCGGAGGTAGGTGGCGCGTTTATCACACGTTAGTTAGTGCGACTTCTCTGTAGACGGGCCCTTTTTAGTCGGCTAAGTCCGTCCGGACTTTTTAGGGTCTTTTCCTTCATGATTTATAGTAAGGCTCTTTTGTACCGGGCGTCTTCCTGGGTGCCGGAATATGTAGTAAGGCTCTTTTGTACCGGGCATCTTCCTGGGTGCCGGACTCTTTTTCCTTGGTGGCAGCTAAGAGCGTTTCTTGTGATTGAGAACATTGTAGAAAGGTTTAATTCGTTGGACGGACTCATATGTACATATCAGTAACAATACAAATTGGCCGAAAGTACTTGTATAAATCAGAAATGAAGTGAAGCGAATTTCAGAACTCAGAAGTTTGAAACTTAAAACACAGATTGAGAAGGCTTGTAGGCTGTAGCAGCAGCTTTTGGCATGCTTATGGGAAACTACTCCTTGGTTATGACTTTGTGAAGATCCTATACTACTTGGTTGAGCTTGCGAAGTCAGCTTTGGCAACTGAAGACAAGTTTAGGAGAGGATGATGTAAAGATATATTACAAGACTCAACTTCAACTTGAAGAAGAACTCATCTCCTAGTCTAAATCGTATTTTATCATATTACGTTTTGTATTAAATATCTTCTAGTATAACTTAGTTTCCGTTTCTTAGTTGGATTAGATAGTTAGTTTATATTTCTATATAAGCATATGTTGCTTTCTATTTCTTGTACTCTTATTACTCTTAATCTTCTATTAATATAGTTTTTTCTCAATTTCTATATTGTAACATGGTATCAAGAGTTAGGTGTCGTTCGATGCTGCTTCACATCTTTCTTCCTCCTCCTCGTGACCCTCTTTGGTTATGCCGTGATCGATGAACGGAATTGGGACGGACTTTAGAAGATGATTTTTTTTTTCTATTCCTTCTTGCTTGGAATCTTCTCACTTGTATCTATTACAAGCTCTCGATATCTACTATCTCTACTATCATTATTGTTCTCATATACCTCTCGATGCTCTTTTCTTCATTAATCTCTCAAATTGCTCCCCCTTCTTGATCAAAATTTATGATCAATCTTGCCATTGTTGCTCTCTCATTCCTTGTGATTTTTATACCAACTGCTAAAGTTGATCTTGGACTGCTCAGGTCCCTATTTGCCTGCTCTGGGCTTGCTACTTCTCCTTATGGTTTCTTCGTCTTGGACTGCTCTGGTCCCTCTCTCTGCCTGCTCTGGACCTATCTCTATGTGATCAATTGTTGATCCCTCTTCGCTATTCTGGGCTTACCTCTATATCTAATCTACTATATACCTGCTCCGGGTATTACTCTAAGTGGTCATACGTTGATCTCATCTATCTATGTCAGCTCTATAGTTGTCTCTCTATTTATGCCTGCTCTGGGTGAATGTCTTTATGCCTGCTCTGGGTAAATGTCTATATGTCTACCCTGGGTGTCTCTATCTCTGCCTGCTCTGGGTGGATCTCTATCTATGCCTGCTCTGGGTGTATCTATCTCAGCCTGCTCTGGGTTGCTCTGCTATTGCTATGGATCTTTTCCTCCATCTGCTATTCAAGATGAATATTTGCGATACCCAAGTTCATCTTGAGGGGGGGTGTCAGGATACTAGTCTAATTCGTATTTTATCATATTAGATTTTGTATTAGATATCTTCTAGTATAACTTAGTTTCCGTTTCCTAGTTGGATTAGATAGTTAGTTTATATTTCTATATAAGCATATGTTGCTTTCTATTTCTTGTACTCTTATTACTCTTAATCTTTTATAAACATAGTTTTCTCTCAATTTCTATATTGTAACATATGAACATGAATACATGATTCGAGCTGATGTTCGTAGCTTGTCCTAACAGAGTTACAATTTTATTTTCTTTCTAGCATTTCACACAACAGAAACCATAGTGACAAAAAAAAAAAAAAAAAAAACACAAGAGATTCATAAATTTTTCTTGACAATAAGGTATAATCAGGCTAGTTATTAGGATGAATGTATGTCACATCAATTCGCGTTTTGATATTTGACCTGTAGAATATTCAGGCTAATACACTAACAAATTCGCGTTTTGATATTTGACCTGTAGAATATTCAGGCTAGTTATTAGGATGAATGTATGTCACATCAATACATTAATGTCATTTTCCAAACTTCCACCCAAATCTTCATACTGCACCTGAAGTACATACAGGTATACATATATAGGTATACATGTGTTGGAGCCTGAATCCGACTTTTATGGGTTTGCCCAAAGCACAGAACATCAATATGGTTCTCAATAACAACATATGGACCATTCTGCAGCAGTACAGCACAAGTTTTTAGCCAAAAAATTAGTTCAAGAACAATTCTATAGAATTTGTCTTACTAGTACCATACCAAACGAGCTGTAAGGTTTTTCTTATTTTCTAACCATATCTAACCAAACACCTGAGTACATACAAAAAGGATGTTACAGTCAAAACCTCTCTCCATGTTGTGCTTAATAAGTACCTACATTTCATTGAAGGGCACTTGGCAGCCACATATTATGTTCTCCTTGTAGTTGTAGGTGAGTGAGATAGCTGAACTGTTCGGTACCATGGTCACATTATTAGATAGATAGGACCCTGGCATCACAAAGCGGAATTGAAGCTACGACCCGTCTACTTGATCCTAAACAACTTGAATTGGATGATCTGAGGCAGCTCTAAAGACTTATATGACGATTATGCATTTTGTATAGGCTTTAATGTTTCTATCTAGCTAATTGACATAACATTTTGCCGACTCCTGTAAAATATACAATCCGAATAATTAGCTTATTAACTCGTTGAGTTCCAGATAAGGTACACATAAAAAGAAATATTTGTGATGGGAAGTAAGCATGTTAAAAAAAAGTCTGAAATTCTTTTACTTGAGTTAATACATACCTCCTACTCCACTTGAGTTGATTTCAGTTGTAAACAAGGTAGATCTGTAGCCTTTTCTTGTTCTCCAGTCTCTTTTAGTCTTTGCTTTTGCCATGTATACTATTGTTGTTGTTGTTGCCTCAAGGCTCAACCTTTTTTACAACAAAAGACACAACGTTGCAGAAGTTTAATTACTCTTTGAAGGAACTGGAAGTATGTTTCTCTGTAAATTAATGTGTAGCATCAAATGTTGCTTTGAGGTAAATGAATGAATTAAGACACAGGAAGAAGAAGAAGGAGAAGATTGGTTGAATATGTAAAAGCTAGTCCAGTCAGTTCAAGTATAAGTTCAGCACTTGATTCGAAATATTTCGGTTCGTTGTAACTGAGTTGTACAACGTGCCATTATTGCTTCCTTGACCATTGTTTTATCTACTTCTCTTTGATTTTCTGGATTTTTAAAGGCTTGGTCAATGTTCATATATTACTTCGGTCCAGTCAATTCGAAACTTCACATTGATCGGTTTACTAGACCTGCATTACCTCCTGGTGTTTTAAAGATTATACCATAATTGTACAATATGCATTATTGTATTGTACAACACATTAAAGTACAATAGGTATTCGTACAACATAATGTCACTTTGATCCTAGTAAATGCCTGCAATAATGATTAAAAAACTGCACTTCAAAACGATAAAATATTTGGATAATACTTCTTGATAGTATTTTACATTTTGAACGTTTCATTAAAATATTTCCAATTCCTTTATGAAAATGCAATATATCAACTTATTAATTTTTTAATCACTTTATTTCATAATTTGTTAATTTTCTATTTTAATTTTTACCATTGATTTACGACTTAATCAGTAGAAATTATTTTTTCACTTACTATCCTTAAAAATTGTGGCTGGACAATGTAAAACTTTTTAGGGAATGGAGGGAGTATTGAACAGCTAAAATTAAGTTACCAGCTAGTAAGTATTTTATTATTTTTAAATATTCTTACACAACCTAATCAATTATACTTGAGCAAATAAATTTGATACCTAAGACAAGACTTTAAAATTCAATATCGGTGAGTTACTATTCAATGAATTGAGTTTTGAGTCTTTTGACACAACTCAACTTAAATTGGATTTTGAGTTTAATATCGAATAGTCACACTACATTTCCATGTCATCTTTCGTCAAGTTAGGCATTAGTACAGGAGCATTAACTTGGCATTTTGGTGCAAAAAGAAAGGATTGTAAACATTTTCTGCTTGTGCAAGAGTTGCAGTATTCACCATAGCTTACGAGTTAAAGGAGATGATTACAGAAGCAATTAAACTAAAGAAATCGAAATAAATAAAGACCATTTTTTTTTTTTTCAAAGAACAAGTCACAAAGACACAAAGCATATTCACTCAGAACCGTGCTATGGTGCCATGTTAGAAAGTGAAAGACAACAAAATGAAGCCCCAAACATTGGAAAATACCAGTTTATTACATGGAAATATGTTAAGAAAAACTTACATTAAAAGAGTAAAAGAAAACATCTATTTATAGCCTAAACTATTTGTAGTACTTTGATTCAAGGATCAATCTAGAGACAATTCCTTATTTTAGCTTACAAATCCTTAGGTTCTTGATCTGTCATGATCAGTTTTTGTATATCGACGGTTTGAGGCTTCCATGTTGTTCTTGATTCGGTCTGCCTTGTTGCTAGTTTAATCTGTCTTTCTTTTTCTCCGAGTTCGTTCTTGGATTGATCACCTCCTTTTTTGGTCCCAAATGTTATAAACCCGAAACCACAGTCAGCTCCAGATTCCTCTACCATGGAAGACACTGAGTTGGTACCAAAAACATGGACGTATACCTTGAAGCACTTGACAGTAGCTCCGAACATGTATTTCTAGAACAAGAAATTAAGTAAGCTTATAATTATTTACTCTAACAGTAAAGATAAAATAAATGAATTTATAAAATTTATGACGGCTTGCGTATTACCTGGGTTGTATAACTATACATTATGTATATAATTTTGCCGAATCCTGTAATTGAATGCCAAAATAACATTGTTAATGATGATAATTTTGTATAAAAATAAATTGAACCATAAACTTAGATGGGATCCGGAACATAACAAAATTCACAAAATTAAAGAAGTATGGGATAAAATTTTTAAACTAATTAATACCTCCTAATCCACTTTGAACGTCTACGCAACGTGTGTGTATATATATATATATGTGTGTTCTCCAGTCCCTCTACTTTTGGTTTAGACATGTATATTTTTTTATACATATAAGAGAAGAGATAAAACGTTGCAGAACTTAACTCCTCAGGACTAATTGGTATAGAAATGGAAGTCTGGTTGGGTGTAAATGCATGTTAGATAAATAAACAATGGGGATTTTATAAGGAGAATGGATGAGCAGATAAGGAAAGGAAGAAGAGAGTAGTGGTTGATTCTATGCCTCTGTAGCAAAACTAGTAAAAAAGTAATTTGGTAAATTTAGTTAGGTAATGGTTTTTAAATTTGGTTTTAAATGTAGGTGTTTATGAATTAAATTGAAAAAGCCTTGGTATTTTGTAAAATGACATAAAAGTACATTACTCTTATTTTTCTTTTCTTTAACCTTTCTTATCGTATTATCAGTCTATAGTTTTTTAAATAATAATATATCATATTTTGTCCAATAATTATAATATATATTCAATGTACTTTACATCACTACTTTAATAACATCATCAAAATTATCAGAAGTTGAAAGAAATAATCGTTAAGCATTTTAACTTAGTAATGAAAAAAAATCAGTAATTGATGTGTACTACATGTACGCATTTTAAAGAGGTGCGGATACATTAATCCTTATGCTAGTTGCAAAAAAGTACACAAAATGTATAACAAAGGATCCTTATGCTTATAACAATGGCTTCAGCACCTAAATTAAAACTAGATGTCATAACTTGTTGCGTGCTTGCAAGATGAATCTCAGGCTGATGATGTTGGGTGCATGATGTATAGAATTCGTTGCTTGGTAATATAGGTGTTTTTACTTCTTATTTTATTTAGTCTAATTTAGGTTAATTTGGGTAGGGATATTTTCGAAATAAAAATATAAGAAGCTCCTTCTTTTTCAAAAAAGCTACTCAAGGAAGCTTCTTTTTCCAAATGTTAATAACGAAACTTTTTATTAATCGATGGTCAAAAAAACATGGAAATTTGAAAAGTGAAAGCAGCCTATGTACGATAAAGCTGATTTGAAATCTTTGGGTTGTTAGAAAGTTGAAACTGAAATGTAGTACTACATCATATATTCGTGTTAAATTTTGTTAAATCCGAAAAAAAATAAAAATTCATATTATGATTTTTTATTATTATTCTTGATTTTAAGCAAATGAGTAGTATAATTTTGCGGATCATGAAATGTTACATTTAAAACCATTATTAATGAGATCACGAAAGAAAATTAACTTAGTTGACATTTTAACGCAAGTTAATTTTTCCAATACTCGCAAAATAAAATAAAGATAAAAACTACAAAATTTAAATTCCCTAAACTTGTCACGGACCACCAAAAAATGATAGGGTTATTTATGTATACACATATCCAGATTTATCTGCCATAGAATTCATTGCAAAGTTGAGCATTGTTCCGAGGAGATGATTTCATTTATTTTCAATTCAAAGTTTTAAGATTTCCATAAATTGGAAAAGAACAAACTGAACCTTGACCTGAACCAAATCCTAGTCAACGGTTCCGGGATAGTGGAACCAAAAATCATTGTTTTGGCTCCGGTACGGTTTCAACCTTTTCGGACTGACACTTGAATGATCCACTAACAAAAACGATTCCAAAACTAGAAACGATTGTTTTTGCAGTTTCATATCCGCTTGAAACTGTTAATGAAGCATGTAGGTACCCATCACCCGAAAGAATAATATATTGAGATTTGAAAGTGGGCTCATGTAGCATGGTAGCTCCCTTTAATATATATAGGCAATCGTGCTAGGACAACATGAATGGTTTAGTCCTTGACATGGATTTGGGACTTCATCATGGGCTAAGCGAAATGGGCCTGGGTCTTGCTAGTTAGGCTTTATCTCGGACTTGATATTCTATTTCTTCGATTCGAGACTTTAGTTATCTTTATAGTAAATTTGATACGTGACATATTATCCGTACAATAATGTTTACGGATTATGTTCTTAAGGTTGAAATCCAACCATCCAAGCCTTAATGCCCCCAACTGCCTTGGAGTTAAAATTGTTTAATGCTCTGGCAGATAGGACAGACCTTTAGCCCTGAGAATGTGTGGCTCAATGGCTGTCCCTTATTTGTATTAGACCCGACAGTCTTGACCCAAACTTAAACCCGAAATCCGATCCGAACTCGAAATTTGACTCGAAACTATTACGACCTAACAATCCGAAATGACCCGAGACTCGATCTGAATCCGAATTGACTCGAAATTGGTCACATTCGAAAATGACCCATTACCCGAATTGACCTGACATATCCGAATTCATCCGATCCGAAATGACCAGAATTAGGTTTGACCCGAAAACATCCAATCCGAAATGACCCGCATTAGATTTGACCCGAAAACATCCGATCCAAAATGATTCGAATTAGATTTGACCCGAAATCATCCGATATGAAATCACCCGAATTAGATTTGACTCATCAGTATTCGATTCGGTATGACCCTTAACAAAAAACATCATTAACGAACCCTTCACTTGTTACAATATAACAATTATAACTAATCATTGATCCATGTATTTTTACTTTTTTTAATTACCCATTTATTTTTACTTTTATTTCCTGCCTCATTGTAATTCAAGCTCTCATATTTTGACTTATTTGATTATTCAAAAAAATATTTACATAAATAAATTTCTTTTTCATTGTATATATAAAGACTAAGATTAGGATCGATTAAAAAATGATACTTGATATACAACGAAGTCAAAATGAAACAAACTATTATAATCGAAGTGAAGACTCATATTCAAATCGAACTTTTATAAAATAATCCGATTCAAAATGACATGAAGATTTGTAATCGCAAAAATCCGGATTCGAATGACATCCATATCCACAGAGACCCGATCCAAAACAATCTGAAATATTTTAATACGAACGGACCCAAATCCGAAAAACGCCCGAATCAGAAAATATTCGATCCGAAACAATCCGAAAGGACCCAAATCCGAATTGACCCGAGTCCGAAGCGATCCGAAATATAATAATCCGAAAATGACCCGAATCTGACCAAGGTCCGAACCCGAACACCAGCCGATTCAATCCGAACCGACCCATAATCGACCCGAACATTACGATCCGAATGAACCCGACCCGAACCCGATCCAAATGATCCGAATGCCAGGTCTAATTATTTGTACCAGAAAGTACTGACAATTCATTTATTGCTCAATCCTCCAAGGAACAGGCATCAGATCATGCGTGTTCTTGTGATATTTATTGCTTCAATGTAGCATCTTATCAACAGTAGAAATTAGCAAAAAGAACACTTGTTAGAAGACTATTTTCTTGTTCCAGTTGATATCAAAATGCAAAGGCATTTTGTGATATCTAATACTACTAGGTAGCAGTACTTCATCTATACAAGATTAGGCCATTTGAATTGAATTAATAACCATAGGAAGAGGAATAGCTCATGTAGCTATATCTTGATCTAATATTATGGCTGTCATTGTAGCAAGGATCTGCGAAATCGACAGCCTTTATGACCACTGCCTCCCTGTGTGCACTCTCTTCTTGGACTGCACCAAACACGATCTCATTTGTTTCGCAGTTTTGCTGCTCGTAAATTGTATGAGAGCTCGACGGTTGGTGCATCTGGTGATGCTGCAGCTGCTGAACGTGGCCATGTGGTTGCTGCTGAAACTCCCCATTCCATCCACCATGGTTATAATAGGATCGGCTTTGTTTGGACTGTCTTGGTTTTGAGTGGTCCATTTCTTTGGGCACGAACGGGTAGCTTCTACGTGGAGTTGGATCTCTTGGATCGATGGGTGGGGGTTCATCTTCGTTTGGGATCACGAAGCTCTCTTGTAATGGCCATGAGTTCCCGTGCATAGATGGGTGTTGATAAGCATGATGTGTGGGGTGAGGGGCCTTCTTTCTGAAACCGGATAATAAACCACCAAAAAGCTCGAGAATGGATGAGCCGGTATTTGCAAAGAGCTTCCCCATTGAAGTAAACAGTCCCTCTTCTTGTTTCTCGTAATCGTCTTCTGTGGGAATCAGAGGTGGTCGGACAGACTTGGGACTATGCTTGCGCTGCTGTGGAGGCGGCGGCATGCTCTTAGTGTAAGAGCTTGAGTCCTTGAGATGAAAGAAATAGAAAATTCAGCTTATTAATAATTCACCACAAGAAACTATGCCTATTCAGCTCAAATGTTCACTTAGGCAAGGAATTTTTCTCAAAACTAACCTAAATTTTGTAGCAGAACATGTAAAGAAGTGCATTTGTTAGATATGTTATAAAAGTTGAAATTTCGCAACTTATGTTAAGTTCTTGCAGATCATTTTCATACATGTTAATAGTCCTTGAACTTACATTATTATGTGAAAGCATGGCACCGACCCAACGTTGTAATATTGCCAGGATGTAACCAAACAAACAAGCTGCAGCAAGCACCGCGATACCTAAATAAGAATGTCAAATACCGCACACGATCAATCTAAAAATTCAAAATGTCAAAAAGTATCGTAAGATGACAAAACTGTTACAGCTTACCCAAATGAAGATTGACATCTTCTTGGGAAGATGAACAGTCATCTTCTTGGAGTGGGATCTCTCGAATGGCTTGATTACCTCTATCTACGACCAAAAGAGAGCAACTACTTTGCACGTATATAACGTCAAAATCATTTGAAAACCTGGCATCTTCACTTGGACCATCTACGTGCCTGCCTAAGCTTTCTCGCCCTATCCTTCCACCAGCAATAGTGACAACTCCTGCAGAATACAAAAAAGATAAAACAATTCGATACGTCTTCCAATGATAAGCAAAGAGATAGTGACACTTGTATACATTCTTTCTTAATTTACCTGTCTCAGTAATTTTCCTTATTGCCATGTTCATGGTGTCGGCAATGTACACGTTGCCGCTATCATCAAGGGTAAGTCCTTTCGGATGGTTCAATCTCGACTCTCTGAACTTCCCATCCACATGCCCTGAATTCCCTTCAGCTGATCCAGCAACCAACTTTGGCCTACTATCTGCAACCAGCAAGGCATACAAAAACTCTTAACTCTACTAAAACTGTTCATTTCATCCCACTGTTCATGGAACATTCACCATCTCGTCTCCGGTTACTGTGTTAAGATATCAACAAAACTAGAATAGGATTCAGGATAAGCTTTGCAAATTAAGAAGTCAGATAACTTTTCCTTGTATAAGATGCAAAGGTGATGGCCTAGGACAAACAAAGTACACTAAAGTCACTGAAATCTATGACTAAAAGAGAGTTTCAGAGAATAAAGCAATAGACCTATCCAACATGGTGGGATGGTCATGGAACGAAAGTATCACAAACTAATTAACACAATTCTTAAAAGAGAATCAAATCTAGACAAAAAGTCATTACTATAAGTTATATTCTTCTGTTCAAAAGCAATAAAAGAACCACACACATATATATGAACTAAAGTACTCATCATCAACTATTAAGAGTAAATACCAAGAAAAGAATTCAACTTGAAATCCAAGTAAAAGCACATCTAAGATCTTTGCTTCTGCTCTTACAAACATTCTGGTTTGTTGCATGGAAGAAAAACAAAAAAACCTAAAACAAAACTCTAATAAGAATAATTCTTCAGATTAGTGACATACAGTATAACTCAAAGATGACAACTTTTTAATGCATTTATACAACAATTCCTTCAAATGTCAAGAATATAATAAACCAATGAGAACTCACATCTAGATAAAGGTGTTGAGATCCTGTGAATGTTGCTATTTTCAGAGTCCAAGATCAAAACTTCACCATCTTGAGTCACTTGTACAGAGTAAGGCTCAATTCCAAGCTTACTCCCATCAAACACAGTCTCAACTGTATACCCACTTTCAAATTTCATCATGGAAGGGCTTGAAACAGCTGCAATCACAAAACCCACAAACCATTTGAGCTTCAAATTAACCAATCACAACACAACACAACACAAGGCAGATGAATGATATTCTTGAAATGTGAGCTGATTGAGTGATCTTTACCAGTTTTGGTTGTTGATTTGAGAGACCAAAGCCACTTGAAGACTGTGGAAGCAACATTTGTCACCAATCCAGTCACAACTTCTGCAAACAATGAATAAAAATCAAATCTTGAACTTATCAAATGCTAGCCAAGATTATGTATTTTAGAAAATAAAAATCAAATCTTGAAACTTATTATTACATGTTAGCTAAGATTATGTACAATAATTGGTACTCACTTGAAGCAGGAGAAGCAGAGACTGATGAGCAACCAGCAAGAAGTACCAGGAGAGTTAGTAGCAGAAGTATCTTTGTCATTTTTGCCAAATGAAACAAGAAAAAGAGAAGAGAATGACAAGAACTAGTGCGGTGGAGATAGGGTCAAGAACATTCTTTTTCCATCATTATATATCCCAACAAGAACTGTACTTTGATGAGTATTAAAAGAGTTGATGAGCATGAGGTGACAACTGAGAGAAGGGGGGTAAAAATGAAAATAAAAGTGGTGAAGAGGAGTAGTAGAAATGAAGGGAGCTCTGTTCAAGATAACAAAAGCAAGAAAGCCAGATGGTTAGAGCTAAGGAAAGTTAATTCCTAGATTCCACACCATCTATAATTCGACACTTGGATGATCATAGTTTTTTCGCTCGCGAGTGTGAATATTATTGAAAAATCAATATACTAAATGACTAGATTTCAAACATGTGTATAAGTTCGAAATTTTAAATGAGACGAGATTCTATCGGATAGTGCATTGAGTTTTGAGCAATAAATTAGTAGCAGAATAGCAGTAAAGAGTTTAAAGCAAAGCACATATGCTGTTTGTTTGTCTTAACAGCAAGCAACAACTTTGTCTGAAACTAGTATATTTGATTTTGGGGTAATGTGATTTGTAGCCATGTACATGGATATGATTCTGCCAAGAGTTAATCCGAAGAGACAATTTCTTACACTTGCTGCAGATTAAATCTTGGAGAAGAGTTGACACAAGTCATGTACATGGATGATACTGATTATTTTGAAGTCTGTAAATTGATTCTGAAAATTACATCTAGTCAAAGTTATGGAAAGTTGTAAATGTATGCTGTGTACAAATTATATTCTTGTAAATCATGACATTTTCACACGATGATGGTCCCAGGGTTCTCCGTTCCAATACACAATTCGGGTTGGACTCGTATATTCCAATTTATATTGATAATGTTATTTCACTCTCGGTATATGTGACATATGATATAAAAACCCAACTCTATTTGTAACACGTTACGCCCTTGGAGAGTGAAACACCATACAGAACACGAAATTGGCCCGTTTAATCTCCATCATGTAATGCGTTTCATAAATGACAATTGACATGGTCATAGCTTATTTGCGTCTTTGAGTTTTAATGGAGGATCTCACTTTTATTCCATTAATTGATTGGAGGTGAATAAAATTGAATGTTTTTGATAGTTACGAATCTGAGTTTCAATAAAGCAAGAATAGGTTACTTGTAGTAAGATATATTGATAGAGAAACTCTTTGGTTTCAAGTCTAAAGAAAAGGAATATGTCTTGTTCATAAATCTGGTTTCACTTGGTAGTACGGAAGCATAATAACAAATTTTGTGATATGTTTGGGCCAAAATTCAGCTCACATTTCACCTAACTGTATCATCATTATGCTTCATAAATAGTTATTCACGTGTTGTCGTCAACAATAGCTTTTTATCTCCACCTGCAAAATCATTGCTTGTTTGGCATGGAGAACAAAAGCAACAACTATTATTCAACAATAAGAAATGTGCATTTTCAGCTCATTCAACTACTTAACTTTACCATCAAATTGATTGTACTTGGTTGAAAGTCTAATCACACGTTTGTAATCAAAATGTAAGGGGTTCGATTTCCAGAAGTTGTTGGTTTAAGGATCTTTAGAATTTGTCGAATTGTTTAATTGTAACTGTGAATCGTTTGATTTAAAAATACTACTAGTAACTAATTTGCGGAAAAAGTCAAGATAAAAACAAAAAAGAGGCCAACTACAATGAAGAAATACAAAGTAAGTTGTATTTACAACCGGAATCAATACAGTAAGGCGGACTTCTTTTGCGTAAAATGTCCATCTAGGTACTCGTCATTCTCTCCCTTGATTTGTTTAAGACTTTTTTGATGGACATAACTGAAGTGGAGATTGTTACTCATTGGCCCATTGAGGAAAGACTAGCTGTTGGGTTCATTGACTACTAATAGGCTAGACCTGCTTATGCGGAAGTTCAACCCAGCCCAATTACCCAAGCATGAAAAAATTGAAAAGCCCAATACATTTTCCACCATTTATCATTTAAAATTCACGAATACTTAGTTCTTTTTTTGAGAATACGAATGTTAATTTGATGGGAAGAAAAGAATGTTCTGGCCAAACGTGACAAATATATTAATCCGATTCATTATTGTAACACTCTCATGGCTCGTATAAAATATGAGCTACTATTTACACGTTCACATTAAGTATACAACTCGAAAAAGAAAAAGAAAAAGTAAGTCCGTGTAATTATACATGATAAATCATTCCTACCTCGAGTGTTGATGCCTGAGGGAAACTAGATGAGTAAGTTAAATCCCTGCAGTTCCTTCTCAAGAAATCATATCCTACATTGATCACCAATCTCTTTATCAAACCTGAACCACTCTTTGCCCTAACATGACAATGTCCTAGTATGAATGCCATCCCTGTCTCCCTTGCCTCCATCAGTTCCCGCAACTCCGCTTGCACGGCCCTGTCCATTTCCGGGCTCTCTGGAACGGCAAACCTCACCCTCTTCCGCTTAACTACCGATGAAGTGATCTCATTCGCGTTTTCATTTTCGTCCAACATTTTGAGGCCTTTCGTGTGAGTCGAAGAAGACCCAATAACAGCCATCTTCTCTTCTCTCTCAGACGAGTCTGTAGATTTTGGCACCTCTGACCTTATAAACTCCGCTATACTACAAACGAGATCCTGTTCGAATTGCACGTCGTCCACTACAACGTCATGGTATCCATACCGGGCTATGCATCTATAAACCCGGTATTCCTTTGGCCCGATTCTTCCGACTAAGAATCTCTCCTCGGGTTTTACATGTGGCACGGGGACGTATTTGATGCAGAATAAGACTAATACCTGGTGGAAGGCTGGGAGATTCGTCACAAAGTGGGTGAAGATGGCAGGGATTCCAGAGACAAGTTCTGTGTGAATTAGGCCAATGCCCCGGACACGGACAATTCCTAGATCGGGACCTAAACCGAGGAGCCAGGTGATCGGGACTTTGTTTTGGACATCAAACTCGTATCTCTTCAATGTCCCGTAATGCCAAACGTACGTTATGGCTAGAAAAAAGATAGAAAGCACGACCGGGACCCATGCCCCTTCGCGGAACTTGATCAGAGAAGCTAAGAAGTAGAGCGATTCGATGGAACCGAAGAAGAACAAGAAACAAACTGCAAGAACTACACTTCTGTTCCAGCACAGGACTATTACAAGAGACATTAGGCATGTAGTAACCAACATGACAGTTATAACTGCCACTCCTGATCCAGCAAGATTTGAAATCAAGGTCAATGTTTAGTTACATGAATAGAGGAACTGGTGAGTATAACAGATCAAGATATGTACCTGATGCATTGCTAATATGCCTTGTGTCTCTAAAGCCAATTGTGACAGCCAAACATAGCATCATCAACGTCCAGTTGATCTCTGGAATGTAAATCTGACCACAGATTTTCGAAGATGTGTGGATTATCTTGACCCTTGGAAAGCAACCCAATGCAGAACACTGCTTGATGATGGAAAACGTCCCCGTGATTATGGCCTGGCTACCAACCACTGCAGCAAGTACCGCGATTGCAAGAACAGGCCATCGTAGTTTTTCTGTACAGCAAGGGAGCATGAACATGAAGCAGCAATGTGATTTATAATCATGTGTTGATACTGATTCTAGCTATTCTTCACAAAAGGCAAGCATCTATGGATCAGTACAATTCGCAGACACTCGAAACAGATTTCCAGCAAGTTATTTATACTTGCTTTTTCCATTCCATTTCTTAAAATCAGCTCTGACAAAGTACAAACACCTCTAGGACTTTTGATATAAATAGAAATTCTTATTTTGCATACCAGGTACAGAGACGTAGAATCCAATCGGGTAGTCATTCTGGATCATGTGATGTTTCGAAAGATAAGCAGCCTGTCCCATATAGCCGAGGATTAATGCCGGGTAGACAACAAAGCTAAACGCTATCTGTCATGAGAAAGAGTCAGTTACATCTAGTGTGTCAGGAAACTGGGATCTGCATATTATTGGAGAACTGATAAATCCAATTTACCTTGATGGATAACTGTGAAAAGTGTCCAAGATCAGCAAACATAGCTTCGGAACCTGAACATACATTTCAGATGCTTAGTGAAAATCTTGAAACTATTTCGCGCAGTGAGAATTAACTGAAGAATCTGCTCATTGTGAGTACCTGTCATACATAACAAGATTCCGCCCAACGACTTCCATCCTCCTGATCGAGTCTTCTTTAAGAACTTAAACATGTAATAAGGGGACAGTGCCTGGTAAACAAGGGGATTCCACTTGATGATATTGTACAATCCGATGGAACTGATGCAGAAAAGCCACAGTATCACGATTGGTGCAAAAAGAAATCCTAGTCGGTGTGTCCCGTAGTGTTGCAGGCAGAATAAGAACACCAGAATTACGCAAACAATTGGGACTTCTATATCTGCAAAGTATGCCAATTTTTTTCTTTAGGTCATGTTTTTCAGCCACTACTTTTTGACACATTTCAATCACTTCTTGTTGTGCAAATACAGAAACACTTGAAATCCCTGATAAGAGTCGAATGAACGAGCTGAACACAACACACAGTAACACAAACGAAACTATAAGAGGCTTACATTCATGCTGATGTTTTGACACAACCAGCTCCAATCCTGAAACAGCAGAAAACACTGCAAACACAACCAAAACATGATAAATAAAAACTTTATCAACACCATTGTTCAAAAATCAGCATAAAGAACCACAATCCTCACCGGATATCGCTGGCGTAAGGACTCCATCACCAATCACCATACAAGTTCCAATCAAAGCCAAGATAAGCAGTACTCTCTGGAGCACCTTATGCTTCTCCAATACTGATCTCAGTTTCAAACCAATTCCTCTATCACAAGATTTAATCCCCTCTTTCTTGTACTCATGCAAATCCTCATCGACAAGCTGCCCGTTTGGCAAAGTACTAAGCCGGGCATGGCGGCATAACAACGAGTACAATGCAAAAGTCCCACCTTCACCATTATCATCAGCTCTAAGAACTATGAATACATACTTGAGTAGAGGTATTAGAGTCAATGTCCAGAACACGAAAGATAACACCCCGAATATTTCTTCGTTTGATTCGGAATGTTGAATGTCCTCAGCAAAAGTACTCTGGTACACATATAAAGGTGAAGTGCTTAAATCTCCATAAACCACACCTAAGCTCTGGTAAGCCAGTGTTAGTACAGTTCTCCATGATTCCCTCTGCAACATCCACACAAAAGAAAGGCCAAGAAAACCATCAAATATCAGAAAAGGGAAAAAAATCACAAAACAGAAACTTTAATCCACAGCACAGATACAACATTTACAGCCAAAAATTCCATCTTTCACTCAGGGACACTACCATAAATGAAATTCGTCTCAATTTTTCAGCCCACCGGAGTAAAAACACGTAATTTGTAAATTAAAACACGAAAAAGAACGAGTTTTGAAACGTTACAAAACATTCCAGCAGCCTAAAACATACTAAAAACCGAGACTTTATTCGATACGAAACATTTTCCTGACCTTTATGGAAGAATACTCAGGGCTCCAGCTTTCAATATCCATTACAGGACTGCTCAGAACCATGAGAAGATGATCACTTCTTGACAATCTATGAACACCCTCTTGAACAAGAGACAGAAGTATTGAATAATAGTTGAAGAAACAATGATTTTGATTGTGGGAAAATCCGAGTGGACTATTGTACTACCGGAGAAAGATACTGACTTTGAAGAAAAGTTGGTGGGAAAACTATGGATAGGAAAAGTTGAAAATGTAAGAGACAGGGTAAAAGATCTAGTAATAATAAATTAATAATTCTAGTATAGTCTATGTTCTGAGCTAATCAGCTGTACATTTGTGTGGTCTACCAGTAAAAGTCCTACTCATACTGAAGAAGATCAAGATTGAAGAAAGTAATCTGGAATTGAAAGCAAATGTAACGTGACAAAAAGAGGCCATTTTCTTTTAATAGTGGAAAATAAAATGTTCATGCTATGATCTGCAGTTTGCTTCACACTCTTTTTCTTTCTGTCTTTTTTTTCAATCTGTCCTGATCTACTTCACTTTTCCTTTTTCTTTCCTCTTTCAATCGGTGGCAAAAAAAGCCGGATGAGGCCATCTAAGTGGTAGATTTATGTTTCGTTTTTGATAATGTATGACGTCATACAAGACGTGCACCTAGAAATGAAAAATGTATGAAGAACAAATCATTCATAAAGTTCAAGCTGCACGTCTTGAAATATATGTAAAGTGATTTCAATTACTTTTCCTGGTAATGTCAAAATGCTATTTGATAAAAATTGACCTACTATTACAATTGTTAATTTATTTTCATTTTCTAAGTTTCAGTTTTTATATTGAATTAATATTGTCTCTCGCACTCCTTTTCTTTTCGAATATCGATTACAATTTATCAATCATTGCAAAATTATCAATCACTCTTTTAAAATTGGAATAAACTAGAACACAAATACATACTCGATAAGAAAATAAATCAATACGTTTAATTCAGCCTAACCAATTTAACTAAACATATGGATCTGTTCTTTTGCATGAACTAACTGTTGGCTTTTGCCGTCTTAAATTATGAGAACTTGGTTGTTTAAAAGCTGTTACCCCACGAAACTACTCTTTGTTTCCGATTTGAATATCCAAAGAATTTCTTCCAAGGAATATTAAAAAAAAAAAGTGATCTTTTCATGGCATCAGATTCTTTTATTCGAATCGCCAAATTAATATCAATTGTTTAATTCCACCAAGTTCCCAATTTGTTCTCCATCTCCTGGTTTAATTAATCTCACTAGGCCGTCTAATTCTAAGTGCACAAAAAGGCTGTTACACTATGCAAATATGGAGGTTGTTCACGATATAAAATAGTTAGATTTATATGGTGGTTTAGTGGTTTGAACTTCAGGTTACATTCCCTTGGTGTAATTTGTAAAGTTCAATCCCTACAAGTCGAAAACCAACACTCGAGCCCCATTTGTAGAATTTGGCATGAGGTCCATCCAGAGTACTATTAATTTATTTCTTGTGTATTACATAATTCATACAATTTGGCTCTGCTTAGCAAATCTTAGATGATAAGTTAACTGGTAGCTGATAAGGTAGCTGATAACTAATAATAGCTAATAAGCTGGTAGTTGATTGAGTAGCTAATAAGCTAATTGGTTTTTATAAAATTGTTTGATAAATCAATTAGCTGATAAACTAGCTGATTTGCTAAATATGGTATGTAAAAACTAATGTCTAGCTTATTTTTAGATAAGCTTCATGCAAACTTATCGGATCGGTAAATTTATCATTCTGTTGCGCTTCACGTAATGAAACTTATTACGAAAATAAGTTAAATTGATAAGTTAAATCGATAATTTCGCTAAATGAGCCAAAGTATTTGAATTTGAAAATGTTATGCGTTAGTGAGAAACCAAATGACGAATTTATATTTTTAAGTATAAGCAACTTTTTGTGAGAGACTGTCTTTCTAATATATCAAATCAAGTATTACATATCTTGTTCAAACATTATATAGTTAGTTACAAATTTCATATTTTATTATACACACGACAATGTAGGTTACTTGAATTGAAAAATGATATCTAAAAAATTGTATAAATGTAATGTATATCAGAGTAAAAGTTCAAAGATTTGTAGTTGTAACCATAAGTCCATAACCGTTTCTGTGATTCTAGACAATATTCTTCGATTTTGCGTCAAGATGTATTTGTCTAGTCTCTGGAGAGTTCTGAACAATTTTTAAACTCCACGTGTAAAAAGGAGGTTGATTTATTATGATATTGAGAGAGACAGTTTGCCCATTTTCTCTTTTGATTCTAGCCAATTTCTATACGTTTGTTTAATGTTTAGTCACAAAAACAGAGAAGAAATTTGTAAGCCGAATTAATGAATTAATTTACAATTCATACGGATTCCGGACTTCCAAACTTAAAACGGCCTATCCTTCTCACGTAAAAGATAAAAATTATAGTAAAAATGAAGCTGCCGATTGTTCATCTTTCGCTTTCTTTTGCGTATAAAGTAATCTTAAAAGATATATATATAATAGCCATAGTTTCTTGACTATGCAGCTGGTGGTCTGATATGTAAATATCAATTTTTGTTTTATTTTATGGAAATTCATACTTTATATATAATATATAAAGATTGAATGAATAAAGTAGGAAATTGAATAAATAAAACATGAAATATAGTGAATAAAATACAAGAAATTTTTTTCATTTAACATATGAAAAGTTAAGATTGGACCATAATGGAATGCGGTAGGTTGATATTGATGTGGGGACTGGGGAGTATACTATAGATATATAGATTGGGGCGCGGGAGTAGCCAATAAAGTTACATAAATCAGTGATCATAATTCATAACACACTCTTCATGTTTGTCGTCTACATTGAAGATTTTAAATTTTTGATTTACTGTAAGCTTATTAAAAATATCAATTTTCAAATACTATTTAAACTTGCGGTAATAAACGCCCCCAATCTCTACTTCAAAATCGTATAAAGACCCATAAACAATGACAAAAGAGTTTCGAAATGGAAATACACAAACATAAAAAGTATAGCATGATCAAGGTCGTCTTCGCTGGTAATTATTATAAAATTTGGGATAATATGCAATACAAATAACTCAAGGGGAAGTTTGTCAATTATGATAAATTCAAAGGGTTAACATTACAAAAACCTATTATAAGGGGTAGTAGTATAGTAACCATATATACTCGATAAGTTAAAGAAAGTTCGGAATAAGATAAGTTTAGCTTTAATAAGTGAGACCAAGGAGTAGATCAGAAATTGTGCTTATATATTAATTAGGAGGACAACACTTTCATCACGTCATAATGATAATATACATGTTTGTCTTCTTCAAAGAAATTGATATAAAGTGAAGTTGGAACCCATGCATGACACACAACAAATAAACAAACGGCAAATATTGCTGCAAATTTCCAAGTCCAAATCAACTTTAAGTTGTGCTCATAATATGTGTACACATTGCTATCAACACTGATACACGTATGTCTCCTTTTTATGAGTGGCTTCACGTTTTCCACTACCATGGCCAATATCCATTTGCTTATACTATGATGACTCACAACCTGCAAATAACATTCTAGTACTTTCTTGATTTATTTCTTTTTATATTCCATTTGTGATTATCAATATATATATATATATATATATATATATATATATTAAACTAGAACATGAGAACACGCTACGCGTGTTATTGTGTCATCTGGTTACAAATAATAGAAAAAAATATATGAATGTACCATACCATCAGTGAGAGAATGGTTAGTGAGAGAAACCCTAGAGCCTTCGCTAGGTTCCCGGCCGCTCACCGGCCACCAAATTTAATCCTCCATAACCAAAGGCCTTCCCGTTCTCTTCCTCATACCTTAGAACTTCGTAGGGTACCCTTGAGCACTGCGGATGAATCTACCAGGCGTCATGCAAAGGATAGGATTGACAGTGTACAAGCCAAATGGTCGAAGAAGATGATGGAGTATTCTCAAACCATATATTTTTCTAGCTTCCCGGAGGACTGGAAGAATGTGGATGTCAAGGAACTACTTAGCAGATTTGGAGTAGTAATCGATGTCTTTATTCCAGAAAAACGAAATAAAGCTGGAAAAAGATTTGCATTTGTAAGATTCGGCAAATTTGCAAATGTGGATGATATTTGAATAGTCTGTGGATCGAGGATTACAAAATTGTGGCAAATAAAGAAAGATTTGACAGAAACAATGGAGAAAGGGATCATCCTAAGGTAGAGAAGAAACATAAGCTGGTGGAACCAAGGTTGAGAAAGGATGGGGTCAGTTACGTGAACATCGTAAAGGGGAGGGACCAGAAGATGGAAAGTCAGTATATGTGATGAAAGGAGAGGAGAGTACTAAGGATGCTGACGTTGTAATAGCTAAGGAGCGCAAGGAAGATAGCTCTGATGAACGCACAGTTCTGAAGAGAAATGGTGAGATATTTGAAAGGAAAGAAAGAGATACAACGGCTGTCTTTCTACCTTAAAAGGAGGCGGTGGTGTGGGCTAAGTCAGTCGTGACCTGTGGTTTGCATGAGGGTGTGAAAGCGGGGGAAGTGGTCGAATTGTTACAGTCGAAAGGATACAATAGTACTAGGGTGTGTCAGCTGTCAGATGATCTTTGGGTCTTGGTTCCAAGTTCTAAGGTGGAGAAGAATATGATTCTTAATGAAGACCCAGAATGGTTAAAATTGGTGTTTAAGTTTATACGTCCTTGGAGGGAGTCTGATTTGAACGGGAAAAGAAGAGTTTGGATCGAAGTTTATGGCGTCCCGTTGCATGCTTGGTGCCCGCAATTTTTCACACGAATTGGTAACAGATTGGGTAAGACTGTAGAAGTTGATGAGTTAACTATGTCAAAGGAGGACCTGCGTAAAGGCAGAATTCTAGTATCCACTCCTTGTTTACAGAAAATTTGTAGAATTTTCCATTTTCAAATCTAGGACAAGGTCTACCCAATCAATGTGATTGAAGCTGAAGGTCCATGTGGTATCAAGTATCTGGACTTTGCGTCTGTTGCTGGAGATCCGCCGAAATCAGAGGAGTCGGAGTCGGAGGAGATGGATTCCGAGGAAGAAGTCGAAGAGTTCATGGAGGTTGAAGACGAACCGAGTGATGGCAGACATGGCATTAATTTGGGTGTGATGGTGTTGACTTTGGGAACGTAAATCAAAATTTTGGGAATCTTGATTTGGTGGCTGAAGTAAATATGGCGTTTTCAGATTGTTTTGGAAATTAAAGAGACGTTAGAATTATTATGTCTAGACAAGGAAGATGTAGTTGGGCCAGGAAGGAGTATTGGACCACTAAATCAAATTCTAAGTGAGCCTGTTAATTTGGGTGAAATTATGGGCCAGGTAGTGGGCCAAAATTCAATCAATGGTGTTGAAGGTGGGGAGAGGACGCTGGGCCTGATTGAGGAATCTAAGGAGTTGGGCTTTGGTGGGAGGTCTGCAGAAGATATTTTTATCAGGAATAGTCCAAATAATGAAAGTGAAGGACATGGACCACATCTAGTCAACTCAATGTGTGGAGTTGAATATTAAAATATAGATAAGCTGATGGAGCAAGGTGAAGGAAGCGGAGCCAACAATATCGTTTATTCCTTGGATTCTGCGGTTTTCGAGGATCCATTTAACTTGTATCCATTGATCATTAAAGATGCAGCGTTGGCTCCAAAGAAAATTTATAGAAGAAAATGGTAAAGGTGGGAAAGTTTACTCAACCATGTAAAAAGGTGATTTTTTGAGTAATCAAGAGAAGGAATTAGGGGAGGAGAGAAATAAGGAAATTACTAGTGCTAAAGGTGTGAATCGAAGATTGAAAGGGGGGGGGGGGGGGAAGGTAAAAAGTGTTGCAGAGGAGAGTGGCATCGGCAAGGTGGCGCTGGATGGTGGGCTGATACCTGACGGATCTGGAAATCTCATCGTGTAATCAACTCATTTTCAGGAGGGATGAATTGGAGGCAGGTGATTTATGGAAGCTTAGGAAAGACATGGGTATCTTGGAGGAAGAGGATAGTGAGAAGGTTATTCAAAGTTTTTCAGATTGGGATAAAAGATATGAGGAGGTGGAAATTGGAGGGGAGCTGAATGGGGTTAAGGAGTTGTCCAGTGAGATCAATGCGAATTGCTAGCCTAAACATAAGAGGGTTGGGGGGAAAGGTGAAGAAAAGTGCTGTGAGGGAAATGGTTGCGAAGGAAAAGGTCGAATTTCTATGTCTGCAGGAGATGAAGGTGGATTATATGGATGATAGGTTAGCGTGTGTTTTATGGGGAAACAAAGAGTGCAAATGGGTGTATAGCAGGGCGGAGGGAACTACAGGCGGGTTGTGCTGCGTGTGGGACACGACAGTGTTTGAAAGGAAGGTTCTTTGGGGCGAGAAAGGTCTACTAGGGGTATCGGGTTTCTGGGAAGGTTGTTGGGTAAATATCGTCAATGTGTATGCACCTTGTGATGCGAGTGGAAAGAGGGAGGTCTGGAATTTGCTGATGGAGAAAATGAGGGGTAAAGAAAATGAAAAATGGTGCTTATGCGGGGATTTTAATTCAGTTAGAAGTGAAGTTGAAAGGCGTGGTAAGGCTAAGGTGGAAAGAAGAAGGGAGATGAAGGATTTTAACAAGTTTATCACGAGAATGGGGCTCGTTGATCTTCCGTTAGAAAGGCGGAAGTTTACTTGGTATAGAGAAAATGGACAGAGTTGTAGTCGGATCGATAGGTTTCTCCTATTGGAAGATTGGATAAATAAATGGAAGAATTTGGTGCAATTGGGTTTGAAGAGAAAGGTATCCGACCACGCAGCGGTTATTCTCAAAGAAGAAGTTAACGATATGGGGCCGAAACCTTTCAAATTCTTGAATTGTTGGATGAAGGAAAAGGGTTTTAAAGAATTAGTAGAAAAAGTGTTGAAGAATTGCAAAGTGGAAGGATGGAGTGGTTTCGTTCTTAAAGAGAAACTTAAGCACGTGAAGGAGAAATTGATGAGACAATAATTTAGAGTCTCATTTGGTCTTTTTTTTACCGTTCTTTGTTAGTCTTTCTTTATAGTTTTTAAGTGTTTTTTTGTGCGTTTTTACGTTTGGTGTTCTTGTTTGTGTTTTGTAGATTTTTGTTCTTTAGGTACAATTTGGAGGAAAGACGACTTTGCGAGATGTTATTCGAGTGAAGAAATCACAATCCGAAGCTGTGCTTGAAGTTTAGCATTTTACAAAGTAGCTAGCGTAAGGTAAATCGCTAGGTTTCTGCAATTGCGAGAAGTTACGCAGCATGCAGTGCCATCAATTAAAAGCCTCGCAGCTGCAAGTTTATTTTCTCGCAGCTGCGAGAATTTACGCAGCTACTACTGGCAGTATTTAGAAAGCTCGCAACTGCGATGCGGATTTTAGCGGGCACCATTTTTTCCTATTTAGTTAAGACTTAGGCAATTTTTTCCATGACTTTTTTTCGACGTTTTTACACAAAAAAAGCTCTAGATCTAATTTTGACATTGATTGATCTTGGAACTTGGTGATTCTCTTGTAACGAACCATCGACATCAAATTCTTAGTAAGATTGATATTCTCTATAGTTTTACATACAATTCTTCGTGCTTTGCGTGATTTATCGATTTGTATGTTTTTACTTGTGAATATCAACATGTTTATGCTTTGTGTATCTATGATTATGAATTCCTTCGTCTTTGCTTCAAGTATGAGTAGCTAAACCACTCTAGAACGCGGTAGTTATGTGAATTCAAACTTAGGGCACGTCTTCGTTCATATAGGTTCGTCTAGTTTCGCATCTTCGTAAAACCTTCAATCCAATACGCTAGTCTTAAACTTTCAAAATCGTTTTGGTTAAGAATCATCGGTCTGGCAAACCTGATAATTTCACTAGTTTTATATTTTCAAAGAACGACTTGGTTAAATTGGATTGATTGATTTCTGTACACCGACCCTGTGACAATATGAACGATTGCCCTAGTTCTAATTGAGCATAACCGGATCATCGCTACCGTGTTCGCTTTTCTCTCATTGATCAAAATCGTTTATTTGCTTTCATTAAAATTCGTGTTTAGAAGTTACAAACTTTCAAAACCAACTTGTTACTCACAAACAAACGTTTTACTCTAATTCGTTGTGGTAGCCTAATTGATTCCCTAGAAAACGATACCGAGTTAAGCATAGACTAGAACTACAACTTATTCTCTTAAGTTTTAAAGAGTATAATTTGAGCTTATCAAAAATACGTGTGTGGCACAAAGACAAATTTGGTAATATCGAGAGGAAAATTGAAAGTATTGTGGATATAGTGAAAAATCTTGATACCAAAATGGAAAGTGGAGGGCTGGAGGGAGCTGAAGTGGAAGTGCGCAAAAAGGTTTGGGAGGAGATGAACAAGTTTCTTGAAGTTAAAGATCATTCGGGTTCAACAAGCTAGAAGTCGGTGGGTGATGGAGGGAGACACGAACTCGAATTTTTTCCATAAAAGTGTTGAAAGGAAAGGGAGGTTTAAAGGCATCAGGGGTATTAGAATTAAGAGAAAATGGCTGGAGGGGGTTAGCCAAGTGAAATGGTTTATGGGAGCATTATAGTGAACTGTTTGCGGCCAAACCCTCATAGTACAGTAGGCTGTCTGCTGCGTTTTCTGGCAGCAGTTTAAGTGTGGTCAGAGGGCTCAATTTGGAGGAGGATTTTTATGAAGAGGAGATCAAGGGTGCGGTGTGGGATTGTGGCCTCGACAAAAGTCCGGGACCGGACGGCTTCAACTTTACATTCTATCGACATTTTTGGGAGGTTTTGAAAGATGATTTTGTGGCGTTATTCAGGGAATTTCACTCTAACGCGAGCTTGGTCCGAGGTCTAAATTCATCATTCATCACTTTGATACCTAAGTGTGCTAGTCCGATGGTCATTGAAGAATTTAGACCAATATCTCTTATTGGTGGTGTGTACAAGGTGCTATTGAAAGTCCTAGCTAATCGGTTAGCCAAGGTCTTAGGTGAAGTGATTGCTATAAATCAATCCGTGTTCTTGGGAGAAAGAAATATACTTGATGGGGTGGTACGACTCGGTAGATTGGAGGCTAGGAAAAAAAGGAAAAGCCTTTTCATGTTCAAAATGATTTTGAAAAGGCGTACGACTCGGTAGATTGGAGGTTTCTTTTGGATATGATGAAGACGATGGGTTTAGGGAGAGATGGTGTAGATGGATTTGGGCTTGTGTCTCGTCCGCGGAGGCATCGGTCCTTGTCAATGGGAGTCCTTCTATGTCATTTAGGAAGGGGAGAGGGCTTCGTCAAGGTGATCCGCTCTCACCGTTTCTTTATCTTTTGGTGGCGGAGGGACTTAGTAGATTATTGAATCGGGCATGCTCGAGCGGAAATTTCAAGCCATCAAAAATTGGGGCGGAAGAAGTAGAGGTGTCGCATTTACAATATGCCGATGATTCAATAATTTTTTGTGAAGCTAAGAAAGAAAACATTGGAGTGTTGAAGAGTGTTTTAAGAAGCTTCGAGTGGCTCTCGGGATTAAAAATAAATTTTAGGAAGAGTTGCTTGATTGGAATTGGAATTGACAAAATTGTGTTGGAAAATTGGGCTTGCAAGCTCAATTGTGTGGTGGGTGAGATTCATTTTGTGTACTTGGGACTTCCAATTGGAGCAAGACCTTGCGATAAACAAGTGTGGTCAAATGTGGTGGGAAAATTGGAGAAGAGACTAGAGAAGTGGGAAAACAATTTTATCTCCTTTGGAGGGCATTTGGTTTTGACAAATGCGGTGCTCACATCCTTCCGATTTATTACTTTTCCTTTTTCAAAGTTCCTACCTCTATACTTAACCGGCTCATGAAAATTCAAAGACACTTTCTTTGGGGTTCTTTGGGTGGGGTAGAAAGGTGGCGATGGGAGGATGTTTGCAAGTTGAAAACTCAAGGTGGGTTGGGCAGGGGCGAACGCAGAAATTTATATGAGAGGTAGCACAATATTATTTTTGAAAAATATTAAATTTAATAAAAAAATATTTATAAAAGTATATGTTTAAAAATTACAAAGTTTGGGTTGTAGTGTCATTTTTTACACATTGCATCTCTTTTAATTTTATTTTTGTTTTTTCTTTTGTTAATTGTATATTTTTACGTAATAAGTTTCTCACTTTTTTACTTTTAAGTGTCCATTTGACCATAAACTTATCATAAGTAATACATAAATGATTATGAAAATTATTATATTAAAAGTTTAATAATTATAATATGGAATTTATATATATTTTTCAATAAAATAAGAATTTAGTATATCATGTAGTAGCATCTTACATAAATGGAGGAAATTATAAATGAGAATGTTGAGAAATGAAAAGGATTCTAAAAACTAAAAAGTAAAACGAAAAAAAAAAGGAAGGAAAAGAAAAGAAGAAAAAAAAACATAAAACTTGGTGGTAAAAAGTAAAACAAAAAATAGTTTTGGTGATGTAAAGAGAAAAGTGAAAAGGATCCTTGAAAATTAAAATAAAATCAAAAGAAAAGTTAACACCATGAACTTAATTAGGGAGGGGAAAAACAAAAGGACAAAAAAAGAAAAGGAAAGAAGAAGAAGGAAATATAAAAATGGAGGTGATAGGAGTCGATCCCCTACTAAAAAAGAAGGAAAGCACTTATGCTCAACCTAATGGCCACTAGGCTACACTTGATTATTAACAATTTATTGCGTAAAATGTTATTTGTACATTCAATTCAAATACATTTGAGGGGTATATTAGTACTTTCACTTGAAAAATTGAGGGGTAGCATGTGCTACCCCGTGCTCCCCCCTGCACTCGCCCCTGGGGTTGGGAGTAAAAAAATCTAGAATGGTTTAATTTAGCACTCCTTGGTAAGGCCATCTCCAGCAGTTGCAACTCTCTGCAACCCACTCTCTCCGCCACGTCAGCATTTCACTCACTACAACTCACTTTGCAACTCTCTACTTCAACAGTGAGGCCCAAAATCTATTTTATTTTAACATTTCTTTCAAACATAAGTAGTCATTTAATTTTCTTTTCTCATTTCCTTTTAAACTTTATTCTTGGCTTTATTTTAAATGTAGTTAATTAATTATAACAAAATCACATTAATTTTTTTAAAATACATTACTTGAAAATAAAAATTACATTACTTAAAAAAACTATAATACTTAAAATTGAAAATTACAATACTTGAAATTGAAAATTACAATAATTGAAAATGAAAATTACAACAATTAAAATACTACATTCTACAAGTGTAATTTTAAATTCAAATAATATGTATTTTAAATTTGAGAAGTAATGTATAAGTATATTTCTAGTGCTACATATAATTATTATCATATGAAAATATTCAAGAAAAATGAAAAATAATAAAAAAGATAAAAGTAGAAAACATGAAAGAAAACAAGAAAAGAGGAAAGGAAACAAGAAACATGAAAGAAAAAAAAAAAAAAAAAAGAAGACAACCAATATTGACGAAGTCCCAGTACAGTTGTTGGCCTCGATTTGGGACTCACTGGAGTCCCAATCGAGGTCCATCGATGTTGCAACACCGCTGAGATTTAAGACGGCCCAGCAGTTTGCAGTGCTCGACGCATCACCGGGCGCCACAGCACCTCACTACAAGAATTCTCACAGAACGGGATGGAAAGGGCGATTTTATCCGTCGCCCCTGTAGCGACGGATCGCCAAACGGGGCGACGGATTCTATCCGTCGCCTGCTTCACGGATAAACTTATCCGTCGCTCGGTAGCGACGGATAAGTTTATCCGTCGCTACAGAGCGTTGACCAAGATTTAAAAAAAAAAAATAAATTTAGCGACGGATAGATCTATCCGTCGCTATAGCCGAAAAAAAAAAAAAAAAAGTTAGCGACGGATAGATCTAGATCTATCCGTCGCTAAAAGCCTAAAAAAAAAACCATATATCTCCTCCACCACCTCCTTTCCTCCACCACTTCTCCTCCATTTCTCCTCTCCTCCTCCTCCCACCACCACCTTTCTCCTCCACCACCACCATCCTCCACCACCCACCTCCTCCACATCTCCACCACCACCACCTCTCTCCTCCCACCACCACCGCACCACCACCATCTCCACCACCGCACCACCACCATCTCCACCACCGCACCACCACCACCACCACCTCTCTCCTCCCACCACCACCGCACCACCACCATCTCCACCACCACCACCACCTTTCCTCCTCCCACCACCACCGCGCCACCACCACCTTGCCACCACCACTGCCACCACCGCACCACCTTTCTCCTCCCACCACCACCGCACTGCATTTAATACGAATTGGATATTTAATATAAAATTGAATACAAATTAATCCGATATCTGAATACAAATCAATATCTCAGATCTGAATACAAATTGATATTTAATTAATCCGTATACGAATATAAAAATTCGAATACGGATTTTATTTTTTTAAAAAAAATAGAAATGGGGCGACGGATAGAATCTATCCGTCGCCACGTGGGGCGACGGATTATCAATTTAAAAAAAAAAAATGGTCAATCCGTCGTCCAATCCGTCGCGAATTGGACGACGGATTGTTATCCGTCGCCACAGCTCCAGGGGGCGACGGATTTTCTATCCGTCGCCCGATCCGTCGCCAGAGCTGGGGGGACGGATAGATGGCCTGTAGCGACGGATTTATCCGTCGCTACAGGCCAGATTTTTTGTAGTGCCTCCCCTGTCAGTGTGTGACGGGAAGATTGGCTGCTGCCACCTGCTTCGTTCTTTTTTTTTTTTAATTTTTTTTGTTTTGTACAATTTCAAACGCGAATAACTCGAAAAATAAAAATGCAAAAAATAAATAAAAATCACCAACAGTTTTGACTTTTCGAGATCTACAAATAGAGACCACTTTTGACTATGTTTGGATCATCCCATATCGAACTCATTTTTCTCTCTTAATTAAACTTAAAATTGTAAAACGACTTCTACAAAAGCAATTTTATTAATTTCAATTTCTAAACACTCTTATAATATGATAAATATGTTTTAAAAAAAAATTGAATTTCATGACGGCACGATGACGCGTCACCCAATGCAGCAAAATCTCGTCACGGATCCCGTCACCAGCCGGTGACGCATCACGGAACTGTCACCCACTGCGGGTAGTCTAAGTGGGCGTGGAGATTATTTGTCGAGAAAAATTCTTTGTGGACCAAAGTAGTGCACTCTAGATATGGTGACTTTCATAAAGCTGTAGAATCGTGTAGGATTGGAAAAGTGTGGGGTAAGGGTTGGTCTTCTTGGTGGAGGGACTTGGTTAAATTTGTGGGGGTGTGGTGAGTGGTTTAGGAGTGGCGTTCGTAGAGTTTTGGGAGATGGAAGTTCCACTGCTTTTTGGTTGGATTCGTGGGTTGATCAGGGTGTTAGATTATGTGATTTATTTCCTAGGCTGTTCAGTTTGGATAAGGATAAAAATTGTGTGGTGAAAGATAGGTTAGGAGCAGGTGGTGTTAATTGGGATTGGCAGCGGGATCTGTTTTCCTAGGAGGAGGATCTTGTGGCTGATTTATCTTTGATGTTAAACAGGTTGCAACTTAAAGATCAGCATTCGGACAGGTGGTCCTGGTCCTATGCGAAAGATGGAGTATATTCCACAAAAGAAGGCTACCTGCGGGTGATGGAGAAGCTGAGAGGTGGTCTGAGTGCTAAGAAACCATAGGCTGCGATGGTCTGGAACAAATCGTCTCCACTGAAAATCAACATTTTTGTTTGGAAACTCGTGCAAGATAGGATTCCCATTCTTCCAAATCTAAAGAAAAGGAAGCTGTTGAACCGGGAGGAATCGACGGATTGCAAACTTTGTGACAAGCTGGATGAAGAAACTATTTCGCATTTATTCTTTTAGTGCGATTTTGCATCCAAAGTGTGGGTAAAAACCATGAATTCGTTGGCACTTAATGTTAAACGCAACACCTTTTTGGCTAAACGCAGCACCAATTATTTGTGTACTTACCAAAAATGCCCCTAACTCAAAGAAAACTTTAAAAATGAACGTAAAATCGAAATAACTCGTTTACACAAACACAATAACATTAACATGCACGATTGAATACAAATTTCAACAATAAAAAACATCGAAAAATTTTTTTTTTTTGGTGTAAAGTGTAAAAAGTTGAAAAATTGGGGGAAGAAAAATTAAAAGTCATGGCAAAAAAAAAAATGAACTGGCCGGTTCTCAAAACCGGCCATTTCAAAATAATGGCTTTTGAGAACCCATTTCTACTGGCGATTCTCGAACCGCCATTTCTTTTTTTTTTTTCTTTTCGCCAGTTTTTAAAATTTTTTTTTCCAATTAAAATGGCCCGTTTGACCGACAATATTTTTTTTAAATTTAAATTTAATTATTTTGAATTTGCAACTTTAACTTTAATTCGAACTTAAATCGAAATGCTTCCGGAAAAAAGGTTACAATTTGAACACGAACGAACTTGAATAGAAAACTATTCTTTTAACAATTATTTATTTATTTATTGTACATAAAGAACTATTTCAGTAAAAGTGGAATCATATTTATTTTAATTACGACAACATGAATTTTCACTCATTTCACTATAAATACGTAACACAACATAAAATTGAAAGCATAAACTAGAACAAAAACCATTGGCGTAGCCGAACGGAATAATGTTGTATCCAATGGCTTATTCTTTCCTCTCTAGCAGATTCCCATGACATCCATAATGGTGGAAGTGGGCATTCATCTATCACGCGCAACCTAATATAGTGATTGTTATCAACGAATCCCATTGTCCACTCTTCATTAGTCAATGGAGGGTCCGGAGATGGTGAGTCCATCTGTGAACGACACTCCAATGGAAAATATGTAAGACTCCCAGTCTTTGCATAGCAGCTCAAGACCCGTTGGTACATTGTAGCTGTAAGAAAGCCCATATTCGGGAGTGTATACCACCATGGGTTGTTACATGGGCCTGCAAACCAGTTCAAACGACTAGTTATTTTCGTGACCCTTTGTTGCCCCATTTCTGCGACGTAAAGCTCCATGTGGTTGTTCAACTCCTCCATAAGTTCCTGCCTGACGTCTGGCCACCGGTCTTGTGACTGGTATTGGAGTTGTGCTATGACCCTAAAACCGCAGTTTCCATCGGAGATGACATTAGTCCAACCTCTAATGAAGTGTACAATTTGTTGCGGCATTTGACACTGGTATTTAAATGATCTACCAGTACTTGCTTGCGAACCTGAACCTGCATTGCTTGGGGTGGAATTCCGTCGTGATTGATTCACGTGTTGGTGCTCCCAAGCAGATGGGATCCTACTCCCTGTTGCTCTAGGTCGCCTACCTCTTCGTTGGTTTACGATTGGCTCCTCGAGGAATGACTGTGACGCACTCGAATCGTCAAAATACGATCTCATTTCCTCCTCAGGCGCCTCATTGCGGTCCCTCGCCTATCAATAAACTGGTCCCGTACACTCTGCTGCCTAGTTTCAGGTGGTTCCCCCATGTGAAGAGTTCTCCAGAACACATTTAGATCGTGAACCGGGTGGACGGTCCTCCTGTTTCTCAACTTGACGGCCAATTGACATGCGCACATTAGTCCGAAACTTGTGTGCAATGTGTGATCGCAATCACTGGGATTAACATCGTCCATTTCTTTCACCATTTTGTCAATGGCAAGATGTGAAACCACACCTCCCAGCCTACGAAAGATGTGACTTGTTGTGGAATGAGGCTTAATCGTAAGAGATCTCTCAAACTCTGTGCGGATCGCATCAAAATGCATTTCAAGTAGGCCATGCAGTTTCGGGAATGCCCGGTGAAACTTTTGATTTGAAGGACCCAACCACAACTTGTACCTGGCGTGAGCAGATTTGACTCTGCAACCAATTTACAGTGTTGAAATGTCAGTTTCGGCATAACTGTAATTATGGGCTAGTAGTGCAATACGAAATAAACTAATGTACGAGTGGCTTTATGACGATAAATAGAATCACATGTTGGTCGTGTTTGTGCCGTAGTGTAGAATGTTCTTGGTCCAAGCGAGGACAAATCGCTCACGGTATGGGTCTAACCATGTACTCCGTACGTACTCCATGACAGCCGGCAGTCTTCGCCAGGCCTCCGCCATTTCTGCAACAGCCTGCTCATGGAGTTCCGCAGTCTTTGCATGCACGATGCGATCCCATCTGGATTTTACGGGCCCTTGATACTTTGTGGAACCACACAACTTGTTTACTTTAGCCTGCACATCCTTTGCTATGTGCCTCCGACACAGTAGGTGTGCTGCTTCTGGAAATACGATATTAATCGCATTCATTGTCGCTAACTCTCTGTCGGTAACAAAAACCCCGGTGAGACACCACACTCAGCAAACAACTCCCGCAATTGTGTAAGCCCCCACACATAACTTGACGTCCTTTCGTTCGAGAGGAAAATGAAAGCTATGTGATAGTTTTGCCCAGTGGGTAAGACGCCAATCAGTTCCACCAAAGGCATGTCGTACAAATTTGTCTTGTAGGTTGCATCCATGAGGACAACTTGCGGGAACAAACGGATCATCTCCCTTGTATTAGGATGAGCTAAGAAAATTCCCTCCAATATGTTAGTACCCTGCACTTGTGAGTGTGTAAATATATAATGATGTTTTTCCAACATATGCAAGAAATAATCCATTGGGGCCATTGATCCCCTCTCCATACGTTGATATTTCTGGTCAGCATTGTATATGTGTCGTAGGACACTACAGTTGTTTATGAACTCCTTTTTGAGTTTCCTGAGAATTTCTCTAGGTGGCATTCCGCACTGTAGCATTTCAATCACCCGCAAGAACTCTTCGTCATTCAGCTTCGAACTGGACGTGTGCGAATGAGGGTAATTCCCGTGTGCATGATTATGTTTTTCGTGGCCCTCTCTGATAGAAACTCTCCACTCCCCTGGATACCTCTCATGTAGCTTAACCTGAAATTGACAATTGTGCTTCTTAGTCCCAACTGCATTTCTGGATTTCACTTCGGGATCACTTGAAGACGTGTTTCTATAGCTCCCACCACGCTCACAACTCATGTATACGTGTCTTGCTTTAGAATGTGATATCGCAAAAAAAGATATTGTTTTCTCGACCAACAGCACGAACCCAAGTTTCTGCAGCTTCACGAGTATCAAAACTCTGATTGTTTTGAAAAAACTGACTGCAATCTGGAAAAACAGCCGCATCATCGGATGAAATATATGAAATAGGTGAGTGACTCATAGTATACGTGTTTGGGATTTGAAGTGTTTAGAGTAGAATGTTTGTTTCAATTAAGTGTGGAGTTTTTTAGAATGATGGTGGGGGTGGGGGGGGGGATTTTATAGAAGTGTAGATATGTCACGTAAACCGATATGTCACGTTAACCGATATGTCACGTTAACCGATGTGTTACGTTATCCGGTGTGTCACGTAAACCGGTATGTCACGTAAACCGGTATGTCACGTTAACCGATATGTCACGTTAACCAGTGTGTCACGTTAACCGATATGTTACGTTATCCGGTGTGTCACGTTAACCGATGTGTCACGTAAACCGATGTCACGTAAACCGGTGTGTCACGTAAACCGGTATGTCACGTTAACCGATGTGTCACGTAAACCGGTATGTCACGTAAACCGATATGTCACGTTAACCGATGTGTCACGTAAACCGATATGTCACGTAAACCGGTGTGTCACGTTAATCGGTATGTCACGTTATCCGGTATGTCACGTTAACCGATGTGTTACGTTATCCGGTATGTCACGTTAACCGATGTGTCACGTTAACCGATATGTCACGTAAACCGGTGTGTCACGTAAACCGGTATGTCACGTTAATCGATATGTCACGTTAATCGATATGTCACGTAAACCGATATGTCACGTTAACCGATGTGTCACATTAACCGATATGTCACGTTAACCGGTATGTCACATTAACCGACATGTCACGTGAACCGAGGGCTTTTGGTTCTATAAATAATCTCCCCATACATCACATTTTTACACCACAACTCTCCATTCAAACGTTCGTCTTCCTTACAACATACTATCAAATACTTTGCAATCCAATCAGTGTTAAATGTCAGGAATCTGGAAGGTAAAGTTATGATAATACATTAATAAACCGTAGTATATTTGATTGCTTATCTTTCTCTATGAATTCTAACACTCCGACTATTCTCATTTCCGCACAGAAACTCAGTAAAGGCGGTTCATCCAAAGATGGCGGTGCTGAAGATAAAAGAGCGGGCAAGAAGAACGTAAAGGATATCCCGTCGGTACCAGTCGACCAGTATTCTGGACGCTTTAAGTCGATTCGTGGAAGGGAAAGAGGGCCCATACCTGCTTCAGCGAGAGCTAGAAGGTCCAGATTGATGGCCAATGAAGAATTAAGTTCTGATGATACAGAGAACTTAATAGAGGACTCCTACGAGTCACCCGAAAGTATCGACACACAAACAAGGAACAGACTCTAAAGTGAAATCCCTCTACAACAGGGGGCAGATGACTTTCGAGATGACACATCGCCTGAAGCGGGTAACAATTTTAACACCAATTCATACGGGCCATCTACACATTTCAACGAACCCAATTCGTACCGGGCATCTCCGCATTTAAATGATGATGTCCCTCCATTCAACGTATCTGGTTATTCTCAAATGAGTGACCCCACTGAAGGAGAGGGTGGAAGCAGCCAGTGTGGAGAAGAAGCGCCTAATAATGCCACTAATCAACCCTGGAGACCGCTAACACAAGGTATTGATGGAGGCCCAACAAATGCGGAGTTACTCACAGGATTTCTAGGCCACATCGCTCACTCCATATGGATGGGAAATGTAAGTCATTTAATTCCATATCTTTAAAATCCGAGTATTCATTTTTACTATTGTTAACTCATTCTTATTTACTATTTACGTTAAAATGCCACAGGACCGCGATATTCTAGAGGGGTTTCAGCAATACCGTAAATTAAGCAAGTTCAAAGACTATTTAAACGACGATGTCTTGACTGTTGTCGACAACAGTCATCTCTCACACTTGCCCAGCTCTATGCACCCGAAGATCAACATGCCTTTGATTAGTGCATTTGTTGAGAGGTGGCATCCTGAAACTAATAGCTTTCACTTGCCATTCGGTGAGATGACTATAACCCTGCATGATGTCCACTATCTGTTAGGAATTCCTGTCCGTGGTCGTGCGGTTAAGGTGGAAACGAACCACCCAGAGGCGCTCAAGCTCTCATTATCAACTCATATGCAACTGAATGATGCATGATTGAAGGCCAACTTTAAAAGTCTTTGGGTTCAAGTGTAGCACAATTGAAGCTTTTTAAAAGCTCAAACTCTTCCACCTCCTTCACATGCTATCATGTACTTGTTGTGGTTGATAGGCACATCGCTATTTGTCGACAAGAGTGGTCATCGAAAGTACGGATTTCTACCGTTCCTACATCACCGGATGAGGTTCATATACGCATGGGGAGTCACAGACTTGCCAATCAAGATAGATAGTTGAGAATTGCATCACGTATCGCAAACAAATAGATGGATGTCTCTCACTCGTGCGTGTTTTTACATCCGGTATATTATTTATACATTTTTCGTAACTTTAAAAAGAATACATTTTTATTGAAGTCTTTATACGATTTATGTGGATCTACAAGCACTTTCTGGTTTTGAATCATGGAACTTGGGAACCATCGACCAAGATCAAACCGCTCTACATCTTGCATACGAAGTGCCCGGACAATGTTCCCAAATGAAGTATGTCATGAAATTTACCACGCTAGTCTTCATTAACATTTAAACTCTATTATGATTATTTACTTATGTTACTTACCTCATATGTAATAGGTTATTTGGACACCATATGGACAAAGAGCGGAGGAAGCTGTCCCCATTTCTCAATTTAGGGAATTATTCATTGTTTAAAGTTATTCTGAGGCTTACATGCCGCACCGTGTTATCGCGATTCGGATACCCCCAATTCATTCCTCAACCACTCATAACACCAATGATTGTGCAAAGGCCACCGCAACCTTCACTCTATCGATGTTCTTATCGTCCTGGAGACTCATTCGAGAACTTTCAGAACGCTCGATGTAATTTCCATCTCCAAACACTTCGAGTTCATTACGGACCTGAAGCTCTTCCAACAGACGATCGGTTTACGCAAGGACGCATATGCAAGTGACATGCCAAGAATCATTTACTCGAAGGGCACATTACCGACCAGCTGACATGAATCCTACCGTGGTATGGTTCCTCAACAATCAATACATATACATACACGACGTTACCATTTCATCAAATCCTTACGTTCTGTGTTTTTTATTTGTAGAGGATACAATGGCTCGGGGCTAAACTTGCACAAATAACTGAGCCAAGCAGGCGTCATATGAGCCAGAAAGACGTATTCGACATTGTCGATGAAATTTGTCAACACTTTGAAGATGTTATTCCATTACGTAGTCAATAGTCATGGCATGTAATATTTTCTATTCAAGTTCGTTCGTGTTCAAATTGTAACATTTTATTCGGAAGCATTTCGATTTAAGTTCGAATTAAAGTTCAAGTTGCAAATTCAAAATAAATAAATTTAAATTTAAAAAAAATATTACCGGTCAAACGGGCCATTTTAATTGGAAAAAAAAAAGTTGAAAAAAAAAATTTAAAAACAGAAACTGAAAAAAAAAAAATTAATAAATAAATAAACAGACAAATGGCCGGTTTTGAGAACCGGCCATTTCATGTGTAATTTATTTTTATTTTTATTTTTATTTTTTTAAAATCCTGGCTGGCAGCAGCTTTTAAATTTTTCATTCACCCCCCAATTTTTCAACTTTTTCCACTTTACACCAAAAAAAAAATGCAAAATTTTTTCGATGTTTTTTATTGTTGAAATTTGTATTCAATCGTGCATGTTAATGTTATTGTGTTTGTGTAAATGAGTTATTTCGATTTTACGTTCATTTTTAAAGTTTTTTTTTGAGTTAGAGGCATTTTCGGTAAGTACGCAAATAATTGGTGCTGCGTTTAACAACAGGTATTTTTGTTTATGGCCTGGTCTGTTATGTAGTTGGTCCTCATCTCTTGGTGTACAGGATGAGTTTTGTGGTCAGGTTTTCTGCGTACTGTAACTTTCACATTATCAGCACTCCTTGTGATGTTCATCTTAATATAATTTATCTTCTTTCTTCTTAAAAAAACAAAAAAAAAAAATGTACAATACCATCGTTGTTTATAATAATGAATTGATTTTTTTCCGAATTGAATTAGGGTTTGTGTTAGTGCGAATTGATTTATTTCAATTAAAGAAGATGGAGAAGAACTACTGGTTATCGTTGTTTTTTTTTAATGATGAATTGAATTTGTTGGGTTGAATTAGGACTTTGAATTTAATTGGCGAACACATATTGAGTTTTTTTTTTTTTAATGATGAACTGATTATGTTGGGGTTGATTTAGGGCTTGAAATTGAATTTGAGAAGATAAATTGAGTTTTTTCATAATGAATTGATTTTGTTGGGATTGCGTTAGTGCTTAGAATTAGAATTAATAAGACATATTGTTTTTTGTGACTAATGTCTAATTTACATATATATTACAAATTGGTTCTATTTGACTTAAATTAAATATTCAATTGCACAAATACAATAGTTGTCCACTTATATATATAAAAAAAAGATACAGTAAGAAATACTCTTTTAAGTTATTTGGCACTCAACTCTAATTGTGACTACGTTTATGTGTTGATGTCACATTGTCACTCGCCTCTATGTTCAAGCACATACACCCTCGGAGTCTCATGCAATCACCTCTCATATCCGATTTCCATCTGTCGTTAACGACGTTTATGCTTTTAAACTGCCGAGATGTGAATTAATGTAATATGTTGATGATTTGTAAATGAGGGGTGTATTGTTATGATGGTAAAGAAAACAAGGGGATCCTCTCGGTATTTGGCTTCATCCAATGTTACTCTATAATCGAATGTCATTCTATTTTTGGATTTTGTTTTGTAAAAAATACTACCTGGGCACCATTTTGTTTTGATAGTATATATGTAACGCCCCTTAGTTTTAAGTCAAATTTAAAGAGTTTAAAATGATCAGGAACGCTACTAATATTAACAATGTGCACCTTTCTTTTCGGGAATCCATCCATAAGAACTCCAGAGTTAAGCAATCTTATAATGAGTGACCAACCGGCAAGTCTACCAGTTTGCGCATAAGTGAGGACAAACACTCGTGCGCGGGAAATGACATGTCTTTGACAATGGCCAAAGATATCACCCGAATGCCATGCTGAAGAATCGCATCTAACTCAAAGGGTAGGGACTCGATCGATTAGATGTCGGGTAGTTACAATATGCCTCCTTGATCATTTTTCATTTATATAAGAATTTCACTTTCAAGAATTCAGTCGCATATGCTATATCAGCTTAATCCTGTTAGAAATAATTCCCTCAGACACAATTGGACAGAAATTTCCCAGGGGCCCAAGTATATCAAGAATCTTGCATGAGCCCAGCCCACTTAATCACAAGTATGGGTCCAACAGAGTTTAAAGCGAAGGCTTTTAGTCCCAATGCTGAAAGTCACATTGACGCTTCTATTCTATGGTTCTCTATGAAACCCCAGATAGGTGCACGGTGCACCATTCATTGTAGCTAGTGGGTCGATTTTTTCCAACCATCACTTGTGATTGTTGGGCTTGCAACTCTTATACTTTTCATTAAAAAAAAATAGACCGTCACGACTACTATTTTATTCCTCGCTGATAATATTTTAAAATTTGAAGAAAGGAGAAATAAATAACAACATATTGCAAGTCGATTTCAACCCCTTAAATCCGTACACTATACTTGTTCCATTCCATAATAGATTTCTTAGTTTTCATTTTAGTCGTCCCATACAAAGGTTCGTATATCCATTTTTATAATCGTTACCTTCTACGTGACTCAACTAATACCCATATATATGATACGCTCCTATTTGACACTATCAATTTCTTTTCGTTTTTTTTTCTATTTACATTATATTCATTCTACTACTTTTCCTTATTTTATGTCAAATAAAGTAAATAGAAAAGTGTATTGAAGTACAAATTGGCACAAACAACTCCCCTTGAATTGAATTATCTAAATACGACACAAAAACATGGACACTACACATCAATGCTAGGGCAGGACCATCCCCTCTTTCCCATGATAAGTTGCAATATACTTTTGACCTTCGGGATGGTGATTACGGAAATAATAGTATTTTTTTTGAATCAATAAACCCGTTATAGTGATAAAATTATTTTTCGGTTTAATTATGAAGAGACTCCTTACAAAACATTTATGTAGTACTCCCCGTCCCGCGAATCTGTACTATTATTCCTTTTATAAACGTACCACGAATCTATTCTCATTACAAAAATAGCAAAAAAAATACACCCACTAACTCAACTATCTCTCTTACTTTTTCCATTTTTTATCATTATATATCTTAATTCTCTCATATTTTCTTCATTCTTTATCATTTCTCTCACCAACAATAAACAATAAATAATTGGCTTTCTTAAAAACAGTGCCAAAAAAATAGTTACATATTCGCAGTACAGGACAGAGTGAATAATTAACTATTCGTGGAAAAGTCTTTTACCAATACCGACGACATTTTGTAAGGTAAGAGGCCGTTTGGTTTGCATAGGTATTTTACTATTCATAAATTCATGGTATTTGGTCCGATTTAAAAAACATGGTAATTAAAGTGGTATTTGTGTATAAATACCTTGTTTGGTATCATTTGTGGATATGGTATTTTGCATTGAAATACCATATTTGGTACAACACACTTTTTTTTTTTTGGTTTTTTGGTAATGTACACTAGTACCCCTCCCCTTGTTCATTAAAGTACAGTTTCAATCTAATAAAACTTCATATTAGAAGTGATAAAGTAGAGTTGTCTAACTAAATATTTCTACAAACATACGGATATTTCATATTTCACCATATCAATTCCATTAGATCTTGAAAACAAAGAATCACATTATTGATTCAGCAGAATCACGTTTAGAAAAGAGTTCTTGATATTCAATTCTGTGAAGCAATAGTACAGCAAAAATAAATAGTCACCCAACCTCAGGGCTCAATGTAGCTCGAAACTACCTTCACTATCTCTATCTACCTGCTGGGAAAGGTTACGAGCCAAAGTATTTCTAGAACATTTTACATCTTGAAAAACAACTTTATTGAAATAAATTACATTATTGTATTGAGAAGGTAAACAATCAAAGTATTCCATCAAATTGCACTCTCACTCTTTAACAGAGTAGGAAACAGAAACCAAAAGACAGATACGCTTGAAACAATGATAAATCATAGTAGCAGTTGTATAGCAGCTCAACTTAGTGAGCTGATATCTCGAAATGACATACATATTCAGCATCAGCAGCTGCTCATAACTCCATGAGTTGATATCTTGAGATTGGCATACTTGTTGAACCATGACTTCCAGGTTCCAGCTCCCTTTCGCGGAACCGACTTCTCACCGCCATCAGACTGATTTCTCCCTTTCGCATATCCAACTTCCAGATTGGCAGACATCATTCTTTCTCACATGATCTCAAATTCTCAATCTTAGAGACTTAAATAACATAAAAATCGATGTTAAGTTAAGATTAATTCAAGACACCCATAAAATTATTCAATTACACAATTTTAGTGAAACTGAGCTAAGAATAAAGTGACCTGGCTGAAAGCCTGAAACAATAAGCAACCATAAATGGAGAGGAGTATTTTTCTGTTGATAGTAGCTGATCACAAATTAGTATAAACCAAATTCCAATTTCCAATACACATCAATTTCAACCAGAAGACAATATCGATATGATATGATATGGCCATACAATTATGCAATTCACTGATTTTAGATGGAGGTATTATTGATGCATCAATGAAAGTGAAGGAACCTGATCCGGCAATCAAATGGAAACGTGAATGAAATTAGCATCACCTGGCAATCAAACGTCGATGACGGGCCTGACCTGGTGGCGGCGGGCTAGACTCCTGCTGCTCTGGTCGAGATGGTCATCGATTGCTTTTCTTCCGACTAGATAGTTTCTGGGATTCAGATTGGCTTCTTTTTGTTTCGATGAAGGAAGAAGACGATCGATACTGTGCTCAGTGCTGGAAGAATTGTTTTGTTAGAAGGACAAATATGTAATTCCACAAAATAAATGTTCTGGGACCAAATACCATATCACACAATAACCCACTTAGAGTGGGTTATTCTAGATGGTATTTCGAATAACAAATTTTATGGGCCGGAAATTCCGGTATTTGATGAGTTTGGATTTTTTGCGGACTATGGTATTTCAATTTTTTGCAACCAAACGTGGTATTTCGTGGGGTGTTTTCGAAATACCACCAGAAAACACCCCAAACAAAAAGATGTGGAGTGTGATTTAAGTGATCGTGGGAGTGATTGATATAGAACCAAAATATTGAGTTTTAAAAAAAATTAAGTGTTTTTAATTCAGTTTTTTGAACTTTAGTTCCTGGTCAAACAGAATGTGTATGTTAAGTTAAATCTTTCTCTATAATAAAAGCTTTCCCATGTTCATATACTTCTCCTTGGGCCATGCTCCCTTCGTTTGAACATAACAGAAGAAGAGATCTGAATTGATCTGAACTGAACTATTTGTAGTATAAAAAATAACTAAACAAACCTGGACTGAACTGAACTGCACTGATCAGAACTGAACTGAACTAAAATTAATAGTTTTTTAGATGAAGAGAACGGATATCCTTACTCTAAATTTGATCTGATAAATCTCTTAGTTGTACCTACTATATGTATGTAAACTAATTAAAGAAAGATATGAAGTATGTTTAAGTTGGATTTTTTGAGTGACAAGTTTGATTGTAACAATTAAAGTTAAGACTTGGAACATCAGGTAGAAACGACTATCCATGAATAATTGATGTGGTGACGTTCCGCCAGATTTTCTATTCATGTACTTCAGTATTCAATTATCAGGTTAACCAGTCAGTCGTTGGCTCAAGTGTAAGTACTTAAATTCATTTAAATACTGTCTTGAATTCAAGTAATGTGAAGGTAAAAGACATCGTCTGGAAGAGTTACAAAAGCTCTCACATTGTACACGGTCGGATTAGTCGTAATCCACGTAGTTGGAAATATAAAAAGAATTAGTACTCTTTCAATTTCACTAAAATCTTTTCATTTTTTCATTTTGAACGTTCTATTAAAAAACTTTCAATTTCCTTTTATGAAAGATTACTGGCTCCATTATTAATATTTTAATCCCTCCCTTTCATACTTTATCAATTCTATTTCTTACTTTTTACTATACACTTATTACTTTATCTATATAAATCCAATTTTTACTAAAACTTCTTAAAAGTTGTGAAAAAAAAATGGAAAGAGATTTATGGAAGGGAGGGTTGAGATGCAAACTTGTAATCAATTGAAACTTGGTAAAGACTTTTTCGTTCAAAATATACGTTGAGTGCAAGTTATCATTGATTAATTGTATTGATTAGATTTTGCTCCATTTCCTGGTTCTTATTATTTATAAAATTCCTAATCACTTGAACTTACCTGTTTCCTTGGTCATTGGTGAATGAGTCCCAAAGATTGAAGAAACAAAACTGTGTCAAGAAAATGGCAGATCTAGTCCTTTCTTCCATGTCCAAGCCACACATAGTCCTCTTCCCCTTCATGGCCAAAGGCCACACAATCCCTCTCCTTCACCTAGCCCGTCTCCTCGTCTCGCGCAACGTGTTCGTAACCATTTTCACCACACCTGCCAACCGCCAGTTCATTGCTGATTCAGTTACCGGAACCGTTGTTTCCATAGTCACCCTTCCGTTCCCCGAAAACATGCCTGAAATTCCACCAGGAATCGAAAGCACTGACAAACTGCCATCCATGTCTCTCTTTAATCCATTCGTCAATGGCCTGAGACTAATGCAGCCTGATTTCGAACAAGCAATCGAGAAAATTCAATCTGAGGTAATTTGCATTGTATCGGATGGGTTCCTCCATTGGACTCTGGAATCAGCAACACGGTTCGGCATCCCACGACTGTGCTATTATGGTGTGAGCATTTTTGCAACGATAGTGTTTAATGCTGCCTGGAGCAACGATTTCGCATCATCGGGTGGTTCTCATGATGAGCCTTTAACCCTCCTTGCCTTTCCCTGGATCAGAATCACTAGGTCCGATATCATCAAACCGTCTGATATACGTGGCATCGAAGGTCCTTATTCGAGTTTTGAGCCGGATATGCTCAAAGCAACTTCAAGTAGCTATGGAATGGTAGGGAACACCTTCTATGACCTTGAACCTACCTTCGCAGATTATTGGAACCGCGAACATGTACCATACTCATGGAGCATTGGCCCTCTTTGCCTTGTGCAAAACAATAATTCATTGCCCAACCAGAAACCGGAGTGGATTCATTGGCTTGACCAAAAGCTAGCCCAAAATTGCCCTGTCCTGTATGTTGCCTTTGGATCTCAAGCAGAGTTATCACCGGAACAAATGCACGAACTAGTTGCTGGGCTGGAACAATCAAAAGTAAGCTTCTTGTGGGTATTGAGGATTGGACAATCAAGTCGTGGATTTGAAAACTTGGTGAAGGGAAGAGGACTTGTTGTGAAAGAATGGGTTGATCAGAAACAGATTCTTGAACATGATGCAGTCCAGGGATTTTTGAGTCATTGTGGCTGGAACTCTGTCTTGGAAGGGATTTGTGCAGAAGTTCGGATTCTGGCATGGCCGATGTTAGCCGAGCAAAGCATTAATGCGATAATGATAACGGAAGAGATTAGAGTTGGTTTACGGGTCAAAACTGTTGATGGGTTGGCTAAAGGATTTGTAACGGGGGAGAGCTTGAAGAATTCGGTGATAGAGGTGATGGAGGGTGAGAAACGGATGGAGTTGAAGGGAAATGTGATGAGGTTCCCTGAGACAGCGAGGCGTGCTGTGGCTGATGGCGGTTCGTCATCAAACGATTTAGATAAGTTGATTGAAGATCTATACAACAGAAAATACACAATGCTCTAGATCTAATAACAGAAAGTGAATAGTTCTTAGTTCATATGAGACCTTGTCATGTATGATTATTAGCTGCATTGTTAACTACTAGCTATATCCTACTCAATTGAAATCAGAATCTATCAAACTATTTTGCAGCTTTCTATCATTCTTTTACCTCTGAAACTATCAAATATCCATTTTGTATAGGAGTTGGAAAATTGACAAGAATGTTAATATGGCCTCATGATCTTTTGATGATACCACAAAGATACAACACTGGATACAAGTATATAACTGTGGACTGATATATTAGAATGCCTGTAGGAATTATGGATAGCTAATGTTGGCTTCCTGTCTATAATGTTGTCACATAGTTTCTTGATGCTTAACTATTCACCTATGACAATACTTATTATTGGTTCGCGGGAGGTAGCTAGTGAAGACTCTCACGAGGACACCGCGGTTGACAAGGAACCGAGCTAGCTGAAGGAGTGGAACGTGTGGCCTCTGGACATGAACGGAAACAACAGAACTGGAGTAAAGAATGAAAGATTAGACATTATGTCCTGTTCATCAAATTTTATCTCTTCCAGCCTTTGTTGAAAAATGAAAAGTACATTCGTTTGCTTTTAAATTGTATTTGACAGGTTAGAAAATCTGTCCAAATCTTGCTACTACAGAGCGGATTAAATTAAGAATAGTACTTGAGAGATGGATTAATTATCTGTCATTAATTAATTACGGCAATATGGAGATCGTGTAGTTATAAATAAGACTGATTAATCAATTAGTCTTCATCTAGGTGCACCTGCAAGACTTAACTAATTATAAACTTACATTGTACTCCAACTTCTGGTCCTATAATAAGTGATTGCCAGTAAGTAATTAATTATCTAGCAGGACCAAAGATTTCAAGAGAAAAAAAGATGGCAGAAATACTCCCATGTTCCATGTCCAAGCCTCATGTAGTTCCTGTTAAAAGTTAAAAGAGCAGAAATATGAACTCAGGAAAGTGATTGTATTATTTTTTATACTCAAAATGCATTACAAAGAGGCCTATATATACATAAAACAGATAAATATAATTTTTGCTAAACAAGTCGAAAAACTAGCTAATATACAGAGCAACAGTACTTGATTAATTCCAGCTATAATCTTTGGTGAACAAGCTCACGATTTCATCCGTTGATTGAAGTTTTTACGGCCAAGATCGAAAAGTACCAATTGTACTCTTTGCAACCCTAAACGTCCAATTTTGTCTTCTTTGCTGAGGAAGAAGACGAATTGCCAAGTGCTGGAAGAAACGTAAAACCGTTTGACGACTTTAGCGTTAAAATGTTGTCTTTTCTTTTCCGTTTTTCAAGCTGGTCCCTCTCTGTTTCTTGCTCTTTCAATTGAGTAACAATTTCCTTCGCGCCTTCACTTTTGGTCCTGAAACTTTTAAAATCTTTGCAATTAACTCTTGTAAAATTGCATTTCTTTTCTTTAAATTTCCAATATTCCCCCTCAAGAGGAACACATGGATTTCTTATGTTCATCTTGTAAAGAGCTCTAAGCAAATTTGTTGAGCCAACTGCTTTGGTGAAAATATATGCCAATTGATTTTGAGAGTTGATGAATTCGATCTCAATTTTCTTCTCTACAATCTTTTTTCTGATGAAGTGACAATCAACCTCTATATGCTTGGTCCTCTCATGGAAAACAGGATTCTTTGTCAAGTGTATTGTGGATTGATTGTCACATAGCAGTTTTACTGGTTCAACCATGGCTATTTCAAAATCCTTAAGAAGAGTTGTTAACCACAGAATCTCACAATAGGTGTAGGCTATTGCTCTATACCCAGCTTCAGCTGATGATCTACTCACAGTGATATGTTTCTTGGATTTCCAGCTTACTAATGAGCTGCCAATGAAATGCAATAACCTGAAGTTGATCTTCTTGAGATAGGACAACCTGCATAATCTGAATCACTATAAGCAGTGAACAGTGAATTTTCTTCTTTAGGGAGAAAAATTCCAAGCCCTATATCTCCCTTAATATATCTGATGACTCTGAGCCTTCCTTCAAGATGATTTTTGCATGGTTTTTCCATGAATTGACTGAAAATACTAATGGCATATGCTATATCAGGTTTTGTGATGCCTAAGTAGATCAACTTTCCTATTAATTTTATGTAGAAAGTTGGATCATGAAGTGGTTCAGAGTTATCAAGAATATATTTAATGTTTTGCTCAACTGGTGTTACAGTTGGTTTGCATCCCAACAATCCAGATATCTCAATAATCTCTGAAGCATACTTCTTCTGTGAAATGTGAATTCCTGTAGAATTTCTTGCTATTTCTAGACCAAGAAAGTATTTCAGAGTTCCCAGATCTCTTATTTTAAAATTTTGTTTCAGCTTATTCTTAATTAAATCAATTTCTGTTTGATTTTTACTTCCAATGATGATATTATCAACATAAACAAGCAATGTAATAAGATCTTTATTTTATGTGATCTTAGTGAAAAGTGAATAATCACTTTTTGATTGAATAAATCCTAAAGTTTTAAGATAATTAGTGAGCTTACAATCCCACTGTCTTGAAGCTTGTTTTAATCCATAATTGGATTTATGCAATTTACATATAAGCTTGTCATGATTTGTTTCCCCCTGAAGTGAAAGTACTTGTGGCACTTTCATGTAAATTTCCTCTTCCAGATCTCCATTTAAAAATGCATTATGCACATCTAATTGGCTTAATTAGAAACCAATCATTTTTAGCAGCAATTGCTAAGAATACTTTTACTGTGGTTAATTTTGCTACAGGACTGAAAGTCTTAGTATAATCAAATCCATATTGTTGTGTAAAGACTTAGCTACTAACCTTGCCTTGTGCTTATCTATTTTACCTTCTGAATTGAGATTAGTCTTGAAAACAAATCTGCAGCCAATAGGTTTCACATTAGCAGGTTTTCTCACTATACTCCAAGTTTTATTATTCACAAGGGCTTTCAATTCATCTGAAATTGCATCTCTCCAGTGTTTCTCTCTTGTAGCTTCTTCATAAGAATCTGGCTCATGCATTAAAGCTAGATCTATTGAGTAAGTTATGTATTCATTTAAGAACTTTTCATATCCAAGAAAATCTTCAATTGGATATCTTGTTTTCATTTTATCCAGTTGTATATTATAAGATTTTGCTTGATGATGATATATATCAAGCTTGGATGGTAATTTTCTTGCTCTGCTAGTTCTTCTCAATTGATCTTTAATTGTATTTATTTGATCCTGATCCTGTTCTTCTTCTCTCATCTCTTCTTCTTCTGAAATCTCATTATGATTTAAGATTTATGTGTTTTGTTCAGGAAAGAAATCATTCATTTGTTCTACTATTTGATCTTGATTTTCTACTGGTATACTAACATTCTTTCTCATGTCAATCCAGTCATATTCTTCTGTTTCAGGTGCATTCAATCTTATTTCACTATCTATATGTTTTTCTCCTTTATAGGGAAAGATCATAGTCTCTATAAACACCACATTTCTTGAAACAAATACAGTTCTTTTATTAAGATCAAATAGCTTATACCCTTTAACATTTGCAGCATATCCTATAAATATGCATTTCTGTGATCTTGAGTCTAGTTTTGATCTTCCTACTTTCTCAGCGCAGGAAAAACATAAACATCCAAATGTTTTAATGTTTGAATAGTCAGGCTTCTTATTATGAAAAAGCTCATAAGGTGTTTTATTCACTAATACCTTACTTGGAGTTCTATTTATTATATAAGATGCTGATAAAACTGCATCTCCCCAGAAATGTTTAGGTAGATTTGATTGAAATAACAATGCTCTTGTTACATTTAGCAGGTGCTGATGTTTTCTTTCCACTACACCATTTTGTTGTGGTGTATAAGCACATGTTCTCTGATGGATTATTCCATTTTTATTCATTATTTCAGGCATATGAAATTCCATACCATTGTCAGACCTTATTATTTTCACTTTCTTCTGAGTTTGATTTTGTATAATCTCTATAAAGTTCTTCAGAGTTTCTTTAGTTTCAGTATTGAGTTTTAAGAGAAAGATCCATGTCATTCTACCAAAATCATCCACAATAGTCAAAAAATAACTATGATTGTTCAGAGTTGGCACACGGTATGGCCCCCATAGATCACAATGTAATAACTCAAGAATAGAAACTGAACTTTTAATACTGATAGAAAATGGGAGCTTCTTCTGTTTGTCTTGCATACAAACCTCACAGTAAGTGAACTCTTTACAAGAAATACTAGGATTAGAAGCTTTAATAGCTAATAGCCTACTTGGACTGAGATGACCTAATCTATAATGCCAAATGTGATCTTTAACTGCAGCTGATCCATCATGATCATCAAGATTGGTTTATGGCTAGTGCCTTAGGTAAAACAGGTAAATCTTCAACTACATAGAGTCTTCTTTGAGCTTCAATCCGCCCAATCTTTGTCACTAATGCTTTCAAGGAAGAGTTTGTCTGCAGAATATGACAAAAGTTGTTGTGAACAGAAATCCCATTGCATTATCTCTGCACACTTTATTAATGGACATCAGATTCAACTTAAATGTAGGTACACATAGTACTCTTTTTAAAATGCATTTGTCATTTAGCTGAATTTCACCAATATGTGTTATAGGAATTCTTGTGAAATTAGGTAAATGCACAAAATCATTAATGACTTTAACATTATCTGTATAGAGATTTTTATCATAAATAATATGATATGAGGCACCTGAGTCTAAAATCCATCTATGCAATGATCCTTTAGACACAATATTAGCTGTAAGTTTCATACTTGCATAATTCAGCTCAGGTGTGCCTTCTCTGATAATGGGACCAGGTGGAGTACTTGTGCTAGCAGGTTGCTGACCAGAGTTAACAGCATTAGCACCATGATTTTGTTGTGCAAAATTCATCAACTGATTCAGTTGATCATTAGTTAGATTCACAGAGCTTCCTTGAATAATATTGCCAAAAAAAGATTGATTTGATCTGCCACCATAATGATACCTTCCTCCTCTTCCTCTACAGTTTCCTCTACCAGTGCGAGAGGAAAACCATGGACTTTAAAACAATTTTCAACAGTATGATTACTGAGATTTGGACAGTTAGGACAAGATAGTCCCTTCTTAATTATCCTTCCTTTTGTAACCAATATTCGTGGTTGAATGCTCATAAGGAACAACAACATTTTCTCTAGAGAGTTTTTGTGACTCTTCTTGTAAAACCATGGCATATGCCTTGTCAAGTGGTGGCTTAGGATCCATTAAAAGGATCTTCCCCCTGACCATGTCATATGAGTCACTTAAATTCATGAGAAATTTAAATATTTTATCAATCTCTCTTAGCCTTTCAACCTCCTCAGAGATATTACAAGCAATATCACTACAAAGACCAGAAGGAACAGGTCTGTAATCATCTAACTCTTCCCATAAGGATGAGAGTTTAGTGAAGAAATCTGTCATTGGCATGTTTCCTTGAGTTGAAACCATTATTTCTTTCTGCAATTGAAAGATGCGCACATCATTGGGCTGTGCGTATCTCATTTTCAACTTTAGCCAACTTTCAGCTGCAGTCTTAGCATAAAATAAAGCACTCTTAATCTCAGGTGAGACTGAGTGCATCATCCAAGATAGGATAATAGTATTGCATCTTTTCCAGGCCTCCTTGCTATCTTCATTGGTTTCTGGTTGAGTGACCGTTCCATTGATAAAGCCAAGCTTATTTCTTATGCTTAGTGACATCAAGAATACTCTTCACCAGGTGTGGTAGTTCCTATTTGTGCGTAGGGGTGTGATTGCACTTGAGATTGAGTTGTCAGAGTGGTGAAGGAAGAGTGGGCTGTTGGTATTTTCATGTTCTGGCAGAGTAGTAGAGGAGTTGGTGTTGATGTTGGTGTTTGGAGGAGTAGGGTCTGTCATGGTTTAAAATTCAAGAAACAGAGAAATAGAGAACTTGAAGATCTTAAGATGAAGGAAGAAGAACTTGTGTTTGAAGGAAACTGAGATAAAAAGCATAGTGTATAATGAGATGGCTCTGGTGCCATGTTAAAAGTTAAGAGCAGAAATATGAAGCTCATGAAAGTGATTGTATTATTTCTGATACTCAAAATGCATTACAAAGAGGCCTATTTATACAGAAAACAGATAAATATAATTTTTGCTAAACAAGTCGAAAAACCAGCTAATATACAGAGCAACAGTACTTGATTAATTCCAGCTATAATCCTTGGTGAACAAGCTCACGATTTCATTCGTTGATTGAAGTTTTTACGGCCAAGATCGAAAAGTACCAATTGTACTCTCTGCAACCCTAAACGTCAAATTTTGTCTTCTTTGCTGAGGAAGAAGACGAACTGCCAAGTGCTGAAAGAAACGTAAAACCGTTTGACGACTTTAGCGTTAAAATGCTGTCTTTTCTTTTCCGTTTTTCAAGCTGGTCCCTCTCTGTTTCTTGCTCTTTCAATTGAGTAACAATTTCCTTCGCGCCTTCACTTTTGGTCCTGAAACTTTCAAAATCTTTGCAATTAACTCTTGTTAAATTGCATTTCTTTTCTTTAAATTTCCAATAGTTCTGTTCCCATTCATGGCCAAGGGCCACACAATTCCACTCCAACTAGCTCAGCTCCTTGTGAACTGTGGTGTCATCGTTACCATCTTTACCACTCTAGAAAACCACCCGTTTGTTGCTGATTTTCTTACTGGATTGGATGTCTCAATCATTGACTTGCCGTTTCCTGATAGCATACCTGATATTCCTCCTGGAGTCGAGAGCGTAGACAGATTACCATCCACGTCTCTCATTCAGCCATTCATCAACGGCCTAAAACTAATGCGACCTGTTTTTGAAGAAGCAATCAAGAAAATTTACTCCCAAGTAAGTTGCATTGTATCGGATGGGTTCCTCTACTGGACGCTGGAATCAGCAACACGGTTTGGCATCCCACGTCTAAGCTATTACGTTATAAGCAATTATGCAACTGCTATTTTTTGTATTGTAATAAGCAACGGCTTATTGGTGTCAGAAGATGAGTCACCTGATGAGCCTCTCACGCTCCCTGACTTCCCCTAGATAAAGATTACAAGGTATGCATATGGACAAAACGCGATTAGATTAAATTTTACACCTTTGATCGAAGTCAGGTATGAATTTGCCATTTATTTAGGCGCATAGAGTTTTCTGGATTAAATTGTTGTCTTCGAAATAAATATGTTATGTTGCGTTTTCTCATTTTCTCAAATCCAGGAATGACTGTGACACTTCATCAAGTGAGCGTGACTTCGAAGGTCCCTATGCAAATTTTGTGCCTTATATGATAGGATCAACTGCAAATAGCTACGGATTGGTGCAGAACAGCTTCTACGAGCTTGAACCAGTGTTTGCAGACAACGTTTACCATGGCGTGGCTAAAACATGGAACATAGGACCCCTCTGCCTCACACGAAAAAATCAACTACCCAGCTCAATGAATAAATTGATACACTGGCTTGACCAAATGCTAACACAGAATCGCCCAGTTCTCTACGTTGCCTTTGGCTCTCAAGCAATACTATCATCAGAACAGATGCACGAACTAGTTGTCAGTCTTGATTCTTGAACAATCAAAAGTAAGTTTCTTGTGGGTCTTGGGAAAGAGCGGAGTGCAAATGGAACCAGATGATGGATTTGAAAACAGGGTGAAGGGAAGGGGACTAATTGTGAAAGAATGGGTCCATCAGAAGGAGATTCTTGAACATGAGGCAATACAAGGTTTTTTGAGTCACTGTGGCTGGAACTCTGTCCTCGAAGGAATATGTGGGGAAGTTCCCATTTTAGCGTGGCCTAAGTTAGCTGAGCAAGGCCTTAATGCGATTATGGTAGCGGAAGAGATTAAAGTTGGTTTGAGAGTGAAAACTATTGATGGATCGGTTAAAGGATTTGTCACGGGAGAGAGCTTGAGGGATTCCCTGATAGAGCTTATGGAAGGTGAGAAACGAAAAGATTTGAAAGAAAATGTGAAACGATTAGCTAAGGCTGCAAGATCTGCTGTGTCTGATATATGGTGGTGTTGGTAAATATGCAATGCAAACCCTAGGTTAACGCAGCGGAATTCGAAAGTTTTATTGCATATTAATCTTGATCCAATGACTATATATAACGTAAACAAGCAAATGAATACTTGTCGCACTAGCTTTCCAGACAGCAGCTTTAAAACCTTAAAGCTCTTCTGCGAATCTGTTCGTCAAGTACTTCAAATCTGTTCACCATGTATGATATGTTAAAACCCAATACATTATGATTAGCTTCCTCGACCTCGGTATCCACGGGGATTAATTCTACCGAAGAACGCTAGGAGGTTCCCGTTCAAAACTATACTAAACTATTTAGTGAGTAGGGTTATAGAGAATTGAAGCATGAAGAAAGATGATCAAGCAAAAGCAAAAGGAGAAGGAAAACATGTGTTATTATATATATCTTCCAATGATCTCGCAGATCATATGTACTGATATAACCTGAATGCAATCCATGATGATGAGGACTTCTAGCCTAGTTGGTTGGGCTTGAATCCATCAGGTCATGGGTTCGAAACCCACCAAGCCCAACTTATTTTTCTTTATCTCTTTTGGGCTTTTACATTTGGACTAATTCTAATTTGGTCCAAATAAACTTTCTTGCTTTAATTAATTAAATCCAATTTAATCTAATTAATCTTTCTTCAAATATAAATTAAATTCAATTTAATTAATTTACTTTAAGAAATAACAATTAACTAAGTCCGATAAATCCAATTTGACTTATTAATTGTTTCTATCAAATAGATCAATTCTCAATAACAGTAATTTAAATATTTGTTAATTCAATTAATATTTAATTCACTCTAATACTCAACTGGTAGAACAATCACCACAAAGTGTGACCATAGGGCATTATGTAAGTAAGCACTAATCTAATTAAGGTTTGGTGAAACTCCTAGACAATTTACCAAACATTCTCAATACATAAGGAACGTTTGAAATGATTGCAAACCACCTGTAATGTAGAGCTTATGATGATACGGTCCTTTCATTCGCGAACACTCGATTAAGTCTAGAACTTGATTTCGTGTATGTTCCAATAAATTAATCACTTTATCTCATTCTACTAATTGATCCATAATATTTGAACACCATTCCAAATATATCTTGCGTTGGCCAACGACTTTGATCAAACTAGTAATGAGAAGTTAAGTGTTCTCTCCAAGTCTATGAGGAATGAATCCTATCTTGGTTCAACTACTACCAACATGCGTTTCGTGATGTGCCCAACACATGCCGTATCTACCCCTACAAGGAGTGCAAGCGTTGGTCATGGTCAAAGCACACGAGTCCACAAATGTAGTAAGTATTGACCTCAAGTCAAAGGACTATTACACCACCCTACAAACCGTTACTTCCGTAGACACGTAAATAGAGTACATCAAACGGTTTCTTGGCTGGGTATACCAACACCCTCTAAGGCGTCCATGTGTCCATCACGAATTACCAAGTAATTCGTAGTCGTGAGAACTACTACACCCTCAAAGGATATGATGCAGACCACATGCCAATCTCCAATGCATCATCGATATCCCATTCTTGATGATCATTGATTGGGGCTATTTTTAGAGCTATGTTATGTCACTCAAGATCTCACATTCTTGATAACATGAAGCTCATGGGAACACGTATGTAAACAATTACAGACAAACAGATAATAATATTTACATACCGTGATGCCTATTTATAAATGAACAGTAATCATAAATAAATACTGAATCGAATATGTATATTTATCCTCAATTCAATTGTCTCTAGGACATATATACTTTCAGGTGTTCGTCGCCAAATGCTTTAGACAATCTTATTGAAGAGGTACACGGCAGAAAAAGAAACCTGCTGGTCCAAGTATAATTAAGTTCAGTTCACACAGAATAGGGATTCTCTTAGTATGAAACTTTGTCATGTATGATTAGTACTACTTGGTTTTCCCAATGCCTTTTTCATTACATAACAGTGATAAGAAAAGAACTTTGCGTATTTCCCTATAGCATTGATGTATTGATCTCTTTTTGCTTCTGTACCTCCTTAATCATCTGATCCAAACCGTTCCATGACGAACCACCCTCCGTCATAACATTCCTAGCCATCTCAGCCATCTCCTTCACCCTTTCCCTCAAAATCCCCGCATTTTCACCCTCCATTAGCTCTATCACCGAATCCCTCAAGCTCTCCCGGTTGACAAATCCTTTAGCCGATCCATCAACAGTAGTAACCCCCAAACCCATTCTAATTTCCTCAACCACCATCTTTGCATTAAACCACTGCTCTGCTAACATTGGCCATGCTAGAATCGGGACTCCAGCACAAATTCCCTCCAGAACGGAACTCCAACCACAATGACTTAAAAACCCCTTTACGGCCTCATGTTCGAGAATCCCTCTCTGGTCTACCCAGTCTTTCATGACAATTCCTCTTTCCTTCACCCTTTCCTCAAATCCGTCAACCAGTTCTATATCCATTGCATTTTTCCCCACCACCCACAAGAAGCAAACTTTCGATTCCTCTAATCCCATAGCTATTTCGCAAAACTGCTCAGGTGATATCTTGGCTTGTGATCCAAATGCAACATAAAGAACTGGGCGTTTTTCTTCCAACTTTTCATCGAGCCAGCTGATCCATTTCGGCTTCTCACCACCAACCAGACTCATCTTTGGTTGTGCAAGACAGAGAGGACCGACGCACCATGCTTCAGGTTTACACTGGCGGTTATAATAATCTGCAAACGGTTTTTCAAGCTCGTAGAAGCTGTTCACTAACCTCCCGTAGCTATTAATCGTAGCTATGACCGACTCCATCATGAAATCAAGATGAGGTCCTCTTGGGTTGCGTTTGTCAAGCGGAACATCAAAGTGGTTCCTGGTGAGGCGAATCCAGGGGAAGTCGGTCAAAGTGAACGGCTCGTTAGGAGACTCGTGGAGATGTATCAAGCCGGCTCGTAGGGCATTATGCATTACTGACGTTGCATAATAATTCATGCCAAGAAAGCTCACTCTAGGGATGCCAAACCGTGAGGCTGATTGTAGTGTCCAGTGAAGGAATCCATCAGAGATTATGCAGCTCACCTATACAATTAATATACATGACAGGCAAAAATTTTAGTTCATTTTGGAGTCAAGTTTGTGCGCATGTCACTAGATGTGTCATGAATTTCGTTACAACAAAATTAGCGGCGATTCCTTTTGTGACATTCATAGAATTTGTTCGCGAAGTATTCTTATGGCACACTTCTTGACATGTGACAAAAAAAATTTGCGATGGTTTGACAACAAAATGATGATCGCGCCTTCTTTTCTCGATCGCAACTCAAATCAACTGCCCTTTCCTAAGAGAAAGAAAAATACAACTAGCATCTTAATTTGCTACATTATCTTGCCGTCAAATTAATCAACTAAATTTGGTTCTTGTTCTCATTCATAGTTATATTTATATTTCTTCAAAACGTCTTGAACCTACCAATCCTCAAATGATTATAGTAATCAATGATTGCCGGGTGTTGATAATGACATGGTCTGACCAATTTTGTTTTATAAAACTAGTACTATAATACAAGAAAAGTTTAAGTGATCAACCATTACTCATTAATAAACACACAAATTGTATCCGCATTAACAATTTTTTCTCTTCCATCATCACTAACCAAATGCTATCTAAAATTCAAGAGAGTTGTATAGAAAGTCGTTTTGTTAATGACAAAATAAAAATATGAAATCAATAAATTTTATTTTACGGTTAACAAAAAGTTATTTGTATAGTAAGTGTATGTAGAAAGAGCGGTTTGTTAATGGCACTGCAGAAGTGTATTATTCTAAAATTTTCATGAATCATGTGACTCCAACTATTAATTTAACAAAAGTTGCTCTATTTTTTATTTTTTATTTTTTTTTCTCTTCCAACTTTTTTTTTTACATCCACAAGACTCAAACTCGAGTTCTTGCTTAAGTGAACTCAAGTTCTTACGACTTGAGCCAACAACCATTGGTAAAGTCGCTTTATTCAATTTCCAGTCATACATGCCAATTCCTTTATCTAAAAATAAACTAGCTAGTGGCCGGCAAAAAAGGCTTGACGAATGGTAAAGTAGTAAAATTAAAGTTCATAAAGCAAAACGGAAGATGCCTTTTTATAATTAAGTTCAAATGTTGACCACGATTAATATGTTAAACATCCAAACAGAGAACAAGAAGGAAAAACTCATACGGATTCAATTGACCAAAATTGTGCTAACATTAAAGCTATTATTGACCAACGGGTAGATTAGCATGCATCTCTAAATTAAATCACAGAATTTACCTTTGAATGAATAGTCTCAAGTGCTTCTTCAAAATGGGGTTGCATTTGTTTGATCCCATTGACAAACGGAACAAAGAGAGACATAGATGGGAGCTTGTCCGTGCTTTCAACTCCCGGTGGAATCTCGGGCACGTTATCCGGAAACGGCAAGTCAATAATCAAAACATGTTCCACTCCGGTAAGAGAATCAGCAACAAACGGGTGGTTTGCAGGGGTGGTAAAAATTGTCACAGACAGGCCTCGGTCCACAAGGAGTCGGGTTAGTTGCAGGAGTGGGATGGTGTGGCCTTTGGACATGAACGGGAACAGAACTATATTATGAGGCTTGGAACTAGAGACCGAAACATGATGAGACATCTTGTTATGTTTTTACAAACTAGTTTTCCACTCTTAGTGCAATATATATATATACATACGAAAGAAACTAAAGAGACGTGTAACAAATTTTTAATTAATTTTATCGTGTCATAGGAGGATTGGTAGGAAACTAATTGACAAACTGATTTGGGTGCATTGTATTTAAAGTTTTAAACTAGCTGTGTGTTTTTATATTAGGAACCATAGAGAATATATATTTGAACAAATTATGATATATAAACATAACTCATCCATCTTAATATGTTATTTAGTGAAGGTTATTTAAATCCTTGTGACTCGTTATTGTTGACATAAATTATTAATCTCCCAGAATATGAATCGGATTAATTATATTTTATGAGAAAGGATTAAGATTATTACCAAATATAACTTGTGAAAAATTAGTAATTAATGATAAATTTATTGACTGCTAATTTGTCACAACATTTCTAAAATAAATAGTCTTTATATAAGATTTATAAGTACTAGAGGTCATAATATATTATTTCAATTTTTTTTTTTTTTTTTTTTTTTTTTTGAGGGGAAATGAACTTATATTTCAATCAAGTAGTAAACACTACAAGTTATGAATCAAGAACATCGGAGAGGAAGGTCCATAAGACCATCAGCATCCCTATCTACTTGCTTTGAAAGATCGTGCATTAAAGAATTAGCCGACCGAAACAAATGATGAAAACCAATAGATTGAAACAAACAGAGTTTAGATTTAATGAAGTGACCAGCCGTAGACAGGCAAATCTCCCGAGAATTGATATCCCGAATGACAGATTGGCAATCACTTTCGATTATTACCTCCCTCCAACCAGCAGCAACAGCAAGATCCACTCCTTGTACAACTGCGAGCGTTTCTGCAATTTCAGGGCATTGAATAAAGTTGATCTTTCTCTGCCTCCAAGCTACAACTCGTCCCGCTGAATCTCGCGCAATAACACCCATGCCTGCAGCTTTCTGCTGTCCCAGAATTGATGCGTCTACATTAACCTTAATAATTGACCCACATGGAGGAGACCAGGTCGAGTCTGATTCTGGAGGTCTAGATACCGACGAATGATGTTGGGCTTCCTTGAATCTGTGCAGATAATCAACAACAAACTGTACCAGTTCTTGTGCGCCTTCATGAGGATTATTATGGACTACATTATTTCTATGATGCCACAGACACCAACAGATGCAAGTAAAAACCGCAAACTGTTCCGGCTGTAGCTCCTGTTTCACACCAAGTATCCAATCCCACAAGTCAGAATGATTATTAAAAATCGCATTATTAGGCAGACCAGAAATCGCCCAAACTAAACGTGCAAAATCACAACAACGGAACACATGAAACACAGTTTCTCTATTTCCAGAACACATAGGGCAATTAGGATCAACATTAATCTTCCTCTTCACTAAATTATGGTAAACTGGTAAACCGTTAGACAACAAACGCCACAGGAAAACTCGAAGTTTATTGGGAACCTTGATCTTCCAAACGAAGGACCAGTTTTTTTGTGGAAAAATCGAGCTAGAAGAAGCAACTGAAGCTACTGCTTTCTTTTTCTTAACCTCCCTTGCCACATAATACGCCGACTTAACAGAGTAGTACCCATTTTTGCTATAAAACCAACGACGAGTATCCACACTATCGCAACAGCCTACATGAATTTGTACAATAGCCTCCACATCTTCCTCCCAAAACACACACTTAAGGATATCGACATCCCACCCCAACCCATCAGCCCGCATAAAATCCGACACAGATATGTCACCCAAGTGATAAAGATTAGGAGTTAAGGGTTTTCGATTTTCCGCCCTAGGGATCCAATTGTCCCTCCAAACAGAGACCTGTTCACCGCGCCCCAGCCTCCAAATCAGCCCATGCTTCACCAACCCAATTGCTCCAAAAATGCTCTTCCAGGAAAAAGATGCGCTAGGATTAGGAGTAGCGTCTAAGATATCACAATTAGGGAAATATTTGGCTTTAAGGATTCGGCTAAGAAGGGAATTTGGATTATTGATAATTCGCCAAACTTGTTTCCCTAGCATAGCAAGGTTGAAAGCACTAAGATCTCGGAACCCCATCCCTCCATCTCTTTTACTATCACAAAGAGTATCCCACTTAACCCAATTGAATCTTATCCTTAATTCCGTCTCCCCACCAAAATTTGAAAATAATCGACTGAAGCTCCTGGAGAAGGTACTCGGGTAATTTGAAGCACCCCATAACATACGTAGGAATAGACTGTAAGACCGATTTAATAAGAACCTCCTTCCCCGCCTTAGATAAGTGTTTCTCTCCAAATCCTTGGGTTTTAGCCCGCATCCTCTCCCGAAGCCACCCAAACACCTCCCTTTTAGATTTTCCCATCTTCGTAGGGAGGCCCAGATACTTCTCATGCTTCTCCACCACACCCACCAGTAACACCCCCTTGATATCTGCAATCCTATCACCCCCCGCATTCCTAGAAAACACCACTGTGGATTTGTCTAAATTTATAACCTGACCAGATGCCAGACTATAGCAGTGCAAAATATTATCTATCTCAACAGCAGAGTCATAGTTAGCCTCACAGAAAATCAAAGTATCAAGAACAAAGAAGTGAGAAACGCCTTTAGGACTAACAATAAACACCGAATAACCCCGATCCTCCGTGATCACCAAAGAAAGAACTGAAAGCCTCAGTACAAAACAAAAATAGATAAGGGGATAAAGGATCCCCTGACGCAGACCTCTCTCAGGCTGGATGGGACCAAAAATACCTCCATTAAGATTGATGGAGTAGGAAATAGACCTCACACACAGCATGATTAATTGAATAAAAACATGCTCAAATCCTAACTTTTCTAACACACGCTCGAGAAATAGCCATTAAACCCGATCATAAGCCTTACTCATATCCAATTTCAAAGCCATGAAAACAACTTTGCCTTTAGTTTTCCTTTTCAAAAAATGATTAACTTCATAGGATACTAAAACATTATCAGTGATTAATCTATTAGGCACAAAAGCAGACTGGGTTTCGGCTATGATATTATGCATATGGGGCTTGAGTCTATTAGTAATAGATTTAGAGGCTATTTTAACGATGACGTTACTCAAGCTGATGGGACGGAAATGGATAATCAGATCTGGCGCATTACATTTAGGAATCAGGATAATATGAGTGTAGTTCAGGTTGGTGTTCAGACATCGCTTATTTAAAATATTCAATAACATTTTTTCCAATAATATGCCAATACTTTTGATAAAACAGCGCAGGTAAACCATCAGGGCCAGGGGATTTCTTAGGGAACATATCAAAGAGAGATTTTCTTACCTCTTCAGGAGTGAATGGACGTGACAGGTCCTGGTTGATTTGTTGATCCACCTTGGATTTCATAGTTCTCACCACTTCATCAATAATCTGGTTAGTTGGCTGCCCACTGGAAAAAATATCCTTGAAGTATGACATTGCAATATCCCCCATCACACTCAGCTCATGTTGTAACACCCCTGCAGAGTCACTCAACCCCTCAATCAAATTCTTGTCCGCTTGTTTCGAAGGCTGGGCGTGGAAGAATTTGGTATTTTGATCAACCTCCGCCAACCACTGGGTTATAACCCGCTGCTTCCACAAAACTTCTTCTTTATCCAACATTTCTTCTAAATCGAGTTTAAGCTTGCGCTCCTCAGCTTTGACTCCTGCTGAATACGGCTGGCTTTGCAACAGTTCCAATTCCTTCTGAATTCGCCTAACCTCAAATCTGATATTTGGGAAATTATTTCTACTCCAATTCAACAACCCCACCGAAACATTCTGCAAATTAACAATGAGATCCTCCTCACCCCGCCATGAATCGCTAATAACCATGTTGCAATCATCCGATCTCACCCAAACTGATTCAAATCGAAAAACCTTATGTCCCTTCACGGTTGTTTCTTTCTGGACTTCCCTGAGTACTTTATCACCAAGGCTCAGAATAATAATACTGAAACCTCTTTCCAGTAATGAAGCTTTATCAGATGCGGACATTGTTGCAGGAAGCTTGTCTTCTCCTTCCAGAGACACCACTATACCTTGCTGCGTCATGAGGGCTTTCATCTTAATCTTCCATAGCAAGAAGTCGCCGGAACCTGTAAATTTCTTCACGTCGAATCTCGTCGATGACATGGCTCCACTTCCCACAGACGCTGCCAATTGTTATGCAATTTGTCTAAAACCGACTTCGTGTCAGAAAAAAATCAAATTGAACTCCGATGAACTCTAAATCCTAAACGCTTAATCAAACACAGAAATAATTGACACGAGATTTACGTGCTTCGGCTCGCCATCATCGGCATACTGCACGGGAGGAACAATCAAGCTTCACTAACAAGAAACAATTACAGATTTACAAGATACGTTGCCGAGAAAACTACTCACAACAACACTCAACCTGATCTATTTCTCTCTTAGATTTTCTCTGTGTAAACTGAACAATATAAAGATGAATTATATTGAAGATAACTGCTAGCACATCAGTTTATACTAGTCTCAGAAGAAACCAGCGATGGGTTTTCCTATTAACTGCTTTGATGACGCGCCAGCATCTGAACCATTGCAAACAACATATTGAATCTTGGCCCTTGACTTCTTCCGTACAATTTAAACTTCAAGTGTTCTCCAAATACTAATAATAACATTAGCAATTATCAAGCTACTATCACTACATATGAAATTATATATTCTTTGAGAATAGAGAAAAAACGAAACAAAAGTAAAGAGACCCGGACAACACCCGAATTCAAACACGATTAGATTCGATTTGAGCCGACCCGATCCAAATTAAATTACACATTCGAACAATTCGATCCGGTTTGACCCGATCTGAATGGCCTGTTTGAAAGGACTGTGTATGAATGTATCCCTTCTTTTTTTAATGAATATTGGTCATTCCCATTCATTTGATAAATATTGGACATTTTTATACTAGTAATACATAATCGGTAAATAAAAATAACCACAGATAAAATTTAGAGCAATATTTAAGTGTGTGTGTGTGTGTGTGTATAATGAAAGGTATATATTTATTACGGTTTCATGTATGTAATAAAATGCATTAATAATAAAAGTTTATACTACTGAAATTTGTGCATTAACTAAATTACAATTACTATTCTAAAATATAGCAAGTAATGTAAGGTATAAGAGTTTTTTTAACAACAATAGATGGTCATTAAAACGACACTCCCACATAATGAGATGCCTTTTATGCCTTCTATCCATGTATTGAATAACAGTTTAAATCTAAATCATTTACAATAAACGTGATTTTTCTCACATATAAATGTTGTAGGTGTAATAAAATTAAGAGTTCTAAAGAATAATGTACATGAATTCAACAAAAAAGTGTAACAAGTCATAAAAATATATAGATGAAAATAATTATATAACTAAACACATGTTGAACCAAGAAGCAAGTTTATTCATAAAAAAAACATTCACTTCATGTTATTTAAAATTATTTTACAAGAAAATATCAGAAAGAAAATGTGTTGTACAAGAATTATTAATTTTATATTATATGACTGATAATAACAATAGAAATAATGAACAATATTATACTATATAACCGATATAAGGTATTCCCTCCGTCCCCAAAGAACTTTTTATTTTATATTTATTGTAGTTTTAGGCGAAAAATTTAAATAAAAGATAAAACATGAAAAGGATGTAAAAATATGTACTTAGTGACAAGATGTACCTTAAGTGTAAAACTATAAAATTTTTTCAAAAAATTATTTGTTGTGTAGGAAAATTTTCAATTTTTTGTAATGCATAAAGTTTTATAAAACAAATAAAATGAAAATTTTATGAAGTTTTGGCAAATGATGGAATATATGAGAACATGGCTGAAGTTTTAAAAGTTAACCATTTAAAATTTTAACATGAACCTAATATTGTAATTAGCCTAATGGTTAAGTTCTTAGGTTATTAGTGGAAGTTCATGAGTTCAATTCATCTTGCCCACATTTATTATTCCTATTATAAACTAAAGACATACAACTTGACCGGGGATGTTGGCCGGCCGGAGGTGGTGGCGACCGGACGCCGGTGGTTGTGAACTCCGGTCAATTATTTTTGGTTTGGCAATAAGTAGTACGACTACTATCTCACCGAGAAACCCCTAGTTAGTACGCATGTTATTTTGTTATGTATTAGTCCGTGACCCTAGTCCGTGACCCTTGGCACACAGTAGTTCTCTAGAGTATTCTATTAGGTTGGGCTTAGTCCATGTTTAGATTAGGATTGCACTATTTACTTATAATTATGTTGTAACCCTCTCCACTTAGTATATGATAAGTATCATGTTGTGTTGATAAGTTACCGTAGCGGTAAAGTTACCCATACGGGGAGATAGCCAAAAGAGTATCGTGATGATACCACGGGGGTTAGGTAAAGGTTATGTGACTTCATGTATCCTTAGATTACCTACGTAATTGACGGTTAATTGCTTAATGGATTGATTGACCACATTAGGTTATTGCTAGTTGTCTAGTAGACCTTAATGGTGTTTGTGATTTTTTTTCCATTAGGTTGGTTATGTGTATTCGAATAGGATAACTAGAGGATAGTAGAGACATCTTAGCAATTTCGATACTATGTGAGTTTTGAGTTTCTATCAAATGACTTGATGCTAGTATGACGCTTTGCTAATCCCCTCGGGTTTACTTTTAAAATCATCAAAATGTTTCATATCATTTGAGAATGTGTTTCTTCTTACATATATACTTCATCACCGCGTCCCTCACAAATCAAATCTCACAGGACAAGGATATTTAGTATATTGCACATGGGTAACTTTCATTGATTCTATTAATTGTAGAGCCCATTCAACGCCTTGAGATGGAGCACTAACGGTGCGTTTGGTACCGACTATGGACGAAGACAAAAACCTGTTCCAATTCACTATTTTTTTTTTCTAGAATCTGGGTTATAAAAACGGACTTGGCCCAGCAAATTAGTTGTTTGGTTGGTTGACTTGTAGATGGATCTAAATAAGAAACTCATTTGGACTGTTGTTTGGTATATGAGTTTTGAAGGTGTAATAATTACTTAGTAAATTGCCTAGGCAAGGGTAAAAATGTCTAATCGCGCTGCATTTTAGGGCGAATAAACACGCCTTATCCGACGCAAGACGTAAGAAGAATTTGGTACCACTAAACCTCTCCTTTTTTGAGCTTAAAACCAAATTCATACGTATCCACGTAGACTAATTTCAACCAATCGTGTCAAGAGAATGGTACCTACTTCCACAAAAACTCCAACCCAAATTAAACAAACCAAACAAGTTTTTGGACCTTACTTCATCAGTAAAACCGGTCCGTCTGCAGAACCAAACACACTGTAAGAGTCTAAGACTAGTCGCATTCATTCCACATTAGGAGCACTAAGAGTCTAAGACTAGTCGCATTCATTTCACATTAGGAACATGCGTACGGAAAAGTGACATTATGATCTCAAAGTTCGGAACTAGCACATGCAAGTGTCACATTTCGATGGGGTGTTATGTTTAGTGTCAAAGTTTCATATATTATTCCATACCTCTGTAATAATAATGAAGAAATTTATAATCAATGCAAGAAACGCACTGATACAATGAAATCTTTATTTTTATCACACAACATAAATACATAATATATGAAATACATAGCAGATCCAAGTATGTCATGCGGTCTGCAGACATTATTTTGCTTTATTTATGGTGGCTAATTTGCTTGGATCTTCATTTTCCAGTAGACGTTTCTTCAGATATTCCATTTCATACCCTCTGATTCATTTCTTGCTCCTGCACTGTGGCCTAGAGTGATATTATTCTGGAATTTACACTTGAGCGCAAGATGTCGAATATCAAAAGGATAGGCATCCGATGGCGATTTTGCTCTGTATGCTCTTCTAGATATGGCTTGATCAAAAACATCAACAGGGTGGAGATTATCATAAAACAGATTCTTACTTCTTTCCTTGCAAATATATTTGTTTGGAATGCATACTCCGTCCCATGATACTTTGCAACACGGTGCATTTGTCACCGTAAAACCTGCAACATAGGCTCTATTCAGTAAAACTAGTTGATAAACTATATATCAAGATTAGATATCAGCAGCTGATAGGCTAGTTGATTTTTCAGATTCCGTACCAAATCCCAGATTAACATTGAATCACATTCACTTACCAGCAGTAGAAGAAAGATCGATACCAGATGTATTGATGTAGATGAACTGTGCACCGTTTAGATTCTGGTTGAGATTGTCGACGAGAGGCCTCAACTGTTTATTAAATAGTTCGACGGCATCATTGATGAAAGTGACACAAGATGATCCCTTTGTTGGGAACATAGCTATCTCTTGAGGAATGCAACCCAGTAAACCTAGCCCGAAAACTGCGACATTTCTTGCCCCAGAGTTGTACAATGTCTAGCATCAAACACAAAAGGTTCTTGGAATCATTATAAGTGGAAGTGCAGTATTGGTTGCAATGTTGTTTCAACATTGGTGACAATGGATGCTTAATTGATTGACCAGTTTGCGATAGTGTCTGATTATGTTCAGATTTGCTAACCTTTAGTTGTCCGTAGAACTGTTGGATCAAACTTGCAGCAAATTGTTTGGGTGTGTACTGATGACTTGTGGGATAAAACTGTGGTAGGAAATAGTTGTTGATGTAATCATCATTGCCCATATACACTACGTACAAGCACTTGTTGAGATAGGCATCAACTCGAGTAGGATCTTTGAGCATACTTGCAATTCGAGATCTTGTTTGTATGTGGTATTTCAGTTGGCTGTTGAAAGTGAACCGTTCACCCTATTCAATCATAGCAAATTATGACTCTCAAGTGTATACGTGAATATATAGATCGAGCTTATCGTGCTTATCTTATCGAAATACAATGTACTATGATTATAACAACGAGTACCAAATGTGTTCCAGTCTCATCGCGTATTCCAGATCCTCCAGATGCGTAGTTTACTCCTCCAAAAAGTTCTGAACCTCTTGCGTATACATAGGGAGGAATAGGCTTGCTGAAACCTAGGAGTTGAGCTTCAATAATAATGAATTGTATCAGTACACAAATGCATATATATGCATGCTATATAAATGTTTTAAGAGTGAGTTTAAATGGCTTGGAACTGAGGAAGGTAAAATGTACTTAGATAATCGGCTTTGTTCAGGGCATTGCTGAACCGGCCAGTTGGACCGATTGGATAGTCGACTCCATAGGGTAGGAAATTCGCCTTGAGCTTCGTACGAAGTACATTATTATTACCATTGTCAAAAACTGAATCTCCAAAGAAGAACAAGCAAGGAACTTGTTGGCCTTGAGCTAACATTTTGGGATTCATTACAAGATAGAAAGTAGCTAGCAGAATATTAACAATAAGAGCCATTTTGAATAAGACTGTAGCTTAATTCCTTAACTTTGAGTGATACTTTATAACACTGACCTTTGAACTTTATATAAAGGAAAAATAGTAGTACAATCATTAAGAGTGCAAGCCAGGGGAGCCTATCTGTCTTCTTATCTTCCAGCAGCATTATTGGAGGAAGCATGTGAAGAAAGGAAACAAATCAGTACTCCCTCCGTTCCATTAATAACTATTTAAGGTGTTACATTATCTACAAGTAAGTCAAATTAGTGAAATATTAGTTTGTGAATGACATTATATTGATAAAGTTGTAAGTGAGATTGGTAATGAATCCGCACAAACGAGGGGTGATGTCAAACAGTCCTCATGGCGTTAGGATTTTTTTTACTGAAACAGGTGGGTTACTATTTAGTACTAGTACTTTTGTCACGTTTTTCAGACCTGGGCCATTATTTTTTCTAGTGAAATCTAATCAAACTGAGGACCAGTATCTAATGAAGATATAGATGGACCACCAAGACTAGTTGCATTCGTTTCAGGTACTTGCCAGGTTGTGTAGAAAATAGGTAGAAAGGGAACAGTGATTGAGGAACCGCGACAGTTTAGCTAACTGTAGTGCATGTGAGAAAATCACAACCTAGCTACTGGTTGAGGCCATTAAAAGAGATCATCAAAAGAATGATCTAGCTAGACCATTTAGTTTTCTTTTTCAGTCATGTTTATCAAAATTACTTGATAAAATAGTTGGTAGCAGCTAAATCATAACTGATTAGATAGCTGGTAGCTGAGAGGTAGTTGAAATTGAAGGTGATCAGTGTTGAACTTGAACAACACATTGATGACACTGTTGGCTCTTCTATGGATTAAGTTTACTGTTGTGTTTTACCTCTTTAGTTTAGATATGATAGCTTGTTAGACTAATTTTGTCTTAAGTTTTTGTGAATTTGTTATCACTTGCTTTATCTCTTCTACGTTCTAAATTTCTGATCAACTGGCAACCTCTTTGTAAGATAATAATCTTGTGCATTGATTCAATAATGAGTACATGTATTTATACAATGTGATTGCCTGATAGCCAAGTATTCTAATCTAATTAGGAATTCAAGTATTCTAATCTAATTAGGAATCTACTTTAAATATATACATATTCTAACACGCCCCCGCAGTCAAAACGGGAGGCTGGCGAATGTTTAGACTGTCACGAAAATCATCAAAGAGAATCTTCGGAAGGCCTTTAGTGAAAATGTCAGCAATCTGATAACGAGTGGGTACATGTAAGACTCGAACTTCACCCCTTGCAACCTTTTCGCGGACGAAGTGTATATCCATCTCTATGTGCTTCGTGCGTTGATGCTAGACTGGATTACCGGACAAGTAAATGGCACTAACATTGTCACAGTAAACTAGCGTTGCTTTATGAACCGGAAAGTGCAGTTCGAGTAGCAAATTGCGAAGCCAACAAGATTCGAAAACAACATTAGCAACACCGCGATATTCACCAAAGACTAGAGCGAGAAAGAGTGGGTTGTCGCCAGACGACCAAGAGATGAGATTATCAGAGAAAACACAATAACCGGATGTAGACCGTCGTGTATCGTGACAACCACCCCAACAAAGATCTGTAGGAAGTCAATGTGTCCACGCTGAAGTTATATAGTTGCAAGCCAAGGTCCTTAGTTCCTTGAATGTAGCGTATAATACGCTGAGAGCATTCATATGATCAACCCGAGGATCGTATGTGAAGACATACCGTTGAACCGCATAAGAGATGTCCGACGAGTGAATGTGAGATATTGAAGAGCACCAAAGAAGTCGACGATAGGCGTGGGATCCGCAAAAGGAGCGGCGAGGCTCCCAATTTCGGTTTGGTATCGACCGCGTTTGGGAAGGAGAGCAGAGGACATGTTGGCTCGTTCGATAATCTCCTCGGCATATTGTCTCTGGTGAGAAATAAACCGTCTTTGTTCCTAGTCATGCGATGCCCAAGACGTGGTGAGAGGACCAAGATCTTTCATAGCAAATTCGCACTTAAGAAGGCCATAATGGATTTGCGAAGAGTGTCAGAGATGCAAAGTGAGAATAATATCGTCAACATAGAGAAGAATATAAGCAATGTCGTAACCACGACGGTAGATAAACGAGTGATCAATCGGCCGTGAGAGAAACCAATCGTCATAAGATGATCGAAGAATCGGCGATACAGCCCTCGGTGCTGTTTCAATCCGAGAGGGATTTCTTCAATGTGAGACATGGTCGATGTTAAGAGTCTCGAACCCTAATGGTCGATGCATGTATCTGGTTTCAGAAGGTTACCGTGAAGGAATGCATTCTTGACATCAAGTTGGTGAATCGCCAGAACGAGACCGCAATATCGAGCACAAGAATAGTAGCCGGTTTGACAACAGGACTGAATGTTTCATCACAATCAACACCTTTTTGCTGGGATCGACCATCACCTACAAGACGAGCCTTGTGTCACTCAAAAGAACCGTCAGATTTCTTTTTGTGACGAAAAATCCACATAGATCGAATAATATTTGCATTGGATGGCTTAGGAACTAACTCCCAAGTCTTATTATCAATAAGAGCATTATATTCATCGAGCATGGCGATTTCAATTGGGGTCGGCTAAAGCATGTATGGATTTCGGGAAGAGGAGAGATGGCAACGGATGTAGCAAGATTGACATAATCCGGACCATAGTATTTAGGGTTCAGCGACGACGGGTGAGAGGTGCGGTTGAGCAAAACCGAGGAATGTGGGCGATTAGCGGTTGGCCCGAAGGAACTGGTTGTGAAGCGGTTTGCCAGTGGTAACCAGCGGGATATCGGTTGGCTCGATTGAGGCGTAACTGCCTAGAGGTGGGCGCCAGATGGGCCGAGATGGAGTCACGAGTGAGCAAGTGATGAAGAAAAGATGGATCAATATCCAATCCAAGTACTCATAGGTGGTGGGGTCGTGTGTGGTGCTTGGAGAAAGGAAAACTCGAAAACCACATGTCTAGATACAATGATTTTGCGACTAGAGATTTCATAGCATTTGTACCCCCGATGATCAGACGGATACCCAAAAAAAACACAAGGGGTGGAACGAGCTTGGAGTTTGTTTATAGTAGAAGAAGGAAAGAGGGGAAAACAAAGACAACCAAAAACACGAAGATGGTCATATCGTGGAAGTCGATGGTATAGATATTGAGTGGGGGAGGAAAACTCAAGTACCTTTGAGGGAAGGATGTTGAGTAGATAAGTCGCTGTGGCTAGTGCATGATGCCAAAAGGATGGCGGGATCGATGCATGAGCAAGAAGAGTCCGAACAATATTATTTAGGGAACGAATATGCCTTTCGGCTTTGCCGTTTTGGGAAGAAGTGTGAGGGCAAGAAAAACGGAAGTGAATACCGTTGGTTTGTGCAAAAGAGTGAAATAGACTATTGTCGAATTCCTTGCCATTGTCGCATTGGATGTTTTTAATAGACGTATTGAATTGTGTGTGAACAAATGCATGAAACATAACGAATATAGCAAATACTTGAGATTTCTTAGAGATAGGGAAGGTCCATAAGAACTTGAAAAAATCGTCAAGAAACAGCACATAATAGCCGTAACCGCTAGAGTCAGCTATAGGGGAAGTCCAGAGATCACTATGCACAATATCAAAGGGAGAAGTAGTAGTGGATAATGAATTATGAAAAGGCAATTTTATTTGTTTCCCTAAAGAACAAGAGGGACAAAAAGAATGTTTTAGAGCATTACAACGAATAAAATTCTTGCGAGAGAGAGAGCTAAGTATAGCTTCTCCCGGATGCCCTAAACGACTATGCCATAAAGTAGAAGGAAAAACTGAAAAAGCTGTTTGAAGGGGGGTGGCCGATTTTGTTGAGTGGATTGGATATAGGTCTCCGATGCTATCACATCTCATGATTCGCTTCGATGCGGAAATCTTAATGTAAAAATCAAAAGGATCAAATTCAATGGAAATAGAGTTATCTGTGGTAAACTTGCGAACAGAGACAAGATTTTTAACAAGGTTAGGAGCATGTAACACGTTTTTCAGGAGAAGAGGAGGATGGGGAGGAGATAGGTAAGTGTTACCATAACCTTGAATCGGAAGCATATGACCATTGCCAACAATAACTCGATGATTATAAGTACCCGAATTGAAATAAGGGGATAGAGTACCTTTGTCGGGTGTCATATGAGACGAAGCACCCATGTCCATGTACCAGTTACCATCCGGAGGAGTGAGTCCCAAGGTATGCATAGCTGCCTCGACATCGGTGGGTGAAGCACCGGAATAGAATGCCTGCTGATGAGGCGGACGAGGGCCAAGGAGACCTCTTGAGTTGGTGGACGAGGCTGGCTGCCATGGGGCCGTGGGAAGGGGCATGGCGAGGCCCATTCTTTGTGGCTACCAGACCGTCTGCCATTGAGGAGTGGGCTGCCGTGGCTGCCACTGGTGAGGAGGAGCTCCAGGAGGTTGCCCGTATGTGGTGTTGCCTTTGCGGTTTGAACCGCCTCTGTTGTTGTTCTTCTTCTTGTTCTTGGTGTTGGTGTTGTTGTACCTGCCAGAAGAAGAGGATGGGATGACAGAGTCAGAGGTATCTCCAGAGTTATGGCCACCAGAAGAAGCTAAGAGGGCCGAACCACCGCCTCTTTGTGCACGATGCTTGAGTGTCGCTCATGAGCTTTATCTGAGCGAACACTCTCAAAAGAAGGTAGAGGATCCTGATTTTGAACATAGTCAACAGTTCCGGAATAAGCTTCAGTTAAACCACTGAGAAGACGTAGAACTAGACGGCTTTCAGAAACCTCAATACCAACGTCGGCAAGTCGATCGGCAAGGGACTTGACGTGATTGCAATAGGCCTCGGCAGAAGAGAAGTTGTCAAGGCGGACGTCTGCGAGCTCTTCCTCTAGATGAGTAGCTCGAGAACCTTTGTTATCCATGAAGATTTGTTCAAGACGGGACCAAGCAGCAGCAGCCGTGTCATTCTTGACAAGAATGGCATGAAGGAGGTCGGAAGAGACGGTCGCATAGATCCACTGTAAAACGACGGCATCAAGTCGATTGTAGAGATCGACATCGGCTTCCTTGAGAGCCTTGATTTTGGCGATGTCGGCCTCTTCCGTCGGTGGTAGGATGTGATGCATAAGATTATGCACCCGTGCTTGAACCTGGAATAACGTCACCCAAGAATGATAGAGGCCTGTCTCAGTATCCAACGTGATAGGGATTAGTGATCGAACGTTGGTGATAGAGAGAGCCGGATGAAACTTAGATGATTCAGACATGGTGGAGACGAGGAGCTGTTCGGGAAAGAAGGTGGCGTGAGGCCGGAAGAATAGAGGTAGGGGAGGGCTGTTTCCGCGTGAGGCTGACGAAACAGGAAGGGAAGCGTAGAAGAAGAGGGGCGCCGAACGGGAACAGCTAGCAGCGGAGGGGACCGAATTTAGGTCTTGATACCATGTAAGATAATAATCTTGTGCATTGATTCAATAATGAGTACATGTATTTATACAATGTGATTGCTTGATAGCCAAGTATTCTAATCTAATTAGGAATCCAAGTATTCTAATCTAATTAGGAATCTACTTTAAATATATACATATTCTAACACTCTTGACTCTACTTAGCAGGAGTCAAGAGGAGTTGCCAAATTGGAGTGGACTAGAACAAAATTAAATTCCTTGATCCAATCGCAATGTTGATTCCATGTTATGATTTGATCGATAATGTTTCTTGCCTATTAATTGTGATATAACATTCACACAAAATTAGGTCAAATTTAACATTAAGCATGTTTTGTTTGAGTAATGGTCTATATTAACCAGGACATTGCACATATGTGAAAGCTTATTCTCTTCTTATTCTGTACTAGTACTCTATAAAGGAAGGTCTATGGTGATTCTGATTTCACTGCTGCACTAGACGTCGAATATCAAATGGATATGCGTCTGTTGGTAACAACGCGCTATATGCTCTTGCAGCTGAAGTTCTCAGATGGGTGAAGGTTGTCAAACCAAAGATGCTTTGTCCGCACAAGGAACACTGTTGCGTATACATAGAATTAAACCGAATCAAATCGAATCGATTATAATTATTTATGCATCTGAAATTGTATAATAATACTAGAATTACCGGAATTTGAAGTAAAAGGAGCCGCAAAACACGATCTGAGGTAACCACCGGATTCCGATCGGAGACACTGCATTTAAACGCCGCATTTTGAGCTTAACGAATAGACGAGGGCTTAGGGACAAGATTCCCTGGTGATCGATTGAGATGCGTATGATCGGAATAGGTGAAGGGAAGCTGGAAGATGATGCGGCGGCCGGGGCGGAGTAAGGCAACTTGGAGAAGACAACCGTGGAAGGAGAAGGTTGTTCTCTTTTTTATTTTTTATGTTTCTATTCTTATTTTATTCTTATAATAGTTAACTAGTAAATGACCCGTCGATACTCGACGGGGAATGAAAATAAAATGTCGTATATGTTATCTATAACTTTTTTAATAATTTTACAAAATTATAAATTAAGTTTATAATGTGGAGGGATTCATGCTTCAACATTTCATACATAACTAGAAAAAAATAAAGGAGGTGTGTGTGTGTATATATATATATATATATATATATATATATATATATATATATATATATATATATATATTAGTAAACATAGTTTCAGCAAAATGAGATGAACTTATAATTTTTTTAATAACACTTATAATATATAATATTATTTCATAATTTGATGAGCACTTTCGATGGTTGTCATAATACCACTGCATCAGCTTTACCCCCACGGGTGTTGAAAATCGATAAATATTTAGCAGGTCATGACTCGCACCCGTTAATTTGTTTAGAAAAACGAATTCGTTTAACCTGAACCAAATTGAAACAAAAAATGCATGACACAGTTAATTGGATCGGGTGACAACAACCCACCCCGTAAAAAAGATTCACCAACCACCCCCCCCCCCCCAAAAAAAAAGATATTATATATCATTTCAAATTTTTTTTTTTTTTTTTGCATGTATCGAAGAATTTTTTGTGGGTCAACTCACATACACCCTGAAAAAAATATCAATTCACAAAAATAATAACATTTTTCAATGATTTTTCAATTCTTTAACGTAAACAGGGAGTGTGAGCGCCGCTCCTCAAATTTAATATTTTGCATACATAATTTGTATCATATGGATCCACCCCCCCCCCCCCTCGAACCCCCCTATTATTATTTCACGATAGAAGTCGGATTTTTTGGGTTCGAGTAGATGCTCGACCCGAAAAAACAATTATTTTGAACGGATTTGGCAAGTTCACTTTTGGTTGGATGGACCCGTTTGAAAGTCTAGATAAGAGTGAAGGGATGTAGAGGACTACGTGAGAGATAAATGTCCCCGGCTCTTGTTTATTGTCATATTAGAGGAGACCAATGTAGGCAACCGTCTCCTATTGAAACCAAACCGGAACTTTTTCTCATGGATGAGCTCATTATCATTTCTATGATGATAACCTTTTTCCTAATATTGATTCTAGATATCAAATTCACCTTAGTTATAATATGCTTCTTGGATATACTTTTCTAACCCGTTTGGGACGCTACCCGGACCCATTTGGGCCTTTTAACTTTTCATGGATCTTTCGGGTAGGAATCGTCCGTGAAAAGACTGGCAAAATAAAAAGAAAAAACGAAAAGTATCGAGGATGTAGGCCCTATATTGAACCCGCTCATCACCTATTTAAGACACAGAACCATATGATTAACATTTAGAGTAGGGTGTAAGTCCGAGAAGAATACAACCTCGACTTCCATGGAGATTGCCGACAATCATAATTTGTTTGAATGTAATAAATATTTTTCTAAAATTTTAAGATGAAGCAAATACATACTCCCCCGTCCCCGATTTCAACTTCCCATCCCTTAAATAGAAAATATATCTCCTACTTTATTCACTATATCTCATACTTTATTCACTATCTTTCATAGTTGTCAAATTCAAAGCTTATTGTCAACCCCCCACCCCCCCCGCTTCTTGTATAATTGATGCAATGATTTTGTCTCCAAATTGGTTACTCCACTGGATGACTAAAAAAGACATCGATATTGTTAGAGTGAACATTTTAAATATGTTAAGAGAAATTTTTGCGATAGACGTCTTTCAGAGTGATCAAATCAAACATTACATATTTTGTCCAAAGCACACATGTTTAGCTATAAACATCGCATGTTAAAAATGCATGTATTTCAAGTATAATGCATGCTTACTATACACATAATGTTTGAAGCTAACCATATATATGATGTTTGTACGTAAATACTAAATATGTAATGTTGAATTGAATTTGTATATTCAAGAGGCGGTCTTTCACAAAAGTTTGTAATATGTACAATTTCAACTTATGTATAATTAATCAAATTGAGATAGTATTACCACAATACTTCTCTCTAACATATTTTGTTGATTAACCCATACAATTACAATGTAATCACATACCATTGTAATAGCATCTACTTACATTTCTTAATTACAACTTATGTATAATTAATCAAAGGCTTGGATTTGAAGATCTGGCATCATATGCATTAATTGTTACAGAAGAAGTTGAGTATCAAGAGCCTAAGACTTACAGTGAAGCTATAACTTGCAGTTACAAGGACAAGTGGATTTTAGCTATGCAAGAAGAGCTAAATTCACTAGAAAAGAACTGCACCTGGTCTTTAGTGAACAGACCACATAATCAAAAACGGGTCAGCTATAAGTGGATCTTTAAAAGAAAGATTGAAGTTACTGAGACTGAATATATGAGGTATAAGGCCAGGTTAGTGGCTAGAGGGTTCACTTAAAGAGAAGGTATTGACTACAATGAGATTTTCTCACCAGTAGTCAAACATGCCTCTATTAGGATTCTCTTAGCAATGGTGGCTAAGTTTGATCTGGAACTGCAACAATTAGATGTTAAGACAGCTTTCTTGCATGGAGATCTTGAAGAGACTATTTACATGAGCCAATCAGAAGGCTTTATTCTACCTGGTAATGAAAACAAGGTGTGTTTGCTCAAGAAGTCTCTTTATGGACTTAAGCAAAGTCCCAGGCAGTGGTACATAAAATTTGATGATATGTACTGAAGATTGGTTTTAAAAGATCTCTTTATGACAGCTGTGTATACATCAAGAGAAGTAATTCACCCATACAAGCATATCAGCTCTTGTATGTTGATGACATGCTAATTGTTAGCAAAGAAAATAAGGAGATCACTGAGATTAAGAAAGCTCTCAGTCATGAGTTTGATATGAAGGATTTGGGAGATGCTAAAAGAATTTTAGGTGTGGATATCTACAAAAATAGAGCTGATGGTACTCTTCATTTGAGACAGACTGATTACATCAGGAAGGTAGTGAAGAGGTTCAATATGCATGAGGCTAAACATGTCACTATACCACTGGGAGAACACTTTAAGCTCTCAGAGGAAATGAGACCAGCTACAGTTGAGGATGAAGCTTATATGGAGAAAGTACCTTATGCAAATGCTGTTGGGAGTATTATGTATCTCATGATATGTACCAGACCTGATATAGCTCATGCTATCTGAGTTGCTAGTAGATACATGGCAAATCCTGGTGTCAAGCATTGGGAAGCTTTAAAGTGGATTTTAAGATATCTTAATGGTTCTGCAAATCTGGGTATATTGTACAAGAATGTGAATCAGGAAGATCACATTTATCTTCAAGGCTTTGTTGACTCTGACTATGCTGCAAATCTTGACAATAGAAGATCTCAAACAGGTTTTGTATTTACCTTATTTGGATCTGCTATTAGTTGGAAATCTAACCTTCAATCTATGGTTGCATTATCTACAACTGAAGCTGAATACATGGCTGCAACCGAAGCTATTAAAGAAAGCTCAATGGTTAAAAGGAATTCTTGCAGATTTTGGCTTGATTCAAGATAAGATTCATGTACATTGTGATAGTCAGAGTGCCTTATGTCTTATGAAACATCAAGGACTAAGCACATTGATGTGAGGTTTCATTTCATCAGAGAAGTAATAGAGAAGGGAGAGATAGAAGTTCAGAAGATAGCTACTGAGGAGAATGCTTCTTATATGCTCACCAAAGCCTTGCCTCTTAACAAGTTCAAGTTGTGTGTTGATTATGTCAAAAGCTTGATTTGTCTATGTGACATTTCAAGTGTTTGTTCTGGTCTTTATTGGTGATTACCCTATTGTCTGTGTGATAGTAATTCTTGGAGAAAAACATCATGACTTCACTAAAGGTTGGAGGAGACTGTTTTTGCATCCAAATGTGGAGATTGTGAAGTTATTGAAGTTTTGGGGGTTTGTCTACAAAACTCAGAAACTTCGAGGACTGATCTACAATAAGAAAGGAAGTTGTTTTAGTTGTTTTAATCTGGAGCGTAGGATCATAACGGTTTAGTTATGATCTGACAATTGCTGTCTTCGAGTTAACTATCAGGGGTTTATATACATGTTTCGATCTTTTCTGTTGTAATTCATTCAATTTGATCAATTTCACTTGTAAAGAGAGCTTGAGAGCGGTTATTATCGTGTAGAGCTAGAATCGTGGTGAATCAGCTTGTATTGAAGAGTTGTGATAGAGCGATTGTAGTTGCGATTGATCTCTGTAAGCTTGTAATCGTTTTCCGGTGATTAGTGAATTGTGATCGTTTTTCTCCCGAGCAGTAGGCCGATGTGGCGTGCCGAAGCTCGTTAAATCTTGTGTTGATCTTTATTACTTTGATTGTTTGTTTGTGTGTTTGATTTACTCGCGTAATTTGTTTCTATCGCCATTGTTGCTAAGATTCATAATTCTTCTTAGTTCGTCTGTTGTTCGAATAGTAATCCTAACAACGATTGTCTTTAGTTATTACAATTAGCAGCCACACAGGCAATTGAAATGCAAAAGAGATAAAGTCTTTAGGATCATCTTTTCCGAAAGTTATTTCACTAGCTCAAAAGCCAATACATTAATTTAAGAAATTTGTACAATCCACGGACCCGAGATAGTGTTGCTGATCAAAAGCAATACATTTATTTAAGAAATTTACACAATCCGGACCGGACATAGTATTGCTCAAAAGCAATACATTTATTTATTTAAGAAATTTATATAGTGGCGCGCACCAAATGATACTCTTATGGATTTATTGAGAAACTGAACTTGTTTTACATCGTCGCCAATTGATCTGTTTTACTGCACTAGACGTCGGATATCAAATGGATAGGCATCAGATGGTAACACTGCACTGTATGCTCTTGCAGCTACGGCTTTATTAAAGACCTCAGTTCGGTGATAATTATCCCAGAAAAGATACTCATCTCTGTTGGTACATGGCACTTTGTTGGGAGCACACAGTCCAATTGGTGTTACAACACAACATGAAGCATTCACGACTTTAAAACCTGCAAATTAAACAAGGTCGATTTGTAATCGTCAACCTGAACTTACATAACAATGTACGTTTATTACGGGCTAGCTAGGCTATTGTAGTTATCGTACGTACCTAGAACAGATTGAACGCCCGAGTAGATGCTGGTACTATTTATATAGATGAATTGTGCACCCGCTAGATCTCTATTGAGATCATCGATGAGAGGCTTCAATTTGGTATTAAATAGCTGCGCGTAGTTATTGATGAAATCGACACAAGGTGTTCCGTTTCTAGGAAACATGGCTAACTCTTGAGGAAGGCAACCAAGTATAAGTCCAAGCCCGAATACTGCAATCTTTCTTGCTCCATACTTGTACAACGTCTGTTACCGAAAAGAAAAACAGATCAACTAGTTTTTATTTTAATATAAACTGCATTAACAAGTTTATCAGATCAACTAATAAAGTACCAGCTAGTCATTCACGAATAGGTACTAACCTTTAGCTGTCCTGAGTATCGGCGAATCAAGTCTCTAGCAAATTGTTCAGGGCTGAACAGAAGAGTTGTTGGGTAGAGTAGTGGCAGTATATAATTGTTAGCATAATCTTCATTACCAATATATATAACGTACAAGCCCTTATTAAGATGGTCGGCGACTTTAGATGGTTCTCCGAGCAAATTCGCGATTCGAGATATCGTCACTTTGTGGTTTCGTAGCTGCCGGTTCATGCTGATCCGTGCCCCCTAGTACGTAAAATTAAATCATCGTAACTCGTAAGCAAAATTAATTCTGTAGAACACAGTTCACAAGTTAATTTTTTTTTAGTACTAAACTAAATGCACGGGTAAAATCTGAAGGGGCATAGTGGACGTATTACTCTTACTATATGTTTGATATCCTAAATCAAACCCGACCACATGTTTCATATGCAATACTATGTATATTACAGTATTTTGTCCACTCTCGTCACGGATTCCTGCGGCTCCTGAAGCATAATTTACACCGTACAGAATCTCGTTGCCTCTTGCTCTTGCAAATGGTTGAATCGACCGATTGAAACCAAGAAGTCCGGCTACATGATAGACAGGTGTGGAATTTAGTCATTTATTATATTAATTCTCTAATGATGATGTGATGCTAAGTATTCTAAGTTGATTCGTGAAACGTAAAAGGAGTAAAGATCGACCTAGAAAATAGGGAATATTCCCTCCGTTGCTGAATATACCGGTTGGACCATCTGGATAATCGATCCCGTAGGGCGGATAATTTGACTTGGCAAATGCGAGCAGTAAGTTGTTATTATTACCATTGTCAAAATGCGAATCTCCGAAAAACAATAAGCAAGAGGTTTGTTGGCTTCGGATCAATGAACTGGGATTCATGATCATAAGATATATGGTAACTAGCAAAATGTTAAGATTAAGGGCCATTTTAAGAGAAAACTAGTTGTTGTCTTGTTGATCATCTGTCTTGCACACACCAGCTATATATATGGTGAAAGAGTACAACGGTAGAATAAATGGATGAGTACGTCCAATTTTATGAAAAAACTAGTAACACTGTGCACGCGTGCCAAAATCTAATGAGTATTTTTTACATACCCATCACCCATGCTCTTTTAAAATGGATTATGATCTGGGTAGTAAAATAAAGTGGAAAAGTTAAAATTTGTCAATTTAAGAAATTTAATCACCAAAGAAAAATTCCTACCAATTACTATATGTTGCCATTCAAAATCTCGAACAAATTTAGTTTTTAATTTGGCTGGCAAACTTTTTGCATTTTCAGCAACCATAAGACATAAAATTTTGTCACCAAACAATAACATTGCTCACATGATATTAACAACAACACTACTACGTTCCCCTATTCAGACTCTGCTTAACCGTAGAATCAAAATTTCACGTAGGATTGATGGAATTTGAATGAATCTGGTGGGTTTAGCTCATTAATTTTATATTATATTATATTATATTATATTATATTATATTATATTATATTATATTATATTATATTATATTATATTATATTATATTATATTATATTAGAACACCCAACTGATAATCTAAGCGCTAAAATATCAGCCTCAGTTCCTCATGTTTAACCTGGCAAAACTTTATGCAACAAAATTCTCACCCCTTATTCGAAATCTGCTTAACCGTAGAATAAAAATGTATAATTGAAAATATAAATATCTATTATATATATATTAATTGAAAATATAAATATCTATTAATATAAACATAAATATTTTTCGGAGTCTTGTAGATAAATTTATATGAGACTTAATAAAAACTATATATGCAGCCAACATACAAAAAATAAACAGTGAAATATATACTGGTTAAAAATGCAATTAATTCCACAAAATTTCACGTATGATTGAATTAATTTAATAAATGCTCTATTTTTTTTAATTTTATTATTTTATTTTATCTTATTTAATAAATTTATATTTTATTTTAATAAATAATATAATTTATTTAATAAATAATAGTAGTATTTAAGATTGGTGTCTATGGATTCGTCTTGTCACGGGGAATTCAAATATATGTTCAATATATTTTTCAGATTTTTTTTAGATATAGTTATATGAGATTTAATAAAAATTATATATGCAGTCAGCATACAAAAAATAACATTGAAATATATACTGATTAAAATGTAACTAATTCCATAAAATTCCATGTAAGATTGAATGAATCTGATGATGTTTAGATGCTTTACATAATATATGGATGGATGGATTTCAACTAATGCAAAGTTAAGCTTTTCAAACTCCGCATGTTTAAAACGTTCGGTTTTGAAAGGTAATTGTCAATTTCTTGTGGCTATTTTTGTTGAACCTTTTTCATATAGCTAGTTGCGCGCAGTTAATAGCATTTATGTTCTCATAGAAAATAAAATATTCTTCGAGTGATTATTTAGTCCACCGTTGAAATACATAATGGACACACTGCTACAGTAGTTTGTAAAGTACCACCACTAATCAATTTTGAAGGAGATAATTTGCGATTACTCATTAACTAATTTCCAATTTAATTAATATTTAAGTGACAGACCACTTATTTACTAAGTAATTTGTCCCCGCTCGTAATATAACGACCCGACTACTAATCGATCGAATTTGACCTTTTGTACTGCGTGGTTGTTCTTTGTCTTCTTCTTTGGGTGATATGCTGGCTCATTGTAGCAACACAAGTCATTTTCCACACATTTTGTCCTCACTCATGCACGAAAATCGAATGGAGATCGGAGATCGGAAATGAACGGAGATTGGAGATCGGAAATCGAACGGAGAAGTTGAATTCAGAGATCGAGAACCTTAATTGTAAGTTTTCTTCTCACTTTGACATTGTTAGGAAACTCGGGCTGCTCATACTAATATGGAGTAGAGCTTTTCTTCTTTTGTTTTTTTGCCTTGATGTATGTATGTGTATATCTGTCATATGAGACACTCATTCCGTTCACTTGTGCTTAAGCAAACATGCCAGTTGGGATTGCTTCTATAATAACGCCTGTTGGATGAATTTCTGTCAATATAGCAAATGGTTCTATATTATGATTTATTCTTATAGATGTGAAAATCTGAAACAGAGTTCAAATTGCGAATTGATGTACTAAAAGCTCTTTCTTCTCCTTTTCTGACTTTAGTAAAAATTATCTATGATTTAGTAAAGATTGTTGAGAACGTCTATTAGAAGACTTACTCTTAAGATAATAGTCCTACGATAATATAAATTATTAATATGTTATAGTTTTCTTTTAGTAATAAGTTGAATGTTCTTACACGAATACCGCATGCCAATTTTGAATTTTCGCCATCATAAAAATAAATAGAGAAAGAAAATATCTAGTTTTGTTAGATGAAAATTGGAAGTTAAGGCTTCATTTGGTTTGCAGGATTTTCTGGGAACTACCAAATGGTGAAAAATAATATTTTCTCATATTTTATTTATTTTCTCTCATTTTCACTCAAATCAAATGAAGAATAAAAGAAAATAAGAGCTGAACAGTTAATGCACGAATAATTCGAAACTTCCACATGACTATTTTTAGAATTATAGCCGAACTGCCAAAGTGGTTATGGAATCAGATAATTAAACCCTATGTTGGTGGAATAATTAACCGTTAATTTTATTAACCAAAATCAATTGAATTGATTACCCAAATTCAATTGATTTCGTGTAACAACTACTTTTAAGTAATTTTCTTTTGGATATTGATGATAGATCGAGTACGTGGTTGTGTTTAAGGATCAAGAACACTTATACTATCGGGGTGTATCTTTATTCCGGTAAATATATACTGACAATTAAAGATTCAAGCATGCATGTTTTCTCTAAAGCGATCTTTAAAATGTGTTGGGGTCAGCATATCACCCAGAGAGCAGTTCACGAGTAACCGCGCCGGCCCAACAGGTCGGGGTTCGATCGATTAATGGTCGGGTCGTTACAAATGTTATCAGAGTCGTGCCAACCCAAAATCCACACAAGGCTGGACGGTTGGTCCAGACAAGGTGCGACAGGGACGTCGCACAATTCAAGATGGGGTGAATGTAACGCCCCAAAGTTTCAAGTCATGTTCAAAAGGCTTAAAAGGGATTGAGAACGTTATTCATACCATCAAGGTGCACCTTTCTTTTCGGGAATCCATCCATCAGAACTCCCAAGTTAAACGTGCTTGCTCTTGAGCAATCTTAGGACAGATGACCAACTGGTAAGTCTCCCGGTTCGCACACGAGTGAGGACAAAGTGTGTGGGAAAGGACATGTGTTGCTACAATGAGCCAGCATATCACCCAGAGAGCAGTCCAGCAAGAACCACACCGGTTCAAAAGATCGGGGCTCGATCGATTAGTAGTCGGGTCGTTATATTACGAGTGGGGACAAATTACGTAGTAAATAAGTGGTCTTTCACTTAAATATTAATTAAATTGAAAATTAGTTAATGGGTAATAGCAAATAATCTCCTTCAAAATTGATTAGTGGTGGTACTTTACAGACTACTGTAGCAGTGTGTCCATTATGTATTTCAACGGTGGACTAAATAATCACTCGAAGAATATTTTATTTTCTATGAGAACATAAATGCTATTAACTGCGCGCAACTAGCTATATGAAAAAGGTTCAACAAAAATAGCCATAAGAAATTGACAATTACCTTTCAAAACCGAACGTTTTAAATATGCGGAGTTTGAAAAGCTTAACTTTGCATCAGTTGAAATTAAGCACATTATACAAGGATTAAAAGTTCAAAGAAAATGGACTAAATGATCGAAAAACATTTGTATGATTAATTATAATCAAAATTATTTAGAGTTTTTAAATAACAATATTACACTAATAAACAATATTCATATTGGTTGTACATCATATAATTATACTTGATAACATCATTCGTCCCCTGATCATATCTGTCACTCAGGTCCGTCACTTTCAGAAAGATAGACATAATCCAGTTTAGCACACATTGTCATATCATCAGGGAGACAGATTGAAGATGATTTGATTAAACTTCATGCATATCTCCCACAAATACCCAAGCAGCCGATGTGCGTACTGAGCCTCTACCTATCCATCCATTTGAAGAACTTGTTGGCAAGATGAACATGTCGAATATACACGTTCCTCTGGAGGGGAATTGTAAGAATTAATATGCACAATGGTCAAATTCAAGTGATCAAGCAAGCCAATACAAGACAGTTTAATCACAACAAATGTAGTTCAAGTTGTAAATTGATAAGGAAAAGCGTCTATTACGTTTTATTCTTCAAGTACCCGACTTGTAAAATATGTTTCACAATTTGCACCTTCAGGTAGTTAGTTAGCTATGAGCCGATTTCTATATAAACCAGCTCTTCCTTGTAAACTCACTGTTCCGATTCTTTTCCATTCTTTAAATTCAAGATTTTCCAGTTTCTGTAAACTCTCACAATTAGTACTCATAACACAATAAAACATAGTTTTCCTGCTTACAATACATTGCAACATGTGAAGTGTGTCATATAAACCTTAACAAGACTACTGAGATTACAAAGACAGTGATCATAAACTTGCAAGGACTTTCATTATTTAAGTAAAAAAGTTTTAGAAAAAAACCCAGTTTTTCCTAAACATTTGGAAAAACTCAATCCGTATATAATTACGAGTTACGACGGCCACATGAACCATCCAACCGACTCCTGCTGCTCCGCAACCGAGAACACATTTGTGAAGTAACTGCCACGGTTGTCGTCGCTGCCATCGTCCTCCTCCGAATTAGCCCCATCGAATCCTGCCACGAAAGCAGGATACTCGTCATTACTTGGGAAGTATGAATCACCACTGTCAACGAGCTGAGGGGCTTCATCGTCCAAGACACCACTGCTGCCATCACTTAGACGGTCCTCCACCTTCACAGCCAGTTCTAGGCTTGGCGGGGCATCAGGCCTGACTGGTTCAGACCGTTGAAGCCCAATAGGCTCCCCAACTGATTCTTTTGGTTGCAACTTCTCGGACAAGGAAACGAGCTGCATTCCATTTTGTCAAAACGTTAATATTCTGGTAGAGAAGATTAAAAGAATCTCAAGATGTGATTATGATATTTGAATATAAATGTTCTCACAAAAGACAAGATAATACAGAAAGATGGATTCACAAATCACAACAATTGGAATATTTGACCAAATATGCCAACCTTCATCTGGAAGTAAAACAGGATCCATGAAAAGAGAAGGTGCTATTAACATTTACAAGTTGACAGTGATCTTTTGCATTTGGTAATAATGCCACACATACTGAATAGAAAATTCCCTTGTGGAGCGATTGCTCACTACCTGCCCCTTCCTGGATCCGCAGAATTTAGGAATATTTACCAAGTAAAAATTGGTATATTCGCTTCAGAAAATCGACATTTGAATTTTTATTTACACACAAGGGTGGGGCAATTGCAAAAGAATAAAGTTGTTGATAATGACATGTAATGATGCAATGTTTCTGCATGTTTTTTAATGGAGTTGCTAAGAAGGAATCTTTATGTATGAGTAGGCCAAACAGCTCTCTGTCAATTTCTCCTCCTGATCAGTGCGCAGGTGCCCATGAATGCGACTGGACTTGGATCTAACAACACAACAGAGTATGCCTACTTCATCTGCCACTACTAAATCACAGTACTATACTACCCACTATCCTTGGCTGTAAGTTGCCAATATTCTCGTTTACTCCTGAGTTCGATTGTGGCAAGAACTACCTCTTTATCCCCTCTTCACTTGGCTAAAGTTGATAGTTTTCTTGATTATAGTAAGTAGCTACGTTTGAACATGTTTAGTGTGCATTTTGTACAAAAACAATAAGCATGAGGTGACTACAGCTTTGTATGCAGACAATTCCATGTAATATAATCTACCCTGATTTAAGCTACGTATGGTTTATCTTGCGAAAAAAGACCAAGGAAAACAGACAGGAAAGTAATGAAGCGCACACAAATATCTAAAATGATAAATCCAAAATCCTGAAACTATGTAACAGTTTACGACATGCTAGTAAGGTTCTAAATCTAATGAAGGTTTTTTCTTTCTTTTCTGGTGATCCGGTAGATCCGAGACAGTCTGCTGGTTAGTAAACTACTTTTCACACAGAAAGCTGATAAAATTTTGAAAGGTATATGCAAGTTCTTTACCTCAGCTTTGAATATGTTATTTTCCTTGAGAATAGAGTCATAATTGGCCTGGAGGGAGTCATAGGCAGATTTGAGTTTATCATAGTCCCTCTCAAGCTGCTTGGTCTTCCACCTAGCACGGCGGTTCTGGAACCAAACTGCCACCTGCCGTGGCTGCAACCCCAACTTCTTAGCCAGTTGAGTCTTGCGATCCGGCTCAAGCTTATTCTCCTCCTCGAAGCTCTTCTCCAGCAAATGCACCTGTACATAATAATAGCAACAACATCATTAAAAGGCCAAATTTTTCTTTACCTTGAACACTATTACAGTCCAATCTACATAAACCATGTTAGCAAAACCAGTTAATAAATTGGGTGGTAACTCATAATGATTATACTGCTAAAATAACTTGTAGTTGATGAGGTTTCAAATTGGGAGGTGATCATTTGAATAGAGTTGTCTAGCAAATTAAGTTATATGGGTCATATTGTGTAAAATGGTTCAATAAGTTACTTGGAGTACCATTTCAAACCTTACTTGAAAATGTAATATCTAGTTGTTTGTATAATCTCATCTAGCTAATAATTTAACTGTAGTCAGACTTTATAACAAATTCAACGTAGGTACTAGTCAATGACCCGTTGAGTTTTGACAGGGTTGTGAACACTATATAAACTATCACTCGAATAAACATCGTTACACCTAGAAAATATGTCAAACTTATAACAAATTCAACTACGTACGTATTAAACAATTCCCATGCCAATATAACATTAGCAAAGGACAAGGTTGACCAATTGAATAGAACGGAATAGGACCTGATCAGAAGTAAGACGACGTTTCTTCTCCGGCAACTGCTCGTCGTAATATTCGTCGTCATACAGCTCTTCCGTTGTGCTGAAAAACGGTCGCCTCTTCGAGCTCTCTTCCATTCCCATCATCGGCCTCACTACACCTGCATCCAATCAATTAACAATGCATCAAACATCAAAAAATGACACTTCAAAATCAAAGTTCATGAAACAAACAGTTACAACAAGTAGAATACCTCGAAAAACAGAGTCACTGTTCCCTAGAAACAACATGTTGCTGTTACACGAAGGATCGAAGAAAATTCGACCCGATTCCATCACTTCCTTCCCCGATCGCAACGATCACTCAGCCAAACACACCACAGGCGTATGTTATGCAAGTATAACGTGTGTACACAGTACACACACAGAGTACAATAAGTTTATTGAATAAATCTCTGAAGCAAACAGAGCTCTAAAAGAAGAACTAAATTACGATTTACGAAGACGACGATCGATGTAATTCTGGCAAAGGGTTTAAAATCAAGGACGATTAAAAGAGCATGAGCTTGTGGCGGAAGAAACTGGTGCTCCAAATCAGCCTGGCCGGTGACTCCAACGGACAAATGCAAAATCCCATCATGCACCGTACGAACAAACAATTTCCCGCCGAATAAACTAACTTCCGGCAGGTCAGTTGAAGTCCCGGCAAGGAGAATTCGGTAATTTAACAGTGATGATTATGTATGTGTGATTTAGTTTCTCTGTTTTTTGCAGCTAAAGGTACTGAATAGGGGAAGCTATGGGTATATATATTGGTTTGTGAGTGGTGGAATGACTGTTTTGCCGTAGTGGACTTTGGAATATTGTGAAATGGCGTGGTCCAATTGGTTAGGGTGTTTTTCGGGAATTTGTGTGGGTTGGTGGATTGGATCTGAGCCGTTGGAGTCATTGGAAATGGTGTAACGTGGACAGTTGAGGATTTAAAGGGCGGGAGAAAAGAAGAAGAAGAAGAAGAAATATCATCATTCATCAATCAATCATAAAGAGTTGCCATTCTCTATGGTGGATTCTTCTCAGGGCACCCTACAGATGTTTGGCTATAAATTTGACGGTTAAAAGCAGTTATGTGCATCAAACGTAGTTGTGTGCTTCAAATTAGTACCACGTACAACGTAACATATAAAACATCATAATTCACTACAGCATTATGTGTTAGAGTTTATATTACAACATAACCTTCAAAGGGCCACTTAAAATTGTGAATAACCTCTACAGAACTGGGAAATGAGTACTGCTAATTCTGCATCTACTTTGGGATTTGGATTTTAGAGATGGCAAAAATGATTTAATCACAATCTTCATCCTCATAATAACAAAAGACCAGCAATTTTCCTATTTTACGTATTAGTAAGTGTCAGTGAAACATCTATGAATACTATATTCAAAGAGTATATGATACTTGTATCATCCGATATATGTATTGGTAGGTGGGTTGATACTCGATAGTGTGTCGCAAATTTTCTTTTTCAACATGACAAAGAGGATGAAATTATCAGATAATGAAAGGCATTTGTTAATTAATACTGCTAATACTTATAAATAGAGTCTGATCCAAGAATCATAATTGGCATGTAATGTGGAAGAAAAAAGTTGCTCACTTGAGTAAGTCTTCGTTATCCACAATGCAAGAGTGCAGGTACACACTAGTGAGATTAGAAGCAAGAACAAGTTTAATCTCTCTCTCTATATAGTTCAGATTTCAAAAGCTTATAGTAGTAATTATTATATGCAATACTTGATCATTAGTATTAAATTGGGTTGCTTAAGTCCACTCTCTATGTCCATGTTGCCAGTTGTTGCACGTTGCACTTAACCACACACTTCAGGAGTACTATAGTATAAAAATATGATATATGTCAGCATATATTAATCATATGGCAAGATGATACTACATTGTTGTTAATAAATGAATTATATTGTACGTGAATGAATAGTCAAGAGAGTAAAGTAGTGAAATACTAGGTAACAAAATAGTCAAACAAAACGAATTGAAATATATGATCACTAAAAGAGCCTTTGAACAGGTTTTCAAATAAAAAGTTAGATTTGACAGAACTTTCGTATTTACTAACCCAAAATATTAGAAAATGTAAACTTTTCCTAAAAAATAGGAAATTCAAAGTCTTTTTATGGTTTTTTCAGTTTTTTTGTTTTAGTGGTCCGACCGGCCGAGTTTCTTATAAAACCGTTGAGACACACATTTTCCGTTATGCTTTTAATATATTATGGTATGGTTTTAATTTGTTAGCATTGAAAGTTTTAGTTTACAGTTTTAACATATTTTATTAATATTTTAAGAGATGATGTGACGGTTTTAGTGGGTCAGTATTATATGTTTCGATCATAATTTTAACCTCTATTGTTAATTTTCAAGATAGGTGTGATGGTTTTAAGGAGCTAAATGATAGTTTTATGATGGTTTGTTATAGTTTTAACTTTTAAGTGACAATCTAATATCATTAAACCACTATTAAACAAGTCTAAAAGTTTCGGGATGCTATTAAAACATCAATAAACAAGCCTAAAATAAGCTACTTGAGACATCTGTCACTGTAATTTTGAAACATTCAGTCATTTAAAGGTTTTAAAACATCTATTCTCATAGGAAAAAATTTACAATAAACGTTCATTTGGTGCTTTTTATACAAATGCAAGCTGAGTTGTTAAAATAGGCCTTTTTTCCGATTAAACTTGTTGGTGAAACCTTTTGCTGCTTGTGCTTGTTGCTTCAATACTGCAATGACACATTTGAGAGACCTATCATCAAACTCGATATCATCGTCATCACCTGCTTAAACCATTCACTAACTGGGTTAAAACCATAACAACTATCATTAAAATTATCACATTTGTGCTTAAAACAAAACAGGAACATGCAAAACAAGCCAAAAATAGTAAAATTGATGCTTAAAACCATATAAGTGCATTTTAAAACTATAACACTACCTTTTAAAACTATAATAAAGCAGGAATATACAACACTAACTAAAAACAGTAATATTGATGCTTAAAATCATTGTCATGCCTTGTAAAACTGTAACAAATTATTTGCAAACAATCAAATCATAAATATTTCATCAGAAGCTAAAAAAGTCTAATATTGCTGCTTAAAACTACAATAGGTTTTAAAACTATAACATATGCGCTAAAACTAATAACATGCAAAAATATTCAACACAAGGTAAAAACAGTACATTAAAGTTTAAAACCATAACAGTGCATCTTAAAACTATATCAATGCCTCTTAAAACTATAACAAAGCAGAAACATGCAACACAAGCTAAAAATACTAACATTGATGCTTAAATCTATAACAATGACTATTAAAACTATAACAATACCTTTTAAAATTATAACAAAGCATCTGCAAAAATCAAATCATAAATATTTCATCAGGGGCTAAAAACACTAACGTTGTTGCTTAATTAAAGTACAATGATAGGTCTTAAAACTATAATACATGCGCTAAAATAATAACGAACAGGAACATTCAACACAAGCTAAAACGTAACCATGATGTTTGAAACTATAACACTAGTTATTAAAACCATAACAATCGAAACTAGCACCGTTTTCGTTATGAATAACATTTCCAAAGTAACAAGCACGAAACGCATCAAATTCCAATCCACATGCAATTAATCTAACACAAGTGAAACTAAGGCAAGACAAGGCGAAATAATTGGTGTAAAAGTGTATATAGATCTAACAAGTGTTATTTGGCTTCAATAGTTCTCTAATCATCTAGTAATAATCTTAACAACAGTCAGTGCTTCAAAATTTAGAGACAATTTTAGCAGAACTAATCTCAATCTCTCGTCTTACTTATTCTCTTCTCTTCTCTTCTCTTATATCCTCTTATTTCTAAACCTGTTCTCTGCAAATTATTCCAAAATCAAACCAGACCAAAAATGAGGAAGTAATCGAGAAGAAAATGACTGACTCACCAAATCCGTTGTTGGACATGAGCTGCTTGTTCGCCATGATAATCCCGACGGAGCTAGTTCATCGCCCACACACCGACATCAGACACCTGCGATTGCTTCTTCTCCGCCTCCATTTTCGATCTCTGTATCTACTAATAAATCTCAACAATTACACTGGCGAACTGTAAAACCAGTTCAATTACAGTGCGATTGCAGTTGTTAAAGGTGGTTAGGTTACAGTAGATCTGCTTCACGCAGACCAAAAGCGGAAAACCGAAGAAGAATTGGGGATTTGAGAAGGATTGAAACGACGATAAAGGAGGTAATTGGAGGAGAGATCTGGTGGGTGGATTGTAGAGAGAGAGAGAGTGAGGTGTGGTGTAGAGAGAGAAAGATAGTTGAATGGTATGGATTTTATGAAAGATAGTGTTGTTTATTTGGGGTATTTATATAAAAGCTAATGACCGGTTTGTAGTGTTTCTGACCGGTTCTTTATTGTGAAAACTGAATTTTCCTATAAATTAGGAAAATCTTCCCTTGTATGGATTAAACCTTAGTAACATAGAGCGAAGTCGAGCACAAGAGCAGGAACGGGGAGCGAGAGCAAGAATTCGTCAAATTCAAAAATATTTGGGAGCAGGAGCGTATATAGAGCGTTTGTTATAGTATATAATTAAATTTAAATTATAATTTTATACTTATATTGTTCTAAAGAAAACTTATTAATTTTTTTTGGAGATATTCTAGTTCTATATTCAAACATAATATGATATTTACTCCTCAAATTATATCGTAATTTTTTATAGGTGAAATTCTATTTTGATTTTCCGTATTTTTGTCATTGTTTTCAACCCCTATACGATGCTAAATAAGCAATCTGAAGTTTATTATGTTCAAATCATTTTAACAATCCTTGTAAAAAATGAGATCCTTAAAATTTCGACGATGAACTAATAAAATTTAATTTGAGAACTAAGAAAGCATAAGTCGAGAATTAGTGAAGTTTCCAAGCTCGGAACGTAAAAAAAGCTCCGAAGATGGAGAATTATGTTACTAAGAATTAAACTAGTAATACAACTAGTAATACGTACAATATGTGATGGAAACTAAATATTCCAAAATTGTATAAGAAGTAAAAGATTTTTCCCATGTATGAAGGAAAGGAACTTCACATCTTCCTAGAAGATAGTGAACCCAAGAATCTCTTGTATGCCACCAAAAGGGTATTAGGCGTTTGAAATACGTGTGTTAATCTAATCTAATCTAATCTTTAAAGCATCATTTGGATCAATGGAATCAAGGGGACAGCCTATCATGTTCCTCTCTCTTCCAACGCATTTCACTTTAATCAAGAAAGAACCCTTTTCTTTAACTTTGTAACTCTTCCTTATTATGCAGAATTGAATATGAATGTATTACATTTAAATTTATATACAAATTTGCAATTTAGATGGACTAAAATTTCGTTGTGGTAGCTGGGTAGTATCTTATTCACTCAAATATAGGTTCAGATGAGTTACCACATCAACCCAACTTTCAACTAAGACAAGACCAAAGCATGAAGGGTACAAGTATTTATTGGTTTATGGTGAAGGGTTGTGTAATTGTAAACTTTTCCGAGCATTTTTTATGCTCTTGTAAACGTTTGTTATCGTAATAATATTTTTGCCGTTTCAAAAAAAAACTAAATTTTCAACTATACTATCAGTCACGTTATTAGTTTTAGTCATTTTATCAGCTAATTACGAAAAACCCGGGGAAAAATAGAAGTGGCAAAGCTAATAAAAATGTGATCTTGCCAATTCATGAGCAAGTGTGCTCATAAGAAAGAGACGTGCGTAAGAGAGGATAGATTCTTTTTGGTTGGGAATTCTTATTTGCTAATTGGAGGATATTACGTGTACGTAGAGCTTTCCTTTCTCCAAATTAATTGTGAAAAGAAAGATCGAATTAGAACAAAAGAAATACTATTGTAACTCTCTCACAAAATCATTGATATAGTTTAAAACGAACTAAAGAAAAACAAGGATAAACTAATTCGCAATCGAGCCTAATCCAAATATTTGACCAATAATTACATACACGTGTTGTTTCTTCTTACAAATAACATGTAGAATTGTCCATTAATTGAGTATTTTGAGTGAAATAGTACTAAATTGGACTAGAATTTTTAGGACGCTGATTAACACTATGAAAAGATGAACTAGCCTTATGGAATCATAAGAGATATGTTAGGACAAAATTCTATCATCTTAATCCATCTACAACCCTTGTACACTCTCTCTGCCACGTCAACACTTCACGCTGATTTATTACAAGGAAGGATTAGAAGGGGTTGTTTTAATTTCACGTTCCTTATGGGAGGGCCCTAGGCGATTTGTAAAACCCCGCGAAGTATGGGCCTGGTCAGATATGTATGTAGGTGAAAAGCAAAGGCACCTGATCAGATTGATTGGTCCAACATATCAATGCTTTTGCCATAGATATGGCTCAGTGCATCTTTCTTTTGAACTAAGTGGGACTGATACACAGACAGTATGACTTTGCTTTTCTTTGCTCGCCTATTACCAATTTTCTTCCGTTATTCCATTGCTACTTTTTTTTTATGAATTGCCTGGGTGAAATTATACTGATTGGCCTTGGTAAGCGGGAGAGTTATAAGCCACTATTAATTCTCTTCACCACGTAAAACTTAATACATTTGTCATTGTTAACCGTTTCACAAAACTTTATCCATTTGTCATTTCTAAATTTTAACCGTGTTACATGTTAAAATATCCTATAAATTTTAATCATACAGCACTATGATTGACATATCCTAAATCCAACAAAAAAATAAAAAATCTTATATTTGCATATAAAATTACACGTTTTGCAACTAAAATTTCACATTTTAAAACACTTTTATGTTTTACTTTTTATTTTATTTTTTCAAAAAAAAACACGTCAACTCTAATAAAGTTATACGGAATGATGGACTAGGTACTTTAATTTAAAAAATGACAATTCAACTTGTTAAGGGCATTTGGTAACTACAATTGACCACACAACAACCCGGGCCTGATTTTGGGTTAGTCCAAGTCCAGTAAGAGTTTACCTGGACCAACTAAATAAATAATGGACTCATATTTAAAACAGATCAGCCCAGAATCGATTTCCCGAAACTTACCGACAGCGATAGCTGTCTAAACTCTGAGGCCTTCTCCAATGACGTTTGAAAGTTGAGTTTGTAAATTTTACAAACGTTTGATAATGCTTCCAATGGTGATGAAGTTACAAACGCGTTTGTAATTTACAAACACGTTTGATCGGTTGATCTTGCCGATTTTCCTTTTTCTTTTTTCAATTTTTTTGTTTCATTCTCATTTTCTTTATTTCTCTTTCTATTTTGTTTATTTTGTGTTGTTTGTTTTATTTTCTCCTTTTTTACTCTATTTCACATTTTATTTTCACATTTTATCTCAAGTAGTGTAATATTTTTATGAAGTATTGTAATTTTTTTTATTTTTGAATATTGTAATTTTTCAATTTTTATTTCATGTTATTTTACTTAATTACCGAAATTTAAAACAAATTTGAAGTATGAATTATGAAGTTTTAAAAGAAATGAGAAAAGATAAAAAGAAATGAGAAAAGAAAATGAAAAAGTGAGTATGATAGGGTTTGAGGGTTGGAGATAGAGAGTTTGATAGAGTTTGAAGTTAGTGGGATGATGACGTAGCAGTATGATAGAGTTTGATAGAGCATGAGGGTTGGAAATGTCGTGAAAGCAGAAATTCAAAGATTATCTTCTTATCTGTATTGTGAGGTTGACTTAAACTCCATTTCCCTTTCTCCACCCCACCTACTCAGCTACTCAATTTACTCATGTGGATTGGATTTTTGCCCTTCTTTATCAGTATGACACTATTCTATTCTACATAGATTTTATCTTATCAAACACACACTTTAACAAGAACCTTGCTCCTCCATCAATGGCGTCCACTATTTCATGCCACCACTATTCCTTTTCCCAATTAACCACGGCTCATGGAAAGTTTACCAGCCCTAAACCTCAATCGAAATCCACCAGCATTTTGCCTCCCAGTAGTGCTTTTGCTCAGCATTTGAAGCCTATGTGTTGTTCTGCTAAAAAATCTGATGAACAGGCAAGTTTTTTATCATCTTTTTTCCTTCCGTGTCTAGAATTGTTTTACTCATTTTCCTTGTGGCTGTTAGTCTTTATGTGATGTAGGGTTATTAGGCTGGTAATATAATCCGGTAGCTGAAATTGAGATAGCTTATTTAAATGAAGCTGTTTAGCAAAGTAGGTGATAATGTAGCTAAAATTGAGAGCCTGATTTGATTTCTCATTTTCTATGATTTTGTTTAGGAAATTAGCTAATAAGGTAGCTGTTTTGAGAACAATGTAACATAAAAACTGATTAAACAAGCATATTTTTCAGAAAACTAGTTTGTGTAGCTTTCAAATAAGCTAGGTTATCATCTACTTGCTCCGTCGCGTCCCAAGTTTCCAATTGGATTTTTTGTCAACAAAATAAGAAAAATTTGAGATTGAATATCATTATTTAAATGAAAAATAATAAAGAATGAATAAAAATTGAAGTGAGCTAATAAAGTGAAAAAAAATTGAGTACTAGTATAATTTAAAAGAAAGAACAAAGAATGAATGAAACAGAGATAGTAGATTAGTAAAGTTGTAAATATAAGTATATTGTGAAGATATTAGTGTGGGGTATAAAGCTCAATTGCCAACAATGGAAATCAGATCTTTGTGTGGGACAACAAAAATGGCAAAAATGAGGAACTTATCATGAGACGGAGTAAGTACTAGATAGGTATTCACAGTTACTTTGGTCAGGCAATGGTCTGTCATATAAGCTGGTTTGGCTTATAATCTTGATGGCGACCATGGAGCCTGGGTGTTTGAAATTTTATATTATTTTGATGAGAGTTTTGTTGTGTTGTACAGAGAGATAGATTCTCTTCAATAAAGAAATGCGCTATTTCTCTAGCTTTGGCGGTTGGATTAGTAACAGGGATACCTGCATATGAGACTTTAGGATATGCCAATGCTGCTGTTGCTCCAGCTTTGCCGGATGTTTCAATTTTGCCCGGAGGGCCACCAATTAAGGACCCTAGGGCGTTGTTGAGGTATGCGTTGCCAATTGACAACAAGGCGATAAGGGAGGTTCAGAAGCCGCTTGAGGATATTACTGATAGTCTAAAGGTTGCTGGTGTTAGAGCCCTCGATTCCGTAGAAAGGGTGAGACAAATTGTGTGGTTATACTGTCTTTAGTGTTACCCCTGTTATGTAATGATTTTTTTTTTCCTGAAACGTGCTAATGTAGCATTCGTGTTTCACTTGTTTGAACTACAGAATCTCAAGCAGGCTTCAAGGGCTCTTAAACAAGGTAAAACCTTGATTGTTGCTGGGTTGGCACCGTCAAAGGCTGATGATGGAATCCAATTGCTTAATAAACTGGAAGCTGGATTGGATGAGCTTCAAAAAATTGTGGAGGATAAGAACCGTGACGGAGTTGCGCCTAAACAGAAGGAACTGCTTAGTTATGTTGGAGGGTGAGTACTACTTATTAATTACTATCTCCCGCTGTTCTGACCAAATGGACGCTACAAACAGGATTAGAAAGGCTGTGATTCTAGATTGCATTAGGAACTTCTCTAAATATATAGCTTTCCAAATGCAGTTGTTAAGTTGTTATAATTCCTGTGGTTTGGAGTTTGGACTAGACCATTTAGTATCCAATTATCCATCATGTTTTAGGTTCATTTGGAAGAGCTGTGGTTAGCAAGGACTAAGGAGTGGAGAAGAAGGCTAGAGGGTTTATGTTCACATTTCTTCAGCATGCATATATAGTGTTACTTTGTAATATGACCAGTTCCAAGTTTCCCATCTTCAATAAGAAGCAAGTGTGATTGCTATAGAGACATGTGTACATGTTCTATTGCAAACCTATCATGCTTCGTGAACAAAAGCCTTATTCCTCTAATACATTCATCTTAGGACCTAGGGAACAGCAAGAATCAAGAAAAAGAAAAAGAGAAAGGAACAATAGTCATCCTAAACTATGCTGTTCTCATTTAAGCCCTTGTCATTGACTGCAGCTGAGATCTTCCTGGGGCATTGGGTTTCTGCAGTGTTGAAGAGGATATGGTGGGTGGCTTTCCTTATGAAGTACCGGAAGAGTACAAAAATATGCCATTGCTGAAAGGAAGAGCAACTGTGGATATGAAGGTCAAGGTCAAGGACAATCCTAATGTAGATGAATGTGTATTCCGTATTGTGCTGGATGGCTATAATGCTCCTGTAACTGCTGGAAATTTCATTGATTTGGTAGAAAGACATTTCTATGATGGCATGGAGATCCAACGAGGTATGTGTTCTTGCATCCCTAATGTTTCTTCTTGCACAAGTCCAACTAGGTCTGTCTGCTTGCTTACAGATTCGTGTTATTTTTCTTCCACAGCGGATGGTTTTGTGGTTCAAACAGGAGATCCCGAGGGTCCTGCTGAAGGTTTTATTGACCCAAGTACCGAAAAAACAAGAACAATTCCTCTGGAAATTATGGTGAATGGAGAAAAGGCACCCTTCTATGGAGAAACCCTGGAAGTAAGTTTTCGAGTCCATCGAATTTATTAGTAGAATTGAACTTTCTTATATCACCGAACCTGCTATTTGGCTAAAATTCCCTAAAGCTGCACCTATGAGCTTATAAACATTGTTGCTAAAAGTTTATTGGTGAAATGAACAAAAATATGTCAATGCAAGCAGGCATGAAATTGCAGTGCCAAGGTTTAGAAATTACTGTAAACTCTTCATTTGTCTCCAGCCCCGATAAGAAAATATTTTGATCATTAACTTTCTCCCGTCTTGAACAGGAAATTGGTCTATACAATGCTCAAACGAAACTGCCATTTAATGCATTTGGCACCATGGCCATGGCTCGCGAAGTAAGAATCCTTAACTACACGAATACTGTGGGTCAGATTTGGTGGCTTGGTCAATTAAGTTTAAAACTGTTTCTGAATCTCTTGTTTTTCTAAATTTCAGGAATTTGAAAACAACTCAGCCTCAAGCCAGGTGTTTTGGCTACTGAAAGAAAGTGAACTGACTCCCAGCAACGCCAACATATTGGATGGACGCTACTCAGTATTTGGTTACGTGATAGAAAACGAAGATGTATTGGCAGATTTAAAGGTTGGAGATGTTATAGAGTCGGTGCAAGTTGTTTCAGGCTTGGATAATCTTGTCAACCCTAGCTACAAGATAGCGGGTTAGTCAAGCTTGAGAGATTTATATTTCTACTGTTCATTTGAGATAACTTCATGGAAAATAAGTCTCCAATTCTTTGTATTCGAGGATATTGTTATATTGTGCTATTTATTCAGCTCCCAGTTATCATAAGTAAAGGCGTGAGTGTTCATTTGAGGTCACAAGTACTGAGCAGTGTTAACCTATGCATCTGTTGTGAAAAACGAGTCAAGCAAGTAGGGAGCAAGCTAGACAGTGATACATATTGTTGAGTAACTAAGAGCTGTTACCTGTTCAGCTTCGCACAATCATATCCTGATAAATTGTTGGGAGCAAGTTGCTTACACGATCATCAGAAATCGAGAACTTTCCTTCACTTTGGAATCCACTAACTGAACTGAATAACGAATGCAGCACATGACGCCTAGATAATCACACAATGATTTAGCTTTGTGCAACTAACTAGATAGAAAGCACGAGAGTTATAGTTCACCTTTGAAACTGCTTAGTATCAATGGATTCTAATGCAACCTGAAAGCACAACAGAGAAGGTTCAGTGAACAATGTTTATTCGTTATAACAAGGACATAGTCATCCTAACCTTCTGCAATTCTTTCTTCTAAAACAGAATTCAATTATCCTAAAGCAAATAGTATCATTTACTCCACTACACACGTTCCACACTAAAACCAGCTGATCTTATCAGTTAGACACAGAGATGCATATTTCTACAGTGTTAATCTATACGGATAAAACATTAACAAATTTCAGAACAAATAGGAACCGAAATACCGGATCCGATGAATCTTTCCAACCGTGGACAATGTCACGGACTTGCTTGGAGTTTCGGAGATCCAAGCTGTAGGCGAAACCGAAATTGACTGCATCTTCAGACTCGTCACGAACTTCCCCATTTACTCACGTCTCCTTCACTGTTTTAGATCAAATTTAGAACACAAACAGACATGTGAATTCCAGTAGAAACACTTCACAATTCAACAATCGAACAGTTATTCAGTTCATAAAATAAACGTAGATGAAAACTCAAGCTCAACATGAATTGGGATGGAAACACTTTAAAAATTCAGCAATCGAACGGTGGTGATTCACTTAGTTTAAGAAATATTAGCACAGAGCTGAAGTTGAACTTGAATTCTAACGCAGATCTACTTCACAGTCCAATAATCGAATGGTTGTTCTGCTTGTTATCGAGAAAGATACTGCAATTTGAAGCTCAGGAAAGATGGATAATGGACTGCTTACCGATTGCAGTTAACCGCTGATAAAGATGGAGAACATCGTAGACCGATTGAAGTAGCAGGTACTCTGACGGACGGTTCAATTGAGAATGTAGAAATATCGGAATGAAATTTTGGTACTCCCGCCAGAGCGGGATTTATAATGTCATATTAGTACGCCTACCAAGATCAAGCCTCACTGCTACTGACAACTGCAATTGCCAGGTTTTTGCAGCTAATGATCGTTATTTATAATGTCATAATGAAACTATATACTACTAGTTCCCAAACATCACGTTTGCCTGGTCATTCATATAGATGGCGCATTTGTATGAGATCAGATCATTTACATTCGAAGTCATGCCTCAAAAACTCACTCGTACTACGGGCTTTCCAGTTTGTGCCAAATTACAAAAAATATGTGAAGTATAGAGTGTGAGCACTGGAATGTGTCTTAAGTGTATATGCCAGCCACGGTATACAAGAGCAGAGGGGACAATGTAGGGCTACGTGCTGCAAGCATTATATCCGGCGCTTTTTCTTCTCCGGCGTTGAATGTACTTGTGCTTTTATCCCATATGTCTTTAACTGGAAATTCTCAAAAGCCTCAGATACAGCTTCAACCTGCAAAAGCATAAATTGCTGAGCATGCAACTTTGCAAATAACATAAAACAATCAGGATTGTTAAATAATCCAAGAGCTCATATACCAGTCCGGGCTTTTTTGAGTACACTCTCACAATCATGTCCTGACAAAATGTTGGAAGCAAGTGACTTATGCGATCTTCAGGTACTGGGAACTTCTCGTCACTTTCATAATCCTGAAAGCAGTCAAGTTAATCAATTACTGGGAAGGAATGATAGATCTGAAAAGGTCACTACAATAAGATAAGGAATAGCTCGTACCTTGAAAAACTTGATGCTGGTGCAAGGAACGCATGCAATGCAATAACAGAAAATTATTAACTATCTATATAATCACTTTTGAAGATTGTAAATTTATACAATATGCAAGAAGTACCTTTCAAGAGGATTGTGCTTCCCACGAGTCAAATCTATTCTTACATTGCTGACCACAACATCCTCTTCTCTTAGATCCACCCCACCATTTTTCTGCAAATTTAGTTAGTTTTTAGTTTCTTTATGCTCAACAGTGGTGAAATCATCTCAAAATCAGTCAGCACACAAGTAGCAAGTACCTGTGAACAAATGATATCTTTCGCAGTGACATTCTTGTAGTTCTCCAGTTTGTCCTTGGGAACATTATATTCATTGCAAAACTGCAAAAATCAGACAGAAAAAAAGGCCATGCACATATTGTAATGCGCAAACATTGAGGGGAGAAACGTCATATTGGAGAGTGATACTAGTTTCTACACAAAACAGATTGGCACATGAGAGTAGTTAAACCTGATACAGATCTCTCCTGCGAATGCGGAGGATTAGATCCCTAGCTTCCTTGAGTTCTTGGTTTGGTGCTGTCTCAATAGTCTTGATGACGGAATCATCCAACTATACCATTAAAGGAAATATCTCTCAGCAGTCAGTAATTAGAGCACACATGGATAAACATAGAAGAATTCAAACCTTCCAGTACTGGGAGGGATCAAGAATGTAAGATGAAATGTTTAGGTAGTCATTTGCGCTCACTAAGGCATCTACGACCATTAACTCTATTGCCTGCACAAATCGTTGCCAAATCAGATCATATTGAGATACGACCTATGGTAGAAGGTTAATTGCAGCTAGAAAAATGCAACAAATGAAGAGAGAAATATTGTAATGGTATGCACCTTTACTTTTGCATGAGTATAGACTGTTCTATACAGATCAGCTCGTGTTGCAAATAGTTTGTGGATTGGCAGATCTGAAAAATATTATCAGCTATATAGAGTGAGATACTGACAAAAGCACAAAATCATTCGTGGATTTGGATGCTTACAATCTTTGGCCCGATAGCATATCTCATCTCCCATAACTCGCATAGTCTCCATCAACCTAACACATGGAAAATCAATCGGTATATATTCGTATGAGAAATTTTCTCCCCCAAATGATTCATAATTTTCGCAACTTAAATGACCGTATAAAATCAGAAGGCAAGTTTAACAAAACCTTTGAAACTGAAAACTGCATCCCAAACCACATGCACGGGAATCACGGGCAATGTAATCGAACCTATGGGCCAGTTATTAGAATATTTAAAATTGCATGTCATACAGTGAATTCCATATGGAATTGTGAATTTAACATATTATAAAGGACAAATAACACAAGAAGCAGAGCTTTCAAATAGGTAACTAATCTGAAGTTACTAACTTGTCGACATCAATGCCATTTCGACCATTCGCCACTATATCATACAGAAAACGCTTTTCCTTTGTGCTCTGTAAATCAATACAATTTTGAAAATCGAAATTGTGATTATGCATTTACTGAAGAGACAACCAGACATGGGAAAGAAAAAAAAATTTAGCTCCGTGTTCAAAACAGGACTTGCCTTGTATGTAGCGTACTCTGAACTTGCTAGTATCATCTCCTGCCAAAAGATGCACAACATTTACCCAGCTGAAGTATCTTACAATATCAGTTGCAATAGGTATTAAATCGAGAATAAAGCACACAGCAAACTTGAACAAAGCTAGAGAATCAATGGAGTGTTACACATAAATGAAGTAGAAAATTTCATAAGTTGCCTGCTGTAATTCACAATGTCACCATTTACTAGCACCTTGGTCAGTTACATGCCGAGAAAAGGTTGTGATCAGTTATCAACTGATTACCATATGATGATCAGTATAATATTTTCCATGTGATGTTACAGAATTAATTATCAGGAGTTCCATTATACAGTATATAGTTAGTTACAGTAAAACTTGAAGTTGAGTTTTTTTCTATAGTTCAGTTAAGCCAGTATTTGGTAGTTTTTCACTCAAGTAGGATATTGGAAGTTGATTGGTGCTCAAAGTAATACCATAGCATAAACAACCAGGCCCAAGTAATAGATCATTTATAATTCCTAGTCTACTCATTTCAGTTTCGAGGGTATCCCATATTTATTCCTTCTCTATTTGTCTGATACCCACATTTCTTTAAATTCTGATCTTTCACCTGGTCTTTTTTCTCATTTCATCTTAAGAGCGCCCCCTTTCCACAGCTTGTCAACTTCTATCTCAGTATTTCATCGATCGTCATTAATTTGCCACAAGGTTGTTATCACTTGATAATATCTAAACGTCAAAGCAGAAGGCATAGAATTGATAGAACTAACAGATCTGGGTTTTTTATATTTCACTGGAATATGTTCCAAGGCACTAGGCTTGATTTTATATGAACAAGATAGAAAGTAACATGCCAGCAATTGCCTTTCCCAAGAAATTTAATCTAATAATACGGCCATATATTTTATAATTCAGAATAGCTAAATGATGGGAAAAAGATTCAGCACACAATATTATTTTATATTTGATGTATGTATTATAAATTCAGATGCTACAGTAGTCCATCTATAGCAGACAGGAATTATAGTAGTCCTATATTGTGAGTTGTTAAGTGCGATTTGGAATTAGTATTAACAAACCCGGTCCTTGTATTATTAAGAGAACAATAAAATATTAATCTGTCATGGAGAACTACTGATATACAGCTACTAACTCACCTTTACTCTTTTTACAGTATCAGAATCGATATCTATATGATGCTCATCCACGATGTTATCAATCATGGTCACAGACATTTGCTCGTGACACCTGTAACAGGGCAAGTTAAATTAGCTGTTTATAGCAGTTTGAACCCTCAACAAGTAAATAAAATATCTGAGAAGAGTATGACAATAGGGGATTTTAAATAGAATTCCAGAAGCTAAGGTAACAGTATGCAGAAGAAATGTTTCCTGCTGACAAAAGAGTACGCTTATATTGGCCGGTAGGGTTGTTGTCCTCCAAACTTGTGGTTCTATAATTACACGAGCTTAAGACAGGTTGAGGTTTGTAAGTAAGAATTCTTAGGATCTCTGAAGAAATGCTTCAAAACATACTTGAAGTCAAGATGGAAAGAGTACAAGTAATTTGCTTGTAATTACGATAACTATATGAACTACATCACATGTGCAGTTCAGTATAACTTAACATCTGCATTGTGTATTCGTTGCCATACATTCTATATTGCAGATATAACGCCTAGAAAATGTGCATTTCTGGCCTTGGAACAAATTTCTATAACCAATATGGAGAGAGACTAGCTCCTATGCTTTTTGGACTAGCTCCTATGCTTTACTGGTTAATTGAATTGGATGTCATACTTTTCCCAAGAAATACAAGTTGACCCTTAGATACCAGCATGAGAGAAACAAGAGCAAGTATATGAAGTTATAAAGTTAAATGAACGACGATTTCTTGCAGTAAAGATTACAAGAAGGAAATAGAAAAGCACAACCTGCAATATTGAAATATGAATTTGTAAACAGGAAAACCATGTTTAAAGATGCTGGCATTCAAGAACAATACCATTCTGATCCAGCTTGAACTTTGGGAAGAAATTCACGTTCAAATAAATGACTAAAAGGCCCATGGCCTATATCATGCAAAAGCCCTATATGTGAAGCACAATAGATGTCATCACCGATAAGCATAGACATTCCAAAATAGTCAAACTGATAACTTCTCTTGAGTACAATACCTGCAAGTTGCACGGTTTGTATATCAAACCGATCAATACCAAGTTCTTGTCCCTGCAGAAAGATAATAATTACAAAATAATCTTTTGAACTGAAGTTTTTTCTATTGGTGGATTATTCTGGGCATATCTTATACTTGTTGGGTCTTAAGTTTATGAACAGCCTCCCCAGCAAGCCAATATACACCAAGGGAATGTTCAAATCTTGAATGCACAGCCCCAGGGTAAACCATGTGTGCCACTCCTGCAAGTTGCAAAAATGTGAAAATAAATCATCTATTGTACAGTAAAGCAACAGTGTTGCTGCAAAACTCTAAATATTAACATAAGCAAGAACGAGTGAACTAGATGGGCAGTGAATGAGAGGTACAGAGGAAAACAAACGCGTGATAATAAAGTAACTAGTTAATTAGGAAGAAAATAGGAAACAGAAGAGAGAAGAGCAACAGTTGAAATGACTAGTGTAACCATTGAAAAGGAAAGTGATGCAAGCCATAAGTCATGCTACCATTGCATGAAGCTCCACAGGGAGGAGGAGGTGTACTAGGAAAGAAGAGCAGTTAGGATCTGTATCGGGCATTGAGCAGGCTACCTTGCATCCTCCAAGGCTCCAATAGGCCAATAGGCCATCTTAACAAATTTCATGAGACCAAGAGTTCCAGATAGTATGACAATTTTCATGCATTATCTCGAATTAAACAAATACAATTCACGAGTAATGAGATCTCCTTAAGCCAAATCAAAATAATTTACAAGATCATATGCTTAATAATCTTCACAATAGCAGGAGTCAGCCACAGATACCGGATAACCGTGAAAATTGTGATAGGTAGGGCGATAAAATAGGATGCTCTTGACGCACAAATTACATATCATAACCCACACTATTAAATACCAAATACCTTTTGTAGCAGCTCAAGTATCACAAAAAACAAACATAAGAAATGACAATCTATATTGGAATCACCAAATGCATAAAACTAAACGACGACAAAAATGTGGCATTCTCCTTCCTTGAACTACATGATACCGCTGCATAAACAGCCAAGCACCTGGACTATCTTAAACAGAAGGGACAGTGTACTCACCAAGTTGCTTAAGCTCCCGCAGCCTGTCAAACAACACATACTACTATATTAGACAATCAATCACGAAGCATAGATGCACATTCCTGCACAAGACCACACACTCATAGTCGAACTTTAGCAAAGAGATATAGCTTACCTCTGGTACTGCTCAGTGTCAATGAACTTCAGAAAGAGCTACAAACAAACAAAATAATACATTCAGTGTACAATGTCTATATACATTGAAAAATATACATGTATGCTTGTACAGTTGTACAGATGAACAATTCTCCCTGAGACACTTCAATCAACCGGATAATCACAGCACAAACGAGCTTATAGCTCAAAACTTGCATCTAGACTCAGTCCTACTCCTATAAACACCAGGTTAAAGCAATTCGAAGAAGAATACTAATCGAAAAGTTACCCTATCAAGGTAAATGTTTCCGTGGACATTGTCATGGATTTGTTTCGAGTATCTGAGATCCTGACTGGAGGTGAAACTGTAATTTGACGAAAATGCGAGGTCGCTTCCACAAAATTCACCCATATCTCTCTTCTTCTTCTCAACTCACGAGCTGATACAGCAAATGAACTGATTAACTTGACTGAAATCAACAGGTTTCAATAAAACGCGAAATGCAAAACGATTTCGAACCTACAAAAATCCCAAATGTACTGTACAACAAGTAGTTTGTGCATTCGTGGCGAAAAATGACTGAAACCGAAGCTGCAGAGAAGAATAACTTACCGATTTGCTGTGAATGAGAGTGAAAGAGGGAGACGAAGAGCTCGTTTCAGATCCTTTACTTGCAGAGCAATTCAAAATTGCTGAGCTTTTGGAGTAACCGTACAGTGTGAGGTGAGGTGAAGTAGTGCCGCCAAACGTGGGTTCACTTTTCAGCTCAAATAGTGTTTCTTTTTTTTTTATTGGCAGTGTAAAAGTGAATGTTCTCTCTTTTCCAGGCAAGAATGATGGAAACAACTTCTAATCCTACCCACTAGGGTTTTCAATTTGGCATCATGTTAGTACTAAACAATTCAAATCTTCCATTCATGGGTTGAAGTTTTAAAAGCACGTTTACCTTAGGCCACTAATGGTTGTACTACACTTGTAATCAAGTAATACTGTCTATAGTAAGAATACAAACGAGTCGAGTTTTTTTCGAGCTGCTCGAGCTCGACTTGAAAAAAGTTCGAAAAAAACTCGACTCGTTCGAGTTCGAGCTTAAATTAAAGCTCGATTACATATTCAAGCCGTGCTCGAAAATTGAGAAGCTCGACGAGCTACTCGAAAAAAAATTAAAAATTAAAAATTATATATATATATATATATATATATATATATAATTTATTTATATTTTTTTATTAATTTTGAAAGGTTTTGAGCTTTCGAGTCGAGCTATATTCGAACTTTGTTATTTTTCGAGCTTACAAGGCGAGTTAAATTCGAGCTTTCGAGTTTTTAAAAATTAATTTAAATAAAAAATAAAGATCGAGAGCCGAGCTCGAATATCTACATTTTCTTTTGAGCTCGAGCTTGAGCTCAAGTTATGCAGCTCGATCGAGCTCGAGCTCGAGCTTTAATCAAAACGTTATGCAGCTCGGCTCGGCTCGTTTGCAGCCCTAGTCTTTAGAATGTTTGGAAATCGATTAAAATCAAAAAAACCCGGTAAAAATAGTTAATTTATAAATTTATATTGTTAAGAGAATTATCGATATTATTAATCAAAACATGTAGTATGTTTTCAATATTCATGTTTTTCATATTACAAAAGAATTCATTTCGTTGACAAAATAAACATTTTGATTAATAATATGCATGATTTTATTGTTAATATAGTTCGTCTTTATAATGATACCGTACCAACAAAATTCATTCATAATAACTCCCACGTTACAATCATTCTAAAGTGTAAACACTCTTTTGGGTAAAGCTTACAACATTAGAGGGTAAAGTTTAGTGTAATTATTTGATGAAATTTTGAATATGAATATGCCGCGGCTAAAATACGAATTTTACCACATGAAAAAGTAAAAAGGTAAAGTTTAGTGTAATCATTTTATTAAATACACAAATTTGATTTATGGGTACAAAGTTTTAAGAGTTTAGATGAGTTTAGAACCATATCCATACAAACAAAATCCATTAATAATAACTCCAAAGTTCATAGGAAACCAACTGGTAAGGTTGTATTATCTTCATCTGAAAACTCATTAATTTCAATTCAGTTCAACTTTGTTTATAGTTATTTTTTATACTACAATTTAGTTCAGTTTCGTTTTGTTCAGATGAAAAGAATAGGGTCTAAGTCTCCAGGTGCACGCAGGGGACAAATTACGCGGAAAGGAACATGTGTTGGTAGAAGGGGACCAACATATCATCTCGAAAGTAGCTCAGAAGTAACCGTGTAGTAGGTCAAATAGTTGGGCCGGACATCATATATAGTGAGAATATTACATATACAAAATTAATTTTGGTCAAACACGACATAAAAGGTTAAAGTGAGAATTTCTGACACAAAAAAATTGTAACACCCCACGGTCAAAAGTGGGTGGGATAAATGATACTATATGTAGACCATTGGACCGACAAGGTTTACTCGTGATTGTCCCACCTATCTCCGTTGGTATAATATTGTCCCATTTTGGCCGGAGCTCGCACAGATTTATTTTTGGAATCACCCAACAAGTCTCATACTACATGAGACTAGTGGTCTACATATATAGTACTACTTATATTGTCCCAGAACAAGCTTCACGTTGACTTTTTCAATCAACCGTTTTCAATTTTAACTACGAATTAATCGTAAACAGTAAATACAAAATATTCAATTTATCCCGTCCGATTTCAACATGTGGGGGTTTTTTTTTTTTTTTGGATAAAGGAAAAAAAATGTTATTACGTGTGGGGTGGGAATAATTAAATTTAGTTTTTCTAAAAGAAAAAAAACATTGAAATTATTATCTTGGGCCATAATAAATCTTGCCACACATTTGAAACGAGAGGCCAGAATCTCACCACCCGCAAAAACACCATCAATGGTGGTTCTATCCTCCACAGTCACCGGGCAAAACCACTGTACCTACATCGCCACCTGCAAGCCAACTCCACCATCTCTACTCTACCTCACTAGCTTATACAAACCATCACGCAGGAAACCGAAGGCCAATGGCCATAAATCGTTTTTCGTCAAGTCTTACAGGGAAGAATCCAGCTCCATTTCCGGTTTAGCCAGGAAAATCATAGGCGCAATACCGGTTGTTGGTCTCCTTGCCAGGATTGTAAGTGACGAAGGAGGCGTAGGCGGTGATATAATTGATTTCGCCGAGTTCAGGAGGAGAGTCGGGAATAATTGCTCTGTTAATGATTCTAGAGCGTTCTTCGACTTCCAAGAACGTCGTGGCAAGGTATATTTCTGTATTCGTCTTCGAATTTGTTCTGGAGTCTCATCAAGTACTTGTTTAGCTGTTTAGTTGATAACTGATAAGCTAGTACGATAATACATATAGCATGTTTGATAACAATAGAATACAGGAATGGATAAGCTAGCTTAGTTTTCAGTGACTTCAAAAGTCGTCTAGCTTATAAGTTGCATATACATTCGCGTAATATACGATTATTTCAGTTAGACTGACATATAAGTCTGTGCTAAACACGAGTCAGATTTATGAAAATGGAGAAACAACAAATTTTTACAGGTAGGGGAACCTTTGTATGTACTACTATGCTGTTGGTTAGCTGCAGTTGGTGCTGGATTGCTCAAGTCTGAGGAGATATTGGAAGGAGTGGCAAGGCTTAGGATTTCTGACGATATCGAATTTGAAGAGCAGAGTTTTATTGCCAAGATGAATGATTCAAGAGAGGTTGGTTTATGTTCTTGCATCAATTTTATCTTATTGAACAATTTGAGTTTTTATGTTGTATCAGTATCACATTGGTGTTGAAGTTAAACTTACAAGACTTGGCACTTATTTACAGAGAAGAGCGAAATTGAATGCTCCAGCGCCAAGTATTCCTATGGTCATTCGAGCAGAGAAAGCTCTTGAAGCTATCTACGTCTGCTGCTTTGGGAGAGATCCGATTGAAGAAGAAGATGAGGAACTGCTATCAATTATGCTTACTGCAGTCTTCCCCACAGTTGGACAAGCAGAGACGCAAAGAATGGTTAGAGAGAAAGCCCAGAAAATTGCAGATGGAACAGATGAAGTCAGAGTCCCAGAAGCAAAGCCCTTACCAAAAGAAGCTGTGCAGCTGCAAATGAAGGACTTGCAGTTCCTTAGAGATGGCCGCGAGTCGCTGTGAGTAGGTATTTTCTTCCAAGAAACTGGTTTAGTTCTTCGAGAGGAGGCCATGACTGGAAAATACGGGAAACATCTTTCCAATGACGTTGAGAAAAAGAATTATGGTGATTCTGTTGGCTTGGATTTGAGGCGTGGTATGTGATCAATATGACTGTATAGGAGTGCTAGCTGAATTAGCTTTTGAATGTGGATTTCCAGTATCAGGAGGTTACTGCGGAGGGAGTAAAATGTTATGCAGTTTAAAGAAGCGTTAGTATTAAATTTCGAACGCAAGGTATTGATATTTTTCCATTTAGCCCTGGCAATCCATGGTGACAGATTATTTCTTCCAATTTACTATCATGAGATCTGGGGAACACGAGAACATCCAACAGAAACTGACAGGACAAATTAAGTAGTATAAATATAATAACTCATACAGCATACTCCATAATATCCAACATAGGTATTCAACTGTTTCAACATAGACAAAACTACAGCTAGTAGGGGATCAATCTGTTTATACGAGCCACGATAATCTAACTTAGCTGCTGCCATGCAAATCAGCAAGTGAAAACCAAAGATCCCACCACAAAAGATGACTTTGAGATGCTTCTTCCTAGAGCAGAACATTCCTCTGCATCACACAAAAAGAGGACTTTGGAAACGATATAATTTGCCACATGGCCAACCTTCTAACACAAAATCCATACTTTCTCTCTTCTTGATTCATTTAACTACGGTCCATAGGAGCAGAGAGTAAAGGGTATTGCTGGTATCACTCTACCACGACATTGACCAACTCATACTCAACAAGAGAGAGGTTATTGTCTTCCTTGACAGTGAAGCTTGCAGGTTCAGTCACTTCAACACGTCCCCATTTATCCACAGCAAGCCTCATTGATCCCTTGAACATGTCGATTTTGGCATTTCGTAGAATTACAGTAGCATCGGCTTTCATCATTTCCACTGAAATGGAAGTGTCACCATAAACAGAACGGTTGATGGAGCAGGAGGATAAATAAATTCACTTCTCACATGACAAAGGAATGTCTATAAATGATCACACATGAGCATTTTCTTACTGATATTGCTGAAAAAACGAACTGAGAGCATGGATCACACGGTTTACTCATAATAGTACTCCAGTGTGTCATTTTTCTCCTCAAAGTAAAGTGTATGGGAGTATGTAAGTTGGTGTACTTCTCCTCTCTCATTACTTTTTCATGTCACTACATCTACAGAATGCGAATTCATAATTTACAACTTAACTTTTAAACAGCTACAACAAGCATGTTCAAACACAGCTAAAACATGAACTGATTGTGCATGAACAAAATAAATAAGAACATAGATGGCATGGTTTAATCGTAAAAATCTCCAGTGCATGCCAGTCAGTGTGCATCTCCTCTCTTATTACTTTGTTATGTCACTACATCTACTGGATGTGAATTCATAATTTGCAACTTAATGTTCATACAGCAACTCTAAGAATGTTCAAACATACAACAAAGACATACACATAAGTAATTGCATGAGAGGGAGAACCAAGAAGAATATTAACTTTGACCAAGGGTGAGAAAGCATACTCATGACTCATCCGACATGCGGAGGCTGAAGTGAAGAGAAAATTTGAAAACGTACTCAAATATGCCTACGCCCAGAACTAATCTCGAGCACAATTAATGTTTGATTCCATAACCAATGATAGCATCAATTAACTGATAGATGCATTCTAAGTAGACCCTTTGGTATGTGTTACCTCATCGAATCTGTCCCATCTTTTGAATATCTTCTTGTAATTTTGACACATTAACTAAGTTTTTCGAAAAAATTAGATATGACCAGTTGAATTGTGATTGGTAAACTTGAGTTGATTACTTGACAGTTGACACGCATCAATTGTTCCGGAAACAACTGAGGTGAGCTACTTTCAGTCATTTAATTCATCATAAAACTAGTACAGTTAAAGCTCGCCATCTACAACTTGTCAATGGAACCAGTACAAGTAGCTTCACAGAAAGAAGCAGTAATAATTTCAATAGATAAATCATCCGTAAATTACCTTGTTCATTCCTTGCAGTAAACACAATCACCCCAGTTTCATCTCCCACCAAACACTCTGCAATTCGCATTTGGCGAACTTGAGGACCATCTGGTCTGCCCTTCTGCAAAACCATCTTGGAACTCACAACCTTAACAACCAGGTTATGACCGTTCGTTCCAGGACGGAGCTGATCCACCTTGGTAAAAACTGGCTTTCTCATTGACGATTTCGTTTCAGCCATTGCACCTGTGATGTTTTACACACTCTAATAAGTCGCAAATAAATCGATCTTCCTTTCCCTAAAGGCACAACATTTTGCACGGTGTAATTATTACCAGCAGAAAATAAATCATTATGATTTCGTTTATTTTTGTTTTTTTATGAGCAAATGGATAAACCAAAAGCCATCATTTCCACATGCATTTGAAATGCAGCAAAACAAACAATCATCCACAAGCAAACATAAAATCGCAACTAGAAACCAATAAAATTTGATAGAAGAGAGTAAATTCTAAAATCACAGAAATGATCAAAACCCCTAATCGTCAAACGGAATCTAAACCGGGAAAAGATACACCAAAAATTGAGCTCATGAAAAGGAAAAATTAACACGATTAGATAGAGCACAGATCTAATAACCAAAGAGATGAATTATACCTAGCAGGACAACCGAGCAAGAACTGAAGAGTAGACAAATCGGGAAATTTTCTTTCGTTACTGATTTCTTACAAAGTGAATCTGTTTGGGAGAGATGACCGTCGAAATCGTTGTTGGATGGTTAGTTCATTTACTTTTGGGCCGTTGATCTTCCACATTTTCTCACCCAATCTTGACCATCCGTTTCTTGGATTGGAATAACACCATGTCACCATCCATCTTATTATTATTCTCCATTTAATGAAAAACTAGGAATAATGAATTAATGAAAATAGCACATTGGACGAAGAACTTAATACATTAGCATTGATGTATAATTTTTGCTCAAAAGTTAAAGGTAATGATAATATATTGAAAAGTAGGAGTGTACTATTACAAACAAAATGTGTAATTTGCATGTAAAGTTGAGATTGTTTATTATTTATTGAGTGGGGAATGTTATTTTTTTAGTAATATATAAAATTTTATGGGGCGTCTAAAGATGAAATGTCGGAAGTTATGCGGGATGGAATGAGTACTAGGTATAATTCAAGATAATATATCATGTGAGATGGTACACTTGTTATTTATATTGTTATAAATTATGACATTAAATTGTGGTTGTGTCATATTTGTATACCTTATGAATCGCACATCAGTCAGGCATGTGTTTAAATGAACTTACAAAAGTTCTTTTAATAAATGTGACTTATTCTCTAGAAGTATTTTCATCTATTACTCCCAAGTCCCAACACTTAAAATTATGTATAAAATATTTAGAAGGTGAGGTTTTGTTTGTCTACTCTCATAGGTTTTGCTTGCAGGCTGCAGCACACAGTATGTTGCAAATACAGGGGGAGCAGGTGTAATTTATTGAACAAGACCATTTGTACTTTCATGTTTCTGAGCTGTTTGTATATTTTCTGCACTATTATTGCTGTGGATAGTCTATGTTTGACTACAAAAATGTTATACCAGTGCAAAATAAAAGGAACATGTTTATCAGTACCAATTATCACTGGTGGTGTAGTTAGTTATTATTTATATAATTTAAGTTGAGTTTACAAATTAAAAGATTGTGGCTAACACTTGGTTGGATGGTAATACAAATGCACATGCCAATTCACCAAAGCTAATATTAGCATATTCATGAAGATTAGGAGGTGGTGTTGAATGTTGTTGATACTCCACACAGCTAAATTCTCCACATTGCTGATCAGAACGCAGAACCAGATGCCTTAGTTTTGTTCAACAGTAAATCCTTAGCCTCGTTAATCTTGGAAGCAAGATAATGACTGCCACCGGCATCGGGGTGGTTCGCTACCACCACCCTCTTGTAAGCCTCTTTGATCTTCTGGTTTGCAGCGGTCTCCCTAGTAGGAAAACGGTCCACATTAGACAAATATATTGAGACATCTGAATATTGTAGTATTGTATTACAAGTTATCACAATTCACAAATATCATTGGTTAATCATCGGCATCTTTATTGTTGTTTAGCCTCCCCTCCAAGCCTAATTAGGCAGTGGTGTTCGCGTTCCCAAGTTCTTGAGTAATCAAATGGAGGACTTCCTCGCGTGTCACTTGAATATTTTGCGGAATGGTAAAGGTACATCAATACATATAAGTATAACTTCTCAGAACACTGGTGTTTACCTCACTCCAAGAATCAATGCTGCCTCTCGTTTAGTCATGACCGGCTGAAATCCGCCAGGATAAAATCTGCGAGCACGGGATGCTGCAGGTTGGGCCTTAAATACTTGCCACGCTCTTATCAAGTATTTCGCCCCCAAAGCAGCAGATCCAACAGCAGCGCCTACTATAAGAGGTGATGCGGCCTACACAAAGAAGAAACACAAGGATCACATGTCCAGTTCACATAGTTCAGTGATGATTCACCCTCTAATCAAGCAATATAACAAAAGCACTGTCCGATTAGTATATTTATATCCTGCTTCGTAATCAATACATTCTGCTATCAGTTTGTTTGTATGTTTTTTTCCCTGGGAACATTAACATTAATCTTCAACCAGACACATTCGTCTATTATTATCACAAATCTCCCCAATAAAGCAAGTGAGTACGCAAAGTTGAACTGCTCAGCTACTTGACCAATGCACAAGTAGAGTCTAAACTCTAAGGTCATGTTCTTCAACAAGGCCCAACCATAAATAATGCTAATGTCAATAAATCGATTCATTCAAACTGCTCATACTAATACTTAGGGAGTAAGCATCTACGATACATCATCGAATCAAACACAGTATATTAACATTAAATCCAGGCTAAAGTACACGAATCGAAATCGAAAACTGAGCAAGTCCAATGTTTATAGAATCACCACGTTTATTGACTGCTTTACAGCCAAAATATATAATCTATAGCTTCAGGCTTCAGCTAATTGCATTATCAGATCAGATACGAAACTCCATAGGCTAAATAAACAAAATTTTCGCCTAACTGGTAATTGCAGTACTACTAATCTAGTATCAAAGTCTAATAAAATCCATCAATTCTCAAATTCCTACAAGAATTAACAAGTCCAATTTCCACTAGCACTAAGTAATCCTCATTCCTCAAGCTCAAGCAATACAAACTCAGTGAAGAAAAGACTTGGAGAACATACCATACCGAAATTTCGTATCAACACACAACACTATCGAGCGCCTGCAGAAGGATAGTACTGGAGATCTAAAACAGCAGGAGCCTTTTTCTGATGAGCTTTCTGTTGAATCTTTCGAGTTGTCTTTAGGACTATGGTATTTTTCCACTGGGAAGAAATAAATGGCCTTTTTATTGTGGGAGCTTGGGATGCCATGGCTTGGAGAACAAGATTTGGAATTGGCTTTATAACTTCTTGAAACATCGAGAGAGCTGACGAGATAAGTAAATTCAAGTGATATTGACTGAGCTGACGTGGAAGAAAATGAATCAATAAGCATGTTGGACAGGCCCAATTGATATGACCCAGAAAACATACTGTATACGTTCCTAGTCGGTCCAAGTGCATGCGCATCCAATTTAGAAGACCAATTTTACCGGGAAAATTGGTGCCATAGACTAATTTTGCACCCCAAGTTTACAATAAAGGCCTACTCAAATAAAGACCATTTGACTGTATTATAACTTTCCGATTGCATTACTAAACTCTACTAATACAAATTCGATCAGACATATAACTCTATCGATACAAATCTGTATTGTTGTCGAGATAAAATACAGTTTTTTGTGTGTAAAAGGGGTTGGCCTTTTTTTGAATAAAAGTAATTGGTTGGCCTTTAGATTTGCTCAACCCTTTTTTACCAGCCTCTTTACATGCTCGGGGCGAGTATCAATATACATACAAACATATGAGAACTATATGGCTAATGATAATGCTATGCTAGAGAAAATTTATAATGTAAGATAATGTAACGCCCAAAAGTTTTAAGTCAAGTTCAAATAACTTAAAGAGATTGAGATCGAGAACGATACTCATACCAATAAGGTGCACTTTTCTTTTCGGAAATCCACCCATGAGAACTTCAGAGTAAAGTGTGCTTGTTCTGAAACAATCTTATGATGGGTGACCAACTGGGAAGTCTCCCGGATCACGTACGAATGAGCATAAAGTGCGCGGGAAAGGACATGTTTTGGTACAGTGGGGCCAACATATCACCCGAAGAATGCTTTACGAAGAATCTTGCGTACCATTAGTGCAGGTCGTTCTGGATAAACTTTAATTATTTGTGATACTTATAACACTTTTTGTGACACGCATAAAACTTATAAAATGAAAATTGGTCTAGCATTATCATTTACCCAATTGGATTCCACTTTTTACGTGTGTGGATTGTTCCCACGGTCCCACCCATAGTATATAATTTGCCAGTTTTACCCATAAATAAATTTAAAAAAAAAGGGGGAAACACAAATTGGCAAACAAAGCTAAAGAAAGCCAAGCCATGTGGATGTATATACTCCATCTGTCTCGATTTCAATTTCTCGTGGTCAACTAATTTTAAGTTTTAACCTTGAATTGCTCTTAAATTGTAATGGTTGAATATTTAAAAAAAAATCATATTATAAAATATTGGAATAATTACATACACGACCCCTGTTAGATAGCCTCTATTCATCCAAGTAACAGTTAGTTCAACAAATAACGAACAAATAACAATTATAATATTTCTATTACATTCCAAAAGCCAAACAAATTTAAATTTAGCCAAACACATCCCTTCACAAGTTTTTACTGGAAATTGCAAATTTGACCCTAATATATAATAAATTATTTATTTACTTTAAAATTAAATTAATTTACAACTTATAATATTCAACAAACTAATAAACAAAATATTTAAAATAAAAATATTTTTTAAAGAAAAAGAAAAACGGAAAGCAAAAGCTCCACCGGAGTAGCTCCGGTACCTGGAGATGCTCCGGTAAGAGCTATTAGTCTGACTCTGATCGAGCTTAACTCCATTGAGTTTACATACTCAATGGCCGAGTTACAAATGTTCCAGATCGAGTCAGGAGTGCTTGATCCGAGTATTCACACAAACCGACCGAGTCCTCGGTGGAGCTTTTATTTTTTTCTTTTTTCTTTTTAATTTCTAATAAACTTCTAATTACGTTCAATTTGGCCCGAAATTCGTTTCTGATTTTGCAATTAAGTCCATGAATTATTTAGAAAAATTAATTCATGTTATTAAACAATAAATTAGGTATTCAACAAAAAAAATTGGAATATAAAGGACTTAAGTTGAATTAAGAATAAATAAGGGATACCTTTTTAAATTGACAAAATAATGCCATGTTTGGTATCCATCATTTGATCAACGAAAAAATGAAAAAATGGACCTATATGTTATCGTCGAACTGCCTGGTATCCAGGTGTAATTAGAATATTTACGAGGGGTACTGAATGAAATTCACCCTAAAATATTACATTACATAACATTTTAATCATATGATCTTATAAAATCATTTACCACTATAATTTAAGAGTGACCAAAATATGTTATTGTTGTGGGAGTATGTATAATTATAAGAGGTTTGTTCAATACATGTTTTTATTGTATTGTTCATACGAGATTAAAATTGGCAATGGTTAGGCGAAAAGGGTGAATATGAGTAGTTTTGCAATTTAGTTGTACATCTAAAGTGAAGTATTTTAGATGTATATCGGTGCCATTAAATCCAATGTGTAGGGAGTGCAGGTCGGTACATCACCTAACGATGGTCGACTAAAGAAATACACGACTCTAATTCTTCTTGCGTGCATGTTGGACACTAAGGCTTCATTTGGTTTGAGGGAAAATAGGGGAAAAGAAAGAAAAAAAAAAAAACAGGGAATAAGATTTTCCTGAAAAATGTGATGGAAAAACAACTTTCCTTATTTTATGGAGATAGATGCATTTTATATAGATTTTCATAAATTTTCCAAGATTTTCTGAGAACTACCAAATGGTGGAAAACAATATTTTCCTCTATTTTTTTCTCTTTCCCAATTTCCCCTCGAACCAAATGAAGCCTAAGTGAATTTTATGGTAGTACATGTACTCTAGCATATTCGTAATGTAATTCGTCTTCATGTAACATGTATTAATACGCGAACTCTAAAGTTTTGGATCACTCGCAATTGGTTTTTTTGTGATTTTGTAGAATTGTGGGACTGTTGATTGAGCAAAAGGAATTGTATAATTGTTGGGGGTGCTAGTGCAATTCGGCAATTCCCATCTTCCCCAAATAATTCACCACACGACTCTAGAGTAAAAAGTTGATACTGCAACTGCACTGCGCCTCTACTGAAATTCCCGCCTCTTTTCCTTTTGTCGGCGGATAAACCCTCATTTTCTCTGTAACAAACTCTCTTTCGCAAAATTACCAGAAGTCTAGAACCAGCTTTTTTCATTTTCGCTGTTCGTCAGAAAACGCTTCCCTGAGATTCCATGGAGGCGCACATACGGAAGCTCGATTCGATTCAGTTTCCTCATCCGAGCCAACGCATCCACGTGAAGGAATGTTGCATTTCGTTCGATACTCCGGTACTGCCTTTACTTGAATGTTCATCGTTACTCATATGAATTTGTTGTAACCGTTTCTGTTTCCTACGATTTGGAGTTGATCGGTTGATATTCGAGCTAGGATTTTGTGTATTTATGACTTGCTTCTGTTAGATTGCGGAATTTTAGCTGTTCGTTTTCGTTTTTGCTCGAGTATTTGAACTAGCTTCCCTTTGTTACGTTTATTGGTGGATCATTCGGTTAAGGCATGAGGTTATAATCGTGAGTTTCGTGATCATCGACGAATTGACTGATAAATCCTGCATCTATAACTTTTACGAATGGTGACCTGACTGAAATTTGGGATGTAAAGGTGTGATTTATAACCTATTCGGTTTTATATGCGTACACTAGTTCGTTACTCCAAAACTAGTTTCAAGGTACTTCGCTTTTCTGTGCATCTCTCGGTGAGACCATGGTTCTGTATCACTGTCAGATCCCTGAGTCTTCCCTTACTTGATAGGTGACGAAAGGTTTGAGAATATCAGTATAAGAGAGATCTTTAAAATGATTGTGGCATATGCATTTCAACTGCCTTATTTAGTTTCTGTTGTGTTATCTCAGAAATCACCAGGTGGACTTTATGTGGATATGACTTCATTTCTAGCTTTTGGGAAGGATTATGTTGGTTTGAACTATGAAAAGACTTTACACCCTGTCTACCTACACATCGAGGAGACTCAGAACCCAGTTTCTAAAGGTTGGTTTTCCAAGTTGATAGCCCCTTTAACCAATGGTGCACTAGTAGAATTACAACTTTAGCATAATGCTGATGTGTTGGAGTCAATGAGTACGGTGTTAATTGTTCTATACTTTTATGTCTTGAATCTGTATACTAGAAAACAACCAAACACTGGCACGTACATTTTAGTTGCAGGTTCAACATCTAAGTATCTTACAATAATCTGATTCAGTTGCTAAGATTCAGTCAGGCACAGTTGGGGATGCCGTGAAACTGATGTCCCTGATCTATATGAGTGGATTAGATCCCAATTCCAACTACCACTGTTCTTGACATCAAAGAAAAATACCACTGAAGATTCACAAGGGAAAATAATTGAGTAATGATTGAGAGAGAGCATCTCTGAGGATGTGGCATAAAATTATCAACATAAGTTTCAATCATTTAATGTGTTTGTTGCATGAGGATTTTTTTATCAGCTCTCATTGGTTCATGGCCAATTTTGTAACTTCCTCGTTTTTTGTTGGATGCACCAAATCTTTTGGTTCATGACAATTTTGTAACTTTCTCGTTTTTGTTGGATGCACCAAATATTTTGCTTTAGTGCATCATGCTGTTAATAGCAGTGACCTATGAAAATTCATGCTTTCTCAAGTTTGGCCTATGTATATTTGAAGGTGGTTTAAATAACAATGATCCAGAATATCAAAGGAATTATCAACTTGTAATTCTTCCTGATCATGTCACAATTCCTTTATTATCTGAGGAGTTGCCTAAGAAGGTACATTCTACCTTACTATGTCATGTATGTGCACAGAATAAGTCTAGATACCTCATATTTGAATGAACGAAATTCGCAGGGGTATAGCTTCCTACACTTATGCAAAACTTTCTCTTGCAGGTTACATTAGTAGCCGAGTTAGTTATTGTATGTTGTGAAGGCAATTTTCAATATGCTGTCAGGACTGGCGATGAAAACAATTATCAATTTACTTTTTGGACTGGCGATGAAAATAATTATCAAGTTACTGTGGGAACTGGCGAGGAAAACAATTATCAAGTTACTGTGGGGACTGGCGATGAAAACAATTATCAAGATGGTGTCGGGACTGGCGATGAAAATTTTTTCTGTAAGCATATAATGGATTTGAAACAGTTGGACAACGGGGTCATGATTCCTCCATCTGGTTGGAAGTGTGAAATGTGTAACAGGACTAACAATCTTTGGTTAAACTTAACTGATGGATCAATCAACTGTGGTCCAAGCACTTCTTCAGACCACTGTGCTTTTACCCATTATGACAAGACTAAGTATCCTATTTTTGTAAATCTTGAAACAATCACCGCTGACATTGAAGCAGTAGGTAATAATGTTTCTTCTCCATTTTCTGCAGACTACTTGGGAGTTGGGACTTGTCATAATTTTGCAGATATGTCCCTGTAATAGCCGCAATGCATAATATATTTGTGCATCTTTCCTGTGTGTAGAACTTTAGGTTTACTGGACACGTGATCTAGAGGGAGAACTTTCGGATTAGTTTCTTTACAACTATCTCTGTAAATATCCTGATTTCCTGGGGTGTCTGGTTGGGGGTGAGAGTCGGATTTCTGGAAGCATCTATCTGCCATATGAATGCCTGGCAAAAACTTTTTAGTTTTTACATGTCACTTGACTTGTTCGTTTCATCCTGATGGGATAAAAGCCATGTTCAACTAACCCAGAAATTTAAGTTTTTTTTATTTTTTATCTTTCAAATACCCTTATTTTTTGGGGAGGGTGGATGGTGGTGGTCGTGTGTGAGCTAGCTTTTCTGGGAGCATCTTATTCCTCATATTTTTAGACAATGGTAGTTCTAATAAACTTGTCTGGGCTCCTGAAAAACAATACAATAGTATGGGCCTATGAGGTTTAACTTCATTTCTGCTACACGTTAAACAATTTGAAATTCTGATACTTCAGAGGTTATGTGCTATGAGGAGTGTGAAGTTGTTCTGGATACACTTCTTGCACAGCATCTACAACACTTTGGTATTGACTGTTCATCTTCACAGAAGGTAAAGACTGTTCTGTATAAAATTGTTGGTGGAAATATATTGTTCACTAATTCTTACTTACACATGTATTTCATCTATAAATTAACTCGTTGCCTACTTGCCTTATGATTCTTGCTCCATTCCAGAAATTGTAGAACCCAGACATTAACTCTCTTTACTAAGTTTTTGTTTAGATTAGCTTCCTGTGATTCTTTTCTTCAATGGATATTGCTGTACACTAGTTTTTTTTTTTAATCGTTAATTGGCCTCGCTAGAGCAGGTGTCTGCTGTGAAGCTATTATCGTTGTCAAATTGTGCTGATTTACAGAATGATGTTTCTGTTCTGAGGATTGAATTTCTCTGAGAGTATTTTGTACTAGAAACTTAAGCAGTATAATTGGTAATGGTATTGTTCGTGTATGCATCAGACTGAACCGACAACTGCTGAAAAAGAGCTCACCCAGAACACCAGTTTTGACAGAAAATGTATTGAAGAGGGCGTTGAGTCACTATCCGCACGGGGCTATACTGGCCTTATAAATCTAGGCAATAGGTTGACCATACTTTTTAAGTTTTAGTATGATCATACTGCGCTCTCTGCTGTTTCCTTATTTTGATTTCTACTACATATCGCAGTTCTTATCTGTCTGCAATTATGCAAGTTGTGTTCTCCACCCGTAGCTTCTGTTCAAGGTCAATTCCTGTCCCTTCACTTGCAAATAGTAATTAAGGATGGCATAAATTTAGGTGGTGTCATCTTTGGTTATTAATCCACATTCTCCTTTTGAGTTTTGAAGTGTTTCACCTTCAGATACTATATCAACCAACCTTTGCATTTTGCTTTTGCTACAAGCCCATTTGATCCGATGTTAGACTTGAACCTGCAATTGTAAGTAATTATTGTTAGTGTGGTAACAATGAGGGGTGTATGGTAACATGTATCTTGTTCTTCTGCTATTTTCTCATGCGTGCAATTTCTTCACAGAATGAAACTAGCTAATGTCTTGATGTCTGGAAAATATTCCACGCCAGCTACCACGGTATGGCCCACATGCAATGTTCGGTTTCTTAGTTCTCTTATGTTGGCCCAACTAACAGTGTTATCTTTGCAGAATGTCAACAGGAAACGGACAGAACATGATACTTCAACTATTGTAAGCACCTCCCGATTTCCATGTCCACTTCACTCATACCAATTTATTCTACAGCACTTAGTTACAAAAGCATGCATACTTATTTAAGGGACTGATATAACGTTTAAGCTTCTTTCTCTTTGAAGTGGTAGAGTTTGATGCGTTTGAAAAGCTCATGCACTGCTAAAGTAGATCAAATTGTTTTGCTGGGATTCATTGTGACTGCAAACCAATGTTTTACTGCTTTTAATTTCCAGAAACAAGATGGTATTTCTCCGAGAAGGTTTAAGTCGCTAATTGCTGGCAACCACCCTCAATTCTCGAAACCTTACGAGCAGGTATATTTACATCACATCCACATATGGTTAAGTTTTTTGGAGATGTAACCATGTTAATTGCACAACTTGGCTGAACAAGGTTGTTCGTGCTCTTCTATGTCTTTAGTTGATGGACAATTGAAATGTTTGAATGTATGATGCAACAATCAGCAACTTCTGAATATCTTTGGTTACTTGCCGATAGTTTATGTTAGAAATAACTTCATGACATATGAACTGATTGCCAACTGCTTATAAATGGTATGGAAGTGGTTCATTGAGGGAGGAAGATCATATTGATAATCAAAATGTGTTTTAATTGTCTTTCACTGTTTCTTATTATCAGTGCATATTGTTGTATCATAGAATGTTGACACAAACTTAAATGCAGGATGCCTCTGAATTTTTCCTACATTTCATCGACCGAGTTAGGATATTCAATGCCATGAACCCCGAATCTGATCCTACGAGATGTTTCAAGTTCTGTATTGAAGACCGATACCAGCGGCCCTGTGGCAAAGTTACTTATTCTAAAAGTAATGCCTATGTACTTTCAGTAGATATTCACATGCAGAAAGCTGTAATCAAAGGTGAGTATTCCCTTGTACATATTCTAAATAAATATGCACTCAGTAGATTTTCTAATAGAATTGTTCGCCAGTGGTGCCATTGATGCACTGTTTAGATTGCTTCACTGGCCCGGAGGAAATTCATGATTCTGCCAGCACTTCCTCAAATATCAAGACAATCAAGTAATTTTCTTCCTCCGGAATGATGCCCCTGGAGAAAGGAGGAACCAAGCTCTGTATCCCTTATTGAATATGATTAAGCATGAGTTGTGATTAGGGTTAAACTTGATAATTGATTTACATCTTATCGGAACCAATTAATGTTGCCTTTGCAGAACTACTTCTCTGGCTTCATTTCCAGATTGTCTGGCAGTGCAGTTGCAAAGGTTCATCCAGAAGGATGGTTGGGATCCAGTAAAACTAGGCATGTACTAATCTACCTTCACATTATTTTCTCAGAAAGAAGTTTGTAGTGAATACTGAATGGCATGACAATCGTTGATTTTTTGGATTGATTTTGTAGATGTCTGTGTTGATGTTCCTGAGACAATTGACATCAGTCATATGCGTAGCAAAGGTCATCTACCTGGGGAAGAATTGTTACCCAGCCCTGGTATGTCAAAATCTTCTCTGTTCCTTTACAATTTCGTTTGATATGTTGCTTGTCCTTTTTTTTATGTAGTTTTCACCTATCTATAATTCATTCTGAAGAGATGGAAACACTGGGCAATACATTGATCACATTAGGTTCTTGAAAGGAGCATACAGAGTACAGACTGTTCTATTGTTCGTTTCTTGAATAGTTCTTTCTCGTACACGCTTGCTTTGAATGAACCTCTTATGTTTCTTCTATATATTAAACTGCTGCTTCCTTGTATCTGCATTTTTTAATTGCCACCTTAGCTGAAAAGAAATAATGATGACTGAGTTTCTATATGAAACTATGCACTTGCGGTCTTATTCTTGCTCTCATTATGCTAAATTTGGTTTCATCCTCTACGGGAATACTATTCTAAGATACCGAGTACCGACATGTTCATCATGTCAAATGGAGTGGCTTTTTAGATGCTGGATTCAGTTGTCTGCAAACATGTCTTTATACAATTATGTGTTGTATTTCTTGCCTTCTTGTGCAGCTTCTAGTGAAGAGACAGTTTCACAACTTGTGAAAATGGGAATTCCTGATCTCCTTAGTCGAAAGGCTGCTATGAATACCTCAAATGCTGGAAAAGAAGCGGCCATGATTTGGTTGCTTCATCATATGAGAGATACAGGTAGCTCTCATATTTTATTATTCATGGAGATCTATAAATTCGTCATTGTTTCCATGGTCTGCAAAAGACAAGGTTTTCATGCTCCTTTTCTTTCCAGATATCAATGACCCTGTCAAGGAGGAGGATTCAGTAGAAGATCCTTTGCCTGATGGAGAAGGAAGTTAGTTCCTCTAATTCCTTAGTTTAAGAAATTGTTTGTGCTTTACTGCTGCTTGCCTGCTTCTTTTCTTTTTTTACCAACTAGACACCCACATTACCAAAATACTTGTTCATGCAATACAAATTATTTACCATTTCAGCACACCCGCAGTTCCTCAACTTTTTTGCATTAACTTTCAGTTGTTTTCTCTTGTCTCTGGTCCATGTTTAATGATTGATAATATACTGCACCTAGGAAACCAGGGATTGCTATATACGTCCTAGCTTTTGTGCTCAGCCTCTATCTTTATCTTGCAGTATATCGTCTCTATGGAGTAGTGAGCCACATTGGTGAAACATTGCACACTGGTCACTATGTTGCATATATCCACGAAAATGGTAGGTGGATGATTTTCGATGATGAACGAGTTGCGGTTGCCAAGAATCCTCCAATGAACACGGGCTACATGTACTTCTTCAGGAGAGCTAAGTAGATGATATATCTACTTGTAAATGTAGTTGACTAATTGCTATAGCCTATAGAAGGACATGAGGTTGTTACACACGTACATGCATTGAACCACAAAACTCGTTGCTATTGTCTTCTTTGTAAATGCTGATACTCTGCATGAGATCTGGGAATATCTTCTGTCATGGTTTGGTTCAGGCGAGGGTATTCTTGTACAGTCTGGAATCCGGATACATGCTCGGTTGAATGCCCCCTTCAGTGGTAAACATGTTTGTAGTGTTTTTCATCTCCGAAGCCAACCTATTTATAGTGTAAGATTTGATTTTAAACTAGCTAAACAGTTAACTAAGCTAGTAAAAAACTTGTGATGGAACATGTAATGTAATTAAATACACTCAATTTCTAGTATGCTTGTGCCTGGATTGGATTAGGGGTATATTTGGAACCGAACGAACCGAACATTGACCTTTACGAACGTTTGTTCGTTAATATATGCCATGTTCGTGTTCATGTTTGTCGAACATTTCAACACTTGTTCATGTTCAGTTCGTTAAGGTTTCAACATGTTTACAAACATTTCGCGAACTATTATAGGTTTTGTGTAGGTTAGGTTAGAAAATACCTCATCCGTCTCGAATTTAGCTTTTTGCATTTTATTTTGGGACGTTTCAATTTGAACTTCTCATTCCTTTAATGGAAAATCCCTCTCATACTTTATTCATTTTCTTTCATATTTTATTCACTATCTCTCCTACTTTATTTATCTTCTTTCTTACTTTACTACCATCTTTCCTACTTTATTCACTTTTATGTTAAAATATGTGTTCGACCTGCGGGTAAATGAATTTGGGATGGCATGAGTATTATAACTTGTGTGGAAAATGGAAATGATAGATTATGTTAGGAAATATTATACTCCATATATAAAATAATATAAAATTATTATAGATATGATTTGTTCACGAACAATTCACGAACTATTGAACAATAAATTATATGTTCGTGTTCGTTTATTAACGAACATGTTAGCGAACTGTTCGATTAGGTCAAACTCGAACTGAGAGTTGACTAAAAATTTTCATTTACAACGTAGACAATACTCCCTCTATTTCAGAAAAAGTGTTACAACTTTCCGTTTTCGGCATTTCACTAAAAGTGTTACAATTTCCATTTATGGAAACTAATTAAATAATAAAACTCCCTACTTTTCACTTTTATTACAATATGCCACTCATTTAATTTCTAATAATCATGGGGTCCATTTGTACTTTCTACTTTTTATTAAAATTGGTGCAAATTGAAATTGTAACACTTTCTCCGAAATGGAGTGAATACAACTTAACTAAGCTAGTTTGTGTACTTCAAGAACTTGTTTTTATTGAATGTAAACCAAATAACCAATAATGGATGAAACATGGTAGGCGGTGGCATCTTCATAATTCAATGCATATGATGAATACTTAAAATTTTGTAGCCTGTCGAGTTTATATGAACGAGATATTACTCAGCATAGTTATTTACTTTTATACCAAGCTTCAACGGAAGTTTTTTTTTTTTTTTTTTTTTTGAAAGATAACTTCAACGTAAGTTAAGTAGCAATGTAGCATGTTAAATGATATATTGTTCATAAGTTTGTAGTCGAGTGGCAAGCTGAGATACTCCGTACCCAAGAGGTCACGGGTTCGATCCCTAAATGGGTGATTAGTCTCTCTGTAATATTGTATCTAAAAAAAAAAAAAAAAATAAATCCTACGGAATGTTTGGCACGAAACTATAATTGAGTGAATTTAATTGAGGTATAACTGATAAATAGTGACTAAATTTTAATTGATTTGTGAAAATTAGTGTTTGATATATAATTAAAATTTTATAGATTTTTTAGGGTTATCAAAAGTTGATTTAAACCGAAATGAAAATCCTCATTATTTAGATGAATTATTATCAAGATGAATTATAAGTACGACACCGTTTACCAAGAAAACCGCCACGAGTTGACTAAAATAATTTGACCTTTATTTATATTCTACTTACTTGAATTAACACAAAGTCTATTGTTCAATTAATGCTTCTGCCATCCGTTTCAAATCAAACCAACCGGAACAACTGTAAACTCCGGCAACAACCGTGATGGCGAATCCAGCTCCGACTGTTTCACAGGAAGAACAATGGAGAGTACAGAGCCAAGTCTTCCAAATTTACAACCTCGTCTTCAACCTCCCGCCTCATGCCCTATCTGTCCAGTTATCTCCTATACACACCTCTTCAATTTAGGGATTTCACTCTCAGTCAACTTTGATTTACATTACTTGCTCATCAGTTTTCTCAACTTTCCCGCAGCTTCGAGATTCGACGGGAGAATCACATCGAGTATCTTCTCAAGAGCCTCAAACACCTCGGACCTAGTTTTACCGTCTTAGATGCAAAGTAATCATCTCTATTGCTGCTACTGCTACTACCTGTTATTGTGTGCTAAACATTCGATTTCATTTATTGGTTTGCATTTGATTGTGTTTTGTATATTGGTAGTCGGCCTTGGATCTGCTACTGGATCATTCACTCAATTGCTTTGCTGGAGGATTGCCTTGACGATGAACTCGAAATTAGTGTTGTCGATTTTCTCACCCGTTGCCAGGTCTGTAGTTTTCGGCTTTCCGTTTCTGTTTGCTTGTGTATAGTTTACCTATATCTGCAGCTTCGTTTGTAGCGAGAAGTTTGTAGAATTAGCATTTGATTATTTTTCTGGAGGTCAACTTTTGATCTGGAAAGCGTCTGTAGATTTTATTTAATATAGGCATGAGACGAAATTGCTAGGTTTACATGCTTCGATTTCGGTTTGCTTGTGTATAATTCACATAATCAAGTAGTTTATGGCAGCTGGTTTGCATGCTTAGATTTCCGTTTGCTTGTGTATAATTCACTTAATCAAGTAGTTTATGGCAGCTGGTTTGCATGCTTAGATTACCGTTTGCTTGTGTATAATTCACTAAATCAAGTAGTTTATGGCAGCTCGTGATGCTCTAAGATGTAATAAGTTGTAGTTCATTTGGATTATTTCATTGGAGGTCAACTTTTGATCTGGAAAGCGTCTGTAGATTTATTTAATACAGGCATAAGATCGAAATTGCTAGGTTTGCATGCTTCGATTTCCGTTTGCTTGTGTATAATTCACTTAATCAAGTAATTTAAGGCAACAAGTGATGCTCTGAGCTGTAATTGGTTTTTGGCAAGAAGTTTGTAGAATTGGTAAGTTTAATGATTTCACTGTAGGTCAATATTTTCCATCGTTTTTTCCTTTTAAAATTTTCCATGAGATTTTGTGGCATTCAATTTCTGTTCGCCGGTTCATACTTCACTTATCACTTATCAGGTAGTTTCAGGCATGTAGCGATGGGTAGGAGATGTAATTGGGAGAAGCAACTGTGTGAATTTACTTAATTCGTGAGATAGCAGGATATCTTACTGAACTTGCCAAAGTGCGATTTCGTTCTTCTCCTACCTATATAAGATTAAATCAGAAAACAAGCAGATTTATACCTCTGTGAAATTTGGGGATGTGAAGTAACCATGATTTAGGGAAGCAGCATTCTTGAATTAGTAAAAGATTGACCACGTGTGTGCCCCTGTTGTCTTAAAGTCATTTTATCCTAGTTCAATTAAACGGCTTTGCAACAAATAGTTCAACTAGTTGATACGATTTGCTTCCCCTAATTTTTTATATCCAATCTACATTTTTCAAATGTCTCCACCGGGACAGAGGCTTCGAAATTTAGTCTCCAAGGTTTTATAGGGCATCCAATAATATTTCCAGAAGAAGCTCATGTTAGCATATAGGAAGCACGAATATGAATACGCATACGAATATGAATACGGTACGAATACGAAAAACGATAAAATTCAAAATATTAAAATACGAATACGTCAAGAACACGTTTGGTTATTTATATTTATATATTTTTATGTTGTGATATGGATAATTATATGTCAGGATTAGATCTATTAAATTAGGTCTTTTAGTAATTAAATCACAACACTTTGAACTTTGGCCTATTTAGGAACAAATATAAGAAGTCTTGTTGAAAAGGGACTCTTCCAAGATTCAGTTATATTCAAAAAGATAACAGATCAGAATAACTAACGCCTGGAAGAAGAAGAAATACGTATTCTTCAAGTATTTCAACATATGCGTATTAAATACGTACGCAAGTTGAATACTCCAGGCCAGAAACGTATGCATGCTTCCTAGGTTAGCATAGTAAGATTCTAGCTCAATCTGTGTAGTGGTCACCCTAAACGTGTGTGGCTTTGTGGGGGAAGGTCAACTCTAAGTTGTTGTCTCTAGTCACGGACTCATGGTCTCGTTCAATATTGTAAATTTTCTAATTACAGATTAAGCAATTTCAATCTCTTCATATTGGCAGGACAAGGATGGCGGATATGGTGGTGGACCCGGCCAGGTAAGCCAATCTAATAATCTATTATGCTGTTAATTTTTTTTACTCAACACTCCTTGGCAATTAGAAAACCTATTCAATTTCAGTAGTATTCTATTATTTCTTTCTCTCTGTTATGCTGTCTTTTTATCCCCTTGAAGCTCATGACACGTTGATAGTTGCATGACTGAACTATACCAAGATATTATATGTTCAACTTTAGTACTTTCCCAAGCTACTGTTATATTGGTCTCAAGTGATTAAAAATTTAAAATTCTGTTCTAACTGCATATATACTTTTGCTAATTAGTTTTTATAATCTTCAGTTGCCTCATCTAGCAACAACTTATGCTGCAATCATGACACTTGTTACTTTGGGCGGTGAAATATCTCTGTCATCCATTGACAGGTCGTCTATATAGTTTGTGCTGTACTATGTTTTCCTTTATATATTATATCGAGATAATTATTTATCTGTAAAATATTCTTTGTATTCCAGACAAGAGCTATATGGATTTTTGCTGAGGATGAAAGACACAAGTGGTGGCTTCAGGTTTGAAATACTGACCACCTGCTCGTAACTTGGAAAAAAAATCATCTTTTTTTTTTTCTTTTCCTTTTTCTATTTCTTTTTCTCTGAAGTGGAAGCAGGTTACATACTTACATTGATGTAACATCTCTTAGTGGTTGAAGTTGAAATTAAACTCATGTATAAACTATATAATATTATTCAGGATGCATGATGGCGGAGAGTTAGATGTCCGTGCTTGCTACACTGCTATATCTGTAAGTTGCAATATCATAAAAGTTAGTCTGTTGTTGGTTTGCATTTGACCTGAAAATTTGAAGATATATTCAATCAATAACGAATACTCCATTCTGCTTGAAATTCCTATTTGGCTGGGGAGGAGAGATTAAGACATTAGTCTTAATTCTGAGTTGGTGCATTGTGAATAAAGAAGGAATGAATGGATATTGAGTGGTTGAGAATGGATAAAGGGTGCTGGGGACAAAAAGTGACTAAGAGAATAAAAGAATAAAAGGTAATCGAAAACTTTCTAACGGGGCAGAGGAAGCATATTAAAGATATTCATGTATTGGAACTAGCGTGCTGTTTTTCTGGAAATAAATATATACTTGATTATACTTGAAAGTGTCGTATCCGCAGAGTGGAGCTGATTTCTGTGTGATTACTTGATATTACGTTACTTGACAATTGTCATGCACATATTAGTCCAACTGTGGAATAGATTAGTTGAAGAAACTTGCTGGTATATCAAGAGTTTGATGATTAGTTTGAGTGCAATATGTTTCATCTGGTTTTCTTTGGCGTAAAATAATTTAAAGTTGATATTCTATACTAATGTTTTAGAGGTTTGTTTCAACTTTATTATCAGTGGACTTTGTTGGATATCATGAATAAATTAGGCCAATCACTGATTTGCTCTGCTACTAGAATGTCCTGTTTTTAGTTAATATCTGGATGAAGTGCACAGTTGTTTTGTTAGATGGTGAGTATTATTCTTATATGTTATGACATTATGTTTTTCTTACTATTCAAGCATCTTTCTATATTTAGGTGGCTAGTATACTTAACATTTTGGATGAAAAGCTTATTCAAGGTGTTGGAGATTACATTTTAAGGTTTGCTGCCTCGCCTAAATGCTTTTATTTAATATGCATGATATGAAGTTTGTTTATATGTTCATCCTACATGTGTCGGGGATCATTCAATGATATTAGTTTCATGTGAATTGTGATGATTCCTTTCACCTTCTGTGTCTCTTGTATTGGTTGAGGCTCATTTACTATATCTTTTCTTCAGAGAAATTTCAACTTAGATGGAGATTCATAATTTTATAAACTTTGAAATCTGTAACTGGTGGGTATGTAAAATATAAGGTGCAGCATGTGTGTTTGTGTTATTCTGGGACATGCAATGATCTCATGAAAGCCTAATGTAATGTAGTTGCCAGACCTATGAAGGTGGAATTTCTGGTGAACCTGGTTCAGAAGCTCATGGCGGGTAAGTACAATGTCAGATAAAATTAACTTTGGAGTTTGTGACTTTGTGGTCTAGTCTATATTAATGCAATATCTTGCGGTCTTGTCCTTTAGGTGCCTAACTGCCTATGAGTAATGCAGTCATCTTGATCTGATTGTGTTTTGTTAGGTACACCTACTGCGGTTTGGCTGCAATGGTTCTGATCAATGAGGCTAATCGTTTGAACTTACCTTCATTAATTGTAAGTATACTGTCTTGTGTATAAGGTCTGGTACTTAACAAACATGCATTTCCTTTTTTTTAACCGGTCATATGTTACTACTTGATATCCAGAATTGGCTGGTATTCAGGCAAGGAGTGGAATTCGGGCTTCAAGGAAGAACAAATAAGTTAGTAGATGGCTGCTATTCGTTTTGGCAGGTGAATGTTTACTCTGATTTTTTTACTTACCGTGTCTAGATCATAATGTATGGACTTGTAGTTGATGGATGCACTCGTTTGACCAGGGAGCAGCAGCTTTAATAATTCAGCGACTAGATTCCACTGTCAATGAACAACTAGGGATGCCCAATGATTTCAAGGATAACTGCAGTACAGACGGTGAGCTTGATTCTGCAAATTCCAATTCATCTGGAGAAGAACATCATGAGGCGACGACCTCTGGTGTAAATGAAACTTGCCAACTTGGTAAAGAAGGTAAGAAAGCTTTAGTTCATAGTGCATACTTTCTCAGAAGACGACATATAATTGCTAGTTGTACCCTGAAATATACTGATATATACCCACTGAAGTTCACACGTAGACTACATATACCTCCTGAAACCAGCATATAATCCAAGTAGTATGGATGTATAAGCAATTTAACTTCAGTGAAATCGTTAATCGTATCTGTAAATAACCCTTGGAATATCAGAAGTTCAGAACAGCAGTTGGTCTTGGTAAACAAAGACACTGCAGTCACTGCTAGTTTTTTGCTTTACTGTTTGCTGGCAGAGGTATAATATCAGATGGGGGTGGTGGTTCTAATACTCATGTATCATCTATTTTGCACCAGGAAAACATACTTCTCTTCCTACAGCAATAAATAGTATTGGTTATGATTTCATTAGAAGACCTGTGGGAATAAGACCTCTGTTCAACACTATGGCCTTGCAACAATATATTCTCCTCTGCACCCAGGTAATCCAAAAATTTAACATCACCTTTGTGCAACATTGACTTCTAACCACCCTGAGAAAGGATGAAAACAAGAATGATGAAAAGGATCAACGCGTCAAGGTTAATGATTTGCTGATATAGTAAGGTTGGTGCAGGAGGAGGCAGGTTTTAAAGACAAACCTGGGAAACGTAGTGACTACTACCACACATGTTATGTTCTCAGTGGACTGTCCTTGTGCCAGCATAGCTGCGTGAAACACAGAGATTCTCCACCCCTGCAGAAGGATGTTATGGGACCTTACTCTAATTTGCTAGAACCCGTACACCCTCTGTACAACGTTGTCTTGGACCAATATGATGAAGCCCGTGAGTTCTTCGCTGGATCATAGGCTGAACTAGGCCGCTGAACTGGCGGCCTATCTGATTTAGGGGCTGTTTGGAAGATCTTTCTAAGTTACTATCATCAACTTGCAAACAGGGTTACTGGAAGCATAACAAGAAGCAGAGTTGCTTCTAAAAGTATCTTTGAAAGCTTGCTCAAACACCTCCTAGGTCTATCTGTGCTATCTTCATAATTGTATGATTGTATGTTGGACATGGAGACTCTATCTTAGAGATATTGTCCGCACATGATTTAACGTGTTATATATTTGATTTTGTATACATACAATTAAAAAGTAGATAGTGCAACTCCTCGAAACATTTGAGTACAATATCTTTAATGGTGGAACATCCCCACCATAGTTAATTGTTGGTCATTGTATACAATATTTACATTAGATTCCTCTATTTAGAGACGTTAGAACTTCAGAAGTTTATTTATTTCCACAAAAATTTAGTCCATGTCGACGATTTTTGGCTCACTCAAATTTGTTTTCCTAATCACTTTTTTATTTTTTTAAACACAAAGTATTAGGAAATACCAAGTATATAGAGAGATTATAAAGACGGGCCTGTTTGCAATTTACCACACTTATTTGCATTTTCACGGGTCATCGGGTCGGTCAATTCATTTTCATGAAATATCGTATTATTTCATTTTCATGGTCCATTTACCAGGCTTAGTTACCAACATTACTTGTATTGTTATGAACATTACTTAAATATGTAAGAACATTACTTAAATATATGACAACATGTGAAGATACAATAACATATTATTACACTAATTCATATATCAAGGAGAACAATCTCCAGGTTAGCCCATAAATTTCACCTCTGCTTGCCTTTTGGTTGAATGTAGAATTGTTTATTTATTGAGCATCCACATTCCTTAGTTTGTTTAAAGGTTTCCCAATTGACACCCATTGCCTTTGTTTATCTTTTTGTGAAATTGCTTCTTTCCCGGCTTGTTGATATTAAATGCATATGGTGAATTGGACTAGGGTAACTTAATTCTATAAGTTATTTGTTATGAGCCTTGCGGATAATATGCACTAGGCCATTTTGGTTTTTTTAGCAATGTGAATGTATTTGATCATTTCCAACCGGATTGACTGGATTGGTGCTACGAAATGGTTCCGAATTATTAGAATAAGGCCACTTTCACGTCTTCGTCTTATGCCACTCTATGTGAAGAACTTTTGGTTCTACAGCAACGTAGAAATTTTACTTATGTCAAGCTTGAGTTTGCAAAATTCGTTGTGTACTACTGTTTCCTTTATTCGTAGCCAACTGGGAGTAATGGTTTCACTGCCTTTGTTTTTAATTACAATAAGATAGTAGTGCAATTTATCTGGATTTGTTATTAAGTTGAGTGTTATCTCGACTTTCGGAAATAAGTATCTTTCGGATAGTCAAGAGGCTTAATCACGCCGCTTCTATATGTGCCCTACAGGATCCAGGCAATAAGAATTTTGTGAAATGTGATCAAAAGCTGAAGAGCATTCTGTTAGGCAAGCATAGGATTGAACTTACCGAACTTCCAATGATGATCAAGTTGCACTTTCCAAAGCGATCAAAGTGAACTATCTCAATGCCACTAAGGTTCTATTCCTATATCTGGTATTTCACCCATGTAATATGGTAAAACATGAGATGCAATTTCTAATACCCATCTTGTATTATGAGATTGTTTTTGGACACCATATCTATTTGGTAAATGGAAGACTTGCATGCTTGTGAAATGTTAATTGTCTGATTAGAGAGTGAGTTATCTATTTTATCTAATAAATTCTTTGGAAGAATTACAGATGGTCCCCCGCATTACATATATCCACACATTCCAAACTTTAGGAGTGTTGAGTTGGTCATGATAGATTGTAGCAATTTATAGCGGATCCTATAATACGTGAGAACAATCCATCATCTTCCTTCACTTATCCTCAAGTTGTTTGCTTGTGCAGACTTACAACTATCAACATCTGCTTGTTTGTGTCATCGATAGACTTGTATCTGGTTGTCACCCTCAACCTCTAGTTTCTTGTTTCAATCAATTTATTCATAATTGCATTCCGACTTATTGCAACACATTGGGATGATAATCAAAATGATGAACTATAACTTTGTGTTACATCACTGTACCTCCTGGTTAGCACTCTCTCTTCATGCATACTAAGCAACCTTTTGAACTAGGAACCAAAGAAGAAAATCAACTTTGTCAACAGAGTTCTCATCCACGTAACTAAATGAGCTTTGAAATTCATTTATCATCTTTGCATAGTTAACAACTAGAAGCAACTTCATGAAACCAAGATCAAGGATTATCCTCGACACTAAAACATCTAGGATTTGATTGACATAGTTAATCCCCCCCTTCTTTCCTCCATCACTTGGAGACTGGAGACTTAATCTGATAGTCAGAGCCCTTATGATACATTGCTACACATTGGATATGTAATGCACAACATCATCAAAATAACTCAATGCTAAGTATCATATATTATTAACACTGCATAAGATGTTCTATTGAAATCTTGATAGAGATGATCTGACAAAGACCATATGCTAAAATGCCATTTGTTTTATCTGTAGGTGGAAAGAATCCTGAAAACATATTTATTTGCATCTCTACATGTGTAAGGTTACGTTCATCACATAAATAGCCCATCTCAAACAACCCGGTCCAACACGTAGTTGATGCAACTTCAAAAACTCAGAAATGTAAACCTTCAAGAAGTGCAACCATTAATATATACACGTTTCTTTTGCTTTAAACGTGCGGAGCTTCTATCATACAATAATGCAACATCCGTGCTCATACCATTGTGTAGTAAGCATGTATCTTCTCGGTACCCAGATAAGAGAACAGTAATTATTGACAGTGAATTATCACCAGTTAGGGGCCCTCAGGAATCCAGAAGAAGTTTCTAAGACCACTTTTAGTAGTTTCTTTAAAACTTCTTCACTCTTAAATTTATGGTAAATATGTTAAAAATTAATAAAGACACCATAAAACCAAATCCCCTATATCGTAATGGGCCCACCAAAAGTTTAGAAAATTGTTTAGGGGATACTTGTATATGCACACAGAAATGAACCCTAAATAATTTTTAGTATTATTATGTATATTAGCATGACGATTTCCACTTTATGATGTGTCACCAAAAATGATTATTTTTATGTTTCGAGAGTTATTAAATATGAGATAGCGGAACTAACTTAATTTGTATATAATTTGAGAGTTACATAATAACTGACACATATGACCTTCTCGTACGGTCCACATCGGACATGTCGGATGTCGCCTTAGTTCTCAATTCTTCTTAATTCAAACTACCCATTTTAACCTCCACGAGCTATAAGCCCTTTCAGGAGTGAGCGCGGGCGGGTATTTACAAAAAATAAAACCAACCCACCTATACTGACGGGTGAATATTTGTTCGACCCACCGCGGGTAGAATAATTTTCCAACCCGTGGCAGTTTGGGTGATAACAGTGGCGGGTCGATTAGCGCGGCGAATTACTACATTAACTAAGATATTTTATAATCCATCAGATTAACAAAATATTTTGAAAGCAATTAAAATGATAAAATACCATTTTCACATAGTACGTAGTTTATTAGTTTATATATGAAATAACCCTAACTTTACTACTATTAACCTATTATATATTTATATCTATTCATTTAAGTGACAATTAATTTATATTGCATATTTACATTTTTGGACCATATACGGTACCAAACGAGGTGTACCTTCAAAAAAAGGAAGTCTAAAGAGCGGGTTACAATATAATCTATCTATACTACTTCATATCCTAAGCAGAACTAATTAGGTAGTTATTTTGCCAAAATAGAAGTCACCACACCAAAAGTTAAAAATTAGAAAAAAATGGTAGAATAATATGCTAGTTGATAACCAACTAATATACATGCAAGTCCATGTAATGTAATAATAACATATTTTTTAATTATAAAAATAAAACGAAAAAATAAATTCACTTAATTTATTTTATTCTTCTTTCTCTTTTTATTTTTCTTTTATTTAAATTAAATGTTGCATTATATAAACGGTCACGCGGATAATCAGATATGTAAACGTCAGTTTATACTATAGTATTTAAAAAAAAAAAAGGTCTGCATTTTGAGCTTTATTTATCTTACCCCCAAATTGAAGCTCTTCAACTCCGGCGCCTCCATCGTACCTGTCCGTCCTCCGCCACACCGGTGACCGTGTCTCTCCGATTTCTGTTCTCGCCTCCATCTGAAGTGAGTCAATTGCTCTCTCTTTTTGTTTGAAATTAGATTCTTTTTTGTTAATATAATATAATAGGTTCTGGAGAGTGTGTAGGATCATAACTTCTAATGAAGACCATTACACCTGACCTGTAGGATGTTAGATTGTATTACGAATCATTTCATGATTCAGAAAGTGCTTTTAAAGTACACATTTTTCCTTTTGGTGTTAGAATATTTTTAAAGCTCAAAGTATGATAAAACAAACATTAGAGTGGTTTAGAATTCATTACTTCCACCATCTTATAGCCATCGTTTGTTAGTGTTACCATTTTATTGTGTTAGTTTCTTGATAAAATTCGTTATGGAGGGGCGGACCAAAGATTTCAACCGGGGGGCGAAATTATATATATGAGGTTTTTCCGAAGGTGGGGGGGGGGGGGGGGGAAAAAAAAATTTTCGAAAATAGCAGGTCCGCCCCTGTCGTTATGCTATCTCAACATTTTATAATGTTAGTTTACGGTTTGATGCCTAACTAGTTCTCAAATTGGTGTGTTCAATTTGATTTTCCGGTTTTGAGTCCATTTTCAAATCTTATGTTAGTTTTACCCGAACAATCAAGTAACGAATATTACTGAATTTGAATAGCGCCATTTTGAAAGTCACTCAGTACATGGATTTCAAGTTGCATTTTTCACTTATTGGATTCTATCATTAGACGGTCTAAATTTCTCCAACAAACTGTTGACCAAGCAAATTGGTTACAACCTTCAGTCGCTGAAGGAGGCTAGCCGCCTTCGAAGTTACATAGAAGCAAAGTCCTTGGTCGATCATTGAGGAAGGCCCTTGGTCGACTACGCCGTAGAGGAAGGCCATTGGGAAGGCCCTTGATCGAAATGGAAGGTGCCTTGTCCAAATTGAAGTACTAGCAACTCTTTTCACTTGTATAATTTAATTAGTACTATTTGATTTGGATAAAAAAACTCTAGAAATTTCAAGTTGCCTCAAAATAACCTGTTGATACAGAAATATGTCCATGACGTCCTAACCGCTCTGTCACGGACTACAGTCCTAAGCGGGACGTCCTAACCGCTCTATCGGACTACAGTCCTAAGCGTGACGTCCTAACCGCTCTATCGGACTACAGTCCTAAGCGTGACGTCCTAACCGCTCTATCGGACTATAGTCCTAAGAGGGACGTCCTAACCGCTCTATTGGACTACAGTCCTAAGCGTGATGTCCTAACCGCTCTGTCACGGACTACAGTCCTAAGCGGGATGTCCTAACCCAACCAACCTATTGGGACACGAGCCTATCAAGACATTGGGCCATGGGCCTAGAGCATTGTTGGCACAATCTGGGACGGACACTTGGCGCGATCTTGTGAGCCCTCCCTTTCTCAAGGGAAACCTATAAATATGGATATATCCTCACAATGCAAAGTAAGTGAAGTCTTCTTCCTAGACTCTTACCTTCTCAACTATTATACAGAGTAGATCTTCAGTCTCTCTTGAGTAAAGTCTCAGACCGGTTTGACACTTAGCAAACCGGGTCCTAACCACCCCCCCTCCAAGTCACTTGTGCAGGTCCTTACGCATCGCCTCTTACCAGTACGACGGTTCTTACGGGCTCTTACTCTTTGGTTCTTACAAGCAAGGTGGTTCTTACTCAATGGTGGTCTAGGTACTTAGAGTGATGGAAAGCAAGGAAAATTCATTAAGTGGTTGGGGGACTTTTCCCCTCAACATTTTGGCGCCGTGTGTGGGAATCTTTACAAAAAGTTCCGTTCTCTTCAGTAATGGCAAGAACAAGAAGGTCCGTAAGAACCAACACTATTGCGGTTGGGACGCCCTCCCCAAGGCAAAGAGGCAAACCTCCCACTCGGAGGGGAAGAGTGGCAAGAGCCACTTTAAGAAACACAGTGGACTATCCAAGTGATGGTCGCACTGCTAGTCTTTCTTTAGAAGAGGAAAGAGCCGTTAATCCTTCAATAAGAACTCAAGCATTCGGAGTTGAAGGACAAGTTCCTCCGCCAGGAACACATGGTCCTCCTCCTGAAAGAAACTTCACTCTTCCAAACGGGGCATGTGCTCACCACCTCCTCGGAACAGGTCCTTACCATCTCCTCGGAGTCGATCCTCACTGTCGCCTCGGACCTGGTTCTGACCATCTCCTCGGAGCAGGTCCTCACCGCCGCCTCGGAGTTGGTCCTCACCATCTCCTCGGAGCTGGTCCTCACCACCTCCTCGGAGTCGGTCCTTACCATCTCCTCGGAGAAGGTCCGGAGTCGGTCCTTACCATCTCCTCGGAGCAGGTCCTCACTATCTCCTCGGAGTTGGTCCTCACTATCGCCTCGGAGTCGGTCCTAACCGTCGCCTCGGAGTCGGTCCTCACCGTCGCCTCGGAGTCGGTCCTCACTATCTCCTCGGACTTGGTTCTCACCGTCGCCTCGGACTTGGTTCTCACCATCTCCTCGGAGTCGGTCCTCACCGTCGTCTCGGAGTTGGTTCTCACCATATTCTCGGAGTAGGTCCTCACCGTCGCCTCGGACCTGGTTCTTGCCATCTCCTCGGAGCAGGTCCTCCCCATCTCCTCGGAATCGATCCTCACCATCCCCTCGGACCTGGTTCTCACCATCTCCTCGAAGTCGGTCCTTACCATCTCCTCGGATAAGGTCTTCACCATCTCCTCGGAGCAGGTCCTTACCATCTCCTCGGAGTCGCCTCGGACCTGGTTCTCACCATCTCCTCGGAGTCGGTCCTCACCGTTGCCTCGGACCTGGTTCTCACCATCTCCTCGGAGTCGTTCCTCACCGTCGCCTCGGACCCGGTCCTCACCGTCTCCTCGGAGTCGGTCCTCACCGTCGCCTCAGACCTGGTTCTCACCATCTCCTCGGAGTCGATCCTCACCGTCGCCTCGGACCCGGTCCTCACCGTCGCCTCGGAGCAGGTCCTCACCATCTCCTCGGAGTCGGTCCTCACCATCTCCTCGGAGCAGGTCCTCACCATCTCCTCGGAGTCGGTCCTCACCATCTCCTCGGAGCAAGTCCTCACCATCTCCTCGGAGTATGCCCTTACTACCTCCTCGGAGCAGGTCCTCACCATCTCCTCGGAGTCGGTCCTCACCGTCGCCTCGGACCTGGTTCTCACCATCTCCTCGGAGTCGATCCTCATCGTCGCCTCGGACCCGGTTCTTACCCTCTCCCCGGAGCAGGTTCTCACCATCTCCTCGGAGTATGTCCTCACTATCTCCTCGGACCAGGTTCACATCCATTGCATCATTCGTTCATTCATTCATCCATTCATTTATTCATCATGCACGCATACATCATTCATCAATGCTTCATTTACTACAAGCGTGCATCATTCGTCAAGGACATGTTTCCGATTAATAAGGGGGTCCGACACCCACGAAATTATATAAGTCCGAACGCCTCGGCATAAGTACTTCAATATAAGCCCGACCGTCTCGGCATAAGTACTTCAATATAAGCCCGACCGTCTCGGCATAACACGGACTCTCGTCCGTTCGGATGTCCTCCTTAGGACCATCCCGAAAAACCGGTTGTCATAAAAGATAACACCCCATCCCTCTTACGGATGGATGAGTTATCCACTCACACGGACTCTCGTCTGTTCGGATGTCCTTCTTCGGACCATCCCGAAAAACCGGTCGTCATAAAAAAGATAAACACCCCATCCCTCTTACGGATGGATGAGTTATCCACTCACACGGACTTGTGACCGTTTGGACGACCTCTCTTGGACCATCCACAAACACATTTTGTTTTGGAAATCACAAGCCATCGCTCTTACTGATGGATAAGTTGTCCAAAGACATCATATGTGAATGTCGATAATTTTTGCGGACACCAAGTCCAAAGCTTCAAAAGTAAATGTTAGGAAATTTGTTAGATATCCTGTTAGGAATATCTGTTTAGATTTTGATCAACAACATGATGACTTATCTTAGAACAGAAAGGTGATTAGTACTCTTAGTTCACTTGAACATTGTAAAAGAGGAAACCCACTTAGTATGTTAGTCTAGTTAATCTTGTATAGGATGATAGGTCTCAAAATGTAATTTTTATTTTATGAAGAAGACCAAGAAGAAGAAGACATCCAGCAGAACAAGTTCAATGACATTGAAGATTTGAAGACTGCACAAGATTACTGAAATAGTTTTTCAGATACCTTGACCAGATATATTGAAGACACGAAGTGTTTTAAACAAACTGTGTCACAAGAGATATATAAGAAATCAAAAGGTCCATCTGTAAAACAAGGAAAGTGTCCACAGATATCTACACACAGATACCTTGAAACCACATTTCTGAAAAAGGAATATATATTGAAAACAAAGTTGTTTCAATTAAAATGGTATCTGAAGTTAAAGATAAGGACGTGCAAAAACTCAGAGAGAACTGACTAAGTTAAGTCTCTGATACAAAGCATAGTTCCGTTGGCACTACAGGACAAAAGTATAGTACAATGCATTAAATGCACGGACATAGATGTCTGTACAAAACGGTAGCTTCTGAAGAAGAAGACAAATCCGCTACAGTACTATATACAGATATCGATAGTTTGAATTTGAGCCTAACGGATACTATTCAACGGCATTCAAATTCATCTATAAATATCAACACTTAGATTGCTTGAGAAGACACACACGCTGAACCTTAGAAACACAGAACACATATCTTACTCTCAAAGCAAACTACTTATCCTCAAGCTTACTTTTGCGACCAAAGCTTTTGATCTTAAGTAGCACTAAAGTTCTAAGTGTCCTGATCCTAAACAAGCACTGCTATCTGTGAAAGAGTTGAATCGAAAGATCAAGTATCTGAGATTCATTCTCTTGAACATTTATCTAAGACTTGGGTCAGTAAAAGAACAAGATACCATACATTGAAAAGTGTATTAAGTATACTTGATTCACAGAGCTATCTGATTAACTGAAAAGTTAATAAAGAAGCTCACCTGACAATCAAACCAAAACCAACACCATAACTGGCGTGGAGTACAGGAAGTACTTAGTTTGGGAAACTAAGGAATAACTCCAAGGTTATTGAGCACAAAAAGTACTTAGCTTGGGAAGCTAGGTAATAGCTCAAAAAGGTTTCTGAGTACAGGAAGTACTTGGCTGAGAAAGCCGGGGAACAACTCAGGGGGAACATTTGGTTGGGAACCATTTGTTTGGAATCTTAGAATAGGATTTTTGTAAGGTGACCTCAATTATCTGTTCTAGTGTATTCTAGGTCTCTGATAGACCAAAGTGGATTAGTTGGAGGATTACGCCACCTCCAGATACCACTATACTTGCTGTGTTATTTACTTTTCTGTACTTACTTTCCAGCAACACATACACACACACTTTAACTGTTTCTGCACTTATCTATCTTAAGTCTTCCGCGCTCTGAATCTAAGTGTCAGATATCTTCACAGATATCTGAGAAATAGTTTTTATCGACAAAAGTTTTAAAAGACTATTCACCCCCCCCCCTCTAGTCTTTTACTTTGCCGTTATCTGGACCAACAAGTGGTATCAGAGCATGAGGTTCACTAGCCTTCTGCACTGAACCTAGATCCCCAGATAGGTGAAGGAACTTTGTCCCTTTGCAAGGACTATATAATTTGTGTGTTAAGTGTGCAGGTATGTCTCTCAGTGATGCACCCGTTCTCAAACCTGAGAACTACGAGAAATGGAAAAATAACATGATGCTCCACCTAGAAGCCATAAGTGACGAAATGATCGATGTGATAAAAAATGGACCGATAGTCATTCAACAGCTTAAACAAGTCATGGAGGTTTCAAATGGTAGAGATAGAGATCAAGGCGATGGGTCTTCACAAGCTGATGCGTCAACAAGTGGGAGATCCACTGGCCAAGTTATTTACGAACCAAAACCCAGAGAACTCTGGACATCGGAAGATGCCAAGAGAAATCGTCTGGATGGTCAAGCTCGTAACATCATCATCAGATCAACACTGAGCATACATATGGTAAACCGGGGTGCTAAAACGGCGAAAGTTGCCTGGCAACTGATTGAAGAAATCTGTGCCGGAACTAAGAAAACTAAGGAAAACAAGTTCGAAGTTCTCAAGTTGAAATTTCAAAACTTCAAACAAGGACCCACTGAAACTCTGGAAGAACTTGATTTCAGATTTACCACTCTCATGAGCGATATGGCTGCACTCGGTGAAAGCAACAGATACTCCCAGTCATAAAAGATTAAGACTATCATCAGGAGTCTTAACCACAACTGGGAGCACACTAAATTCTTTTATTTTAACCAAGGAATGCCAAGTATCACTCCAGTGGAACTCTTCTCTCATTTTGCTACGGTTGATTATGAGACAACTCAAAGAGAACAAACAACTGAAAAGTTGCAGAATGTTGCTCTAGTTACTCAAGGAAATTCTAAAAAGAAGAAAAACAAGGAAGAGACTGATGATGCTTTTGTTGCAAAGCAAATGAGCAAATATGTCAGTCGAGAAATTGAGAGAAGAAAAGCCAAAGAGAAGCTAAAAAAGCATCTAGGCTCAAACTATCACCAGTACAAAAGTATGCAAAGCTCGCTGAACAAGCCATCTCAGAAAGCATCATGTACTGAGGAAGCAGAAATTGGTAACGATATCTGTTTCTATTGTCAGAAGCCTGGTCACTTCAAGAAGGATTGTCCTGCCTTCAACAAACTAAAGACAGGTGACAAGAAAGATAGGAGAATCTTCAGAAGAAGCCAGAAAGCTTTACTAACTGAAGAAAGAAAGAAAATTCAAACTCAACTGGATGCTCTAGACGTTGAGACAGATTCTGAAGATGACGATTCAGATGACTCAACTTTACCATCACCAGAATTATGTGGAGTTACTCATGATGTAATTGACTTCGGCCTCAAGAAGAATGAAATGTGTGGAGTTGCTGAGATTGACGATCCAGACATCTCTAACATTGAAATCTGTCTTATGGCTGATGACGTAACACATAACTCTTGTTATACTTATGAAAGTGATGAAGAAGAAATAAAAGATCTAGAAAATCTCAGGAAAGAACTTGATATCTATGAAAGAGAATTTCTAATGATCCGAGCTAGAGCCGAAAATCTTGAAGAAGAAAATAATTTTCTTACAAAGGAAAATTCTCAACTGGTTAAGATATCTGAGAAAAAGGATGCTGAAAATGCATTTCTCAAGGCTCAGAAATATCTGAGACTAAAAAGTCACATGAAGAAGCAATGGCTGAACTTTTAAAGAAATGTCAAGATCTTCTCTCTGAGAATGAAAAACTCAAAAAGAAAGAATTATCTTTTCAATCTTATGCCAAAGCTAGTGACACTCTCACTGAAGTACAATCTTATTTAAGAGATTCTTCAGAAAAGAAAGGACTTGGGCTGAATTCACAGACAGAATGTTCTACCACTCTGAATAAGAGTTAGGGAAGGAGACATTTGTCAGTTCTCAGCAAGATGGTTCCCAAGCGATCTATAGTATCGGTCAAAAGACAAAAATTGTTGACAAAGGAAAGGCTGATGCGACTAAACCTTTGTGGGAAAAACAAGTCAAAAAGAAAACTGTTGGGCATGTCTCTGAAAAAAAACATGACACTGAAAAGTGTAAACACCCACAGTGCTATGTATCTCAAAAGGGTAGAATTGCAGGTGCTGGAAAATTCTCCCATGTCACATTTTCTGGAAAGAAAATAGACCAACCAGAGACTAGCAAAGCTGCTGAGAAAAGATCTCAGATGGCTTCAAGTGCTCGAAATGGTATTGGCTATAAAAACATCGGGAAACAACTAACTCATGAATACAAACAAGAGCAAGAACGATGGCTAAATGCTAGAATTGCTCAAAGCAATTATTAAAAGTGGAAGTTGAATCAAGCCACTGAAAATTTGAATGTCAGGGCTAGAAGAAATCTAGCTAGGAAAGCTAAGTTCGCTGAAAAGCAAACTCAGAAACCTGACAGGTATCTGAAAGCACCAAATGGAGCACCTAGGAACACACCAAGGAAGAAAATAGTTCTTAATAATGATAATAATCATTCAACTAGAATCCCTCCTTATGTTCCTATCAGACAAAAGAATGTTCCAAGGAAATTCATTCAAAAATGGATTCCTACTGGAAGATTGTTTAGTCCTGATGGTTCCAACTTTAAATCGAGAACCTAATCTCCTGTTTCCTGTTGTGTGCAGAATGCTTCTTGGACTAAAGCACAATGGTTATTTGACAGTGGACGCGGAAAGCACATGACAGGAGACAAAGCAAATCTGGTCAATTACAAAGCATGCAATACAGGACCAGATATCAAATTTGCTGGAGGAGAATTAAATCCCTCTCTGGGATTTGGCAACGTCAAATTGGGATCTCTAACAATCACTGACGTATTACATGTTAAGGATTTGAAATATAATCTATTTAGCATGAGCCAGTTTGCAGACAAAGGCTTTACTGTGAAATTCAAAGCAAAATACTGCAAACTTATTGACAATGAATCAAAGCAGACAGTCTTGGTTGCTCGGCGGAAAGGCAGTCTCTATGTTGCCGACTGGGCATCTGCCACAACTAAAGAATGTCTCATGGTGAGTCAATCTGGTCACACAGAAGAACACTGGTTATGGCACAAAAGGATGAGTCACTTGAATTTCAAAACTCTAAACAAACTTGCCAAGAAAGAGCTAGTGATTGGTCTTCCCAAAATATCTTTCAGAAAGGATGGTATTTGTTCTGCATGTCAGATGAGGAAACAATCCAAGATCTCTTTCAAGTCCAAAACCAAACATTCTAGTGTTAGACCACTGCAACTTTTACACATGGATCTTTTTGAATCATCTGTAACTAGTTACACAGGAAAGAAGTATGGTCTAGTTGTTGTAGATGACTTCTCAAGATTCACTTGGGTTGTTTTTCTGAAACACAAATCTGATGCTAGGGTGGAGATACCAAACCTGCTGAAAAAGCTTGAAGTCATGAAAAATGATAAAGTATCTGCAATCAGAACAGACCATGGTACTGAATTTGTCAATCAGTATATAAAGGAGTTTTGTACCTGCAAAGGTATATAACACCAACTTTCTTCTATAAGAACATCACAACAAAATGGTGTTGCAGAAAGGAAAAACAGAACCCTTAAAGAAGCAGCAAGGACAATGCTAGCTGACACTGAAATAAGTGAAATTTATTGGGTTGAAGCTGTAAACACAGCCTGCTACACTCAGAACAGATGTCTGATAAACAAACACCATGACAAGACTCCTTATGAACTCTTGGTTGGTAGACCCCCTATTATCAAACATCTGAAAGTGTTTGGCTGTAAATGTTTTATTCTTAACAACGGAAAAGAATATCTGAGAACATTTCAACCAAAGGCAGATGAAGGTGTATTTCTTGGTTATTCTATGAATAGCAAAGCTTACATAATTTACAACAAAAGAACAAAGAAGATTGAAGAATCAGTTCATGTTGTATTCTATGAAGAAAATAAGAAAACATCTCTTATTGATGATATCTCAGAAAAGTTCAAAGAACTTTTTGGTAAAGGATTCTGAAAAAGAACCCTCAGAAAGGAAAAACATCATTATGGAAAGTGAGGACGACTCTAACGTAGAAAAGCATGAAATGCCTAGTAACAACCAGATGACTCACAAACATGATGAAGAATTTCCTATGAAACTTCCAGAAATGAAAACTGAAGATATTCATCATAAAGCTATCTCTGAAAATAATCTCTCTGAAAGATATGTTCCATATAGCTCAAACACTGAACAAGTGGTAGACATTAATCGCTCTACTGAGGAGCAAAATGTCTTAGATACTGAAAAAGTATCAAATCATACTCCTAGTGATTCACATTCAAATCACTTGGATAATGATCCTACTAGCACTAAACCTATGATGAGATGGATCAAGGACCATCCTGCAAAATATGTAATTGGACCAATTAATCAAGGTGTTAGAACTAGGAGAGCAATAGCTGAAAATGCTAGTTCTCTCTTTGGATGTTTCATCTCAAATATTGAACCTAAAACTATAGAAGAAGCGTTAGGAGACCAAGACTGGATCTCTGCAATGCAAGAAGAACTGGATCAATTTGAGAGAAACAAAGTCTGGAAACTAGTTCCATTTATAGAAGGAATATCTGTGATTGGAACTAAGTGGGTTTTCAGAAACAAGATGAATGAATCTGGTGAAATAACCAGAAAAAAAGCAAGATTGGTTGCCAAGGGATTTACCCAGACTGAAGGTCTAGATTTTGATGAGTCATATGCACCAGTTGCCAGATTGGATGCAATAAGACTCTTTCTAGCCTTTGCAGCTCCTAAAGACTTTAAAGTTTATCAGATGGATGTCAAGAGTGCATTCTTAAATGGTGAACTTGCAGAGGAAGTTTATGTTGAGCAACCACCTGGCTTTGAAGTTTCCTCAGAAAGTAGAATGGTCTATAAGCTACAAAAAGCTTTATATGGACTGAAACAGGCTCCAAGAGCATGGTATGACACGTTGGCCAAATACCTTCTGGAAAGTGGTTTTAAGAAAGGTGAAGTTGATAAAACTTTATTTACTTTAAATCATGATGGGAAACTACTCTTAGTTCAAATATATGTTGATGACATTATATTTGGATCTAAGAACAATCAACTTTGTGATGACTTTGCAAATCTCATGAAAAGTAAATTTGAGATGAGCATGATGGGAGAATTGAACTACTTCCTAGGATTGCAAGTCAAGCAACTCAATGATGGAATATTCATTAGTCAGACAAAGTATGCAAAAGATATGCTCACAAAATTCAATCTTAAGCCTTCTGAAAAGAATGCTAAGGTACCTATGAGCATTGGAACCAAAATGACCTATACTGAATCAGATAAGAGTGTTGAAGAACATAAGTATAGGAAATTGATAGGTTCACTACTCTACCTTACTGCAAGTAGACCTGATATTCAATATGCCGTTGGAGTGTGTGCTAGGTTTCAGACAAATCCAATGCAATCACACTACAACATTTCTATGAAAATATTAAGGTACATTAAAAGTACAGTGGATGTAGGACTGTGGTATCCTAAAGAAAGTGGATTGAGTTTAGCTGGTTACTCAGACGCTGATTATGCTGGATCACTGCTTGATAGGAAAAGTACCTCAGGAACTTGTCAATTTCTGGGCACTAGACTTATCTCGTGGTTTAGCAAGAAGCAAAACTCAATTGCAACTTCTACCACAGAGGCTGAATATATTGCCGCTGGTTGCTGTGCAACACAAATTTTGTGGATTCAACAACAACTTAAAGACTATGGACTCAATGAAGAGAAAACTCCTATTTTCTGTGACAACACAAGTGCAATTGCAATTACGCAGAATCCTAAATTTCATGCCAGGACAAAGCACATTGATGTTAGACACCACTTCATTAGAGACCATGTTGAAAAAGACAATATAGAGATACTCAAGATTGGCACTGAAGACCAACTCGCAGATATCTTCACTAAGCCACTACAAGAAAGTAGATTCTTAACCTTAAGACATAGTCTTGGACTATTGGAACTACCTTCGAACTGAAAAAGTTCAGGTATCTGGAACGGGTATCCAGAAAAGAGATATCTGGAGCGGGTATCCAGAGAAGAAGAAACTGGAACGGGTATCCAGAAAAGAGATATCTGGAACTGGTATCCAGAAAAGAGAAGCAATATCTGGAACGAGAATCTAGAAAGAAAGAATCTGGAACTAGTATCCTGAAGTCAAAGGCTTAAAGAGCAAAAAGACAGCTTAAAGATCTCTGAGACAAAAACTCAGATATCTGAATCATTCGGTAAAAAGGGAACACAAAGGAGAATAGTACAACTATCTGCAGACAACTACTCTCTTGAAATTTGAATCATTTCTATCTTTATGAAAAACTTGGACAAATCCAAAGTATAAGACAGATTCAGATGCAAACAGTGTTCTTGGTCAAACAAAAACGTGATTCAGATAGCTATTAGCCAAAATTCATTAAATGGGCACAATTGCATTTGTTGATTGTGATCATTACTGAAGAAGCAATGGTGACCATTGATGAAGTTGGACGTTTGATCTGTACGGTGGAAATTAATTCACAGTAAATAGTGGACTGTCAAAATTCCGACAAAGCCCACTTTGCATTTAATGTTGATTTAACTGTTGCTCACGCCTGTTTGCAATTCAAAGATACGTACACACAAAATCAATTTGTATGTATTTGTCTGTTGAGATTCTATTGCTATATATATATGATTTTGGCAAAAGGAATCACTTTCGCCTAATCCAAAATTCCGACTTATACAAGAATAGCAAAATCACTCCCTGATTCTCTGCAAACCTTCTTCAAATCTCTGCAAATCAAGATTAGTTTTTCTGCAAAGAATTACTAAATCAAATCTCTTTCAAACACCAATTCTAAATCCTTACACTATATAAAGAGATGGCCCCAAAGAGTTCAACTGCACAAAAATCTCAATCCTCCACTGGTACTGCTGAAAAGTAAGCACCAGAGTTGGTCATTGTAAACAACCGACTGGTAGGAGATTTTAATCCCGACCATTGGACTTCAAATCACAGAATGATTTGGGGTGGTGCCATGGTTGAGGAATACCTCACGGCTGCAATAGAAAACCAAGCCGACAGAAAACTGATTCTTGACATGCTTGAAAAGGCACAAATCAAGGGTTTTCTATCAGCCCGCCCCAGTGGAATTTCATCACTTGATGTGTTGGAATTCTACAACAACTCCAGGATAAAATCCTGTGTTTACAAACCTTTGCAATAGTGTCAAAACCTCAATCCAAGGAAAGGAAATCCTTCTGGACTTAACAACTTTCTGTAAGTTGTTTGAGCTTCAAAATCTTGGAAAGGATTTTGAAATTAACACCAAGGATGACGATCTCCTTGAAGGTGTTAAACAGCTTTACAGTGATGTGTGTGATCTTGAAAAATCAGATACACCCACTGAGTTCAAGCTTGCTGACATCCGAACCAGACATCTGATGGTTCACTGGGATGTATTGGCTTGCATTCTTCACAGATGCTTTGATGGTCTACAAGGAGGTGCTGACCAGATAAGCCAAGAACGTTGGATAATGATGTTCTTGCTGAATCAACAAGACAAAAGGCTGGAAAACCCTTTCAACTGGGGAAAGTACGCCTTCATGAAATTTGTGAAGAAGATTCAAGGCTTCGAGCCTAAAATCGCTAAAGGACTAGCTGAGCCAAAGGCCACAGTAGGCTATGGTCTAAAGATATGCTACTTGCTGGAAAAGCTTGGCATTGAGCTCAGAGAGACGGCTGAAATAGCCAACAGTAACCTACTCTACAAATATGAGTATACGAACATGATGAAAAAGGTTAGTGGGTCTCAGAAAGGTTCTAAGAAGCGAAAGTCTGAAAAGGTATCTGAGGAAAAGGTTGCGACCAAGAAGCCCAGAACTTCAAGGAAGAAGTCTGCTGGCAAAACAGAAGACAAACCCATTGAGGTTGTCGATTCTCAGATATATGCAGGCCTAGCAGATGAACTTATTAATGCAGATAAACTCATCAATGCTGCAAAAGAGTTATCAGCTACTGAACAAGTAGACTCAGCAAGAGAAAGTGCGTTTAGAAATGTGAAGACTATTACAGAACGCCTTGCTGATGAACTCATTAATGCTGCCAAAAGTGGTGAAAAACACCAAGCCCTATCTACAGAAACCGCAGGAGTAATGGACCAATCAGTTCCTAATGCTGATGAGAGCTCTGACGATGAAGAAGATGAACTAGTCATCTCTCAAGTCCTAGAAAGATCAAAGAGGGCTAAGGTTACTGTAACAGTAACTGGTGATAAGGTATCTGAGGAAGAACTTACACCTCAGGTTTCTGAACAAGCATCTATAGCGAAGGTTGTTGGTGCAAACACATCATCAGGGAAAGTCTCTTATGCACAACTTCAAGAAGCCCTGATGAGTGGTAACTTAGTGCTGGCAGATGCTGATGAAAATGCCACGCCTAAGAATCTGGAAGAGCCTTCTAACGATAATTCTTCTGCTTCCAGACAAACACAACAACCACAACCACAACAGCCACAAGTGGTTGATGAAATAGTAAATGAACTCCATTTCGAATTACCAGCATTACAGTACGCTGAAGAAAATCCTGCAAGAGAGCAGGTTCCCCAACTCAATGAGAGGGATCAACCTGAGACATCTACTCAGAATGATCAACCAGGGGAGGCAACTGAGTTGCATACTCAGGAAAGGTGTGAAGTACCTAAAACTTCAAACAAAGAAGATGTAATGGAACAAGAAGACCAAAGCAAAGAAGGGTCACAAGTTCCAGAGACCAATCAGCCTGACAATGCTCAGGTAGTTGAATGGTTTAACTCTTACCTTGTGAATTTTTATGCTTATACATCTTGTTACTTATAAAAAATATATATATATATATATTTCTTTGTTACAGGCTGAGTTAGAAACACAGAAACAAGAGGAAGCTGGAAAGCTTGCCTCATAAATTGAGAAGGAGATTCCCTCAACCTCGCCTCTTAAGACATCTGAGCCTGTGCCACAGGAGATAAAATGATTCTTAAGATAGCATTTCTTCAGTCAAAATGTTTATGTGCTAAATCATATAATTAAATGTTTCTAACAGGCTCCAACTGAGAAAGAAGAAGAGACGGCAGAAATGCCAGAAAAGAACCCAGAAACCGACAAGGTTTCTGAAGAACACATCATTGAGCCTTCTAGCATGAAGGTATATGAAAAATCAGTGATAAGTATTCTTCATCTTGGGATATCTTAAACTTATTCTAATTTATGCAATACTTTCTACTCACAGGCTCATTCAGAAGTAGAAATGCAAGGGGACAAAGTTGCGACATCCCCTGCATCAATGGAAATTGATGAATCCCCCAAGGCAACATCACCCGAAAGAACACCAGAAACTGCAAAAGTTTCTGTGAAAAATGACTCTGAGCTTCCCATTGAGGAAGTACGTGGAACACTCAGAATTCATTAAAGCAATACTTGCTTGAATTCTTTCCTGAAAAATTTCCTAAAGTATTGTGTTAATCTTAATTCTCAGGATCAAGAAAGAAAGGTTGATGAGGACCAGACTTCCAAGTCTCCACCTCACAACAAGATATCTGAGACACCCCTTGTCTCAGTGGTACAAGTCTCTGAGCCTGATGTTCATAATCAGGTAACCCAGAAACTAAACCACACTTCTACTCAGATATCTACAACAGTTTTGAAGCTCACTCAAAACTCTTTCTTTTAGGCTCAAACAAGTGCAAAGCAGGTTCCCGATGATGAGAAAAGGGACCTACTTCCCTTCTTCAAGGCTCAAACACTGCCAAAGCACATACAATGTTTCAAGAAATGGCAGAAGTTAAGGTGCTCTGATCTCTCTGAAATATTGAGAATCACAGATCAACCAACACGACGAGCACGAGCTCTTGACTTGGAGACTTATATCCATGCAATGTTCCCTACCGAACAGTATACAGTTGCAACTCTATTGCACAAGGATTTCTCCAGAGAAATGGCGCATAGTTTGATACAAGCCTTCGAACAGGCAGATGGTCAGACAAGATTACAGATGGCATTCAATCCAGTTCTGCCCCAGACTCTGCAATTTATACCTTCTGAACAAGAAGAGGTTAATGGGCAGAAGATCACAATTCCTGAAGTGATAAATCTTGTATCTGAAGATGACGAGGAGGAAGAAATAAACGAAAATGACTTCGATGAACCTCCCCCTGACCATCATCAAAAGGATGACACAGACAAAAAGGATGATGATGATGCCCCTGCACCAGGGACCGGAGGAATTTTACAAAGAAATCCTGCCTCAACTGATGAAAAGCAAACTGAGAGGAAATCACAGAAATCTCCGTCTCCATCTCCTCAAAAGTCGACTCATCCATCTTCCCAACAAAAAGACCTTAATGAACAAGTAGCTGAGGATTCTGAGGAAATCACTCAGAAAATGCTGAATACTCAATCCAGAACTGCTCAACTCAGACAACTGTTGGAAGAAGAACAACAGCTCCATCTTCAACTGGAAGACCAGATAGCTAAATCCAGAGACAAGCTTGATCAACTACAAGATCAATATCTACAAGAGATGATTGCTTACTCTGAGGTTAAAGAGCTACAGGATGCTGTGACTGCAATCACCAAAGAACTGGATACTGAAGAAGTATCTGCAATCAAGCATGATGCTAAGGCTGCATCATCTTCAAAATCTGTACCATCCTCCTCACAGAAAGGAAAGAAACCAATCTCTGAGATGGTTGCTGGACTCGATACAATCGGTGAGAATGTCCAAGAGGATGCAGATCACTGGGCTGATGACTCAGATGATGAAGAAGACAATACTTTGGCAGAGCACCACAATGAACATCTAGCGGTTTCTCACTTGAAAAGGAAACTGATTGCTCCTGAAACTTTCAGCAAACTGCCAAACGTCCACTCCCATGAATACATGAACAGATACCAAGTACTGGCTCATCTGAAAAAGGAGTTGTCTTCACAAAATAAGGAAGTAATTGCCTCCGTCCCCTCTGAAATGAAAAAGTTCACTGAGCTCATCACCCAGAGAACAACAAGCATAGTCATTGCTCAGAAAGATCTGGGAATGATAAGGGACGATGATGCGTCTTTAGCTGAAAAAGCTTTTCAAGAGGCAAGTTACAATGCTGGAAAAGCAGATGCCATACTAGGCCCATTGGCATAGCTCACTAATAAGGACAATGGACTTATCAAGCAAAATCAGGAGCTCAAAGCCGAACTTCAGACGTTGGTCACTGCCTACAATTTCTTACAAGGACATTTTGAGTCTCTCTCAGATTCCTTTATGAGACTTAGTCAGCCAACAATGACTAAGGGGGAAAGATCATACAAATCTGGACCTCAAAGTCAGGGGGAATGGGAAGAAGGAGAAGCAAACAAGAAGAAATCTGGAGCTGGTGCTGCTCAAAGAGGAAGAGGAAACAAGAAAACTTCCTAGCCACCACTCAGAATAAAAGAGCCCTCCTCAAGTCAAGCTGCTTCCCAGAAACCCACTGAAGGAACTGCAATGGTAACAAGGGCCATGGCACAGAAATCTCCAAGGAGTACCAAGGCTCCAAGGAGAAGACAAGTTAAAGGGATAGATGCATCTTCTGAAGAAGAAGAAGAAGAAGAAGAAGAAGGTCAAATCAAGTCCCTAGGCAATGAAGAAGGCTGTAAAACTCTCACAAGATTCAATCTTGATGATGATGAGGAAACTGATGAAGATGAAGCTCCTCTTCACAGAAAAAGGAAAATTGAAAGCCTAACTGAACCCATAGCTGCAAAGCCACTAGCAACTAAAACACCCTCTGGAAATGCCAAGTCTATCCAGGGTGGTGGTTCTTCAAGCAACAACCCCAAAGAGAATTCAAGACAGAAAAGCAGTGAGGTGAGAGCAAAGACAAAGGCAACTTCCACTCAGGCCAGAAGAAGCCAAAATTGAGTATGTGAAGGATGACAATGATTCCTCTGTATACAGGTACATCAATCAGAAAAACGGCTATTGGATTCTGGAACTAAGGCATCTACTGGTAAATTCAAGATTTCCAGATCCAATCCACAAACAATTTATGGCATGGAGAAAAGATAAACCAATCTTGATCAACACCAATCATATCAAAGCATGGTTGGAGTTTGAAGTTATCAAGAGAATTGAAGCCATGAGAAAGGACCTCTCTGATGAATGTCCATATGGAAAGCCAGATGATGTGCACATAATTCTGAACATCACAGGAACAGGCACAAGAGCAAGACTCGCTGTGGAGCCCTATGAATCGTTCTATCTAACTGAAGATCAATACAAGGGTGACATCAGATATCTGAAGATTATATACGAATATTTCAAGTTATCAGATATCAGAATAGAGCATGCCTGGAAGTGGGGAAAGTATCTGTGGGTCAAGCATTTTGTCAAGAAAAATCCTACTAAAACCTACAAAGAAGTCTGTGGATTTGCCAGAGACACAGAGATGCTCGTCAGTACACTTCTCTATGATTATTCTGATGACATCAAAAGGTTTGGAGATAGGAAATTTGCAGACTGATCCATAGAAATAGTGTTGAAGACTTGAAGATCTGAAGACTTGAAGACTAGTTTATTAGGATGTTTACTTGGAGCTTGGTTACTCCTGTTGTCCTAATTTACTATGTATTTTTGTTGTATTTTTGCTGACTGAGCCAAATTTGTTTATATACTTAAGTTATCTGTAATTCTTCTCTGTAATTTATCTGATGAACTTACTCTCAGATATTATTCTATAAAAGATAACTTGTCAACAAAGATCACAACTTGTGATTTGGTTGATGTTTACTTTCTGCACTTAATTGATGAATTTGAAAAATCATAAGAAATAATTAAGTGATGGACTGTTCACTCATCCAGATTTGTAATAGGACAGATGGTCATTGTTGACTGATCAAAAAGGGGGAAATTGTTAGGAAATTTGTTAGATATTCGGTTAGGAATATTTGTTTAGATTTTGATCAGCAACATGATGACTTATCTTAGAACAGAAAGGTGATTAGTACTCTTAGTTCACTTGAACATTGTAAAAGAGGAAACCCACTTAGTATGTTAGTCTAGTTAATCTTGTATAGGATGATAGGTCTCAAAATGTAATTTTTATTTTATGAAGAAGACCAAGAAGAAGAAGACATCCAGCAGAACAAGTTCAATGACATTGAAGATTTGAAGACTGCACAAGATTACTGAAATAGTTTTTCAGATACCTTGACCATATATCTTGAAGACACGAAGTGTTTTAAACAAACTGTGTTACAAGAGATATCTGAGAAATCAAAAGGTCCATCTGTAAAACAAGGAAAGTGTCCACAGATATCTACACACAGATACCTTGAAACCACATTTCTGAAAAAGGAATATATATTGAAAACAAAGTTGTTTCAATTAAAATGGTATCTGAAGTTAAAGATAAGGACGTGCAAAAACTCAGAGAGAACTGACTAAGTTAAGTCTCTGATACAAAGCATAGTTCCGTTGGCACTACAGGACAAAAGTATAGTACAATGCATTAAATGCACGGACATAGATGTCTGTACAAAACGGTAGCTTCTGAAGAAGAAGACAAATCCTCTACAGTACTATATACAGATATCGATAGTTTGAATTTGAGCCTAACGGATACTATTCAACGGCATTCAAATTCATCTATAAATATCAACACTTAGATTGCTTGAGAAGACACACACGCTGAACCTTAGAAACACAGAACACATATCTTACTCTCAAAGCAAACTACTTATCCTCAAGCTTACTTTTGCGACCAAAGCTTTTGATCTTAAGTAGCACTAAAGTTCTAAGTGTCCTGATCCTAAACAAGCACTGCTATCTGTGAAAGAGTTGAATCGAAAGATCAAGTATCTGAGATTCATTCTCTTGAACATTTATCTAAGACTTGGGTCAGTAAAAGAACAAGATACCATACATTGAAAAGTGTATTAAGTATACTTGATTCACAGAGCTATCTGATTAACTGAAAAGTTAATAAAGAAGCTCACCTGACAATCAAACCAAAACCAACACCATAACTGGCGTGGAGTACAGGAAGTACTTAGTTTGGGAAACTAAGGAATAACATTGAGCATAGGAAGTACTTAGCTTGAGAAGCTAGGGAATAGCTCAAAAAGGTTTCTGAGTACAGGAAGTACTTGGCTGAGAAAGCCGGGGAACAACTCAGGGGGAACATTTGGTTGGGAACCATTTGTTTGGAATCTTAGAATAGGATTTTTGTAAGGTGACCTCAATTATCTGTTCTAGTGTATTCTAGGTCTCTGATAGACCAAAGTGGATTAGTTGGAGGATTATGCCACCTCCAGATACCACTATACTTGCTATGTTATTTACTTTTCTGTACTTACTTTCCAGCAACACATACACACACACTTTAACTGTTTCTGCACTTATCTATCTTAAGTCTTCCGCGCTCTGAATCTAAGTATCAGATATATTCACAGATATCTGAGAAATAGTTTTTATCTACAAAAGTTTTAAAAGACTATTCAACCCCCCCCCCCCCCCCTTGTCTTTTACTTTGCCGTTATCTGGACCAACAGTAAAGTTTACAGGAGCTACAAAGATAGACAAGAAGACATTTTTAAACAAGCTTCGGACAACTTCACTCTTTTTGTATGAAATAAAGGTGGAATTGAAGCATATGTTGAGTCCTACACATATCTAAAGGACAGTACAACAACAGCAACAACCTTGAACATTACAAGTGTTGAACATTGCGTGACGTCCTAACCGCTCTATCGGACTACAGTCCTAAGCGGGACGTCCTAACCGCTCTATCGGACTACAGTCCTAAGCGTGACGTCCTAACCGCTCTGTCACGGACTACAGTCCTAAGCGGGATGTCCTAACCCAACCAACCTATTGGGCCACAGGCCTATCAAGACATTGGGCCATGGGCCTAGAGCATTGTTGGCACAAACTGGGACGGTCACTTGGCGCGATCTTGTGAGCCCTCTCTTTCTCAAGGGAAACCTATAAATATGGATATATCCTCACAATGCAAAGTAAGTGAAGTCTTCTTCCTAGACTCTTACCTTCTCAACTATTATACAGAGTAGATCTTCAGTCTCTCTTGAGTAAAGTCTCAGACCGGTTTGACACTTAGCAAACCGGGTCCTAACCCCTCCCCCCTCCAAGTCACTTGTGCAGGTGCTTAGGCATCGCCTCTTACCAGTACGACGGTTCTTACGGGCTCTTACTCTTTGGTTCTTACAAGCAAGGTGGTTCTTACTCAATGGTGGTCTAGGTACTTAGAGTGAAGGAAAGCAAGGAAAATTCATTAAGTGGTTGGGGGACTTTTCCCCTCAACATTTTGGCGCCGTCTGTGGGAATTTTTCCAAAAAGTTCCGTTCTCTTCAGTAATGGCAAGAACAAGAAGGTCCGTAAGAACCAACACTACTGCGGTTGGGACGCCCTCCCCAAGGCAAAGAGGCAAACCTCCCACTCGGAGGGGAAGAGTGGCAAGAGCCACTTCAAGAAACACAGTGGACTATCCAAGTGATGGTCGCACTGCTAGTCTTTCTTCAGAAGAGGAAAGAGCCGCTAATCCTTCAATAAGAACTCAAGCATTAGGAGTTGAAGGACAAGTTCCTCCGCCAGGAACACATGGTCCTCCTCATGAAAGAAACTTCACTCTTCCAAACGGGGCAGGTGCTCACCGCCTCCTCGGAACAGGTCCTTACCATCTCCTCGGAGTCAATCCTCACTGTCGCCTCGGACCTGGTTCTGACCATCTCCTCGGAGTTGGTCCTCACCGTCTCCTCGGAGTTGGTCCTCACCATCTCCTCAGAGTCGGTCCTTACCATCTCCTAGGAGCAGGTCCTCACCACCTCCTCGGAGTTGGTCCTCACCACCTCCTCGGAGTCGGTCCTTACCATCTCCTCGGAGCAGGTCCTCACTATCTCCTCGGAGTCGGTCCTTACCGTCGCCTCGGAGTCGGTCCTTACCATCTCCTCGGAGCAGGTCCTCACTATCTCCTCGGAGTCGGTCCTCACCATCGCCTCGGACTTGGTTCTAACCATCTCCTCGGAGTCGATCCTTACCATCTCCTCGGAGTCGGTCCTCACCGTCGCCTCGGACTTGGTTCTCACCATCTCCTCGGAGTAGGTCTCACCGTCACCTCGGACCTGGTTCTTACCATCTCCTCGGAGCAGGTCCTCCCCATCTCCTCGGAGTCGATCCTCACCATCCCCTCGGACCTGGTTCTCACCATCTCCTCGAAGTCGGTCCTTACCATCTCCTCGGAGCAGGTCCTTACCATCTCCTCGGAGTCGCCTCGGACCTGGTTCTCACCATCTCCTCGGAGTCGGTCCTCACCGTTGCCTCGGACCTGGTTCTCACCATCTCCTCGGAGTCGGTCCTCACCGTCGCCTCGGACCCGGTCCTCACCGTCTCCTCGGAGTCGGTCCTTACCATCTCTTCGGAGCAGGTCCTCACCATCTCCTCGGAGTCGGTCCTCACCGTCGCCTCGGACCTGGTTCTCACCATCTCCTCGGAGTCGGTCCTCACCGTCGCCTCGGGACCGGTCCTCACCGTCGCCTCGGAGCAGGTCCTCACCATCTCCTCGGAGTCGGTCCTCACCATCTCCTCGGAGCAAGTCCTCACCATCTCCTCGGAGTATGCCCTTACCACCTCCTCGGAGTAGGTCCTCACCATCTCCTCGGAGTCGGTCCTCACCGTCGCCTAGGACCTGGTTCTCACCATCTCCTCGGAGTCGATCCTCATCGTCGCCTCGGACCCGGTTCTTACCCTCTCCTCGGAGCAGGTTCTCACCATCTCCTCGGAGTATGTCCTCACTATCTCCTCGAACCAGGTTCTCACCGTGGCCTTGGACCATGTTCTCACTATATCCTCGGAGCGGGTCCTTGACCATATCTTAGAGATCGCTTCCTAAGGCCAGACTACATCCTCCGGACCAACTAAGTATGACACTCATTGTCTTACAAACATCCAACACTTGCTACCAATTTGGCTAGGATAGCCTCCTACCGCCAAAGTGGCTAGGACCGTCTCCAACGCCTAAGTGGCTAGGACCGTCACCAACGTCAAAGTAGCCAGGGCAAGTCTCACACCACCAGAGTGGCTAGAACAAGCATCTTACACCTTTAGCTGCACAAGCAAAAGTGAGGCCAACTCCATAAGCTTAAAAGCTAGGAGATACTTTCAAAGGTTGTGATTTGTTTATTTCGAATCCCGATCTCCAATTTCGCTGGCTTCTTTTAAAATGGAGAACCGAAAATAATGCTCTACATTTTTCGATGAAAAAGTAAGTATTCTGACTTAACTTTGAATCATCATTTACCATACATTCACATCCATTGCATCATTCATTCATTCATTCATCCATTCATTTATTCATCATGCACGCATACATCATTCATCAATGCTTCATTTACTACAAGCGTGCATCATTCGTCAAGGACATGTTTCCGATTAATAAGGGGGTCCGACACCCACGAAATTATATAAGTCCGAACACCTCGGCATAAGTACTTCAATATAAGCCCGACCGTCTCGGCATAAGTACTTCAATATAAGCCCGACCGTCTCGGCATAACACGGACTCTCGTCCGTTCGGATGTCCTCCTTAGGACCATCCCGAAAAACCGGTTGTCATAAAAGATAACATCCCATCCCTCTTACGGATGGATGAGTTATCCACTCACACGGACTCTCGTCTGTTCGGATGTCCTTCTTCGGACCATCCTGAAAAACCGGTCGTCATAAAAAAGATAAACACCCCATCCCTCTTACGGATGGATGAGTTATCCACTCACACGGACTTGTGACCATTTGGACGACCTCTCTTGGACCATCCACAAACACATGTTGTTTTGGAAATCACAAGCCATCGCTCTTACTGATGGATAAGTTGTCCAAAGACATCATATGTGAATGTCGATAATTTTTGCGGACACCAAGTCCAAAGCTTCAAAAGTAAAGTTTACAGGAGCTACAAAGATAGACAAGAAGAAGACATTTTTAAACAAGCTTCGGACAGCTTCACTCTTTTTGTATGAAATAAAGGTGGAATTGAAGCATATGTTGAGTCCTACACATATCTAAAGGACAATACAACAACAGCAACAACCTTGAACATTAGAAGTGTTGAACAGAAAGCTGTCTTCGGAGCAAAATAGTTAACTAAACTCGAAACAACACAAACATCAAAGTGTTGCTTCTGACTAGAGGTGACAGAAACAGTTCCGAACTACAAACAGAAGAGGCTCGGATTGAGCATAACCGGAACAGTAGATTCGTATCCTAGCTTCGGACAAGATCTGCAAAAAAAAAAAAAAAAAAAAAAAAAACTGTAGCTACGGACTTACTGTAGCAATCCGAAGCACAAGACTCGGACATCACAAAAGCCAAAACAGAGACGAACAAGAACGAAACCAGTATTGCTGTAACAAATCCGGATATGTGACGCTTCGGACCAGTATAACAATGGCAGATCAGAGCGGCAAAGCTTAGAACAAAGCTGGTCTGCAATAGCTTCGGAACAGAAAGCTCCGGAGCAACGAAGTAGAACATCAAAAAGATTCGAACAACGGGCTCGGACTAGAACAGAGCCCGAAGTCACTAACATATCCAAGATTTAAGCAGTATGAAGCAGCGAGCATTTCTTACACTATGGCAGATCCGAATCGGTGGCACAATTTCGTAAGAATAAGATTGTCGCTTCAAACAGCTACAGATGCAAGAATAGAGATTTGGACTAAGGGAGAAGCAGCAATCGAGACTAAATACATTAGCGGCCTTCATCGATTCTGCAAACACAGACGAGACTCGCAGACTGAATAGTAAATTCGGACAGCAAACAGATCTCGACTCGCTTTGGACTACAACTGTGGAAGCTTCGGACCAATTGAGTAGATCTATGCACGGATCTGAAGTACACGCACGTTAAGATCCCAACTCCAGTCACCGGAAAACACCACATCCAGCAGCTTTATGGATCCGAAAAGCCTATCTCCTTCTCCACCTCTCACCTCCTGCTCCACCTCGAGTCTCAGCTCCCACCCCCCTCTCCGTCGAACCAGTCATTCAGTGAAGAAAATGCGGCAATTTGTCTTTAAAATTATTAATTATTGGTTGATCGGAGAAGAAAGAGGTTAATCGAATAGAGCTTTCGATTTAGCGAGCAACACGACCAAGAACTCCTAAGCTCGGCGCTCGAATGGAAGAGCTTGAGCGAACCACGTAGCTTGCCCACTTCCGAATGTACACATTCGATTGAACAACAATAGCCTTGGATGGCTTGAGAAGAATGCAACAGATCTGAAACTTCAATGGCGTGACTCGAGGTGAATGACCGGATCCTTAACTTCGATTTAGAAGATCTTTGAAGCACAAACCCGAGCAGATCAAAATATCGATTTAGTTCTAGCCTTACTAAGGCTCTATCAATTTGAAATAGAGTCCTTCTCTTGTCATCACTCGAGCAACATAATTCGTCCAACACACAATGACAAAAAACAAACAATCCAAACTCAGCAGACAAACTTGGATCGGGATGCAAGAAAGCGATTTGGACTCAATTCATAACAAAATAGTGAGCAAGAAAGCGGAGCATCGAACTTGAAACTTGGAACTAAGAGCAAGGCGAAAATGGGAGCTGCGCCTCGGAATTCGTGAATCACTCTTGTTCGATTCGGGGATCGCCCATTCGATTCGGATTGGGGCTTCTTGTCTGATCCAAAGCTGTAGTCAAGATCCAAAGCTTCAAGATCCCGTCTAATCCGCCACTGCAAGTCCGGATCTCAGTTTTTTCCTACTTCATTTCGGATTCGCTACGGTGAATCCGGTGATTGGAATTGTAAGATTATAAGAATATATTTCTTATTATTGGATTCAATGATGAGTACATGTATTTATACAATGTGATAACTTGATCACCAAATATTCTAATCTAAGTCTAATCTAACTAGGATTCTAGATATATACATATTCTAACACACCCCCGCAGTCGAAGCGGGAGGCTTGCGAATGCTAATTTGAAGGCTTGAGGCGGGCTAGAGAAATTGGATTATTCCAAATACTCCATTTTTTTCGGGCCGACAAAAAGGCAACCAAACTGAATTATTGAGGGTATTCGGACAAAAACCCCTCAAACCAAACGGGCACTAACTCACCGAGTAAAAAGGTGGAAGAGAAGGAAACTGCTAGTACAAGCAACTTAGCACGAAGATTTGTGAAATGCAATACAACAAATATATTGGCCATCAGGTAGCATCATGGAATCCGGCAAATTGAAGAAGTTATATTTAATTTTTCCAAGTTCGGATCCGACATCCGAATGATAAAATCTACAAGGAAAAATTTAGCCGGCATGGCACCTCGGATCCGCACATCCGAGGGACAAAATTTTCCAAAGTCCTAAGCCTTCATGTTTGACCCTATCTCGCTACAAATACCTCTTTTCCTACAGTCCGAGACGTCACGTCTCGGACTGTTCGAAAAGAGGGGGGGGAAGAGAGATAGAGGAAAGACAAGAGAGGACACGGATAAGGAAAATTTTCAAAGCTCACAAGATCGATCGCACAAAGAAGCTCCCGGACACTATAGTTCCACAACTATCTTCTACCAAGATACTTGGAAACTAGGGGGACATGTGTTGATACATAAATTTGTCCAAGGCGCCAAAGGCATTCTCAGCTCCCTGCACACTATAGTTCCACAACTATCTTCTACCAAGATACTTGGAAACTAGGGGGACATATGTTGATACAGAAATATGTCCATGACGCCCTAACCGCTCTGTCACGGACTACAGTCTTAAGCGGGACGTCCTAACCGCTCTATCGGACTACAGTCCTAAGCGGGACGTCCTAACCGCTCTATCGTACTACAGTCCTAAGAGGGACGTCCTAACCGCTCTATCGGACTACAGTCCTAAGCGTGACGTCCTAACCGCTCTGTCACGGACTATAGTCCTAAGCGGGATGTCCTAACCCAACCAACCTATTGGGCCACAGGCCTATCAAGACATTGGGCCATGGGCCTAGAGCATTGTTGGCACAATCTGGGACGGTCACTTGGCGCGATCTTGTGAGCCCTCCCTTTCTCAAGGGAAACCTATAAATATGGATATATCCTCACAATGCAAAGTAAGTGAAGTCTTCTTCCTAGACTCTTACCTTCTCAACTATTATACAGAGTAGATCTTCAGTCTCTCTTGAGTAAAGTCTCAGACCGGTTTGACACTTAGCAAACCGGGTCCTAACCCCCCCCCCCCCTCAAAGTCACTTGTGCAGGTCCTTACGCATCGCCTCTTACCAGTACAACGGTTTTTACGGGCTCTTACTCTTTGGTTCTTACAAGCAAGGTGGTTTTTACTCAATGGTGGTCTAGGTACTTAGAGTGAAGGAAAGCAAGGAAAATTCATTAAGTGGTTGGGGGACTTTTCCCCTCAACATAACCCAATATAATACTTTCACCCACACATACCTACCATCACTCACATTCCTCTTCCTCTCCTTCTCACTTTATCAGATCCGCGACCCCCTTCCTTTCTACTCACAAATCAGACCGGGGCAGGTTCGAAATGCACAAGATGAGGGAGAAAGGAGCATGGAGATCGTGGTTGGGAGCGATATGCTGCGATGATGACCGGAGTTGGGTGTTTCCGATGGAGGTTTTGTGGTAAGTTGGAGGCGGTTTGCGGCGAACTGAGAGGAAGAAGAGGGTGTTGGATCTGGCCAGAGAGGAAGAAGAAGGAGCAAGGCGCATTTCGCCGGGATTGATTCTTTTCCGGTGAGAGGCATATCGGAGTGGGCGCGCTGGTGACCGGAGAGTAGAGGACGGTGAGAGGGTTCTCAACGAGCTGAGGTGCTATGATTGTGGCTGAAGGTTCCAGTGGCTGAGACTGGTTAGAACTCGTTGTTTTCCGGTGGCTAAGTACAAGCTGTACAATTTTCAGCGTCCCTTTTTTTTTTTTTTTTTTTTTTTGAGTAGCTCTACTAGTGGAAAAGTGGTGTTATCATTCTGCTCGGAGTTTGGACAGATCATTCTAGTCTTACTTAGGCAGATTGTAAATTGTTTTTTCCTTTGAAGGGCGTATGAGCCTCGTTACTTTGTAGTGATGTAAAACAAACATATGTATGATTTTTTTTATCAAATGGTGTTCGGTGATATTCATTGAATTTGGTTAGTGGATTTGAGAATTTGTGAAGTAGCACAATCGTTATTTTGTCTCTCATGATATTCATATCATGATGCTTTGTTTGCAAATGAACATGTTATTGAGGTCACTTGTGAAGTTAGGGATGTCTCCCTTGCTCTTTTTGAGAATTAGCTTTTGCTTCTCTTTTTGAAGAGTTTGAGAGGAGATCGGAAGGAAACCTAAAAGCACTGAAGAAGTGCTTCCGAAGTGCTGGAGAAGAGCTTGTGAGGAGCCGGAGAGGTCCTTGCTCTTTTGAAAATTAGCTCTTACTTCTCTTTGAGAAGTGTTTGGAAGAGCATGGAAGGAGCCTTGGAAGCCTTGGTGGATGGCCTCCTCTACCAGTTTGGTCGTCCAAATGCATTTCAACTTACTCGACCAAGGGTGTCTGCCTGTCAGCTCATCCAATTAAGTCTATCGGTAAGCTTCCACCTTACTAGGCTGACTTCTTCGACTAAAGTTGCCTGCCAGCTTCCATTTTACGACATTTCATCAGGCCGATAGCCCGTTCACTCCAAATGAAATACGCCCATCTAGTCAATCGTTCCATTTTCGCCAAAATAATGATTTATTGTCTTGGTGGATCCACATAATAATTATTGCATGTGAAAGAGCGAGATTCCATTTGCTTGAAATTCTGGGGAGCATCATTTTTTCTGGCATAGAACTTCTACTCTCCGACTCGAGACACTCGACTCGAAGAGTGGGGGACAAACTGTATTGGTAAATTTTCGTATCTTGGTCCAGTCTAGAACTTAGTCCAAATTCTATATGATATGGCCTCGTTTATGACCCATTAATTGGTGATCAAGCCCAATTCATGAGAACAATCAAATGTGTTTCAGTCACTTGACGATTTGGCTAATCGCGATCCAGTCCACATACATTTGAAAAAAGTCATCTTGACCATGAGACCTGACGGATGAAGACTAGCCACCCCACGGTCGACCCATGGAGATGGGCAATCATCTAAGATCCATATCCGATATCCCTGGAATTGAATGGACCAACAAATGAGGTCTTGCTCTATCTCTAGCTCTTACTCACCAAGAAGCCAAGGCCTCTAGCTTGACTCCTGGATCCACGCATACACCTCCATGATTGGTCTAGCTCAACCCAAGGTCCATCACTCATTGATCAACCAAGCACAAGCCAAGGCCATCTCTTTGGTAGTCCTCGAAGGACCTAAGGCAGCTTGATCTAACGAGATGGTCGAGTCTCAAAGATCGAATGGCTAACCTAACTAAGCCAACTGACCAAGCTACCTAGCTCAATACCTTTCGTCAACCATCTGATTTATTGACGAGCTAATTAGCTAGTTGGCTCACCTAGCTAAGCCAACTACGAAGACCATCCAACGGGTTCCAGCCAACCTATCTAGTTCGAGCGACCTTGCCAACCATGCAGCTGGTTGACGAGCCAGCCCACATGGATCACTCAACCACATCCACAAGTCAACACTCATACTAGGCTGACGGAACAAGTCAACCCACAAGATGGATGGTTGAACTATTTCGCCTAACAGACTCCACTAAAGAGGTGCCTTTTAACCGACTGAGAAGGGGTCCAACTCCATTCAAACGAACTCCCACAACCTCATCGGAAATGAGGGAGAAGTGGGTATGAGAGATTCCAACGGGTGGAAGGAGGAGTCTCTATATAGGAAGGAAAGGAAGAAGTTTAAGGCCATTGAATATTCACTAAACAAACCCTAGCAATCTCTCTGACGCCTCCATCACTCTCAAAGCTATCCGATCAACGCTCTAAGCTACTTACGATCATCCACCATCGCCTACGATCAACCACCATCATCATCGACCTTCCCCATCTCCTTCCACGTTCAACCATCATCATCGACCTTCCCCATCTCCTTCCACCTTCAACCACCATCATCATCATCCATCTTCCGACACGACTAGCTAACTCCCTCAGACGAGCTCAGCTAGCCATCTCACCGGTGCCCGTCCATTAATTGCCGTACCGATCCACTCAACAGGATAAGTCGACTCTCATCATCCTTCTCTCTTTCTCCTTCAATTCTTACAGCTTCTTCCAGTTTACTGACTTGAGCGTCGGAGTCCCTTCGGTCGGCACCACACCGGTGTCACCTTGGAATCTCACGTCTCTAGGTTTGCTCTTGTTGCCTTGCAGGTCGCTGGTGCCCCCCAATTCATCAACCTAATTCGATTGTAGATCTCTGAGCGTCTATAGTGACAATTAATTTATTTTGCATATTTACATTTTTGGACCATATACGGTACCAAACGAGGTGTACCTTCAAAAAAAGGAAGTCTAAAGAGCGGGTTACAATATAATCTATCTATACTACTTCATATCCTAAGCAGAACTAACTAGGTAGTTATTTTGCCAAAATAGAAGTCACCACACCAAAAGTTAAAAATTAGAAAAAAATGGTAAAATAATATGCTAGTTGATAACCAACTAATATACATGCACGTCCATGCAATGTAATAATAATATTTTTTTAATTATAAAAATAAAACGAAAAAATAAATTCACTTAATTTATTTTATTCTTCTTTCTCTTTTTATTTTTCTTTTATTTAAATTAAATGTTGCATTATATAAACGGTCACGCGGATAATCAGATATGTAAACGTCAGTTTATACTATAGTATTTAACAAAAAAAAAACAACTCAAAAGGTCTGTTTTCAGAGCTTTCGACTGTCTTTACCCCCAAATTGAAGCTCTTCAACTCCGGCGCCTCCACCGTACCTGTCCGTCCTCCGCCACACCGGTGACCGTGCCTCTCCGATTTCTGTTCTCGCCTCCATCTGAAGTGAGTCAATTGCTCTCTCTTTTTGTTTGAAATCAGATTCTTTTTGGTTAATATAATATAATAGGTTTTGGAGAGTGTGTAGGATCCTAACTTCTAATGAAGACCATTACACCTGACCTGTAGGATGTTAGATTGTATTACGAATCATTTCATGATTCAGAAAGTGCTTTTAAAGTACACATTTTTCCTTTTGGTGTTAGAATATTTTTAAAGCTCAAAGTATGATAAAACAAACATTAGAGTGGTTTAGAATTCATTACTTCCACCATCTTATAGCCATCGTTTGTTAGTGTTACCATTTTATTGTGTTAGTTTCTTGATGAAATTCGTTATGGAGGGGCGGACCCAAGAATTCAACCGGGGGGCGAAATTATATATATGAGGTTTTTCCGAAGGTTGGGGAATCTAAAATTTCGAAAATAAAATAGCATTGTTGTTATCTTTGTCTCAACATTTTATAATGTTAGTTTACGGTTTGATGCCTAACTAGTTCTCAAATTGGTGTGTTCAATTTGATTTTTCGTTTTTGAGTCCATTTTCAAATCTTATGTTAGTTTTACCCGAACAATCAAGTAACGCATATTACTGAATTTGAATAGCGCCATTTTGAAAGTCACTCAGTACACGGATTTCAAGTTGCATTTTTCACTTCTTGGATTCTATCATAAGACGGTCTAAATTTCTCCAACAAACTGTTGACCAAGCAAATTGGTTACAACCTTCAGTCGCTGAAGGAGGCTAGCCGCCCTCGAAGTTACATACCAAATCACTCCTATGTTTTAAAAGCCGGACCGGACAGTTAAGCCGTCCACCCCCTAAAATAGGTTTGACCGGGGTCGGATCGGTTGGACCGTTATGAACCGTTTGAGCCGGAATAACGTCATAAGAATATTAATATTCATAATTATATGAGTAAGTCTCATAAAAGGGTCACTAGATAATTTGTATAGAGACATATCTATATTTTTAAAAATATTATCCATATTATTGATCAAATCATCTATATTATTAACATTGGTGTTCTTTTCATATTACAAAAAAGACGTTTTGTTAACACCATAGACGTTTTAATAAATAATATAGATTATATTATTATACATTTAATTTATATGTTAACTTGTTAAATTTTAATTTAGTTGAAATTAGTGTTTCAAATATACAATTTATATTTGAGTAAAATTTATATAATTAAAATACATTGTACTAAATAGCAAGTGGTTGATGGGATCAAGGCCCAATACATTGTCTCCACAGTTCACACATTTAACCTAATAGCTAGCACTTAGCACTAGCAGCCTTCTCCTTTCTTTCTCTATTCCTTCTTTTCTTCTCCGCTCATCAGCCTTCTCCTTTCCTTCCTCCTTTCCTTCTCTATTCCTTCTTTTCTTCTATTCTATTCGATCAGAAGAAGAAACTGAAGAAAATCGACCATCAGATCCGCTCTTTTTCTTCTTCAGCAGAGTAACACAAAGAACCACAACATAAGTTGAAGAAGAAGAAGAAGTAATCGAACAAGAAGAAACGGAAGAAAGAAGAAAGAATCGATTCAGCGGAAAGAAACGGAAGAAAGAAGAAACAGAAGAAGAAACGGAGTATTTCCCTTTTGAGTCTTTTTGCAAAAAAGCCCTTCATTTTTAGAATATTTTTTTTGCTGAAAACCGCCCGAGCCGGCGGTTCACCGATTCCCGGCTCGGCGGTTCGCACCGGCTTTTTACCGGCTCGGGCGGTTTTTTGCCAGGCGGCTCTTCCCCGGCTTTAGGCCTTACAACCAGACGGTCACCACCGGCTTCGATCCGGCTTTTAAAACATAGAATCATTCGGTTTTCGTCTCTAAGTACTAAGGTTGGCTGAATGTCTTCTGTTCCAACTGCCCATATTGCAGCTAAGCTGTTTGATAGAACTTCTCACCATGCTGTTTATTCGATAACTTGTGTTCATGAGCTTGGACTCATATTAAAAATGTCAAGTTTCTTTTATTTCTTGTTTATGTAGTTTTCTGTTGTTGTAGGAACATGTTACCACAAAGGTTAAAGAAGACTGTTGCAGACAACCCAAAGAAAGTTGCTGAATTGATTGACCTCGTGAATATACCTTCTATACTCCGAGACTTCATGGGTCAGTCGCAGACTTCTCAACTAAATTGCTTTAGAAAGGTCTGGTCTTATATCAAGGAGAACAATCTCCAGGTTAGCCCATAAATTTCACCTCTGCTTGCCTTTTGGTTGAATGTAGAATTGTTTATTTATTGAGCATCCACATTCCTTAGTTTGTTTAAAGGTTTCCCAATTGACACCCATTGCCTTTGTTTATCTTTTTGTGAAATTGCTTCTTTCCCGGCTTGTTGATATTAAATGCATATGGTGAATTGGACTAGGGTAACTTAATTCTATAAGTTATTTGTTATGAGCCTTGCGGATAATATGCACTAGGCCATTTTGGTTTTTTTAGCAATGTGAATGTATTTGATCATTTCCAACTGGATTGACTGGATTGGTGCTACGAAATGGTTCCGAATTATTAGAATAAGGCCACTTTAACGTCTTCGTCTTATGCCACTCTATGTGAAGAACTTTTGGTTCTACAGCAACGTAGAAATTTTACTTATGTCAAGCTTGAGTTTGCAAAATTCGCTGTGTACTACTGTTTCCTTTATTCGTAGCCAACTGGGAGTAATGGTTTCACTGCCTTTGTTTTTAATTACAATAAGATAGTAGTGCAATTTATCTGGATTTGTTATTAAGTTGAGTGTTATGCTGACTTTCTGGAAATAAGTATCTTTCAGATAGTCAAGAGGCTTAATCACGCGCTTCTATATGTGCCCCTACAGGATCCAGGCAATAAGAATTTTGTGAAATGTGATCAAAAGCTGAAGAGCATTCTGTTAGGCAAGCATAGGATTGAACTTACCGAACTTCCAATGATGATCAAGTTGCACTTTCCAAAGCGATCAAAGTGAACTATCTCAATGCCACTAAGGTTCTATTCCTATATCTGGTATTTCACCCATGTAATATGGTAAAACATGAGATGCAATTTCTAATACCCATCTTGTATTATGAGATTGTTTTTGGACACCATATCTATTTGGTAAATGGAAGACTTGCATGCTTGTGAAATGTTAATTGTCTGATTAGAGAGTGAGTTATCTATTTTTATCTAATAAATTGCTGGAAGAATTACAGATGGTCCCCCGCACATTACATATATCCACACATTCCAAACTTTAGGAGTGTTGAGTTGGTCATGATAGATTGTAGCAATTTATAGCAGATCCTATAATACGTGAGAACAATCCATCATCTTCCTTCACTTATCCTCAAGTTGTTTGCTTGTGCAGCAGCTTACAACTATCAACATCTGTTTGTTTGTGTCATCTGATAGACTTGTATCTGCAGTTGTCACCCTCAACCTCTGGTTTACTGTTTCAATCAATTTATTCATAATTGCATTCCAGCTTATTGCAACACATTGGGATGATAATCAAAATGATGAACTATAACTTTTGTGTTCCATCACTGTACCTCCTGGTTAGCACTCTCTCTTCATGCATACTAAGGAACCTTTTGAACTAGGAACCAAAGAAGAAAATCAACTTTGTAAACAGAGTTCTCATCCACGTAACTAAATGAGCTTTGAAATTCATTTATCTGTGCTGCACATAGTTAACAACTAGAAGCAACTACAGTAAACCAAGACTGAAGGATTATCCTACGACACTAAAACATCTAGGATTTGATTGACATAGTTAATCCCCCCCCCCCCCCCCCCCTTCTTTCCTCCATCACTTGGAGACTGGAGACTTAATCTGATAGTCAGAGCCCTTACGATACATTGCTACACATTGGATATGTAATGCACAACATCATCCAAATAACTCAATGCTAAGTATCATATATTATTAACACTGTACAAGATGTTCTATTGAAATACTGATAGAGATGATCTGACAGCACCATATGCTAAAATGCCATTTGTTTTATCTGTAGGGTGGAAAGAATCCCAGAAAACATATTTATTTGCATCTCTACATGTGTAAGGGTTACGTTCATCACATAAATAGCCCATCTCAAACAACCCAGTCCCGCAACACGCAGTTGATGCAACTTCAAAACCTGTAAAACAGAAACCTTCAGTAAGTGCAACCATTAATATATACACGTTTCTTTGCTTTAAACGTGCAGAGCTTCTATCATACAATAATCTGCAACATCTGTGCTCATACCATTGTGTAGTAAGCATGTATCTTCTCAGTACCCACAGTATAAGAGAACAGTAATTATTGACAGTGAATTATCACCAGTTAGGGGCCCTCAGGAATCCAGAAGAAGTTTCTAAGACCACTTTTAGTAGTTTCTTTAAAACTTCTTCACTCTTAAATTTATGTTAAATATGTTAAAAATTAATAAAAACATCATAAAACCAAATCCCCTATATCGTAATGGGCCCACCAAAACTTTAGAAAATTGTTTAGGGGATACTTGTATATGCACACAGAAATGAACCCTAAATAATTTTTAGTATTATTATTTATATTAGCATGACGATTTCCACTTTATGATGTGTCACCAAAAATGATTATTTTTATGTTTCGAGAGTTATTAAATATGAGATGGCGGAACTAACTTAATTTGTATATAATTTGAGAGTACAAGAACTATAAGGAAGGAGTTGGGGACTAATTTAGGGGAGATTTTGTGAGGGATCTGCTACAATGCTCTGAGCCTCTGATTTATAGGTTTGTCTTGGTAACTTTCAGAAAGTTTTTATCAAATGAAGGCCGTGTGCACCATCGGTTGTGTATTATTTTGACTTTTGTTTTTAAGCTACCCTTTGTTTTGCCTGAAGATTCGTGATTCTGTTTCCTTGTTACGAGTAACTTTTGCAAGAAGGTACTGCTTTATTTCTCAAATGTGTGGCAAGCATGTGTTTTCTATGTTTTATAGTTATGGTTTGTCATTGATGTGCCGTTAGGATCTTGTTTCCTTCAATAAAGATACTGTGTTTGCACTTTATTACATTTTTGGGAACTTTATGCTGGATTACAGTGCCAAGTCGGATTAGTTTCCTCGTTTGTTTTATGCCGACAATGAAGTTCATTGCTTTAATTTGCTGCAACTGTTTTATGTGTTTTTTGTCGCATTGTCATACTTTCTTGATTGCGTGTTACCTTGATCCACAAAGTAATGAGCTGTATGGATTCACAATGTTCGTATTGTCGTACATATATGTAATATGTTACACGTGCATGCTTCAATATAGATTGTCGTTTGCTCCTTATTACACGCTATCACTGCATGATTAGTTTGTGGGCATGAGTTGCTTCCTGAATGTAACTAGAGATTCTCTTGGAATTCTAGTATGTGCCCCGTGTGTTTTCTGTTTTTGTTCTTTACCCCCTGCAGTGCGTGCTGAATGAAGTAGTTGATCTTATAACCTTCTTATTACATTGTTCCTGGAACTTGGATCGTTCATTGCTTACACTGATAGATGCCTTTGTGGGTTGTCGAACACTATTATACTTGTGTTTCTCCACTTGAAATGTCTTCTCCATTTCTGTGGAGATTGTAATGATCATGCATTCATCTTCAGGACGTCCTGAAATCCAATATTATTTTAACCTTGCTCTGTAGTGTACATTGGAGATTGTAAGTTGTCTGAATTTCAGACTTGTTATCAGTAGGCCTTGTCGCATCTTGTACATTTGTTAGAATTCAACCTTGGTTGGCTATTTGCAGGGTCACTTGTCTCTGCTTCTATATATATATATACACACCTTTCACAAATTGATGTTCTATTCTACCGAAAATGCACTACAGTTGCTATATACTAGAGTACGACCCTGTTATTTCTTGTATGCTTGGCAAAAGGTACAAGTAGTTGATTAATTGATTTATAGAAGGCATGTCATCTTATTTGCAAAAAATCAGCATAATCGGTCATCTTATTGGTATTCACGAACAATGAAAATGATCTTGTTATGTGGAAACTAGCTGTATTGTATGTTGTGGGAGATCAGCTATATGTGAATGGCATGAGATTTGGATAGGCAGCATTAGCAATAGGAGAAAAAAATGCCCTTCCTCAGTGTGTACATGCATGCTGAACTGAGTGGCTGGACCTAGGCTAGGACGAGTTTAGAATGGCCAAATGATGGTGCATTGACTATTGACTAACTGGTTACCCATTCAAACTTACTTTATTTCCTTTCCAAAGACCGAACTCACTCTTTCAACATCTCATCAACTTGCTCATACGGTTTGTTGCTATGTCGTCAAACTAGTCACCATACTTCTTAACTACTCCCTTCGTCCCGGAGAACTTCATACATTAAGGTTAGCGTGCAGTTTTATGCGAAAAGTTAAAGTAATGATATAATATAGAAGAAGTGGGAAAAAATGTACTTTTAATGGTAAATTGTGTAATTTGAGTATAAAGTTGAAATTGTTTATTATTTGTTGGGTGTGAGGTAGCTTCTTTTTTTTTTAGTAATGTATGATGTTTTGTGGGGCAATTAAAAATGGCAAATGTATGAAGTTCTGTGGGACGGAGGGAGTACAAGGTTGTTAGAAACTTAAAATGAATTTATATGGGTGATTAAACCTTTTCAAATAGCTAAATTTCACTGATTTTGATTTGTAAATAAATATAAAATATTCTTTAGATTTACGGACAATAGGAAAAATCGAGTGAGTGTGTCAAATAATTAGGTGGAGGATATAAATTTCCTTATATTAGATTACAATAATTTGTCCTAAATTCCTAAAACGAAGCTATCAGGCACATTGTTAGAGTTACCATTCATTTGAAATTAGAATTGGGTTGAAGAACTAGTGTTTAAATTGTATGCGAAATATTCGAAAAAAATTAACGGATGAACAGCCGCATTTAACTCCATGTCAAAGAGATCGTAATTGAAAATTTTAAATTGGAAATTGGAAATTGCAACTAAGCCCGTTCTTTCACTAGCAACGAAAATATCCGTTGCTAAACACCAAAAAAAAATCTTTAAACGGCTCGGTCGAAAGATTGGTGACGAATTTGAAACCCGTCGCTAAATTTGGCGACAACATATTTTGACCGTCCCTGAATTTAGTGACAAAAACCGATTGACCAAATCGGTGACAGTTTTGTTATGTCATCGCTAGCCCGTCTCCTTTCAGCAGCGTATTAACGACAATTTTTAGATACTCATATGAGCGACGGAAATGATGTGTCCATCGTTGATATTATCAAATAGATTACTTTTTTTCCATCTAATTTATTGTTAGTAAATTTAATAGCTCGTACGACGACACACACGTAAAAAAAAAAGGAATACATTCATATTTATTCAATATTCGACTGTGTTAGAATTCATGAAACAGTTACATATTCAATCGATATAGAATCCAAATACATATTTTGAGATATAGTAGTTACATAATAACTGACACATATTCGACCGAGATAGAATCCATAACACATCTAAGTACTTGATGAACGGCGTTTACTATAGTATATGACCTTCTCGTACGGTCCACATCGGACATGTCGGATGTCGCCTTAGTTCTCAATTCTCCTTAATTCAAACTACCCATTTTAACCTCCACGAGCTATAAGCCCTTTCAGGGGTGAGTGCGGGCGGGTATTTACAAAAAATAAAACCAACCCACCTATACTGACGGGTGAATATTTGTTCGACCCACCGCGGGTAGAATAATTTTCCAACCTGTGGCAGTTTGGGTGATAACCGTGGCGGGTGGATTAGCGCGGCGAATTACTACATTAACTAAGATATTTTATAATCCATCAAATTAACAAAATATTTTGAAAGCAATTAAAATGATAAAATACCATTTTCACATAGTACGTAGTTTATTAGTTTATATATGAAATAACCCTAACTTTACTACTATTAACCTATTATATATTTCTATCTATTCATTTAAGTGACAATTAATTTATTTTACATATTTACATTTTTGGACCATATACGGTACCAAACGACGTGTACCTTCAAAAAAAGGAAGTCTAAAGAGCGGGTTACAATATAATCTATCTATACTACTTCATATCCTAAGCAGAACTAACTAGGTAGTTATTTTGCCAAAATAGAAGTCACCACACCAAAAGTTAAAAATTAGAAGAAAATGGTAAAATAATATGCTAGTTGATAACCAACTAATATACATGCAAGTGCATGTAATGTAATAATAATATATTTTTTAATTATAAAAATAAAACGAAAAAATAAATTCACTTAATTTATTTTATTCTTCTTTCTCTTTTTATTTTTCTTTTATTTAAATTAAATGTTGCATTATATAAACGGTCACGTGGATAATAGGTTCTAGAGAGTGTGTAGGATCCTAACTTCTAATGAAGACCATTACACCTGACCTGTAGGATGTTAGATTGTATTACGAATCATTTCATGATTCAAAAAGTGCTTTTAAAGTACACATTTTTCCTTTTGGTGTTAGAATATTTTTAAAGCTCAAAGTATGATAAAACAAACATTAGAGTGGTTTAGAATTCATTACTTCCACCATCTTATAGCCATCGTTTGTTAGTGTTACCATTTTATTGTGTTAGTTTCTTGATGAAATTCGTTATTGAGGGGCGGACCCAAGATTTCAACCGGGGGGCGAAATTATATATATGAGGTTTTTCCGAAAGTTGGGTGGGGGGGGGGGGGGGAAACTAAAATTTTCGAAAATAGCAGGTCCGCCCCTGTCGTTATGCTGTCTCAACATTTTATAATGTTAGTTTACGGTTTGATGCCTAACTAGTTCTCAAATTGGTGTGTTCAATTTGATTTTTCGTTTTTGAGTCCATTTTCAAATCTTATGTTAGTTTTACCCGAACAATCAAGTAACGCATATTACTGAATTTGAATAGCGCCATTTTGAAAGTCACTCAGTACACGGATTTCAAGTTGCATTTTTCACTTATTGGATTCTATCATTAGACGGTCTAAATTTCTCCAACAAACTGTTGACCAAGCAAATTGGTTACAACCTTCAGTCGCTGGAGGAGGCTAGCCGCCTTCGAAGTTACATAGAAGCAAGGTCCTTGGTCGATCAGTGAGGAAGGCCCTTGGTCGACTACGCCGTAGAGGAAGGCTAGTGGGAAGGCCCTTGATCGAAATGGAAGGTGCCTTGTCCAAATTGAAGTCTTAGCAACTCATTTCACTTGTATAATTTAATTAGTACTATTTGATTTGGATAAAAAAACTCTAGAAATTTCAAGTTGCCTCAAAATAACCTGTTGATACAGAAATATGTCCATGACGTCCTAACCGCTCTGTCACGGACTACAGTCCTAAGCGTGACGTCCTAACCGCTCTGTCACGGACTACAGTCCTAAGCGGGACGTCCTAACCGCTCTATCGGACTACAGTCTTAAGCGTGACGTCCTAACCGCTCTGTCACGGACTACAGTCCTAAGCGGGATGTCCTAACCCAACCAACCTATTGGGCCACAGGCCTATCAAGACATTGGGCCATGGGCCTAGAGCATTGTTGGCACAATCTGGGATGGACACTTAGCGCGATCTTTCCTTTCTCAAGGGAAACCTATAAATATGGATATATCCTCACAATGCAAAGTAAGTGAAGTCTTCTTCCTAGACTCTTACCTTCTCAACTATTATACAGAGTAGATCTCGCCTCTTGAGTAAGTCTCGAGCCGGTTTGACACTTAGCAAACCGGTCCTAACCCCCCTCCAAGTCACTTGTGGGTCCTTAGGCATCGCCTCTTACCAAGATTTCTGCCTACGGGCTCTTACTCTTTGGTTCTTACAAGCAAGGTGGTTCTTACTCAATGGTGGTCTAGGTACTTAGAGTGAAGGAAAGCAAGGAAAATTCATTAAGTGGTTGGGGGACTTTTCCCCTCAACATTTTGGCGCCGTCTGTGGGAATCTTTCCAAAAAGTTCCGTTCTCTTCAGTAATGGCAAGAACAAGAAGGTCCGTAAGAACCAACACTACTGCGGTTAGGACGCCCTCCCCAAGGCAAAGAGGCAAACCTCCCACTCGGAGGGGAAGAGTGGCAAGAGCCACTTCAAGAAACACAGTGGACTATCCAAGTGATGGTCGCACTGCTAGTCTCTTCAGAAGAGGAAAGAGCCGCTAATCCTTCAATAAGAACTCAAGCATTCGGAGTTGAAGGACAAGTTCCTCCGCCAGGAACACATGGTCCTCCTCCTAAACGAAACTTCACTCTTCCAAACGTGGCAGGTGCTCACCGCCTCCTCGGAACAGGTCCTTACCATCTCCTCGGAGTCGATCCTCACTGTCGCCTCGGACCTGGTTCTGACCATCTCCTCGGAGCAGGTCCTCATCGCCGCCTCGGAGTTGGTCCTCACCATCTCCTCGGAGTTGGTCCTCACCATATCCTCAGAGTCGGTCCTTACCATCTCCTAGGAGCAGGTCCTCACCATCTCCTCGGAGTTGGTCCTCACCACCTCCTCGGAGTCGGTCGTCCTCACTGTCGCCTCGGAGTCGGTCCTTACCATCTCCTCGGAGCAGGTCCTCACTATCTCCTCGGAGTTGGTCCTCACCGTCGCCTCGGAGTCGGTCCTTACCATCTCCTCGGAGCAGGTCCTCACTATCTCCTCGGAGTCGGTCCTCACCGTCGCCTCGGACTTGGTTCTCACCATCTCCTCGGAGTCGGTCCTCACCGTCGCCTCGGACTTGGTTCTCACCATCTCCTCGGAGTAGGTCTCACCGTCGCCTCGGACCTGGTTCTTACCATCTCCTCGGAGTAGGTCCTCCCCATCTCCTCGGAGTCGATCCTCACCATCCCCTCGGACCTGGTTCTCACCATCTCCTCGAAGTCGGTCCTTATCATCTCCTCGGATAAGGTCTTCACAATCTCCTCGGAGCAGGTCCTTACCATCTCCTCGGAGTTGGTCCTCACCGTCGTCTCGGACCTGGTTCTCACCATCTCCTCGGAGTCGGTCCTCACTAGAGGTGTTATCTGGGCCAGTCGCAGAACAGCCCGGCACGGACCGGCCCGCTTAAAAACCGGCCCGAACCGGCCCGTTTAATATTTGGCCCGGCCCGGCCCGGCCCGTTTAAGTTTAATGGGCCATAGGGGCCTTTGTTTTGGAGGCCCGGCCCGGCCCAGACCGGATAAGCCCGGACCAGCCCGGGACCGAATTAGCCCATGGACCGGCACGGCCCCTTAGCCCGGCCCACTATGTCGCTGGTCCGGGCCGGGCCTACCAATTTTTTTTTTTTTTTTCATCTCCTTTCTCTTTGTTTCAATTCAACTTGATTGATTTTTGACCTCCTTTTTGTATTAACTAATAGAGGAGAAAGGGTATTCAAATTCCATAGCATTAATCATTTTGACCCGCAGGAGATCCGGACCCCTTTTTTTCTGATCCTGCGAGAAAAAGGAAGAAGGCCTCCTTCCGGGGGGGCCCGAGCCATCAGTGAGATACCACTCTGGAAGAGCTAGAATTCTAGTTATCGTGCCCACGGTAAACGCTGGGTAGCCAAGTGCGGAGCGGATAACTGCTGAAAGCATCTAAGAACCCTTTTCCTTAGGATCCTTTCAAATAGAAATAGAGAACGAAGGAACTAGAAGGATTGTTAGAATTCCCTTCTTCTAGAAGGATCATCTAGAAAGCGATTCCGTAAGGAATTTGGAATCAACTAATGTCGGTGTTGTATTAATGGGTGTACCTGGCAGCTCGTATTGTTTGTTGACCAGAATTCAGAGGTTTTGAATCTACCCTTGTGTGATTCCTGTTGAAGCATACCCTAACCGCTCTATCGGACTACAGTCCTAAGCGGGACGTCCTAACCGCTCTATCGGACTACAGTCCTAAGCGTGACGTCCTAACCGCTCTATCGGACTACGATCTAAGCGGACGCCCTAATCATCTATCGGACTACAGTCCTAAGCGTGACGTCCTAACCGCTCTGTCACGGACTACAGTCCTAAGCGGGATGTCCTAACCCAACCAACCTATTGGGCCACAGGCCTATCAAGACATTGGGCCATGGGCCTAGAGCATTGTTGGCACAATCTGGGATGGACACTTAGCGCGATCTTCCCTTTCTCAAGGGAAACCTATAAATATGGATATATCCTCACAATGCAAAGTAAGTGAAGTCTTCTTCCTAGACTCTTACCTTCTCAACTATTATACAGAGTAGATCTTCAGTCTCTCTTGAGTAAAGTCTCAGACCGGTTTGACACTTAGCAAACCGGGTCCTAACCCCCCCCCCCCCTCCAAGTCACTTGTGCAGGTCCTTACGCATCGCCTCTTACCAGTACGACAGTTCTTACGGGCTCTTACTGTTTGGTTCTTACAAGCAAGGTGGTTCTTACTCAATGGTGGTCTAGGTACTTAGAGTGAAGGAAAGCAAGGAAAATTCATTAAGTGGTTGGGGGACTTTTCCCCTCAACATAACCCAATATAATACTTTCACCCACACATACCTACCATCACTCACATTCCTCTTCCTCTCCTTCTCACTTTATCATATCCGCGACCCCCTTCCTTTCTACTCACAAATCAGACCGGGGCAGGTTCGAAATGCACAAGATGAGGGAGAAAGGAGCATGGAGATCGTGGTTGGGAGCGATATGCTGCGATGATGACCGGAGTTGGGTGTTTCCGATGGAGGTTTTGTGGTAAGTTGGAGGCGGTCTGCGGCGAACTGAGAGGAAGAAGAGGCCAGAGAGGAAGAAGAAGGAGCAAGGCGCATTTCGCCGGGATTGATTCTTTTCCGGTGAGAGGTATGCCGGAGTGGGAGGAGTAGAGGACGGTGAGAGGGTTCTCAACGAGCTGAGGTGCTATGATTGTGGCTGAAGGTTCCGGTGGCTGAGACTGGTTAGAACTCGTTGTTTTTCGGTGGCTAAGTACAAGCTGTAAAATTTTCAGCGTCCCTTTTTTTTTTTTTTTTTTTTGAGTAGCTCTACTAGTGGAAAAGTGGTGTTATCATTCTGCTCGGAGTTTGGACAGATCATTCTAGTCTTACTTAGGCAGATTGTAAATTGTTTTTTCCTATGAGCCTCGTTACTTTGTAGTGATGTAAAACAAACATATGTATGATTTTTTTTTATCAAACGGTGTTCGGTGATATTCATTGAATTTGGTTGGTGGATTTGAGAATTTGTGAAGTAGCACAATCGTTCTTTTGTCTCTCATGATATTTGTTAGAACTGTAGGACCGGGATTGGTACTTCTGGACAGTTTCGAACGATGTTGACTATTGATGTTGAGTCAACACCGTTTCTCAACAGTGAACAGTGATCGACCAGACTACGACAACAATGAACTGTAATCAACAAAACTCAGAAAAGTGCAGCGGAATAAAACTGAACACAAGATTTCTCAAGCCGGTATATAAAGATACCGACAGTGCCGTAGCAAAACTTCTACTAGATATGAAAAGTAGAATTACAAAAAGAAGTTTAATTCAATCACAAACGATTGATTAAACTTACAGAAAACTAGACCTAGAACAGATAAGAAAAACCTATTCTAGTTCAATGATACTAGAGTAATTCTCAATCTTTAGAGAACACTCACAAGTAAACACCGAAGTAAAAGTCTAGTAAAGCAAGACGCCTAAACAATATAATGTTCTCTCTTTTTTTGTTCTTGGAGTCGGCACCTTGCATTGGCTTGATCTTCTCATATATATAGATGCCAGAATCGATCTCATGGAGAAGGCTCAAGCCCAAGTTGAAACCTGTTGGGTTTCTTTAATAAGGAAACTGCCTTCTTCTTAATATCTTTAGTATAAGGAATCTTCTATATATCAATCTCTTTTAAATCTCACTTTCCTTATAGCATCAGATTCTTCCTTGAACAATATGGCAGCTTCCTTCTTCACAATCCTAATTGCACATGACTTCCCTTATTCTTCAAGCAGCCTGCTTCTCTTAATTTTCTTTCCTTTTGCTACAGTAACTGCTACAGTGCCCGTTTTGCTACAGTGCCCGTTCGTGATCCATTAAGTATGTTGAGGCCCAACTTGATATATCCTACAAAATAACCATAGAAAACAAATACAATCATCGAACCGGTTAATAAACGAAGAAAGGCCGAATTAACAAAACAAGTGCAATATAAATTGCACTTTCAATCTCCCCCTTAATTCTTGCCTTTCTTCACAAAAACCTGAAATGTAGTTAGTAGGAAAACACAAGGTAATATCAAGCAACTCCCCCTTACTCCAAGGACTCCCCCTTAAAACAAAAAACCAAGAGTACAAACATTCTCCCCCTTTTTTGTGAGGAAAGAAAGAAAACAAAGTTCTTTTACATAAACTTCACCATCTTGGTAATCTGTTGAGAACCTGTAGACAAGGTACCAATGTTGTCGAAACGATGTTGACTCAACATTGTAGTCAACACTGGCAAACAAAGTAGCAAAAGCAGGACTATAGGACGAATCAGCTGAAGAGTAGTAATTAGGAATAGAGTGGATGGTCAGCTGGAGGGCAAAGATGTGAAGAGAGTGGATGGTCAAGTACACAGCTTACAAGATAAGTCATGATGGGTGTTGTTGGGTTTGCTTCAAGGTAGATTCCTGCAGATATATATCAAAGCAACGAAAAACTGTGCACAACTGTTAATTAAAGATTAAAGTTGCAAGTAAAAAAGTTATCCGTCAAGTCAATGTAATAAGATAAACAGATAAACCCTAGGGAGGTTGACCAAAAATCTTGATTTTAAGAAAATGACTTGAAATGCAAGAACAAGAAGGCAGAAACCCAAAATCCCAAGAAAACACCTCAGACCTACTCCCCCTCAAACCCAAAAACACACAGAAAAGAAACACATACATAAACGAAAAACACAGTGGTTAAACAAACAGTACTTCAAGCACAGTCAATGTTGACTTTGAATGTTGACTCAACATTGATGACAACATCGGGAAATCAGACCACTCTTAGTGTAAGTCAGCCATGAAACCAAGTCTCAAAATGTGCAGATTCGATTAACACCACTGATGCTGCAGGCAAAACAGAAAGAGAAAGGAATACCAAAGAAACACACCCAACATTGCCTCAAAAAGTAAATTGAACAATTAGCATGAATTTGAGTGGGGGTGACCATGAGACCGTGAACCATGTCAGATAATTGGAACACGTATGAATCCGCTCCAAAGCCGAAGCCTATGCGGAGTTAGGCAACACACGTCTCATGGCATAAAGATCACTCATTTGACCACATTGGGTAATTTGGTACTCAGAAAGTGAACCAGCAGCATTACGAGAATCGGCACTTTTGTGCGTGTTTTCAAAGATGCAGCCATCAACCCTCACGACATATGACACATTGGCCACGTCGATATTTGGATAGTATTTGAAACCTGCCCAACACGATCCTCGACGGAAACACTTCGAGCCCTTTTTATCATAATTCATTAGATTTATTAAGTATAAAGGACAGGAGGCAACATCAAGTGCGAGTCAAGGTACGAGTAAAAATAGCCAAAAAGCAGCAAAAGTGGGTTTTACATAAAGCAAACACACAGAGACTCGATACCTTTCAACCTTGGTTTCAAATAGCCTTTCAAACCCTAAGCATCACCACTGTAAGCTACAAACCGAGAACAACCATTGACCAGTACAGAAGCACAAGCACAGAAACACATAGAAGAACTAAAAAGTAAAAACAGAAAACAACATCACTTATTCTATTTTTTCAATGTTGACCGTGATGTTGAGTCAACATTGGTACTCAACATTGATAATCACAGAGAGCACAGACCGAGAGATCTTCGAAGACTGAAAAGTCTCTCAATATCTAACGGCTTGGTAAAAATATCTGCAAGTTGATTGGTTGTATCTGTGTGTTCTATGTCAATAATTTGCTTATTGACCAAGTCCCTAAGAAAATGATGCCTAATATCTATGTGCTTAGTGTGAGAGTGTTGAACATGGTTCTTAGAGATATGTATGGAACTAAGGTTGTCACAGAACATCAAAAGGGTAGCACTTTGAAGACCATAGTCATGCAACATATTTTTCAACCAAACTAGTTGAGACACACAACTCCCAGCTGCTACATATTCAGCAGTTGAAAGTGACACACAGTTCTATTTCTTGATATATATACCAAGACACTAAATTAGAACCAAGATAAAAGCAACCTCCACTAGTGGATATTCTATCATCTAGATCACCAGCCCAATCAGAATCACTAAATCCCACCAGATTAGTGTTTGTATCACATGCAAACCATAATCCAAGATTAACAGTTCCTGATATATATCTAAGGATTCTTTTAACAGCAGTTAAATGGGGGCTTTTAGGGTTGGACTGATACCTGGCACACATGCATACAGAGAACATGATGTCAGAACGGTTGGCTGAAAGATACACAAGGCTGCTGGTCATTGTTCTGTACAGTGTTGGGTCAACATCCGCGCCAACATCGATTCTGCTCAGCTTCAGAGAGGTACCCATAAGTGTACTGCATGATTTAGAGTTCTCCCAGACACGAAAGAAGCTGAGTTCACCAATCATATTCATCTCAAAGGTACCTATCATAGTTTGCACAAACTGATGTACTATGGAAAGATTAGTCAAGATAAGCACAATATAATCTTCTTTTGCACGATTGCAATTGTGGGGATCAGCCACCACGTAGCAGTTGTCAGGAGACTTGGTACCTGTCATTTCAAAACATTTCTCCATGCAAGTATGTACTTTACAAGTGTGGTTGTTAAATTTGACCTTCAAATCATCATCACACATGACATCCACTAATAAGGTTAGCAGTTAAACCTTCAACTAACAGTACATTTTTCAAGGTTGGGAAACCATCAAGAATTAACACCCCTTTCCCAAGTACTTTACTCTTGTATCCTCCTCCATAAGTTACCATTCCAGTCTTTTGAGAGACAAAGTTAGAAAGATAACTCAAGGTTCCTGTTATATGTCTTGAACATCTGCTATCAAAGTACCATCTACCTGCATTGTTAGGAGAGGTAGCCACAGAAAAAGCAATATTACAGACAGTCTTTTCCCTAGGAGCCCAAACTCTCTTATACTTTTCTCTAGAGTTTTTCCCAGTTCCAGAGACTTTTTCTTTCTGACTAGAGACAGCATGGTAAGATTTAGACACAGAGTTCCTGGAACTAGACACTGTTGATGTCAATGTTGACTCAACATCGGACTCAACATTGGATTTTTCATTCTGCTTAACAGGAGCCACCAAAGGAACAGATTCTGGAACGGACACTTTAGATTTCTCTTCTTTTGAAACTGACATATTCAATGCTGACTTAACCACATGTTTTTCTATCTTACCCTTTTTCAGATCTCTTAGATAAGCAAAGCAGTAGGGTTTTATGTGACCAGTCTTAAGGCATTATTGACACACAAAAGTCTTTTTGGTTCCTTCCACAACCTCACCCTTTTCTTTGACAAACACAGGAGCATCAATAAGATCAAAAGGAGGTTTGACTTTTTGCATAGCATCAATCCAATTGTCATCTTTTAAAGCTTTTTTTACATACTTAGGTTCAGTGAGAGAGACAAAACAAGAGGAACTTACAGATTGACAGATTGTTGCATATCTTACCATGTCCTTGTGGTTTTTCCGAGTGTTTCCTCTTAAGCTCATTCTTCCACTGGTGCTTCCGATGACTTGATAACTTAGATGATCTTTGCGAATCCTTGGGGGTGGATTACATCTGATGGAATCCAGAGGCACTGTCGGTTCCAGAACAGGTTCATCTTCATTTTCAGAGACCGATTCATCTGATGAGCTCTCCCCCTGCAATGTTGGGCGCAATGTTGAGTCAACATTGTGATCACCATTGACTCCATCTTCTCTGACAGTGACAGTGACTGGGGAATCTGGTTCAGTACCGGTCTCATCTTTTTTAAGTTCTGCATCTTTCAGTTTCAGCTCTTCCACCATCGCTTCGTCAGTGAACTCTTCTTCAAAGGGACAATCTATAGATAAATCAACTGAGCCATGCAAACAGTAAATGTTAGTAGACCCAGAGTTTTCAGAGTCCAAAGATTTATCTCGGAATATCTCTTCACAGTTCTGTGAGTCATCATAATCAAAGAAGAGGATCTGTGATGATGTTGAGTTTTCATTGTTGACCAAACATCGATTTCCAACATCGTCCAGAACAGAGGACAGAGCTGCAACACAACCTTCTGTAGTATCAACTTCCTGTTCGTCACCTGAATCATCACTAAGACAAGCAAGAAACGTTTTTCCCTTCTTACGAAGAGTGTTAGCACATTCATTCTGAAAGTGACCCCATCCTTGACATTCAAAACACCTAACTTTGTCTAGTCATTTAGAATCAAAACCAGGAAGTTCCATGGCCTTATTGAACTTGCCAGTAGCCTTAGGATTACTTGGGGAGGCATTGTTAGAATTCTTCCTAAAGCTGGTTTTGTTGAACTTTCTAAGCAACTTAGTATAAGCTTTACCAAAGGCTTCTACAGTCATCTCATCAGACTCATCACTACTGCTATTAGACTCAGGGATTTTTTATTTGGAGTGCATAGACATACTAATAATTTTCGTAACATTGGCTCTCATCCTGGTCCGTTGCTTTGATGGAAACAAGGGTGGAGTAGTACGCCTTCAACTGGGGGAAGTACGCCTTCAACAAATTCCTTGGACATGTCGAGGAATTTGAGCCCAAAATCATCAATGGCCTTGCTGAGCCAAAAGCCAATATGCACTTTGGCCTCAGAATTTGTCATATTCTGGAAACCATGGGGATCACTCTTAGAGAAAAACAAGAAATCCCTGTCACCAACTCTCTTTTCAGACACGCCTTTGAAGAGAAGGAGAAAATTGCTGCTGAACAAGTACTTAGAAAGGCTGAGGAATCTACACAGCAAGGTGAGGAGGTTTCTGAGCAAGCTCAAGCTAAACCTCCAGCTGCCAAAAGAAAAAGAGCTCAAGGAAAAAGGACCACCAAGTCCATAAACATTCAAGAGGCACAACCTTCTGGAGATAAAATCTCAGAAGATGTTGTTCGCCCAGAAAGGCAGTTCCAGAAAGCCTCAAGACAGGCTGCTCCAGAAATCTCCAGAGATGATAGAAATATCATAGATGGGTCTGCACAAACACAGAACAACGATTCTGAGGATGATGAAGTAATCGCTTCTGTACTCAAAAGATATAAGCTTGAGACCCTTGGAGAAGCTTCAAACTTAGCTCTTCAGAAAGAAAAGAGCCCCTCTGCCCAGCAGGAAGAAGAAGGACTGGGTGAGAAAGATAGAATGTTGGAAGATATTGACATTGCTTCCACATTCATAATACCAGCACTCAACATTGCTGAAGAAAACCCTGTTCTTGAACAGGTTCCTCAACCTTCTGAGAGAGCTCAACTCTCAGAAAGGGATCAAACTGAGATGGAGACTCAGAATGATATTTCAGAGGAGAACAACAATGAGCACAGAGAGACTGTGGAATCACCACAAGTCCAAAAGATCAATGATCAGCCTGACTCTATTCAGGTAGCAAAAGTAGTTTATATCTAACTTGTAAACATTAAAATGTTAACTAGTTACTCATAAGCTCCATTTGTTACAGGCCATTTTGGAGACACATTTTCAGGGAGAAGTAAATTTGTCCACCCCTCTGAATGAAGAAAAGGTTCCTCCAACCTCAGAACAACAAGAAGAGCCTGTCCAACAGGTAGTTAAGTTATCTCTGAATAAGAAATAACTTGCTTAAAATGTTCATGTCTTGTGTTCTAATTTCTTTTTGTCTCAATTTAGGCTCTAACTGAGAAAGTAGTGGTGGTGGAACAAACCCTCCAACACCAAGAAAATCCAGAAGCTGAAAAGCTTTATGAAGAAGCATTTACTGAGCCTTCTGATGAGAAGGTAAGCACTCAGTAATAATCTTCTTCAAAGAATGATCTGGATATACCACTACTAAATCTACTATGTTTGTTCTTACAGGCTCAGTCAGAAGAACAATTAAAGGATAAAAGCTCGTAATGACTCCTCCAATAGAAACTGAAACTGCTGAACAAGCAGTATCTGCAGAAAAGGCTCCAGAAACCCCCAAGGTTTCTGAGAAAGATGCAACTGAGCTTCCTCACTTGAAAGTAAGTGAAGTCTCATAAAGCATCTCTCTACTTATCTTTTCTGATAAAAGTTTCTAAACATACTTGATTTTGTTTCTCAGGTTCAAGCAGAAAGAAAGGTTGTTGAGGATCAGACTTCTCCTCACAACAAGGTATCTGCGGCCTTTGTGCCAAAGCAAGCGATAGTCCAAGCAAATGAGCCTAGTGTTTCTACACAGGTATACTCAGAAAGCTTACTTTTGCTCACAAATACCAACTCAAGTGGTTTGAACAAAACTAACTTGGTCCCTTTCTTTCAGGCTCAAAGTTTTGTGCCAGTTGATTTACTCAGGGCTTTCCAGAAGCACACTCTCAAGAAACATCTAAAGTGCTTCAGACAATGGCAGAAACTCAGAAAGGCTGACCTTTCTGAAATAGCACGAGTAATCGACGTCCCAGAAAAGAGAGCAATAGCCCTAAATCTGGAAGACTACATCCATGCATTGTTCCCAACAGAGTCTTATTCGTTTGCCACTCTGATGCATGAAGACTTCATTCATGAAGTGGCACAAAAACTTCTTGCAGACTTCAAAGCTGCGGATGCTCAAACCCAAGAACAGATGGTAACCCTTCCTGCCCTGCCTAGTAAGCTCACTACTTACCCAGCTGAGCAAGAAGAGGTCAATGGGAGAATGATTACATTTCCAAAGTGATCAACTTGATTTCAGAAGACGAAGAGGAGATAGACGAGAATGACTATCAAGAACCCCCTTCTGAGCATCCAAATCAAGGGAACAAGAAGGATGATGATGATGATGATAATGATCAGAATGATGATCCCCAACCTGGACAAGGCGGGATTCAGAAAGCTAGCAAAGGAAGTGGAGAAAAGGCTACTCCTTCCAATGCTCAGAAAGCCCCATCATCATCACCCTCAAAGTCTCATCAGAATACCCAACAGGCAGAACAAAACGATATACTTGAAGAGATATCTGCCGCTGAGTTCAGGATTGAACAACTCAGAAAGGTATTGGAAGAAGAGAAAAGAATCAACTTAGAGTGTCAAGCTCTTGTTGATGAAAAGGAAGCCAAAATCCAAAAGCTCAAAGAAGCTAACATTCTGGAATTGGCACTCCTAGATGAGCAAAGAATTTTGAAAGATGCCATTGTTGTCACAGCCGCTGAAATAGATGCCATGGATGACAATGATGATGATGAACAAGATGATGCTGAGACTGCATCAGAAAGACCTTCTCAGAAGGCCAGCATACTTGACAGAAAGCAGAAAACGGTTGTAAATCTGCAAACTATTCAAGAAAAGAATCACGAGAGTAATGCTGAAAACAACCAAAACTTGATTACTGATGCAGAAGATGAGAGACTTATCACTCATCACAAGAGAGCTCTACTCGCACCTCATATTTTCTCTGCACCAAGTAGCTCAAGAAATGAAGAGCACCGTGCCAGAAACAGTATCTTTCTGGAACTCAGAAAGACACTAGTTGCTCAAGACACAGAAGTGCTACAATCTGTCCCAGAAGAGATGAAGCCATTGGCTGCTGTGTTACTCAACCGAGCAACCAACATAGCTCTCTCTCAGAAAGACCTAGGGTTGGTCAGGGATGAGGATTGCAACAATGCTAATGCAGCATTCAATGAAGCCAGCCATGCTGTTCTGCAAGCCAACGCCATTCCTAGGCCACTTGAAGAGCTCAACAGAAAGGAGCAGGAACTGGTTAAGTAGAACCACGAGCTGAGAAAAGAAATCTAAGAATTGGTCAGGGTGCACAACAATCTCCAGAAAAACTTTGACTCACTCTTTGAAGCTTATGCTATTATGAGTCAGTCATTCATGACTAAGGGGGAAGAAGAAGAGATGCCTCAGAAAGGCAGAGGAAGAAAGAGAAAACAACTTATGCCTCCCTCCTCAAGTCAACTAGTCATCAAGGACACTGGAAACGCCCCTACTGAAGAAGTTGTTCCAGATCAACCAGCCAGAAGAAGTATGGTCACTAGGGGAACCAAGTCCCTTAGGATCTCAGAAGGGAACAACCAAAAGAATCCCGAAAAAGGAGAAGACCAAGAAGAAGGAGAAGTAAGAGGTCAAGAAAGCTGCAAGCCTCCATTGTTGAACTTCAATGATGATGATGAGGATGAATCTGATACAGATGAACATCCACTTCACAAAAGAAGAAGGCAAGCAAGCACCTCACAACCCCCTCTGGCAGCAATGCCTTTGGCATGTAACTCCTTCCGAAATACCAAGTCAATACAAGGAACTTCTACCAAAGACAAAGGCGGGAAGAAAGGGTTAGAGGATCTCTGACGTAAGACCACCCAATGAAAAGCAAGAAGGATTCCCGAACAAGTAACAAACAGAAATTGTTCAAGAAAGGCCAACTGATACCCACATTGAATATATGAAGACGAGTAATGAAGAGTCTTCATATAGGTGCATTCTGAACAAGAGAGGGTATTGGATTCTGGAACTACAACATTTACTTGTTAATGATAAGTTTCCAACTCCCATCCTCAACCAGATACTGAAATGGAGAGAAGGTAAGCCAGAACTGCTAAAAACTGAGCACCTTCATGCCTGGCTAAACTTTGAAGTAGAGAAGAGAAATGATGCCAGAAAGATGGATCTCTCCTTTGCCTGTCCTTACCCAAAGCCCGAAGATGTACACAAGGTACGAAAACTGGATGGTAGCTACAGCAAGAAGAACAAACTAGGTGTTTCAACCTATGAGTCATTCTATATGACATTGGATGAATACCTAGATGATATACACTATCTGGAAGAAATATACAAATATTTCAACCTATCTCAGCTGCAAGTAGACCATGCCTGGGTCTGGGGAAAATACTTCTGGGTCAAACACTTTCTGTGGAAAAATCATAAGCTTGGCAAGAGTTACCAAGAAATATGTGACTTATCCAGAAAGACAGAACTCTCTATCAGAAGGACTCTTTATGATTATGTCCAAGAATGCAGAAAAGTGGATGCACAAGCCAACTGATCCGGAAAGGATGCTGAAGAACTTGAGGTATCTAAACCCAAGTTACATTTCTGAAGACTTGAAGATTAGTAATTTTAGAATTTCTTTTTGGAGCTTGGATCCTCCTTATTCTAATTTACTAAGTGTGTTTTGTTACCTTTGTAATCTTGCTGATTGTTTCTAATTTTACTCTATCTGTAAAAGTTGCATCTCGTTCTGTAAACTGTACCTTTCGGACGATCATACTCTCAGAAACTTTTTAATAGATGACAACATATCAGCAAAGATCACTTCTTGTGATTTGGTTGATGTTTACTTTCTGCACTTAATTCAACAAAAATTGAATATCTTTTGAAATGATTAAGTGGTAGATTGTTTTCTCTTCCAGGATTACAAATTTGTAATAGGACCTAAAAGATAGTCATGGATGACTGATCAAAAAGGGGGAAATTTGTTAGGAATATCTGTTAGTATTTTGATCACTCATCACATGCTCCTATCTTAGCCAGAAAGGTGATTAAGTACTCTTGGTTCACTTGAACATTGTAAAAGAGGAAATCATTGAGTATGATTAGTCTAGTAAATCTTGTATTAGGATTATGGGTCTCTGAGTGTAATTTTTATTTTAAGAAGACCATGAAGATCAATCCTAGCAACGGAGCTTATCTGAAGATTAGAAGACTGAAGATTGCACAAGATTTATGAAGACATCAAGGTTTAGTCTAACTCAGAAAGACCATGTTCTTAATCCTCAATTAAGTGTATTTACTTACATTTGAAGTAAGGATATGAACATATGACATCATGAGTAAGGAGCATGCTAGCCGTCAGAAAGGCTCTTGTTTCCGTTGGACTAAAGGACAATGAACAGTACTATGCATTAAATGCATTGGCAGAATTGCCACAGAAAGCAAGTCCTCTCTGAGAAATGAGATAGTGACCTCTGAGTACATAGTTCAAGATATAAACGGATATAATTTGATAGAGAGCACAACGAATATAATTCAAATGCCTCTCAAATTTATCTATATATATCACAAACTTAGATGTTGAGAAATACACCTTAGAACGCTCTATCTTGCAAACTTACCATCAAGCAAAGTATTCTCTCAAGCACTCTACTATCCTTTCTGAAAGCTTTCTGATTGCTTAAAGAATCACTAGTAGTTCTAAGTTGTCCTGAACCTTAACAAGAGATTGTTATTCGTGAAAGAGTTGAACTGTCAGATACCCTTTCTGAAGCTCATTCTCCAGAACGGACATCAATTACTTGGTCAAGAAGAGCGCATCGCCATCCACTGAACAAGTGCATTAAGTAGTCTTGTTCTATCAGGCTCTCTGAAAACATAACTGAAAAGTTATACGAGAAGCCTCTCTCACAAAAACCATATAACCAAACACCAACACGGCGTGGAGTAGAGGAAGTACTTGATTTGGGAAATCAGGTAATAACTCCAAGGTTATCTGAGTAGAGGAAGTACTTAGCTCTAGGAGCTGGGGAATAACTCAGGGGGAACATTTAGTTGGGAACCATTTGTTAAGAATCTTACAATAGGATTATTGTAAGGTGAACTCAATTATCTGTTCTAGTGAATTCTAGGTCTCAGAAAGACCGAAGTGGATTAGTTGGAGGATTACGCCACCTCCAGATACCACTATACTTGCTATGTCATTTACCTTTCTGTATTTACATTTCAGAAAAACACACACACACACATATTGTTTCTACACTTATCTTTCCTAAAAGACTTCCGCGCTCTGAAACTAAGTATCAGAAACCCCCAGGTTTCTGAGAAATTGTGTTTATCGACAAAAGTTTTAAAAGACTATTCACCCCCCCCCCCTCTAGTCTTTTACTTTGCCGTTATCTGGACCAACAGAATCCATAACATATCTAAGTACTTGATGAACGGCGTTTACTATAGTATATGACCTTCTCGTACGGTCCACATCGGACATGTCGGATGTCGCCTTAGTTCTCAATTCTCCTTAATTCAAACTACCCATTTTAACCTCCACGAGCTATAAGCCCTTTCAGGGGTGAGCTCGGGCGGGTATTTACAAAAAATAAAACCAACCCACCTATACTGACGGGTGAATATTTGTTCGACCCACCGCGGGTAGAATAATTTTCCAACCCGTGGCAGTTTAGGTGATAACAGTGGCGGGTGGATTAGCGGGCGAATTACTACATTAACTAAGATATTTTATAATCCATCAAATTAACAAAATATTTTGAAAGCAATTAAAATGATAAAATACCATTTTCACATAGTACGTAGTTTATTAGTTTATATATGAAATAACCCTAACTTTACTACTATTAACCTATTATATATTTCTATCTATTCATTTAAGTGACAATTAATTTATTTTGCATATTTACATTTTTGGAACATATACGGTACCAAACGAGGTGTACCTTCAAAAAAAGGAAGTCTAAAGAGCGGGTTACAATATAATCTATCTATACTACTTCATATCCTAAGCAGAACTAACTAGGTAGTTATTTTGCCAAAATAGAAGTCACCACACCAAAAATTAAAAATTAGAAAAAAATGGTAAAATAATATGCTAGTTGATAACCAACTAATATACATGCACGTCCATGTAATGTAATAATAATATATTTTTTAATTATAAAAATAAAACGAAAAAATAAATTCACTTAATTTATTTTATTCTTCTTTCTCTTTTTATTTTTCTTTTATTTAAATTAAATGTTGCATTATATAAACGGTCACACGGATAATCAGATATGTAAACGTCAGTTTATACTATAGTATTTAAAAAAAAAAACTCAAAAGGTCTGTTTTCAGAGCTTTCGACTGTCTTTACCCCCAAATTGAAGCTCTTCAACTCCGGCGCCTCCATTGTACCTGTCCGTCCTCCGCCACACCGGTGACCGTGCCTCTCCGATTTCTGTTCTCGCCTCCATCTGAAGTGAGTCAATTGCTCTCTCTTTTTGTTTGAAATCAGATTCTTTTTGGTTAATATAATATAATAGGTTCTAGAGAGTGTGTAGGATCCTAACTTCTAATGAAGACCATTACACCTGACCTGTAGGATGTTAGATTGTATTACGAATCATTTCATGATTCAGAAAGTGCTTTTAAAGTACACATTTTTCCTTTTGGTGTTAGAATATTTTTAAAGCTCAAAGTATGATAAAACAAACATTAGAGTGGTTCACACTGCACATTTACGAAAACATTACAGAGATACGTTAATAACATTACACGAGTAACGTAGAACATTGTAGACAACACACAACAAATATCATTAGCAACGTTACACGTATTACATGCTCCATATCACATATAACATTACATACATAAGACACAACATTGTACAAATTAGCTAGAACATTTGAACGGTTTTCTTTGCGATTTGTTTCAGATCAGTTTTCAAATTTCAACTTCTATTGTGAAAAAATTCATTCATCAATTTTGAATCAAAACATTGTTAAAACTTATATACGAACATATTTTGAGTAGATCGGTGGATAAACAACCAATCGTAGTAGAAATACCAATTTTCGAGCATATTTTGATGTACTCTGTTTAGTTGAACATCCTACATATAAACAAGAACATTACAGAAATAAGCCAAAACATAACACATATTAGCTAAAACACTTGAAACAAAAATTACGCGATTTTCATATCCGATTCGAAATTTCAACTACAATTGCGAAATAAACACCGATTTTACATAAATTATGTCGAGATCTAGTTGTTCGTACCTTCATGATGTTGTTTCCGGTGAGATTGAGCCGTTTTTTAGCTTTTTTCCGGCGAGTTCGAGCTTTTAGTATATTAATATTATAATCATATTACATCAATTCAACTAATATACTCCCTCCATTTCAGAGAAAGTATTACATTTTGACTTTAATCGTTTGTCTTGAGCCAATTAAATTTCTCATAAGCGATAATAGTAAATAATTTAATAAAATCATATAATAAAATTTAATTACTAAATTTTTATTATATAATTTAATAATTTATTTATTAATATCGTTAAGAATAAATCATAATTGACGAACGATTAATACCGCATAATAAGAAATGTAATAATTTTTCTGAAATACAGGGAGTATCATTTTATCTAACAATCAATTACAGAATAACACAAATATCCACTCTGACCAAAATTCACTTCATAACCTGCTGCGAGATGATTCCCAATTTTATAGTACAATGTAATCTTTAAACAACTCAAATTCATAATATTAAATAAATATCTAGTCCGTTACTAATTTTATTTTTGAAATCAACACTGATCCACCCCCAACCCCCAAATTATCCCAATGTAGAAGTCAGAAAAGTAGGAATGGAATAATTTATTTTATTGGAAAAAAAAAATTGAAGCTTGAATATTACACGTCCACTACTCCACTGCCACTTCAGTTCAACTTCAACCCCGTTGAAAAACTGAAAAACACCAAAAAGGAGAAGGAAAAAGAAAATCACCTTTCTTCTTCCTTTTTCTTCTTCTCCAACTTTAAGTTTTCCATACACAAGAGTTTTGCCACTGGTTCACTCAACATGACTTCACCACCAATCCAACCCATGAAAAACCTCACCACCAACCCCACTCACCAACCACTACCACCACCCAGTTCCATCTCCGACGACTCCGATTCCGACTTCGACTCCCAAAACCACATAACTCTCTCAGCTTCTCAGCTCACTTCTCCACCTCACTCCGACTACCTCACTCTCTCTCCACCACCTCACTCCGACCACATCAGTCTCTCTCCTCCACCTCAGCCCTCACCCTCACACTCTCCTTCCTCTTCCGATCATACATCATCTCACAGACCGTCACTGGAAAATGAAAAGCCTCACTCGCCGGAGAAACCTGCCCCTCCGCCGCAACCTACGGTGTACAGGAACGTGGCGAAACAACCAGTAGCAATACTCAACAGTGTTTCCCTGGACGATCCGTTTCCGGTGGTGGAGAAGACCGAATCCGGTAAAGGTGTTCGCCGGAAGGTTAGTCCGTCGTTGTCGATTTTGAAGAAAGGGAAACGAGAGAAAGTGGTGAAGAGATTAGGTTTGGGGTTTAGGGTTTTGGGGTTTATGTTCTGTTTGGCGTCTTTTGCTGTGATGGCAGCTGATCGGAATCAAGGGTGGGCGGTTGATTCGTTTCAGCGGTATATTGAGTTCAGGTAGAAATTAAATCAATGATCGACCTGTTTTTAGCTCACTTGAAAATTCGAATTTGTTTTAGACATTTTAGCACCTGGTAAATTTCATTTCTGGTGTTGGCAGGTACTGTATGTCTGTGAATGTGATCGGGTTCGTGTATTCCGGAGCGCAAGCGATTGATTTGTCGTATAATTTGGCAACCGGAAAGTATATTTCTCAACACCAGCAAGCTAGGCGGTACTTTGACTTTGCCGCTGATCAGGTGAGCTCTTTTATGTCAGATTGTTTAGCTAAATCAGCTTATTTGATTGTTTGAACTGAATGAGTCTGATTGGTGAATTACCTAGTAGCTTATCCATTTTTGTATTCCATCTAATGAAATACAGTATCACCTATCGAATCTAATTTGATAAACACCTTAGTTCAGAGCTTCAAATAATACCTTATGCCTACTATTAACTATCAGTTTAAGCAAGCTTATGAGCCAGGCCACCTTATCCAGTTTATCAACTAGTTTTGCTAAACATAGGGACTTGATCGGACTAGCAGGTTGCAGTTATTATTAATTACTTGAACCAAATATATACGAATACGATAAATTAAGTTATGGACTTGAACATACATGTGGATATAATGGCTGGAGGTCTATGTATTTTTATCAAGAACAAAACTGGTTACAAACTTATTTAACATCCATGAGATTAAAAGAGTTTTGCCTGTTTAGACAAAAGCAAATGGGTTTTGGATATTTGTGAATCCTCATTGGTGAATTTACTTATTTTTGCACTTTTGGTGAGTGACACCTTTTGGAGTTTTGGTTATCTAATTTTTTGCTTGTTTCTTGGATAAGTTGAGAGTTGATTAGCTGGGACCACATGTTAATGATTTTATTTCACTCTCATTATAATATAATCGTCAACACGTAATCTATTGCTAAATTTAAAGTCTTTATGGTTATGATTGCAATGTTCTTGCTGCTGAAGTAACATAATGAGAATCATTTAGGTATGGATTGGAGGGTGATAAGGGAATAGCGATGACATAATACCTTTTTCCTTTTTATCAACAGTTGATGCTCATAAACTTTATGGCCAGTATTCTGTTCTACTTGTCCAGTTGCTTGCTACTTTTGTGAGTATAGAATCCACCAGCATCAGGTGTGGAAAAATAATTGTAAAGAGATAAGAATTCTGTTATCTGTGAGTAGTAACGAGCGGAATATGTACGTCTATTCATCACTCATCAGTCGATATTTGTCCTTTTTCATTGGTCTCACTTATATTGCTGTTTTAATTTTCTTAACATTTCCTTTTAAGATTTTATTCATTACTCAATGAAACGAAAAATGATTCACGGTTAGTGTCAGGCAAAACTTAGATTTGTTTCGGTGGACTATTGGATATTCAATTAAGCAATTCAAAGCAGAAAGGCTAGCTACTGCAAAACACTGCATAACTTATTTTTGCGTTACAGTAGCTTATATTCTCTAAAACATAGCTATTTGAAGCTGAAAGGCAGAAGTTTGTTCGTCAGACCAGCTTCTAGGTTCGGTTCTACAAGATCAAACAACGTGCACATTTATGTTGAACTCTTGCTAAGCTGCTTATATCCATATTAGGTTACCATTACGTTTTGTGATGTGATTTCATAGCTCTACACCTTTTGGCTAAGTTTGTTGATCCACCTTTTTGCTAAGTTTGTTGATCATACATGTTATTTGCGGTTGCAGATAGTTGCTTATCTGTTGATATCAGCATCTTCATCAGCAGCAACTCGAATAGATGACTGGGAATCCAATTGGGGGAAGGACAAATTTCCAGATATGGCAACGGGTTCTGTAGCAATGTCTTTCCTCGCATTTGTTGCCATTGCCTTGAATTCTCTAGTTTCTGGCTATACTCTTTGCACATCCAAATCTTTGTGACCTTGCAGCTCCTCATGAGTCATGATCACACTTTCACATCAATTCCTCTATCAAGATTTTGTTGGAGAGTTCTTTCTCAGATAAGCACACCAGTATCGAGTCATGTGTTGCGTAATACTTAGTAGAAGCTAGAGTACCTGTAGTTCAATGTATGAACCTAAATGTAATCACATTACTCTGCCATTGGTATATGAATTAAGGAATGTATAAGCACTCTTTTTTCCTTCCTAATCTATTGTAGAAAAACTAAATAGTCTAAACTTTAAGACCTCATGTTTGTACTCTGCTTATCAATTTTGTCACTGATGTACTGATAGTTTAAGGACTAGGATGACTCGATTTATTTGCCAGTTAACCAAGCCTGTTCAATGTCTGCTCGCGGCAAGTGAATTGGGTTACACAAACAACTTTTTTAAACTAATTGGTGCATTTGTCTCGCCCATAGCATAGAAATCACCTAGCCTCGATGTTGCGTCCACATGTTATCTAACAAATTTTGAATGGTAGTTATACGCTATGTTTTAAAATCAGGTCCGACCGACCGGTCGGACAGCTAAACCGGTATTGAACGGCCTAAAAAACCGAACTTGAGCCGCTGCTCCAAAACCGGGTTGGGCCGGTGACCCGGAACCGAGTTGGGCTTTTTTTTTTTTTTTGCAGCTAACCCCATCACGTGCGAATTTAGGAAGAAAAGTATTAAATAAAATATATTTAATTTATATAGTCCAAGAATAAAAAATACAGGCACAAAGAAAAAAAAAGGCTAGGGCATCTTTTTTTTTTTCTTCTAGTCGAGTCGTGAGGGTTTAGGGTCTGGGGCTTTTTTTCTTTTTTAAATTAAGGGCTGCTTTTTTAAAAAACCCTTAAAATCCCTTTCATTGAGAGGTACTAGTTAATTGTTATGTATATTTTGAGTTTTCCATTGAGTTTACACTTTATAATGCAAATCAAACATAAAATCCATATTTGTTCTACTTATTAGTTATTCATTTTGTTGGTCATTTTATATATATATATATATATATATATATATATATATATATATATATATATATATATATATATTAAAATGACGTTTTTTGGAGGGTGACTGACTCAACCTCCGATTCCAGATTTTAAAACATAGGTTATACTTATACGGGACCAATAGATATAGATAGATATAGAATACTACCTCCGTTTCAATAAGAGATTCTTAGTTCCTTAATTTTTCTATTATTAAGGAAAATTAATTAAATATTAATTTATGTGGAGTATTATGGTAAAGTTGTAATTGAATGTTAAAGTACGAGAGATTGAATAAAATGATGATAAAATAAAAAATAAATATAATAAAAAATTAATTAGTGGGATAAAAATATTTCATTTATAGGTTAGTAAATATCTAACAAAACGTTAATAAAACTTAAGAAGTTATTAGTATGTTATGCCACCAATTTTAATTTACCACATTCCATTTTGAAATGTTCCAATTTTAATTTTCATCTATTAAATTAAAATTTTATCTACTAATTTATTGATTATCTCAGACTACCAAGTATAATGTCGTTCCAGACTTACAGTCAATTAAGTACTTACTCAGTCAATCAAACTTCCCACTTTATCAATCAATCATCATTGTTTTAAATAGGATCGTTCTTCACTTCAATGTTGAAGCTACTAATCTACCAAATTACAGTTATTTGTGTGCTGGTTTGGATAAATAATACTTTGTGACAAAAGTGTATTTCTGGAATCAGGCTACTGATTAATTCTTAATTCTCAACTATTTAAGGCAAGTTCAGCTTATAAACAGGAGCAGAATCACAAACAAAGTCACTAGAAACAAGGTGAATAAAAATCAAAATCAGAAACAAAATTGGGAAGAGTAATTGTTGTCTCAGACATCCAAGGAAGGATAAAAGCTACATAAACTCTCAAGCCCGGCGAAAGGCGAAAGTTTCAGGCGGCCACTGCGAATGTTTTGAGAAACAAGCCGACTTTTAAACTTCATCATCACCGACAAACAACACGCTACCAATATAAAATAACAAAGCCATAATAATCTTCCACCCATTAATGGCCAACAAAACATTGAAACCATTTTGATGACAAAGTGATGGATGGATTTTGTTAAAATTCAATTTGGGGAAAATACCTCCTCCTAGCTAACACTGATTGATTTCTCGATTAGCAGAAGGGCAGACGATGTAAATTCTCCCATATTTAGAACAAAATAAATAAGAAAAAATGGATGAAATTGAAGAAAACAAGAAATGGATCTCAGACAAACAAGTAAGAAATGGATCAGCACTCTCCAGCCAAGCGAAATCAAAAGTTCCTAGGCGGATATGCAGAGAAAATGGACGAATGGAAGGCGGCTTTGGTTCAGGGCAAAATGATGAGAGGTGAGGCTATATAAGTATAGGGTTTTTTTTGGTTCGGGGGAAAGCCCAGTGTGGTCCAAATGGATATGGGTCACACAGACATTAACGGCCCATTAGTTTGAATTGCCTAAGCCCTTTGTTGAAGATATACTCCCTCCGTCCAAAGTCCAAACTCAACTTTTCTGAGAGTGTAATGTAATTATCGTTAGATATAAATAAAGTATAAAATAATTAATAAAATGGGAGATATATTTTCAATTTAAGATTGGAAGTTGAGAAGGGGACAGACAAAGCAGAATGCATGGAGTTGATATTGAAACAGAGAAAGTAATCGTGAATTGAGAGCAATTAACTTTATTGATTTGTCCAATATTTCAATTGTGGTGAAGGAGTTTTATACATCTAACTATATTAAACAAAAAATAGCTAATAAATTAGTCAATTTGTAAATAGCTCGTAATTTAAAATTTGATGATTTAATAAGTTTGTCCATGTAGCTTATTATAAAATAAGTAGCTGATTCAAATGGAAGCTCAAGACTGAAGCTTCTTGCCATGATCAAAATTGGGATAAATACGGGCAAAGTCCCTTTCGACCTGATGAATTGTGTACATTAGCATAAGAGATTAGTGGCACCTTGTAACAAAAGTTACCACCAAGCTTTGCTTTTGAGCGTTTACCCTTGCTGGATACTTTAAGAAGTGAGAGAGAGTTACCTTATTATCACCTGTGAGGGATCACCGAACAACACTTAAGTCTTACTTACCCTGGAAGTGAACTTGTTTGATTTCTACTTGTTTGTCCACCAACGTTAGTGAAAATTCAATTTTTTTTTTTGCATCTTTTGGTTTATTACTTGCAATTGGAGATTCAGTAGCTTGGTTGTAACGGCCCGGACCACTAATGGTAGAGTCCCAATTTAGTCGTGTGATTCTTCGTGTCATTTCTCCGGGTGATATCTTGTAATGTCTAACATGTCCTTTCCAGCGTCTGAGTGAACAGGAGATTGGGTTATTACCCATCCTAAAATTGCTCCAAAGCAAGTACGCTTAACTCTGGAGTTCTTATGGATGGATTCCCAAAAAGAAAGGTCTGACCTTTGCGGTATGAAGAATGCTCTCATTCCCTTTAAGTTCGTTTTGACTTTCTCAAACTTTAGGGCGTTACATTGGTCGTTTGACTCATTTATTTGTTTACGTGGTTAGAGTCTAGTTGAGTCTAGGTTTTGTTTGCTCGAGGACGAGCAAAGGTTTGGTTTGGGGAGTTTGAGGACGAGCAGGGGCTAAGGAATTAATGAAGAGCTATCTTTATTACCTTTCGACACGGGCGAATAGATCAGTCGGAGCAGCCATAGCAAATTGCAGAATACAAAGCCCAAGCAAATCCCAATTGATCTCCTTCGCATGAAAGCAAGCAAGCTTCTGAATTTCCAATGAGATGCGAAGAAGCCGATTAAAGCTGAGGATGTTAATTAGTGGAGGAATCGAGCGAGATCTTCCCGAACCAGATTAAAGCTGAGGAGGAGGATGATGTTTTGAAGAGTATTCAAGACGAAATACCTATACTGAAACTCAAGCGAGAATATATGGACTTGCTTGGGCTTTTATTTAGGGTCAAACTCAAGCGATACCTATACTGATTAGAATAGGATTTCTATTTATTTATTATTCTTGCTGTACGTATGTATGAATACACTACTTTATTGATGAAACTCGTACGAACCATTCAGACTAAGCTTTCCTTCCTGCTGAGGTATGCTCTCCACCAATCATTCCACCGACCAACTTAACTTCAATGCCTTCAAGTCACCAGATCCACCAGATATGCACCCCACAACACGTAGCTCTCGACCAGTTGAGGTCGGCGAATCATCTCCAGCGAGATTCGATGGGGGAACGGAGGCCGGACAGTCGGGGTGTGGCGCGCAACCTTGATACAAGTGATCAACAGAACACGTCAAGCCAGCAGATGGAGTCCTCTTCATACCTATCCAAGCTGCAAAGTGCCTCACCACACAAATACTTTCCAACTTGGCTTGCAGCTTTGGATAAGTCACAAAGTTTTGCAAACGCCCCGGTCACCCATGTTCAATATCCTGAGGAACCGGTACTACAATTTACACCGGAGGAGCTGAAGCAATACTGCCAACCTTGGACACGAGCTCTAGTGGTAAGGACGGTCGGAATTACACGCACAATCAACAATCTGGCCAAACATTTGCAGAAGCTGTGGAAAGTTCCAAACCCGCCATCGGTTACTGGCCTGGGAAAAGGCTGCTATGTAGTCAAAGTGGCAAGCAAGGAGGACTACTTTTTGGCACTTGCCGGGGGGGGGGGGGGGGGGTTGTTCTTATTCGATCACTATTTAGCAGTCCAAACGTGGCGACCGGAGTTCACGCCAACGAATAATCAGTTAGAAGGTATGATCGTTTGGGTCCAGCTTCATGAGTTACCGATTGAGTACTATCACGTGGATGCACTCTACAAAATTGGCATGGTGTTGGGGGTGCCAATCAAGGTGGACACGCACGGTAGAATCGCACCGAGGACAATATGTGAGGCTTTGTATCGAGATGGATACTAGGAAAAAGCTGCCTCAAGTCATCCAAATTGGTAATAGAGTTCAGTCTATTTCTTATAAAATGAAGGTTCAATTTTGTTTAGCTTGTGGTATTGTAGGCACACGGCAGTTTCCTGCAAGCAGGCCAATCAGCAAATCAGAGACGACCACGTACCAACGGAGCCTCTGGGGCCGGATGAAGGATGGCGTATTATTTCACGAAGGCCTAAGCCCAGGGAGAGTGGCAGAATTCAAGGCCGCAAAAATAACCAAGCGTATGGGCGGCATGATCGGGTCACCAACGAGGATAATGTGGACCCTCGAATGGAGACCCAGGGAAAATTGCGGCAAGGGAAGCCCAAGTCTATTTGGGTTCCGAAAGGCCAAGCGCCATTAATGGCTTCGTCGAGCCAAATTCGTATTACCCCATCATCGAATCCGTTCCAAGTGTTAGCCCAAGAGGAAGACAGTCCACTTACATCCAGTAACGCCCAAGAGTCTCAGCCCAGTATGTATGGCCTAGTACTTGCAAGACCAAATTCGATTTCCCCAGCTTCTTCCCTACTGCCACCACGTGTCCAAGAAAGTGATGTCACATCAACTTCTCCACTTCAATTTCTACTGATAGACAGCTTGCCACCATTTTGTGTACCACCGCCCCACCTTTCCCTCTGCCGATTCCACTGAGCTCACCACCTCCAGCTACTTCAAACTCCCATGGCGTCTTCACCTCCTCCAACGAACACCCAAACTCCAGTCCGCCAACCTCGACCCGCCACCTCTCAGCCGCTGAACCCTCTCGTGCGGCCATTCGTCCCGACACCCAATCAATTTCCGCCGCCAATGCCACCCTTTCCACCGCCACTAGCCAATGGTTTTCCGACCATCTCTCCCGCCCCGTCCGCCACAACCTCCACATCCCGAAATCGCGACAAACGGCTACATTACTCCGCTAGTGCCGCATATGCATTAGTGGCCCATTAGTTTGAATTGCACCGTGTTGAAGATCTACTCCCTCCGTCCAATCACAACTTTCCGTGGACTTGGTACGGATTTTAATATTGAAATGTATGGTAAGCGCTCATTATTTTCAATTGAAATTTCTTGAATGTAATTAATCGAATCGAATTGAATCGAATCAAACTAACCGAATCGAAGAAATTATTGTGTAATAATAATAATAACAATTATATGATGGTATATATAATCACAATTAAAAAAATATATTATTTTGATCTTTCTCACATTCTTCCTACTTTTTTCTCGTCATTTTACATTTTATTTATTATTGTATAACAAACTTTAAAACCAACCGCGTGGAAGTCTTTATACGATCTCAAATGGAAGACACATATCAAATATACGTGATTGTTGCTACCTTCACTGCATAATTTTATGCGTATGTAAACTTGAAATACCGGTTTGCAACATGATATCAATGTCGAAGGTGGAGTGAATAATGATTTATTGAACCCGACAAGGAAAGAAACGAACGAGTGCAAGAGGAGATGACAATTTGAATTTGGCCTATTCCAAGCAATATAGAGCAGGAAGATAATATAGAGGAATAAATGCCATTTTTCAATATTTGTGATATATAATATTATTTTTATAAAGTTTGGTCCGATTTTTGGTTTGGTTTAACTTGTTTTGGAGTTTTTGAACATATAGATTTTTTGTTAGTTCAAATTGTAACTATACTCTTTATTTCATTGATCTACTAAAAGTCGTATTAAAAAGAAAGAAAGAAAAAAAGTTGAAAATAACTCAATTGGATAAATTTTCTTATTTTCCTCGTACAAAAGATCGGGTGTGTAAATAAATGATAAAATAATAATAATATTATTATTATTATTATTATTATTATTATTATTATTATTAACAACAACAACAACAACAACAACAACAACAATAATAATAATATGAATTTAATGAATCGAATCGAATCAAGAAATGAATCGAATGGAATCGAATCGAATCGAATGAGTTTTCAGTTGAAAATAACAGAGCCTAACACAGAAAGTGTAATGTAAGAATGACAATAAGATAAATAGAAAAATGAATAGAGTATAAAGGAATTAATAAAATGGAGAAATATTTTTAATTTAAGATTGGAAGTTGAAAAGGAGGGACCAAAATAGAATGCATGGTGTTGATATTGAAAGAGATGGAGTAATCTTAAATTGAGAGCTAATCGATTTGTCCAATATTTCAATGTATGTTGAACCAATTTTATACATCAACCATATTTTATGAAAGATAGCTGGTAAATTAGTTAATTTGTAAATAGCTCGTAACTTAAAATTTGATGATCTAATAAGTCTGTCCATATAGCTTATTAAAAAACAAGTAGCCGATTCAAATGGAAGATCAAGACCGGAGCTTCTTGCAATGATCAAAATTGGGATAAATACGTGCAAAGTATTTTAAGGGAAATGTGTAGGGGCAATTACATATAGGCCCCCTGTTAGATTTTTATCTTGCAGATGACTACCACTTAGTTCAACAATTACATGCAAATCCTACTCGATACAAAACAATTACATCTAGGTCCACGAATTTGACTTTTCGCGAACTTAAGCCTGGACAAACCATATTTGCCCCTGTTCCAATTTTAGCTTTTCAAAATCACCAAACAGCCTTACCTAATGACTAATCACGTGAGAAGCACGTGAGGACTTCAATGTAATTGAATTAGATTTATCAAGTAGTCACTTGTAATAATTTATTTACCGTTTTTTTTCAAAAAAACTAGACTTAGTGGTAAAATATGAAGAAAGAAGAAGATTATGGAGAAACTGCCTGCTCCAGATAGAAGATTAAGAAGAAGAAAGAAGAAGATCATGAAGAAAGAAGAGATCGATCGATCGAATCAGATGAGAAAGAAGCCAATTTAATCACAAATTGGAGCAGGCCATGCTTCATCCATTCATCCCCTCCACCACCGCCCACTCCACCTTCACCACCACCTACGCCCTCCCCTCCACCTTCACCACCACCTCCGCCCTGATCCATTGGCCATGGCCATGGCAGATCTGGAATGGAGCTTCCAGATCCGGAATGGAAGCTCCGTGGTGGAGCTTCCATAGTGGTTCCGGCCATGGCAGATCTGGAATGGTGGTTCCAGCCGTGGTGGAGCTTCCATGGTGGTTCCGTGGTGGAGCTTCCATCAAGAAGCTTCCATTGAAGTCAGCCATGGAAGAAGATTTTGCCAATCCGTGGTGGAGCTTCCATCAATCTAGCGAGCAGGAATAGATTTTGCCAATCTGTTTGTTTTGATGTTTTTGTTTTGACAAGTTTAATCTCATTCGATTCTATCAGACAATTAATTACGGTTCGGTTTTATGCTATTATCACAGATCTTGTTTAAAAAAAAAAATTTAGAAAGAATTGTTAAGGATCTGTTTGGTTTGTAAATAAGCTGATAGCTGACTTAAGCTGGTCAACACAAAAACGAATTAATGGACCTAGATGTAATTGTTGAACTAGATGGTAGTCATCTGTTACAGAGGCGTCTAGCAGGGGTGGTGTATGTAATTTTCCCAAATGTGTACCTCGGTGAAAATTTTAACAAAGTAGCATCAAAATTACGGGAGTGGTGTTATTACTTATTAAGTATGTAAATTGATCAATTTCATTCTGTGTTGTAAACTAAAAATGGTAGTGTACCGGTGTGCAAAAACAAAAATTCCTATTACTATAAAATAACTTTGCGAGAGATCGTGTATCAAAAAGATGAGATCAACATCATATTTTTAGTTACAAATGTCACATGTTTCCAAAATGCATATAATACAACGATAATACAGCTAATACAGTTTCTTCTTCTCCAAACCCTCACCTGACCTCACTCACAGAATCCCTCATCGACAAATTCATCTCCATTCTTCTTCAAACAACGTGACAATGCCCTTCTATTTCCTCCATCCATTCTGATCCCTCCTCATACGAAAACTCTGGTAAACATAAACAATGTTTGATCACTGACGGAAATGGTGATCGCGCAGTTTCTGGCTGGTTCAGTCAAAAAGCTCGCCGACCGGTAATACTCTCGTTGATTCGCACTCACACCTGCCAATTTCAGTTTTAGCTTTTACTCTCACTTCTTTTTAGTCTGATTATGGTGTTTTGGTCAGCAGTAGCAGAAAATTGGCAGTGGTGATGAATTTTGTTATCCTCTCGCTTTGATATGCGTGATCTGCTGTTATGTTTTAGTGTAGGAAATCGTGCTGTGAACTAAACCTTGTGCCCGTAGGTGTTATGTTTTTAGTGTAGGCAGCGAGAATTATAGCTTTTTTAAAGGAGTTATTATAGTTACACAATATAGCCTTGATCACTTGAACATGAACCGGACAATGCACTACATGTAATTTGGTATGTTCAAATTGATCATTCTGATAGATCTAGGCAAGGAATTAAGTGGATTAGTTGGTTGTGGTGCGGGATTCGAAACCTCAAATTATTGCGTTCAAAATCAGTATCGCTGAAGGTTAGGCAGTTGGGTGGCTATATTTCATCCTATGGATACTAAGAAGATTGCACTTTCAGAGAGAGAGAGAGAGAACCTGTAAAGGTAGTAGGAACTAGAAAGCAATGTGACTTAGGATTCATTTTTTCCAAGAGGTTAGTGTGAGTGCAGATTGCATAAATTGAATGGGTACATTCGTGGAGATCTTTCTCCTTTTTGGCATCGCCAAGGAGTTACCGCCTTGAAGTGTTGGCTAGAGCAGGATAATCTTTTAAGTTTTAACATGGTTTGGTCACTTTCTTAGTCCCATGTGGAGCCTGCCTGCCTACCTATCAGAAAGTGGAAAAGGACATGGTAGAGCTTAATGTTTTGGCCTTTGGTATTAATATATGCCATTTTCTGCTTAAGCGAACTCAGGGGGCCATCATAGAAGTTTCATCCACTTTGTGTACATATTATGAAAGATTCGGAAGCACATATCACTCACACTCATGCTCATCTCTAGCTTAAGGTATGGGTGTACTAGGCCAATAGTATCTAGAAGAACGGGTGCCGGTTATCGAATAGATTATCTTGGAAATGAAAAGCAACAATGTGCAGGCAATCGCCATTTATTTTGATAAAACCATGAAATCACAAGTACTGTGACTGCAAGGTGTACTCTAATTCCTGGATACAATCAATTTATTACATCCATCTAGAGGTAATTTTAATTTGATTGATAAAGTCATAAATCCTATTATGCTGTTTAAATTTTCCATATCTTCCTCTTAAGATAATAGAATACTGGATACCAGAGAATCAAGCTCCATTGTGTTGTAGCCTCCTTGAGTAATTTAAAGTTCTGATTTATTTTGTATCCAAGCACCAACAGTAATAATCGGATCGTGAAATTTCCAACATCTTTTCTGGAGTCATCCTCTCAAGCTCGTTTTGACGCCATGAAGCAAAGTTGTTTCGGTTTTGCAGGTCTGAAGCCACAGGATAGTCTTCCACCTTATGAACCTGTGATCTCATTCTCATATACAGCTTCATAGTTGCAACACAGTCTTCGTAGGGATCTTGCATACCATTTTGGATGTCATATCTATACACACGTACATAATTTTCATTTCCTGAGGATAATTCCAAAATAAATGTAAAAACATGCATAAAAAGCTACTTACCCAATGTATGCTTTTGTTAAATATTTCAGTGAGTTGCTGAGCTTGCTTGTTTTCATTAGTGGAGGATATTTTGCTGTATCCCTGCAGGAAGATTCTATGTTAGTGCTAGTGAAAGCGATTAATTCTTGACTAGTTACTCTACAATATTTTTTTTTTTCACTTAAAACATGTATCTACAGCTTATTTTGATTCAGAAAATCTCAAATAATAACCGCAGATAACAATATTTTTTTACAACACAAAAGCCCTTATAACTTTGTTTGTTCAGCTTGCCTGATCAGTAAAGCTGGATACTCCATTTCTAAACACTTCAAATCGTGATCTAGGCCATGGCCAACTAGGATTCTTGCTTTTCCACCTTTAGAACGTATCTGCCATATTGGTTCACCATTGCACAAATAATCTTGAATCTTTCTCTGGACTTGCTTAATTGACATGGCATCTCTCAGATGTTCTGGTCGTATGCCTGTTGTTTCATACCTGAAGAAAATTTGTTGTTATGTTGGATAGAATTGAATTTGAATTTATCTATATTCTTCTACGAGAAAATTGTTTACCTATAATTGGTGACATAGATGTTTGGCTTCACATATGCATGAAAGATAATCCTTTCATACTCATCAATCAGACAAACCCGTGCACAAAGATCCAGGGATCCATCACTACCACCACCCACCATTTTGCATGCAAGTGAAACCACCTTTCCTCTGCTATTATCAATCCTCAGATCATCCTGAATGCCCAAGTTAGCCATGCGGTATAGCAGTCCCTACATAGAATAATCATTAAGCATATTTTAGTTAGTTGTCGTAATTAAAGGGAAAGGATGATGTCTATTAAAGGTGAGAATTTGAGCGTCTTTACATTGTTGCCACGTGAGAGTTGACATGCCCCTCGGTGAATTTGAAGAGCATAGCGGCTATTGGAGATAGTTAAGCACAGGTCACACCCTCTTTCCTTAAAAATCCTTTCACATTCTGCCTTTGGCAGAGGTCCTAATAGAAGAGCAGCATGCATTACAATCTGAACATTAATTAACTAGTATAATAATATCTCTAGGAGATAGAAAAGTACCTATGAGATGCTCTCTCAGGGACTCAAAAGAGCGGCAATGCTTTTGACAAATTCCACACTTGGGTTCATGGTTTGAATGATATGATACCCTCATATGCTCAACCAAGTGCTCCATTTTGTTAAACTGTCTGTAGCATGCAGCACATTTGTTCCTGGCATCAAGTAGTTCACATATTATGTATTAACACTGGTTAACATAGACGACACACATTATTATGACCAACATTGTTGTTGCATGAAATAACATATACCTGCTATCCATGATCGAATGATTGGAGTTCTCCTGACTAGACCCTAACTTGAGATATTGGAGCACTTCATTAGGTTGTGGAAAAACGGAGGTATTTATATATGCAATTTGGAACCTTTCCAACACAAAATTTGAAAGATTCCTCAAGTCCACACTAGGTGCTTATGTTGGGGTTTTCTCTGTTAATCTCATACTAATGTCACCAGATTGGAAAACATAAATCTTTGGTCCACATTTGAGCTGCTAGAATATTTCCGTTCTCACGTGTGTCAACATTAGCACATCAGGGTTGCGTAGCCTGTAATTATTTCCATGCCGGTTTGACCAAATGTGATTCATGTCTATCCTGATCAGGCAAACCAGCTGGTTCCATCACTATATTTGTAATTATAGAAGTTACTATCTATTCATCCATGATTCTATGTTCTTTATTATCACTCGTTAGTACTGTAGTAGTATGTATGATATATGAAGCACTTAAGATTTTGCAGCAAGCAGTTGTTTGTTCAATAATTTTGCTAAAACATTGGTCTCGCTGTTCGTCAAGGATAATAGGTCTTGGGTTCATCCTATTGGTGTTTTTCCATGGTTACTCTAGCAACGATAGATGCTAATTTAACAATATAGTTACCGTCAAAAATAGAGTCAACAGTTTAATTATTAGTTCCTTACCCAACTATGTCAGTGAGCTGCAAACTTAGATTAATGGTGTGTGCTGAAATTGCACTGTGTTTGACTCTATAAGGGAAGATGTAAAAATTATGTATGGTTTAGTGCTCCAGCGCAAAGTGTTCTGGCCTGTCGCTGACATTATTGTTACTCTTTGCAGTCCTTTTATTTGTGTATTTCATATATTTTGTTTGCATTTGGGTATAATTTAATTGGCCTCCATGGTGGATTCCTTGAGCAGGTATGCAGTGATGGATTGACTCCACAATTGATTAAATATTCAATGTGGAGCAGCAAGTGTATTACAGATAAAAAAGCATAGCATCCCTTCGGAGAAAGCTTTTATCCATATCCTTTCAGCAAAAGCTATGGAGTCAGGAGATAAGGCAATCAATTAGCTGATGGCAAGTAATATCTTGTGTCTTACATTCCATTGTCACTGCGTCCATTACTACTGAAATGAAAAAGGAGAAGAACGCGCTGTTAGTTGACCTGTGGAGTATGGGAAGTCTATCTTTTGACCACCGTAGGGCCAACATATCAGATACCCTCTGGAAACTTCAGAATGTAAAGGTTCTGGACTTCTAGTCCCCCACCATTTTATGCTTCTTGCCTCATTTCAATCATCCTCTTTGGTTTCTGTTGAAATTACTGGACTATGTAGTTCTTGGATCTTGCATGATGTGAATTCAACCTGAAGTGGGAAAACATAATGCTGAATTCAATACCAGAATATCTGATTTAATATCCTAGATTCGTTCTGGCCAAATTTCACACTTACTCGAGAATCATGATCTGTGGAGCTTAATGGATCTTGGTTTTACAGTTTACAGATGTATCTGATTTACAATAGCAAAGGAGAATAACATCAATATCACTGACCCAGTAAGCCTTTGACCTCATTCTTGTCATGTTTTCTAATTGCTAGAGGCTATTGCTGTAATCTCTTAAGTAACCTAGCAAATTGGAACATAATGTACGTGTAATTTTGCACTGGGTACATAAAGAAGAAGTATATGTTGACACTTGCATATTCGGAAATCTCTTCTGGTACGAGGGTGAGATGGGATGTGACTGTATTTGCATTGAATAGTTGAACAAGAAGCAATGAACAGGCCGAGGAGATGGTCAAAATTTATGTGGCATATAGTGTTCTTTGTGATAAAAATAAGCGCATCTTTTCTTCTTACTTTTGCTTTGTCATGTCCTGAGGAAAGCATATGATTCTTCAAACCTCAAAATGGTCAAAAGTTGAGCAATGTGCACGTGTGGCTGGAAATTCTCTTTATACTTCCTAATCTTAATGCTCTGGATATTCCCTGCATGTTTGAATTTTCTTTATTTGTATAAAGTGATTCGTCTTAGGATTAGGATTGATCTTTACGTGATACTGCTAACAAAGAAATTGATTCATATGATTTTGTACTACTATGTGAAGATTCACGGATTTCCTCATCTTTCATAACAATCTCAAATCTCAATTAATAATGTTTGGAATCTTTAAAATTGATATGTGACTTTTCTCAGTGTTACTTCGTGCAAAGAATATATCTTTGATTCTACTTGTCATTTGTTATCCTTAATTCTAGATCTGGGTTTGGGTAATATCCTACCCCATGCACTTGGCATGTCTGGATTGATATTAAATTGTGGTTACGGGTTTAAAATTAGGAAAAGGTAATAGAAATACATAGTAATGTTAATGTAAGCCAGTTAAAAGATTTGTAAATTGTACCCTGGTTTTCTACTGATTGTTCAGTATAATCCCAAGATGTCTAAAGTTGTTAGTTTCTCAAAATTATGACGAGTTATTCGGAGTGTTTGGCTCCGAACTTGAGTTGAGTTTTTTTTCAACTCAAGTTCGGAACCAAACAAGCGGATTATCTCTATACAATGACACTGTTACTTATGGAAGCCCAGTGTTATGTAAGGCGTCGCAAGCTCTCTGAAGGGATGGAGATATGGAGCAGGCCAAGATATGTAGGTATTGAGGAATTCACAATGGGTTGGTTTTGGTCTTATGGATGGAACTTGTACGCAACAATTCTGTGCAGGCATGAAGATTTGAACTCATGTATGGGTCTTCTGATGGTTCGATTCTGTAACCACAAGACTGTTCATATGTGCAGATCCAGAGAGATGCAAGCTCGACCTGGGCATGGTTCTTGTTCGTGTCTGTAATGATCCGAGCATTCTTGAGTCACCGAAGGAATGTGATATGCGTTAACGAGCTCTTTCCTATGTTAGCTAAGCAAACTCTCTATCCTTTGTAATCAAATGAATATTCGATATGTCAGTTCTCATTTGTTGCTTTTATGATTCTTTATCACAAAGGACCAGGACTAGGACTCTAGGAGCTAAAATTTGAATTGATGCCGAATTTGAAGAAGTCACTTTTTTACGTGGATATCCAAGAGAATGATTACGGATCATCGTTGAATGCTTTTAGAATATGAGAAACTTGCGAGATACCGTATGTCGCAGTTACCAAATTAACAATTAAATGTTTAATTACTGAAATTATATGATTAACTTTAAACGTGTGTAACAAACCTGAACTATCGTTATTTACATTTCTTTTCTTTTTGAGAATTCATTATTTACATTTCGAAACATGTAATTTTTATAGTTGAACGTATGATGTTTGTAGCTAAATATTAGATGTTTGATTTGATTTCTCTTTCGTCTTTGAAAGTTGCTCAATGTATATATTGAACGTAATTCTAGCGGCTGATTCCAAGTATGATTTCCAAATTTACACATAATCATATGAACAAGAAGTATGGAAAAGGGGAAATTTTTATCTTCATAAATGAGAGACATCTCAAGTACACTCAGATTATATACACTGACTTGGAAGTTTGGTCCTCACGTCACTTATGCATATTTAGTGTGTTTGGCACAGCCTTGATTTCACCTTATTTGATCAAAATAAGGTGATTTGACTATAATAATTTAATCAAAATAAGGTGATTTGACTATAATAAGGTGGTTTCACCTTTTTGGTAATTATCGATTAGGGCTTATTTGCAAAGTTCGAATGTAAGCTAATTATTGATCAGTTCATTCTGAACAAAACGATCTGGCAATCATATAGTAACTCGCCAAGGAATTTTACCTGGAGGAAAAGCGAAATATATATTCAACAGTAAAAAGCCTTGCGGCCACAAAAATTGGTAAAATCTCATCCCAGAAGCTCAAATATCTCAAAATTCAAAGTAGAACAAAACAAGACAAATATTTACACCAGTATAAAACTCTTGGAGACTAGCAAAATACACAGCTATCTCTTTCAGGCAGCTAGTTGAAGTTGTCTTCTCTATCACACTCTGCAAATTCACCCTCCTCAAGTTTGCAAAACTCAAGAAAATGCGTCGCCGATGCACCTCATGAAAGAACTCCGGAGGCGATCCCAGTTTCAATCCATAGCTCATGCTTACAGAATGTTTGGCACCCATAAAGTTGTAGTTCCATATACCGTTGTCAGGAATCTGCAAAACAAAATTAGAAATCACAAATGAGAAGACTATACAGATATAAACAAAATGCAGAATGATTAAACTGAACATGATAAGAATTTTCGGAAATAGGGAGATGATCATTACCATGTAGAAACCAAGGAAACGGTCACTGAGAAGCATCTGGGCTTTCTCATAGTATGCTGGCAGGTAGCCCTGGGGATTGGCTGATCCTACGTCGGTATTGCTCTTTCCCCATTCGTATCCTGATGGTGTCAGCTTATATGCAGTCAATGAGCAGGAACCTGGAGTGAAATTACATGTGAGAACAATGCACTTCTCGCCATCCCACTGTGGGTTGCTCGACAATATCTTAGCATGAGCAGCTAGATCGTGCGGTGAAAGCTGAGGAAGCTCATTCGGCTGAGTGTGCATCCATCCAAGAGGCTCCAGGTCATTCAAGAAATTATGATTAGGAATTCCTGATGGAAGAACAACATGCTGATGCGTTCCCCTTTGTGGTGGCATGGCAATACAGCGGATCTCCTTCACTTGGGGATTGTCAGGAGGGCTTATGCCATATAGGTAACTGGCAACCTGAGTACGAAGGTCAGCTATGCATATAAACTTCTTCAAGATGTTTTTGGGCATGATGTATGTATATCCGGTTTCCTTGATGTCTTCCGAGTTAACATATATGTGGTTGACCCGAATGTGGAGGTTTGTGGTGGATATTGCTCTAACACGCCAGTCAGTTCTGCTTTCAATTGAAGCTTGCTCATAAGGACTTATATTGGTAACAATCAATTCTTCTCCATGCACATTTGTAGTCCTTGAGGTTACAGCCTTAATCTGACTAGCTTCCTTTGCCTGTTTCTCAATGTCAGCAACCTGTTGGCGCTGCAGAGAGGGTGGTGTTATATCAGCCCCAAGAATTATATCGCGGATCTCAGATTGGGTAAGTGCAGAGATATTAACATTGTTCTTCTTGGCATAATCTGAAAGTATCAAGTCTCTCAATGCAACTTCAACCTTCATCCACTGTTCGTTGGAGAGAGAAGGCCAGATGTGGTGAGGCTCGGTAACAACTGTCTTGTCAGGCTTCAGAAGCATCTTTGCTTTTTCATTGTTGACGTGTAGAGCTCTCAAAATCAATATCAACCTAGAGAAAGCTGTATACGACGAGATACTCTTCAACCAATCGTCATAAATGTTGAACAGAACCATTTGTGGCTCCGTTGCCTTAAGTACCATGTCACCAAATTTCTCAATCTTCAGGCAAGCCTGGAATGGCAACTGCAACTCACTCCCTTTGATCACAACATTTGGAAAATCGAGCAAGTGCACCTCAAGAGGATCCAGCATTCCTTTCCGAGTCACAATGATTTGCTTCGGTTGCTCTTCGACAGGCAATGACCGCACCAATGCAGCAACTTCCTCTGCGGTTTTCCACTTAGCCAGCTGACCAAGTCGCTTTTGCCCAGCCCACACGCTTGTGTGAATCACCTTTAGGAATAGCTGACCTGTTCGAGGATTGAATATGAAGATTGCACCATTAATAGGTTTCGTTGTTAGATTCCCCTCAAATGTCTTGTGCATAGTAACACGATACACATTTGTGTCGTCAACGAACCAAATAATCTGATTGCTGAATATCTCTCCATAGTTCTGAGATGATAAATAAGGCTCTGTAGGTTCTGAAGAATACAGCTGTAACCCTTTCCTTATCCGTTCTCTCAGAACATACAGTGCTGGATTTGACTTCATGATCTTGTTCATGGCCTGTTGAAGCTATGGTTTTGAACCCGGGAACCAATTTCCAAATGCAGAATGTAAATTATATGCTAGATCAATACCGATCATGACCCCAGTAGGCGATGGATAGATAGACATGTTATCTGTTGTGTAATCCATGAACTTTGCCCTGGTATATCGCTCAATGTCATGAGAATCATAATCACCCCAACGAAGCTGCACATCTATCCAGTATTTGTTACTAGCTTTCTGGTCAAAGACGTCCTTTGTCTCTGCCATAAGACTGGGCTTTGACATAGACCATCTATGGGCAGCAAAAAGAAGAACATCAGCACATGAGCTGTTCATTTTGTAACTCTTTCGAGGGTGGATGATTTCTTTTTGAACAGTCTCAGTTTCAAGAGCATCCAATTCCGGATCCAAAACCTGGCAAAGATCCATAACCACACTTTCATGTATTTTCTGCCACAAGTGGGGCGCGGAAAATCTGAATTAGAGATATCTTCAAGGTAGGTATCTTTCCATGCATAAAGATTCCAGTTAGATCAAGCTGCACCTGGAAACCAACATAAACGTTCGCCCTGTTTATTGTAGGTGACCACCATAGAGTAAATCTTCGATTTGGAATTTGATTGAGACCCGATCTTTGAGCATTTGTCAGTTTCTTATACTTCATGGACTCCTCAAAACCAGAAGCCTTCTCCCAGAAAAGACCCTCCCAGGTAGGGAAATATGTTCCCTTGAATAGTGTATGCTCTAGAATTCCTTCGACTCCTCCCAAAGCTTGGATGACATCAGGTCTGTAATTATTCAAGTTCCACAACTTCCCATCATACCTCTGGTGTGTCCACCAAAACGGATTCTGTTTCATAACCTGATATTGCTTGAAATCTGTTCTCACTCGCCAGCCTTTGTCATACGCAAGTGTGTGACGGTCCTTCTGGAACAGAGTGTTGATACGAGGTATACCTCTATCCCATGAATCTTCCAAATCTTCCAGGGTCAATGGCCTATTTTGGGCTTGAGCTTCCTGCCTCTTCAATGCATATTCAGCCCAAACACGCTGTGAATCAATGAACTCGCTCTCCCATGGCTGTATGTACCGATACAAGTTTGGAATCAACTGATCCTCTTCATGACTCATACCACTCCGGAAATGTGTCACGCCAACATCTGTTTGTTTCATATACTGAAGGTCACTTTGAGGAATCAAAATGTGGCCCATCGAGAGCATTCCAAGTCCTTCGATTTCCTTGGGTGTGTAGAATATGACGGGGGAACTTGCTAGGCATCTTCGAATTCAACCCAATCTTAATACGAGTCTGTATCTTGCTTTCACATTTGACAAGTAGATCCAACAGTTCTTGGGTGTGCACAGTTGCTTCACGGAAATATGTCATGAGCCCTATAAGAGCTGTGTTCCATTTGTTCACAATCTTCGTGAATGTTGTTGAACCTGAAGACATCAGAATCTGTCTTACACGATTCTCAAACACCTTCATATGTTCATCATCTACCCGCAAAAACGCAACTGATGTGCGCTCTTTGGTCAGCTCATTCTGCAGATTCCAAACTCCATCTCTCATGTTACTGAAAGCCTCTTGAGTCATTCTTAACTTTGGTAGAATTCGAACTTCAAATCCACACATGCTGAAGAGCAGATTTGGATTGTCTTTACTGTAGACAGAAACAAAGCTATTCTCCCACTCCATGGTGGTAATGCTTCGCGGAAGACGGTTCTTCATATCCCAAAAAACACTTCTGCCAAGGTTAACATCGTGTTTCATCAAACGCATCCTAGCATCTCTAGGCCAGCATTTCTTGTTGTTATAACCAACCATGTTTTCATTGTTCGGATCAGGATGCTCTGTAAGATATCGCTGGATAAGATCCCTCGCTTCTTCATGAGTAAAGCAAAACAATATATGCACCTTGTCAATATATCTGGAGTACAGGCGAATTGGATGTCGAGTTTCTACCTTTGTATCATGGAAAGTAATGAACTCATTCGGCATCTGTGGAGGACCAGCAATTTCACTTGCCCGAGTCAGACCAAGAAGAAGAAGGTCTAGAACAAGTCCATAATATTGCACAACAAATGAAGCAAACTGAAGGCCGCGAATGAGCCCATAATGAATTTGTATGGCTCATGTCCTTGTATGACAGAACAACATTATTTTTTGCAGTGATGTAATCAGCAATGTTATGATCAAGAACCAACCGAAGAAGCCTGTTGAGCATTGTCAGATCAATCTTTTCATAGAACTTTTCGAACTTTGTCTGAAGCATCACTACACACTGCCCATCACCGGTGTCCCATATGCTTTGTAAATTGTTAATGCCCTGACACCATTCGTAGACAAGAAGGGGTGGTGGCTCAGAATCAGCAGGCTTGATCCAATTTGGGAACAGGTGGCGTTTATCGCCCTCGTACCACAAATACTGGTCAAGGTATGCATCCGTTATTTTTTCAAGCGGTTCTATCTCATAAACAGGAATCAGACAACTGTATAGATCCACGAACTCAATACCTACTTCTTTAAAGGAACGTTGTGTGAGTAGATGGCGTTTAATACGTGACAAAGCTTCATGCGGATTGTCGTAAGCTTGTTCAATCAAACCCAGTTCTTCTCTTTGTAACTGATTCAACCTAACAGCCACGCTATATGATTCCTTCAATCTCTCCAGTGCCAGGATGAGAAGCTTCGTATCATGCTTGTAAGACAATGGAGGAAAGGGAATTGGTGAGAATTTTCTAGATTCCAACCAGTGCACAGTGGTTGAGTATATTGCAACTGCTTCTTCAGGTGTCACATATGGACCGTCTTTCAGGTAGTTGTGTTGGCGTTCCTGTTCTGCCTTCAACCATAGACGGGTTAATCTTCCAAGATTCTTCCTGCAGACGGTCTTGTCAACTGTTGCTCCTCTTCTGATACGTTCCTGGTTATAGCGAGCAACATTTGTCCACCAATCAGCTTTTGACTTCACATAACGGAGTATCATGTTCTCGATGGGAACAGGCAAACCAGGTACCTTCCAAGGAATATTTGCCTTCCAGCAACGCCATGCTTCACTTAAATGTTGCAAGATAGGCCTTGCTTTATTTTGGTTAACACCCTCTGGCATAGCATCAAGCACATCATGCACAACCGCAGCACGAAGCTCCAAGTCGAAGTGGCTTTCTACTCGCTGCTTTGTGACAGTTTTAGCCACTCCCTTGGAATGTCGCCCTTCAAACTGTCTTGCAAGCAAATTCCCCAGCCACCTTTCCAGTAGAGGCAGTATACCACGAAGGAAAAACAACCATACCCTCCACATCGGTGCCCAGAAACCACACCCAGGACCTTTCCCAACAGGTCCAGTGTTAAATCTATAATATATCAGATGCTTCAAGTCCTTACACATTCTAATCTGACGCATAAGCCTGTACTTATATCGATACATACCCGTCAATTGACCAACATGTGAAAAGATGTACTGCAAACCATCTGCCAACTGAAATGCGTCCACATTCCCCAACCGGTACTGGATGTTAGCGTCAACAACAAGCTTTGTCAAACGCAAGATCTCACGACAAAGATGGAAGGCATTAGCGAACCTAGACTTTTTACGTTCTTTAGTAGTAAGGGTCTTCACGGGCTTTAAGTTGAAGTTATAGTCAAGGTGAAGGTAGTTCACGTTTTTCCTATGGATCAGTAGATTGAGCATATTGTACCCCTGTTTACAAACTTGCAGCCCCGCCTCAGCACAATCAAGTTCAGTTGTCTGAAAAAACTTGGTAGCTTTGAGGGACCTAAACAGGTGCTTTCTCTTTTGAGCCTTGGGGGGTCGGTGATGAAGCTCATTCAACACAAAACACTTCAACAACTTCTGGTAGCTGACACGGACTTTGACAGGGTAGGAAGGAGGACAGTGTTCCTTAAACCACTCAGAGACAAGAGGAATATCTTCAGCTCGTCTTGTCCGACCAGAACGCCTATTAAAGGGCCGTGGTGCAAACAATAGTGAGATACCAGCAGCAGTTGTGTCAGTGTAGATTGGCATGCTGTTGAGAAATGGTTCAACTTCCTCGGGCAAAACAAAATCATCATCCTCTTCTTCTTCGAGATTCATTTTCTCTCTCGTATCTCTATTTGTACTTGTGATGGGGTGAATTAGAGGATCGTAGTAGAATGCTGGCAAATCAGGATCGTCAGTTTTTATGTACATTACCATCGGAGTGTGATAAACACTAAGCCTAACTTTCCTGGGCCTGTTGTTGTAAAGATGAGGAAAAGCAATCCTGTATTCAGTCCTCAGAGGTGATCTGATGATAAGCTTGTTTATATCATTAAATTCATTCCAGTCCTCGTCTCCTTTCTCCATGTCGAGGTACAAAGGTTCGAATTTAGGACCGCCTGCAGAAATGAACGCAAAGGAAGAAGAGTTATTAAGTTGTTCCAGTAAAGCTAACATGATTAACCGCATAAAAAACAGAGTAAAATTACCATAATTTAAAACCAAGAAGAGTTATAAATGTGTCCCAGCAATGCTAACATGATCCACTGAATCAAGATCAAGAACAGAACATATGAGTAAAAAGAGGAAGGAGTTTTAAAGGTGCTAACATGGTTAACTGAATCAAGAACAGAGTAAATTGACCATAATTCGAAACCGGAAGGGTTATAAAGGCATCCAAGCAAAGCTAACATGATCAAGAACTAGAACAGAGCATATGAGTAAAATTGATCAGAACCAAAAATCCATCAAAGCTACTGAACCAAGAACAGTGCATATGAGTAAAATCCGACATAATTTAAAACCAAACATACCAGGTATGCACACATTCAGTGCCTTAGCCGTAAAGAACGACTCCATGTCGAAAAGGTAAAAATAGTTCCCATCACTCAGATCAGAAAGCAACTGTCCAGCAAGTCGATGAAGCGTAGCCATTATCGGAAGAGACAGATGCCACTTCCTATACCTCGGTCCATCGATAAGCTTCGTACCAACAAGAGCCTTATGATCATAGAACCAATTATGCACAGCTCCATCTTCCTCCTCATCCAATTCCAGCTGAATCGGCTCCAAAGGATCAACATCCAGAAGATTATCATCGTAATCTAACGGAGGCTCCTCATCATCAAAAGGGGGAAACCGCATTCTCTTAAAGTGCCTCCTATCTCTCTTTTCTCTCCTCATCATAATCCACATGGTACCCCACTGTGCCAGATAAATTGGTTCCACAACCCATGGTATTTCGTTCACGAAAGTAATCGCACCAGTGATATGGTACAGAACCTTGACCTCACGAACCTGCTCCCATGGCATTGGCATATTCTCGAGCAGCTTGTAAACAGCATGTGGAACAAATTTAAGAGCTCCTAAATAGACTCGCTTATCGTGACGAAATTTCTTCGTTGACATGTCCGTGATCTCTGATGATTTTCCGAACATGCTCCGGTGGCATATCCTCTTTCTGCGCCTCCACAAAGCCGAATTTCCGGTTTTCTCCGTGTTTCTTCGAGCTCAGCTGCATCCACTTCCTCGCCCTCTCGTCTAGCAATTCAGTAGACATTGTTGACGGAAATTGAGCTCTCGAGAGTGTAATTTAGGAAGAAATTAGGGAAAATTTGGTTAGGGTTTAAGGGGTTTTGAGCAACAGAGCTTCTCTCAATCTCTCTAGCTGGAGAAGAGAGGTAAATAATCATGGCAATGAGTTTTGAAGTTAATTTATAGGTTTTGGCACGAATTAACTCCCAACTTTAGTTATTTGGGCCTGTATATTAATGGGCTTAAGATTAGAAAGGTAAGGGGTGGGCTGGTGGAAATCGAATTGTCCCCAATCCAACCCGATCAAAATGGGTAATTGTTTATTTTGTTCGGATTTGAGTATCCAAATTAAAAAAAATCTGGTTTATTTTCATTATCTTCATCATAAAACTCATTAATTTTAATTCAGTTCAGTTCAGATAACTTCAATTTAGTTATGTTCAGACGAAGAGAATAGAGCCTAATCCTTACAGGTTCCAGGTACAATTTTGACCCAAACAATGGCCTATAACTAGATAAATTGATATAAGTAGTATTGTTTATATACTAATAATAGAAACATATTCAAGATATAAAAAAAAATTACCTTCCGAATTACTATTAATAGTAACTTTTTCCCTCTAGCTAGCAAGTAGCAACACCTACGGTTTCCTCTCCTCTACAACTTATTGTAGTGACTTATAATACTTTTTAAATGTTGTACTACAATTGTATACGTGCATTATATGGTACACTGTACAATATGTTGTAAGGTAGAGAAACCCGCAATTCTATGTGGATGATTAAATTTGATATTAATTCCAGGCAGTCGGTTTCAATACTTAGTTAACATAAGTAGACCATATTAACACTAGTGATATATTTCCAATTCCCACTCCCTCATCACATTGAGTATAATTTTCTTCCAGGTTGTGGGACTTTATAAACTATGCATGTGCTGGATACTCTACTTTAGACGCCTATGTAGTTCTAAAATTTATGCCCAAATGGCCAAAACATCGGTAACGGAACTAAGAGTGAATCTAATTCGGACCGAACCACCCCTATACAAAGTATTTACCAACGATGGCGATGTACGTTAGTACGTATCCGTTTTTTTGTTCTTCTTTTGAGAAGATGGACGTGTACCCTTTATCAATCTTTTATGTTAGCTCGGTTAGAGTCACGCTAGTTGTATTATGTCACTATAAAAATTATCTAATTAGAGGGTATTTTTAGTGGTGAATGTAATTGAAATTAGAATTTTTCCCATGCAAGAGTCAAAGAAGTCTCTCTAGACTTTTGTTAATTTGTCTTCGTATAGATTTTTTTTATATTATATAGCTTATAATACTACCAAACTAAAAGCTGGTGATGGAACTATCATCTATCATACTATCACCAACTTCACTGATTGAGATAGTAGCTAACTTATTTTGAACACAATTATTCCCACATAATAGACACTATTATGAAACAGGAAAATATTAATAATTAAAGAGAAGAGCCGATCGACAAACCGCACGCACGAAAAAGCCACGAAACCACTACTCATCTCCGAACTGTTCCTACCTAATTGTACTTATCCTAAACTCCAGAGTCCAAATATTGTAATCAAACTAAAGTGGCATTCTTGGTCAGCTCGCCTGTTGAATGTTATGTTTGATACTCCATAATCGCACTAACTTCATACATTTATCGTTTTAATGCCGTAAACTTCATACATTACCAAAAAGAAAATTTACACGTCAACAAATAATAAATAATCTCAACTTTACACTCAAATTACACATTTTGCCATTAAAAGTACACTTTTTTCCACATTTTCTATATTATATCATTACTTTAATTTTTCGCATAAAACTGCGCGCTAACCCTAATGTATGAAGTTCTCCGGGACGGAGGGAGTACAAAATAAGAAGTAGAGTCAAAGTTTAGGGCTTAGCAATTTGGTCCAAAATCCGCAACCGGCTCATTAAATTCAGAATCGGAACCGGAACCGGAAATTTAATGAAAAACCCATAGACAAACCGCTCAATAACCTAAATCCAATTGAACCCGCCGGCCTCCGCTTTTCTTCTTCTCTCTATTCTGGTTCAGTACTTCAGTCGTTCTGCACTTCTGCTTTCTATAGTGGAACATCCATGGCGATTCAGGTTGAAGCTCTGTCGATGATTGATGCGAATATGCCTCCAATCAATTGAAGCTTTGTCGTCCATCCTAGTTCTCTTCTCTGTTCATCCATCCTTACGGGTAAGGCTTCTTTTTCTCGATCTCTTGGGCAATCTGTTTGGGTTTCTCTTTAGCTGTTTTCTATGCTCGATGCTTTTTGCTTTTGTCAACAGTTTAGGGCAAGTAAGCTGCAAGCCTGCAAGTTATGGGTTTAGGAGTATTTAATTGCAGTTTGTTTTCATGAACGCCATGTGTTCGACGAAATGATTTTGTTTCAATTTCATGACTTCTCAACTCAGTATTGCGTAGAAATGGTTAATTTTGTAAATCCTTGGCATCTTCTTTATGGGTACTTCCTGAAGTGAAATCCAGAATCTGAATGGTAGAGTTGTTTCATATACCATGAGCTTGAACATGTTTATACATAATTAATTACTATTGCAAATATTCGGGGATTAGTTAATGGTGCTTATGCATAATTAATTACCTAGAAGGTTTGGTGGTAGTATGGTGTTACTAATTAAATGATTCCATGTAGGTTTCAGTATCTTTGGTCTATAGTTGGTGTTAGATTGAACTTGAACAGCAGTGCTTATAAATGTTACATTGCAGGTTCAAAAATGTCTTCCCCGGACAAGGAGTAGAACAAGGTCATCAACCCGGACAAGAAGTAGAACAAGTATCATTGGGTTCGAGCTAGATTGTGACATGTAATATATATGAAGTTCCACCTAAAAAAAAAAATGAATAAACAATATAACAAATAAATTAATTAGTTATCTGCAAAATATGTCCATAAATTACAAAAAAAAAAAAAAAAAGTTGTAAAAAGGGACCTGATCCGGACCGGATGTCTGGTTCGGGTCCGGTCCGATTGCTACGGTTTCTGACAGGTTCCGGTCTCTTCAACCGGGACCGGACCGGTCAGCTTCCTCCATTTGTGGGTTGGGTTGGATTTTGTGTGGGCTGTTGTGGTTCAAACCCATTGACAAGCCTAGTTGTAACCCGTCTTCTGAAGAAGTTCTCGTTCTTAGGTAGAGATCTAATGCGACACCTTGTCGTATCCGATGCAATGATCATGATTTTAAGGTATTATGTTTGTTAGAACATCCCACATCAATTGTGAGTTGATCATGCAAACAACATATAAAGAGGCTATTATGATTCCACGCGTAGGGCCGACTTAGGGTTGTGCAAAAAACCCACCCGACCGACCCACCCGCGCAAATCGTCCGCCTTTCACTTGCACCCGCCAACTAATTTTTTTATAAAATGTGTGGTGGGTTAATTTTTTTTCACCCGCCATTAGTGGGTGGGTGGTGGGTTGGATGGGTGCAACCCGCGACCCACCCGCCATTTTTATGTATGTAAGTATATGTTTGTGAATTCAAGTATAAGGAGACCCATTGGCTAGAGAAGTTGTATCTTCGCTTATGTTGTTAAGTATAGATATAGTTTAAGTGAGCCTATAACTCTTCTCTTTAAGCACTATTTCATCTTCATTTTTGCATCCAGCATTCGTTCTTCTCAGCTTATGTCATCTATTCAAGCAAAATAACACAAGTTGGCAACTTCTCGAGTCAACATTTCATCCATTACTGCGTGAAAATCTTTAAAATTAAGTAAGATAACTACTTCAAAAGAATCACAGCCCTATTTGTTCAGAACATGCTCTTTGTTGCTGATTTTTTTTTTTACTTGCACATCTACTTCTGCACAAGTTGCAAGTTTTTACTACATCCATTTTTATCTACATTCACCCGCAAATTCGCCTGCCACCCGCCCGCCATTTTTATCACCCGAACCGCCTCGGGTTGAAAAAATATTCCACCCGCCTTGATTTATAATTATAATCACCCGCCATAGGTGGGTCGGTTTGATTTTTCGTAAAAACCGGCCTACACCCACCCGCGCTCACCCCTAGGCTGACTAACCGCGGCCTACGCATGAGGGGGCGTGTTAGAACATCCCACATTACTTGTGAGTTGATCATGCAAAAACATATAAGGTGGATAAACTTCTCTCCTTAATAAGGCATTTTAAGGGGATGATTAACTATATTAATAATGTTCGACTAGATTTCCTGGCTCAGACTTACTTTCATTAAGCTATTGATCACTTCGAGACTTCTGTTTTAGGTCGTACTCGAGATGATGGTCTAGAATATGGAATGTAGGTTACTAATTGTAGTTACTTGCCGTTCTGAATGCTTGTTGATTAATTGTACATCAAATAGAAGTATATATAGATTCCATTGAAATTAGGGTTCATAGGAAGTCAGGAACCCTCCCTAAAATTTTATTACAACTATAGACCATATGCGTTACAATATTATATTAACACACAACTCGATGAGTTACATCATTATATTAACACAGAACTCTCTAAGTTAAAACACTGTATTAATTCATGTTGGATCTTTTTTTTTTTTTGTAATACTTAGTGCCAAAGGGTTATTTTCCCTTGAAATTAAAGGTTCCAGTACGACCACAACCTAATTGCTCCGGGAGCATGGACCCGACGAACCAAATCATAGCCGAAGATTATGAACTTATAAAATATAAAAAATTAACAGTTTGGTTGATACAAACATGGATTAAAATCTTGTTTCGGAAGGTCATCTCGGTCTTCCAAAATTCTGAGATGTCTCGATACGTCTCGAAAAAGTTTCGAATGACCATAAAAATATAATAAAATACAATTTTTCTTTGCAACAATTAAAAGAATTTTTATTTCGTAAAAAAAACAACTTCCACTAGGTGTAACACCATAAATCTTATAAAAATGTATATCATCTTCCATGCTGAGTCAAAATCGCAAGTTTCTCAACACCTAAACAAATACTCTGACAAAATATGCCAAAATATCACTAGTACTTATAATAATTATTTAATAAGCCCAATTCAAGTAAAATGGACTGATAAAATCAATCATCTTCTCCACATTAACCCTGCTCTACTTCATTCTACCTGAATCTGGATACTATTCTCAAACCAGATCTGGGATAACTCAAATTAATCAAATTCATGTGCCTGTGAATACGAAATTTCAGTGACTAAAGCCACAATTATTATCTTCTTTCTCTATTCTGCTTGTATTACTTTTGTTCTACGGCAAAATATGGCGCCTTACTTCAACCTGTAAGAATTTTTCCTCTTTGATTTTAATGATGGATTATAGGGCTTGGGTTCTCTAAAACACTAGTAACTCCATCAATTATTATTTCGATTTTCAATATCTTTATATGTTTGGAAGAAAATGGTTCCCCAAATCTGAAACGAGACTATGCTTGTGTTTGCAAATACTTAGCTTGTGTTTGCAAATGATTTAAAAAATTATTTTTGTGATTTTGAAGTAGTAAAAGCAGTTTTATAGTGTTTTATATTACAACTTCTGCTGCAACTTTTCTGGAAAAAAGCAGATAACCGCTATAAACAACCCAATAGCGGCTTATAACTGCTTTAAGCAAGTGGTTGATTTTTTTCAATTAAAAACAACTAATTAAATTAATTTTTTCAAACACTAAAACTTCTGATTTTACAATTTTAAGCTGATTTTTATATAATATATCAAACACTACTGACTTTTGCTTAAAATTAACTTTTAGTAGAATCAGACAAAAAAGCACAAGTAAAAGCATTTGCAAACACACGCTTAAAAAAGTGTTTTTGTGATTTTGAGTAGTAAAAGCAGGTTTTTTAGTGTTTTATATTACAACTTCTGCTGTAACTTCTCTGGAAAAAACCAGCTGCTTCTATCTACTTTAAGCAAGTAGTAACTTTTTTTTTCCCAATTAAAATCAACTAATTAAATTAATTTTTGCAAACAATAAAACTTATGATTTTACAACATTAAGCTGTTTTTTATATAATATATCAAACACTAATGATTTTTGCTTAAAATCAACTTTAATCAACTTTTAACAAAAACAGATAAAAAAACACTAGTAAAAGCATTTGCAAACACACACTAAGGCCATCTCCAGCAGTTGCAACTCTCTGCAACCCACTATCTCCGCCACGTCAACATTCCACTCACTTTGCAACTCTTCACAATTCTCTACTCCAACAGTGAGGCCCAAAATCTATTTTCTTTTAACATTTCTTTCAAACTTAACTATTTATTTCATTTTCTTTTCTCATTTCCTTTTAAACTTTATTCTTGACTTTATTTTAAATGTAGTTAATTAATTATAACAAAATCACATTAATTTTTTTAAAATACATTACTTGAAAATAAAAATTACATTACTTCAAAAAACTACAATACTTAAAATTGAAAATTACAATACTTGAAATTGAAAATTAAAATAATTGAAAATGAAAATTACAACAATTAAAATACTACATTTTACAAGTGTGATTTTAATATGTATTTTAAATTTTAGAAGTAATGTATAAGTATATTTCTATTGCTACATATAATTATTATCATATAGAAATATTCAAGAAAAAAGAAAAATAATAAAAAAGATAAAAGTAGAAAAGGAATAGAAATAAAAAAAACAAAAAGAGAAAATAAAAACAAATCTAAATAACGAAACAAGAAAAAGAAAAAACACACAAAAAAAAGGGGGTTGGGGCGTTGGGATGCGCCCCAAAGTGGGACTCGTGTTGGGACTCTACTGGAGTCCCAACACGAGTCCCAGCAGTGTTGCAACACTGCTGGAGACAGCCTAAGCTTGTGTTTGCAAATGCTTAAAAAAGTGCTTTTGTGCTTTTAGAAGAATTAAAAGTAGTTTTTTTAGTGTTTTATATTACAACTTCTGCTGCAACTTCTCTGGAAAAAAGTAGGTAACCGTCATAAGCTAAGAAGCAACTAAATAGCTGTTTCTAACTGCTTTAAGCAGGCATTAACTTTTTTTCCAATTAAAATCAATTAATTAAATTAATTTTTTCAAACACTAAAACTTATGCTTTTACAACTTTAAGTTGATTTTTGTATATTATATTAAACACTAATAACTTTTGCTTAAAATCAACTTTTAACAAAAGCAGACAAAAAAAACACCAGTAAAATCATTTGCAAACACACACTAAATTGATTCGAGAACTCGTATTGTTTCGTGTATTTCCGGCGAGAATATGCGAGAAGTTCCTGGAAAGAAGTAACGTTAAGATTCTTAATGGTTTTCGTGCCGAAAATTCCGGAAAAATTCGGACGTCTAACGAGATTTTGTTCCATGGATACAAATAAATAATTGCTATTGTATATTTGGTAGCAAATTACTTAACAATTATTTAGTCTATGTTTAGCAAAACTAGTTGAAAAGCTAACTGGTAGCTGGTAAGTTAGATGGTAGCTGATTAACTAACTGGTAGCTGGTTAGGTAGCTGATAAGCTAATTAGGAAGCTGATTAACTAGCTGAGAAGCTAGCTGATTTTAAATGTAGTTGTTTAGCAAATTAGCTGAAAAGCTAGCTGGTATTTTGTAAAATGACATAAAAGGCATTACTCTTATTTTTATTTTTTTAAACCTTTCTCATCGTATTATTAGTCTATAATTTTTTAAATAATAGTACATCACATTTTATCCAATTATTCTAATATATATTCAATGTACTTTACATCGCCACTTTAATAACATCGTCAAAATTATCAGAAGTTGAAAGAAATATTCGTTGAGCATTTTAACTTAGTAATGAAAAAAAATCAGTAATTGATGTGTACTACATGTATGCATTTTAAAGAGATGCGGATGCATTAATCCTTATGCTAGTTGCAAACAAGTACACAAAATGTATAACAAAGGATCCAACAATATAAAATATAAGTCGAGAATAATAAATAACAAAAACGGGTAGTTTTTCCTTCTTTTATTTTTATAATTTAGGTCAGGGATATTTTCGGAATGAAAAAAATAAGAAGGAAGCTAACTTGGGTAACTTCTTAACCAGCTAGCTTTTCAGCTAGTTGATTTAAGAAGCTGCGCGTTCATGTAACGAGCTTTTTATTAGTCAATGGTAAAAAAAAGCTCATGGAGCTGAAAAGCTAGTGGTAAACATAGCCTTAGGCCCTATTTAGCAAAACTAGCTGGTAGTTGGAAAGCTAGCTAGTAGCTGAATAGGTAGCTGAAAAGCTAGCTGAATAGGTGTCTGATTAACTAGCTGAAAAGCTATCTGATTTTAATGTAGGTGTTTAACAAATTAGCTGATAAGCTAGCTGGTATTTTATAAAATGACATAAAAGGGCATTACTCTTATTTTTCTAAATAATAGTACATCACATTTTTGTCTAATTATTTTAATATATATTCAATGTACTTTTCACCGCCACTTTAATAACATCATTGAAAATTATCAGAAGTTGAAAATAAATATTCGTTGAGCATTCTAACTTAATACGGAAAAAAATTAATAACTTATGCAAGTTGCAAACAAGTACACAAAATGTATAACAAAGGTTCCAACAAATATAAAATATAAGTCGTCTATTGAGAAAAGTAACTAAGCTAGATTGGTTTTACTTTATTTAATTTAGGTTAGGGATACTTTCGGAATAAAAAGATAACAAGTAGTTTTTTTTAAAAAAAAAAAAAAGCTAACATGGGTAGCTTCTTCAATTGGTGATTTAAAAAATTTATTCACGTATAAACTTTTTCTTAGTCGATGGTCAAAAAAAGTTAATAGAAATTTGAAAAGGTAATTTGGAAGCTAATGGTAAACAACACTTATTCCCTAGCTTCTTCTAATCTTTTTGTTGGTGAGTCACAGACAAAGTCGATTCTTTCTCTCATATAAAAATTATGTATATCATCCATGTCTTCTTCTTTCTCTCAGGTCTTGTTTTTCCTCTTTCTCTTTTCTTTCATGACTTTCCACAAAAGTATAATATAAAGGATGTTTGAATTCGTAGAAAAAGAGCTAGTGTCATGAATCCCGTTCTTTGTGGAGATTAAAAATGAACGAGAAATATTATAGTTATTACTAAAAGTATTAGTAAGAGTTTTAGTAAAATCATCAATTTTACATACACCATAAAAATATTACAAAGTCTTAGAATAGATTTGCATTTGAGAGATATCCGAAAGACGAACTGTTAAGTATAATGTTTTAAACGATATGAATAATGTTTTATGAGTAAACATTCTATATCATTTTTATGTATATTATAACACCGATGTTCATAGTTAAAACATGTAATGTTCCAACTGTATAATGATATATAATGTTTGTCGGTCTCTCAGGCCCCTCTTGAATGTTGGTCCTCAGGAGGCTTAATCTAAAAATATATACATGAAATGCTTCACTTATAATATTAGAATTATTTAAAACATTGGTAAGGGAGTTGGAGGTATAAGCAAGAGGGGATGGGATCGAGTTCCGTAGCACGTGATTTTCTCCGTAATGGAGTGTTATTTCTTCGAATTGAGTCGTGTGTTTCTCTGAATAGAGTTATCGGTTAGTTAATTATTTGTGATTGTAATTCGAATGTAGTATGTAAACATGCAATGCATATTTATGCATCTAGTAAGAGAGGTCCATTCCAAGACAACAATTAACAAATTTTCTGCCAAATTTTCACAATGATTTAAAAATGTATGTATCCTGGTGCTACCAACTAATCAACTAGGCAATCGCTTTTATTTGATTTGATTAAAGAGAACTTTTCTAAGTCAATATTTTTCCCATTTATGCAGATAAATACAAGTGTGATGAACCAGAGCCCATTAGAAAAATATACAACCACTAACCAATTAAAATTCTAAGTCATGGACCCGACAACCAAACCTAGCCCGGAGGTTAACCTTCAGAATATGCTCTGGCTATATGTTGGTAGATACAAATATCTTAGCAATCATTTTCTTCAATTTAGCTTCTCCAATCATTATAAATTTATAATGATCAATGAATTTCTCCCACGAGAAAAAAAATGTTGTTTATCCTTTTGTTGGTGATTAAGTCACAAACAAACAAAGTCGATTCTCTCAATGATCATATATGTCTTCTGGGCTTGAGTAAAATGTTGACACTTGCAGATTTTGTCATTTCATGATTTCCATTTACGTATTTATTAGTATTAGGCTATGTTTAACAAAATTAACTGATAAGCCAGCTGACTGGGTAATTAGTGGCTGACTGGCCGTAGCTAATAAGCTAGCTAGTGCACTAATTTGTATACCCGTCTTCTAATAGGTAGAGAAATGCGCCACCATGCCAATCTTGATTTTAAGGTATTATGTTCGACTAGATTTCTTAGCTCGGACATATCTTCATTAAGCTATTGATCGTGATTTTTCTTAGGTCTGATTCGAGATGATGATCCGGACTCAAGAATATGGAATTGATTGTAATTGCTTACTAATTTGAATGCTTGTTGATTGTAGATACGATATGCATGCATCCATGATGAACCGAACCAAATAGAACTATAGATTCCATTGAAAAGGTTCTAGTACAACCACTGCCAAAATGCTTTGAGACCATGGACCCGACAAACCAAACCATAGCGCCGAAGATTATGAACTTACAAGTATAAAAGTTATAGTTTGGTAGATACAAATAAATAATTGCTAGCTTAGTGTATGTGGTAGCAAATTAGCAATCATTTATTCCCTAGCTTCTTCTAATCTTTTTGTTGGTGAGTCACAAACAAAGTCGATTCTTTCTCTCATATAAAAATTATGCACATCATCCATGTCCTCTTCTTGGACTGAACTCAATGTTGACACTTCAGATCTTGGTTTTCCTTTTTTTCCCTTTTCTTTACATAATAGAAGGGATGTTGAACTTATAGTACCTTTAACACTAAATTATCAGCTACTTAATATAAAAGCTCGAAAAACTTACTTTTAAATTAAATATGTTATGTGAACACCTAGTCTATAAGTTACAAGTTAGGTGTTTATGTAGCTTATTAAAAAAAAGTAGCTAAATTGTTTTTATATATTATAGGCTTATTTTAGCAGAGCAAGTTGATAAGCTCCAAATTTATAATCTAGATGATAATCCAGTATTAAATGAGCAATATTATTTAGAAAATCAGTTACCTAATCAGTTTCTAATTAATTTATCAACCATCTCCATAAAAGTCAACTAATTTATCAGTTATCTAAACTATTTCGAACTTTATTATCGGTTAGTTTTTAAGTAAGTTTTGTTAAAGAAAATTAATATTAAAAATGCCTAAAGGACACAAACAGAAAACAATTAACAGATTTTGTGCCAAATTTTCACAATATTTTAAAAATGCATGTATCCAATGCTGCCAACTAATCAATTACTAGCTAGGCAATCACTTATACTTGATTTGATTTGATTAAAGGGAGCTTTTCCAAGTCAATATATTTCCCATTTATGCAGAAAAATACAAATGTGATGAACCACAGCCCATTAGCAAAATACAACCACTAACCAAAATTCTGAGTCCATATGGACCCGACAACCAAACCTAGCCCGGAGGTTACACCCTCAGAATATGCTCCATCTACATTGGTAGATAGATACAAATAATTTAGCAATCACTCTCTGCTTCTCCAATCATTATAATAAATAAATTACTCCCAAAAAAAAAAATATAGTTTTATTGATGATCAAGGCTTTGTTCTCTTCATCTGAAAACTCTTTAATTTCAATTCGGATCCATTCATTTCGATTCGATTCGATTCTAATGGTTATATTTTTATCTACAATTCGATTCAATTCGATTCATTAGAATAAGAACATACCAAGTCAAACAAACAAAGTCGATTCTCTCCATATATCACAAAGTAAATTACTTATAGAGGCCACATATGAACAACTATAACATATAAATACACCTCAAGATAAATATTACAAATAAGGCCAATATAATTAATTGACTACTTGATAACTCTCGCTCAATTAGATTTATTTAAGATTTTGAAATCCACCAGCATCAAAACTGATTACCTGAAAAATTATTTGCGATCCTTTTCCTTGCCCAGCTCTTTGATCTTATCTTTCCGCCTCCTTTTACCGTTGATCTTTATTTACTAATTCCTGCTACCATCTTCTAATTAATTGTAGACTTAATTGCAATTAGTTATGTCATCTTTGATTAAACCAACCTAATTGTTCTCCTGTTCGTATCATACTATGAGTAATTTATCTCTAATTGTTCTTTTGATCGACATTCGTCAAAATTTGCATCTTTTTTTCCCACAATTACGATGCAATTGTCAATTAATCGATTCCCAATTCGAATTCAGCATTAATTTGGTGTAAAGTTTAAATAGCGATGTATATTCGTTGCTTGTGTGTATATTTTGATATCTTAGTTGCAGTAATTTGTAATTTGGATAATGAATGTTCATTAAAGTTAGTTTCAAGGCAAACAATATTAATTTCAGAATAAAATAGTATTAGTTTCAGCATCATTAGTATCAGTTTCAGGAACTCAAAAAGTTAGTTTCATGTTCATTAAAGTTAGTTTCATGAACTCAGAATGTTAGTTTCAGGTTCATTAAAGTTAGTTTCAGGAACTCAGAAAGTTAGTTTCAGGTTCATTAAAGTTAGTTTCAGAAACTCAGAAAGTTAGTTTCAGGTTCATTAAAGTTAGTTTTAGGAACTCAGACACTACAAAAAAACCAAAGTTTAGGGACGGATAAATCCGTCCCTAAACCATGAGCGATTCGTCCCTAATCCGTTAGGGACGGATTAGGGACGGATAGGGACGCCCGTCCTTAAAACGGGCGTCTCTAACCCTTTAGGGACGGATATGTTTTCCGTCCCTAAATAGGGACGGATAACATCCGTCCCTAATGGTCAAAGACCAGTAGAGACGGATAATATCCGTCTTTAATGGCTGTGACCACTAGGGACGGATTTATCCGTCCCTAACCTTAGGGACGGATAAATCCGTCCCTAATCAACGGGATGGTTTAGGGACGGATAAATCCGTCCCTAACTAGTTTATCCGTCCCTAAACTAGTTTTTTTTTTTAATTTTTTTTTTTATGTTTTTTACATTTCACCTGTTTTACAATGTAGTCGTAGATAATATACCCGAAAGTGATAAAATTGCATTAATTAAAATAGAGATTCGATAAATTATCCGAACAAAAGACTAAATATCCGAATAAAATGAATAGTGTGAAAAGTATGTATCTAGAACAACGTAAGTACATGAGCATCTAAGAACCGGTAGGAGGCGGTGGTTGTTGGTTCGCAGCGAACATCTGTTGTGTCATCTCATCCATCCGACGAGTGATATGAGCTTGCTGCTCTAGAAGTTGATCGATCGTTTGCTTGAGAGGATTCATCAGCTCATTCACCTGCTCTTGAGTGTAGAAATTTTCATGTGATGAGGATGCCTGCTGCGACACGGAGAAGCTACCGCCGGGTGTCAATGAAGGGCCCAAACTGCCGAGCCCATACACTCGACCCTTAGTGTCCATCGGATTAACTTGGAAGAATATTTGGTCCTTCTCTCGAATTGTGAGTTCATGACCATCGATCATCCTCTCCTCCATAATCCGCTCCACCTCAGTCTGCAATAGTGTAGTGCATACGAAATGAGATACAGTTTTAGGAAGATACGCTCGAGCCATAATATACACAAATATAAATGTGAACCTTAACAAAGAAACATACCCCAATTTGCTCGGCCCTAGGATCAGTCCACATGCCATTCTTCATTTTTGCCTTCTTGAAGTGGTGAAGAGCAGTAGTGGGCTCCCCGGCATGGAGCTGAAGAACATGCAAACAAGTAGAAAGTTGTTAGAAATGTAAGCAAAAAAATATAAGTACAAATCATATTGCAAGTCAGAAATAACATATATACTAACCGACATCTGGCGGTCTGTAACAACAGCCCGCGACCCATAATGATGCCTGGAGGTGCCTGTACCATCTCGCGCCTCGGTCGGCCCGGTTCGCTCTGTTCTTCTCCGCCATGTCCATGACCAAAGGATCTCCAAGATTCTCACCAACGTGCCCACTCATCATCCCCCATCCACTGCGGCTTTACCCCAGAGGCTTTCATGTTGCAAACCATCCTCTTATAACACTCTGACCCAACAGTCTCGAAAACAGGCCACAGTTGGGGAATGAGGGCATTGGGAATGAAGTAGTACTTCTACAACATTTCCATAAGTAGCAAGCCCAAATAGATTAAGAAAGCTGGAATTTAAAGTAAACACAAGTACAGTGGCTAACATACCACGAAATTAGCACAACAAGTTCAGTAATGGTGACTAACATATCACCCAAGTACAGTGGCTAACATACCACGAAATTAACACAGTGTGAAAGAACAGTGACTAACATATCACTCAATTACAGTGGCTAACATACCACTCAAATTGTCCTAAAATTTACTAACACAATGGTGACTAACATATCACCCAAGTACAGTGGCTAACATACCACGAAATCAGCACAACAAGTTCAGTAATGGTGACTAAACATATCACCCAAGTACAGTGACTAACATACCACTCAAATTGTCCTAAAATTTACTAACACAATGGTGACTAACATATCACCCAAGTACAGTGGCTAACATACCACTCAATCAGCACAACAAGTCAAAGAACATGGATAAAGCTTTGTAACATTTAAGCTTACCCGCATCTCATCAAAATAATGATGCTTCATCCTCTCCGGGAGCGTAGACCACTTCTCCCCTCCTTCACCCGGCTTCTCCCTTCGAAGTCTTATAATCTTACCAAGATTTTCGGAGGCACCCGGTGGCCAAAGCCTGTTAGAAATGAGATAGACATGAAACAACCTTTATTAGTATATTCATGTAACATTTAGTAATTATCTGAAGTTATGTTCTACAAATGCATAATACTTACTTCTTCCCGTTCGGGAACGAAACCGGCTTCCCATTCCAACTAGCACGGTGTCGAGCGGTGTAGGGACACCGTCGGAGGATAAGTCGCAAACATGGGTGGCGTCCCCACGCTCGAGCGATGGGAGTCTCGGGCACACTGTGTGAACTCCCGCCAATGTCATATAGCCAGAAGAACTACCGCATCAGGACCACTACTAGTACCACTAATGGCTGATGGACGGTATGTGGACCTCCTATGCCTCGGCATCTGCAAATTCATACAACAAGTGTTAGTAAGAAAGACGAGATGAATTGGCAGGTAAAACATATATAATAGACACTTAATAAAGCATATATAACAAGTTGTAGTAACAAGTTGTAATCAAGAACCACCAGTATACACATACCCTCGTCCTCCTCGCCCGTGGTTAAGTCTACATATTGGTCTTCATGCAGCTCAATGTACTCATCAGGAGCATGTACAACATTTTATCGCTGTTTCATCAACAACCTCTTCTTGGTACGAGTTGGTAATTGAGTCGTCCTTCTTAACGTACTCTACTCTGGAGCGGGCCCGTATATGTATCGCAGCCAACCAGTCTGCCTTGTCACGTTTCAGGCTTGGATATTCAATGAATACCACTTGGCGTGCTTGAGTAGCCAAGATAAACGGTTCGTACTTACGGTACCTCCTCCTATGGTTAATGTCAACCATCTCATACTGCTCGTGCTTCCTCGTACCAGCTGGAGTAGGATCATACCAGTCAACATCAAACAGAAAGGTTCTTTTCAAAGGAAAACCGGAATATTCAAGCCGCACGATTCGCTTCAACTTTCCGTAGAAATCATACAAATCAGATAGATCTTGCCCACTAACACACACCCCTGAATTGCTTGTGGCCTTGCTCGTGTTAGATTCAACCGTGTCGAACCTAAGACCATTGACTATGTACGATGAGAATGTGGAGTCCTTTCTGTTTGGTCCCTCTGCTAGAGCTACTAAGTAAGGAGATGTGATGTTGTTGATAGGATCTCGGACATACTCCTTGAACCAAGGTGGGAATCCTGTTTCCAATTTCGCTTCAAGTTGTGACTCAATCTCATCATCTGTCAATATTGGATTCTTCTCCAGACAACGCTCTTTGAACTCCCTGTGGACACGATTGGTATGCATGATTAGTTAACTAGTAGTTAGATATTCAAATTCATGAAGCCCCTAGTAAGAAAGCTACTCACCCAGCAAATTTCACCATAAATTCATCAACTTCAGTACAGTTCGAGAGGTAATAATACTGGGCTGCCAACATTTCACTATCATTTAGCCATGATGTATTTTTCTTCCCCATAGGTCTCCCTGAGACCCTAAAAACAGAAATAGCATCATCATCATCCTCTTGAACTTCGAATGTGTCTGCGTTTCGAGACGGCCTAGATGCCTTTGTGGGAACGTGGTCTCCAAAGTAATAGGAGCAGAAGGTTGCAGCTTCCTCTCGCACGTATGCATTGGCCATCGATCCCTCAGGCCTACCTTTGTTGCTGACATACCTCTTCAATTTTCCCAAGTACCTGCAATGCATATACTTTTGGGTAAATATAATGTGACTTTGGAAAATTCAGACATTTGAATTGAATGATTGTCTTCATATATTACACACCTCTCGAATGGATACATCCATCGATATTGAACCGGTCCAGCAAGCCTCGCTTCGTGTGGGAGGTGAACCGCAAGTGTTCCATAGAATCAAAGAAGCTCGGTGGGAAGATACGCCGAGCTTGCAGAATCAATGGTATGTTGCTTTCAAGGTTTGCTAACACTTGATCATCAACCACCCTTGCGCATAAATTCTTGAAAAATAAGCTCATTCGGTGAGAGCCATCCATACGAGTTTAGGTAGCGGTTCTCGAAATGCAACCGGAGAAGTCGCCCATAAACACATGACAATCATGGCTCTTCATTCCATCCATCTTCGTCTTCTTCAAATCCACACATCGGCCCAACTGTGAGGCATAATTTTCGGGAAACTTCAATCCCATAACCCAATCAAACAGCTTGTTCCTAGATTCAGTATCAATCGTGTAACATGCCTTGGGCCACTGCCCCTTCTCATTTCGCGTTGTCAACTCAGGCCTTTTACACCATGTATCCAACTCGGCTCTAGATTTAACGTTATCCTTTGTCTTTCCGGGAATGTTACAAATCGTGTTGAAGCAGTTCTCGAACACATTCTTCTCAATGTGCATGAAATCCAACATGTGACGTATAAGAAGACTGCTCCAATAAGGCAAGTCCCAGAAGATGCTTCTCTTCTTCCATCCACATTTGTTCTCAATTTTCTTGTTATGCTTCTCCCACCCAAGTTCAGTCACTTTCATAAGACCCAGCCTATCAATCTCCGTAAGTATCTGTGCACCAGTAAGTTGTCTCGGAGGGCCTTTAATCTCTACTTTGTTTTTCAAGAATTGAGTCTTGTTCTTCCTAAACGGATGGTTCCTTGGTAGAAACCTACGATGACAGTCAAACCAAGATTCTTTCCCGCTCTCCTACAGTCTGAATGCATCAGTGTCCTCCAAACAATGTTGACGAGCATGAAAACCCGCAGTTTTCCTTCCAGATAGCATTGAATAAGCAGGAAAATCACTCACGGTCCACAATAGTGCTGCTCTCAAGGTAAAGTTCTTCTTCGTTGACACATCATATGCAGGGATACCATTTTCCCACAACTCAATCAGCTCCTTAATTAAGGGCTGCAAGAACACATCCGACTTACGGGATCACCGCCCGGGCACCAACGCAGTCAAGAACATGAACGGTTCCTTCATGCACTCACCGGGGGGCAGGTTGTACGGTGTCAGCATGACTGGCCAACAAGAGTACTTCCGGTCACTTTCAAACGGGTTAAAACCATCCGTACAAAGCCCCAAACGTACATTTCTAGATTCGGCTGCAAACTCCGGATATGTCTTGTCGAACTCTTTCCATGCCGGTGAGTCTGATGGGTGCTCCATTATACCCATCGCATCCGCCTCCTTACTCTCTCCTTGTGCTAACGCATTTTATCAAGACAAGCACTTGAAGCGTCTAACCTCTTCAAACGAGGTGCTAGAGGAAGTACCACATTTTCTTATGTGGGAGATTTTTCTTCTGGCGTTTCTTTGAAGCCCCTCCTTATACGCTTATATCGGTCCTTACCACAAAACTTGCACTTCAAGAGATCTACATCCTCCCCAATAGATCATGCACATATCAGGACAACGATACATGGTTACCATAGGCAACCCCAACCCCCGCATCTTTTTCTTCGCTTGGTAAAAGTTGGTGGGTACTAGGTTTGGTTCAGGGCAACACTCTGATAACAATTGTACGTAGTTATTGAAGCTCACTTCAGATTGGCCACCCTCGGCCTTACAACTCATTAGCCGAGACAACAAAGACAACTCAGTGTGCTTCTGACACCCCGGCCAAATTGGCTTCTTTGATGATTCCAACAAGTCAAAGAACACCTGATCCTCGGAATTCGGTGGCTCCTCCACATCCCGATCGGTGTCCATGAACTCTGGACCCGCAACATCATACACCATTTCCTCAATCCTCTCATGATCAGGATTAGCATCAGATGTGGATGTATTTTGAGTACTACCCATCACATTTTGCTTCCTTCTTTTACGCTTAGGAATACTCCCATAGTCCATGAACGGTATTGATTCCTCACCATGATAACACCATACCTCATACTCAGCTACGAACCCCTTACGTTTCAAGTGCTCGACTACCGTTCTAGGAGGCAAAAACTGTCTATTCCTACATTTGTTCACATTGCAAGGGCACTTCATCATCCCCCGACTCAAACAAGTAGTCTGTGTAAGTGCAAAAGCAATGAAGGCTTCAACCCCTTCCACAAAACTAGATTGAATTCTGCCATTAACAGTGCGACGGTACATCCATGAACGATCGGGATTCATAATTCAACAATTAACCTGCGTCTCAATTTATTAGATTTATAACATTTATACAATTACGTATTTAGTTTCATTACAATTACAATTACATTTTTAATTATGATACGGTAACAATTGGTAATGAATTACATGCATTTTACTATTACAATTCAATCCCACTGGTAGTTATAACATTTATACCATTACGTATTTAGTTTCATTACAATTACAATTACATTTTTAATTATGATACGGTAACAATTGGTAATGAATTACATGCATTTTACGATTACAATTCAATTTTCTAGTAGTTAAACTTCCATATATCTATTAACATTACAAATTGTAGATGAAAATATTATTGATTGTTTTTATGTTAATACTCCAAAATTATATTAAAATCACCAAAATCACCAAATTGTCTCCAAACACACAATTAAATCTTCATAATCCTAGTACGTATACGAAAATAGCTAAGTAAATACCCTACACAATTACAATAATAGTAACATCATACTAGCAATCCAATTTCACAATAAATATATCAATTGCACATCTCAAAACTAAATCAATACGTAATATAAGCTAAATTATCTACTACATACTTACTATAAACATACAATTGATCAAACTATTCGAAATTCATAAAATCCCCAAATTTTAAAAAGTAAGGGTTTTAGCCAAAATACCTTCAATTCCGGGGAAAATAGCGGATGAAAGTTGAAATTGATGCACAATCCGAGCTCCTTGTCCGACGAGCTTCGGAACGAGACCAAGATTGGTCGGAATCGTTGAGTTTTGGCCGGAAAATGTTTGGGACGAATTTGGAGAAGAAAGGAAGAAAGAAGAAGAATGACATAAAAGCAGAAATCTGCTTCTGCTTCTGCTAAGAAGTCGTTTTTTAGGGACGGATCCGTCCCTAAGTCCGTCTCTAAGATATCCGTCCCTAAAACTTTTTTTTTTTATTTTTTTTTTGCTGGTCAACAGTTTTAGGGACGGATTAAAAATCCGTACCTAAAACAGGGACGGATTAGGGACGGTTTATGAAATCCGTCCCTAATTAAGGACGGATTAGGGACGGACCTATCCGTCCCTAAAGGAGCCGATTCGTCCCTAAGTTAGGGACGGATTATATCCGTCCCTAATTTCCGTCCCTAAAAACGAACTTTCTTGTAGTGAGAAAGTTAGTTTCACGTTTATTAAAGTTAGTTTCAGGAACTCAGAAAGTTAGTTTCACGTTTATTAAAGTTAGTTTCAAAGTCAACAATGTTAATTTCAAGTTCATTAAAGTTAGTTTCAGGAACTCAGAAAGTTAGTTTCAGGTTCATTAAAGTTAGTTTCAGGACCAACAATGTTAGTTTCAGCATCATTTGTATAGTTTCAGCATCATTAGTATTAGTTTCAAGAACTCAGAAAGCTAGTTTCGGGTTCACTAAAGATAGTTTCAGGCCAACAATGTTAGTTTCAAAATCATGTGTATTAGTTTCAGCATCATTATTATTAGTTTCAGGAACTCAAAAAGTTAGTTTCAGGTTCATTAAAGTTAGTTTCAGGGCCAACAATGTTAGTTTCAGAACAAAATACTGAAAATAGTATTAGTTTCAGCATCATTTGTATTAGTTTTAACATCATTAGTATTAGTTTCAGGAACAAAGTTAGTTTCAGATTCATTAGTATTAGTTTCAGGTTCATTAGAGTTAGTTTCAGGAACATAGAAAGTTAGTTTCAAGTTCATTAAAGTTAGTTTCATGGCCAACAATGTTAGTTTCAAAATAAAATAGTATTAGTTCCAGGAACTCATAATTCTAAAACTCTGGGGGAAATGGTGAACCCAATCAACTGAAGTTGAATACACCATCCGGGAGCTACGATCTTAATTAGGGTTTAGGGTTTAGGACGGGTCCAACCCTGGACCCGTCCTAAACCCTAAACCCTAATTAAGCGATTGTCGGGGCAATGAAGTACTAGTTTTGCCGTCAACAATATTAGTTCCAGCATTATTAATATTAGTTTTAAAGTTAGTTTCAACATCAACAATCTTAGTTTCATTGGTTTCAATATTTATTTAATTGGTTTCAGTTAGTTTCACCAACACCATTAGTTTCGGCAAATGTGTTAGTTTCGGCATTAACGGTGTTAGTTTCGTTAGTCTCAATACCAAATGTGTTAGTTTCAAAATTAATGGGTTAGTTTCAATTGAAACCAACATCATAATTGACATGTGCGTTAGTTTCAGCAGTAAGTATTAGTTTCAGTGTTAGTTTAATTGGTTTCAGCTAGTTTCAACAACACCACTCGTTTCGACATTTATTTCAGCATAACTTGTGTTAGTTTCAGCATCATCGGTGTTAATTTCAGCACCATTGTGTTAGTTTCAAAAGTTAGTTTCAGCATGAACAGTGTCAGTTTCATTAGTTTTAGTTGAAACCATCGACATAAGTGTTAGTTTCAACGGTAAATATTAGATTTAATGTTAATTTAATTGGTTTGGTGGTCAATTAGTTTCATTTGTAGTCACAATATTCAAATATAATTAGTTAGTAATTAATTAACACTTTAATTATATAAGTATATGTAAAAAATAGTTAAATATAAGTAGTTAGTAATTAATTAATACTAATGGAGGTAAATTGTGTTATCAAAGAGAATTTGAAGTCCACTTTATTAGAATTTAGGACATCAAAAAATAGATTGGACTTTTTTGTAAGAGTTTATTAGATTTTAGGGCACCAAAAATATATTGGACTTTTTTTGTAAGAGTTTTATCAAGCTAGCCTTATATGTTAGTACACCACCTAAAGCGACATCTTTATGTAGTAAACCCTATATCATATTTCTTCGGGCTTGAGTTGAATGTTGACAGTTAGGATTCATTTGGTTTGAGGCAAAATAAGGAAAAAGAAAAAAAATAGGGAAAAATAAGATTTTACTGAGAAATGTGAGGGAAAAACAACTTTTTTTATTTAATGGAGATATGCATGTTTGATATATATTTCATATTTAGAGTTTTATATTAGGGATTTGATCTACCTTCCATAAATTAACCTAATAAAATATTATGATTTGTTATAGTCCGCACTGTAATTTGTAGGAGTAAACCACATACTATATTTGGGAGAAGGATACCTAAGAAAACTCTTAAAAAAAGAAAGATAAGTGTTGAGAGAGAGAGATCATAGGTTATTTTATTTACCTATATTTATTTCTCATGTTTACTTAATGTTCTAAATATGACTTCATGGATCTTTTCTATATGTACTATTTTTTACAAAATATTATATCATTTCGTGTACAAAACAAAGACATCATTGGGTAGTTTAGTTGCTAAAGATAAATTCTTTTTCATTCTTGCTCGTATAAAGAAAGGAGAAAGCTTTCATAAATTTTCAGGATTTCCTCAGAACTACCAAATGGTGGAAAACAATATTTTCCCCTATTTTTTTCTTTTCCCTCAAACCAAATGAAGCCTTACAGATTTTGTCATATCATGGTTTCCATGTTTTTTTTTACTATTTAGAATAGATAAATAAAAGTTGCAAACTTTTTCTTTTTCTTCTTCCCTTACAATTACTAAAAACATATTCCATAAGATATAGGATCATATATATGCACAAATTAATGGTAGCAAATGTGTTTATTTTGCGCATGTGGATGTAATATGGATTCAAACAATTAAGGAATAACCAACATCGACATAAAATTATAATCAAACAACAACGAACCAAAACTAGTTTAGTTAGATGTCTCTTAATTATCCTGCTGCCACCTATCAGATTTGATCCACATGCACCTTTAAGAATTCAAAATTCAATCCCAGCCGTTCCATAACTATATTCTATCATTGTTGCCATAACACACATATCAATCTTAAGCGAAAATTCTTGAAGTAAGCGATTAAAATTATGAAAATCAGGTTAACATAGATATTTTTAAGTGTTTTTAACCAGATTTTGGTGATTTAAATTGACTGCTAAACAAGCACTAAGTATCTCTATACAATTCCGACCTGCATATTAATGGAGATGGATCATGGATGTAATGTTGTTATCTCATCGTGAATAGTGCGACTACCTTGGGTTGGATAAGGAACAAATTAATGTGGCGTTCCTTAAACTGCAAAATTACAAACATTGCTTCCATCAATTAAGAATGTCAAGTTTAAGTTGCTTAACTCGTAAACTACAAATCTTCTTTCACTTCCCGAAAGTTATCTTCGTTCTACATGTGAAAATCGTCACTTTGTGTGATTTCGACACAAATCCATTGATACGTACGAAAGATATTAATAATTTATGTGTTCTGTGATACCAAAGATATGATTGAATATTAACTATCTATTCTTCTTCTTTTTTTTATATAATTGATATCGCACCTCAAAATATGATAGCAAGTTTATAAAACTTTTGAGGCAGTAATTATGTACCAAGTCTAGTTTATCATCTATATGTTAGCTAACTTAATTTATCAGGTATTTAAGTCTTGTCAAAATTCAACCTCAAATATATGATACATGATAGTTCCAAACTACCAATTCTAGTTTTAAGTTTTAACAGATCACCAAGACATATGTTTAGAGCGAAATCAACCAAGAAATATATATATATATATATATATATATATATATATATACACAGTTTAACTAGACCTAAAATCTATTGTAATTAAACTCCGCCAATTGGACTATACCTTATAGGCCTAAGTGTGTGTTTGCAAATGTTTTTACTTGTGTTTTTTTGTCTGCTTATAGTAAAAGTTGATTAAAGTTCATTTTAAGTAAAAGTTAGTAGTGTTTGATATATCAGATAAAAAACAACTTAAAATTGTAAAAGCAGAAGTTTTAGTGTTTGTAAAAATTAACTTAATTAGTTATTTTTAATTGGAAAAAAAACTGCTTTCTTAGCGATTAAAAGCATTTATTGGGTTCTTACTATAACTTTTGATTCTGCTTTTTTCCGGAAAAGTTCTGAGAAGTTGTGATATAAAACACTAAAAAACTGATTTTACTACTTCAAAATCACAAAAGCACTTTTTTTAAGCATTTGCAAACACAAACTGAGTCAAGTATCCCGAACCTAAACTCATAGGGTTCCAACTAACAACATCATGTAATGCGGGTACAGAACAAGAAATTCGAATAGACCAATGCTAAGACGGCATGTTAGATCCATTTAAAACATAGACTAGTAAGTACAAATCTTTGCCAACCCTATCTACTTACTCTTATTCTTCTTCTTCAACTATTCCCTATAATGGTCCCAAACTATAAATAAAAGGTCCTTATTCAATGCTAAGGCGTACAATACAGCTTGGTGTCCTTCAGAGTTGGTCCTTATTCAATGATTGCCTAATATCTAGTTTCATCAGGGGGTAATGGCATACCAAACTAGGGTACCCACATAAGGCATACTCGTTTTTGCAATTTGAGAAATCAGAGGATGCCGCAAAATGGACTAGTTGTTATCTACCACCTGTCTGGATTTTAGTGGGTGTGAAATGGCTGCTTGTTTATCACAGCAGATTGGACGAAGTAACTGTATTATCAATTGTGCCCTTTAGTCGCGGGAAAGTATTAATGTGGGTGTAACTGGTAAAAACGTGACCCTTGAGTATTTCTTAAAAGAGTAATTAATTTAGTGCGAAATAAGTAAGAGTAGGTCTATGCTAAGATAATTAATAAGGGCAAGTCTATGCTGAAATAACATTAGATTATCACCCATATGATGATATGAATTTTGACTGCTTATTTATTACGTAAAAAATATGACGTTTGAATGTTATACCTAGAATTAGTAGTGTAAGAGTTTACTCGATAAGTGTACTTTCTCACTTATTGGATTATATTTTTCACGATAATTTTAATAAAAAGGTCACCTAGTTTTTTTTTTTTTTTTGAAAAGGGGAAATGCATTAATATTAAATAAGTCTAATAGTGCTACACGAGTCGTTAGCTAATACATCCGAAAGCCACATAGGACAAATATCCCAAATAAAGTTAAGGCAATCTAAGTTATTACAAAATGTGCCTTCTTGGGCATTTCTTCTAAAAGTTCGTTCACTAGCTTCTTTTGATGGACGATCTGCTACCATGTTTTCTTCTCGATAGACAAAAGATATCTTTACTTGTACCATGCCTTCCACTATCTTGTTGATTTCTTTAAGAATGAGTTGCTGGTGTGGAGTAGCTGCATTCCGCCTGCTTATACAAGATAAGAGAAATTTAAAATCAGTTTGTACACAAATAGTATCTATTTGTACCATTTTGCAAAGCTTTAGTCCATTTTTTAGTGCCAGTAATTCTGTTGTATTGTGATCTGTTATGCCTATGAAATTGGCACTTGCTTTCACAAAATTTCCATTCCTATTTCGTATTATAGCTCCTGTGCCAGCATGTCCATTAGGAAGACTTGAACCATCGTTGTTTAAAGTATAAAGATCTGTAGAAGGTTTCCATTGACAGACATGAGGCTTTTTTTCTTTATGTATTTTCTGGGCGCAAAGTATTTTCTGCTCCTTGAGCATATTGATCATTTGTGTATGGAAAAAAAATCTGTTAGGCTCTTCATTTATGAAGATCTTGTTGTTTCGCATTTTCCAGATTAACCAAGAGGAAATAATTAATTTAAATTGGAAATCAGTGTTAAAAGGTAATTGGAAAATGACTTCTATAAAAGTACCTTTGAAATTACTAAACAAACCTCGAGTAATTTGTAAAGTAACTGGGCAATTAAAGAAGAGGTGTTGTGTTGTTTCGGCTTGCAATTTACAAAAAGTGCAAAGATTTGAGGGAATAAAGAACTGTTATCTGAAAACATTCATTCGATTCAATTCGATTCATTCATTCGATTCTGCTTAGTTATATTTTATACTACAATTCAGTTCAGTTCAGTTCAGAAAATTGCAGTTGAAGAGAACAGAGCCTAATCCCTTGCTTATGTAATCTGGCAGCAGTGGGTAATCTGTCTAAAGTGACAAGCCAACAAAAAAATTTGATCCTGGGCTGAAGATTCAGATCCCAAATTTTATTCCAAGGGAGATTCGGAAAAGCTGGCGGTTCTTTTAAGCTTAAAAGGAAATGTTAAGCAAAAGGTCACCTAGTTGACTCTTATACTAGTTGAAACTCAAATTTTGTGCTCGCATATGGAAAGAACAAATTTTAGGTTCAAACGAGGAAAGGCTTATGCGGTAGATACTTAGATAGCATCAACTTTCCTAGTGCCGACCCACCATAATAAGCAAACCACATCCATTTGAGGTGCCTTTTGGATACGAAGGAATCGACTAGCACACAGATGAAGAAACCGCGGGAAACTAAATTTAAAGGTATTACGTGCTACATTTTCGACCCCGGTGCAAATATATGAGATGTACTGAAATTTAAAAATCCCTATAAATTGCAAAAAAAAAATATCAATAATTTTTCACCATCTAGTATCTTTTTTGAGAGGATAGAGAGTTTCACCAACAAGATAATACTCCATAAACCTCAATATCACATTAATGGGGTCTAATGGGACAAAAATAAAGTACTTGAATTCTTTAATGCTTTCTCCTGTGTTAATTTATTTACTATTAAGTTGAAAACGCCACGAAAACAAATGTGAAAAGAAGACAGATAAATTTGACGGTTGCGAAACAGAGAGTCAATTTGCAGGAAGATAATAAGTCTCCTTCATCGCTCTAACATTCCACCTATACATACACACACAATCTCATTTCTCAAACCATAATCACATTTTATTATTTTATATAATTCTTTCGAAGCTTAAATAATTTGATTCTGCTCCATCTAACCAAATTTTCTCATAATATATTCAATTCTTGATTACCCATTTCTGCCCTTACTCTGTTTCTTCTTCAACCAACCATTAATTTCTCTCTATATATATTCAGCTGGTCTTGTGTAGCCATTAATGTACATACAGATACAAGAGTCAAGGTACAAATAAACAAAGCATAACGTACTGGCAATCAATCTGTACTCTTGAGAGATTACTAAGGTATGGCTGTAGTTTTTCTTCTTTCCTTATCGTTTTTTCTGTAATTTTGGACTTGAATTGTTAAAATTTTGTTCTTGAAAACTGAATGAATTTGGAATTTTGGAACTGTTGGTTTATCGGAAATAACAATGGGAACTTTGTACAAGAGAGAAACGTTTTTGAGTAATTTTTGGAGTTCCAAAATTGAATGTTTAATTTCATGTGTTAGTTTAGTATTAGCCAAGATTTTAACAGTGAGATTAATTTGGTGTTGTATGGAAAATTGTGATTTTGGAGTTTCAGTTTGCTGTTTAATGGATTTCTGGAAATGTTACTGTTTTATGGAGTTGCAAGTATCGTAAAGTACTTGATTTTACTATACAATAGAAAAGACAGCATCGTACTGTGATTATGCCAAACATTTGGGTAGAGGGGTATCCTATTTCGTCATATTGAGGAAAAATATGATTTTTTCAAGAATTTCACTTTATGCAGAATTGTAATTTGTATACACTTTGAGAAAAGCTAGAAAGAAAAAGTGCGTAAAAGACTTTTACCTCAATGGGTAGAAATGGAATGAGAAAGAGAAAGAAAAGTAGAACGGTCTGATCATTGAGATTATTATATGCTAAATAAATGAATTTATTAATCTTAGATAAATAAGGCTTTAGTTTGTAATAGAAGGCCATTGTTGGAGAATCTGAGAGTGTATATTGGTTCTTGATCAGTGTAACAATGCCTGGTGTTATGAACGGGTCGAATGGCGATGATTTCGCAGCAGAAATCGAGGAGCATTACGTTCCCAACAAGGAGAATTTCACGGAGACGTCTCCGAGAAGTCCATTGAACCCGAACAGTCCTCCCATGAGCACGCTGAGCCCTGAGAGTGACTCTCTTGATTTAGCCATAGATGGAGTTATGGACACCTCGATAGAGCAATTGTATAACAATGTCTGCGAGATGCAAAGCTCTGATCATTCACCATCGAGACGTAGTTTTCTGTCTTATGGTGAGGAGTCACGAATTGATTCTGAGTTGAGGTTCTTTGCGGGGGGAGATTATATAGTGACTGAGTTCAACAAGGAAACTGTTGAGGAACAAGGCGATAGTAGCCCTCCGATCGGGGATATTAAGTCTGTTTCGCCAACTCAGGCTGAAGAAGCGCCTAGAAAGAGTGCGTCTAAAAGTAAGACTGTTTCTGGTAGACCTCCTAACGGAAAGCAGCAAAATACGAAAGGTTTGAAGAAGTTAGGGGCGGTACCGTCCATGAAGAAGGAAAAGAGCCCTCCTGGTGTTCGAATGAACGAAGATCATGAATATCTTGGGCCTTACTTGCTTAAACAGGCGAGAGACATGATAATATCGGGGGATAAATCTCAGAAGGCTCTTGAATTGGCTCTTCGAGCAATGAAGCAGTTTGAGATGGCTGGTGCATCAAAACCGAATTTGGATTTTGTTATGTGTCTTCATGTTGTTGCGGCATTATATTGCAGGACTGGGCGGTATTCTGAGGCGATTTCTGTTCTTGAGAGATCAATTGATATTCCAGTGATGGATTTAGGCCAAAATCACGCCCTTGCTAAATTTGCCGGTTGTATGCAGTTGGGTGATACGTATGCGATGCTTGGCCAGATTGAGAATTCTGTGCTGTTATACACTGCAGGTTTAGAGATTCAGCAACAAGTGCTGGGAGATAAGGACCCTCGATTTGGTGAAACTTGCAGGTACTTGTGGCCTAAAATTCTTTCATCTGTGTTCTTTAGCTTGTTAAAGAATAATAGTTTAGCTCATATTTCTGCCAAAAATATATCAGCAATGTTTATATGATTCAACAAACCAAAACCTTGATACTTGCAGGTACTTAGCTGAAGCTCATGTGCAAGCAATGCAGTTTGAAGAGGCAGAGAAGTTTTGTCTTATGGCTCTTGATATTCATAAAGAAGGCGGGGGCTCAGCTTCTCCGGAGGAAGCAGCAGATAGACGCTTACTTGGACTTATTTGTGATGCGAAAGGAGATTATGAAAGTGCACTTGAGCACTATGTTCTTGCAAGCATGGCACTGGCAGCCAATGGGCAGGGTTCAGATGTGGCTTCAATAGACTCCAACATAGGAGACGCGTATTTGTCCTTGGCACGATATGATGAAGCCATTTGTGCTTATCAGAAAGCTATAAAGGCGTTCAAGTCGAATAAAGGAGAAAATCATCTAGCAGTTGCTTCGGTTTATGTTCGTATGGCTGATTTGTACAACAAAATAGGAAAATTTACAGATGCAAAGTCTTACACTGAAAATGCCCTCCGTATTTATGCCAAGCCGACACCAGGAAGTCCACCGGAGGAGATCGCGAGTGGTTTAGTAGACATTTCTGCTATTCTTGAGTCTATGAATGAACCTGACCGTGCATTGCAGTTGCTGCAAAGAGCCATAAAAGTGTATGGCAATGCACCTGGTCAGCAGAGCACGATTGCTGGCATTGAAGCCCAAATGGGAGTGTTGTATTATATGCTGGGGAGTCATTCGGAGTCTTATAACTCATTGAAAAATGCGACTTCAAAGTTCCGGGTTTCTGGAGAAAAGAAATCTGCCCTTTTTGGTATTGCTCTAAACCAAATGGGGCTTGCTTGCGTACAACTTTTCTCAATAGACGAGGCTTCTGTTTTGTTCGAAGAAGCTAGGGATATTTTGGAGGCAGAATGTGGACCTTATCATGCTGATACATTAGGAGTTTACAGCAATCTTGCAGGCACTTATGATGCAATGGGCAGGTAGCGTGATACTCTATTAACATTCGTGTATATATACTAAGTTGTTTAAGTTTTCAGAAGTTTCCGATATACGTTGAGTCTTGAATGTTTTTGTACTTAATATGTTCAGGAATGCTGATGCAATTGAGATCTTGGAGTACATTGTGAAAATCAGAGAGGAGAAGCTTGGAACAGCAAATCCTGAAGTCGAAGATGAGAAATGGAGATTGGCTGAGTTGTTGAAAGAAGCTGGAATGGTGAGGCGCAGAAAATCAAGATCACTTGAAACGTTACTTGACAACAACTCTCAAGACATTAGGCCTGTTGACATTGAGGTATCGTGAAAAATAGGCGAAAACATGGATCTTGCGCTTTCGTGTTGTTTCATTGTGCATCTTACTAGTTGCTTAGACTATTAGTTTGTGGATTGTCTTACAAATTCATCGTGTACATCTGTTAGTTTTGGTCGAATGAGTTGATGCAATTTCTGTGTCAGTTTCCTGTATATCTTGTTGTCTAATCAAGTAAAGATGGAACTTCATTTTCTATTGTAGTTGCAATGATACAACAACTATTGATTACAGAGGTTGAGCTGCAATTTTAACTAGTCCATTTGTATCCTGTTGAGGTTGATGGATCTTGATTTCTTGATTGCTTCTTACTTTGTCTTAATTGCATTGCTATTGAACGAAGACAACCAGAAAAGAGAGCCATCACATGTCATTTTCGAATGAACCTCGAACCTAGCAAAATCGATACATTGTAATTCGATTTTAATCTCTATTTCGCCTCTGGAAAGCGTATGTGTAAAATCTATTTTGTCCTGCTGGATTGCTGGTCATGTTATGTGCTTATACCAGATGAAGAAAGTAATCTTGCTATGAAATTCTGGTCAGAAAAAATAAAGAAAACTACAAGATAGTAACTTAGAAGTTGAATAAGAATGACAAGTGTAGTACTTGTAGTTGAAAGTTATTAATCAAGAACTGGAATTGTCCAGAAATTAGTCAAATGAATATGATGTTTCTGAGCTATGTCCTTGTCAGCTTCTGCTGAAAATAATACATCAGTTGCTAAAAATGAACAGTTATTCTTTTCTTTTTCCTCACCTATCCGATCGAGCACTGTCGGCCCCTCAAAATGAGGGGCAGTTTTCCCAAATGAGCATTTGTTCATCTTGGATTTTCAACCAACCCAAATTGGCAACTTGACTATCAAACATTTATTCATCAAAGAAATTTGTGTGGTGTTGGTTGAAATGGATTTATTTGCACGGCAAGTAACTTCGGCTTAGCTGTAGGATTTACTTAATTCTAGATTGATCCCTTTTTACTTAATGAGATTGAGAGATCGATTCTGCACAGAGCTGTTTAAGTGTTGCTTTCAAAGCATTTTGGTCCATTTTTACTTCATGAGACAGAGAGATATTGCAAGAGATGTTTGAGTAGAAAGCTCATGAAATGTTGCTTTCTGTAGAATCTTACCCTTAATGGGGAAAGTTTACGGGGTTTTTCGATTTTCTGGTCTGAAGAGATTCTGATCGTTGATACGCCTAAAATATTTCTCCAGGCGAACGGAGGCCTATAATCTTCAATAACATGATCTCCAAAATAAGGAAACCAAATGAACAATACATGTGGTCTCTATGATAATGTTGCACAACAATCAAAAATCTTACAACAGATTACCAAAACTTCAGCTTTTCAAGCAGAAGCTGATATAGTACCCTGCCTTGGGTTTTGACAGGAAGAATTGAGAAACCAATCTTTACTTACTATTAGTTAACAAAGCTGTTGCCTATGTAGCTGCCTCGAACTCCATGTGCTTGTTACAGGTGATCCAGGGAGTATAATCGTCGGTAGCCTCTTGCTTTCGACAACATCAGGAAAATCTGTGGTGTAATGAAGCCCGCGGCTCTCATGCCTTGCGAGAGCACTGCTCACTACAAGTTTGGCACAGCAGAACAAGTTCCTCATCTCACAAGCTTCAAGCCCAACCATAGTCGGTTCCCAACCCTGTTGAAACAGATAAGCTTCCCAATCCAGTTCCAGCTCTCCAATCCTCTTCTCAGCCGTTTCCAACCTAGTAGTGGATCGAACAATCCCAACATACTCCCACATGATCGACTGAAGCTCTCGTCTCACTTCTCTTGTCCTGCGGACAGTATTGTTCAGCAAAGTGTCTCCCAGCACCTTCGGCATTATGGGCCTGGTCCATGAATACGAAGCCCCACGGTCCATTCGTGAGCTTTTCATATGATCAATTGACGGACCAACAGCTCTTCGGGCGAATACAAGCGCTTCGAGTAACGAGTTGCTAGCGAGGCGGTTTGCTCCATGCAGTCCCGTGCAAGCAACTTCACCGGCAACATAGAGGCCCCGGACGTTTGTCTCACCTTCGAGCCCGGCCCGAACACCTCCACACATGTAGTGGGCCGCAGGTACCACGGGTATCGGCTGTCGGGTTATATCTAGGCCGTGTTTGAGACACTCGGCAGCTATATTCGGGAAATGGGACAGTATTTTTTCTCTAGGCTTGTGACTTATGTCAAGAAGGACATATTTCTCGTTTCGCTTCTTCAGTTGGTCGTCTATACTTCTTGCGACAACATCTCTTGGGGCGAGCTCGGCTCTTTCATCATACAAGCGCATAAATCTCTCTTGGGATAAATTATATAGAATGCCTCCATCTCCTCTCACAGCTTCAGTAATAAGGAAGGCATTTTCTCGAGGGTCAGTTGGTTGAATCGGAAGGCCTTCATCAGCCAAAGCTGTCGGGTGGAACTGCACAAACCTGGAAGGAAAAAAATTCAAGAATCCAGTTAGCACAGACAGCGCAGTGGACTGCTGCAGCAAAACTTTGCACAGAAGGATGAATGAACTCGTCAAGGTTTAAGAGCTTCATTCGCGGTTAAGGATTATAAAGAAACAGCAGAAGATTGAGAATTGCGACTTGTCAACTGCTGTTTGAGCTGGCACACTAAAGCTGCCTTGAGAGAGGATGGGGGAGGGGGGCCGCATAACCTCAAGATCATTTACACTTGGCCTTTCTGTCACTTTCCGGTGGTGTAATTTAACGTGCAACTAGTTTTGGCAGCTTATCTAATGCCTTGATGAACTCATCCATATCACACACATGAAAGCAACTTATTTTTGGTGAAACAAACTAAAGGTTCAGTGTACACCAGAGCTCCCACAGAATTGCTACTTACACAACTCAGGACTGAGACTAAATGATAATAAGAACATCACTGTAAATCCACAAGAAACTTACTCCATATTGGAAATAACAGCTTCTGCACGGTGAGCCATAGCAATTCCATCCCCTGTGGCCACCTACAAGACATCATATTCAGTATATTTCAGTATGACAAAATAAGCTTCAGTTTCATAAATGAAGTCAAATCAACTGATTATCATTCACTATCAGACATGACATTAGTCCTCAATCAAGCAAACAATGATGTGTAAGATACTAACAAAATAACTTTACTTCCCAAAACTGGAATAGACTGAGATGAACTAATGGAATGCCACAGGGGAATTAGGAAGAGAAGAGAAAATGACGTCTTACCGGAGGATTGGTTGTACTAGGATAGATATGTCCAGCCCCTCCTGATGCAAGCAAAGTCACCTTTGAGATAAATCTCACCACCTATAAATTTTGAAATGCAAAAGAAAGATCATCGCATTATAGCTTTCTGTACAATGGTTCTCAAAATTATTGTTGAGATATGTTTTTTATGAGATCTTTGTGTCACCTCATGTGTCGCAGTATTCAAAGTGTCAACACCATGACAAACAGTGCCAGAATCATCCTACAATGAAAGCATAATATAGTTTGAGACTGAAATTTGACAGTCGTTGCAACACTGTATCAACATTTTACATCAGCATTAGCAAACACTAAAATCCCTTTTTCATCTTAACAAAGCCTAGATTCAATACCACAATCATCATTCTCTACAACCGATACTTCCACTACATTAGAATCGAAAGGAAGCAATAAAAAAAAAAGTGTACCTGCGAAGTCAGCAAGTCTATTGCGAACTGGTGCTCAAATACAAAAATATTAGGATCCTTCCGCACTGCATCCAACAGTGCCCTCTCTATTTCTCGACCCGTCATATCAGCAGCATGTACTATTCTGCGATGAGAATGGCCCCCTTCCCTAGCCAGTTGCAAATTCCCATCCTCCCCATGATCAAATGAAGCGCCCATTGCTATCAATTCTCTGATCCTCTCAGGCCCTTCAGTACAAACTACCTGTCAAAATGAGAGAACTCTCATAAAATGTATCAAACAATTGGTTGACCACATAAAATCCTCTCACATGATTATGTACCACAATTTCAGGGATACATATACATTCTATTAAGTAATAGTACTTCATCTATGAATACTATCAAAATTCAATTCTCTTTTTTTTTTCCTTCATGAATATAGGAATGTCTAAAGCTCACCCGCACTGTCTCCTCGTCACATAAATGAGCACCGGCAACCATTGTATCGTGCATGTGACTCTCAACTGAATCTTTTGGGCATAGTACAGCACTCACTCCACCTTGTGCGTAGTTGGTGTTGCTCTCGTGGGGCTCAGCCTTTGTTATCACTGCAACAGTTCCGTGCTTTGCAACCTCAAGAGCATAACGGAGGCCTGCTACTCCACTTCCAATAACAGCAAAATCGAAATACATTGTGGAACCATCTCTTAAGCTACACCTAATCGTCGATTTTCTTTTATAATCCTTGTTTGTCAAACATCGGGAGTAGTTGTTATTATGAGTCTGAAAGGCCTTAGAGATTCCATGTGACCTGAGAAGTGCAAAATCAATATTAGCACAACTTTTAAACCTAAACAGTACCCTTTAAATTGCAAAAGAAAATTATGTAAGACACTGATGGAAGAAAATACTGAGACTTGACCAAGCTAAGCAAAGAGCAGAACAAAATACAGACAACCAATAGGTCCTTCAGTGTGCTATCAACTAACCATACGGCACAAAATTCCTAGCCAAGACAAACCATAAATTATGCAATGTTATGGTGTGTGTAGTAGGTTGCACTAATCACTATACTTCAGACAGCTCGAAACATCAGATATTCCAAGACAACTGTACGATAAAGATTCATCATTTCTAATGAAAAACAATTGCCCTAATCTACTAGACATAATTCTGAATATAACTGCAGGATCAGGTCTGAATGGCTGCACATCACATCCATAACTATCAGTAACTAACTTGTCAGCACAACATGGATTAAAATCTCTGCAAAACTACCAAGAAGTCCGGAAAGGTCTCAATATTTCAACTTATCTAGATGAAATCAAGAAAACTCTTTAACACTCGGAACCTTTTTCTCATTTATATGTTCCTGAAACATAATGAAACGCATCCTAAAACCGAGATTTCAACCCATGCACCAAAACTTACAAAAAAAGCAATAGCATCTACATTATATGAAATATGCCAAAAAGATCAAAAATCACAAACCAGAGAGGGTCTTTCCGGAAGCACTTTGAGATTGCTATATTCTGAACCCAGTAACCCCTCTGTGGTTGTCCCCTGTAAGCAAATCCCTCCTTGAAATGCAGCTTGCCGTTTCCGGTGGCTATACTTGTTGCCATTACAGTACTATTCTGCTAAACAAAAAGTCACTTATTACAATCTTGAATTCTATAAAAAAAATCTAAAAGGAGCAACATAAAATCTATGGGAATCAAATCAATTGGTGCATGCGTACGAAAAAAGACTGCTTTTTTTTAACATTGAACAACACAAAGATACCAATGGAGCTGAAACAGACAATGGAACGGAAATCTCGGGTGAGAAAAACGCTAATAGAACAGTAGAAGAGGAGCAGCATAAAATTGATGGGAATTGAATCAATCGGTGCAAGCATATGAAAAAATTCTGCTTTTTTTACATTGAAGAGCACAAAGATACCAATGGAGCTGAAACAAACAAATGAAACGGAAATCTCGGATGAGAAAAACGACGTTAATGTCACAGTAGAAGAGGAGCAACATAAAATTGATGGGAATTGAATCAATTGGTGCAGGCATACGAAAAAAGACCGCATTTTTTTACATTGAAGAGCACAAAGATGCCAATGGAGCTGAAACAAACAAATGAAACGGAAATCTTGGGTGAGAAAAACGACGTTAATATCACAGTACTAAGAAAGAATGGTTTTTTTTACATTCAAGAACACAGAGATACCAATGGAGCTGAAACACACAAATGAAGCGGAAATCTTGCTGAGAAAAATGACGTTAATAGAACAGTAGAAATCTTGGATCAATAGAAAAAGAAATGAAACGGAAGAAAGCAGACAAAGGCAGGCACATATATCGAGGCGTCAAACAAACATCCACCAATAGACACACAGATCACAGTTGTTTTCATTCGTATTCGAAAGCATATCAAGCAAGAAATGAATTTGAAGAGCTTACTCGTTTGTGTGCAGCTGGGTGAATTGTGGGTTTTAGTCAGAAATGGCGTTTGGTCTGGAAATCTTGAGAATCTGTGTCTTGTTTTGTCTTGAGTTATAGGCAAGAGAGCAAATTCTTATAGACAGAAAAAAGAAAGAATAAATGAGGGGTCGGGCATACCCCACATCTCCATAGGTTGTTGAGATTGTGTGACTAATAATAGTAGTATGTGCTCTTGAAATGGCGCCATGCCACTCTAATTTTTTTAATTCATACTATTCAGTTATTTGGGTCGACATGGTTATTTTTATCGGGTGATGTATTGACCAGTTGACCTTATGAATTAGTACTATAAAAACTGACACATGATTATGTATTCATGAGCACATAAGAACTTCCTAGCGTAACACTAACCTTCAAATTAATGAATTTCAATAATAAATATACACATCTTGTTGGTATGGAACATTATCAAGTCATTTAATTAGACAATGCAACATAATCGATCGAGACCCTACTCTTTAAACCGGCAAGGTTACTCGTGAATTATTATATGGGTTATTGGTGTCATTGTATAAGTACATGTCATTTCTCGCACACCTTGTCATCGCTTGTGCAAACACAAAAGACTTTCCAGTGGCCACTCATCCTAAAGTTGAAGCAAATTAACTCTGAAGTTTCAAACAAGTTTCAGAAATAAAGGGGCGTCATATTTGTATGAGTAGCATTCACAACTCATAACCCATATAACATTTTTGAAACTCTAGGACATTAAAACATTTACTTTATTTAAACAAAAAACACTATATGAAATACTCCCTCCGTCCCGAAGAACTTCATACATTAGGGTTAGCGTACAGTTTTATGCAAAAAGTTAAAGTAATGATAAAAAATAGAAAATGTGAGAAAAAATGTACTTTTAGTGGCAAAATGTGTAATTTGAGTGTAAAGTTGATATTGTTTATTATTTGTTGGGTGTGGGGTAACTTTCTTTTTTGTAATGTATAAAGTTATGTAAAACGATTAAAAATGACAAATATATAAATTTTTGCAGAAGGGAAGGAGTACCAATTTTGTTGAATATTCATGTAATCCTGTATGTCATGGCCAGAGGGACCTAGCATAAAAGCAGAGGCAAAGTGCAATTGGTCTACGGCTACCAAGAACATTGTGCTTGTGGGCCTGTGGACTTCTGCTCACGACTGCAGCATAACGAACTTTGCTTTACTTGGGCCCAGACATGGACTGGTCGGAGGATATCGTCCAACAGTGCAAGTCCATTACCTTCTTTTCTCGCAAGATTCCACGTATAGGTCAGCACCTTTTCCCTAAAATAATTCTTTTTATATTATACGCTATTTGTATTTGATCATAGTAAATGGAATACTATTATCTGGAGAATACTTATTTATATACCTCGAATTCAAATTGTGTCTTCATAATCGATTTTGACTTTTCATGTCTTTGAAATTCACATTAGTCAAAGCGTTTGTAGCCGAGTGGCAATCTAAGACAATCCGTACCTAATATGTCACAGGTTCGATCCTCAAAATAGGTAATTAATTTCTCCGTATAGAGAATGATTGATGATTAGAATGATTGGTGATTAGAGATTTATTGATAATAAAATTTATCCAATACTAAGTATTGTAATTGTAATATTGTATCTTAAAAAAGAAAAATAAATTCACATCCGGAATTTAACAAAAATGTGTACTAGGTCAATGTATAAATGTGTACTAGGTCAATGTATAATATGAAATTGTTACCAGCCCTTCGCCTCGATCTCAATTTGATGATATCATATTTCATCATTTAAAAACCACAAAGTATTAGAAAAGACGAGTGTTAGTAAGATTCCTGAGAGACGGATTGATGTTCTAAAATATATGTATAATGTTTTAAACAATATCAATAATAACTACAAAAAAATCGGGCTTTAGCGACGGATCGATTCGTCGCTAATCCCTTAGCAACGGATGAGATGTCCGTCGTAAAAACGGGCGTCTCAAACGAATTAGGGGTGGATAAGGAATCCGTCCCTAATTCGCGACGGATAAATCCATTGACCTTCCGTCGTGATTTAGGGACGGATTACTATCCGTCCCTGACTGGCTGGGACTGTTAGAGACGGATTCCTAACCCATCTCTAAAAGTCCCAGTCCTAATTCGCCCAAAGTCGGCATTTTTAGTGACAGGTTCCTATCCGTCGCTAAAAAACCTGTTTTTTTTTTTTTTAATTTTAATTCATGTTTCACATTTCACCTGTTTTTCACACAATATAATTGTAGATAATATACCCGAAACGATTAAATTGTATTAATTAACAATAGAGATTCGACGAATACAAATTATCCAAACCGAAGACTAAATATCCGTACAGAAGATGAAATAGTGTATATATAGCATAAACAACATAAGCATAAGTCCAATGTAACTAAGAATCCGCCGGAGGAGGCGGTCGTTGTTGGGTTGTCAAGATCATTTGGGTCAAAGCATCCACCTGCTGAGCAATACGAGCCTGGTTCACTACAACAATTCTGCTATATAGCGACGGAAAGGGGCGACGGATTCCTATACGTCGCCCCTTAACGACGGATCGGTCATTTTAGCGACGGATAAATCTATCCGTCGCTAAATAGCGACGGATAATCTATCCGTCCCTAAGTTCTGTTGACTTTTTAAAAAAAAAAAACCAAAAAATAGTATTTTTAACAACGGATAGATTATCCTCCGTTAAATAATTAATTTAAAAAAAAAAAGAAAGAAAGAAAGGTAACGACGGATAGATTTATCCGTCGTTAAATAGTTAATTTAATAAAAAAGAAAGAAAGGTAACGACGGATAGATTTATCCGTCGTTAAATAGCGACGGATAAATCTATCCGTCGCTAGAACCCTAAAAACCCTAATAAAACACCCCATAGCCACCATTCAGCAGATCCATTCTCACCATCTTCTTCCTGCAGCAGATCCATTCTCCACCACTTCCACCACCACCACCCTCCTTCCATCCTCCATCCTCCACCACTTCCACCACCACCACCCTCCACCGCACCACCATTGATCCACCACTGTCTCCTCCACCGCACCACCTCCACCGCACCACTCTCCATTCTCCACCACTCCCTCCTCCACCACTGCCTCCCTCACCCACCACCGCACCACTGCCTCCTCCACCACCACCCTCCTTCCACCGCACCACCACAACTCCACCACCATCCTCCACCCACCACCGCACTGATTTATCAAGATCTCGTCCGATTTGTCAAGATCTCATCAAGATCCGTTCAAGTTCGTGAAGATCCACCAAGATCCACCGAGATCTTCTTTCTATCATTGATTCAACACTGTATTGTATTATTGATATTGGATATTAAATATTGTATTGTATTATTGTATATTGAATTTCATATTATTGAATATTGTATCAAAATTTCGATTTATTGTATAATCGTATTGAATATTGTAGTTTCGATTTGTCCGATTTGAATATCAACCGTATTATTGTCCGATTTGAATATTGTAGTTTCGATAAATCAAGATCTCGTTCGATTTATTATATTCGTATTCGAATTTTGTATTCGTATACGGATTATTTTTTAAAAAAAATTGCTATTTTGGCGACGGATAATTTATCCGTCGCCAAAATAGCAGAATTTTGTTTTTGTAAAAAAACTTAAAATGTGCTTTTTAGCGACGGATAAATTATCCGTCGTCCCACTTCCCGTGGGACGACGGCTTTTTTATCCGTCGCCAAGTCCGTCGCTAAAGACTTGGCGACGGATCGGGGCTGTTTTGGCGACGGATTTGTAGTGGTTCTCAAGCACTTGCTGGTAGGCTGCATTGGTTTGCTCAATCACTTCCTTGTTTCTAGCTACCTCCTCTTGGAGAGGAGTCATCATCTCCTGGACCTGGTCCTGTGTGAAAACATCAGCTCGTGTGGATGCTTGGGACACTGAGAAGCTAGGACTCGTCAATGTAGGGCCAAAACTTCCAATTCTATACACTCGACCCTTGCTGTCCATTGGATTGACGACAGAGAAGATCTGGTTTTGCTCTTGTATCGGCAGCTCCCGACCATCAATCCTCCTCTCGATCTCACTCTGCAATCGTAAAGTGCATACGAAATGAGATACAGTTTTAGGAATCTCTTATAATACACAAATACAAATGTGAACCTTAACAAAGAAGCGTACCGCAATACGCTCGAACTTCTCGTCCACCCAAATGCCGTCCTTCAGCTTAGCCTTCTTGAAGTGGTATAGCGCGGTCTTGGGGTGAGTCAGCCTAGACATGTGACTGGCCCGTGCTCGAGCTCGGTGGAGTTTCAGGAACTGTAGACTGGCTGCTCCCACCAATATCAAAGTCCATAGAAGGACTACTCGCTCCACTGGGTGGTGTACTGCCTGTACCAGAACCACCAGGGACCCCACTCGATGCGGGAGGACGGTATGTAGGTCTCCCATGCCGCGGCATCTGTAAAAACATACAACAAATAGAGAAAAAATGTGTTAGTAAATTACTGTGATTTTGCATGTAAAACATATACATTTGACACGTAATAAATCACAAAAATATGGGATAATCAACAACTAACAGTATATATGTACATATAATCTACCATACACACATACCTCGTCCTCCTCGCCTGTGGTTAAGTCTACACATTGGGCACTTCATCATCCCCCACTCAAACAAGTAGTCTGTGTAAGTGCAAAAGCGATGAACGCTTCAATCCCTTCCACAAAACTAGACTGAATACTGCCATTAACAGTGCGACGGTACATCCATGAACGATCGGGATTTATAATTGGATAATTAACCTGACACGTCTAAATTTATTAGATTTATAATTACATGTATAGCATTACGTATTTAGTTTCATTACAATTACAATTACACTCTTAATCATGATACGTTAAGAATTTTATGAATTACATGCATTTTACGATTAAAATTAATTTTTATAAATTTTAAATTTCCATTTAACTATTAACATTACAAATTGTAGATGAAAATAGTAGTAATTAAATGCGAGCCAATTATATTATAATCGCCAAAATCACCAAATTGTCTCCAAACACACAACTAAATCTTAATCATACTAACAATTCAATTTCACAACAAATATATCAATGGCACATTTCAAAGTTAATACACGACGTAATATAAGCAAAACTAGCTTGTACATACTTCCCATAAACATACAATTGCTCAAACTAGTCGAAATTAACAAAATTCTCAAATTTTAAAAAGTAAGGGTTTAGCCAAAATACCTTCGATTACGGGAAAAATAGTCGAAGAAGTATGAAATTGAATGCCCACCCGAGTTTCTTGTCCAACGAGCTTCGAAAAGACTCCAAGATTAGCCGAAATGGTGAAGCATTCGCCGAAAAACAATTTGGCCGGAATGAGTTCGAAGAGAAGAAGAAAAAGAAAGCAGAAATAAATGGCAAGGAAGAAGGGCTTTGCCCGATTTTCTAATTCGAGTTTAGCGACGGATAGGAACATCCGTCCTTGTTTGCGACGGATAATCCTATCCGTCGTTATATAGGATTTTTAATTTTTTTTTTAATTTTCTTTTTCAGTTTCATTTTAAGTCAATCATAATTCGCGACGGATTAGTCTATCCGTCCCTAACCAGTCTCGAATTAGGGACGGATAGTTAATCCGTCGCGGATTGGATTAGGGACGGATTGGCGACGGATTGAGCAAATTGCTCAATCCGTCGTGACTCCGTCGCTAAAAAGCAGCGATTCGTCGCTGAATGGCGACGGCGACGGATATTCTTATAGTGAATGTTTAAAGAATGAATATTTTATATCATATTTCATGTATCACAAAGTCTTGGGAGAGACGTGTATTAGTGAGAGACCTGAGAGACAGATTGATGTTCTTAATTTTATGTATAATGTTTTAATCAATATCAGTAATGTTTTATTAGTTGACATTTTATATCATTTTTATGTATATGTATATCACCGATGTTCTTAGTAAAACCTTTAATGTTTTTAAATATAACGATAATGTTTGTCCGTCCTTTTTAGTCTCTTTATAAGACCGTATCTCATAGGGTCTATTCCCGTCTCCCATGAGACTTAATCTTTGAAAAATTACTTATCGTTTGCAAATTACAATATATATTTTTTCGTTTTTTTTTTTTTTTTTTGGCAATAACCAGTGTAATTGTCACTAGGACGTTCATTCCTTTTATTAAATGATAGTCATCAATTTTTTTTTTTTTTTTAGCAAATGAAGATTTATATATCACATCAAAAGACCAAACAGGTCAGAGTACAGATACAGCACACTAGAGGATATCAGGAGGAAGTACATCCCCACCATCACTGTCAACTACAATATTATGAGCAAGAGAATTCTTCTAATAAACAGAAAACTAACAGAAGTAAAAAAAAAAAAAAAAAAATATACATTCGTTTATCATTCAGAATGTAACCAACAGCTGAGAAGTCGACTTTCTTCGATTGTAAGGCATGGACAATATTTATACAGTCACCCTCAAACTGCACATCTTGATATATAAACATGAAGAGGAGATGGGACCGAGACAAAAGGAGTTAGTGTAAACAACAATTTCGATGACTAACAATCCATGGTCCCTAAAGTCATCTTTGTTCAGATTCACTATAAGATCAGATCATGATTATATAAAGTTGGCGCACAATCTAAAGAGAGGACCAAATGGAAACAAAGTCTACCAATAAAAATGCTGGACTCACAATATTCGGATTTGAACCTTTTTGAAGAATACCTTTTTTTTCCTCCAGACTACCAAAAAAATATCAGTTTTTATGTATATTCTGATGGGCAGAATCCTAATTTTAAGTTGGCGAGACAAATATAAGCTTAGTTTTATGATTAGGGGTGCGGAATCTAAAATTATTTGAAAATACTATTTTTTTATTTTTCTGAACTTATTTTTATTTCGGCTTTCTCCTCGATGTGCCCCAGTATATTTCCAAGATAATCCTTCGAACCTTCTACTGTTCATTTATCGAAAGGAACAATATATCGCATTGTTTTGAGTGGTACAATTCACACAGCCCTTTTACGAGTAAACTGCAACTATTCTACAAGTTTAAACTCTAATTTGTAAAATTAGAATATTTAATCTATAAAATCTCGCACAAGTCCCATTTTGGAAAATAAAAATAAAATGAACGAATGAGAAAGGAAGGGGAGAAATTGTGTAGCTTTTGAGTAATGGCGGACCATAAATAACTATAGCCACAATTTTGAATAAATGGTTCTAGAATTGGTAATTGCAAAAGTCTCAGTAGGTGTCCTTATTGATTTAGGCCCCATGGATCCCATCCCACTTGTGTATCTCCACCATGAAGTTGCCTCTTCACCTCTTCCCGCCATCCTTTAGTCGTGACTCTTGACTCGTGAGTGTTTTGTAAATGCCTTTTTAAATGATTTTATTTGAAGTTAAATGCAATTTCCTACTACCCTAACTACTAGGTAAAATGCACTAATTAATAACTATGTTTTTGAAATACGTGAATATCGTATATTCTTGAAATTATGCGGATGTCACGCATTGTCTTTAAAAGTATCTTTAACTACTCCAATTATGGTGTGTATTCTCTCTCTCTTGTCAGTTTGACTTATTTTTTTTTGGCATAAATATCTTCTTTTCTTTTGAGAAGTTTGGCATAAAAATCTTAAGTATTCACTAATTATAAGAATAATAAATTAATTTTTCAATGAAATGTAAATATTTATAATAAATATTATGGTAGTTTTAAATAAAATTATTAAGGATTATATAAAAATAGAAATTTTTATTATAGGTACAAATTAAATATGAAAAATAAAAAATGAAGAAAATCATATGTTTTTTCTTTATAAAAAAATTTTGAAAATTAGTAATACTATAATTTTCTAATAGAGTTAGACATTTTTCGTTAAATATTTTTAGGATTAACAATAATCATAATATACACTATATTTTTAAAACTCTTTTTTCCTTTTTTATTTCATATCTTTTGTAGTGCTATATAAATTTTGATAATATTACTAAAATAATTTTTACTAACTTATTTTATTTATATAATTATTTTTAAAATTAGAAGAGCTATTATAGATATTTATATTTCTTTTAATTTTCATAAATTTCTTTTTTTGTTCATTTTTATTAGTTTTAATAATTCTAAATTAATCTTGGTTTTAAAAAAAAATTTATTATGAATTTTTAATACTTGTATGCTTGAAAAAGTAAATCTACTTGCACACATGGAGAGTGTAATACACACATCATTATTGAATCAAGTGTACATACTTTTGAAAAACATAAGGTACATCCTTGCAATTTCACGAACATGAGGTACATCCGTGCATATTTCGAAAAACATAGGGTACATCTGTGCATTTTACCCACCACAACTAATTACCCAGAGGAGGTATTCGGAAGTAGAGAATCAAATCCACACTACTTATAAGTTCTAACTAGCAGCCAGTAAAGTTTAATTTTCTCAATTAAAATCTAATCACATTTACATTTTTAAACACTAAAATTCCTATTTATTAACTCTAACCTGATTTTAAAGCAATCTATCAGATACTGATTTTTGTGCTCTAAAATACTAACTTTTAGCAAAATCAAGTAACAAGTAAATAAATTTACCAATATGTCACTGGGTCGTTGTTTGATTTGGAATATTGGTAAAATCAAGTAACCGTTAGATATAAATGTACAAATTATTGATGATGAATTAAATGTGTAAATGGTTAGTGGATAAAGATATAAATTTATAAAAGTTACTGGAGTCTGAAAATGTTCGCATCCCTTAATATACTATTAGTCTCTTGATATCCATTTTTTCGTATGAATACCTAACATACTCCCATTTTTTTATAAGAATGAACTCTCCAAGTAAGAACTTATGACCAGTAGTTTTTTTGAAAAACTGGAGACTAGGCCGATTTTTCCTAATGAATTTTCCTCTCAAAGTTAAACCCAAACCAACCTACATGTGGGCCAAAAATCAAAAGCCCATTTAACCACGGATCAGCCCAAGGCTAATTAGCAACCACGACCCAACCACGTGCTTCCTTCTCGATGCAATGATTGTCAGAAAGAAACGGGTCATGGCGGAAACTGAGAACTTTTCGCTTCCTTACCAACAAACTCCCGCCATTTCTCTTGTCACTCAACACTCATTTCTCAACTTTTCCTCTCTCAACTCCATTTCTGTTTCCCAATTGCCGGAAATCTGTAGCCAACCGAAGAAATGGGAAACTTGTTCTCCGTCACAGAACCACCGCCGCCGATAGTGCTGGTTCCGCCGCTCTTCGATTTTCCGCCCCTCGCAGCTCGCACAAGGTAATTCTAAGCTTTTCTGTATCGATTTTCGGAAAATCGAGTAGTTGATTTAAACTTAGGGTTATTTATGCAGAATGCTGGAATCGTCGTACAATATGTTGTTCGGTAAGCTGGCCTTGAAATGCCTTTTCGAAGACTATTTCGAAGATGCGAGGCATTTCAGCACGAGGATTATGCTTAAGCCGCTTGATGATCCTCATGTTGATCTGATTGCCACTGTATCCATTTGCATTGTTTTTTTCTGAATGTCTGATGGTTAGGTTTGAACTGTTTATAGTTTTGGTATCATTTTGTTTGATTGGTTGCACTGTGCGAAACATTAGGTGGATCAGAGCTCGTTTTAGACTTACTGAAAGTTGAGGTGTTCACATTTTGTGTTTCTCGAAAGGATCTAAGCGTGAAATTGTTTGCTTGATGATCCTCATACTGATCTGATTGCCACTGTATCCATTTGAATTGTGCTTTTCTGAATTTCTGATTGTTAGGTTTGCACTGTGTGTAGTTTTGGTGTAGTTTCATTTGATAGATTGCACTGTACGAAACATTTGGTGGATCAGAGCTCATTTTAGACTTACTGAAAGATGAGGTTCACGTTTTGTGTTTCTCAAAAGGATCCAAGTGTGGAATCGTTCGCTTGATAGATTTTGGTTTTCCTAAGCCTGTTCAGGTTGGCGGTCCGTTTAAGCACACACCTGAAGAGAACATTGTTGGAAATGCACAGTTTCGCTGGCAAAGGTCTGGAGATTGTGTTAATGATGTGTTTTGGTTATTACGTGAGGATGTTTATATTGATGTGCGAGATTTGTTTGCAGTGATGTTCATGATCCTCACACGTTTTTCGACCTTAATGTATCGACCACTAAACCGTAAGAGCCAATTCTTTTGAGTACCCTTTGTACCCGCGGCATCCACTGTGATAGCTATTAATTGTGTCGTTTCTCCTGATATGTGGCCATATAGGGTTTTATTGATGAGATCTTGTGCATACTACCCCAAGTTTGGGATTGGAGCATTTGGCATCTTCCCACTTCTGCTGAAACAAAGGTTACTTCCTGATTTTGGTACAATTTATTTTGTTCCCAATTGATGTGTATTTGTGAGGGAAGTTGCCCAATATGAAAACATCTTTGATCCTGCAGATTATCTCCTGAAGATTATGGCTTCATTGGCTTAAGATATGGTTCTTCAAATTTATCTGTTGGCGCTACAGTATCTCCATTCTCATGTATGTCCATATGTCACTTAAGTCGTTTCCATTTTAATTGTTGAATTTCTCCTGAGATTATAGATTGGCCTTCTCAGTTGTGAGATCATGTATAACCATAGATTCCATGCTTTAAGTACAATAATTTTGGTATTCTGAACGTACTGATTGCTCTGGTTGTGCATGCACGTATACATACTTATGTCCTAATGGTTGCAAAATACATCTGTAACACTCTGACTTCATGTCATTCCTTTGCAGCAGGACATGAACTCCCAAGAAATGCATGGTTAGTCAGCAAGATAGGAAGATTAACAGCAGGAGTACAGTATGAGCCAAAATGTAAGTCTCTTCAGCACCGGTAGTTTTATTTATTTTTCACCAGAATCCTGGAAAGCATCATCCAATAAGAAACTGTTATAGCCTGTACTTTTTTATTGATTATTCCTCTATGGAGTGTGTTCCTACTGTTTTAGGAAAACATTTTACTTCCATTCACGATCTTGCAACACATTGATTGCCTCTGTCAATTTTTGAAGAAAATATTCTGCCCCTTCTAAAAATATCTAGATGTGACCTGTCTCAATGGCAATGTCTGGCCAGAACCCTTTTCAGGATGTTAGTTTTTCTTTATAGTTAAGTCCTCTGTGACTCGGACATACTTGTGGATGATAACCACATTATTGGAATCTTGTATCATTGTACTTTTACTCTGGCTTCGCCCATGTTTGTTCTGGACTGTCGTTGTTAGTCTTCTATAACACTAATGAAACTTCCCTTAATTTTATCTTCCCTGCACAAATAGCTTTCTGCAATACATTTAGTCTTTTCATGACCTGCTTAATCTGACCATTGCTTCATAATTTCATGCATGCTTGCAGCACTTTTGCTTATTGCATATGTTTCAAGTTATACTCCTTCAAAACAAAGGAGAGATAACTGTAGAAACTAGATAGTTAAACACAATTAATTGTTTCTTTTGTATACCCAGTTTTTAAATAATGGGGATCCACTCATGGTTATTCTTTTGGGATGTTTGTAGTTGGAAACAAAGGTGATGCAAATTACAAAAACCTAGAAAATTGGAGCTGTGCAGTCGGTTATGGGTTGGGATCTGGGAGCCCATTGAGCCCATCCTTCAATTTTGGTCTTGAACTTGACAAAAGCTCACAGGTTACATTCATTGTCAATTGCTTTCTCTCATACCAAATATTTAGTTCTTGGCCCTGCACATATTCGACTGCCTTGCAAAATGAATGAAAAGTGAGGGTAGTTAGTATGATATTTTTCAGAAAGTATGTGAATATTTCCACCATCAGTATCGGTGAGAGAGTAATCAACTGTACGTTTCATGTCAGTGGTGTACTAATTTAAAATGTTATGGTAGTACGTCTTAATGCAGTGAACTTGACAATGTCTCGTCAATTAGTTACTGATCTTACAGGACCATTTTTCTCCAGAAATAATTTTTACGCTGTGTTCAGTTTTCTCGGATGGAAGCTTAAATTTAGCATAAATCTTAAAGGTCCTCCAGCTTCCAGTAAAAGCGTACAGTATGATTTTCATACTATCACTTAGTCTTTGCTTCTTAGTTTGAGCTATACTTTCGGAATAATTATTAATTGATGCGTGCACAAATGTCATTGACACTTTATACACACAGCAGGAATGTTTCCAATTGTTTTCTGGCCAATAAAATATGTATGATTGGATCATAAAATCCATGCTTCATGAGTCTACTTTCAACAATTAACCAATGTTAGACCCTCCTGCCCGAGGCTCTTCCTGTTACATCGCTCGTGTATTGTTCATAAATTTATCTTGTTTCGATTTGTCATTTATCCTTCTCTGTGCAGCCAATAACATTGTACTTTTAATTTTATCTGCAGTTCATTGCTTCATTCTATCAGCATATGGTGGTACAGAGACGGGTACTGCTCCTTGCTTTATCTATGACTGTTGTACATGTCGTGCCTGTGTATGTGCATGAGTTCTTCCAGTGGAATGTGTGTGCATGCAGCATGCATATTGTTCTGTTTGCACCGGAATGTTGCATCCACCCTCTTTGATGTTTGTCGAAAACGCTAATGGTGTCATCTGAATTTGAATTTGGTAGTTTTTAATTAATGCCACTCTGTTTGATGTGAAATTTAAAGTTGGCATGTTATTCTGCTGTGCGTGAAACAAATAGCACTCAAGTCAATGAACCAATTCGTAAATTCAGCCCAGGAGATCCTTGTTTCTACTTGAGGGCGATTCGAATCCAACTTTGAGTTTAACTCGTAAGGCAATTTAAAGTGCTGGTTTAGTTAGGTATTATTCAATGCACGGGCAAATCCTTTTGAAGAATGTTACTGGGTGGGAGGAGTGTATTATGTGGGAACCTTTCTTTTGGTACCTTGATTATTATTACTTTGCTCTATTTACATTTTCCAGTATCAGGGATTGGCAGGATATTACAATTCACGCAAATATTTTTCAATTTTATACAGGTGAAGAACCCACTAGAGGAAAATGAAGTTGTTGGAATCACTAATTACATAGACTTTGGTTTTGAGTTACAGACAAGGTATTTCCATCTGTTTACTTGTGTGCTCAACGCAATGATGACCGAATAGTATTACAAACTGTTTAATTCATTGAATGATTTCTGATAGGATTGATGATGACAAACCGTCAAATAATCATCAAGATTCCAGCTTCCAAGTTGCTGCTTCTTGGCAAGCCAACAAAAATTTCTTACTTAAGGTTACATTTGATTTATTTTATTTTTTGCTGTCCCCTATTCTGAAACTGTATATCAAGTTTTACTAGTAATGTTAACAATTTTGGGTTATCACATATCGATCACATGCCATTTCTTCAGGGGAAAGTGGGGCCTCTTGCCTCATCACTGGCTTTAGCTTTCAAATCGTGGTGGAAACCGTCTTTCAGTGTCAGCATGTCAGGTGCATCCTCTATCCCTTTCTGTAAAGGTTTATTGGAGACTTTCTGCATTGGTTCTATATCTTTGTAACTCAGAATGATTTAATAATGTGTTTACCAGCTAATGTGATTTTGACTAGTTCACTCTGCAGTTTTCTCTTTTTCGATTTTTCCTGTTGATGCATATTATTTCAAATATGATACTTTGGTAAAATACTTACAAGGACCTTGTGGTCACAATTTTGCCAGCAATGAAACATGCATCTCTACTTGAATTTGACTATTTTTTTTACGTCTTTGAGTAAGTCATAGACCCGATCCATGCATGATTCTCCAACTTGACAAAATACATGCATCACATGCCCTGAAAGCCCATTTCTACACGTAGTAGTGTAAGTTATAAGCTCAATTCAGGTAAAGATTTTAGTGTGGCAGTTAACTCACTTCTATCAGTTCATTGGTTCATAATTTATCACTTAATTAGTTTACCAGTTCACTTAAATTGGTGCGACTTGGATTGGGAACATTTTTTAGGCTGACTTGAATTATTTCACCACAAATTTTCCTCCAAAATTTGTTTATCTTCATGATTGTACTTTTATATGAGTGTTTTTATTGACAGAATTGTTTTCATCTCACGTGTACATTATAAGACCCCTTGAACCTTTTGAACTTGTCTTGTGATAACCAAAGTGTTTTAAGCCCAATTTCCCCAGTATTAGTTCAAATTACCACATTTTGAATCGACTCAGAATCTGAAAGATCATTATCTTTTCAATTTCAAATTGACATTCAACACATTGGTGACTTGCAGCTGTGAGAGATCGCGTCAAGGGAGAGACAGCCTATGGATTTGGTATTCGTGTTGATAATATCAGGGAAGGAAGGTTAGTAATGTACTCCTTAATTAGTTCCTCTTGTATCAATCCGTAAATGCTCAAGTTTCCTGCAACAAATAGCTAATAATATCTATCACTCAATTATCCACACAGTTATCAAAGGGCAGATCCCAATTTTGTAATGCTGACCCCAACCAAGGAGCATCTTGCGGAAGGCATCCACTGGGAAATCGGGAAAAGACCAGTGCTCCAGTCCGATGTCAATTCTGGAAACTTTGATGGCGTTCCCAGGGAATTGAGGCCCCTTCACAAGATATTGTAATTTTAGAAAAATCCAACTCCTGATACATGTTGAATACTGTTTGGGCTGTATCCTTTTTCATAATTTATCTAATTATTCCTATAAAGCTGTAATTCCTTAAATAGTGTGATGAACTGTGAATCATTTTGTTCTTCAGGAACAATCCTGTAGCTGAAAGACTTGATTACACCCTATTTTTTGTAATAATTAGGAAATGATTTGTTTTATTTCCTCACATACATTTCCATTTCTCAGATGATTTAAGTCGATTTTGCTTCAAATCATCTGCATTTTCCCAACTCACATTTTCCAGTTGATGAAAGTCGAATATGCTTCAAAACTCCATTCTCCGCCCAATAGGTCGGGAGTGTCTCCAACCGAAAGGCGGTTGAAGACAGATGATCGTCTCTATGAGGGGTTCGTGTCATCTTGGAGAATGATTGATTGGATTTGCTTTGAAAGATGAAGTTTATTACTCCTTCCGGTTTCATCTTACTGCATTCTGTTTTGGGTCGTCCTAACTTTATCTTCTCATCCCTTAAATGAAAATGCCCTATACTACTTTAGACACTATCTCTCATACTTTATTTACTATTTGTCATATTATATTCAATCTATTTACTACGTTAACGCATCTTTTTCTATTTTATTTAATTTTCTCTTAAATTTTGTGTTCAAACTCGCAGGAAGATGAAATCGAGACGGAGGGAGTATTTCAATGAATAAGACTAGTGAGGTTAAGTGAAATTATGGAAGTACTTACCATAGTATTAAATGCACGTGAGCACAGAAGATTCTAGCATCCTACATCCACATAAAAAAAATGAATTAAAAATTCTCATTTCAAAACAACTTCAACTAACCAATCAAAACGGAAGTCTGAACACTCCTCTAGTAGAGTACTGGAAATGGCAGCTCTTGCTTCTACATTCTTCTCTTCTTCTCCAACCCTCTCTCGTCGTTCCAGTTTCTATCCAATCCCCAAATTAACACTCACAAAACCACTCTGTCGCAGTGATCGCAACACTCGAGGCGCTTCGATCCTCGTTTCAGGTCTGACTGAAAAATTGGTCATCACATCCGAATTATCCGATGGAGAAGCTTCCAGTTCTCCTCCGGTTAAGAGGTTGAAGAAGCTCTTCGATTCAATTTTCGTGGTTTGTGCGTCGGTGGCGTTATCAGCGTCGATTTTCGTGGTGGATGTCGACTCGGCGTCGGCTTTTGCAGTTTCTACGCCTCGGAAATTGCAGAACGATGAGCTGGCTACGGTCCGCCTCTTCCAGGAGAACACTCCTTCCGTTGTTTACATCACTAATCTCGCTGCTAGGTACTTTACTTTTCTCGATCGGAAACCGGTTTTCGAAATGTTGATGAATGATCTGGAAATGAAGCTTTAATCGTTGCTGTTATAGTGGAGTTTAATAGTTTTCAGTTTCGCACCGAGTATATGTTTGATTTGAAGCTTACTGTTATGTATAAAAGAGATCAAGCATTCATTGGATAATGTTTAAGTTAGGATTTGGTATTGAGCCTATGAGCCTATATGCTTTGATCATTGCTATAGATAGTGTAGTTTCCGATTCTGCAGTGAGATTGTTTTTGGTTCGTGATTGTGCTGTATGGAGTAGCTTACATTTATACAGTTCAAGTTAGTTCATGAGTGTTTGTGTATTATAATGAGTACACGGTCTATTGTTTGCAGTACGAGAATGCTTGGTTTAGGATTTGGTGTTGATGTTATCTGATCTTGTTATAGGCAGGAATAGGATGCGTTTTCAGTTTCGCGCCAAGTATGTGTTTGATTTGAAGTCTAGTGTTAGGTATGAAAGCGATTGAGCAATCATTGATGGACGGATATTATGTAGTATGATTACTTTAGGATTTGGTATTTTAATCATTGCTACAGATAGTGTAGTTTCCAATTCTGCAGTAAGATTGTTTTTGCTTCGTGATTGTGCTGTATGGACTAGCTTACGTTATACAGTTCAAGTAAGTTCAATCAGTGTTTGTTTATTGGAACTTAATCGGCTTATTGTTTGCAATAAAAGAGTGCTTGGTTTAGGATTTGGTGTTGATGTTATGTGAACTTGTTATAGGCAGGATGCGTTTACTTTGGATGTGTTGGAGGTGCCGCAAGGTTCAGGATCTGGATTTGTATGGGACAACAAGGGCCACATTGTCACAAATTATCATGTGATTCGCGGCGCATCTGATCTCAAGTAATTTTTCTTCTCTGGTTTTGAGTTGTTATTTGCATTATCAAGTTTTCTCCGCGGATTGAGTGTTGATTGTTATATGTTCATGCTAGTTGTTTAGTCTTTTTCCACAATGTAACAGATGTGCGAAATAGTTATGCGATTCAACTTAGCCTGACAGTGTTACCGAATCAAAACAACACTTACAGAATCCGGAAATCTACTTATTTGTAGAACATTACCACACGTGTATGGCCTTTTTGGCTCTGGATAGAGTATTGTGAAGATTTTAATGCATGGTATTCCATCTTATAGAATCCAAAAATCTGTTTATTTGTAGATGGAGAATCCTATTAGAACCTCAAGTTTGGTAGCCTATTCCCGTTTATACATACGCCATGCAGCTTATGTGCTCTTTCTAAGCTTCACAACTTCTTCCTCCTATAGCACGCACTGCACTAAAATTCTTAGATAGGAATCATTGAGGACAGGCTGTTTGTTGAACTTTATGATTAATCTAAGCTGTTCTCTGTCCAGGGTCACTCTTGCTGACCAGAGCACATATGATGCAAAAGTTGTCGGGTTCGATCAGGATAAAGATGTTGCTGTTTTGAGTATTGATGCACCAAAAGACAAGCTGCGACCAATACCAATTGGCGTGTCCGCAGATTTACTTGTTGGGCAAAAAGTGTTTGCAATAGGAAATCCTGTAAGTACACATAACATAACTACTTTAAGATTTAAATAGACAATGTAAAATGGAACTAATATATAGTATGTAATAATTAAAAAATCACATCAATTTAAATGGCTCGATCACGGATATTTGCGGATCAGATTGATCTAACCGCTACTAACGGACAGATGAGAAAAAATGTGTTCCATTACCAGATCTGTTAGACTATCGATCAGATCAATCCGGTCCGTAAACACAGATTCACCGACCAAATTAACAGGTCCGGATCATTTAAGCAGCCCTAAAGAGACCTAACATAGGAGTAACTTCCACAAAACATCGGATTGACCCAAGTGCTTGATCCAAAAAATATTTGGCTACTTTCTGTCAAAGTAAATTAAGCTTTGATATATTTGTTATATCACTTATCTTCTTTTAACAATTTATGTATGTATTTACAGTTTGGACTTGATCATACGCTTACAACTGGAGTCATCAGGTAAAAATTTCATTTCAGCTGATTTTATTGCTAGCACTGTACTTGCTGGTGGTTACACTGTTTAATATTAAGATAGTCGGTATGCTTGAGCTGCATATTTGTACTGATCATCACAGTAACTTAGTGAGATGTATTTGATAGAGATGAGGCTGAATCTTTCAAATACTAACATTTATATGACAATTGGTCTGCTTCTTGTCCTGACGAATTTGTATTGATCATTATAGTAACTTAGTGGAGTGTATTTTGGTTATGACGTTATCTAGAGGATAGAAATGAGGCTGAATCAGTAATATTAGAGTATAACAGAGTCATCCCTTTTGTAGTGGACTCCGAAGAGAAATTAGTTCAGCTGCGACTGGCCGTCCAATCCAGGATGTTATCCAGACGGATGCTGCAATTAATCCAGGAAATAGTGGAGGGCCACTTCTGGATAGTGCAGGGAACCTTATTGGGATAAATACAGCTATATACTCTCCTTCTGGTGCCTCGTCTGGTGTAGGATTCTCGATTCCAGTAGACACCGTGAGTATCCAATACAGCCTACTCCGTAGCTTGTACTTAAACTGTTGCGTTGGGCTTATAATATTATAGTTATGCATAGAATTCTCAATGCAATCTTATCTCTAAGTCTAGGTAGGTGGCATTGTTGATCAATTAGTACAATTCGGGAAAGTCACCAGACCAATTTTGGGAATTAAGTTTGCACCTGATCAATCAGTCGAGCAGCTGGGAGTTAGCGGTGTGCTGGTATTGGATGCTCCCCCAAATGGGCCGGCAGGCAAAGCTGTATGTCGTTGATTTCTACTAAATATTAAGAGTAAATTATAGTACTAAATTTGGCAGTGATAGTCTAGTAAAGCTGACTTCCACTAATTCTATAATAAAGTAAAATCTAAGTCGATCTTGATGATGCAGGGTCTTCAATCCACCAAACGTGATACGTATGGAAGACTGATTTTGGGTGATGTGATTACCTCTATAAATGGGAAGAAGATCTCTAATGGTAGTGATTTATATAGAATTCTTGACCAGTGCAAAGTAGGTGAAAAGGTAATTGCTAACCTTATTTCTTTTTATACGTCTGAAAACAAATATGAATCCTTGCCACCCGATTCGGTTATTTGTCCTACATCACTGCTTGTTGGTTTCACACTTTCACTACTAAGTGTTCCATTTGTAATTTCCAATAAATAATTTATGGTTTGCTTCTACAGGTGACTATTGAAGTACTGAGGGGTGATCATCTGGAAAAGATTCCTGTAGTCTTGGAACCTAAGCCTGACGAATCCTAAACTTAGTATGATAGAAATGTTATTATTCCCCATTATTCATCGTACTCGTGCTTAAAGTGCTCCAGATTCCTGTATTATTTCTGCAACAACCATGTGCGGTGTGCAAAATTGTGAAAAGTTGTAAATAGTCCCCAGGGACGGTACGAGCCTTGTGCAGGGAAATGATGTAGGGACCGTATGATCCTTATTCAGGGAATGCGAATGAATACACACTACAGTAATGTAGCTTGCGTTAGGTTAGTAGAGGTGCTATTTATTTTTGTTTCTTTTTAAAAAAATTAAGTGCTGCTAGTTAGTCTTGGTCTGAATTCTGAAAGAAAGCCAGCTGCATGGTACGGTAAGAAGGAAAAAGAAAAATACTACTGAAATATTAAATTTATTTGACTCAATAATTCAATAATACTACTAACATTATTATCGTATTCGGTCTTTGAAAATAGTTGGAATGGATGCCAATTCAACACTAGTACTTATAAAATAGCCTTGGTTTTAAAATGAATCTCCATCGGTCACTGCTTTCAAATCACATTTCAGGTCCGTTGTTATTTTTAAGTTGTAAAATGCATTTTAAATGTGAAAGAAGTGCAAACACATCAACGTCGGCCTTTCAGACCACGGTGACGGTGCGATAACGCATTATCGGTTGATGACGGGATCCGTGACGAAATTCTGCTGCATTGGTGATGCGTCATTGCGTCGTCATGAAATAAATTTTATTTTTATTTTTTTAAACATATTTACCATATTATAAGAGTGTTTAGAAGTTGCAATTAATAAAATTGCATTTTTAGAACTCGTTTTACAATTTATTAAGTGAAACTTCATTGAAACCACAAATATATTACAACAAACTGCAAGAATTTAAATAAAATCAAATGGAAATGCAACAAACACACAATACACAAATGTATCAAACTAACAAACACACACTACACGATTGGGCAAGTTCCACAGTCAACGCATCCTCCAAATATGTTCCATCAAGTCTGCAGTGAGTTCGTCATGCTTGCACACACTATGCATTCGCCGTGAATTGTTCATGTACTCCTTATTGTAGATTGCGCCCGTCGGATACGAACTCCGTCAATCACATCGGGTACATGCTCACGGGTATTTTGTTCGAACTCTTCGATTTCCCTATCATAGTTTAGGTATGTGTGGCGCTCATCCTCAACTATCATGTTGTGGAGTGTGATGCAGCAATCCATAATCTTTTTGAGTGTGGCTCTGTCGTGTGCAAGAGCCGGATTCCATATAATTGCAAATCGTGCTTGCATAACTCCGAAAGCACGTTCCACATCTTTCCGGCAAGACTCCTGACGCTCAGAGAACTTGGTTTCTTTGTGCGTTACTGGATTCGGGATGGCACTCACAAAGTTGGGTAGATGCCATCAGTTAGGTAGTAAGGCATGTTGTACTGATGGCCATTGACCTCAAAGTTGACTTGAGGTGCCGTGCCGTTCAGGAGATCGTCGAACACCGGTGAACGTTGCACGATTGACAAGTCATTGCATTTTCCGAAAATCCCAAAGAATGAATGCCATATCCATATGTATCTTGGGATGCTACTGCTTCTAAAACAAGGGTAGGCTTTTTGCTTTTGACTTGGAATTGACCGTTCCACGCCTTGGGACAGTTCTTCCATGTCCAGTGCATACAGTCGACACTCCCAAGCATGCCCACAAATCCTCTTGCACCGTTGATTGCCAGAATCCTTCGTACATCGGCTTCATTGGCCCTCCGCATGTATGTTGGACTAAACTCAGCAACCACGGCGTCACAAAAACGCGAAAGACACATGAGAGCCGTGCTTTCACCAAGACGACAGTACTCATCAACCGAGTCAGTAGAAGCCCCATAAGCTAGCATGCGAATGGCTGCGGTACATTTTTGTAGTGTGGTTAACCCCGGTCGGCCAAGAGCATCTGGCTTGCAGACAAAGTAATCATCTTGATGCACCACACCAACAATCTGCCGTTCGAACAACGACCTCTCCATTCTGAATCTCCGTCGAAATTTATCTGCATATGGTGGGTTAACCCCGAAGTAGTCTTCCTCCAATTGTTTGCAACGCTCTTCTCGACTTCTGTTAATGTAAGCACGCTTCTTCTTAGGCCGTCGTGGCTCGTCCCGTTGTTGCTGTTGTTGTTGGAAGTGTTGGATCATATTTGGTACGTGTTGTATTATCATGCTTTGGATTTGTACGAAAGGATTGGATAAAGAAGAACCAAGCAAACTTTCATCAGATGATGAATTGGTCCCTGGAGAAGTATCGTGCGTTGGTAGTGGGTTGGACATGATTATCTTTGAAAACTTGAAGTAGATAGAGTGTTTTATGGTTAGTTAAGATAATGGAAGAAGGGATGAATGCAAGTAGGTTGTTGTGTTTGAAAATGTGTTCACGGTTGCATTATATAGAAAAGTTGTGGGAGATGGGTGAATCATTTCTTAGTCATAACCGAGTCACAATGCATTGGATGCCTCATAAATTGAAGATAAGATGTCTGACAAATTGAAGATAAGATGCCTGACAAAGCAAAGATAAGATGCCTGACAAAGTAAAGATAAATCACAAGACTTACTTTCCGTAATTCAAATTCAAAGCACACTGATTTTATTACAACGAACACTTGGAATAGTAAAACACAAACAAGCCACACTTCGGAAAGTAAAAAACAAACAAGTCACACCTCACATAATTTGAAAAACAAGCAAACTAAAACAAGCTCCAAACTTCAGCCATTACTCGGACGGAAACAATTCTTTCTGCAGTGCATCAACTAATGCCTGATGTGCGGAAGTCGTAGTCCCCATAAGTTTCATGAACATGTCCATCTTCTTCTCCTTCATCCTACGTTCATCCTTTTGACGGGCAAACTCCAGCTTCTGTCTTTCCAACTCAATGTATTAGGGATAACTTTCATTAAACCCATCCCTCGCTCATTGCATCCATTGAGGAGTTGCCATAACTAGCACCTTTAGCCATCTTCTTTGCCTTGTCACAACCCATAGGCCCGTTTGTTAGTCGTGACACTGTCCTCACTGACATGGATCCGCTTGCTCCCACTACTACTACCACCTGCTGATTCCATTGGTTGATCATCATCATCTGGAACCTCAACCCTCGCAGATGTTGCGACCTTCTTCATGTGTTCCTCCAAGTTCATCCTCGTTCCCCACTCTGGGTATTGTTTCATGGCATCCCACTGCTTGAACATGTTGAATGCGGCTTGACCGGATGATTTCTCTTTGTAGAATTCCTGGGCCGTTTCAGTCACATCGGCTTCATTGTAGGCACTCCGATCGTCGACAACCCTAGTAGCACGATCCACACAAATCAACCAATGATTAATCTCATCTCTCATCTGCTTAAATATGAGACGAAGTGAATCATGACTCCGGTATTTTTCCATACCGGACATCTTCCCATCCCTCCGGACATCCTCAAACTTCTCCTCAACTTTATGGAACAAAGTTGCGTACTTCTGATTCGTGCCAACGATCGGATTTTGGCTAACAGCCATGTAGCAAGAGATGAGAACCAAGTCCTCATTCTGGTTGTAGAGTGAGTTCCGTCCTTGCTCTTTCTTGGACGTCGCTCCTTCCTTGGCTTTGGCTTTCCCTTTTCCATGCCTCCGGTTCGGTTGAATTTTCGGTTGCATTTCAGGAACAACCTCAACTTCCGGTGTTTGATAAAATATTGGTGTTTGGGAGGTTGGAGAATGGTAATTTTGAGTGTAGGGGTCTTGGTAGGAGCTTTGGAACAAAGGGCGAACGAAGCTCGGTTGGGGTTGTTGAGAGGTGTTTTTGTTGAGCTTTTGCATGCACGCTTCATAGGCTTCGGGCGTGTTTTCTTGCATCCACCTTAGAGTTTCCGAAGTAAACAAGTTTCCGTCTATGTTGCTGGAAAATTGAAGTGGAGATGGTGTTTTGAAGTGAAGAGAGTGTTTTAAGTTTAATTAAGAGAGAAAGAGGAATTGGAGATGTGATGATCCAAATATAGTCAAGACTTGTCTCTATTTATAGATCTCAAAAAAATAAACCCGTTGGTGATTTTTATTTATTTTTTGCATTTTTTATTTTGAAAGTTATAGCTGTTTGAAATTGGACAAAACACAAAAAGTTTAAAAAAAAGAAAGAAAGAACCTGTACACGACAAGTGGCAGCAGTCGATTGTCGGCTGCCCACCGGCTCCCCGCGTCATGGAATGAGTGCAACTCGGACGACGCGCCATGGGCGCGTCGGTTGTTGATTGCAGGCCGTCTCACTTGCGTTTAGCTATATAAACGCATCTAATGAATTTTCATGCGTTTGGCTAAATGCGGTTAGAAAAAGGTAGAAAGGCCACATATCCTTGTAGGGCACAATAATATATACTCCTCCATCCAACAAAGTTGTCTACCTATGCCCGTTTAGGCGTCACATTAAAATTGTTCACTTAATTTCTTTATCATTTGACAAAGAAAAATATAATTTTATAATCAAACTAACTGCCAATAAAAGTTATAAATTGAATCCACATTTACTATAAAGTGGCATAATATCACACTCAATTGAGGTGGAATGTGAGAGTATATTATAGTATCATTTTGACAGTGAATGAAAACTGGAAAACAAATATTGCTTTACAACTTCAACAATACTGCAGTTTGCATACACAGCCTGCAGCGCACACCCTTGAGTATCTCCATCATCTCCCACGACTAAGTTCAGCATTACTTACACTGTAACAATGAAGATTGTTATATCTACCCAATCTACCTGAGAATGAGTTGACCTTGTATCCCTCAACTGCATTCTGCTCCTGTTTGGCCCATGTGCGTCTTCCCCCTGATTTCAGGCTCTCGAGTTCCAACTTCCATAGCAACTTCTTTCATACTCGGTCTATCTTCCCCTCTCACATTTAAGCAAACTTGTGCGAGCTTAGCAACTCCAACTACCTGTTCATGTTCATATTCCCTCAAATCAACAGTCTCATCAAGAACATCACATAACCGTCCTTGCTTCAGCTTCCAGAGGAAAAAACTGGACAAGCTCTTTTCCTCCTCTGGCACACCATATGCAATTACCTTCTTTCCTGATATTAGCTTCACGAGGACTACTCCAAAACTATACACATCACTTTTGTTAGTCAGCTGGTGGGTTTGCATGTACTCAGGATCCAAGTATCCTAATGTCCAAGTACCATTGTTGTTAGTTGAGTCTGATCCATTGGGACTAATCTTGAAGCTCCAAAGTCGGACACCCTAGCCTTAAACTCATGGTCTAGGACATTAGCAGTCTTAACATCCCTGTGTATGATTGGAGTAGAAGGTGCTGAATGTAGGTATGCTAACACATCAACAGTTTCTATTGCAATCTTTAACCGCAAGTTCCAAAGAAGGATACATTTCCCAGCCTGTTTGTGCAAATGATCATAAAGGGTTCCATTGTTTACGAATTCATACACTAGAAGGGGGACTTCTGTTTCCAGGCAACAACCAAGGAGCTTGACTACGTTTCGGTGGCTGATTCTGGAAAGTACCATGAACTCGTTAATGAATTGCTCAATTTGGGTTGGATCTACTTTTCTAGACTTTTTTATGGTAACTAAATTATTATTTTCTAGGATGCCTTTGTATACAGTGCCAAAGCCTCCTTGGCCTATGATCGTGCTGTTATGGAAGTTATTCGTTGCATTAGGCAATTCGGTTGAACTAAAGATCATTGCCATATGATCATCATTTGTGGACATTTCTCTTCCTCGTGCAGCCTTGAGTTTTTCTAGCAACAGAAAGCCTCCATTTTGTTGAAAGAATACATCCTTCATTCTGTTCAACCTTCGTCTCTTGAGTTCCAAATATATCAGGCTAACTATGACCATAGCAATGATGATTCCCAGTGAAATACCTGATTTATATTTAAGAATACTTGTAAAGTTAGTTGTGCACACATTTGTGCGTAACTCAAAATTTTAGAGATTCATTCTGAATGGTGGATATTTTTCCATGAGCCACCTGAGAATAATGTTTATGTAATTATGAGGGTTTTACTTCCGTTGTTACTCATTACTATATACCTATGTGCAGTAACTTTTTAGGGCTTTTCTACGGGCATATAGGCTGACAATTTGCACCCAATTAACAAATTTGCACATTTATTCCAACTAAATGTAAAAATATTTAAATTTAAAAAATAGGTAAATTAAAAAACAATTATTGTTATTAAAAAAATAGATTGTAAATTTGGGTACTTTGATTAATATTTGTATATTTTTAAATTAAATATTCATAGGGCGATTGTCTTGTCAATGTTGTTGATTTGATATGGACCGTTAGATCAAAACTCTAATGATATATAATCAATTGTCAGGCTGACCGTAGAAGAGCCCAACTTTCTAAGGAGAACTTTATCTAAGATTAAAAAACCTAGTAAAATATTAGTTTGTAAGTGAAATTATATTGTATATTGTAAGTGGGTGAATAAAGTGATGATAAGTAGTAAACAAAAAGAATAAAAATATACGAGTGAGATAAAAGAAATTACTTTTATGGGTTATGGAAAATCAAAAAAGATAAATTATGAAATTTTTAATATAACATAGGGAGTACTATTATTATTAATTATTATGTTTGATTTTTTCAATGTTGTCGATCCGGTTTCAAATACAACAAGGTAACTATGTCTCGGCGTCTCAGACACAATGGTTCAAAAAACAGTTCGTAGTACCAAATTCCGATCCATATACTTTTCATTTATCGCAGTAACCTAGTACCATGTATTATGTGGGTAAGTAGGCAACGATCTGTTTCTGTGATTTGTTTTTACATATTATATTAGTAAATTTGTTAATTAATTTACTAAACACTTTTACAAAATCAGCTATATTATCAGCTATCAGTTAGTTTATTAGTTATCAGCTAGTTTTGCTAAATAGATCGTCGGTGAAGTAGTATAGACCATATTTAATTAAAGGAACATGAAAAAAGGCTTCTAACCTGCTACAAGTTTGTAAATATGCAATTCACGTCGAACGCAACCTCGCTCGCCTATTCCATTGCCATGATATCCTTTGGGGCAAGAACAGTAAAAACTCCCAGCGGTATTGGTGCAACTCTGTTTGAAAGTTGAAACATATGGGAGGATATTGCACACATTCATCTATATCTGATAAATTATCCAAACGCATACTACAAGTTAATTTTGGTATTGAGTAAGTCTCTACGGTTTATGATGGATTATATAGTGTATATGTTACCTTGACAACCATCCATCAGTAAGATATGGATTTCTTTCATATCCTTCGTTGCATTGACATCTTAACCAGAACCATTATCAGGAATGTAGCAGCTCGAGTTAGAGCTTTTACAGGCCTTCGCAGATTTACACGTCTGATCATTGCCAATAGCCCAATCAACCACAATCGGAAACTTCTGGAGATGGTTGAAATTTATAAGATCTCGAGGCGAAAATGAATGAGCCCTTTCCTCAACAAGTAACGCGTAGCTACAGTTACTAAATGCCAAAGTTTTCTGATCAGTTATGTTTTGTAAACTTGATTCAATGTCCAATTGAACCCTCACAGCATGCGCGGGAATAGTCGGAAATTGGCAGCAACAAAATCCTGTGCACGATTGAGCATCCAACAAATCCTCCTTGCTGCTGCACGAGGTGCTACAAGTCGTCACATAACTAATCCGATTTATCAGTGTAATTTTCATGTATCCGATAATGTTGCAGCCGAGAACAGTGAACTTATTTGCCGTGTTGTTGAACGCGAGGTACTCCGGTAGTGTAAACATGTAGTCGACATGAGCATACCAGTCACACCAATTGGAGAATAACAGTCTCTTGACACAGGTTGCAAAATTTTGAGTTGACCGTCCAGGGAAATTTCTGAGACTTCGTGAGTGTTATGCATGAAGATCTTTGGAGGACTAAACAAATTGTTGCAAGTGACAAAGAAACTGGGGCTTGCACAGAAATCCGGTGTGGTGCCAAATGGGAATGGTATTTTTATGTCACCGCAATGATCAGTGCAGTTTGGCTTAGCTAGGGTGAAATTTGGTACTGTTGTTGAAGCAGAAGTTAGTGTATGTAGAAATATGATTAGGAGCAGAACATGAAGTTCTTGAATGATCATTATGATTCTTGTTTATTTTTAAGCAGAATGTGGTGCCTCTTATGGAACTTATGTAACATGTGCTCTACTTATATAGTACTATGTCAGAAGACGACTTGAAATGTTTTGGGGAGTCAACACTTGAAATTTGTCCGTAATGTAAGTATTACATTACAAATTATACTAATAGGAACCCTTTACCAGGACAGGGATTAAACTTTAATCATAGACATTTTTGTAATTTGAGCGAAAATTCTAACATAGCTATCAGAGTTTGTTATATCTTGGGATTCCATTAATTACAAAGGAACATGGAGGCTTTTTCATATTTGAAAGTTCCTGCATTGTTAGATACATAATGTACGACTTTTACTACACGTACAGTGTCACTACATTCTACGTAGTATTCAGCAGCGTAAAATACACACATAAAGTACACTTTGTTTAGTAATTCAACGGAGTACAATGCAAACTACTAATCCGCAAGTTATGCCGGGCCCTGGGAACAGAAATAGGGTTGTCCTACTCAGGGGTAGAGCCATGAGTGTGGGGGTACACCCCCCACCTTCCTACCCCAATCTAGTCAAGTAGCCTGACATCGTTGGCGCGAGACGCATCTTGGTTTAATTTGTTGTGATAATAAAGTTTAAACCTGATCACATGGTGGGGTGAGTATTTATTTATTAGCACAAACTGTCAAAATGGAAGTCATAGTAACGGCCCCTAGGAACAGCATGTACCAATTAAGGCTGTCCTTTGTCAATTTGGCCAAGTAGGCCTTAAATTTTCATCATGCAATGAATCTTTGGAATCCATAATTGCTTGCTTAGCCATCTCATGTCATTTTCATATTGACTATGGAGGGTTAATTTTACATGGAAAGACAAAAGGGATCACCCATTTTGCCGGCATTAATTACTACGTACGTGAAAAAGTTGCATCGATCATCAAATCACAGGAAATCGCAATGCACATCATGATAGAGAATAACATAGAGTGCATTCATATTTGAATGAAGATGAAGATACATTTCAGGTTGGCATTGAATTTTCTGCTTTTTGCAGCGAAAGACGATATGATGGTTAGAGTTGGATGCGTTTCAGACGATCTGTTGTAATCATCCTCTGCTGTCATGCCCTTATGCACTGGGAGCTAGAAATCAAACTGGAAGTGCTACTTGAGTGCTCTTATTAATTTTTCTGTAAACTGTTGCTTTGTGCATCTCCTTTCTTATTCACTCCAAAATATTTGATCTAATACGACTCATAAATTTTACGACTCTTTACAAGAGTCGTAAAAATGAACTAAAAAAAGGCCTTAAAATTAACTCAAAGAAAGTAAAAAAATACGACTTCTAATTTTGAGTTGTAAATTTAAAATTACGACTCTTAATTTGTATTTCAAACGAAAATACGACGCACTTCTTTTGCGACCCCTTTGAAATTTGCGTCACTTATTAAGAGTCATAGTTTTTAAATACGACTCATATATATATGATACGACTCTTTTTATAGGTCGAATTAGATCAAATGTTTTGTAGTGATTACATGGTGAAGAAATAAAGTTTAGACAGTACTAATTAGATAACATAAGTTGAACTCACATTTGATATAAGAGAGTTTAGACAATGCATACAATGTAAAATTTCAAGTCAATCATCCTGTAATGATACATTTCTTTTCCATATATAGTGATTTGATCGATCATTTTACTCCGTGCAGTATATATTTAGCTTCAGGTCAATTTTTTTTCCTTTAGTCAACCAAGCGCCATGTTAGCAAATTAATTCAAAAGTTGGGATTAAACATGACACCCTATTAAAACGCGGGATTGTGTATACCAGATCCCAAACTCTGGGACCATTTGTGCCATTTATCAAATCCGATCATTAGCACTTGTTCGTCGTTTCTTTCCCATACTTGCTACACAGATTCTGTACGTATAGCTTCAACTTGGCGTGGAAGTTGAAGTCCATTGGTTTGATAGAACATGATACATTAAATTGATACATGTTGAAAGGCCCAAGTCTAACGCTACAGATCAGACAATTAAGTTCATGTCATAATCGTACTTGAGACTTGTTGGAAGCAACGCATTATAATATGCAGGTAAACTGATCAATGCACCTGTTTTATTGCACTACGATCATGTATGAAGATTATTGCACTACGTACGATCCACTTGTGCTAGATACTTATGTTACTGTTTTAGAATATTCCACATCAATTATGAGAAGATCATTCAAACAACATACTTATAATATAAGTTGGATATCTTTCTCCCCTTATTAAGGAGATGATAATCCAACTTAATATGGTATCAGAGGAGGCCCAGCTGATGATTCATCGATATGGAGTGAGGGTATATGTTATAGGAAATTTAACACTCTTGAGCAAACCAGTAAAGTTAGCTGCTGACAGAGCTATGAAGGCCACTTCTGGCAATTCAGCTGATGATTTTGCTGTGATTGATACTGCAATATGGCGTTGGTCATATGCTTATTTTCGTATTATCACTGACGATTTTGCTTCCTTTTGTTTGCAACTCATTACCTGTATATACAATTGGATGTGCAACTATGTTTTGACTGTGTAAGGTATTGTTTTGGATTGTCTCGACTTTCTTTTTTTATGAAATACGGTTGTTGAGGACTGAGGCAATGCAACTCTTAACATAGTTGTTTTGGATTGTCTCGTTACCTGGTTGTTTGTTTGCTTGTAACAGTTTTACATGTATTTTTCTAGTTTACGTTCACTTTGATCAGAAAACAGCCCGCTAAATGCACGACTATAGCGTGAAGAGGGACGACACCGTGATAAAGCAAGCAGAAATTTCAATAAATGGTAAGCTGAATACGGTCTCAACACAGCTGAGTCTATCTCAATATAGAAGTCAAGAGAATGTTAATTACAAAGGAACTGTAGCAAAAACAGATACCAATAGACCACGAGCAGTAAGTTCATCGCGTCTCTAGCACATTCTAGGAATTGAGATATATGGAAATGCAGATCAGAATTGTAGTACACCACCTAGATTCATATTCTCTTGATCTTTGAGAAAGTCCCAGTTTCAGAAAAGTAGGTGCTTTGTGTTCCACCAGCAAGCTGGTTTGCCTGAGGGTTTGAAAGCTCGATCCCCTGGGAAAGAATTAAGGACACATTTTAGCTATACACAATGGGGGGACATGTAACTCCGTATGGAAGTATGTATTCGGACAATTAGTTGATGGTTAGTAGTAAGAAGTATCATACCTGCACGGGTGTGAAGGCTAAACTCGAGGTAAGGCCGGAAGTTGCTCCCCCTCTTGGTCCTCTTCCCAGATGGCTATCCTTGAATCTGAAAAATATTGCCATAAAATGAACAGTAAGCAACGACTGTGAAGGCAGCACAGAAGGCATTGTTAGACTAACAACTTTGGCTTCATACAAGTAAATAAAGAGTAGGAGCGAGGTCATACTTCTTTGCTACTTTGGCAGCAAGCTTGCTCTGACCAACCGACACACGTAGTTTGCCACTGCCAGCCTGTCCAAGCATTCCGTATCCTTCCCCCAGTCCATCACCTTCAAGAAAATATTTGGAGTATGTGTGAAGAGTGAGAATTAAAATGGAAACCAAACCCTGATCATATAAATTACTGAGTAGCCGAGGGAAGAAAATATCGTCTAGAAATACCTATTCGACTCAATTTATCTCTCCCTTTTCAATTCAACTATGTGAGTTAATCCACATAAACCAGTATCAACAAAATGGATACACACTTTTGAATCTTCACCAACAATTAGAGTAAGAGTCTATGCATGATAATTGGTATAAATGATCTTCACCACTAATTAGAGTCTGCACACGATAATTGATATAAATACCTAATGAGCTCTCTTCTGGCACTCCAAACTGCATTCTATTTGCCAGCTTCCGCATGTCTGTAATAGCATACCTGATGAAAGTTGGAAAATGCATTAGCTACCTGATGAAAGAGGCGCCCAGGATGCTATGTCTCCTGGGATGGGCATGTCAATCCCGCCCAGGTGCCAAAACACACCGGGCTAGCGGGATTGCGCGGGATCTCACCGGGATTGTCAGCACTGAAATATAAAAAGAAAAGGGAATATATTACTACCTCTCTTTCATCTTCCTCAACCTCCGACCGCCTCTCCTTTTCTTGGGCTCAGAATCGGGAACTGGAAGAGGTTTAGGCTGCTTGGCAGGAGGAGGCTCTTGCCACTTCTCTATCTTCTTGTGGATCTCATCACGAAGATTTCTACCAGTTTTTCCAGTTGGGTCACCTCTAGTAGAATCAACACGTGCAGCAAGTGTCGATTTTGCAGCCAAAAGTCGACAAGCACGCATCCTCAAGGATGGTGGGGTGCTTTGAAATATATCCGTTTGTTCCAGATAACCAACACGGAATTGAGATGTTGCAGCTGAAAACCCAGCTAAATTCTTCCGTTTGGCACCAAGAAGTTGTACATTACAAGCAGGCATCTTGGCTAATGACGTGAGACCACCAGCAGTCCCCATAAGTTTTGCAGCGACAGCACTTCCAACTATAGCCGATAGATTTGGAGCAATAAACCCCATTCGACTCTCAACAAAATCAAGAACTTTTTTTTTTGCTGAATCAAGAGAAAGAGCTCTGTCACATGCCTCAATTGTCTTTTGCAAGACATCCTCTGGAAGAGGTTTACCACTGGTAGTTGATCCTGTGACAGATACAACCATTATAACCGCAGAAGGAAGAAGGCCTTCAAGATCAACAAGAGTCAAATCAGTTTCATTCCCAATCTTCTTCACAACCCGAGCATAATCAATGGGGTGATGTACCAGAGAGTGAAGCTCTGGAAATTTTGGGCCATACTTGTCACGGATAAAATTGTGAATTATCATTATTTCATTTTCAATATCAACGGACAAAGCATTACAATCAACTATCAACTGGTATTCCGGATCATCTTCCAAAACAATGCCATGAGATGAATTATCAGATCTCTTTTCAAGAGCAACTTCAACTTTCTGCAAGAATATGGAAAAAGAAGTCAAAGTATTGAGTTAATCTATAGTGATTTACAAGAAATGGGATGTCTCATGAACTCATAATATTACGGACCTATAGAAGGAAATGACTTGTCGAGTAACACGGGGGAACAGTTATTACACCCTAGGGAGTGACAGAGATCATCGTGTGTATCATGTTAGCCTCTTGAAAGTATATGAGAAAGTGGAACATAGCAACCAGCTAGTATATGCTAAACTGACCTGCATGATATCACCGTAACGCTGTGATTTCTGTAGTTTCGACACAGAATCCAGATCGTCATAGTTCAATACTTCTATATCTTCCAAGTCACCGTCTAGATCTTCTTCCATAAGCTCAGTGTTGTCATTATCCGCATCCTGCAAGTGAAAACATAATCAACTTAGACAAATAAGCAAGGTGAACTGAACTCACAAGGACTGCCGGACATAAGCTTTGCACGGGACCATTATAATGCCTTGCTCAGAAAATTATTCAACTCAAAACAACATTCAAACTTACCAGAATCTCTTCTTCATTATCAGATAACTCATCTAGATCGGCCAGAAAAGAGTCATTGAGAGTTGCCTGGAAATAAGTAGCCGTACATTAGTTTCGAAGGTCAGCAAGCATTTTAAGCATCAAATAGCAAGCAGATATCAAAGTAATGTACACATGAATTTAAGCTTGATCAGCAAATTGAACTAATATAAAAGGAATGGCAGCATTGATACATTTTATCACAGGTGAACACATGTTCATATGAGGTAGAAGCAGACTTTATGAGTTGAGATGCAAAAATTTACATATCACAAATGTTCCTGGAAATTCTACTTGTTTAGATGATTTTCCTATCTGATAGTGCAAATGATAGACAACAGTAAAGGTGCAATTGAGAAATTGGGAAACCCTAGGTTAGAATTATTACAAACCAATTCAATTCAGGTGTAAATGGGTGGGAAAGATTCTCTTACCATGAGAAACGAAGAAGAAGAAAAGAAAGATGGAGATACTGAGGAAGAGGCGCGAATGAAGATAGCGGATGATTGGGTCGCCGGTAAACGGTGTTAGCTCCGGTTGGTTTCAGGCACTCTCTCTCGCCCAAATTAGCATCTTCGCAGTGGTATTTTTAATTTCTCATCGGCTGTTTGGCTATGGACAAAATCGTCAATAAAAATCATCTTACTTAAAAAAGATAGTTACTCTAAAAAAAAAAAAAAAAAAAGGGTTAATTTTAATTCAGTTCAAACAATCTGAGACGAATTAAAGATAGTCTAACTCTATTTCGGTTCTATTTAGCACAAGTTTATCAGCTCGATTACATTATTTTTCAAATAATCATATTACTAGAACGTGAGAACACGCTACACGTGTTATTGTGGCATCTAATTACAAATAATTGATGAAATATATGAATGTAAGTAATATTGTTGTTTCAGATAATGGATGCCCTTTTTTCGAGTTGAATTAGAGTTTCGTTAGTGCGAATTGATCTGTTTTAATTCAATTGGAGAAGATCGAGAAGAAAGATTGGTTATCCTTGTTTTTTTAAGATGAATTGATTTGGTTGGGGTTGAATTGGGGCTTTAAATTTAATTGGAAAAGACATATTGAATTTTTTTGAATGATGAATTGGTTTTTTTAGGGTTGCATTAGGGCTTGTAATTTAATTGGATTAAACAGATTATTTTTTGTAATTAAAGTCTAATTTACATACTTATTACAAATGAATACAATTTAACTTAAATTAAGTACTCAATTGCACAACTTATATATATATGTATATATATATATATGTATATATATATATATGTATATATATATATACATATATATATACATATACATATACATATATGTATATGTATATGTATATGTATATACATATATGTATATGTATATGTATATGTATATATATATGTGTATATATATACATATATATATATATATATATATGTATATATATATATATATATACACACACACATATATATATATATATATATATATATATATATATATATATATATATATATATATATATGTATGTAAATTTGGTAACTCATAGGCTATCTGATAAGTTTGTCTAAAAACTTAAAAATATAAGCTAGTTGATTCATATCATATTAAGCAAATTAAGTAGTTTGTCAACTAATTAATTTACGAATAAGTCTTCTGAGATAAGGTCTCTAGATAATATCTAAAGACGAACCTATATTATCAAGAAAATCATCGATGCTATTAATCAAAACACCTATGTTCTCAACATTGGTATTTTTCATATTACAACAAAACTTATTTCGTTAACAACTTAAACGTTTTGATTAATAACATGAATGGTTTTATTGATAACATAGGTCGTCTCTAAATAAGTTATCTAGAAACCGTATCTCATGAGACTTTGTGTTAATTTACTAAACAATTTTATATAAATCAGCTAGCTTATCAGCTATTCAATCACCTAGCTACCAGCTACTTTCGTCAAACAAGGTGTAGCAAATAAAATTGCACAAATGATAAGGTTCAGTTTTGTTTGATGCGAAGTGATGCTATTTAATGGTTGACCGCATGTCAACTGGTGTTTGGTAAGTTGTGTTTCGGCCCAAATGCGTTTGGAGAAGCACGTGAAAGCCCGTGCACATTCGTCCGAAACAGACCTCTAGCTGCATTTTGAAATACATGAGCTAGGTGGTGTGTTTGAGATGTGTGATTGAAAATACATTTCTAACATTTTATGGATGGACTATCATACCCCCAAATGAACATCCCTAGGAAGGTCATATATAAACCCAAATCTGTTTCACTCTGAAGCAGTCTTTGGATATAGTATCGAGTTGATTTTTTATACTAGTCGATTCTAGTCGGTTTTTACACTAGTCGATTTAAGTAGCATCAACTTGTCATGTTTACCAATTTGTTTTTATAATACTCGATTTCAATAGAAGCAACTTGTATTGTTTACTAGACGACTTTTATAATAGTCGTTTTGACTAGCATCAACTTGTCGTGTTTACTAGTCGATTTGACTAGTCAAATCGACTAGCATCAAAGCATCAACTTGTATTGTTTAATAGTCAATCTTTATAATAGTCGATTTCAATAGTCCATTTTCATCTCGTCTTTACTAGTCGATTTTTATAATAGTCTATTAGAATAACATCAACTTGACGTCTAAACGGGTCCACTTTCATGATAGTCGATTTTACTAACATCAAATTGTATTGTTTACTAGTCGATTTTTATAATAGTCAATTTGAATAGCATCAACTTCTCGTGTTTACTAATCGTTTTTTATAATAGTCGATTTGAATAGCATCAACTTCTCATGTTTACTAGTCGATTTTTAACTTGGCATAATTCCCAAGTTATTCACCCAAAAAATGGCACCATTTTACAGGCCAATTTTGCCGCCTTCTGTACCAATTCTACTGGGTTAGGAGATTCTACGCAATAAAATAGGACATCTACACCCTTCTTCATTGCCCTTCTCCAAATTTCTCGAATTTTGTTCTTCATCATCTCGTGATCTCATCAACGAAACAGACCAGAAGATGCCAAAAATCCATGTTTGCGAGCTGCGACAAGGGAGTTCTACAATTCGACACCACCTAAATCAGAGTATTGCAGTATCGAATGTGAAAGATTCAAGGTTTATGCTTTGTTCTTTCTCCTAATTCATAGTAAGATAGGTTTGTATTTCAAATAGATTGCTAACAATACCATTTCGTTCGCAATTAGTTGGCTGGAGGATGTGAGTTTTGGGATTGGGTAGACCCGGAGCTACCGGAGAGGTACCGAACTATCGTGCTTGGATTGAGGAATGAAAATCGCCGGTTGAAGTTGGAATTGGAGGAAACAACAACAAAAATGGTTGCTTTGCAGAAACAGATCTCCATTCGCAATGCAATTGAAGAAGTTTCTCACTTGGATGACAAAGGCGAGGAGCATGAGGCCATCTCTTCAATCACTCAGTCAAATGGTATGAAGATGGAGTACATTGCACCAAATGCCAATCCAGAAAATCCAAGCAAATTCACAGTGTTCATGTCTGCCATTGTTTTTATGCTCATGGTTTGGCTAATCTTTGTTAAGTAGGCCTAAGTTGTGCATGCTAATTATGTCCTAATTAGCAGCAATGATTTGGTGCTAATACTGACTAAATATGCCTTACTAGTTTAATTAGTTGTTAATCGGAGATTAATTTTTGTTACTTACCAGATTGTACTGATTTATCATGGTTTAAGTGATGATTTATGCTTAAATGTTCTTTAATCTTTTATTTTATATTTTGTTTAGATTGAATTAATAGAACAAGTACAAATACTTACAACCAAACAACAAATGCTATTCCAAGTGCAATGTTGTGCTATTGAAAAGAAAAATGGGCCCCATCAAACAAAATGCATCTAAACCAAACATCAAAAGTGATTTCGTAAGTGCATTTCGGATCATTCAAATGCATCCGAAATGCATGTAAACCAAACATCGATTTTTTCGGTCGAACTGCGTTTCAAACCTCTCAAATGCACATGGGCCTGAGAAGTGCGTTTTGACCAATCTTAAACGCATCTTCAAACCAAACACGCCCTAATTTTATTGATGTGATGAATTTGGAGTACAATCTCTATTCTAAATCCTCGGATTCTAGTCTTTGTAAGTGGCGAACTTGAATCTTTAAAGTCTTCGTTCTTGGATTTTGACTTCAAAGTCGGGGAAAACGTCGATTCAAGGGCTTCTTGGCTTGATCTCGGATCGAATTGTGAACTTGGGAGTGTTTTGAGGTGAACGATGACGAACTTCGTGGGGATTGGATGAACTCCGCGAAGAACGCTTCCAAATCGTTGCGGAATTTGACCTTTGATCTTCTTTAGAGGAAGTTTGGCCTCCGGGAAACGTTTCTCTTTTCAGCTTGATCTTGAATCAAACGGTGCTTTTTGGCGAAGAACTTCAAGAACGTTGATCGGGCTTCGTCAGAGCTTTTGGATTTGATCTTCCTTTGGCCGCGGTTGATCTTCCAATAACGTTTCTCCAAGTGCGCAAGGGCTTCTTCTTGGATCAAACGGTGACTTCTCTTCAATTTCCGGATGAAATTCTTGAATGCTTGCTCGAACTTCAAGACGGATCTTGAGAGGATGAGAGGATTCTGGGCTCTTGCTCTGCAACTTTTGGTGTCTTGGTGTATTGGTCTGTGAAAATGAAATGAGGGTGCTTCTCTATTTATAATTGTTAGAGGAGAATCATTTCCATATATGAAGAAGGCCCATTCACATATAGCCTAATCCATTCACATGTAGCCCAATTTACATGATTTACTTCCATGTTGGCCCACGTGACATAATTTAATTTAAATTTATATATTATAAAATAATTTAGCAATTTTATTTTAGAATTTAATTTAGTAAAATTCAAAAAATGCTAGAAAATTATATTTTGCTTTCTAATATATATTTTTAAATGTCACTTTAGAGTAGACGAATTTCGTTCGTCTACAAATGCCCCTCGTGATGGTTCACGAATGATGTTGTAGAGATGCAAGTTGAAGTGAACCAGTCGCAACACGGTGCATGCACAGACGGTGGACTAGGACTTGAACGTTGAGCGGGTGGGCATAAACTGGTGACTGGCACGACCATGAGGCTGTCATTGTTGAAAACATAAATCACCAACTTGACATTCCATGGAGTAACATGCACTTTAAGCTCGTCCTAGACGCAACCATGAATTTGAACTTGAAGACAATTTTAACTCGTGTCATTGAGCCTTGAATTTATTTTGATTTTGAAGACAGTTTTCACTCGTGCCATGGAGCCTTGATTTGAATTTGGAGACAATTTTCGCTCGTGCCAATGAGACTTGATTTGAACTTTCAAACAGTTTATGCTCGTGTTGAGGAGCTTTGGATTTGAACTTGGAGACACTTTTCGCTCGTGTCAAGGAGCCTTGGTTTTGAATTTGGAGACAATTTTTGCTCGTGTCAAGGAGTCTTGCAGTTTGACTTTTAAACAGTTTATGCTCATATTAAGGAGCGCACTTGATTTAACTTCGGATTTTAATTTGTAAACATTTTATGCTCGTGTTCAGGAGCTGCTAACAGTTTATGCTCATATTGAGGAGCACACTTAATTTGAATTTCGGATTTAAATTTGTAAACAGTTTATACTCGTGTTAATGAGCTTTGAGATAGTTTATACTCTTATCAAGGAGTGACACTTTGAGAAGATTTAATTTGAGGGCCTTAGATAGTTCAAGCTCATATCCGGGAGCAGACTTGAGGAGATCTTATATGACGACGCTTCACCTTCATCATCTTCACTATCTTTGTGACTTTGATTTTCGCTTTTCCTTTCATCATCGCCACTTTCATTTTCACTTTTGTAGCCATCTTCATGCATTTCAGGGTTCATGCTTATTTCTATTCCATGAGCACGAGTTGCAAGCTCTTCAAAAGTAGTCGGCTTGATTCCTTGGAGAATGTAAGAGAGACTCCAGTTCATTCCTTGAGTGCACATTTCAATGGCCGTTGTTTCGGATATTTGGTCCTTGCATTTGAGGCTCAGGTCCCTCCAATGATTTATGTAGTCGAGAACATGTTCTTTTTCATTTTGATGAGCACTTGTGAGTTCGAACATGTTGACTCTCCTTCGCGTGCTATAGAAGCGGTCAAGGAATTGCGTTTGTAGCTGGTCCCAATTGTCAATGGAGTTTGCCCCCAAGTCAGTGTACCAGTCGAAAGCATTGTCTTTAAGTGATCGGAAAAATTGCTTGATAAGTTGATCGCCATGAGTTCCAACACTGTTGCAGGTCTCGACGAAGTGAGCTATATGTTGTTTTGGATTGTCACTACCATCAAATTGCTGAAATGTTGGAGGTTGGTAGTCTTTTGGCATGTTTAGCGCATCAATCCTGGGCGTATATGGCTTGACATAGCTAGAAGATGGCCTTGGTTTCTCCTCTAAATTCTCCTTGATGGCTTGGATGATCAACTCCTTCACATCGGTGGTGGGGAGATTGGCATTGGTAATCTTCTGCGACTCTTTACCAGTAGATTTTAGGCTTGTTTGTTGTAGAACGAGCATCTTTGAACATTCATCGTATTCTTGACGTTTCTTCTTGTCTTCATGACTTGTTTTTGCAACGTCACTTTCGTTCAAAAGAATGTCTAGCTTGGCATCTCGTTCCTCATACATTTTCATGAGCAGCAACATGTTGCTTGTCAAGTTTGCAATTTGCTCTTCCATCGAAGTTGTTCCCGCCATTAGTGTCTCTTTGTGTTTTGCCCTCGCTACAGGTTGATTTGAGGAGAATTTCTTGCCCCCACCGCTAGACGATCTTTGAGGAAGTGATGATGATTTTCTTGCTTTTGAAGAGAAGAGATGAGATGTAGAGATTATCCCACTGGGCGTGCCAAAAATTTGTAGCAAATAAAATTGTACAAATGATAATTTTATTGATGTGATGAATTTGGAGTACAATCTCTATTCTAAATCCTCTGATTCTAGTCTTTGTAAGTGGCGAACTTGAATCTTTAAAGTCTTCGTTCTTAGATTTTGACTTCAAAGTCGGGGAAAACGTCGATTCGTAGGCTTCTTGGCTTGATCTCGGATCGAATCGTGAACTTGGGAGTGTTTTGAGGCGAACGATGACGAACTTCTTGGGGATTGGATGAACACCGTGAAGAACGCTTCTAAATCGTTGCGAAATTTGGCCTTTGATCTTCTTTAGAGGAAGTTTGGCCTCCGGAAACCGTTTCTTCAAGGGCTTTTCAGCTTGATCTTGAATCAAACGGTGCTTTTTGGCGAAGAACTTCAAGAACGTTGATCGGATTTCGTCAGGGCTTTTGGATTTGATCTTCCTTTGGCCGCGGTTGATCTTCCAATAACGTTTCTCCAAGTGCGCAGGGGCTTCTTCTTGGATCAAACGGTGACTTCTCTTCGATTTTCGGATGAAATTCTTGAATGCTTGCTCGAACTTTAAGGCGGATCTTGAGAGGATTCTAGGCTCTTGCTCTGCAACTTCTGGTGTCTTGGTGTGTGAAAATGAATGAGGGTGCTCCTCTATTTATAATTGTTAGAGGAGCATCATTTCCACATATGAAGAAGGCCCATTGTATAGCCTAATCCATTCACATATAGCCCAATTTACATAATTTATTTCCATGTTTGCCCATGTGACATAATTTAATTTAAATTTATAAATTAGAAAATAATCTAGCAATTTTATTTTAGAATTTAATTTAGTAAAATTAAAAAAAATGCTAGAAAATTGTATTTTGCTTTCTAATATATATTTTTAAATGTCACTTTAAAGTAGACGGATTTCGTTCGTCTACACAAGGCCTTTATTAAAGTGTAATAGTGACTCAATATAATTTTTAGAGATTGATAGATTATTAGTTTGTCTTCAAGAGTTTAATACAAATTCGTTAAATCGGAAAGTTTCACAGTTCACCTGCATTATTTATTTATTTATTTTGATTTATCACTGGTATCTGCTATATGCGACTAATCCAGTCGACCACTGTCGGGCCCTTTTTTGAGTGGGCGGCTCTCCCAACGGTGTTTTTTACATTCACAAGACTCGAATCCGAGACCTTACTTAAGTGAACTCAAGCCATTTACCACTTGAACAACAAGCGTTGGTAACTGCATTATATTGCATCTTAAACCCGTACTCACCACACCCATGCACAGGGATATATTACTTCATGGAATGGAACCGGAGAAGTGACAAAACATGGTTCGAAGTTGGAACTTGGAAATCGAGAGATTATTGGGTTAATTAATTAATCATTTCCAGATCCGGTCGACAGGCAGGAAGTTATGAACCATACACGCAAATTACCAGCAACTTCCACAAAATCATGAGGCTATGTTACACACTAACAGCAACTCCTTCCACTAATTGTCCTCATCATGTCTAAAACCACTAAATTACTGATTAATCCACTTCACAAACACGTGGAAAATCTTTTGACATCCATTTTATTTAGTAAACACTCTCCACTTAGAGTCGTCCACTTATAAAAATTAAGTCCTGGATTATAATAATAGTGATTAATTTCTACCTTATTTTAGGCTAAGCTATCTCTTGTAGTAGTCTTTTTAGTTTTCATGCAGGAAAATCAGTGAAGAATCTCGAAGATTTTGTCCGGTCTCATAAACCCACTCATCCACGAAGGAGACTTATATTAATAAAAATTCTATATAAATAAATGATATTAAGGGAAGTTGTGGAGTGTCTCAGATCAATGGAACGTCACAAAGTTAAAACTCTCAAGACATGGCTTCGGACCCACTCGTAAGGACCCCGTTCGTGTGTCATCACCAAATGGTTAAACCAGCCTGGATGGACTGCCACTCAAAGGAAAACCTCACTCATTCTAGGCGCTCATGCTAAAGATGTCCGTAGCACCCTATTACCTTAATTGGAGAAGGGCTTCCCTACCGTCGAGGCTCAGAGGTTGTAGAAGGATGAGTGGCCTTGGGAACTCCCACCCTCGTACCCCTCACGAGACAAACCGACAAGATTTCTGACGTTGTGGGATCTTGTCCCCTTACATTTCCTATAAACACCTCCACGCTGATCATTTATAATTAGGTACGCATTCAATACCCAACCACTTATATGCGAGCTCTTATGAGACACCTCCTCGAACGCTCCATTGATCCATAACACGGCTTGTCTAAGGCAAGACGGTTAAAGGGTCTAATCCCTTCCTCCTTCATCGCACGTACCATAGCAAAGACCCACAGCCAGTATCAAGGGAAGAAGCATATCGTAAGGCCTCAACCAGTGTTTAGGGACTTCTCATGGGATGTTTACGGCAGGTTGGACCGTCTTGTTAGACGTCATTGTCAAGAATTGGTTGTACATATTTCAACTCATCAGTCATCACCATGGTTTAACTTGAAATCATTTTGGGAATTTACGCATTTGATTTTTCACAATTTATAAACGGAGAGAATCTTGTGAAAATTCCATGTGCAGATGGCTTGTGATTCGCAATTAAAGCATATTAGCTCACGTATTTTACAAGGTGGTAGTACGTACGTACGTATGACATATATGACCAAATTATGGTGACATTCCTCTCAAAGAGGATAAATCTGGAAAAACATTTTTAAAGTCCAGACATCGACTAGCAAATAAAAATAAAAGCTAGAAGATGACATGCACATACTAAAATTGCAACTATCAAAAGATCGAACATATAATACCATATCTTCTACTATCACCACCCCGAATAACTTCATTTAATACGATTACGATAGTTTTTAAAAGTAATTGTAATAAACTACTTCACTAAATACACGCATGGGCTTAACTTTTAGGTAGTTCGGAAGCACTTAATTTAATTCCTCAGGCTCTATTTGAAGTCTTAATTAAAATCGTTAGTCCTTTTCCGAACGTCACCATAATAGTGATGCATCAACTGTAAGTAAAGTGTACTTAGATACTACATTGACTAATTACCAATCTTAATTAGCTGCGTCATTGTTATTGTGAAAACTGAAGAGTACTTAATTAATTAATCCAAAGTCCTCAAAGTAAAATTTTCCAAAAAAATAGGAAATTCAAGGTTTTTTACGGTTTTTGAGTTTTAGCGGTCTGACCAGCTAATGCGTCGTTATTGTATGTTTCAATTATAGTTTTAACCTCTTTTGTTAATTTTTTAAAAAATGGTGTAATGGTTTTAAGGAGCTACATAATATTTTTAAGATGGCTTGTTATAGTTTTAAGTTACAATCTAATATCATTAAACCACTATTAAACAAGTTTAAATGTTTCAGATATGCCATTAAAATATCAATAAACAAACTTAAAATAAGCTACTTGAAACATTCAATCATTACAATATTAAAACATGCAGTCATCTAAAGGTTTTAAAACATCTATTCTCATAGAAAAAAAAAATTACAATAGACGTTCATTCGGTGTTTTTTTGTTGCAAATGCAAACTGAGTTGCTAAAATATGTTTTTTTCGATTAAACTCGTTGGTGAACTTCGGCTTCCTGCATGCCTTTTGTTACTTTTGTGCTTGTGCTTGTTGCTTCAATACTGCAGTGACACCTTTGAGAGATATCTCATCAAACTCGATGTCATCATCAGCACCTACTTAAAACATTCACTAAATGAGTTACAACCATAACAACTCTCATCAAAACTATCACATTGGTGCTTAAAAACAAAGAAGGAACATGTACCACAAACTAAAACTAAAACATTAACATTGATGCTTAAAACTAAAATGGTGCATCTTAAAACTATGACAAAACAGGAACATGCAACACAAACTAAAAACAGTAACATTAATACAGAAAACCATAACAGTGCCTCTTAAAACTATAACAAAACATTTGCAAAAAATCAAATTATAAATATATCTCACAAGCTAAAACACTAAGGTTGATTCTTAAAACCACAACAATAAATCTTAAAATTATTACATATGCGCTAAAAACAATAACAGACAAAAATATTCAACATAAGCTAAATATAGTAATATTAATGCTTAAAACCATACCAGTGCATCTTAAAACTATAACAATGCCTCTTAAAACGATAACAAAGCACTAACATGCAACACAAGCTAAAAACAGTAACATCGATGCTTAAAACCACAACAGTGCATCTTAAAATTATAACAATGCATCTTAAACCTATAACAAAGCATTTGCAAAAAATCAAATCATAAATATTTCACCAGAGGCTAAAAACACTAACGTTCTACTTAAAATTACAATAATAGGTCTTGAAACTATAACATATGCGCTAAAACAATAACATGCGAAAACATTTAACACAAGCTAAAAACCATAACAATGATGCTTAAAACTATAACACCGGCTCTTAAAATCATAACAAAACACCAGATAACATGATTCGATTTTCACTGTACGAATTTCAGATCTTGAAACATCATATCGTAAAATCAACGAAAAATAAAAGGTCAAATTTCACTTCCAAATGAGATTTTAACCGAAAAAAGCGAGATGAATTTGTTGATTTGAACCTTTTAGCAACTGGATCTGAAAATTCGGTGGAAATCCGGCGAAACAGAGAGAGAGAGAGAGAGAGAGAGAGAGAGAGAGAGAGAGAGAGAGAGAGAGAGAGAGAGATTGACCGATACGATTTGATTGCCATCGTGTTGGAGCACCATAATTTCCGGCGAAAGATATCTTTCCGGTGATGGTTCCGGCGGAGGATATGGAGAGAGTGATGAGAAAGAGAGAGAGAGTGATGAATGTTTCTCTCACTAGGACTTTTGTAGAGAGACAAAGATAGTTGAGTTGTATGACTTTTGTGGGATTGTATTGTTTATTTGAGTATTTATATAAAATCTACTGACCGGTTTGTAGTGTTTCTGACGGATTTTTTATGTAAAAATCGAATTTTCCTATAAATTAGAAAAATATTTCCTTTTACTATACTTTAACCTACTCATATAGAATTAACTTAACACACCAATCAAAGTATTAATTAATAATCAATTGTCACTATATATAGAAGGTGAAGTATCACTCTCATCACCTAGCTAGACGAGTACTCCACCAATACAAACACAAATTAATGTGTTATCTTCTTGCTAAAAATCCCAATGATATTTGACGGGTATTATTTATGTTGTATGTTATAGTTGCACGAAAGATAGTGACCCTAAGATTTTCCAGATCAATATTTGCATTTCATATACAAGAAAACTATGCACGCGGAATGTGCATATATTTTCGTAGAAGTATCAAATGAGGAATGATTAGTAATATAAATTTTAATTACTTTTAAAAGTGCATCAAAATTATGACATAAGATACATGAGGCAAGTCAACACCTTATTTGAATTACTTTAATTTGATATGAACTGGACAAACAACGATGAATATTTGCGAGGTAGGTACGAAAAAAAATTGGTCAACTATGTTCCTTTTATAATCGTATAGATTTCTAATTTTTGTTTTTAGAGTGATACCATCATATTTTTGCTTTCGAATGATATTAGTGTATCTCATATATACGTTTTTTTCCCTTTCTCGCCCTGTAGCAAATCATGGAGATCCTAAAATTGGGGAAAATGAATGGCTAAAATTAAATTCGGGAAAAAGGATTTATGTTGGAACATGAAGCATTAATTTGTAGGTGTAGAGTGATTAGAGTTGGATAAGTTGTCCTCATATTAAGAAGAAAAAACAAATACATCCGGAAATAATGCACGCATCGGAGATAGAAAAACGAAAGAATCTGCAAAATGGGCATTTATTTACACTCCATTACTCCACACCGACCAACCTTCAACCAGAAACACCAACGAAGCTGCTTATTGCTTAATGCTGCTGATGATTTGCCATTAACTTATTTCTCATTCGTTTGCAAATCCCCATTTTCTTCGCTATTTCCCCATGAATGATGAACCAATACATGTTTTCACTGCTGCGCGCACAAGAAAGCTTTTCGGCTGATCGATCTGTGTAAGATTGCTCCAGAACATATATGTTAAATTATAAAATTCTCATGGATGGGATCTTAAAAATAGATGTGGTATAAGGCTATGTTATTTTCGTCTGAACAAAACTGATGTGAACAGAATTATAGTATAAAAAACAACTAATTAGAATAAAACATCTGAACTGAAATTAATGAAATTGTTAAACGTATCCAAGAATGCTTTTTCTTCAATCGAATCAACTAAATTGAATCGTAGTATAAAATATAAGTAATCGAATCGAATCGAATTAACTTAATCGAATGAGTTTTAATGGGACGTTACAATAAGTCTATAATTATGGATTCTCTTTTTAGATGATAGGATATCTTACCATTGTAGCATTGTATACTTGTGTATCGCAAAATTCAACTCTAAAATCTAAATCATTCTCGATCCAATTCCACCGTATCCTCCGTTTTTTTGCTTTGTATCGTGTTTCCATTTAAAATGCTCATTTTACTATACTCCACTTTTAGAAAGTTATAATAAGCATGATCTTCATATGTTTGCGCTAATATGTACAATTTTTATTAGATATGAAATTTAGAAGTATAAATATTACTCATAAACTAAAGTATTAATTTAAGAAACAAAAGCACTAGCTAGTTCTTTCCCTTTTGTTTTAAAACTTTTAACTAAACTACCATCCCCAATTATCGTACCAGCCCCAATGCTCAAGGTACAACATTTGTCATCCCCTCCTAGAAATGCGGGAAACTTTTCCCCAAAACGCTGACGTTTGAGAAAAACCCAACCAGATCTTTCCTGTACGGCAGATACGATTTCCTCCTATCGCCCTCCTTCACCGCCCTATTCCGTACATACAACGCCTCATGAGCCGACGGCGACCACCGTGCTCCGCCGCCGAATCCGACCGAGCTACCTTCAGCTCTACCTTTCACCAGCCTCTTCGGCAACTCAATTTCCTTCTCAACAACTTTCGATTCCTTCTGCTTCGGAGTCAAAAAGACGAAACTCTCCTTCCCGTCGGAATTGCTCCGCCGCATAAAATCGCGAAACTTCCACCGCTTCGACGCCGATCCAGTCGACTTGCTCTTCTTACACGACGGCGGCTCCGCCGCCTTCGGCCGCCACACGCAGTAACTCCCCGCCGGAACATTCTCCAGCTCATCATCATCCGATGAGGAACACGAATCGTTCACTCGATCGTTGCTCATCTCTTCTCGCTCCTCGAGCAGAAGCTTCCCCAAAGGAATCAAAACGCTCGATTGAACTTGAACTCGATCGATTTCACTCAATTCACTCACAAAATCGCCATTGTCAGTGTCAATCGCGAGATCTCGATTGAATACAGGAAAAACTGTACCTGTTCGGCTCAAATCTCCATTACTCTCACTAACAAAAGCGAACTCGAACTCGTCTTCTCCGTCATCATCGTCTCCATTTCGGTGGATTCTACCGCCGTCGTACTCCGCCGCGACTCTGGCGGCGATTTCAGCTGAATTACCGGATGTGCTGTAACAGCTGAAGCTTGGGCAGGAGGTTAAATCCTCTTGTTGTTGAGAGAGCTGAGTATCGTTCTCCATTGTTGATGAGCTGAAAATGGAAATTGTTTGTTAGTTTGAGAGAGACAAACAGAGGATTTGATTTGGGGATTGTTGAGATGAAAGATTAGTTGAGGCAGGTGATTTATATGCGCCCTTCTAGAACAAAAGAATCTGATAATAATAATTGATCAATATAAGAATGTCATAATATTTAATTTTGTTTTACCAAGTTACACTCATTAAATCTTACTCAAAAATTTTATACTATTTTTAGGATCTATAATTACTATTTTCACAAAGTATTTAAGGAGGTCATAATTAATATTCTTTTTTTTTTGTCAAGTTACACCTGCATAAATCTTACTAAAAAATTATGTACCTTTTCTAGGATTTCTAATTACTATTTTTACAAGTATTTAAGGAGGTCATAATTAATATTTATTTTAATTTGTCAAGTTACTCCTACATGAATCTTACTAAAAAATTGTTTTCCTTTTATAGGATTTATATATTTACTATTTTTACAAAATACTTCCTAAATTACATAAAAACTATATTTAATGAATTTTCTATCCTTGACTACTTACTTGACCAGTAATAATATCGAATTTTATTTTAATGTAATATGAGATCGGATGTAAAATGATTAATGAAAAACTAACGAACTAGCTACATGCGTGACGCGTGGACAAACGACAAATATAATACTTGATTCGCCTACTTGTGAAAATGTTTATATAACATCATGTTGTGACTTTATTAATTTAGTTAACTCGTGATACCATATGTGCTTCTTACTTTAGCGAACTTGTGTTTTAGTTCATATGTAAATCGAACTTAAAATAATTAGTAAGAAATTGAAGAACAAGCGACAAGTATCACACGTTGACAGACGACATATCTAAGACTCGAATTATAAACTAATATGATTTGTTTACTTGTATAAATGTTTATGGGGAATAGTTTTTGACTTTGTTATCTTTTGTGCTCGTGATACCATACTTCTTACTTTAACATGACTTTATTAATGTACTAACAAGTAATTGAATGTTAAGTTATTAACTAAAGAAGAAGCTAGCTAGAAATATGGTGCGTGGACAAACGACAAATGTAATATTCGATCATATATTATTTGATTAGTTTACTTGCGTAAATGTTCAGGTAACATATATGTTATGACTTTTTCATTGTTATCGTTTTGTGTTACCGTGCTTACTATAACAGACTTTTATTTTAATGTAATAGGAATAGGATATTGAATTACTAATAAGAAACTAAATAAGTTGCATACATCACGTGTGGACATATGACAAATGTGATACTCTTTATCACATACGATCTTATTCATTTGCTTGCGAATGTTCAGATAACATGTTATGGCGTCATTACTTTAATGCGGCTGATTTGGATAGTGTACTGCTAAATAACTGGTGATAGACTTGACACGTTGACAAAGATTGTCCTTTTATATAAAAGGTAACAAACATGACACGTTGGTATGCGTCAACCATAATATCGATACCTACGTAACCACGTAATTTTTTTCTCTATATGAGTGGAGGTGTTGGTCATGTATTGTTCGATACAATCGTTTTCATTTCCCAAATAAAATAGTTACTTTCATGTTAGATGATAATTTATCTAGATTTTTTTTTTTTTTTTTGTAAAATGCAGGTGAAAAAGAGATTAAAAAAGATGGTGTGAAGTTGACAAGGCGGCTTAGGTGTCCATTTGGTTAGGTTTTACTTGTGCGGCACCAGAGTGACATACACACGGTACACGTGAGCTTCCAGAACCAATCAACCAATGTTTAGGCCACTAACTTTCACCACTCGTATTTTCTGATAATTGCGTTGTTGACCAAAGTTTTAAACAATTCTTTCATTTTACTACCAGCAATCAACAAACCATCATATTCATATCATTAGCTACCCATAGTATACTGACCAAGACCAACGACGCAACACCAGGTGGCTAACGTAGTATACCAAAAAAAAAAAAAAAAAAAAATTTACAACCCGACATAATTAATTTTATATACATGATTTCCGCCCTCCAAACTTTAAATCCTAACTTCACACCTGCTAACGATCCGATACTTTCAGAATAACTTGATTATTTGTTCTAGTTATGAGATTAACACAACATATAAAAAAGTATACTCACCCCGTCTTAAAGAGCTGTTATACATATTCATTTTGGACGTTCAGGTAGATTTGTTACATTTAATTTCTTTGTCGTTTTAAGCGCATGTGTATGTGTGTGTGATTTTATCATGAAGTAAATGTTACGTTTAAAGTAACTCCACATAGAATTATTACTATCATTAGGTAAAAAAAGTAACAGATATCATAATAGTATTTAGGCTCTATTCTCTTCAACTAAAATTTCATCGAATCGAATCAATCAATTGTAGTATAAAATATAACTAATCGAATCGAATCGAATCGAATGAGTTTTCAGTTGAAGAGAACAGAGCCTTTGTATTGCACTCATGAAATTATTTGTGCGTTTAAAAGTAAATGTAACTATGATTTTGTGACAGTTGGCGTATGTAGGAACAAGTCGTTCATTATTCGGCATCGAAATTTACTGCTTCAAATCCATAACTCTCATTTTTCCAACTCAGTTACTAAGCATATACTACTTCGTATGTCATACACTGCTACAACTATATTGCTCAACTCCATATCAAACATCAGTAAAACTTCGTGTCATTTCCTATCTTTAACTTAAAAATTAAAGCTAAAAAAACACGCTTTCATAAAGGAATTGTTGGATTACTATGTGCCATGCTGCCACTATGTAATTGGTGATGTTTCATTTTCCCTTTTCTTTTTGTTTTATTGTTAAGTTTTTTCTATAAGATCATGTTGCGCTTTTTAGTACGATAATGATGTACTTGACGCTTTTATGCCCAGTGGCTTTGGAAAGAATCACAAACTAAAGCAACCATGGTGTCATTGTTAAAAGTTTGGCCGATTGAAATATATGTTCTGATTATGTCAAATGTCACCAAAAATGTTATTTTCCTCCAATTAGGCACTGGAAAATGCAGATTATGCGAACAAATGAACAAGAACTCTGTGATGTAGATCGGTAAGATTAAATGCAATATAATTAAGTCGTATCGACTTGTGATCTTGTAAACCCAAATATACAATATACACGTAACACGTTACATGTTGGATAGCCTCATTCGTTTAACTCTGAATAAAGGCTATAGTTAACCTATGTATATACTTAAACGTGATTTGGAGCTAATTTCTCCGGTTCTTAGTTTGTGAACTTGTAACTTTAGATTTCTCTAAACTAGATAAGCCCCTGGTTTATTGATTCTTAAATATATCAGAAAAGGGATTATGTTTTCATCACGAATCATGATAACCTTTGATATAATATGTAAGACATGTGATCCTTTATTCGCGACAGCAATATAATATGTAACCTTTGATATAAGCTTCATATTATTGCAGGAAGAAGAAAATTTTGAACTCTCTATGTTTATATTAAAATGTCAGCTTTGATCAATGATTTAAATAATTGAAAAGGCATTGTTGGTTTCCTAGCAAACACTGAGATCATGATTTTATAATTGCTAAGCGCCTACTCGGCTACCCCCAAAAAATCCACTTTGCATGTTTCATTTATCGTATCGTACATTTTATACTACGGTGAGATAGTAGTCGTACTACTTGTTAAAATGAGATAGTAGTCGTACTACCGTTAAGATCTAATCTTAACCGTTAATTTTATGTACGACTACTCTTACTATGTACGACAACTCAAAAGTAGTCGTACTAGTTAATTTACCAATCTACCCATTGAATTTTATTTTAGTATATAATATACAATTAAACAAAAATACATAAAAATTAAAAGTAGAAAAAAATTAACGATAATATAAAATTTAAAAAACAATTCAATACAACCCCCCCCCCCCCCCCCCAACCGTATCTATCCTATCATCAATTCAAAATTCCCAACTCAATTCAAGAATCCTAATTCCCCAATTCAAGAACTCTAATTTCTCAATCACAAGATTCTAACTTTCAATTGCTATCATCCCATTCGAACATTAGAGCGCCTGCTCTATTTTCTTCTATCTTGCTCTATCATGGTGTCTTACTTATTCCCTTGATATTAAGCTGGAAAGGTAGATTATCTTCCAACTCAAATAGAGCAAGGAAGAGAAGCGAAGGCATGAGCAAGGTAAAAAAATTTCCCACAAACTAAAGCCATCTCCAATAAACTATTTGTATATGCAACAGCCACTGTAAGCTTGTACGAATACGGGAAAAATAATTTGAAGGGAGAATGGAATGGCATCTCAAAATTGCATAGATTGCAAAGTCATACAGGATATTGTTGTGTAATTTCCCTGAAGGTACTGAATGCCAACTTAACAAATCTAGAAAGGAAAAACTAAATCTCAGAAAGCAAAACAGTCAACTAAATTTTATCGGGACAATATCAACCTTCACTAGTAGTATCTTGTAAACTCCTTCCTTGAGATGTCATATGCTATTTATTATGTTGGCAGGATTTTGCGCGTAGAGATGTAGATGATGACGAACATGTGAAAGAATTATAGAAGAATTATTAAAATTTATTTAATATTTTTATATTTTATAAATACAATTATAAAACAAGAACTAAGTGAATAACTAAAGGGCATATTTGGTAAACACTTTAGTGTACGATCACTACAAGAAATCAGGGAAAAAACGACGAAAAGGGGCGACGGATAAACCCTTAGCGATGTAATCCGTCGCTCTGTTAGTGACGGATAATTTTATACGTCGCTCTATTAGCGACAGATAATTTTATCTGTCGCTAATGTATTGACTTTTAATTTTTTTTTTAAATTCAAAAATTTACGACGGATAGATTATCCGTCGTAAATTATTTAAAATTTAATTTAAAAATAAAAAATAACGATGGATAAATTATCCGTCGCTAATTTTTCTTAAAAAAATAAAAAAAAATTACGACCTAGCGATGGATCGCTATCCGTCTTAGCGACGAATAGCGATCCGTCGCCCCAAAATAGTAAAAATCGGGGCAGAAGCCCCATTTCCACCATTTTTGCTTATGCTTCCTTCTTCTCCCCTTTTCCGTTCCAATTTCGATTTCTCCACTTTCCGGCCAAAACTCCACCATTCCGGCCAATCTTTGTGTCAATTCGAAGCTCGTGGGACAAGGAGCTTGGGTGGTCGATCAATTTCATCCTTCTTCGGCTATTTTTACCGCAATTTGAAGGTATTAGGCTAAACCCTAACTATTCTAAATTTGGAATTTTTGATAATTTGGATCAATTGTATGTTTGTAAACAATTATGGTAGCTAGTATATGTTATATGAAGTAGTGGTTAAGCTTGGGGTTGTCAATTGATTGATTTTGTTGTGAAATTGATTTAGTGTTTGATGTTTGATTGATTAAGCTTGATTTTCATGTTTGATGTTTGATTGATTAAGCTTGATTTTCATGTTGATGTTTTTGTATATGTATTACGATTAGTGTTTTGAAACCCTAATTTTTTGACAAATTTGGGAATTTTGTTAATTTCGACTAGTTTAATGTTAAGCATATATATCAAATTAGTATTACTAGTTAATTAGTATAATATTAAGATTTAGTAAATTAACTTTGAGATTGCTATCACTTAAATTGTTAATTAGTATAATGTTAAGTAGTTTTGAGACCATTTGTTGATTATATTAACGTGTAATTTATAATTTATAACTCGTAGTAGTAAGTGGTTGAAATGGTTAAAATACATGGGAAATTTTGTAACATATCGAACACTTAATATTAATCATGAAATTATAAGGAACGTATAATAATTAACAATTAATCTCTACAATCTCGGCAGAATTGGAATCGATCTAATAGATTAAATACGATCTAATCAATTGGAACGTGTCAGGTTACGAAAGTATCTAATGAATTCCGACCGTTCATGGATGTACGATCGTACGGCGGTAAATGGCAGAGTTTGTAGGAGTTTTGTAAAAGGGGTTAGAGGTTTTATCGCGTTTGCCATGGGACGTCTGGCTTGTGCAAACGGGGGTTGATAAAGTGTCATTTGCACATTGGAAACCTACAGAAACAAGCAATTTATGACTCCTACAGCGGTATTCGAGCACTTGAGACGTAATGGATTCATGCTTGAGTATCATGTATGGATTCATCATGGTGAGGAAGCACCGTCCATGGCATACCTCCAATGGAGGGAGAGGCGGGGTTTGGGGCCGCCTATTGAGTACGTTTTTGGTTGTTGGAACATGTGCATGGTGTATTGGAAGGAGGATGTAGATCTGTTGGAATGCAAGTTCTGTGGTAGGGAGCGTCACAAGTGGTGAGGAGGGGGCTGCAAGAGAATGATGAGTTTTATCCGTTTTGTCTTTAGACTTGTATAACTAGTAATCATTAGTTGATATATGAAACCAAACATTATGGTAAAATTGAAGCTAAGGTAACTTATATTATGTAATGACGTAACAATTGATTGAAGCTAATATAACTTATATTATGTAGTAATTGATTGAATTATTGTGAAATTGATTTATTATCGTAAATGATAGACCTCGATCTAATGAATTCAAATGTGTCAGGTTATTATCTAATTATTCAATGAATACCGATCGTTCATGGATGTATTGTCGTACTCTAAATGGCAGAGTTCAATCGAGTTTTCTGAAAAGGGTTGAAGGTTTCATTGCATTTGCAATCTCAAATCCGGCTTGTGTAAAGGACGGGTTGATAAAGTGCCCTTGTACAATGAAAAAGTGCAGAAACAAGCAATACCTGACTCCTACAACGGTAGTCCAGCACTTGAGGAAAAATGGATTCTGCTGCGTCACAGACGTATGGAATCATCATGGTGAGGAAGCAGCACCGTCCAATACATATGACCAATACAGACAGCGTGGAAGGAAGAGAAAAAATGAACAAGTCGGGGAACAAAGTACATCTGAAGGCGATGCTATTCGAGCTCGAGTCGAACAAATGGTGTATGATGCTGCAGGGGCAGAGTTCATGGACACAACTACCACTGAAACCGAGGGGGAGGTGGAGGAACCACCGAATCCCGAGGATCAGGTGTTCTTTGACTTGTTAGAATCATCAAGGAAGCCGATTTATCCGGGGTGTAAGCTCACTGAGTTGTCTTTGTTGGCTCGGCTAATGAGTTGTAAGGCTAATGGCCAGCAATCTGAAACGAGCTTTAATGAATGGGTTGACGTAATGTCGGCCCTTTGTCCTGAAGAAAACCTAGTTCCCACCAGCTTTTACCAAGCGAAGAAAAAGATGCGGGGTTTGGGGTTTGCCCGTGGTAACCATAGACTGTTGTCCGAAAATGTGCATGATCTATTGGGAGGAGGATGCAGATCTAATACAATGCAAGTTATGTGGTAAGGAACGGTACAAGCGTTACAAGGAGGGGGCTGCAAAGAAACGACAGAAGAAAAATCTCCCACATAAGAAAATGTGGTACTTCCCTCTAGCACCTCGTTTGAAGAGATTGTATGCTTCAAGTGCTTCTGCGGATAAAATGCGGTGGCACAAGGAGCGAGTAATCTCGGATAATGCATAAGATGGTAGAATGGACCATCCAGCAGACTCACCCGCATGGAAATCGTTTGACAAGACATATCCAGAGTTTGCAGTCGAATCTAGAAATGTACGACTGGGACTTTGTACGGATGGTTTCAACCCGTTTGGAAGTGACCGAAAATACTCTTGTTGGCCAGTTATGCTCACACCGTACAACCTGCCCCCCGGTGAGTGCATGAAGGAGCCATTCATGTTTCTGACTGCGTTGATGCCTGGGCCGAAAGATTCTGGACTGAAGTTAGATGTTTTCTTGCAACCCCTAATCAAGGAGCTGATCGAGTTGTGGACGGATGGTATCCCTGCATATGATGTGTCGACCAAAAATAACTTCACCTTGAGAGCAGCTCTTCTTTGGACCGTGAATGACTTTCCTGCGTACTCCATGCTATCTGGAAGGAAAACCGCAGGGAAATATGCATGTCCACATTGCTTGGAGGATACTGATGCATTTAGACTGAAGGGTAGTGGAAAATTTTGTTGGTTTGATTGTCATCGTAGGTTGCTAGAAAGTGACCATTCGTTCAGGAAGAACAAGGATCAATTCTTGAAAAATAAAGTCGTAAACAAAAAAGCCCCGACAAGACTTACCGGTGCACAAATTCTTGCGGAGATTGATAGGTTGGGTCTTATGAAGGTGACTGAACTTGGGTGGATGAAGCATAACGAGAAAATTGGTAAAAATTGTGGTTGGAGGAAGAGAAGCATCTTCTGGGGACTTGCCTTATTGGAGCAGTCTCTTATCCGTCACAACTTAGATTTCATGCACATTGAGAAGAACGTGTTCGAGAACTTATTCAATACACTTTGCAACATTGAGGGAAAAACAAAGGACAATGCGAAGTCTAGAGCCGAGTTGGATACATGGTGTAAAAGGCCCGAGTTGACAAACAAGGATGAGAAAGGTAAGTGGCCGAAAGCGTGCTACACAATTGACAATGCATCTAGGTCAATTTTGTTTGATTGGGTGAGGGCATTGAGTTTCCCAGATAATTACGCCTCAAATTTAGAGAAGTGTGTGGATTTGAAGAAGACAAAGGTTTTTGGGATGAAGAGCCACGACTGTCATGTGTTCATAGAGAGGCTTATCCCGGTAGCATTTCGAGAGCTGCTACCTAAACATGTATGGACTGCTATCACCGAGTTGAGCTTATTTTTCAAAAATTTAGGCACAAGGGTGGTTCATGACAAAGTGTTGGAAAATCTTGAAAAGAACATACCATTGATTCTATGCAAGCTCGAGCGTATCTTTCCACCGAGCTGGTTTGATTCTATGGAGCACTTGCCGGTTCACCTTCCACATGAAGCGAGACTTGCTGGACCGGTTCAGTATCGATGTATGTATCCATTCGAGAGGTACTTGGGGGAAATTGAAGAAGTATGTGAACAACAAAGGTAAACCTGAAGGATCGATTGCCAATGCCTACATTCGAGAGGAAACTGCAACCTTCTGCTCTTATTACTTTGATGAGCACGTCCCTACGAAGACATCAAGGTCAGCTCAAAACGCAGACACATTCGAAGTTCAAGCGGATGATGAGTTGTCCCTATCTGTCTTTAGGGTATCAGGGAGACCTCTTGGTGGAGCTAAGAAAGAATATCTTACGGGGAAGGAGTTGAAAGCAGCTCAATATTATGTCCTCACGAATTGTGTTGAGGTTGACAAGTATATGATGCTATTTGCGAGGTTAGCAACACTTTCTTTAAATTTTAATATAGCTACGTAAGTCTCTACTTCAATTATAGACTTACCATCGAATCAATGTTTGCAGTGTTTTCAAAAAGCGTTGTTTGGAAGAAAATCCTCAGATGACAGCGGATACACTAGAGGACTACTTGACTCAAAAATGGAATCAGAATTTCCAGATTGGTTCAAAGAGTATGTCCGGAATCCTATTAACAACGTCACATGCCTATACTTAAAGGCTCTCGCAGAGGGGCCATTCAAAAAGGTCTACACATTCTCAGGTTATATAGTCAATGGCCTTAGGTTCCACACGACTGAATGTAACACGGCCATGGCGACAAGCAACTCCGGGGTGTGTGTTAAGGGTGCAGATTATGGAGACGCTGCTTTGTTTGATTTCCACGGAAAGCTAAAACGAATAGTGAGGATTGAATATCCCGGCTTGCAATTGAAAAGAACCTTCTTGTTTGATGTTGAGTGGTATGATCCTAATCCAGGAGGTATGAGGAAGAACGAGCAATATGAAATGGTTGATGTGAACCAAAAGAAGAGGTACAGAACCAAGTATGAACCATTTATTTTGGCGACTCAAGCACGACAAGTGGTGTTTCTTGAATATTCAAGCAGGAAACGCGATAAGGTGGAATGGTTAGCTGCGATACCTATTCGTGCTCGCTCGAAAGTGGAGTACATTGAGAAAGACGACTCAATTACCAAATCGTACCAACAAGAGGATGTCGATAAACAAGCAGAAAATCCCATAGAAGCAGATGATGAGTTGTTTGATCTGCACGAGGACCAATATGTAGACTTAGAGGACGGCGATAAGGGTATATTATGTGTATTATAACTAGTTAGTAGTTGATAACACTTGAGTATTTCTGTTCTGCATGAAAAATGGTTACATGTGTTATTTATAATTTGTTCTGTATTATAACTCGTACTAACACATTTTATTGTATTTGTTACATGTTTTTGCAAATGTCGTGACAGAGACCACACTTCCATCGCAGCCACCGCATGATGGTGCTTGGGTCGATGTGGGTCGAGGGGGTGAGGGCTCGTAGTCGAGAAGTCGCAGTTCTGAGACCCCACCAGCGATCATAGCAAAGAGGGCTTTACCAACAGTCGGCACGGACTGGAGGAGGAGGACGATTGTCCCTACCTCGAGTGGGATGCACAGAATCCCAACGTTACGTGGGACGGGTTGCCTGTGATTTTTCCTCTTGGTCCTGCCAAGTAAGTATTATACGTTCTTCTTAAATATGTAAAACATAACTTATGATAGTTGACAAGTATAAATTGGTGTACTAAAGTAATAAATATTTGTTTCTTGTATCTTATACATTGACAACAGTTTATGGCCTCGGGAGGACAAACTAGGTGACATCTTTCGGAGCGGGAGAGAGCCACCGGGACAGGGTGGTGAGTGTTGGTCTCACATCTCGGACCGCATGAGGGCCGAGTACTTTGATGAGCTGCGGGTAAGTTAAAATATGACATTCCTTTATTTGTTATTATAATCGTTTTAATATAAGTGGTATGTTAGCCACTATATGTGAGTGGTATGTTAGCCACTTTATTTGGGTGATATGTTAGTCACCATTGTGTTAGTAAAATTTAGGACAATGTGAGTGGTATGTTAGCCACTATATGTGAGTGGTATGTTAGCCACTTTGTTTGGGTGATATGTTAGTCACCATATCTGTTATGTTGTTGTATCTTATTAAATTGATGTAACATGGTGACGTTATATATATTGACTTTGGATGTTGTATGAAATTGGGAATGTAGAAGGAGTACTTCATTCCCAGCAGATTGATCCCCCAGATCTGGCGTGTTTACGAGACTGTGGGATCTAATTGTACAGGGATATGGTCCATACTTGGAAAGTCATTCGGGATCGGAATGGCCCAATGCCTCCACATGTTGATGCAGAAGAGTGGGCCCTTTGGGATGCCTACTAGTCTCGAACTGATGTCGAGAATAATGCCTACATCAACAAACAGAACCGGGCGTCTCAGTCTGATGCAGCAGGAAGGGCTTGGGAGGCGATCTACTCTCACTGATTATTACCAATCGGTAAGTATATATATATATATATATATATATTTCAATCTAGCATTGCGTGTACGTATTGTGTCTTTGCTCTATTACTTGTGAGATGATAAATTGTTGACTATATATGTTGTTCAGATGTCACCGGGGGGGGGGGGGGGAGGTGAAAACCAAGTATGACATCTTCAAGAAGGCCAAGCATAAGGGCGGGGTATGGACTGACTCCCGGGCCGAGTCTATTGCAGTATGTTTATGTTGCTTAAAGTTCATATTTGTACACTATTACAAGTTATTTTTGAAAAACAGTAACTGATCATGATATATGCTATTTACGATTTCAGACTGAGGTTGATGCTCAGGTAGCGAGGCAGGAGGAAGAGACGGGTGATGTGTTGTCAACTGAACAAGTTGACAACATCTTCTTAGAGATCAACAAACCGGATAGCAAAGGACGAATATATGGACTCGAGAGCCTCGGTTTGAGCTTGGCTAGTCCGGGGTTCTCCTCATCATCATTCCAGCAGTCTAGACATCCGGTTTTCACACAGGCCCAGGTCTCGGATATGGTGCAGTCGCAGGTCGCAGAACATGTTGCACGGCTAACTCAAGAGATGGAGCGGCGCGACAGAGAACAAAGGGAGGAGATGGAGCGGCGCGACAGAGAACGAAGTAGGAGAACGAGCCTTGATTCATGATGGAGGCTTTCATTTCCCAATTCGGCCAGCACCCACCCCCGTCTGGTAGCTAGTTATGTATATGTACTATTTACGTTCGGATATATTATATTTAGACTTGTTCGGATAATCTATACTTATTCGGATATTACATTTTTGATTTATCATTTATTGAAACATTTTCCGTATAATTGATTTATTATCGAGCATTATATTGATTAAATAGGTGAAATACGAAAAACAGGGATTAATATTAAAAAAACAAAATTTAAAAAAAAAAAATTTGTGACGGAATTTGAGATTCCGTCACTAATTCCAATAATACAATGGGCGACGGATAGATTCTATCCGTCGCTACATGGGGCGACGGATAGATTCCGTCGCCCAAAATTTTTTAAAAAAAATATTTTGTGACGGAAATAGTGACGGAATTTGAGATTCCGTCACTAATTCCAATAATACAGTGGGCGACGGATAGATTCTATCCCTCGCTACATTGGGCGACGGATAGATTCTATCCGTCGCCCAATGTAGCGAGGGATAGAATCTATCCGTCGCCAATAATCGATTTTTTAAAAAATAAATAAAAAAGGTCAAACAAGATAATCCGTCCTCCAATCCGTCGCGAATTGGGCGACGGATAGACCAGTGGGGCGACGACATTATTATCCGTCGCCAGTAGGCATCGGATCATTGCTCGTGCGATGTATAGATTCGCTGCATCAAAGATTTTTGTAGTGGATTACCATTCTATTTTAACTTAGTACGACTACTATCTCACCATAGAAAACCCCTACTAAATTTGCTATTCCAAAACATCGATATCTTTTATGTAAATTTCACCGGAAAAACTCATGTGACACATGATACACCAAACTTATATACATGATATATAAAACTATGAAATTGATAGTCTAATTTCGTATTAATTATAGTATAAAAATAGTGTTGATCACCAACTAATTTTTTAGAAAATTAGTTAATTTATTAAATATTGTAAAACATTCACTAATTTCTGTTCTCTTCAACTGAAAACTCATTCAGTTCAGTTCAGTTCATTAAATTCATATTATTATTATTATTATTATTATTGTTGTTGTTGTTGTTATTGTTGTTGTTATTGTGGTTGTTGTTAATAATAATATTATTATTATTATTATTATTATTAATATTATTAGTATTAGTATTATTTTATCATTTATTTACACACCCGATCTTTTGTACGAGGAAAATAAGAAAATTTATCAAATTGAGTTATTTTAAACTTTTTTTTCTTTCTTTCTTTTTAATACGACTTTTAGTAGATCAATGAAATAAAGAGTATAGTTACAGTTTGAATTACCCTTCTTTTCTACCGTAAAATGTGAGTTAAGATAAGAAACTACAGGAACCTGAGAGTACCATACAATCTGGTTCACATACTTTGTACGTACATCTCTAACAAAAAATCTACATGTTCTTTTGTTGGAAGATATCAGAACAATAGAATTAAACTCAGAAGCTAACGTTGAGTTTTTTTCTCAAACTTAACAAATAAAAAACAAGTTAAGCCAAACTAAAGTCAAACCAAACTCTACAAGTCTTTCAAATGACTCTCAAAAACTCCAAAACAAGTTAAACCAAACCAAAGTCGGAGATTTTTAATCAAATATACTTCCGGTCCACTATTAACTTTCTAAGGAGATTTTTTTTCCCGAACTTAAATCGTAAATTACTTGCAAATTACAAAAAAAAAGTATAAAACAAAGTTACGTTAATCAAATATACTTAATTTCTTTTCATAAAAGTTGAAATATGAGTATTGGGACATGAAAGTTGAATAAACAGTTTGGAAAATGGAACAAGGCTGGAGGTTCTGGACAAGAAAGAGTGTTGATGTAAATTAAGTTGTTGGCACGAGCTTGTGCATGGTTTATGGACTAGTGATTTTGGTTAAGCTTTTAATTATTTTATTTGTCGAACATTGTCCATGCTCTTGTAAACGTTTTCAAGTTGTAATAAATTTCACCGATTCAAAAAAAAGACTAGATAAAGACAGTTTGTACGACGATTAAAATTCGATTTTAATCGAGTTATCATTCTCATATTGTTTTCCACGCGGTTGGTTTTAAAGTTTGTTATACAATAATAAATAAAAAGGTAAAGTGACAGAAAAAGAGTAGGAAGAGTGTGGGAAAGATGACAAAAATAATATATTTTTTTTAATTGTGATTATATATACCATCATATAATTGTTATTATTATTACAAAATAATTTCTTCAGTTCATTTCAGTTTCAGTTCATTTCAGTTCAGTTCAGTTCAGAAAATTGCAGTTGAAGAGAACAGAGCCTAAGTAATGAGACAGAAAGAGAGTTAGGCTCTGTTCTCTTCAACTAAAAACTCATTCAGTTCAGTTCAGTTCTGCTTAGTTATATTTTATACTACAATTCAGTTCAGTTCAGTAAATTTCAGTTGAAGAGAATAGAACCTTAGGCTCTGTTCTCTTCAACTGAAAACTCATTCAGTTCAGTTCAGAAAATTACAGTGTTTGTGTTAGTTATTCTGATTTCTGACAAATCCCAACTTGGAGTACTAATAAGGCCTAATAACAAAAAGGATGTTACACGTCTGACTGTCTTATCCGGTGCCCCTAACCCCTAAAATAACACCAACATGTAGCTGCATGATAAGGTCAACTTAATAAGGACAAATTGATAGAGAAATTATAAACTAGAAAGAATATGGTTAGGTGAAAATATTTAGGTCGTGATATGAGATTAGAGTCTATATTATTTTTCTGCATGTTTAGGTCACATAGCATTAGAAGAAATGCAAAACATTACCAAGTCTCAATACAATTATTGCATCATACTAATAATAAGCTTAAAGCTCAACTATTCTTATTAGTCCTCACTCCGCCCAAAGAAAAAACTGTACATTTGTTACTTTCAATTTTATTCGAATTTTCATAAATTTTTTAAAAACAATAGTACGACACCAGCAAACTTGCAATCTCATGCGGGACAACGGTAGAAAGAATCCATCATGTCACATCTCAAAGTTTCAGAAAGTTTAAAAGAATTTAAAATGATATGACACACCTTTCTTTTTGAAAATTTGTCCATATGAACTCTAAAATTGAGCATACTTGCTCGGAACAATTTTACGATTGATGATCCAAATAAAAAGTTTATCAGTGTGCACATGGATAATGACAAAGTGTTCAGTAAAGGATTGTGTTGATACAATAAGTTCAACATATCACCTGAAGATCAATTGATGACCGACCATACCAATCCAAAGAGTCGGATCCCACTCGTTACACATCAGATTCAGGCACATACCAACCGAACCACAACAAGGCCTGTTAATGTTATAGCAGGCTTGGTAACACTAGAAGAGAAAAAAAGAAGCCCGCAGTATAAGCCATACACTGGTATAAACTTATAGTGCACCATGTCATCTTAAACTCAACGAATCTTCTATACAACATATTTGCATTACAACTAAGAATAAGTTACATACATATACACCACCACAAACTCTACTACTAGTACTATTTTTCTAGTAACGAATCTTCGTCTCTCAGATCACTCTTTAACCTATCTAGCATCTTCGATCTTCCCAACAACAGCCGTTGGACGGTATCATGAATCATAGGATTAAACTCCGTCTGAAATGCCCGGTATGAATAGTAGGGTAACAGGGTTGAAACGACAACTAGGAGCGTTACCAACCAAAAGAAAGGACTTGGGGCACACGCCTCCACAAAAACTTGATAAGCTGTCCCGGATATTCTAGGCGTAGGTGGGATGGCACCATAAATCAGTAGAAATATGTACCAAAAAGTGATGCTCCCCCAGATGAAAACATGTTGGATCCAGGTAAAGTAGTTGATGGATATCGCCATTTGGCAGTTCACGGTCCATACCACGCAAGTGTACATCATAACACCGAGAATTTCTAAATCGAGAACGAAGCCATCACTGCGGAAGGGTTGAAGCAGAACAGCTGTGGTTGTGAAGAAGAAGATGATCATGGAACAGATTATGCCGTTTAACATCCATCCGATAATGCGTGGCCAACTGAAGAGAATGTTTTGAACCCCCTCCAAGTACAACACAGGATACTGTAAAATGAAGGGAAAGGAGTCATTAGGACTAGTTTGAAATGAGGGGTGCAAACCTGTGTATTACTAGTGTGTTAAAGTTGACCACATCTTTCAGTGGTTTTAGTGGGAGACGATGCTGCTCCAAAATAAAAATAGCAAGGTTTTACCTTCAGGCAATGCCGTGCAGAAACATCTTGATCGAAAACACCGAGGGCAATCACAGGAAGTGAAGTGAAGAAGACATTGTAGAATGCCATATACCAATCATTATAAGCAGGTTGGCCAGAGAACGAAGCACGGGCCTCGAACCAGAACAGGGTGAACCCGAATGTAATATTCTTGTAGAAGAAATAACATATCTGCAATCAGATTAAAATAAATGGCATACATAAGCTGTTCAAAATGCCATATCCATAAGCAAAATACCAGTGGCCATAATATACAGAAGCAACGTTTGCTTCAAGAGTGCTAGAACAAGCTTGTACCATCATAGATATTCTTCTATAGCACCAGTGTCCATGAACCAACAACAGTCGTTCTAGAAACCGGAACTGTGCTATGGCAAAGTCACTTGACATTGCAGCCTATACAAAATTGATATTAAGAAGTTAGTTAAAATACCCCACAGAAACATTCAACTGTGAAATTACACAGTAATACCGACTTCAAGAAATTATGTAATTAAAAAAACAAATAACTACTAAAAGAAGACTGCAAGTATGTGACAACAATATTCGCATAAAATGAGGAGATGACCTGCATCCCTTCGACACCGCTGATGCCAACTCCGATATCAGCTTCTTGAAGCATTCCGACATCATTTGCCCCGTCGCCGATCGCTAAGGTTGTCTTACCAGTACCCTTCTTGACCAATCTTGCAACCTGAACATCTTCAGCAGCGCATTGAATTATTCTCTCGGGAAAAACAAAATCTAAGATGCAAAAAGGAAATCCTACATGCAATATAATTAGAGATCCATTGTTATAACACATACCAGAGCTTTTTGTTTAGGCGTCGTACGGCAGCATATAACTGACGCACACTGAATGGCAAGATCCAAGAATGACTTCTCCAGATGCTCGCTCAGTGCAAAAGACAAAGACCTTCCATCAATAATCAAGCCAAAGGTAGTTGAGCTTGCTTCAGCTGAAGCGAGTTTTGATTTTCCTTCTTTGATTTGCTGAATAATGCTTGCATTTGAAGCCTGTGATGGATACACTAATTACAAGATATTCAAAAGCATCTGTCAAGGAAGGAAAACAGAACCAGTACCTTTGAAAGAGCCACCTTATCGCCTTGCTTCTCTAGGCTACTGATTTCTGGAGAGTCTAACGTAATCACAATCTGCTTCATGTCCTCTCTCAGTAAGCTGGAAGCATACCTGGAGAAGATATATACTACAATGAAAACCTTGATATTGTAGTATTATGGCTTCAGACTAATGGGTTGCAGCCATGTAAACTAAGAAGCAAATAGAGAGGGTAGCCAGAGTAACTCTCACCCGATATTTATAGCTGTCTCCATTTTATCACCCGTTATAACCCATATCTTAATCCCAGCCATTGCAAGCTTACCAATACATTCAGGGACCTGTGTACCATTGACAAGAATAGACGGTTTAATTTTGATGGTCATAAAAATATTCACTTATTTAATATGATGTTCAAAGGTCAATAAATGTAAAAGAAACGAGAATGCATATTCAATAGTTTACCCCTTTCTGCAGTTTGTCCTCGACAGCCGTAACACCAAGGAGAACCAGATCTTTCTCAATCTTCTCAGCAGCATTATCCACCAATGTATCTCTATCAGCGGTTACAGATGTCTGGGCCTTGAGAAACTCCTGTTCCCATAATCTAAATTCTTCTTCAGTGAGCTCACGGTATGCAACCACTAAAGTTCGTAGACCTGCTTCAGCGTATCTTTTGATCTGATTCCTTGTTGTAGCATCATAATCTTGCTCATTTTTTGAAAGCCTTTCGAACATTATACTGCATGAAAGTACAAAAATTAGTAAATTACGAACCAATGAAAACAGTGCTTTAACTTATTATCAACAAGACACTGCTCATAAATCGATGTCCTTAGAGAAAGAAACCTGTCAGCTCCTTTGCAAAGGAGTAGCAACTGGTTTTCAGCATTCTTTACAATCACGGACATTCTTTTCCGAGCACTACTAAACTCCAAGACATGAAGAAGTTCATATGACCTGGAAAAGAATGAAGCAGGATGAAATAAGATGAACATATCCACACCTTTGCATTTCAGAATTCATAGCTCAGTTATCACATAATGAACGACTCCAACAGGAGAATCAGATGCTCAAAGAAAGTAACAAAAAGGCATGTTTCGAAGTGTCCTGAGGTCTAGATGCTAGAACATGTTACAAGGTGCTAGCTGTTTGAGCTTTTTGAAATAGTTTTCATAGTTGATTGTTAACCTATCAATGGTCAGCAATAATCTTTAGAACGATGCTACCATCCCCTCATTCTAAATAAAAGATCCAAAAGGATCGAAGACAACTACAATTTCTTCAAGAAAAAGCATTAGAAAGTATGAATGTCAGTGCAAAACTAAGTGATAAACATCCAACTGTACTTACCTATCAATTCTTTTACCACTCTCATGATCCAACTCATGCAAGGATATGCTAGTTTGTGTTCTTTCAAAGAACTCAAACCCAAGTTCCCTAGCAGCAACGACAAAGGCAGCTTCATCTGGAGACTCAGCTTCGTACGTGATTTCACCTGTTTCCTGGCTAACCTCTGGAATGGCTGTATGGCATAGTGCCAGCACTCTAAAGAACTTCTGAATCATATCTGGATGAGGTTCATGAACCCATTGACCATTCATAATGCGCTCATCATTGAAGTTGAATCCCTTAATCGATCTTCCAGATGCCATTTTGTCATCACTGGACTTTTGTATATCAGGGGAGATATATCCAGAATCTTGGTGTGCGCCCCCTTTCCTCTTTTCGACTGCTCTTTCTACTTCTGTCATACCACGGCCGTAAGCTACTCCAGCTATTGAGCATTTGACAAAATCCATGGAGTTGCATGTCAGAGTACCAGTTTTATCAGAAAGAATGGTGTCGACCATACCAAGTTCTTCATTCAAGTTGGAAGTCCTTGCATGTGCTGGCTTGTCAGTTTCGTCATAATACATATCTTGGTCTTGATTGATGAAAATGCTTTGTAAAACTTTTACCATCTCTATGGATACATATAGGGATATAGGTATCAAATATCCGTACAACATAAGCGCAGTCAAGAAATGAAGAAATGCAGCCAATTCAGATCTTTTTGGGTCAAAAAATACGAGCGTATCATCTGGCCGGAGATACCACCTCCTTAACATCCCGTGATCTATGTCTTTCTTCGTGTTGATACCGAAAAAGAAAGACCCTACAAATGATACAAACACCAAGAGACTAAAGAGAACGTATATTATTTTATCCATCCTTCTCTCAATTTGACTTCTCTTCGAAGGAGGATCAGTAGCATTTTGCATAACCTTAGTGTCATGACCAGTAAAAACGACCACACCATACACATACTCAGTGTTTCGCAATTTAGAATCTCTCACAAGAATCTGTTGCAGTGAAAGGGGATACTGTTGACCGTCATAGCTTAGAGCCCCAACAAATGAATAAAGATCTTCATTTGGGTCCTCACACTTGATAACTGCCCTGAACTTATGAAAGGAATTATCATCCTGAAGTGATGATGTGACACCCAACGCATGCTTAACCTTCAGATTAGTCTCTCCATCTAAATTTGTGGTTTCAACGTAACAAATACCATCCTCATAACTAGATGACAGAAGAAAAAGATCGGCTGGAAAGTATTCGTCCTTGCATACTTTAACAAGATCACCAACTCTTAATTTCTTCCACCTGGTATCTTGAAAATTATGATTGCCGTCATGAACTTTAACCCACCGGTTATTGGCCTCTATGTCCTGCGAATAAATTTATCAGATTAATCCACACTTTAATTAAGTTCAACCAGTAAAATGGAAGAAGCAAAAATGAATACACTGAGTTATTAAGGAGAAATAGAACACAAGTAAAAACTTTGCAGCAAAACCATTGAACAATTCAACCTCACTGTTTCTGCTTTCTCTAATCCTAAGAACCAAACAGGCATGGTTGGGTTAAAAAGAATATAAAAAGAGTTCACAATAGCACCCATACACACAATTTACGCTCATAAAAATATCAGATGTTCGCTGCATGCTAGTCCCACCTTACATGAACATTACCTTTTACGTGTGTTTTTCATTTCATAAGCCAACTGAATAGATTAAAAATAAAATAGATATGGGCACTGAAAGAGAAAAAAACTAGCAAGATGCATTCTTGTCACGCATTCAGACAGGAAAATGAGTAAAAAGCCTCCTCCATTCTAAAATTTACAGACTAACCACAACACCAAAAAAATTCTGTCACTTGAGGCTCTCCACCTCTAGATGGACCACAGAGATTACACCAAACTTCCCCTAAAATATCACTAATACTGTCGGCGCCCTCAGCTCGGTCTAATTCCAATTACTCTATGTTTTGAACACCAACTGCCAAAGAAACAAAGCATAATCCAAACTAAAGATCCAATTCCAAGAACTATATGCGTCTCCATCGGGGACCATTTCTCATATTAAAGCCAAAACAGCAGTTCTTCTCTACACAACTCTCATTTAATTCCAATAACAGCTAGTATTAAACAATCATTCTAATAATGCAAACTAACCACTTCAATCAGCTAACAGCAACATCCAACAAACACATGATAAACAACTGATAAAAAAATCCAAATTGAAAAAAACTACCTGCTTCCTCCGCCTCCAGTCCTCGATCCCTTCCTTCGCCATTGTCGCTCCGATCACCAACACCAACGGCCCAAGTATGCTCGAAGCCGTGTACGGAGCCAACGGACTAAACGACACACAAGCCACAACCAAAAAATAGATATTCGCCACTCTCCTAAACTGCTCGAACAGCGATTTTGGGATAAAATTAACAGCAGTATACTTAGTAGTCGACACATAATTACTCCTATACCTAAGCGCAGCCTGCTCAGGATTATCAGGCTCATTGCAATACACAACCCTGGAATAGCCTCTCTGCCCTATTTGCCCATGCTCATCCCTAAAACTGGACTTAAAACATGAAAACGAGTAGAGTCCACTGAATCGAATCCCTTTCCTCCTCGTATCGCTCATTTTCCTCTATCCAATCACAGAAATGAGAGAATCGAAACGAAACAGCTCTAAATGCTAATTACTCAGGCTAATTGACAGCATTAACTACAATATAACACACAGCAAATTGTTGAACAGTGTCAGGTAACAGAAACATTAATGAGCTGAAATGGAGTGGAGAAACACTTGATTGAGCAGAGAGAATGCTGTAGCAGGCGTGAAGAGATGGATTTCCGGTTAAATTCGTTGCTGTTGGAGCAAGGTGAGGCGATTTCTTACTTTCACCAATGGCTTACACAAGGTATATACAGACATACAGGTGTATAATGGATACAAAAATTGGAGATGTGTTGAAAGGGGAGAGATGGAGACAGAGAGAGAAAATGGTGGTAGAGAGAGAAAGAAGAGTAGTTGGGATTTAGCTTAGCTACTTCACTTCACGAATGCTTTATTGTGACATTTTTAATACGAAGAAGAAGAGGAGGAGAAATACTAGTGAGGCAGGCGAAACAGGGTGTGAACTTTAATGGTGGTAATTAATACGACTACTGGTCTGCTACTAGTAGACTTTCAATTTTTCATACTGGATTACCTAAAATGCTCTTCTTTTTAATTATGATCTGATTAAATATTATCCTAAATATACAAAAGAAATTATTTTTGGCTGATGTCATCTGGTTTCCGACTCGGAAATTAAGGTATAGAGAAAGTAGTAGGTAAATTGTTTACTAAAATTAACTGATAAACTAGTCGTTAGTTGATGATAAACTATAAAAACAAACTCTAAACCTGTTTTATAAATTAATTATAGTTGAAAACCCAGATGATTCACTAAATATAGTGGTGAAAAATTAATTAAAAAAGTCAATCAATTTATATTTTTATAACCTTAGTGAACATGCTTATTAGATTAACTAGGTTATCAGTACTAGTAAGACATTCACGTATTCAAAAATAAATTCATAAGCATTTGAAATAGACCATGACAACAAATAAGAATGGATGAATGATGCATTAAATAAATCAAGATAAAATATAAGAAGGGCTGAATCATGCACAAAATTACTAAAACATGTTTTGAGGCTTTTGTCTATCTCATATTTATCCAATTTGAAAGTTGGCCATATTATTTTGAAGTAATCTGAAAATTGAGCATCATTATTATTTTGCGAGCAAATTATATTGAAATCAAAATAAAATCACTAGATAAGTGTCCTACAACAGTTAGCTATCAGGTATGTGTATATGAAATCCATATGCCATCTGAAATTAATTATATTGTAATCAAATAAAATGTTCAAAAGAAATAATACAAAGTTTAATTTTAGATCTATTAGACGAGCTTAAAGTCAAGAGTTTCTAGATTCCTGTATGAGTTGTTAGTAATTGTAAACCATGAATGTTAAATGATTGTGACATTTGGAAGATTAGATAAATTGTTAATAATGTATAGGGACGTTTACTTCTCAATCCTGACTTGACTATACATAAATGGTGAAAGCTCGTGGAAAAGTTAATGATAGTACTAATAACTTATAACTTGGTGAGTAAGAAAAAATATTTACGCGATAGAATGTCACGTTATTTGAATGGGATGGATATTCTTTACTTTTAGCATGGACACGTTTATGAGTTTGCTTTTGAGACTGAGGTCATGATATTGGATAAAGTTTTGCCATAACCGGTAAGTTTCATTCACTATAAAAATCCTACTCTAAATTCATGTTGCCCCTCAAATTGTTTGTGTTTGATATGAACGGAGTTTTACTAGCTACGTCCAATAATAAATATCTTATTTGTGATTTTATTAATTGAAACATCTATTATGAGATGGTAGATAAAATTTTAAAACCTTATTATTTTCTTTATATAAAGGTCAATCATTACTAAATACTCCCTCCGTCCCAGAACAAATGTCATGTTTGATTCTGAACACGGGGTTTAATATACAGTGTAAGTGTGGGGTACAAATGCACATGTGTTGTAAATGTTGTCAAAAATGGAAATGTGATATTTGTAGTGTGACATATACAAATGAACTATGTGACATTTGTTGTGGGACGGAGGGAGTAACAACTATTTGCTCCTGAAATAAGATTCGCCTCTACTATTGTGGTCAATAAAATAAGTTATGTATTACTTACCCCGTCCAAAACAAATATCACATATTTACTCTATATATGTTACGTGCAATTGGTACATGTAGTTTTATTATGACTATCAATTGCACTTTAATCTACGTGTTGAAAATCAAATATGTCATTTGTTTTTGGGATGGAGTGGACTACTTGATGTGACAATGAAATGTGCGATACAGTATACTTTTAGACCCTCGTTTTTGCCATATATGCAATATTTGTGTTGTTTTATGGTCAATTACCAACTTTGTGTGTTTTTGGTAGGTCATGATCGTGGTTTTGAGGATTTGCACGATTTCAGGTACCAAAACAGCATAATTGTGCCAAATCGGGGAAAGGAAGCAAATATGTCGGATCAGCCGTTGCACGTAGTTTGATGAGGCAAAACATGTCATGCGACCAACCGATGCGAAGATAATTGAAGATGGAACAACTTTGTAGAAGACCACTTTTCGAGGAAACGGAGTTACAAAGCCCGAAATTGAAGAACGAAGAAAACAGATTCGAAGCTACAGCAATCGAAGATGGCGGCCACCAGGGGACCGCATAAGAGCCCACTGCGGCCGCATCATGCCCCTGTTTTCCTCCTGGGCTGTTTTCTGGCATGTCAGTCTGATGCCCGCCTTCCTAAACCTTCTTTATTGAATAATGGCGGTTTGAAGGTCGAAATTTCACATATAAATAAGACTTTAGGGGTCTCAAATTTCACACAGCTCACAAGTCAATTCTCCCAGGGAGAGAACCAGTCCTCGAGGAAGTGAAACCCCAACCCGTTGGCCGTCAGGCACCCAGAAGGAGGAAACACCAGGAGCAGCTGCACGAAGACATCAAGACCATCAGAGACTAAACTTCTTCTTCCTTTCTTCTTAGATTTCAATTACTGTTCTTCAATTACTATGAGTACCTAATTTCTTTCTGTAAAGGCGAACCGCCGTAACTCTGCTTTTGCTACTTCTTTACGTACCGTGATATGTTAATGGAATAGTTATTTGACGTAAATCGTGGTTATACAACTCTATACATCCTTCGTGGTGTGATGTTCTGCTGAGTGACAAAGTAGTTTCATTGAACTGAGTAGGGGTACTCGTGCCGACTACGCCTTAGCACCATAGTATTATGCCCTGCTGTCGTTAGAGTTAACTGCGTAGGATTTTAACTAGGAAGTTGAGAGTAGCATAGCAGAGGGAGGTTGGGGAACCTTTACACTTGTCAACTATTGATTTACAAACAAAGCAATTTAGGGTTTACTGCGAACTGATCATTCTGCTTGAGATAAGAAACTGTTTACTTTTCTGCATTCAAATTTGTTTGTTCCTATGCTAAGTGTCAGTGTAGAACGACATCCCGAGTCAACTTTCCGTTATAAACTGTGGATTTGAGGACTTCCGACTTATAAATTTAATATTGATTGCATTTGGAGATTACAGGTTCTACAACGAAAAACGAGATCTCTGAGTGCACATCACTACTTTTCAATAAAATAAAGTTAGTGGTGTTGAACAAATTATTATTTTTTAAGTTGGATGTACTGCTAGTATTGTATGACTTTATGATATAAATTTAAAAATATTTAATAATATTACGGTTGAAGTACTAATTATCGAAAATGAAAATGAGAAGTTTTATGAGACTGAAAAATAGTCAAGAATTACATCATCATATCTAACAACTACATCAGCCATGAATATAATTATTTCCGAATCGGACTTCTAGAACTTAATAATTCAGTGATTACAAGTATATAACGAGTACTCCCTCCATCCCGGAGAAGCTGTATACGTTACTGTTCATGCACAGGTTTTAAGGAGAGTAATATTATAACGGTTTTTTCTACCCTACAGCATGCTGCATTACCTCCTGCTACTTTAATGTGTTGTAACGTACAACATTTAATGCATATGGTACAACTATGGTATAACCTTTAAAGCACTAGGAGGTAGTGCAGCACGCGGTGGGGGAGCCTATTATAACTCTATATAGTACATGTGGGGTTTACTTTATGACTTTACTAGTTAATGGCCCGTTGATACTCGACGGGGCATGAAAAAACAATTAAATTAAGAAATGAATAAATGTATATAATAACATGTTGAAGTTGAGAAACATATAAAAATTGTAAGGTGATAAAATGCATGATCTAATCGCTTCAACATTGCATCGAAAGTAACCCCTACATGTTGAAAAGTGCATAATATAAATTAGTGAAATTGAACAAAACCATATATATATAAACACGGATACTAAACGCATGACATAAAATACTAAATACATGACAACTTAAAAATATTTACACATTAAATCTCTATTTTATATTATTATCAAGTATCTACATTTATTTTTTAAATTATCATTTCAGTCATAAATTTTCGAAACCCCTAATTAGTCAATACAGTCAGTCACAAAACCCCTAAAACAACATACGCTTCCAAGTTCCAACACCCAAAAAACCACAAAAGCTTTAATCAATTAAGAAGATGAGCAATTCACCAAGAAGAAGAGGAAAGAATTAGGTTAGTGTTGCTTCAACTTTTATTCACCGCCTAAAACAATCAAAGCCATCAGCCACATGTGGCTTTGGATCTCGCCGCTATCTCACTGTAGGTAGCGATGTATTCGATCGCGGATTCCCGTCTCTTGGCGCTACATCTCAACGCTATATAGACTTGACGACATTTTGTTCAACCGTTCCTGCTTAATGGCGCTTACTTTCGGCGCCATGTAGCACAACCGGCCATGAATATGGGCACGGGTTAGCTGATGAAGGCGCTAGGGTTCGGCGCCAATATCCAGTTACGGTTTGGCGGCATCAACTCGAAAAACACCCTCTTTTTCTCAAATTTTTCTGTAAAAATAGCTTAAAACAACACATATAAGTACATAAAATACCTGAAAATAACCATCTTCATACCATGGTGGTTCTTCTTCACTTTCTTTGTCACTCACATTAAGATAGGGCTCTTCTTCACTTAGATTTTCGCTCATGTTTGATTTCGTCAACGTACAAACCATCAACCTTGTTATTTTAATTTATTTGTATTAAAAGTGTATCTTGTTGTAATTATTGAAAATATGAAGTCTATATGTAATGTAAATTTGGCTATATATGGACTTCACGTGTAATTAAGTTTAAGTTGTTCTGCGTTTAGTATTTTATTGTCCTGCGTTTAACATCTCTCTATAAAAAACACACATAAAAGATAAAATCAACTTATAACTTGTCGAACACTTCTTTATTAATTACGTTTGTTGTCGTGTCATATGTATTACCCTCTACGTCGCAAATTACTACGTTCAAGCCCTTCCCGGTGGTAACTCTAGAAAGAGCAACATTTAACTGATCACGGTTGAATACATGTGAGGGGAGGTAGAGGCCAACGTGTGAGAGAGAGTGTCACTTACTCTTATTTATGGTCATAGCAAGGCAGACGAATATAGGGAGCTGTCTCCAGTCAATTGATAGGGAACTACATCCCGTCGGATGGCTCATCATCATCCTCATAATGAAAACCGTTTGGCATGCATTGATTCCATATATCATCTTTGCCTCGATGATATGCTTCCCAAGATTAGTAACTATAAGCCTTGTTCCGTTGCACAACTTGAAAGTTTGATCTATATTTCCCAGAAGCATTACCATACACACAACCTTTAGTATGATCCTGAGATTAGTCAATCTAGATCAATTAATGTTGTTGAAAAATTCTCTGATGAAAACATGTTCGAGACCGTTCTCAAAATTATCTTCCGTAGCAATGCTATATGCGCTCAAATATTCAATGCTATCTATTGACATCTTCGACATGAAAAATTGATTTATATCATCAAATATTTCATTTGCAGGTGCAAGAACATCCCAGTGATGAAATATACAGGGTCAAGTGATGGATCGCCTAAGTGATACAACAACGAAAGATATGTACTATCTATAATAGTTTGAATTGGATGACTCACTTCTCAAATATGTAAAACTTCGGGATCTTGATATGAACCCACAATTATTAGGTCCAGCGGTAATGCCCTCACCAACATGTGTTATCCACTCAGCAAATTCTTTCATCTCTTTAATTTTGAACGATGACGAATCAGTCTGTATAGGATTAAACTGGACGTAAACAATGATAAGTTAAATACTCCCTCCATCTCAATTTCAACTTCCCGCATTCCATTTTGGGACGTCTCAATTTCAACTTCTCATTCATTAAATGGAAAACCTCTCTCTTACTTTATTCACTATATCTCCTACTTTATTCAATATTTGTCATACTTTATTCACTCTTTTCATACTTTATCACCATCTTTCCTACTTTATTCATTTTAATATTAAAACTTGTGGTCGGGCCTGCGGGAAGATGAACCCGCGACGGAGGGAGTATGATATAAGTATGTGGTATATAGATAAAACGGGTCATTTACCTGCAATCTCATGTTCTTTGTCAGTCGAAGCACCTCACAACAACTCATATCCTAGAGGAGCATATAGAGGCATTCACAATATTATAACTATTCCTCCGGGAACAACGGGCAAAATATGTCGGAAGTTCCTGCCGAAGACAATCACCACTCCCACCAAATGGCTCATCTGAACGGCCCATCACATCCTTCAAGCTCCTATTGATCGCATCAAACAATGTTGGTTTGTCATGAAAACCTTATCCCAAATAATAAGCCGAGCATCCTTGAGCATTCCCGTGACCTCTGAATCATGAGCTTATTGAATGTTGAGTCCTCGTGATATGCAATGGTATTCTGAAACTTGAATATGCCGGACTACTGTCCTACCTTTATAAAGAATGAGTGATACAAGCCCATCGGACGAATCGAATTACAATATCTTCTCTAGCCCTAAAAAGCAGGGGACATCGTTCTCTATATAAAGGTTTTGTGGTCCATCCAGATGTATAAGAAGAATACTTATTTTGACCATCGACAATTGACATAATTTCATATATGGCACGTTATCCATCGACCAATTGTGGGTATAAACCATCGCTATGCTCCATTGCAACTTTAACATAGAACATCTAATACAAAATGAATGGATTTGTAGCATTTTATATAATGACTCATCCTAGCACGGGCATATCGTCAAATGAACTGAGATTGTTGTAGTTTTCTTGGTAATTTCGTACTTGCATAATAGCAATGTTTTTATCTGCTCATTAGTGAAGTTCAAACTCGTCAAGAGTTCTCTATCGTTACATGACAATTACATAGAAAATTTAAACTGATTGTCATTGTATGTGGGAATGTGTAATATAGTATTTAAATTTAGTGTACCAGGATTGTTAAGTAACCTTTGTTGATTGTACATAATGTCGTCTGATAATAAAGTCCATATTTTGTTCCAAACTTACTCAAGCCTCGACATGCTGCGTGATTACAACATGGTTACAAAAAGGTGACGTAAAAAACTCGCAAATTCCCATAGACTTCCCCCTTTCAAACCACTAATATACTCTTCACTAAATTCCCAAATTTTGGATGAGCATATTGTTATATTAACAATGACGGATCTAGACCCTCGCGAAACCACTGGCAGTATCTATCTAAAGTCTCCGCCAAATACAATAATCAAACCACCAAATATGGTGTGGCTAGTCGATGCATAACATTTCTCAAACTCCTATCACACGCTTCAAAACAATGCATATTGGTCACTGTAGCCTCGTCCCATATAATAGGCTTTGTTTCTTTGAGTAGACATGTTACATCAAAATCAAGCATAATCTTACTGCTCAAGTAAGGATAGATATGTACTTTGGACAATGGTAGGAATAGGATTTCTCACTTCTTAAAAAAGAATGTCCTCTGGCATCTTGATATCAACCTCATTGTCATTATCACAGTCGGCAACTCCATCACCAACTCATAGTATCCACTTTGCGAATTCTCTAGTCTCATGAATCTCAATTGTTAACGTACCAGCTTAAAAACACAAAACACACTTTACAAAATATAAAGAAAGATATAAATTACTAAAATCATACCATAAGTGAAACAAACATTTAGTAACCTGCAGTCACATGTTCTTTGTAAGTCTGAGGACCTCACACGAATTCCAAATTTTGGATGAGCATATTGTTGCATCAACAATCTCAGATCTAGACCCTCCCGCAACCACTGGCGATATATGTCTAAATTCTCCGACAAATACAATAACCAAACCCTCGAATGGTGATGCTGGTCGGTGCATAAAATCCTCCAAACTCCTATCAAGCGCTTCAAAACAACGCATATAGGTCATTGTAGCCCTGTCCCATATAATAACCTGCATTTCCTTGAGTAGACAGGTTGCATCAGAATCAAGTTTAATCTTACTGCATACAAAGTCTAAATGGATCTTCAATGGTATATCGAACCTTGATTGAGCAGTTCAGACCCTCGGAAGCATCAATGATGTGATACCTAAGGAATCCATTGGGAGAATTGTATCTCTTCTAGCTCTCAAAACGGAGCATAAAGTCCTCCAAATATAATATATCCTCTAGAATCAATAATGATTGTAATAATGACGTCCTGCTAAGTATGAGTTGATGACCTTCATTCTCCCTATCTTGTATCCGAAAAGCTAATTAAGAACTCCCTAAGAATAAGATTTGGCATCTTACTCACAATACTATATCGATATACCATCCTTCTTCTCCATGGACGAAAACTAATGGATATTGAAAAATAAGGTAGCATCGAAACTCAGTTATGTGCTTCAAGTCCCCATTCCTCATCTGATCAACCATAATATGATATTTTGCATGTAAGTTATTACATCACCCTCTACTATAGCATCGCCATTACTTGAATCACGAAGCAAGTTGTAAGTTCGCTCATCCCCTGGCGTCTTGCATTAAGTTGAAGGCCTACCTCACGGGCATTATCAAGGGAGATGCGATATTTGGCCGTCTTGTATACTTTTGCATATGAATTGTACTCTTCCACCATAGTTTTGATCAATGTTGTAGTAGCAGTTTTCACACCAGCCTCATTGGTTTGGCTTTACCATAATAATAAAATAAATTATTTATCATAGAGTATCTATAATTCTAATGGATACTAAATGATGTATAACTAATAATTTGTTTGAAACGAAATATGTGAAAGATACATAAAATTGAGTGTAGATGTTTAATGAAACGAACCCGAGAGCATTGATCATGTTGTCAATTCCGTGTCCAGTGTCATATATGCAACATTGGGCGATTTTTTGGAGTTTGTCCTTGGTTGGGCAAGAGTGCGCCAATCTTGTGATCATTTTAGCCACCTATCTAACAGCAATAAGGACATTTTCGTTTATTCACTTCCTTGACTATTTTCCATCCATTGAAGTAAATGCAAGAATATTATTGTGTGCACGGATGATAGAATAGTTAAATGAACTGAGTGAGTACCTAATGAATAAACAACTAATACATGTAGAATATATTTTCAAAATAGTATAATTTTGAACATTTCCGCTCATTCAAATTTATTCAATCTCGTGGAGTTTGATCTTGAGACTGTAAACGCTTACTCGATTTAGACGATTTGTTATCCATCAGGAGTTTCAAATGTAACCAATTCCAAGCAAGAACTATGCATGTTTATCAAATAAATAAAGCTTACAATCATATGTCCCATTTCACAACTAAAGGTAACAGTTTAGATTTGAGAATATAGGAAACATTTCAACATCTAGGTGTTGTTCGAAAACAAATATGTAATTGAAAAATAGTTCGAAAGATTGATCATGAAAAAAAACAAAAATAAAATTAGAGTATAGAGACTACTAATGGACAAAATTCTACATCAAATGCCTCGGTTTCTTCTATAATGAAAAAAAGACGCAAATCTATAATATGTAGACTCAAGAGATTTAATCCCCAAAGAAAAATCCCCTTTAATTAATTACTACATGTTGCCACTCAGAATTTCGAACCAATTCAGTTGCTAATATTTGTCAGTTAAACCTTCCGCACTTTCTAGAAAAAACCATATGACACAAATTTTGACGCCAAGCAATAACATTGACCCGGTTGATGCCTAGCAACAACACTAATTAATACCACCCCTATGCAGGCTCTACGTACTCAAACGTAGCATCAAAATTAGCTAATATGATACCAAGATTAGGTGGCAACCAATCACGCCACGATTAGCTATGCAACACCTAAGATCTTTTACCGACTTTACTTATTTTATCCTTAAAATAATGCATTAATAATCTAATAAAGTTAATTTTCAATCATAACAACCTCATTATATATAAATTGAAATTTATGGGTCATATACAAATAGACCCCCTATAAGATTGTCCAATTACAGATTCATAGCCGATGTTTGAACAATTACGTCCACACCCAAAATCGTTGACCAACATTAAAGTTTCATTTTTGAGAAAAAAGAAAAGATAAAATACATAGTATAACAAAACTTAATGGAAAAATAAAATTACAATTGTAAGTTTTATTACAGTAGAGCCCCTTATATTTTAAACTTAACAAAATATACCCAATTATAAATTTTGCTCATATTATCATCCAAAACATATTTGAAATCAACCCTCAAATTATTCGAAAATTCAACAAACTCCCACATTTAATTATTTAAAAAAACATTTAAAAAAAAATGTCTGGAGCTACGGCCAGAGCTTCCATCTTCCATGGAAGCTCTGTTCGGAGCTTCCATAGAATTTTTTTAACAAATTAAAATTAAAATTAAAAAACATAAAAATAGAAAAAGAAGATGTAGGAGAAGAGCTTCCATGGAAACTCGAATTGAGCTTCCATGGAAGCTTGGACAGAGCTTCATGTCCATGGAAGCTCGTCAATTTGAGCTTCCATGGACATGAAGCTCTCTTGAAGCTTCCATGGAAGCTCAATTTCGAACATCCATGGTGGTTTGTGGTGGTGGACTGGTGATGAATATTCCATGGTATTTGTGCGTGGTGGTGGTGAAGAAGGGTGGAGCCGTGGAGGAGATGATGGTGGAAGTAGAGGTGAGGAGTTTTGGAGAAGAAGGAAAAATGGAGGTTTAAAATATGAAGTAATGAAATATTTAAATGAAATGATTAAAAATAAATGATAAAATAGAAAGTGAAAATAAAGGTAATGGTAAAATAAAATAAAAATAGGAAATTTTTGACTTTTTGAGTTTATATGTAATTACTTTAAAAATGTAAGGGCGGATTTTGTAATTGTTCAAACATCAGGTATCAATCTGCATAGTGGCCATCTTGGAGGGGTGGGTTTTGTAAATATCTGTGAAATTTATATTCAAAATGTTTCATATAGTGAGTATATAAGATAGAAGGTAATATTTGAATAAAATAATGAGTAAAAAGTAGAAAACGTGTGAGAATTCACGTAAATGCTGATAAGATGATGGTTTTTATTTAATCAAATACGTTACTTCATTGCTAATTTTTAAAGTATACATTTATAATTGTATAACTAAATAAATATTGATTTCTTTGATAAATAAGGGAGTATTAAGTATTTAATAAATGCTCTATTTTTTAAATTTTATTATTTCTATCATTTAATAAACCTACATAATATTTAATTTAATATATAAATAATTTAATTAATTATTAAAATATTCAAGTTTAGTGTCTATGGATTCGTCTTGTCGCGGTGAATCTATATATACTTTCAAAATATTTATTGGAGTTTTGTAACTAAATATATATGAGATTAAATAAAAATTATATATGGATTCAACATACTAAAAATAAATCATGGGAGTTATATGGTACACTACGTCTTAAATACTTAAAATGTTCCACCACCAACATACCAAATTTGAAATTCTAACAACCAATCAAAATACATTTGGAAAAAAAACTAATCAATAGGAATGTTCAATAGTGCCACGTCAGCATGACACATGGCTTAACCACAAGGCTTGAAATAGGCTTCTTTTCATATAGATATAGATTGGTAGTTGGTTTGATTGTTTAAGATACTTTTTGACTTTTTAAAAGTAGTGGAGGATATAAAATTATATAATTGTTCCTAAAATGGTAAAAAAAATGAAAGTGAACAACTCTATTTGAACGTCTAAAATGGTAAAAGTGGACAACTTCTATGGGACTGAGGGAGTATATAACCAACTCATACTTGTAGAAATTTAACAATTGAATAATTGCACTATTACGTACTTTACTAAGAATAAAGTCTCTTCCTTTCTTTTCTTGAATGATCAAGCTCCCTATCCTCAAGGAAACAAACACGTATCCTCGTGGCACCGATCTCTATCGTTAACGTGACTGATGATTGTAGTCCAGCCTGGAAAGGAAAATGATCCAAGTGAGTGAGACTATTGGAGTGATGATAATACTATTCAGTAATTATTTTTTTTGGTAATACTATTCAGTAATTAATCATAAGTGAAAGTCATGTATAATCGATTCTATTAGAGAAAAGTCCGATGTTATCAAATATTTCATATGTGTGACACCCCGCGTGTTCATTAACGTGCACACATTAGATAGATTATGACGCCCTATCACCTTCACAGATAATTACTGACAGTAGACATTATAATTTAGACGTGCGGAAGCTTTAAACAGAAGTACTTTGACCACATTTACATATGCATGCCAGAAAAATACATTTTCACATGCAGTAAATTAGCTTTTGCAGAACAAAAGTCTTTTCATGAATGATATGCTGATGACGAGCCAAGGGAGAAGGATTAGAAACATGCCGGCCGACCCTTGATGCATGTCTTAACACCATTTCAACTAAGGCCTTCCATTGCATCAATATCTATAAAAATATTATCGCATTTTGAATGAGTTGCGGATCTCAATAAGTATACTCAGTAACAGGTCATTTAATAACCAGTAAAATAACCAGGTAACAAGCCCTTTAACAACAATAAGCAAGAACCACAATTTGAGTCACTCAGATTCTTTATCACTTAGAACACAAGACCTTCAGATATTTCACAATTTCCAACACGTCAGTTCACAAAATTCACATATATATAATAATGCACGTGCTTAGTCATTTTCTTTGTCCGCTATGGCTCTGTTACGACCAGGAGTAATTCGTGATCACGATAACAGATTCATACAAAGTCCAGCCGTACCTGGAATTTCATATTTCATATAGATTCCAGCCGTACCTGGAATTCTATATTTCATACAGAGTCCATCCAAAGGATGGATATTGAGTCCAAATGGTCGGATATCCGAACAATTTGGAAAACACATGACTCAAGATCGTCAGCAGCCATAACAGAATCCTCTTATCTCTTATGAATGCAATTCAGATAATCATATATGTATATGTATATATATATATGTATATGTATATATATATATGTATATGTATATATATATATATATATATATATATATATATATATATATATATATTCGGCTAACACTTTATCAGAGAATAATTATATTTTCAGACAGCAACACACGTATCTCATCCGTACATGGGAGCAATCGATCACATATCATCAGCCAATCACTTTTAGCTTTTCATCATTTCAGAACATAACATTTCACATATACATATCACTTTATATTTTCACTTTTCATATCACAACTTCAACCATATAATTTACATATACATAGTCCGTACGCTAGCACCATAACAATAATTTCAAGTTACACATATTTGTCAAACAACAAGTTACCAAAATTACTTACAAAGATACTAAATAACAAGTTACTAAATACACTTACAGTTCACCGTCCAAATGCATCACTAGTGTTAACCGTACTATCTTTAGCTGCTAAAAGACCGTCAACATCCCGAAATTTATTCCGCCAGAGACTACTAATACTACTACTTTTCGCTCATTCCCTATACTGGGTTTTTAACTTTCTATTTTAGGTACTAAAGCTCGTACCGTCAACTAGGCAAAATTGGTTCAGGTTTAAACATATCAGAACAAAACAAGAAATAATCAACTCAACAAAACATTTTGAAGATTCTTGAGTGAATCAGTAATGTGTTTCTCGGCAGTGTGTATTAGGTGTGTTGGATGTGCAGACGTGAAGAATGGAAGGTGAGAAAGTATACTCACAATACTCCGCAATTAAGGAAGTGTGCGAGTTACAACACGTAATCAACCAAAATGATTAGTCACCAAATACGTGTAACATAGGTATGCAACTATATTATTATTTAAATTAATGAATTATTTGCATCATCATGCTTATTTCGGTTTTTACAAAAATGATCCGAAAGTCAAAAAGATACACCAAACAAATACTATAAATTCATACGGTTCATATTACGGTGTCCGTTCTTTCATAGGCCCTCGTTTGGATATAAAACGGTTAAACACAAAACAAGTAACAAGCCGGGCCCAAAACTATATAAAACAACGATAATAATTCTAAAACTCACGTAATATCAATTCATTTAACATCAAATTCATATAGCACAATTATACCAAGTCACATTATAATTTAACTTTTCCCAAATAATACCACATGTATAACACATATTAAAATATTAAAATTTGCTTAAAAACATATTTAAACATGCTTATGAAGTGAAAACGGGTTAGGGACGTGACATAGATCCAACCAACATTATATGCTGTTGTAATGCGGCTCATAAGCTATTGATAGGAGTCTTAGGCTAATAGCAACTACTGAGCTTTTGGAAGAGGCTTCTAGCATTTTCTTGTTTGAAAATCCTCTATAAAATTATTGTTAATATCATACTAAAATGGGAAAAATCCGAAAAAAGGTACCCTAAGTTGTGACATTTCCGAAAAAGATATGTTTGTTTGTGATCGTCCGATTTTGATACCTTTGAATGCGTTATTGTCCAATTTACACTACAAAAAATCTGGCCTGTAGCGACGGATAGATCCGTCGCTACAGGCCATCTATCCGTCGCCCCAGCTCTGGCGACGGATCGGGCGACGGATAGAAAATCCGCCCACAGGCGACGGATAACAATCCGTCGTCCAATTCGCGACGGATTGGACGACGGATTGACCATTTTTTTTTTTTAAATTGATAGTGGGGCGACGGATAGAATCTATCCGTCGCCCCATTTCTATTTTTTTTTAAAAAAATAAAATCCGTATTCGAATTTTTATATTCGTATACGGATTAATTCGTATCCAATTTGTATTCGTATACGAGATATTGATTTGTATTCGTATACGTATTAATTTGTATTCGAATTTTTATATTCGTATCCAATTTGTATTCGTACGGTGCGGTGGTGGCAGTGGTGGTGGCAAGGTGGTGGTGGCGCGGTGGTGGTGGGAGGAGGAAAGGTGGTGGTGGTGGTGGGAGGAGAGAGGTGGTGGTGGTGGAGATGGTGGTGGTGCGGTGGTGGTGGGAGGAGAGAGGTGGTGGTGGTGGTGGAGATGGTGGTGGTGCGGTGGTGGTGGGAGGAGAGAGGTGGTGGTGGTGGTGGTGGTGGGGTGGTGGTTGGAGGGGCGTGGTGGTGGTGGGGTGGTGGTGTTGGTGGTGGTGGGGTGGTGGTGTTGGTGGTGGTGGGGTGGTGGTGGTGGTGGTGGTGGAGATGGTGGTGGGAGGAGGATGGTGGTTGAGGAGGTGGTGGAGGATGGTGGTGGTGGAGGAGAAAGGTGGTGGAAGGAGAAAGGTGGTGGTGGGAGGAGGAGGAGAGGAGAAATGGAGGAGAAGTGGTGGAGGAGATATATGGTTTTTTTTAGAGCTTTGACGGATAGATCTAGATCTATCCGTCGCTAACTTTTTTTTTTTTTTATAGCGGATAGATCTATCCGTCGCTAAATTTTTTTTTTTTAAATCTTGGTCAACGCTCAGAAGACGGATAAACTTATCCGTCATGAGCGATTTGACAGATAAGTTATCTGTCATGACGGGCGACGGATAGAATCCGTCGCCCCGTTTGGCGATCCGTCGCTACAGGGGCGACGGATAAAATCCGTCGCCCCTTTCCGTCCCGTTACAGCAGAATTCTTGTAGTGTTAGGTACCCTGTGGCATGTGACAACTTAATAACGCGATATGTGTCACATAACAAAACACAGAAATACGTTGAACTTAAATGTAAATACGGTAATCCTTATTTATTTCAAATAGATCCTATTTTTTGAAAAGATTGCAAAATTACCCATGGAAATGTATCTCCATCAAAAAAAAATTTAAAAAGAAAAATTCAAGAAACAAAAATCACCATGGAAGACCGACAGCAGCTTTAACATACCTAAATCTAGAATCTAAAAGAGGACTTTCTAGAATCTTTATGAACGGTTTCTATATTATAATGAATGGAATTGGGATAGGAATGGAATATAATGAAATAGAGCCACTTTGAGGTTCCCTCTGAAATGAGACGTGGAAGGGGGCCGTTACGAAGAAGTTTCGGGAGTTACGAAGGAGGGTTCGAGCTCATATTGGTCATATTTACATCGATTATTCGTGCGAGATAGATAAAAGGGCTTAGTCGGTGCCGATTTCTGTAAAGGATTACTTCAATGGAAGCTCCATGGTGGAGCTTCCATGGCGGAGGAGTTTCCCGCATGGAGCTACCATGGCCGGAACCGCCATGGAAGCTCCACCACGGCGCTTCCAGATTCGGGATCTCGGGTTTGGAAGCTCCACCATGGAGCTTCCAGGTTGCTATTGGCCAATGGGTGTGGAGGGAAGGGCGGAGGTGACGGCGCAGTAGAGTAGGCGGTGGACGGGGATGAAGGATGGCCTGCTCCATCCTAAAGCTCCATGGTGGAGCTTCAAGCTTCCATGGTGGAGCTTCAAGCTTCCATGGCAGAAAATTGCCCTTTTTCTTCTTTTTTTTCACTTTTTTTCTTACCTTTTTGTCTTAATCTCGTATTAGCAAAATGGTAGTTTTAAAGTTATTTTGACAAAATAAGGTTAATTCATAATTATTGAAAATAATGTGATACAATTGAAATTGTTGAAATTTATTTTATTTACAATTTCACCCATTCAAATCTTAAAATTGCAAAGTGACACGTGTCGCTTAAGTAAGCTGCCACGTGTCACAGAGGTACCGTATTGTGATAAAATGTCAACTTAAGGTACCAAAATCGGACGGTCACAAACAAATGTAACTTTTTCGGAAATGTCACAACTCAGGATATATATTTTTCGGATTTTTATCTACTCACAGTGATAGAAGTCCATAAATGGGTCCCACCATATGACGCAAAAAAGGTTGTGGACAATAAACCGGCTTACGATAGGGCTACTAATAAGTAGTCTGAGACATATGTGCTTGCTCGTAATATAGGCTATCAATATGAATACTTTAACATAAATCTCCCGTATACCCATTTCCGGATATGATTTGGATGAAGGCTGGACACTTGCATCGTACGTTGACTGTTCTTGTCTTGTACATTTGTTTGTTTAGAAGATACTACATACATGTACTAGTTAGACTTGTGCGTGACCACCAGGGGGTATGGTATGGCTGCATGTTCTAGTGTACTCCGTGTAAACTGTGATTAAAAAGGACACTCAACAAAGTACAAAATTCTATCCCCACAGATGTCTCTTCTTTCTATGCTGGTTTAGTTGGATCGTGAGTCCTGTAAATGGACGTGTTGCATTCGAAATTGAAATGATTGAAATTTCACAAAGTTATCGTCTTCATTATGCTATATTGTTTTGTTCACTTAACTTGGTACAATAATTGACAGTACCATTATAACAACACATAACTAAAACAACATATAACTCTTTTTGAAAATTCAGATACAGACTATATTTTTACCAGTTTTTTACAGAACACTACAACTTAAAGATCAACTTTTCAGTTACATTACCGAAAATCTGGCCTTTACTGACCGCTTCATAAATGCCTCAAATACATGGGAGTGAAGCGATGGTGTTGGACATGTTTTTTTGGATTTCTTGGTGGAGGAAGACGAGATCCAGTGGTGTTGGCCATGGAGGCGGCGCATGGGAGGTGGGGCGGTGGGAGGTGGAGGTTCAACGGGGAGACGGGGCAGTGGGAATCGGACGGCGGAGGCGGGGGCAGTGGAGGTGCGTAATGGATCTGGGCAGAGGTGAAGAAGAAGGAGGAGGAGGAGGAGGAGGAGGAGGAGGAGGAGGACAGATTTATGAGGAAGAAGAGCTGCCATTGAAAGTGGATTTGGGGAGAAAGAAGAATAAGGGACGGGGGCAAGAAAGAAGAAGAAGGGACGAGGGCAAACTTGTAAATTCAGACTGTTATTGTAGTATAATGAAATGGTTTTCGAAATCAGTTGGCTACTTGATGTCAAGTGTCCATAATTGTACTGTCCTGTAACGGGCCCATATTTTTACATATGATTATAATATTAAATGATAGTAATAATATTTTATAATTTAACGCTTTATGTACATTTTTATGTATGCGTAACACTTATAAAAACTCATAATGTTCGTGACAATAAATAAAATATTTGTCAATCTCTTTTATAGTCAATCTATAAGGACGGTACTTGTTATATAGTGTTAAACCAAGGGTCGAATTCTATTTTCCAAGTTTTAACATACTCGTTAAATAGTCTAATACCAATGTGTGGGGGTAGCTGACTGGTAACTAGTTGGAAACTTTGGCTCTGTTCTCTTAATCTGAAAACTCATTAATTTCAGTTTAGTTCTTGGTTTTTTTATCTACTGATTCGATTCGATTTACATTGAGAACAGAACCATGAATGCAGAAAAGACCGCCTACTTTTACTGTATTTAATTATTTATCCATATTAGAAATGTCGTTAATATTGTGTTTATTCACTCTAAATATGCACTAAATTGTATACCTTGATTTGGTATTATAAGGTATTTTCTTATAATTCGGTATTATATGGTCTTTTTCTCATAATTCATTCATGGCTAAAAATGATCAATGACTCAAAACTCAAGAGTGATGCAGCCCGGGCAGACAAAAAGGTCCGACGTTGTTGGGCCGTCGTGTTATTTAAGTCTTGTTTACTCAATCAAACCACGTGCTCGATGGGCCCAATGTAGTACTAATCAATGGGCCCATTATAGAAAATATAGAAATTCCACGATCGCATGCCATAATTGCCAATTTTTCGTATTGCAAATTTGCAATTGATCAAGTGACATCTGCTCTTTTTCTTTCGAATCAACACCTCCATGGCTTTTTTATCCTTGCACACTAGATATATAAACTAACTCGAACTTCTAACGCGCATAACTGATTGAATCTTTAATGAACGAACTTCTTACTAGTACATAAATCATACTACTATGCACCTAATGACTAATACGCACCTTAATATTAAGAAATACGAAACCAATACAGTATAGTAAACGTTAATGAACAAGTTATGTTCTCTCGCTACATCCACACTCATTTACATGACTCCTATCCAATATCATATGACTATAACACTCTCACAATTAGAGGTACATATTGTGAAAATTACACAACCCACTTAACTACAGGTGCAATCCCCTAACTTCTGAATACAACTTAAATACCGTAATATATAAAAACAATACCACCAGCCAATATTGTTTAATAGTATGAGCACGTCGCAATGCATCGTGGTTTAACTTGACTCGCGTGGTTTGAATGCTATTACATGAATTTTCGAGGTTTGAACAGTTCGCACTCGAAAGATAGCGGTTGCGGGTTTCCAACGTCATTAAGAAAAGAACCCGGGTTTTCAACTCAATCACTTATCTAGTATATTATATTCATTGAGGATTATTCTTATCACCTATTCCACCAATCGGCAATCACTGGCCTTATCCACAACCCATCTAAAATTCCCATCTCTTTCATATTGGAAACTGCAATGCGATTTTGGTGTGATTAGTACGACAATCGACTTGCTTTTGGACTTTAGACGAGACATGGGGATCTTTAACCATTTATGTATAAATTATTGATGAGTATTAAGTACATAAATGGCTTTCATTCATTGGGCAGATTAAAGTTGAAAAGCCACATATTACGACCAAGGTACTATTAAAGTATTACTAGTTGTTTGGTTTGCTATAGTACTTCCAAAGTATTCAGTTTTCTAAGTCTTCCCAGGTCATTGTGGTTATTGGGTCAAGGCCTGTTGGATTAAAAGGTCAGTCCAGCAGCAAATAGTTTGGTCTGGTCGAGATGTGTCCAAATGCCTCCTCCCAAGTTCCCACTAGGTTTTACGACACAAGTTTGTTAAAGACTTCTGACTCCATGAAACCTAAGTTTGGTGTGCCGTGAATGCTAGTTAGTGGAGTAGATATATTATTCCGAGAGTATTCGTCTAATCACGTCGGTTTAAATGTAAATCACAAGGGGTGAGGATGTCGTTCTAAGATCTCAGAGTCGTCCAACATCAATCTACAAGAAGTGTGGATGTTAGGTCATGGCAATTGGCAAGTTCTGATGAGGATGTCATGCGTTTAAATAGGTTTATTGAAACACTATATATATTGTCATGAGTTCAAAATGAATTATTTATACTGTTACTTGTAACTATAATATACACATTTAATTTATTTTACGGTCTAATCTATAAGGACCCAAAAGTTACGCCAACTTGTTTAGGGTAGTCGACATATGACCTTAAAAATGATGTAATGCGCACCAGTAGGAGTAAAAGTGGATTTAAAAAGGGCGAATTACGTAAGGTACCCCTTAAATTCGAGCTAATTACATATTCAATCCTCAATCTCAAACAATTACATCCAAGTCTAAAATCTATTTTTTGAGTTGACCAGCTAAAATTTAAATGGAAAATAAAATAAAATGGACTTCGTTGCAATTTACAAGTTTCATTTCATTACACATTTGACTCAAATAATTTGTAACTTACAAGAACAGCCCCAAAAAAAATTTAAATAGCCCCCCATAATTTCATAACTAACATAAATAACACACAAAACAATTTGTTTTCCAAATACACCATCATCACAATCACTTCGCTGGCCAGAGGTCCGGCAGAGATGGAGCTTCCATGACAGAGCTTCCATGGCGGAAGCTCTGATCCGGAGCTTCCCGCTCTAGATCTCTGTCGCTTTCGGGAAAGCTCCGGTCCGGAGTTTTCCCTTTCGGTTGTTGTGGTGGTGTTGTGAGTTGTGGTGGTGGGGAAGAAGATTGTTGGTGGTGGTGGGGATATGGTGGTTGGTGGTGGTCGGGAAGAATGAGGTGGTGTGGTGGGGAAGGAGAAGGGTAGGAATTTTAATAAGTAAAATTTTTGGGGTTTTTTTATTTATAAGAAATTGAAAGTGTTGGGCGTATTTTGCAATAAATTAAAATTAGTGTAATTATTGAATTATAAAGAAAATATAAAATAGGTGAAAAAATTGACTTTTGGGTTTGGATGTAATTTTTAAATTCCGTCTTTGTTAAATTTGGACGAATCTGTGATAGTTCAAATTCCGGGGACCAAAGTGACAAATGGACAAATTTAAGGGGTAGTATCTGTAATTTTTCCATTTAGAAAACACACCTAATCCGATTGTTCTTGTCCAACTTTAATTTTTGGGAAAATTTCGGATGGTACCCCTTAAATTGGTGTTAATAACAGATTCACCCCTTCGAACAATAACAGTTGCATCCAAATTGTTGAACTGAGCAATTTTCCATATTACATATAGGTCCAAAAGTCAAACATGGTGATGACATGGCTCTGCCGTTTGCTGATGTGTCAGCTGAACTTGGTGATAATAATGAAATTGCCATTGATTTATTTTATTTTTGAGTTTCTTTATTTTTATTTTTGATTTTCTTTTTTCCTCCTTTATTAAGGCGCCAAATGACAGTTGGACTTGTTTGTAATTTAGATTCACAAATGCAGGGATGTTGTTGTAATTGAAGTATTTCAGATTTCTGGTGTTAGTGACCTGGTGCACATGCAAGTCACGTGAGGACGGTACTGTAATTAACTTAGCATATTTCAGGGGTGTATTTGTAATAAATTTGAATTTATTTTTGGCACCTAGCCGTTAGTTACCTTTTTTTTTTAAAGCTTTTGGCTATAAGAAGCCCATTTTTTACCTTTCTTCTTCACTTGTTCTTCCCTACTTCTTTCTTCACTACTCAAATGGCATCAAGCACTTCTTTCACCTTTGTTAGTACTAGCAGGCTGATGTTGGGGAGGTCTGTAGGCAGTTTGGTTGTAACAAGAGGATGGTGATAACTCGTTCGACGTCCAAAAATAATCCGGGGAGGTATTACCACCGTTGTCCCGAACATGGGTGGACCGGTTGGTACACCCCAAGTGTCCAGCAGCACCAACAAGGTGAATCAAACATGAGCAATCAAAGGAATCAAGCAAAGAGCATGAAGTCCTTACAAGAGAGAATGAAGTTGATACAAGTGACCATGAAGGAGATACAAATGGGAGCAATGAAAGGAATGAGACAATGGCAATCATAGAAGATCAGTATAGGGGCCTTAGGCAACTGATTTCACTCAACCTAGTGTTGTTGGCTTTGTACCTGTTTTGCTTGATTATGCAATGTATTTTCTAGATTGGTAGTACAACAAAAATATGTAGCTATGTAGAATGAATGTATGCAAAGATTTTCCAGAAATAAAAATGATTGCATTACATTCCATCAAAATATCATCCATCAAGCTAATACAATCAAGCAACAAAATCCTGCAACCTAATAGAATCCATAAAAAAGCCATCCATCAAGCTATTACAATCCAACAAGACTAATCCATCAAAGTATCAGATAATCCATGATCAAACTAATCCATCCAACTAATCCAGATAAGTAATATCCATCAAGCACAACTATGATCAAGCAAAAGCATAGTACTATCAAGTGCACTATCAGATATCAAAAGGAATAGGAACAAAACAAAAGTAATGCAATCACCAGAAGCCACACATCTCAAAGGGCTTCATAATCAGGCTGAGTCATGAATTGACTGGAAGATCCTTCTTCATATGTCTGATTAGTTCTCCTCCTCCTCCTTCTTCTACTTGATCCTTCACCAGTAGTTTCAGTTCTTAACCCTCCAGCTACACCAGTGCCACTGCCACCCTATTTGTATTACAACAAAGTCATAAGAACTTGGAATAAATTACAATAAAGAACATAGTACACTACATATATATATATATATATATATATATATATATATATATATATATATATATATATATATATATAAAATAGATATCTTACTTGAAGATGATATTTTCTGATTAGTTCTCCTCCTCCTCCACCTCCTCCTCCTCCTCCTACTTGATCCTTCACCAGTAGTTTCAGTTCTTAACCCTCCAGCTACACCAGTGCCACTGCCACCCTATTTGTATTACAACAAAGTCAAAAGAAATTGGAATAAATTACAATAAAGAACATAGTACACTACATATATATATATATATATATATATATATATATATATATATATATATATATATATATATATATATATATATATATATCTTACTTGAAGATGATATTTTTTCTTTATGTGCCCAGTTTGATTACAGATACTGCACTTGAATACAGATCTTCTCCCTTTAGCACCAGTAACAGGCCTATCTGGCTCTGAAGGATGTTTGTGCCTCTGTACTTGAGGCCTACCTGGCTTCCTCTTGATAGCAGGAGGAAAACACTCATCATTAGGCAATCATCAGGCCAGAACTGTGAAACTGGTATGGAGTGGATCTCCATGTCATAAGCCAACATATATGCCTATTAAGTGTGATTGAAAGAGATATATGATCACTACAAAAAAACTGGTCTGTAGCGACGGATAGATCCGTCGCTACAGACCAACGATCCGTCGCCACAGCTCTACAGACCAACGATCCGTCGCCCCAGCTCTGGCGACGGATAGAATTCCGTCGCCCCACTGGAGCTGTGGTGACGGATAAATAATCCGTCGTCCAATTCGCGACGGATTGGACGACGGATTATCATTTTTGACTTTTTTTTTATTTTTTTTAAAATCGATTATTGGCGACGGATAGATTCTATCCGTCGTCAATTTAACGACGGATAGATCTATCCGTCGCTGAAAAGCTATTTTTAAAAAAAAAAATCCATATTCGAATTTTTATATTCGTATACGGATTAATTCGTATCCAATTTATATTCGTATACGAGATATTGATTTATCGAAACTACAATATTCAAATCGGACAATAATTCGGTTGATATTCAAATCGAAACTACAATATTCAATACGATTATACAATAAATCGAAAATTTTATACAATGACAATAATATAAATTCATTATACAATAATACAATACAAACTAAAATACCGAAAATGTACAAAAAGATAAAAGATAAATACCTAAAATACCTAAAATGTACAAACTAAAATACCTAAAATACCGAAAATGTACAAAAAGATAAATCGAAGATCCGGAGGCGGTGGTGGCGATGAGATCCGGAGGCAGTGGTGGCGTGGAGAGACAGGTGGTGGTGGTGGTGGTGAGAGGCGGATGGTGGTGGTGAGAGGCGGGTGGTGGAGTGGAGGAGGAAGAGCGGTGGTGGTGGCAGTGGTGGTGGGTGTGGTGCGGTGGTGGTGGGAGGAAGAGGATGTGGTGGAGGAAAGGAGGTGGTGGAGGAGATGGTGGTGGTGGAGGAAGAGAGGTGGTGGAGGAGGAGAGGAGAAAGGGAGGAGAGGTGGTGGTGGAGGAGAGGAGGTGGTGGTGGAGGAAGGGAGGTGGTGGTGGAGATATATTAATGTTTTTTAGGTTTTTAGCGACGGATAGATCTAGATCTATCCGTCGCTAACTTTTCTATTTTTTTTTAATTTTCCGGTCATTTGGCGACGGATAGATCTATCCGTCACTAATTTTTTTTTATTTTTTTTTCTTTTTATTATGGTCAACAAAATTAGAGACGGATAACTTTTATCCGTCGCTAAGGGTAGCGACGGATTAAATCCGTCGCTACCCTTAGCAATTCGTCGCTATAGGGGCGACGGAAAAAATCCGTCGTCCCTTTCCGTCGTTTTTTCCCTGATTTCTTGTAGTGGATATGGGATCCTGTCTTCTATGTTGAATGGCTATCCAAGCATGTCTACATGGCAGGCCACTGATATCCCACCTCTTACAATCACAAGTTCTTGTATCCACATTCACAATGAATGAGAAGCTCGTGTCCTGAACCTCAAAGACACTTCCAGATTCAGTCAGAAGTTTACATTTTCTAGATTGAGTACTGATATCATTCAACTTCCTCAATGTCCTAGGCATAACTACAGACACACAATTGCCTCCCACCTTCTTTCTCACATGAATCCTTTTCATGATTTGTTGTCTTAATCCTTCCGTTATGTTGTAAATGGAGAATGCTATGAGAGGGTTAACCCATGAATTGAAGCATTCACTCATGTTATTAGTCACATGATCAACCTTAACATGAGTGTCATAAGCATGTCTTGCCCATTGACCAAGAGGAATGTTCATTAGCCAATTGTAGCTTCAGGTTTGGCATTTTTCAACCTAGTCATAGCCTTGTTGAAGCTGTACTTTGTGTATGCAGTTCTAGCCTGTCAATAGAACCTTCTAAGCTCCCTAGCAGACCACTTGGCCTTGAAATTATCATAAATGTGCTTGGCACATTTTCTACTTGTCACTTGAGGGCATAACTCATCAATAGCAGGGACAAGTCCCTACAATAAAAACAATACAATATAAGTTAAAGATGTTATAGCAAGACAATAAGATACAATAGTTGAACTGTAAACACATAATTACCTTGGATCTGTCAGCCATGAAATGCCAAGGCTTATCATTCTCAAATGGACCTAACATTTGTGTAAGACAATGCAAGAAAAAGCACCATGATTCCTTGGTCTCACTATCAACAACTACAATGTCTATTGGATATAAGCAACAGTTGGGATCCATCCCAACTGCACTTAGAAGTACACCAGCAAACCTTCCTCTTAAGTGGCATCCATCAAAGAAAAGGAAAGGGGCACATCCAGCTAGAAACCCCCTCTTGAGACCTTCCAGTCCCATGAACATCCTCTTGAACAATATAGGCCTCTCTACTTCATCCCTATGCAGGTATACATGACTCTCAGGATTTGTTCTTTGCACCATTTCAGCATACTTAGGCATTAGTTTATATGCTGTCACTGGATCACCACCCATCAACTCATCAGCTCTCTGTTTTGCTCTATACATCTTCATATATGGTACTGTCACACCCAAAGTATTTGTTGACCAGGTAATCATGCTATGCACACTGATTGCAGGATGTTTTTCCAACTCCCCAAGTATGTTATCAGCCAGCCAATTCATATCAGCTTCTTTTGGATTCACATTTCTTACACATGTGTGACTTCCATGGTATGTCTTCACAACAAAAGTGCATCCATTTACCTTGGATGCATGCAATCTCCAGTTACATCCAGTCCCTTCACACTTTGCAGTGAATCTAGTACTCTCATTTTTTACCCTTGTGCACTTGAAACCTACCTTTATGGAGTAATCTTTCACCCTTTTCCTCAACTCAGTCATAGACATAAAAGTGTCTCCAACTTCAAACTCTTTGTCCCACTGGACATTGTTGGTCTGAAACTCATCATCTATCCACTCATCATCACTAAGTAGTGGCTGATCAACATCATCATCATCATCATCACTTCCTTGATGAATGTTACTCCTATCACCACCTCTCTTCCTTCTTGTCTCAGTGCTTGCCTTTTGAGGGCTTGCAGTGCCCTCATCATCATCATCATCTTCACCTGGCATTTCATCTTCAAAGTCTGTCCTAGTAAAGCCTATCTCCTCATCCTCAGAATCATAGAGGTATTCATTATCAAGGACATCATCCTCCCAATCCATTCCCTCTTCCTCTTCTTCAATTTCAATTTCAACTACTTTGCATTTTCCCTTACCCTTGTCCCTAACTGGTTTACTGCTTTCAGGAGATTCATGTGTAGCTTGAGTTTCAGGGGAAGCTTGTGTTTGGTTAGTTTGAAGAGTTGTGTTCAAATTGGCAAAGTGACTTTCTAAGAATGCATCAACATCAAACCCCTCCAACACATCATCAGTCATGTTTGGATGCACATCAGTTTCATTGTCAAATGTTGGTGTGTAGGCATCATCAGCTGTAGGTATGGCTTTGGGAGAGGGAGGAGGTTGTTCTGGTTCTGGATTGGGAGTGGGATTGGGTTGTTTTGGTTCAGGAGTGGGAATGAGTTGTTCTTGTTCATCATCATCAGTGGTTGGTTCCTCAGTAACATCAACATACATTGGTTCCCTAGGAGGCCCCCTAGATTTGCATTTTCTTCTCCTACACTGCCTTGTTATAGGAGGTGGCTCATTTACATTAGTAGAAAAGACATAAGGCTCATCATCATCTTCATAACCCCACACAGTATTAACCTTCCTCTTTATCCTAGTAGACTCATCTATAGTTATAGGAATTGCTTCATCAGTCTCCACATGCAACTCAACCTCCATATACTTCTTATTCAATTCAAACATTTGCCTCACATCCTCATCATTCAGTAGTTCTAACTGATCAAATGAGCCATAAATATCACATTTCATACTAAAAGCTAAATTTTGAGAACTTCTAACACTCTCCAAAGCAGTAGCCATAACATCATTGACAAGTTTTATGTGAGTATACATGCTGCTTTTCACATTTTCAATCATATATTGGTCCTTGCCATAGTGTATCCTGATATTGTAAATTCCACCAATGTTTTCTACAATCCACAACATTAAAACACAATCAAGAACAACACATAGCAAAAATTACAGATAAACCCTAACTCTGCGTGTTGAATAAGAAATTTATGATGTTTTAGTGGTATTTTGTTTACGATTCAACACAATGTTCATCTAATAACTTAATATACAAGCATTAATGTGTTCAATCAAACCAAAATTATTAGGAGTAAAACAAAAAGAAGGGTTTTTTATGTCTGAAATCAACAATTATACCCACAATTCTTCTTCTTCTTAACTGAATTCAGGGCCTACGAACAACTAATTACACTACATTGAATCAAAAATAGAACAAAAAAAAGCTTTCACTTACCTGTAACAATGGCGTCGGTTTAAACCACCAAAAGCGCGCCGAGCTCCACAACACACAAATACGGCTTCTGACCCATTTCACGCGTCTTCCTTTGTCTAATTACATGGATTACTTGAGTTGTTTGGTCGGAATTTGTTAGCTTGGTGATGGTGATCGAAACAGGGAGAAGGTAGTTGTTTTTGCGGGTTATGAGAGTGAAGGGGAAGGGTTTCTTTCTTTAATGTAATTTCTTTTCTCCTCTTCTTTAATCAAGTAATTATTTTAATTTGAATTTTACTTTTCTTTATTCTCCCATTCAAAATAATGCTAGCATGTCAAGAGAGAGAAAGAAATTGGCAGGAGAGAGAAACCAATTTTGGTTTTGGCCAACTACAGGGGAAAATCTGTTATTGTTCGAATAGAAGGGACCAATCTGTTTAGTGGGCTAATTTAAGAGATACCATTTGTAATTTTCTCTTATCTATCATGATCACTCATTATTACCACCAGGTTAACAAATCACTTTCATATTATTTAAACTACAAAATTTTATACTATTTAAATTACTTGTTCTTAACCTGAAATGGGATGATAAAAATATAGTCTACTATGAATAATCTAAAACTATTTTGAAATTTCACAAGATACAATTTTAATGATAAATAACTCATGACTCTGTCTTGATTTTTCTTTTTAAGTAATTTGTTTATAACATCGTGAAAATAATGTATATCAACATAATAGTAGTTCATTGACAATATTTAACAAACCATTTAATGTGAATCCATCCATCCATCTTTCATATATATATATATATATATATATTATGTAAAGCACAAGGGGCTAAACCTCACCAAATTCATTCAGTCCTATGTGGAATTTTGTAGAATTAGTTATATTTTAACCAGTATATATTTCAATGTTATTTTTTGTATGTTGACTGTATATATAGTTTTTATTAAATTTCATATAACTTTATCTGCAAAAATCCGAAAAATATTTTGAACATATATTTGAATTCGCCATGACAAGACGAATCCATAGACACCAATCTTGAATATGATTATTAATTAAATAAATTATTTTATTCATTAAAATTAAATATAAATTTAAATAATTGAATTTTAATTTTAAAAATAGAGTATTTATTGAATTATTTCAATCCTACATGGAATTTTGTGGAATTAGTTGCATTTTCAACGAGTATATTTTTCACTGTTTATTTTTGGTACGTTGGCTGCATATATAATTTTTATTAAATCTCATATAAATTTATCTACAAAACTCCGAAAATATTTTGAACATATATTTAAATTCACCATGACAAGATGAATCTATAGACACCAATCTAGATTATTATTATTATTATTATTATTATTATTATTACTATTATTATTATTAATTAATTAAATAAATAATTTCATTCACTAAAATAAATTATTAATCTCATATAACTTTCTCTAAAAAATCCAAAAAATATTTTGAACTTGAATTCGTCGTGACAAAATGAATCTATAGACACCAACCTTGAATACTATTATTAATTAAATAAATTATTTTATTTATTAAAATAAAATATAAATGTATTAAATAAGATAAAATGAAATAATGGAATTTTAAAAATTAAAGCGACTCATTAAAACACATTATAAATAATTAAAGTAGCATCAAGCGTTCAAAAAGAGACTCATTTTAAATAGTTTAGCATCAAACATTCTGGACAAAATATACGATTATTTTGATTAGCCACATATATATCCATACGGCCATACCATTTGTGCACTTTCGGTTATTCTGGGCACTTTCGTATATTTTTCTACTATATTCTAAAGTTGATTGTTTACTTTGAAGCACACACGATCCGCATTTGCATAAATGATACTTTGATCGCTATCTAATTACTTGGACATTTTCTAATAAAAAATTAATGTAAAAGAAAATTCATTTTAAATGGTAATGTAGAATTGAAAGTTTTGTTAACTCTCTAAGTTTCTTTTTATTTTTGAATTTAGGTTTCGACTTCTCTTTAAATATTTATGTATGAGAGATAATGAATAATCGTAGGAGATAGTGAATAAAATATAAGATCTGAGATAGTGAATATCTATGTTTGACATAGTCCCTTCAACTCTTCTCAAAATGTTCTATGAACCGTGTAATAGATGTGCTCTTTTTGCTTCCAGAAGATAGAAGAGATACACGTGAGCTAATTGATGGTGTGTTGATCTTTACATGTCTATCAACACCATTCTACATGTGAATACTTTCAATTTTCTTTTCTTTATGTATAAGATTCGATCGGTGGGATGAGGTATAAAGTTTTCTTCTCTACGGTCTTTGGCCGGAATGACAGGTTCTATCCAACCCGAATTCAACCCTGTTTGAAATAATGATGTTCGGTCGATGCCGCATATACTAAGACCCGTTCATATTCTGTTACAAGACCACAACACATTTTATGATTAAGTTAGTATATCTAGGGGGGTCTGCATATACTCTCTAGGTACCTTATTTTCTCGATTAATTTATTTATTATTTTCTTTTTATTTATTATTAAAAGTAAACTATATCGTGAGATCGACACATGATAGTACTAGTAATAGCAGTAAAAACAGTTCGACTAGATATTACTCATTCACATCGATCCTTTCCTTTTCTTTCTTTCAATAGACAGAATAGATAGAAGTACAGATGTTGATTGTATCACAAGGAGTACATTTTGTTGCCATCCGTAACAACGTAAATCATGATTCATGAGTGATTGCTTATGCTGTTGTACTCCATAACAGTATAATTTTGTTTCTTTCTAGTGCTCAGGGACCGCCACCCCAAAATTTTTGTTTTATTTATTACTTACTTCGTCCCGTTTCATGTTACCCATTTTGACTTTTTTCAGTCAACCGTTTTCAACTTTGATTACGAATAAATTTTAAACGGTAAATGTAAAATGTTCAATTAAATTATATTATGATACTTTAAGGACTAAAGTTTCATAATATAATTTAATTGAACATTTTACATTCTGATTAAGATAATTTAGAATAAAGTTGAACATTGAAAAAAAAGTAAATAACGTGAAACGAAGACACTATATATATATTTTTGAAAATTTTACATTCCACCATCTCTAAATTTTTTAGTTAGACGACTTTATAATTAAATAAATTGAGAAAATTTATAAATTTAATAAATTTAACGTAAGCCTCCTGAGATACGATCTTATGGAAAGACTAAAAGAGACAGACATACATTACAGTTATATTAAAAAATCTTAAAGGTTTTATTAAGAACATCGGTGACATACATACATATATACATATATATATATATATATATATATATATATATATATATATATATATATATATATATATATATATATATATATATAATATAATATAAAATGTATACTCACAAAACAATACTGATATTATTTAAAACATTATAAATATACTTACCAACATCAATCCGCTTTTTAGGTCTCTGACTAATACACGTCTGGCGTCTCTTTAAAGACTTTGTGATAAAATATAGTTAACTAATTTAAAAGGGTTATACGGGCAATTTATATGCTTTTAGACCATTTATTAATAAGGATTTTTCTTTTCTAACTACAAAGTAAATTTACTTAAACTCTTTCTAGCCTAATTCAACCCTTTCAAACCACCTAGTAACATGGAGGATTGTTACTGTCTAGCAACTTGATAATGCATATTGAAAAAGAAATTGTCGAGGGTTTTGACATTGATTCAATCACTGATGATTTTGAGAAAATTAAGGGACGTAGAGTACGATTTTCATATAAGTGGGTCATGTTTTATGAGATAATTTTTGAAATTCGAATTGTTTATATAAATTGCTGGTTTGCCTTTACCATGATGTGGTTCTTTTTTTCCTTTTTTACTTTTATATTTATATTTAAATATCTATGATGAAAATTTAGTGTATAAGATATTGAGCCAACCCGAACCGGTCCATTATAGCCCGACCTAAATAAATTACATATAGTGTTCGTGTTATAATACTCCGTTACCCCACTTTTAAATCCTTGCTCCACCCTGCTAGTGCTAACCTTGTATTTCAAAAGTGCAGCCACATGTTTCAATTTTCAACCATTAAATCCCAGGAACTAGCTTTTTTGCCCTTTTTACTTTTGAGCCTTCAAATCCAAACCATGTTGGTATATAGTGTTTAATTATTTTTTAAGAGAAACATATAGTAAAACAACGTTATCTACCTAGGCTAGCTAGGATGGCCAATGTGGTGACCACACTGTTCGATATAATTAACAATCAGCAACGAAACAAGCAGGACGTTTAGCTCATAACGTGGTAGACACAATATTTAATGAAAATAACTAAATAAGGACCAATTCATTTATAATGTTTCATTTCAGACAAAACAAATGTTTTCAGCCCAGCTGATGTCTGCAGTGGTATCTAGCATGTTGGAATAGCTAACGGGACGTAAATCTATTTATTGTAATTTGGAACTAATTATTTTATCAAACAAATAATATAATCAACATGTTCCTACAAAATTATGACTGAACTGTCTGACCAATAATTGATCGATACTTGGCTATTTGGACCGGTACAATCACGATGACTTTGACAATACCAGTCACACTGGTATGATATTGTCTGCTTTGAATTCATATGGATTTATTTTTTAATCACCCAAAAAATTTCATATGTGAGAGTGATGGTCTCCTTATAGACCATCCGCCCCTCTCATTGTCAACTGATGTGGAATGTACATTCTATCCCCTTAAATTGCTCGACGTCCTCTTCGAGCCTCTGGACGAGGGTAGCCATGTCTCGGGCCCAACCATCTACAACCCTCTCGCAGGTTTGGGGACGGTCCAGCTTTGATACCATGTGTAAGGACCCAAGTACTCATCAATCGAGACCTGACCATTTGGGTTGGCATGGTCACACTGACTTGGGCCACACACGTCACATTAATATGATATTGTCTACTCTAGGCCAGAACACACATGAATTTGCTTTTAAAATCATCCAAAAAGCCTCATTATATAGGGGAGTGGTGGTTTGCTTATATACCCTTTTAACCATTTTGTTTTTAACCGATGTGGGATTTGGGTATTACATTATTTCCTCTTAAATTACTCGACTTCCTTTTTGAGCCTCTGGACGGGATAGCCATGTCCCCGAACCAACCATCCGCACCCCTTGCGGGTCTGGGGACGGTCCCACTCTGATACAATTTATAACGACCTGACGCTAATCGATCGAGGTCCGGCGGCGCAATCACGTATTACTTGGACTACACACGTCATGATAATATGATATTATTTGCATTTGGCTTCCACACATTTGTGTTTTAAATCACCAAAAATATCTCATATAGAATACTATATGAGAGTGGTGGTTTACTTGTATTTGATTTATCACTCTCGTTGATAATTGATATGAGATTTGTATTAGAGTATCATAACATAATTAATCAATGTAAGAATCTGCTTATGTATTTGTTGCTGGGTATCAATTCTTGTGAATAAACTGCATTTATACATAGTTTGTGTAGTAACACTGAATTTAATGGTCACATAAACCTCAACTTAAATGTAAGACTAATTTTAATAGTTAAGAAAGAAACAACAAAAAAGAACATAACCATCGTGATTATGAACGTTAATGGCAGCAGGGAGATGAAACCTATCCAATAATATTTAATTAATCACATTGATAGTTGACTAACAATAGGTCCCTCTCATGTGACTCCCAATCACCTCAGATAGTTGTCCAACCAAACACACACTCATCGTACAGAACATCATGTCCTCGGTTTATTCTCCATAGCCCCTTTTCACTATTTAATCAACTCACGACACCTTACCAATCGAATGTCTTTTACTAACTTTCATATTGATTTCGACTAACAATAGCCTGTATTATATCATAGCATGTCCGAATATACCCGGTCCAGATGACCTATTTACATCTTCAATTGCACCGTATAAGAAGATAAATATCATGCATTTTATATTACATACATCTAAAATTCTTAAACAATATGTGATGGTTAACATACCCTCGCATTTGAGCTGGTGGACTTGAGATTGACATATGATTATGGACATGACCGTCACATTTGTAGATTCGAGTTTACACCGAATGTAGATGGACAGTCCATAATGATCCAAAATTATATCATAGCTTGAGTTTTCAATGGGCTTTGTTACCATGTAAAAAAGGTCCAACTGTCTCCTACAAGCACATTTTTTCATGGAACATATTTCCACACATATAGATATCTAGGAGATTTATCACTGATATAGGATAAGTAAACACTTAACAGCAAGCATTCATAGATTGGATATTACACATCGATCATATCTTGGAGAATATAACGCGTAATGTCATGGAAAGTATGTTACATGGCATGATTCGCAACAATACAGTGCATAAATCATGCACAATCTCAATATAGGGTAACAACATCTGTAATTTTTATTTATCGCTTGCTAAGATTTAAGTACAATTGATGTCAAAGTCCTTTATCAGAGTCCAACTTTATTACTTAATCCATCAAGTGGGAAGGAAATAGACTGGTCGAACGCGAGGTCAAGTGACACATTTGATTATAGACACGAAAATGAATGTGTAAGGCTTAAGTAGTGGGCATAAAATAGATAATATGTGGCCCCAAATTTGCAGTGCATGTGGGTGTGTAATTGTTAAAAGTGAAAATGCGTGACATTTGATATGGGATAACTATTTTTATTGCACGTGAACGAACTGGCTTAATACATTCAAACAAGTGAACATAATCAATAACTGTATTATTCATAATCGGACCTTACTCATTAATACTTGACACTATACATAACTTCTTTATTTGAATTCCCGATTACTATAATATCACTCTTTATCCCGCTTAAAGTAATTAACTATATTTTAATTATTACATACACGTTAACTGATTTTTAAAACTTCACCACTCATCAAATCAAATGAACCTACATTAATATAAGTTCGTAGTCCCGTCCAATGTATATCAAAACTTTCCCTATGCACAAATATCATGAACCTTGCAAGAAACGTAAAACAATCCAAACTCTATCCCATCGTTCACCTTTCTCTCTTGACATACACACGCAACATGTGATTCATTTCACTGGGTATAATGACTTTAAAGATGTTCGTACGGTACCAACCATAGTCGATGTTACCTAAGCTTTTAATTCCTACGTTTTATAAAAATCATGAATTTTACGATAATTTCAGGAATCTAAAAGGGGAAAGAAGATATTTTGGAAGAATTTGAGTAATACACGTCCACTAGACTAGAGTCACTAGACAGAGAGATATAAGAAACAATTGCAGGTACTGCTACTTACCCGTAAATATTTATTACTTATAATCTTCATCATTTTAATCAGCTGAGCCGTAAAATTGAAAAGGGTGAAAGATTCCACCGTAAGACTAGCCCGGAACAGAGAGATTTGATTCTAATCGATTCTTTCTCCTCAAATTCATCGATGGTGGAACCGTCGATGATTTGGTAACTTCTCAGTCTCAGCTACATGAGCTTCTTCTCCAATCTCTGGTAATTTTAGTGATTTTATCAAGTTTTTTTGGTGTGGTGTTGGATTGATTGTAAGGTGCAGATTTAGTTTCTATGTGGAAATGCGATTTCAATTTCTCATTTTATCCAGATTGACTGAAGGATGTGGTTGTGTGATAGAGTTTGAGTGGAATTTGGTTGAGTTTTCGTTTTGTGATTGAATGATGTTGTTTGGTGGAATTTGATTTAGTTATGGTTGAAATTAGGTTTAGTGGAATTTGATTTAGGTTTATGAGAAAGCTGAGATATGAATATACTGCGCTTCAATTTGATCGTAACTTGTGTAGTTATTGGAGGATTGAAGGTAGCTTAATTTGGCAAAAAGCTACAGATAAATTGTTTCATCTGCAACACATTTTCCTTTCAATTACTGTGATGTTCTCCGGAAAATGTATTGCTGTGTGCTTCTCCAAGAGTATTTTGCAATTAGAAGATTGAGTAATGCATAAAATCCACAAAGTTTCGTCAGGAATTCATTCTTTTATCAGTTACTGTGCAGAAATGTATTACTGTGTGCTTCTGAAGAGTAATTTCCAATGAGAAGATTGAGTAGTGCATGATCACTGTATAAGTTCCTGCTCGGACTATCTGGGATCGTTCATAGATGATATTTTATCTACTCTTTTATACTGAGTGGTTGTAGTTTATTTTATTCCATATTCAGCTATCCAGACTCCTATAGTCATACATTGATATTTTTCCTACTCTTTTCTACTGAGCGGTTATAGTTTATTTTTCTTCCATTTTCTGTTAGAGGAAGGTTTTGGTCTGTTTTAGGTGTTGATGTATATTTGTGATTTTATCCCGAGCATTCCTTATGCTCTTGTAAATGCTTTGAAGTATTAATATATTTTTGCCGTTTAAAAAAAAAAAAAATGATGTCGATATTCTGTGATTTCTAAAGTTTTACTACATACATGATTTGAAACTAATAGGGTAAATCAAGGTCGATTTTATGATATTACTAGAGGGGAAAGAGTAGACTTGTATGCTATTGCTGCTTGTTCCTGCCGCTCCATTCCTGAATAAGTCTAGAAAGATTAAGATTTTTATTTTTATTTACTATCTCGGAATTCAAGAAGGTCACACTGTTCACTAGAAATTTGAGATTTTTTTGATCAGGATTTAAAAAAAAAATTCTTCTTCATTTTTATTTTGTTTTTCAATGACAGTTTTTGTTTCATTTCGGCAGGTATATGATATTGTGTGCACTGGGCAACCAAGCTAGTTTTGTTCAAGACTAGAAACTCCTGTGGTTTGGATAACTCCCCTGCATAAAAAAGGATCATTGCAATAATTTATCTCAACTTTTCTGTCCAAGGTCTGCTGTACAGATTGATTTGTTTCTTTGCATGGCCTCAGAATCTTTAGGTTGTAAAACCCACTGATAGTGTACACATTTCGTTACAGTGTAAAATTGTGGGATGATATCAACGCATTTCAACCCCAGGATTCTGCGCATACTCGTTTGAGCTTTGCTAGAACATAAATAAGGTCGAGTAGAAAACCATGGAACAAGTATCAGATAAGTTTCCCCTCAGTGCGGAAGATTACAAATTGTGTGAGGAAGTGGGGGAAGGGGTTAGTGCTACTGTTTACAGGGCACTTTGTATCCCACGCAATGAGACGGTTGCAATTAAAGTTCTTGATCTGGAGAAGTGCAATAATGACTTGGTATGTTATCTTCTCGCGAAAGTGTACGTCTATATCTTTAGTAATTTTGTATTCAATGTTCATCATGGTGAAACTGTTGAAAATTAACTTCTAAAAAGCTTTAATCCAGTTGGAATGTGAGCGGTTTGCCATACATTAGAGTTGTGCATTCATAGGAGAGAAGATAGTGCTGTAGACTTACCAAACGGGGGTGGGGTGGTTCGGAGAGAGTTTTGCTTCAATTTGTGAAACGAAATAAGTTGCTAATAATGGCACTAATCTTGTGTCATTAGTCTTCTTTAATGGGGGCCCCAGAGATGATCGAATGTGAAATGTTGGCCGTGCTTTTTGGACGATGATCTCATGTGTAAATTTTGCTTAATCTTGGGCTAAAATAGCATAATCTGTCTTTAAAAACACTGGAGCACTGATTTTGCTGAAAAAAGTGCAGGAACTACTTTATGCAAAACTTAACTGCAACACTACATGCGTCCGTCTCTAGTTTTAAAAATCATTATCGCCGTACGATGCTTTTCTAACTCTGCAGTTTTTTAATTACCTTTCTGATTTGTTATTTGGATTGGCATATATTAATAGGATGGTATCCGGAGAGAAGTACAAACCATGATCTTGATAGATCACCCTAATGTCTTGAGGGCACACTGTTCGTTCACCACCGGACATCACCTGTGGGTTGTAATGCCATACATGTCTGGTGGTTCATGCCTCCATATTATGAAATCATCATTCCCAGAAGGCTTTGATGAGCCTGTTATTGCTACATTATTACGCGAAGTACTTAAAGCTCTTGTTTATGTTCATGGCCAGGGACACATCCACAGAGACGTGAAGGTATTATCCTCATCATGATATTATCTTATGTTGATTATCTTAAGTTAATTGCTGTTTTAGCCACGTCTTTTTTTTTTTTAGTACTATTGGTCTACTGTATTTTGGGTCCCCGTATGCTTGCCAGATTTTTGGATTTGGTTGGTTCTTCTGCGAGACATTGAAGTCTTTTTTAGGATTTTTTTAAATCCATCCATATTTTGGCTCCTCACTTAGTTTAGACCCATCCAATGTATGGGATCAGGTATATATACTCGTGTGTGTGTGATTGATTTCCATTCTTTCAGCCAATGGCTCCTGTCCGTTTTCTCTTTTAACTATGAACGACAGGCGGATCATTATATTCTCCCCCTTTGTTAATTTTGCAGGCGGGAAACATTTTAGTTGATGCTAATGGTACAGTTAAATTAGCAGACTTTGGAGTTGCTGCATGCATGTTTGACACTGGTGATCGACAGCGTTCGAGGAACACATTTGTTGGAACACCATGCTGGTAAAGTGTTTTATGGGGGTATTTTGATAATCAAGATGGAATGCTCTTTCCTTTTTCTTTTCTCAAAATAGAACCTGGCTTTTCCTTTTTTTTTTTTTTGGTTGCTTACTGTGTGTTTCCGATGTACCAGGATGGCTCCTGAAGTCATGCAGCAATTACATGGGTATGATTTTAAGTGAGTATCTATCCAACAACTTTTAATGTATCCAAACCCCTAAATTCTTCATTCATCTCAGTTATATTTGTACTATTTCTGCATTATCAGAGCAGATATCTGGTCATTTGGAATAACAGCACTTGAACTTGCTCATGGCCACGCCCCATTTTCCAAGTATCCTCCAATGAAGGTGCTTCACCTACCCTTAACTCTATAATTACATCTTGACATCCAGATTTTGATCCTAATATTCTTCCACACTACTAAATGCAGGTTCTGCTGATGACCCTACAAAACGCACCGCCAGGACTGGACTATGAACGAGACAAAAGATTCTCCAAGGTTTATCTTGTTTTATGGAGAATGTTAATGCAGGATCTTGTGTGTTTTTGCTGAAGTACATCACTTTGCAGGCTTTCAAAGAACTGGTTGCTGCATGTTTGGTGAAGGATCCAAAGAAAAGGCCTAGTGCAGAAAAGTTGTTAAAGCATGCTTTCTTTAAACATGCACGCCCAGTTGATTATTTGTCTCGTATCCTTGATGGGCTATCACCATTAGGTGAACGTTTTAGGACGCTTAAGGTCTACTGCTATCCCACTTTAGTCTTTTTCCTCATCTCTTGTCTTTTGAAATAATTTGTTGTTTAGTTTCTTTTCTCTTTCTTGATTTTCAAAACATTTTTATAATCGAATTATTGTGTCTAATTTCTAAAAAGAGCTGCATTGATGATACCAGGCAAAAGAAGCAGATATTCTTGTACAAAATAAGGCTCTGTATGAGGACAAGGATCAGCTATCACAGGTTAGAAGTCAACCAACTTATACAATATCATATGCAGGGAGAAAACTCATCTATTGCTTGCTAAGTTTCTTCTATGGTACTACGAATGGTCGTTGAGAGAGATTTTATGCAATGAATGGTGCTAGGCTCCCGCTATCTAATATCTCATATACTCTCTTACAATTTAAAATTCCACTATGCTTTCATGATGTTTTGGCATGGAACCTCAAGTTGTGTTTCGAAAATTACTCTGGAAAACCCACAAGTTTGAAGTACTTGCAGATGAGCACTAGAATAATACCTGAAAAAGTCTTTTTTTTTTTTTTTTTTTTTTTTGAGCAATTTTCTAGCATTTGTTGATAACAGAATGAAAAATCACGGGGGTTTGTAAGAACCCGTGTACAACTCAAAGAAGTTCAAAGATCCAAAGTTCACAACAGACATTACATAGATTACTAAAGTCCAGAAGATTAATAGAAACAAGACATAATCAAGATTTCTAATCTTCTCATAATGCCACCAAAAAGTGTCTTGATCTTCACTTGGGTAAGTCCCTTGATTGCTCTTCATTGTCTTATTGTTCCCAAACCAAGTTACTAATAAGTTTGTCTTTTCTGTCCATATTTCTTTCATTTTTAACCAAAACTTGAAGTCACAGATCAACTACATGTACATGTGCATGTTCACACCCTGAACGATCATGATTCTTGTTTTTACAGCAAGAGTACATTCGAGGAATCAGTGCTTGGAATTTTAATCTGGAGGACCTGAAGAATCAAGCTGCCCTTGTATGTCAATTTTCATATGGATCCCTTTTCTCTTTCTGGGTCTCTAAAGCCTAGCTTTATGAAATATTTTTTGCTCTTGCAGATTCAAGAAGATTCTATTTCCAATTTAGATGATTCAAGTATCACGAGGAAGCATGCTGACAAGCAAGATGGTGTTGGTTCTCCTACGGGCACAGGAGACTCCGATGAGGCTAGTCATAGTAATGAGGCATCCCAATTGGAGGTAAGACTTACAGCTGCAGATACATAGCATTCCTGCTCGATCCAATTCCCACACAGTGCTGCCCTTTTCCTGACACTTGCTGTTTGTTACTGATTTCATAGAATGGATTGGACGAGATTGATGATTTGGAGACTTCTCTTGCTGCATTTCCTATGAAACCCCTGCAGGCTCTCAAGTATGCTATTGATTTCTTTATGGCCTCTTAGTTTGTGGTCTGGTTTCTCGCCTGTGACAGTGCTTAGTCATCCGACGTGGCATTGGATTTGCTTGCGAGCTGATACTATACTGATCTTGCATGTTGTGAGTGGACCAGGAAAATACTTCTTTTCTGATAACCAGATCTTTACTCTCAATATGTGTAACGGACATATAGGCCTTCATTATCCGTTAATAAACTATAGTCCTAGTCTTCTAGAGAATGATTCTCATTCTTTATACTACACAAGTTTTGGACATATAATTAAGACAAATAAATCAGCAAGTGCGTTGGTAGGTTTGAAAATTCACATGTCGCTCTCGCGCATTCAATAATTGAAGCGTTCTTGCCATACTTTCTACCTTAAACTCCTTTGTTAGTCTCCACTAGTCCACCCTATCCACATGAACATCGAACTTTGAAGATTTCTCTTGCATTCCCACTTCTTAGTACATGGCCTTCCATATTTAGAAAGACACTGCAGGAGGATAGAAGTGAGATCCCTATCAAGTGCACCACCTACAAGAGCTTCCTTGGATGCTGTCTAGAATTCAACTTTGCTAATATGCCTTTGCTTCAGCAGAATTATTGAAGATCTGTATTGTTGTATGCAGAGGTTGTTTTGATGTATGTGAGGTTGAGGATGACATTGGTGACGGTAGTTCAAGTTCAAGAGGTTCAAACCACTCAGATTTGGATCCGAAAAGTCATCGGCAGACTTTGACAAGTGCTATGGATAGAGAAGCAGGTAGAGACCATACCGGAGATTCTGGTCCAGGTGTATACATCTCAAATTCCTCCGCCCTCGGATGTAAAAAATCCCCAAGTGGCTCGCTTCTGCAGGAAAATGTTCTTTCTCCTAAAAAGATCATCAGCGATGGAGATAGGTACATTCTCCACTTTGAGCTCCAACTCAATAATTCTTTTCTGACATGGGATATTTCCTATTTCTTGTTCTTGCATATGCCTGCTTGCTTGTGTTTCGTAACCATGATTAGGTTTGTGTTGCTATGTAGGGAATATCTGCAACCGAGATTCACGAATGAACGAAATTATAGTGGTCCAATGCAATATCGCCAGAAGAAAGATCTTAGTAACTCCACTTCTGGTAAAGCACTGATGGGTACTTGGTGAAAACAGTTCTTATAATATTCTTATAAAAATAGATTCTTACAGTGCTATAAACATTTGTACATCTATTTAGGGGAGGATGCATCAGAAGGCACTGTTGTTGAACGCAGAGGACGTTTTAAAGTCACTTCGGGGGATCTAAGTCCAAAGGTATGAGATCTGCACTTGCTGAAGCTGGCACTGGTTCAGTTTAGAGTGAATCCTGAAGTATGCTGTTTGAATTGGAATTTTTGAATGCTTGCTCTACACTAATATATAAAATCATATGTGAAACTTAGATATCCATCTTTTAGGCAATGGCTTTGTAACCATTGCCTTTTCTCGCTTGTTCAGGCTCCAATGAGTTCCGGTTTGAATCATGGTAGTTCGACAAGCCAAACAATTTCAGGACTTCCTGTCGCTTCAGTTCTTCCGTCATTGCAATTCATTCTGCAACAGAACGTCATGCAAAGAGTAAGCTTTAACAGCTCCATTAAATTCTCCTGCAGCTCCCTTTTGCTGATCTGTCTCTGATTGTTCTGTCAGGAAGAGATACTCAAGTTGTTAAAATTTGTGGATCACACATCAGGTATTATATCTATACAGTTTTTCCTCTTTCACCAGGTGCACCTGATCTTCCTCCATTTCTGCCCCACTGCCCATTTTTTAACCTTTAATACCCTAACTATCAAAATTTCTGAGAGGCGGTCTATTTTTAACTTTATTTGTAACTAAAAGCATGACTTTCTTAATAAAAACCAATTGTGTTTTTGCACCAAATTTTTATGTTGTCATTAAATGTTATTTCTGTCCTGTCAATTATTTTAGATGTGAGCATGGATGATTTAACAGAAAACATTAATCATTTTAACAAAATGCATTTTTTGTGATTATGCAAGCACCGATCTCTTAAATATAAACCTTGATGCTTCTTCTGGCTATAACTTTTGTCTGTATTCTTTGTCTCTAAATAAGCCCCTTTCTCAGGATACTTGCCCTATTTTAGCTATTTTCTCTCTCATATCTCGTTTTGGCCTATTGGGCGGATGGAGTTGTTTGGATTAAGGCTTTTCTTCTATTTGGGTTGGGGCTGATTACAATGCTGTGCTTTGAATCAGATAGGTAACAAAATTGCTGAATTTGTGCAGGCAATGCTACAGAGTCTAGTGAGGCAGGAATGAGCAACCTTTTGCAGGTAAAGTGCTGCTTTTACGCAGACACTAAAATTTTCTGTGTCTTTAGTGTTAATCTATGAAGAGGATAAAAACTTATGGAAGTTGAAGCTCTTTGTTGGATTGCTACGCAGTGCACATGCTATGTTGATTCACTAGAAAGATGTTAATGCCACCTGCTTTGTTTCATGCAGATGAATGCTACTATGAGAGAACGGGAATTGCAAGCGCAGGTGATTAAGATGCAAACAAGGTATTGTAAAAGCTTGCTACAGATGAGTTGGTACTATTTTTTTTTTTGACATACTGACTGAAATGGATTCCATATATCAGCATTGGAGGTCTTGTTGAAGAACTACATTTTTTGAGGGCTACAAACCTGAAGGTTTGTTTTTCTTTATTCTCGAGTGGTTTCTTTGTTTTTCTTATTATCATTTCCCCCTCAGATGTCATAGACTCGCAGTAAATTTATATAGTTTGGAAATTGTGTATTTGCTTCTTATAATCTTCACTATAGTTCTTTTCAAACAGTTTCTCCACTTCGGCAAGCATCATAAACAATAAAATCATTTTTTCCTAAAAAAAATGTTCCTTGGTAGAATTTGTACTTAATAATTGATTTTAAGAAATTACATTAATTCTTTAAATTGCGAAAAAAACAAACACAAACTTTACCTATGAATCCTCAATTACTTACCGAGACTAAGGCTCTGTTCTTTTCATCTGAAACTCAATTAATTTCAGTTCAGTTCAGTTCAGATTTGCTTCGTTGAATTTTATACTACAGTTCAGTTCAGACGAAGAGAACAGAGCCTAATTGTTGAAATGCTTTTGCAGCTGGAAAAGAAACTAAATGCAATGATCAAGAAAGAGGACAGCATACGAGAATGATTGATCCTGGAAATATGAAAGAGAGCGAAGATGCCATTGTTTCTGGTCTGTTTCAGTTCTCCTTTGTGCCGGTTTTCTGCAGCATTCCTGGAATGGGAAACAGAGAGAAAGGTGTAATGACCGGACTGCAAGGTCCAAATTTTTGTGTGCCATATGTGGATCTTGACAGGTGCCAAGTTTCGGATTGCAGTTTCAGTGGCACTGTGTTGTGTATTTTAGTTTTGATATCCATTGTAAGTAATGTAACTTAATTAACTATCCGGGCGAACAAGAGGGAAAAAAAGGCGGAGTAACAGATGTATGCCTGCTCCAATCTTGAACCATACAAGTTCCATTGTGCTAGGCATCAGCTACTGTATATGTGCAAGGCGTATTTGGAATTCAGTCAATTGTCAAATATACTAGCAGTACAATTAAGACACTTGAGTGCGTTTATTCTTTGTAAGTTGTGATCCTACATGAATGATGAATATTTGATTTGGATTAGGCTACAAGATTTCATCCTGAGGTCCCCATCTAATAGACAGATCCTTGTACTGACATATACTGAGATTTCATGAAGCTGGGCAGTGGATTTATAGCTAATGGTACCCGTACAGATGCATAAATGAAAATCAAGATCATTCATCATCAGTGGGACTACCATGGTCAATTGGTATCCACGTTAAATAGGAATGATACCACCACATTAATGATTCCCATATTGTCCTATGGAGTAGACTAACAGTCTGTTCTGTGCGAAGATGTAACAGAAAAAACTGTGGGTAGAGCAACATACATCGCAAATAGACCACCCCAATCCTTGTCCATGTTCTTTCACTGGGCTAAATCCTAAACCATTCTGTAACTGAGTCGTAAAATGTTTAAATAAAATAGTACCGCTTTGTCTTTTCCTACTTAATCATTCAAGCGATATACTCCTGATGCCCGCCAAATGTCATGAAAGGAAATCTCAAACTATTCGTCACACCTTCATCCACTACAATTAGAAGACACGAGTTCATTATTTCCGTTTTATCAAAGCAAAAGAACTTCCGGAAAATGCAATTTATGAGGAAGGTAAAAGGACAAAGCTTTCAGGGAGGAAATGTTGCAGTAGCAGTATGCCACAAAATTATTGCTCTGTGACCTCTTTATATATTACTTGGGCATGCCTTATCTGAATTCAATTTACAACATGAAAAGTTGAAGCAATGTGATCATAATGTCATTACCTCAAAAAAGTTTCTCGGCAACAGCAGAAACTATGCCCTTCAGAGTTTCCTGCATACAGAACTAATATCAAATTTGCACTCAATTGCAACATTTTTAAGTAACAATCATTCGTTGCACATACCACTGAGTGGTCTCTGAGACCAAGAGACAATACTAATGCTTTTGATGATCCAGAGTTGCTGCAAATAAAAGGCATAATGGTTATCAGGCAAATGATAACACAGCCATAGAGCATCAAATGGTAGAATGAAAAGCAAGATACCTCATATATTCAATTAATTTCCGAGCACAAGCTACTAGCATCGGCTGCATAAAGTCGAAATAGTATAAGTATTGTTTCTCACATTGTATGATAATCTTAAAGAATAAAAGAAAATAAAAAGAAGCTGGACAGAAACGATCAGATCATGGGCTCCTCATAATAACTTATACCTCATCACGTTTGCCAAATACTACAGCAACAGTGAAAGTTTGTTCAACTGAAACACCCTCCTCCTTTCTGAAAATCAATCCACAGGCACCAAGAGTTTCAGGAGGCACACCAACACAAATGAATCCAGTATATGTAACATTTCTGCTAGTTTACTTCTCAGATCCACCACTTGAAGATTAAATAGCTAGTTAATCCTCATTCCTCATAATCATTGAATATATTAGCTGCTTTTGTTTCAAGAGTAAGCAGAATCGTAGCAGTGAACAACTATAAAGATCTATATTCTTCATACTACATAACACATAGGTGTTGCATGGTGCAAAACTCTAATCTCCTTACCTAAAGATACGCTTCAGCTAAGAACAGACATAGAAACCTACGTGTCGAACGCATAACATACCACATGGTCCACACCATGAATGCAAATGCATGATGATCATTGGCAAGGAGGGAGAAAAGTTAATTACACTATGAAGGAAACAAAAGCATCCAAATACGCAACAATTCCTCAAAGAGTTGTTCGCACCTATACCTGGAATTAATCCATCACCATGGCAACAAGAACAACTGAAGTGCGAAAATCATTACTGTATCCTCACCAATTTTCATCACAATATTCCTCTCAGAAACTCACTCAACTTTGGCTTCTACTATCCAACTATTCTACAATACACTATATAATCTACAAAGTTCGGCAACGATTAAAACTCACCTGGTGTGATTTTGATCATAATATTTGTTTCATAAACTCGCTTAATTTTGGCTTCTACTATCTATCAACTCTACAAATACACTATACAATCTACAACATTCAGCAACATTAAAACTCACCTAGTGTGATTGTGATCATAACATCCATTTCATAAACTCGCTTAATTTTGGCTTCTACTATCTATCAACTCTACAAATACACTACAAAATCTACAAATTCAGCAACAATAAAACTCACCTAGTGTGATTCTGATCATCATATATTCATATTCGTTTCATAAACTCACATAATTTTGGCATCTACTATCCATCAACTCTACAAATACACTATACAATCTACATAATTCAGCAACGATTAAACCTCACCTAGTGTGACTTAGATAACAATATTCGTTTCAGAAACTCCCTTAATTTAGGTTTCTACCATCTATCCACTCCACAAATACACCACAATCTAACAAATGCATCAACAATTCAAACTCACCTAGCATGCAATATCGTTCCCATGCTTCCAATTTGAGTAGCTACCACCTGAAACAGCCTTTTCAGATCACCTTCATTTTTTATCAGGCTCAAAATTAACAGTACACAAAGCAATTAACAACTCACTAGAACATGATCGTCATAGCTGCTAATGACAACATCCGTTTTGTTGCCCTGAATTGGTTATAAACAGCGAGATGAGCAAACGATTTACCAATTTTTACCTCAGAAGTAGGAGAATAGCAGTGAGTGATTGTTATGAGGAAAAGAAGCATAGCTGACCTTGATTTCCAGAGAGAAGCTGATGTGACGAACGGGGAAAGCTGGATCTGATGCTCCTTCCATTGATACTGGATTTTGAGATTTAGCAAGGTTTTGTGCTTTGGTTGCTCTCGAGTCCTGTGTAATGTATCGCAGTAAAGACCTCCGAAGTGATGAGCGTTCTAATTTGAAAAGAGGTTAAGATTTATATGTAAAATTTTATTTTGGTGAACTGAAAATCGAGACGGATTATGTGTGTCGTTTACATCTTAAACTATACTAAAACTTAAAAGAGTACATACAACAATGAGACTCCAAAAAGACATTCTATCTTTTAATTTGGGCTTAATTTCGCGGATCTAGGCGTGGGTCGGTTTTTAAGATTCGGTTCGCGGATGTTACTTCTGGATCCGGTATAAAAAGGTTATTGGCTCTTCTTTTTCACTATTTCCTTCAGATTTTTCTACACGCTAAATTCTCCAGCGTCTTCTTCTCGCTTTTTCTCAGGCGGCTTCTTCCAGATTCTTCTCCGATCAATCTCGAGCGTCCGCCTTTCAGTTTTGCAATCGATCTCAAGCTTCTTCACAACGGTTTCATCTTCTTCTTCCAGGCTCTTCTTTGCAAGTCGATTTACAAACCCTAACTGTGTAAGTTTCTTCTCTCGATGAGGATTTTATACTCGATTTCATTCAATTTTAGGTTATTGAATTTGATTTTCGTCCGATTTCAGTGTTTTCGAGTTGATGATGTCGTTTTTTAGATTTCAATGGCGGATCTGTTTGTAGTTAGTGTTTGGTTTTGTTTTTCTGAATTTTGTATGTTCAATGTGTGACTGAGACTCCAGTTCACAAAAAATGGCGATCTCAACCTAATCGACCATTTCAACAATTACTCCACCTGCTGAAGAACTAGCTCCAAGTAAGGATGACGTTTCACCTGCTCGAAGTCCTGGACTTATCTCTCCACCACACCACTGACTGAAGCTCATGGACTTGCCGGAGCTGACGACGTTTCTCCTAGTCACTCGCTTAGCGGCTAGGTGAGTTCGATTTCGTTTTCAAATCGTGATTTCGTTCATTTTCGTACAGATCTGGAATTGCATTGCTTGTTTAAACTTGATATGTTAATCTAGGTTGCCAATTAGGTTTTACTTTAGGGCAAATGTTCTTCCATAGTGAACATGAAGGTGTTTTGGTCCAGTAATTAGGGATAATTGTGCTTCTTTGTGTATCTTATTGATTGAAAATGAATCATGAGCAGAAAAGAATTCAAATGTATGTTTAATTTACTGATTCGTGTTATCTAGTCTATGTCCTAGTGCATATTGCCTAGCACTAGATTCAGTAGTGATGTACGATTTTTGGAGTATGATCCAGGAAACATACTGTTAATATGTTATAATGATTGTTTAGAGTTATTTATGTTTAGCTGTAAATTGTAGATGTTTATGGTTTCATTCATTATTTTGTATGCTTATTGTGACTGATATTCTGATTATGTATTTTTTTTTCTCGATGGTGATATTCTAGTGCGAATTGTTTATGTTTGTGTATAAATGTTATATGTTGAAGTTGTGAACAATGTAAATGTGAAGCTTAGTCTAGCAATAAACACAAAAGCTTGACTAGTCTAGCAATCCAAATACGAACAATCTGTCTAACTTTTCTCTTTTTGATTCATTTTTTCCTTGCATTCCATGTGCTATCTATGGTGCACCACATTACATTTGATCTGATCTTTCATACTTGAGTAAGCAGCTGCTCAATGTAGACAGAGCTTTGCATGTAATTCATCAGTTATTCGAACTAATTACCTCTAATCATTACATTCTTCCAGAATAGCCTATTATTTGTGTATATTGCTGATGTTTAATGGTAAATAGGTGATGTTCAAATATATGTTTTATGTTTCATCTTTTGAAGTTCTTTAACAGTTGCCAAATAGTTGAAATGGCTGTGTGAATATGCTCATGAGTGTGTCCATTGAGTCCCATGCTAGTGTGAGGATTGTCCCTGACAAGCCAATGAGTTATGCAGTTTGGTTGTCTATTGTTGTAGTGTAATAGTCTATTGTTATGGTAAAATTGCGTATGACAGTTGCCAAATAGTTGAATGTCTGTGTGAATATGCTCATGAATGTGTCAATTGAGTCCCATGCTAGTGTGAGGAATGTGCCTGACAAGCGAATGAATTATGCAACTTGGTTGTCTATTATTGTAGTGTAATAGTCTATTATTATGGTAAAATTGTGTATGACAGTTGCCAAATAGTTGAATGGCTGTGTGAATATGCTCATGAGTGTGTCCATTGAGTCCCATGCTAGTGTGAGGAATGTGCCTGACAAGCGAATGAGTTATGCAACTTGGTTGTCTATTATTGTGGTGTAATAGTCTATTATTATGGTAAAATTGTGTATGACAGTTGCCAAATAGTTGAATGGCTGTGTGAATATGCTCATGAGTGTGTCCATTGAGTCCCATGCTAGTGTGAGCATTGTCCCTAACAAGCCAGTGAGTTAAGCAGCTTGGTTGTCTATTGTTGTAGTGTAATAGTCTATTGTTATGGTAAAATTGTGTATGACAGTTGCCAATGAGTTATGCAGCTTGGTTGTCTATTGTTGTAGTATAATAGTCTATTGTTATGGTAAAATTGTGTATGACAGTTGCCAAATAGTTGAATGGATGTGTGAATATGCTCATGAGTGTGTCCATTGAGTCCCATGCTAGTGTGAGCATTACTTGGTTGTCTATTGTTGTAGTGTAATAGTCTATTGTTATGGTAAAATTGTGTATGACACTTGTCAATGAGTTATGCATCTTGGTTGTCTATTGTTGTAGTGTAATATTCTATTGTTATGGTAAAATTGTGTATGACAGTTGCCAATGAGTTATGCAGCTTGGTTGTCTATTGTTGTAGTGTAATAGTCTATTGTTATGGTAAAATTGTGTATGACAGTTGCCAATGAGTTATGCAGCTTGGTTGTCTATTGTTGTAGTGTAATAGTCTATTGTTATGGTAAAATTGTGTATGACAGTTGTCAAATAGTTGAATGGATGTGTGAATATGTTCATGAATTGTCCATTGAGTCCCATGCTAGTGTGAGGATTGTGACTGACAAGCCAATGAGTTATGCAACTTTGTTGTCTATTGTTGTAGTGTAATAGTCTATTGTTATGGTAAACTTGTGTATGACAGTTGCCAAATTGTTGATGTGGTTTTCATAAAAATGGTGGCCGGATGAAGAAAACGATTGATGATAAAGATGGAGACGTGGATGGAGAAGTCGACGAACAATTCAAGGGTGTTTTATTTGTTTGCAAAGATGATTGTAGTTTGGATATAGTGATTTTAATTTTTTTGTATTGTTTTATATGTATGACATTTATTGATTGATGAATGAAATTGATTTTTATGTTTATTTATAAATATTGTGTTTCTTTGGGATAAATAGGTTGTCATCAATAATTTTATGCTAAACATAGACAATTATATATCAAATATAGACAATTTGATCCAAAGTACCAATATGACTGGATGGACACGTGAAAGGAGCTGTGTATTGTAAGGAAAAAATGTCGGTTGACTCGGTTCAACCGGGTCAACCCGCGAAAAAATGAGATTGTATAGTTTTTTTTATGTAAATTGCATATGTTTGTCTATTATGTAGGACTCTCAAAGACTCTCAATATATTGTGGACTCTCATGAGACTGACTCCTTAAACTATGCTCTTGTGATGCAATTTCGATCCGTCCTACCTAGTAGAGTGAAGTCCCAACCTTTCTAAGGCCATCTCCAGCAGTTGCAACTCACTCAGTCCCAAAATCTCTGCCACGTCAACATTCCACTCACTGCAACTCACTTTGCAACTCTCCACAATTATCTATTCCAACAGTGAGGCCCAAAATCTATTTTATTTTAACATTTCTTTCAAACTTAATTACTCATTTCATTTTCTTTTCTCATTTTCTTTTAAACTTTATTCTTGAATTGGTTTTAAATGTTGTTAATTAATTATAACAAAATCACACTAATGTTTTATAAATATATTACTTGAAAATAAAAATTACATTTCGTTTAAAAAATTACAATACTTGAGATTGAAAATTAGACCACTTTGATGTGTCAAATCAAAGTTCTAAATTTGTTTTAAGCCAAGAGTTAATTCTCAACACTACGAAAACTTGTAGAGCAGTGAAGTTAACCCCGAGGTCGGTCGCGAAGGACTTAACTAGGCTGAGTTTGAGTTTACGAATAAATAGAAACAATATGGAAAGCAGTAAAAGTTTGTTTGCTTCGGCAGCAGATTGATTAACTATCGTAACAGTAAACAACTAGGCAGACAAAACTAGATATGATTGACACTTAACGAGATTGATATATGAATGAGGAGAATTATGGAGTGGTGACTAGAAGACAAGCTAGCTAGCAGGAAATATGCGATCCACAGGAAATGATTACCTCAAGTTGTCACTACTTGGGTTCAGAAAACGAATAGCATTAGTGAAGGCGTCAATTTCACTAAGCTACGATCAATAAAGCTAATCCTCCTATTACCGTTTGCAACTAAATGTTAGATTGAAGCAAGACGAAAAACGTTTTGGTTTCCAGGGATCAAATGCTTAATCTAACAGTGATATTGACGGATTGCGCATCAAACGTAATAACAGGATATACAATTTAATCTAAAAAGCACATAGTAATCGTAACCCGATTATATATAAACGCATAAACCCTAACTAGCATGCTTGAATCCGTCACCACTCCATAATCAGGGTGTTTAGCTACTCATGTTATGTGAAGACATAATCAAATAAGCAATTAAACCATTAACACACATAATCTAATACTAAATACGAGGAATCGATCGATTGATACAGTTTTACCCTTTGTTGTCACAAACCCTAGGTAGAACCTGAAGAATCTGAAGCGATTGATGCAAGAAAGTATGTAGATTATGCTCCCAATCAATGAATCGTTGGATTACAAGATGAAAATCGGTTCAATTACCTCAAAATGGGTAATTGCCTTGGAAACTAGGTCTAGCTTGAGAGCAAAGTTCAATAGTTGACAATAGAATGAATTGTGAAAGTAATAATGTTGTTTTTAACTAAAAAGAAAGGAAGAAAAATTAAGTCCGAATGAATTAGGAAAGAATCGGGAAAATTACGCCGAAATAGAGAAAGTTGGCGTCCACCAACTTTCTACTTGGCGTCCGCCATGGAAGGAAGTTGGCGGACGCCAAAATCCATCCATGGCGTCTGCCAAGTTCAACTTTGGCGTCCGCCAAAACTTTTTGTATTGTTTTGGTGGACGCCAATCTTGAAAATGGCGTTCGCTAACTCTTCCGGCAAATGACGATTTTGCCCTTTTTGTCCTTCTTGCTCGATTTTGCTCCTTTTAACTTCAAATCTCGGCGTTTCGTCTTCCCCGCTTCACTTCTAGCAACCATACGAAGCATCGGCACTCCATATCTTCCAGATGTATGTAAATCACATCCTTTTTTGCCTTCAATTAGCACGGTTTAGCCAAATACCTACAAAAGTCAAAGAGAACAAAACAAGTAAAAAAACTCTAGGAAAAACAACTAAAAATATACTTAAGGATAACAAAAAGACGGCAAAAAAGACAAGATGAGACGATATAAAACTGACTCATCACACTTGAAATTGAAAATTACAACACTTGAAATTGAAAATAAAAAATAATTGAAATTGAGAATCACAACAATGAAAGTACTACATTCAAATCCTAGTTATCATATCCGAGAACCTCACACGCTTCCTTGTAGAAGAGATTCAGCAAAAAACAGAAGAGAAGAAGTTAAACAGATGAGATTCAGCAAAAAAGCAACAACAATTAAAACAAAAGAGAAAAGGAAAAAAAAGGGTAAAATGGGGCAAAAACAGCGCTGAGCCGCTTCAACTCAGTTTGGGGCGCTGGAGTCGGCCTAAAGTGGCTGGGGGGTGTTTTTACGTAAATATGAGTATAATTTAAAACAATCATAAAAAACAGTGTTATAATCGGAGCAGATTTAAAATAATTCTAAATCAAATTGGTAAATACTCCCTCCGTTTCTATAAAAGTGAAACAATTTTAATTTGCACAATTTTTAAGAAAAATGTGTGGTCCCCAAAAGTATGTAATTAAGAATGAGTTTGAGATATTAATTGAGTGGAAAAGTACACGTGGGCCCAAAAATGTGTAGTTGATAATGAATTGTATTATGAAAATAATTTACATAAAAGGAAATGTAACACTTTTAATGAAATGCTCAGAATGAAAATTGTTTCACTTTTAAAAAACGGAGGGAGGGAGTATATAATATCAAATCGAGAAATGTTCGTGTTAAAATTAAGGTGTAAAACTTCCCCTCAAAGTTCAACATTATTGAACATGTATGTTTTACTATCACTTTATATGTTGATCTATAACCTAAGTATATTGCAATTAATAAGGTGGTGAGTTATTTATTATCTATTTATTCCCCCACCCCCCCCCCAAATAAGATTTTCAAGTTGAATGCACATGTTTAGCAAATAACTAGAAGATAAGTTAGCCGTACATACATTTTAAATGACATAAAAGTACACTATTGTTTAGTTTTCGTTATTTGTTTTCTTCTTTTAATTCTCACGAGAACAAAATATGTAATGATCCACTCTATTGTGGGCGGGTGACACCACATCTATTGTACTGTATGTGAATGAATTATTCCTTTTTACTAGATGATATTTTATAATTGTCACTCCAGATTCACTTTATTATTGTATCATTAATATATAAATGGCTAGATTTCACAACTTTCTACAAGCTTGAGTTTTTATATTAATGAAATTCTATTATAATATCAGAGCCTCTAGCCACGCACCATTAAATCCGACGTGTGTTGCTAATATGTATGTATGTATGTATAATAGTACTAACCCGTGACGATGTCACGGTATAGTTTACTTTTAGTAATAAATAGAAATGTGAGTATTAAATAAATTAACCGAGAAAATAATATAGTCAAAATTCCTTGTAGACAACGTTGGTCGTGGTGTCGGTCGGTAGTCATTCTTCATCCAATATTATATCATTGAGTGTTTATTTATGTTAACTATAGAAAATGTAAAAATAGGGTCCTATCGTACCCGACTTGTTAATTAGTAGAGGTACATATTTTTTTACAAAAAAATCTATCATCCCTCAAACGGAACCAAAATAAAATACAAAAGTATACAACACAATCAATAGGGTTGTTCCCAACAATCTCGCGGTGATATGTGGTCACCCCACTACACACACATATATTATACAAACGTAATTTCACATGTTACGGTTGTTTTTTCCAACCCACCGGTTCCCAGCAACCCTGCGGTGGTATGCGTTGATGAGTCGATTTTACGTCGTCTCATTTGGTCTTTTTTACCGTCTTATTGCTATTCTCAAGTATAGTTCTTATGTGTTTTATTTGTATTTTGTTACGTTTTCATGCTTTGTGTATTTTGTAGGTATTTGGCTAAACCGCGCTAATTGATGGCAAAATGGTGTATTTTATATACATCTACAGGATATGGAGTTCCAATGCCTCGTATGAATGCTAGAAGTGGAGCGGGAAGACCAAAATACCAAGAATTGGAGTCAAAAGGGCGTAAAAGGGCAAATTGGTTCTTCCAGGAAAAACTAAGCCTTGATTCTTTGTAAAAGAAATGGCGGCGCCATAAGTAAATCGTTTGTGCAAAATGGCGGCCTTGATTCGTTTATAAATAGTTTCTTTCTCTATATATAGGACCTTTACCTTTTATTTTCATACAACGTTATTATTATTCTTTTCTTCTTTGCTTTCAACCTAGAACCGATTTTCCAGGGCAATTACCTACCCATTCGTGGAGGTAATTGAACTGTTTTCTCATGTAATCCGACAATTGATTATTGATTGAGAGCATATATATTCATCATACATTCAACCAGTTTGATTCAAGTTCTTCAATTCTTACCTAGGGTTTGTGACACAATTAGGTAAAATTGTTCCTTATCTCGTTTCTTGGTTTTTGGTATTGATTATGTTTAGTGTATGTCGGTTTATGATTCTGATTGTGTTTTGCATATGATGAGTGCTTAAGCAGCCTAGTTATGTGGTGGTGACAAATTCAATGCATGCTAGTTAGGGATCATGTGATTATACACATAAGATGCGATTTACTCTGTGCTATGTTGATTAATTGCGTATGTAGTATTCTGTTTGATATTCGTTACGTCAAAATCAACAATAGATTAAGCATATGATCACTTATAACAAAACGTCTTGCGTCTTGCTACATCTATTGGTTCGATGCAAACAGTAATATCTGCATTAGCTTATTAATTGTAGCTTAGTGGAATTGACGCCTTCACTAATACTATTTGTTTTCTAGAACTTTATACAGTTAGTTCATTGTCATAGTTCTCCGTACCTTACGTGACATAAGGTGTCTGCCTAGAAAAGCCTAGAGCAGTGTAATAATCGGTAGGGCATGTCCCAGTGATAACTAGAGTAAATCGACATCATTATTGTGGCATGTTTCATGCTAGCTAGCTTGTTTTCTGTCACTACACCATAATTCTCTAATCATATCATTCTCGTTTAGATTAATCTGTTTTCTAGTTAGATCGCATAGTTGATAGATAATAAGAGTCAATCTGTTGCCGAAGCTAAAATAACTTTTACTGCTTTCCTTACTGCAATTACTATTCATAAATAAAAGACTCAGCTTAGTTAAGTCTTTCGAGACCGACCTCGGGGTTAAGTTCACTGCACTACAAGTTTTCGTAGTGTTGAGAATGAACTCTTGGCTCTTAAACAAATATTAAAACTTTGATTTGACACATCATGCGTCACCCCACCAAAGACACAAAAATTATTATTCTACAAACATAATTTCACATGGTACGGTTGCCCCCCCCCCCCCCCCCGGTCATGGTGATCAAGAAAGTACAAAGAAGATCAAAGACATATTCCCCACCTAGAGAGTATCAGCTGATCCCCGCCCTCCTCCGGCTCGTTATGGAAATCAGAAAAATAGAGAGAAGATCTAAGAGAGTTTCCCCACCTAGAGAGTATCAGATCCCCCAAGCCCGTTATGTATCAAGAAAGTAGAGAGAAGATCGAAGATAGTTTCCCTGCCTGGAGAGTATATGCGGAACCCCCCATCGTCGGAAAAAAAAATGTAGTTTTTACTAACTCAATCATAAAATATCACTACAAGAAATCCCCCGTCCCCGTTTAGTGACGGGGGATAGCGACGGATTTGAGACGGAATTCGCTCAATCCGTCGCCAAATTAGCGACGGAAAAATATCCGTCGCTATTTGGCGACGGATATTTGTATCCGTCCCTAAATAAGTTGACCAACATAAAAAAAAAAAGAAAAAAAAAATAAAAAAAACCGATTTTAGCGACGGATAGGCTATCCGTTGCTAAATAGCGACGGATAGCGATCCGTCGCTAGAATGTTAATAGAAACGGGGCAGAACCCCTTTTCTTCCCCACTTTCGTTTCCGCTTCTTCTTTCTTCCTCCTTTCCTTCATTTCGCCATTTCCAATTTCCGACCAAAACTCCGCCATTCCGGCCAATTTTGGAGTGTTTTCGAAGCTCGTGGGACAAGAAGTTCGGGTGGTCAATCAATTTCATCTTTCTTCCGCTTAATTGAAGGTATTTTGGCTAAAACCCTTACTTTGCCAAATTTGGGGATTTTCTTAATTTCGACTAATTTGAGCAATTGCATGTTTATTGTAAGTATGTAGTAGTTAGTTTAGCTTATATTACGTAGTGTGTTAACTTTGAGATGTGCAATTGATATATTGATTGTGAATTTGGATTTTTAGTATAATGTTAGGATGTTTGGAAGTATGTAGGGCTTTTAATTTGATATTTTCGTATATGTAGTAGGATTAGGAAGATTTAGTTGAGTGTTTTGAAACCCTTACTTGTTGACAAATTTGGGAATTTTGTTAATTTCGACTAATTAGATCAATTGTATGTTTATGGGAACTATAGTATACTAGCTAGTTAACTTTGTGCAATTGATATATTGATTGTGAATTTGAATTGTTAATTAGTATAATGTTAGGATGTTTGTAAGTACGTTGTACTTTTGATTTGATAAATTCGTATATGCACTAGATTATGAAGATTTAATTAAGTGTTTTGAGACCATTTGGTGATTATATTAACGTAAAATGCATGTTATGAATCTATAATTGTAGACGTGTCAGGCTAATCATCTAATTATGAATCCCAATCGTTCATGGATGTACCGTCGCATAGTTAATGGCAGAATTCAGATGCCTATTCATGTATTCTTTACTAACACATTTTTTCCTGCAATTTCTTATATGCTCTTGCAGATGCCGCGCCAAAGGAAGTCCACATACCTCCCTCCCGGGTGTAGGGGTAGGGGGGGCAGTACACCAGCGAGTGGAGCTACTAGTCCTCTGGTCGGATATGATATTGGTGGGAGCAGCAGCCAGTCTGAGGTTCCAGAGACTCCACCGGCCTCTACATCACATGCTCCTGGTGACTACCCCTCTGACGTGTGTCCCTATCTCACGTTGACAGACGGTGCTACATTTCAGGGGAAGCTGGTGTTGTTCCCCAACGGCAAGAACAAGTAAGTATTATGCATTTGTAGAACATAACTTAAGATAAATATATGTTACATGATTTCACTAATGAATATTCGTTTCTTGTTTGTCTCATTGATAACATGTTTTGGCCACCAGCTGCTTTGGATAAACTCGGCAAAATCTTTAGGGGCAGGAGGGAGATGCCGGGACATGGAGGCGAGAAGTGGACAAACATCTCGGACCGGATGAAGCACTTTTACTTTGATGACTTGCAGGTAAGCTTAAATGTTACAATGAATGCTTTATTTGTTCTTTTAATCGTTGTGTTAATGTGTGTGGTATGTTAGCCACTATATCTATAAGTGGTATGTTAGCCACTATATCTGTGAGTGGTATGTTAGCAACTAAACTTGGTTTGATATGTTAGTCACCATTGTGTTAGTCAATTTTAGGACAATTTGAGTGGTATGTTAGCCACTAAGCTTAGTTTGATATGTTAGTCATCATTCATGAACTTGTTGTGTCAGTTGAGTGGTATGTTAGCCACTAAACTTGGGTGATATGTTAGTCACCATTGTGTTAGTCAATTTTAGGACAATTTGAGTGGTATGTTAGCCACTAAACTTGGTTTGATATATTAGTCACCATTGTGTTAGTCAATTTTGGAAAATTTGAGTGGTATGTTAGCCACTAAGCTTGGTTTGATATGTTAGTCACCATTCATGAACTTGTTGTGTCATTTTTTTTTTGAAGAATTTAAATTTATTCATCAACGAAAATGAACACTAGCGGTATTCAGAAATACAACCAAGTCTCTTACAGTTTGAAACAGAAAAAACCAACCCTAACATCACAGGGAACAGAACACCAAAAAAACACAAGACCCAACTAGCTAATACTAAGCCAACAACCAGTAACAACAAGATACCCTTCCTGAGTATCATCCGAGTGAAATGTTAAGGCCATCCCGTCGTCTAGCATGTCTCAAGACCTAAATCTCAAGCCAAGAGTTAGGGAATGGAACCAAAACCCAAAAGGGGGAGAATACCGATCAAGATAGAAGGAAAGAAAAGATCGGTGATGTCCCCTTAAGGCACCCATATAGACTTAAACCCAGAAAAAGCAGTAAGGTGAAAGCCAGGAAAACCAACTCTAACCTCTGAAGTGTGAACAATTTGGCTTAAACATACAGACGCAGACAACCAGCGCCTGCATAAACTTTAATCCAATTTTCTGCTCCCAAATCCGCAGAAAATGCCCATACAGAAACATCCAACTGCTAAGTGAACTCTCCCACTGCCTTTATCTGATGATTCAAGTTTAGCATTCCAATCGGAAAGCGTTCCCAGCTTACAAAGTCACTATACACAAAGCCACGGAGTTTTGCTCTAATCCACGACCATGTATTGAATTTGAGTGGTATGTTAGCCACTAAACTTGGGTGATATGTTAGTCACCATTGTGTTAGTCAATTTTAGGACAATTTGAGTGGTATGTTAGCTACTAAACTTGGTTTGATATGTTAGTCACCATTCATGAACTTGTTGTGTCATTTGAGTGGTATGTTAGCCACTAAACTTGGGTGATATGTTGGTGTTTATTCATGAACTTATTGCACACAATTTGAGTGGTATGTTAATTAGCCACTAAACTTGGTGTTATATTTAAATTGTTATCTTTCTTTAAACAGGTGTAATTTTTACTTTGTATGGAATTGTTGTAGAAAGACTACTAATTCCCAATGCCCTGGTGCCCCAGTTGTACTCTGTTTTCGAGACTTTAGGATCAGACCTCTATAGGAAAATGGTTCACAAAATGAAGGAGACACGCAGACAACCAACTTGGGTGGGGGGTGAGGAGTGGGCACTTTGGGAGGAGTACTGGAAGGATCCCTTTGTCCAGGATCAAGCTTTCAAGAACAGACAAAACCGTTTGACTGAGTCGCGAGATGGTACGGGCACTGCCAGACATCATTATGGGTCGCGAGCTGTTGTTACAGATCACGTGATGGAGGTTAGTAAATATGTTGTTTATAACTTGGAATATGATACATAACAGATTTTTACCTTTCATTTCAATCAACTAACTACTTGTTTGCACATATGTTTTTTAGGCCAATAGAGGACAGCCGAAGAGTGCTCTATACCACTTCAAGAAGGCTAAGCTGAAGAATGGCATTTGGACTGACGTGAGGGCCGAGCGTATTGTGGTACGTTTCTTTCTTAAGATTAACATTTGTATTTGTGTATTTTAAAGTGATTCCTAAAATTGCATCTCATTTCGTATGCACTTTACTATTGCAGAGTGAGGTGGAGAGGAGGATGGATGAGAGGATGATCGACGGTCATGAGCTGTCAATTGAAGAGCAAGACCAGATCTTCTTTGACGTCAACCCAGTGGACAGCAAAGGCCGAACATATGGATTGGGAAGTTTGGGCCCTGCTATGAGTTCTAGTAGCTTCTCAGTGTCCCAGGGAGGATCACAATCTAATGTCTTCACACAGGACCAGGTTCATGAGATGATGACTCCTCTCCACGAGGAAATAGCTCAGGCAAGCGCAGCAAGTGCTTGAGGAACAGGCTCGTATGGCTAAGCGGATGGACGCTTTGACCCAGATGTTCAGCACTTCTTCCCAGTATCACCCACCGCCTCCTCCCCATTCTTAGTTACAGCAGACTTATGTTTTTTATGCTACATACTTTGACACTATCTCATCTTCTAGCTACTTGTGCTTGCATACTTTAGACTTCGGTATGGATAATTTATATTCGTCGAATATTTGATAATGCAATTTATCTACGTTTGGATAATTAATGCAATTTAATTGTTTTGGGTATTGATGTGGGGTAAATACGGTTAAGTCCAATTCGTGGGTCAAGAGCGTAATTCAGAAGAGTCCGGTGGTCAAGTCGGGTGGTTTGGATCGTTTTAGTTCGCGGGTCCGGCAAGAGCTTAGTAGTTGGGTCCGGCAAGCTGGGGTCCGGCAAGAGTAACCTGGGTCCTCCTTAAGCTAGATCTAGAGTCCGTCTTTAGCTCGATCCGTAGTGCTATGAACCCAGATAAGGCACTCCAAGTCGTCAGTTCAGTGATGGTCCGTCTCCTGGTAGGGGCCGGCAAAGTTCGATCCGGACATCTCCTGGGTACAAAAGGAAGGGGTTAGACCCTTTTGGGCCGGCCTGCCGTGGGCAGTCCGGACTAAGACTCAACTTGTGTGACGGGCTAATCGAGTTATCTCGGACCCGATACTTAGAGAGTAGATTTTCTAGTTGTGGTTACGTACCTTAATGAGTAGTAAGTGCGGGCTATTTATATTGGAAGCTTGGGGGACAGGCTGTCTAAATTCCCGGGATCTTGTCAGCTTGGCAACAACGTGCCACGTAGTCTCGGAGGTAGGTGGCGCGTTTATCTCACGTTAGTAATGGCGGACTTCCTGCAGGCGGACCTTTTGTAGTGACCAAAGTCTGTTAAGACCTTAATGCCGGGCATTTTGGGTACTTTTCTTTAGGACTTGTAGCGAGGTTTTCTTGTTCTGGAACTCTTTATTGGTGCCGGACTTTATGTTTAGTAAGATTGTCTTGTGTCGGGCTTTCCTTCTGGGTGACGGAGTTATTTTCTCCAACCGTGGCTAAAAGCGTTTCTCGAGTTCTTGGATGTTAGAAAGGTCTAATTCGTTGGAGGGACTTATATGTCCATATCATAAGTCCCCCCAGTTTCCAAGTATCTTAGTAAAAGATAGTTGTGAAATTCTTTGAATTGGACCGTTGACACTGGTGTTTTTCCCCGTGGACAGCTTCTGGGCTCGCATTATTTGTCACAAATGAGAGGCCCAAGGGACGGCCCAAGCCCAGGCCTAATATGTTGGTGTCATCAGGCTGACGTGGCAAGATTTGATTGGACCTTTCTTTTTATAAATACTCCCTCAGCTCAAAATCTGGCTCTGTTTTTCTTTCGTCCCTTCCTTCTGTCTGAAAATGGTCCGTAACAATTTTTTAATCGGTCGGTCCTTTTTCTTATCTTCTGGTGCATATGAACCGGGATCACTGATCTTTTGTTTGTTTTATCTTCCTAAGGCCTCTCTTGGTCATGGGTTGGTTTGACGGGCCTTTCTTCTTGAGTGTCAGTCGGTCCGTCATTTGCTCAATATATTCGATCAATTACCATTTTCCATGTTTGCTTGTTAATCTTGAAAATGGTGACGGTGATAGAGGTGGACTCATCGCAAATTGTCCGCCTAATTGGGAGTCCGGTCTTTTTTCGATCAAGGTCTTCTTTTGAGGTGTTTGCGTCCTTCCCAGATAGTTAGCTGGCGGGGTGAGCTTTGGATTGAAGGCCGACTGCTTCCAGCTTTTTGCCTTTGAAGATACGCAAGCATGCCAAGGGGGAGGGTCTTTCAAAATTCTTCGGTTTTCAGGGATGGACCGACATTATTCGTTTGGTTACAGTATACCAGTCCCCCCAAGTTCCGAGCTTGGTAAGAAATGCCAAGGTGGGGACTTGATTAATAAAAGTCCGCCGTGAGAAGCCGAACTGTGATCTTGACGTTTTAAGGCGAATTATTACTGTGTCTCTTAATCTTCCGGGCCGTTGGATGGAGGACACGTGGCATGATCGCAGTGATTTCATGTCACTATATATAGATGATATGGTAAATCCGATTTTCTTACTTTTTATCCTCCTTTCTTGTTTTCTAATGTCGGGATCTGCAGGCAGGATGGCGGAATCTGCGAGGATCGCTGGCCGGTCCGTGGGTAAACTAATCTTGGGTGAACTGACTTGGGGCAATATGAATGCCGTGGAGGACTATGACTTTGTTGAACCGGGTGATCCTAGGTACCGGCATTGGATATATTGTGCTTGTGGGGAGAGACACCCGCCGGTTTATTCTGGTTCCGGGACCATGGATGATCCTATTATCCTTGACCCCGAAGGTGATCCTGCTTTGTGCCCGGTGGTGTTTAGAAGGTTGGCCGAGGAGAGGAGAAACCAGATTCGGATGAAATTTGCATCGTGGGCTAAAGTCACGGTTCGAAATCTGAAGGCTCGACCTCTGGAAGCCATTGAATGGAGGTGGGGTATGCCCCGTTTGTTATTTGTATTGTCCAATTTGTAGAAGTATTTCCCGTTGTATGGGCCTCGGGCCTTAGAAAGTGTTTTGTATTCTGAATATTGCTGAAATGAAACTTGAATCGTCATTTGTTGCTGAAGTCGGGCTTTTGCCTGTGGGTTTAATGGTCCGTCATTTTTGCGTAAAGACCCATCATCTGAATTTGCAATGTAATTCGGTTTAAATAATTCGAACCCAATCGCGATTCCGACGTTTTTTAGAACGATTTAGGCGGGTTTGATTTGTAATCATGACAATCTCGTGGATCGATGCAACGGTTGGATCGAGGGCCCATGGGCCTGGTTCGACCGGCCCAGTAACTTCTATAAATACCCCCGATTGTCCGTCATTTTCGCACTTTTTACTTTCGCAAAAATTTACCTAGAGAGATAAAGAGACCGTCGTCCATCTTGTGAGAGAAGCCCCTGTGTGTCCGCGAGCTTGTCTGTAGTCCGAGATCCGCTGCTATTTCCTTGAAACAAGTAAGTCTACTCTCCTTTATTATGGCGTTTTATTTCTGTCTGCCCTTATTTCTTTTGTCGGTCCGTAGGTCTGTAGACAAAAAATAGGGTAGAGGACTGAGGTTGGGGCTTAGGTTTATTTAAATCGTTTCTCTTATTCCTGTAGACTCCCCATCTCGGCCCTTTTCGTCGTTATTTCGGTATGTCGAACCATGCTAGCGACTTGGGTGATCTTTTTGCAAATGAGGGTGAAGAAGTTATACAGCCGGCTCCCATAATTAACCTGGACTCTGACCAAGGCTCTGAGGTGGATGAAGGACCGCCGTCCCCATCTGAAGTCGAACTGGTGGGAGTTATTTCTAGGCGCCCGGAATCGCAAACCTTGGTAGGATCTTCTGGTGCAAGGGTTGAGCAGGTGGATCCCGAACCTCGTCCGATAACCGTTATTCCTCCGGGGCCTATTCATCCGAGGAATCCATATCCTCTGTTTTCGTACGCCAGTCTCGGGTACAATTTTAGAGCTACCCCTTATGTAGACGGATCCATTCCTGATTTTGAAGCCGGGAGTTCATCCGCAACTGTGCAGACGGCGCATGCTCATTTGATAGAGGAACCTTTTTCTCGGGAAGGCAGTGAGTCACCGCTGTCTTTTGACTCGAATCCCCTATGAGGAGTAGGACCGGCCCGAGCGACCTGCCTGCAGATCCCGAGGCTCAATCAGAGGCGGCTGTCTCAGAGGATGATTCGCCTAGTGGTGATTCATCTTCGTCGGACTCATCAGATGGGAGCTCGTCTGAGGAGGATTCTTGGGGATCGGAATCTGATGAGGAAGGAGTGGCCGGTGAAAGATGCAGATCTGGTGAGCGGGCTAGTTCAAGCGGTGCCGGGGGGGGGGGGGGATGAAGAGAACATTAATATCATGGATTCTGATGAGGAAGAGGCCGGAGATGATGGAGAGGACGAGGAGGAGCCTCAAGGTGTTAATCCTTGTCGGGCTTTGGTGGTGGTAGCCGAAGGTGTAACTCAGCGGCCAAGTAAACCGTCAAGGAGGATGTCGGCCAAGGAGATGAAATCTTACAGGACCGGACCTATTTCGGGACTAAGGCCCGAGGCGGAGCAAAATGATGATGGCTTAATCCCTATTTGTACTTCCAGCTTGAAACCTCGGGACATCGTCAAACTTCGAGCGGTTTACGATATCCCGGAAGATTATGAGATAGTTATCCCGGGACCTAATGACACCTTGTACAATCCGCCCAAAGGTTACATGACCTTTCATGTACGGGCTTTTAAATGTGGATGGAGGCTTCCCATGATTGATCCAATAGCGGACTTTTTCCGTTTTACCCGGTATGCGACAACTTCTGCCGAACGCCCTTGGTACTATTATGTGCATGGGTGTCATTTTGGCCCTAAAGGGCGAGGAGTTCCGTTATGACAAAATGTTGGAGGCCTTCACTCTTGCTGCTAGTCCCGGGATTCCTTTTTATTATTTCAATGCTCGTCGGGGGTATAAATTTTTGGATGGTTACGAGAGTTCACATGGGTACAAATGGTGGCCCAAATATTTCAATGTAAAACATCCATCCGGTGACTGGAATCTGCCTCTGAATTTTCGGAGAGACAAGTTTCAGGCCATGGCTTTGAAAAAGGTCCCGGCGTGGTTGAAGTCGTTGAGGCCGTTGGAGTTTACTGAAGAGCAGGTGATTCGTCGCATCAAGAAGAAGAGCAGTCGTGGAAAAGATATTTCCTCTGATTGGGACCCGGGGCTCAGCAAGTCTTCGTCATGACACTGATCCGGGTCTTCAATACGAAGAGGCCGCCATGCTGGGGGTAGATGGGGGGGATCCCACACTTTTTTTACCCGTACGGTTTGGCGGTCCAGCCACACATGTGGCTCGCCAAACTAACTCCCAACCCCGTTTTTTGTAATAATAAAGAAGATTTAAGTAAGCGTTACTCTGTTTTTCTGTAATGTTTAAGTTAGTGGAAGTCGGACTTCTGATATTTATTTTTTCAATGCAGAGTATTGGATAATGTCGTCCGCCAAGAGGATTCTGGAGCTGAGAAACAAGGAGAAGGCCGCCGAGCTTGAGAAGCTAAGGCAAGGAACCTCCAAGAAAACCCAATACAAGCCCGGGCCACAAAAATTGCCCGATGTGAACCATGCAAATATCATCAATCCTGGCTCCGGCTCCGATCTAGTAAGCCACGGTGAGGTGTAATCGGGCACAGATTTGTTTCAAAAGTAGCCTCCCGTGGCCATGGTTACTCGACCACCATAGGTGGTTCGAGGGTCCATGTTACTTCCCCTGTCCCTCTAACACGTAGTCAGGTGCAGGCTCAAGGTGAAAAGCTTTGGAGAGTACATGGCCCAAGATGAGGAGGAGCCCGAGGAGTCGTCGAAGAGGCAAAAGACCGGTGGTTCCAGCGTTGCCGCACCGGTAGATCAAAATATGTTGCGGGCTCTTTCCCATTCCGAGTTGACTGCGAGTTTGGAGACTGCCCTCCGGGCTCATGAGGCCGCGTTCCGGACGTATTTTGACACGGTGAGTTTGTCTTTGCTTCTCTTTTTTTTTTTTTTTTTTTGTCCGAGAGCTGACTCCGGTCTTTTGCAGGTGTCGGCCCATGTTGTGGTTTTGAAGGAGGCGGAGGATGGTAGCTCTGCCAAATATAAGAAATTGCTGGAGGAGTCTGAGGCCAAGGTGAAGAAGCTAGAGGCCGAGAAGGCTGTACTTGAGCGAAGCCTTGAGTCCGAGAAGATGGCCACCAAAAGGGCTGATAAGGGGCTCGATCTTCACGCCCGGGCCCGGAGCAAAATGGCGGAAGCTTTGGTGTCCAAGTGTAAAACGACCAGAGTGGAGGCTGTGACGAACTTTTTGAGGTCTGATGCCTATTATTTTCTGAGCCGGATGGATGCCGGATCTACTCGGACGGAGGCCTTTTTCGATTGTATTGGCTAGCTTCAATCTCTCGGTTTGTTGGATGAGGGTTTTGAAGTTACGGATGATAGGTTGGATATCCAAGCTAATCATGCCGGAGTCACTGTGGACGACCCCAAACTCAAAGAGCCCGAGGATATGGGTGGAGACAAATTTTGGCCCGTCGTGGCATCTTGGTTGGATATGGAGAGTACTCCTACTCCTGTCTACCCGGCTTGGCTGCCAGAGGTGATGGAGGCCGGGATCCTTGAGCATAGGAATTTTAGGGGCAATAACGCCAGGTTCCTCGATATTCCCGGTCCTATCAAGGATCATGAACAAGTCGAAGCCGACATTGAGATCGAAGGAGGGAAGGTCATAACCAGTAAATTTTGGAGAAGGGTGGAGAAGTTGGTTCCTCCTACTATCGAAGGTGGTGATTTGGGTGAAGGGGGTCCTGCCGGTCGAGCAATCTTTGAAACGGAAAATCCCCAAGCTTAAGTAATAAGTAGATGTGTTTTTTGTATGTTTTGTATTTGGGTTACTCCGGCCTGTGGAGGGTTCATATTTTTGGCATATCCTTTGCAAGTATTGTAACATCGGTCATTCCTGGATCTTTGTTAGGACTTGGATGTAATTTTGTAGATCTTTGAATGACCGGGTCAATTGATGGAATGAAATGCATCTTTTCCCGTTACTTTTCCCATGCTTGTTTTTGCCATTATTTTCTTGTGTCGGCGATACTTTGTCCCGGATTTTTGTGAATCATGGCTCTTTTACCCTAGGCTTCGTCTTGTGGCAAATGAGTGTCTGATTTTTATTTATTATTATTATTATTATTATTATTTTTATTTTTTTACGTCCTTGAGACACTTTGAACAATATCCCGGACTTTGTGGGTCTCGGATCTTTCGTCACTTGAGGCTTTGGCTCGTAGTGAGTGAGTGTCGGACTTTTTAAGTCCTTGAGACACTTTGAACAACATCCCGGACTTTGTGGGTCTCGGATCTTTCATCACTTGAGGCTTTGGCTCGTAGTGAGTGAGTATCGGACTTTTTAAGTCCTTGAGACACTTTGAACAATATCCCGGACTTTGTGGGTCTCGAATCTTTCGTCACTTAAGGCTTTGGCTCATAGTGAGTGAGTATCAGACTTTTTAAGTCCCTGAGACACTTTGGGTCCGAGACAATCCGCACCTCAATCTTTGTTTCTTAGGGAGTTTCTTTCTGACACTTTGGGTCCGAGAAACTTTAAGATAATTTTTAGTCGAGCGTCGGTATACCTCGGACACTTTGGGTCCGAGACAATCCGCACCTCAATCTTTGTTTCTTAGGGAGTTTCTCTCTGACACTTTGGGTCCGAGAAACTTTAAGATAATGTCTGCCCTTAGTGGCGCGTACGGTTCTTCTTGCAAATAGTTGACAGAAGAATAAATGCTTCATTATAATCGAACGGTAGGATTACATGGTAGACAAAAGATGATATATTTCAAAAGATCCTATTACAATTGATCTAGGCGTAGTACTTCTGCAGATTCTTGGCGTTCCAAGTACGCTTGAGCGGTTTGCCGTCCATGCTTTTCAAAGCGTAGCTCCCATTGATACTTGCCCTTATGACTCTGTAGGGACCTTCCCAGTTGGGTTCGAGTTTTTCGGTTGGTTTTAGTATATCAGCCTTTCGCAGCACCAAGTCTCCAATCTGGAGGTCCCTACTTTTCACATGTTTGTTGTAGGCCCTTGCCATGATAGCTTGGTATCCTAAGGTTCGAGCTAGGGCCGTACTTCTTTTGGTCTCGAGCATGTTGAGGTCGTACACTCTTTTGTCGTGGTTGTCTAAGGGAACGTACCCTTGGATCCGGAAGGTGTTGATTGAGATTTCGGATGGGATTACAGCTTCGGATCCATACACCAAACTGAACGGAGTTTCCTATGTGGCCGTTCTTGCCGTGGTACGATAAGCCCATAGTACTCCTTCCAATTCATCGACCCAATCTTTCTTTGCGTCTCCCAGTCTTTTCTGAAGATTATCGACGATGGTACAATTGGTTACCTCAGTTTGTCCGTTGGCTTGAGGATACCCAACGGAAGTGAAACGCTATTCGATCCCCATTTCTTCGCACCAATCTTTGAGCTTGTATCCGGAGAACTGGCGACCATTGTCCGCAACTAGTATTCGTGGTAGGCCAAATCGACACGATAATTTCCAAAGGAAGTCCATGACTTTATTCTCTGAAATGGAGGCCGTTGCCTCGGCTTCTACCCATTTCGAGAAGTATTCTACGCCACAATGAGAAATTTTTTCCCGCCGGGTCCTACAGGGAAAGGTCCTACGATGTCCATGCCCCACAGATCGAATGGACATGGGATAGTTGATGGTATCATGGGTATGGTAGGCTGATGGGGGATCCTTGCGAACCTTTGACATTCCGAGCATGATCGTGAGAATCTTCCAGCCTCCTTTTGCATTGCCGGCCAATAATAGCCATTTCTCTGAATTTTTACGGGCGAGCTCTTCCTCCTGAATGGTTTCCGCAACTTCCTAAATGGATCTCTTTCAACACTGTACTGGCCTCAGATGGACCCAGGCAACGGAGGTGAGTTCCATCATAGGACTTTCTATATAGGTCTGTACCCGAGAGGAAGTAGCGTTGGGATCTTCGTTGGACCCTTCTAGATTCAGTTGAATCACGGGGTAGAATCCCGTCCTGTAGATAGTTCACGATGTCGCTCATCCAAGTGTTGTCGTCAGATATGACGCCCATGTTCATTATGACCTCGTTGGCAATGAGGGCTGATTCATTGGCAGTCATCAGGACCACCGTACGGGTGTCAACAGCTCCGGAGGCCGTAGCCCATTTTGATAATCCGTCGGCAGTGGTGCTTTTTGCTCGGTTGATCTTGATCAGACTAAACATATCGAACGCTTTTTCTAACTCTTTAACTACCTTTAGATATTTGATCATTGAAGCACTTTTTGTCGTAAATTTGCCCGAGTACTGTTCCGTGACTAGCTGAGAGTCGGAGTAAGCTTTGAGTTTTTTGGCCATGACTGACTTGGCCATCTTCATTCCTGCTATCAGAGCCTCATACTCAGCTTCATTATTTGTTACTGGAAATGTTAAGCGGATAGCATATTCCATCTGGGCTCTTTCTGGGCTGATTAGTAATAACCCTGTTCCACCAGCATGAGCGGCCGATGAACCGTCCACATAAAGTTCCCATATGTCCTTTTCTTCTGGACCGAGTTCTTTTGGGATAAAAGCCACTCAGAGGGTCGGTTTATGTTTTAGGCGGTCACGGGCGGCTCTCCTTCTGGTGGGGGAGGTAAGCTAGGACTTTCTTTTTCAGAGATAATCCATTCTGCCACGGGATAGATTTCCCGACTTTTTTGAATATCCGATCCAGCCACTTCCGTTGTTAATATCAAAACCTGGCTTGTTGGCGAAATGTCTTTCGGGGCTTCATTGGAGGCTTGCTCATCTTCATCTTTTTGAGGTTCTGTGTTCCCCGGATATTCGGCTAGGAAATCAGCCAGGACCTGGGCTTTCTTGGCAGATGGAGCTTGATATTCGATCGTATGATCTCCTAACTCAATTGTCCATTTAGCCAACCTTCCTGACTTCGAGGCGTCACCTAAGACTTGTTTCAGCGGCTGGGTCGTGAGGACCACTATTTTGTGGGAACGGAAGTATGGCTTGAGCTTCCTGGAGGCCTCTACTAGACAATAGGCATACTTCTCTATTTCCTTGTAGTTTTTCTCTGCCGTTCCCAGTACTTTACTCAGGTAATACACCGGAAGGTGTTCGTTCTTCTGTATGCGCACCAGGACGGAACTCACTACTTCAGGAGTGATGGCGAGATAGATGTACAATAGCTCTCCTTCTTCTGGTTTGGAAAGTAGAGGCGGGGAGGATAAATAGAGCTTCAAGTTCTCAAATGCCTCCTTGCACTCATTGTTCCATTCAAATTTGTCCGTTTTCCTTAGGATTTTGAAGAAAGGGAGGTTATTTTCAGCTGATCTGGAAATGAAGCGGCTAAGGGATATAACCTTCCCTATGAGTCTCTGAACGTCCCTGAGTTTCTCTGGATGTGGAAGCTCCAATATGGCTTTTATCTTTTCTGGGTTTGCCTCAATCCCTCTCTGTGTCACCATGTACCCCAAGAATTTTCCTCCAGTTACTCCAAATGTGCATTTGGCTGGATTGAGTTTCATTCCGTATTTTCTTACTATGGCAAAACATCTTTCCAGATGTGGGATGTGATCAGATGTCTCCTTGCTTTTCACTAGCATGTCATCTACATAAACCTCCATTGATTTGCCAATCTCTTCTTTGAACATTTGGTTCACCAATCTTTGGTAGGTGGCGCCAGCATTTCGTAGGCCGAATGGCATGACCTTGAAACAGTATACTCCCCCTGCAGTGATAAAAGCGGTCTTTTCGATATCATGCTCGGCCATCTTGATCTGATAGAAGCCTTGAAAAGCATCCATGAAACTCAACAGTGCACACCCGGCAGTTGAGTCTACCAATTGATCAATTCTTGGCAGGGGATAGGGATCCTTCGGGCAGAAACGGTTGAGACTGGTGAAGTCATTGCACATCCTCCATTTTCCCGGACTTTTCTCTATTAGGACCACATTGCATATCCAATCAGAGTAATGAACCTCCTCAATGTGTCCTGCCTTGAGTAGTCGTTCTACCTCATCTGCGATGATCTTGTTGTGGACGGGACCATGGTCTCTCTTCTTCTGTCGAATGGGTCGGACATTTGGATCAACGTGGAGTTCGTGTACCATGACTCGAGGATCTATACCGCTCAGATCTTCAGTTCCCCAGGCAAAAACATCGACATTCTTTCTTAAGAATGCAATCATTTTGATGGTTGTTTCTGCGTCCATTTCCGAGCCGATTTTCACTGTTTTTTGGGAATATCCTTCTTCAATTGGGATTTCTAAGACATCTTCATGGGGGGCCATCCGATTCTCATGAAAGAAGCTTTTCGTCGGCGTTTCACCAGGTGGTTCAGGGGGAATGACTTGATATTCATCGATTCTATCCTCGCACTCCTTGGCCGTTGCGGCCAATTTCTTTTTCTCTACGCCCATTTTCAACCAGTTAATTCCTTTCCCGGGAGGTCTTTCTCACCTCTTCCTTCGGCTTTCTTGTTGGATAAAGAGGCACTGTTTCTTTGTTCTCCGGTCATCTTCTTCTCTCCTTATATCATGTTCACTCCTAAAAGGTCGCGACGCCCTTCTAGTAGAGAGAGTGTAGCATTCCCATGCTCTTCTCCGATCTCCACTAAGGGATCCGATGCCTGCTGCGGTAGGAAACTTCATCCTTAGGTGGAAGGTTGACACCACTACTTTGAATTGATTTAGAGTCGGTCTCCCTATGATTATGTTGTATTCGCAACCTGCCTCGGTGACAACAAAAGGGACTTGGTGAGTAACCCTGAGTGGAGCTTTTCCCATGGAGACCGAGAGATATAGGATTCCTCTTGGCCTGATCCGGTTTCCTCCAAAGCCAACGAGGTCCGTTGTCACTGGTAACAATCCTCTCAAACTCATTTCCATTTTTCGGACAGTGCTCATGAAGAGGATGTTAGAGGAGGCGCCGGTATCGATTAATACCTTCGTGATCTCATAACCTGCTATGTCCATTTCCACCACTAAGGGGACATCCGGGTCATGGACCAATCCTTCTCCCTTGCATGGAGGGGGCGCTTCAGATTCGTCAAAGGTGATCACGTTGGTGCCGGGAGCCACCATATTGACGGATTTCTCATCCGAATTTCTCAGTGATCTTGCCATGGCTTCTCGAGCATTCCTACTGTCTCCTCCAGTAGGTCCTCCGGCAATGCTAAGTATTCTCCCAAAACGGACCGGGCTATCATCTATGTAAGCCGGTTGAGTTTCGACGTATGCTACCCTCCTGTTCTCTCGTGCCGGACTTGGGGATCTCCTAGTCTCTCGGCGTCCTCTTGGGCTCGGTGGTTCGGGTAACACTGATTGTCTTCTTGGGCTAAATGAGCGTCTCTTGGTCGGAGGGGGCCTTTCACCTCTGTTATGCCTAGGGCTAGACCCTCTGGGAGGAGAACGACGGGGAGATGCATTTCTCCGGTTTCTTGCACCACGCGGATCATTGGACTGGTACCTTTGCCCGGCTTCGCGTTGGTTGGTGCCCTCGGGCTTCCTCATGATGTATTCTTGCAAATATCCCATTTCGATCAACCTCTGGATTTCCTGCCTGAGGTGCGTGCATTTTCTAGTGGAGTGTCCCGTCTGTTGATGGAAGTGACAGTATTCGTTCGAGTTCCTGGTGAACCTGGTTTCCCTGTGCTTGGGGGGCCACTGGATTGGGAAGCCTTGACTTTGCATGATGGTCAAGATTTGTTCCTTGGGGGCTTTTAGGTCAGCGTAGTTTATGTAAACTTTTCGGGGAGATCTTCTTCTTTCCTCAACCCTTCCTCTTCTGTCACCTTTTCGCTTTTGCTCGAAATGTTGGTTTCCCAACCTTGTGATATCTGGTACTGATTTTACCTTCTTGACCTCGGCTCTTACTACCATTTTGTCGAGGGTTTCGTGTGTGCTCAAGAATTTTTTGATTACTTCATTCAACTCTCGTTCGGTGGTTATTCCTGCATCAACAATCGTGTAGCGGAATGAAGCGTTGTTGGTGTTCTCACCCATGTGGAATACTCGATCTTTGATGGGGTGTGACTCAACGAGGATAGCTGCTTGTTCAAACCTTTTGACAAACGATCTCAAGCTTTCATGTTCCTTTTGCACAATTTCTACCAGGTAGCTGACTGGACGAGCTGTTTCGAGGAAGTTCTCGAATCGCAGAGTGAATTTGGCGATCACTAGTCCCAGGATGTTATAGTGTTGGGCCGGAGGTGCTTCCACCAAGTCATAGCGGGTCCGTAGAGTGTGTTGGGAAATAACTGTGCCTTTACATTGTCCGGTACTCCCATGCCCCCCAGGGATGCCTCAAAACGAATTCGGTGATCTATTGGGCACGTGATTCCCTCATACGTTTCCTTAGAACTCGGGGCACTCCTCCCCGGAGGGAGTTCGGTGTCCCTTATAGCCTGGCAAAGAGGATTCAGGCTCCTCCCATATTTCATGATATCTCTTGCATGGGTAATTGTTTCTAGCTTTGACCGTTCCAATTCTAGGGCAGCTTCATGGATCCTAACTTGTTCTTTAATTTGTTTGGTTTCATCCATGTGCCTGTCCCCCCTATGAGTTCTGGCGGACCTTGACCTGGTTCGGTTTCGATCATGTTCCCTTCCTCTATCTCGGCGCCCCTTCTGTGGTCTCGATAATCATCATTCCTAGTCATCCTGGTTGGCGACTGTATTCTTTCATTACGGAATTGTCCATGGCGGGGATGGTTTTGGGGTGGAGTGTCGCCCCGGTACCTGTTGAGAGTTTCGTTCTCCTCGTCGTATTGCTCCCCGTGGTCCCTTCTCCCGTCATCTTGACGCTGCCGATTTCGTGTGGTGGTTCGAGATGGAGTTGGGTCACGACGTGTTCTCTCGTCGACTCCCATGTTTCCCTCTCTACCTGTCCTCCGATTGTTTCTCGAGTGCAAATTACTCCGAGCCCGACGATTTAGCATATTTCGTAAGTCTCCCGGGGCTCTATGGCTTGAGGCTCTGAGACTTTCGGACTGATCGGTATTTCGAGAGTTCGGGGGTCCTCTGGATTCTACCACATGATCTGTTGTTACTTGGGGTTGATTCTGGATTGCCAATACGGGAGCGCTTCTTCGTGGTGCGTGGTTAGAGTTATGCAGGAGGTTCACGCTGGCCCTAATTGAGGTTGGGTCCTTAATGTATGACTTGCAAAAGTTAAATTTGAGCTTCATTATCCGGTCGATGGGCAAGTCGGCGATCTCGAGGTATAACGATCATTGCGTCTACAGTCTTGGAGTTGGTGGATTGGAGGCGTCATTGTCGCCGTTCCGTGGTGGAAAGAGAAGCTTCGAGGCCATCCCTATCATCATGTTCATTGATCCGTTGATTTTCTGTGAAAGGATTGACTTCCCGTGGGGTGCGGTTGCGGACTTGACTTCGGGGCCCAACATCAGAAGTTGTTGATCTAAGGATTACTGGAGCTGTCCTTCTAGTACGTCTTCTAGCTGGAGCCATGGCTTTTGTACTAAGCGTTTCCCACATATGGCGCCAATATGATGTGGGGTAAATCCGGTTAAGTCCAATTCGTGGGTCAAGAGCGTAATTCAGAAGAGTCCGGTGGTCAGGTCGGGTGGTTTGGATCGTTTTAGTTCGCGGGTCCGGCAAGAGCTTAGTAGTTGGGTCCGGCAAGCTGGGGTCCGGCAAGAGTAACCTGGGTCCTCCTTAAGCTAGATCTAGAGTCCGTCTTTAGCTCGATCCGTAGTGCTATGAACCCAGATAAGGCACTCCAAGTCGTCAGTTCAGTGATGGTCCGTCTCCTGGTAGGGGCCGGCAAAGTTCGATCCGGACATCTCTTGGGAACAAAAGGAAGGGGTTAGACCCTTTTGGGCCGGCCTGCCGTGGGCAGTCCGGACTAAGACTCAACTTGTGTGACGGGCTAATCGAGTTATCTCGGACCCGAAACTTAGAGAGTAGATTTTCTAGTTGTGGTTACGTACCTTAATGAGTAGTAAGTGCGGGCTATTTATAGGGGAAGCTTGGGGGACAGGCTGTCTAAATTCCCGGGATCTTGTCGGCTTGGCGACAGCGTGCCACGTAGTCTCGGAGGTAGGTGGCGCGTTTATCTCACGTTAGTAATGGCGGACTTCCTGCAGGCGGACCTTTTGTAGTGACCAAAGTCTGTTAAGACCTTAATGCCGGGCATTTTGGGTACTTTTCTTTAGGACTTGTAGCGAGGTTTTCTTGTTCTGGAACTCTTTATTGGTGCCGGACTTTATGTTTAGTAAGATTGTCTTGTGTCGGGCTTTCCTTCTGGGTGACGGACTTATTTTCTCCGACCGTGGCTAAAAGCGTTTCTCGAGTTCTTGGATGTTAGAAAGGTCTAATTCGTTGGAGGGACTTATATGTCCATATCAGGTATATTATGTATGATTATATTATGTGAAAAAACAGGTGAAATGTGAAACAGGAATTTAAAATACAAAAAAAAATAATTAAAAAAACAGTAAATTTAGCGACGGAAATAAATCCGTCGCTAAATTCACGAATTAAGGGCGAATTAGCCCATGGAATTTAGCGACTGAATTAATTCCGTCGCTAAATCTCACACGAATTAAGGGCGAATTAGTGGTGGGATTTAGCGACGGATTAATATCCGTCGCTAAATTCCGTAACTAATTGGCGACGGATAAGTAATCCGTCGCCAATATGGACAGGATCGGCGGATTAATCCGTGCCAATTAAATCGTTATTTGGCGACGGAATACTTATCCGTCGCCAAAAAAATTGTGACGCAAGGTTTGGGGACGGGGGAGTTATCCGTCGCTACGGATTTAGCGATGGATCGGTCCTGTTTTAGCGACGGATAGTTCCGTCGCTAAAACAGGATATTTTTGTAGTGCGTTGCGGTCGGGTCTTGTAACAAATGTATGTAATGGGTTCGAGTATATACCAGACCGGACCTGAACATCATTATTTCGAACGGGGTTGTGATTCGGGTTGGATAGAACCACTCCTTTCCAGCCAGAGATCGTAGAGAAGAGAAACCTTATACCTCATCCTATCGATCGAATCTTATACATAAAGAAAAGGAAATTGAAAGTCTTCACATGTAAAATGTTGTTGATTGACATGTAAAGATCAACACACCACCAATTAGCTCACGTGTGTCTCTTCTCTCTTCTGGAACTGAAAAGAGCACGTCTAGTACACGATTCATAGAACATTCTTAGAATATCAGTTGAAGTGACTATGTCAAACATAGATCTAAAGTCCTCATATCTGGATTCATGCCCATTAAGAAAATTAGTGTGTGGGTGGCGATTTTGATGGAATTATGGGATTTAGATGATTTGATTGATTACATTTATAAATAGTTACAAAGTTGAATATCATTTGCAGAATTATGTAACCAAAATTAGATTAAAATTGTAAAAGTAACAGAACCAAATACGCATTAACTTGGCATCAAAAATAAATTTACCTTAACTATAATTGTTTTGTAATTTTTTAATCTAAAAAAATAAAAGAATTTCTCACATTGATTTGAGGTCAAAGTACTATAGCTAGAATTGATAATAAAAACTATCTTTATAATATATGGATGGATAGATCTCATCTTCACATGCCTAAAAATTGAAAATTAATTTATTACTTTATTCTTTACCTTCTCACATCTTCTACTTTATTCCCTATCTCATACGTCTACTCATTATCTTTCGTACATAAGTATTTAGAGAAAAGTCGAAATCTAAATTCAAAAATAAAAAGAAACGTAGAGAGTTAATACAACTTAAATGAATTTCTTTTTACATTAATTTTGTATTAGAAAATGTCCAAATAATTAGAAAGCACTCCAGGTATCATTTATGCACATGCGGATCATGTGTGCTTCAAAGTAAACCATCAACTTTAGAATATAGTAGAAAAATAACGAAAGTGCACAAATGGTATGGTCTTATGGATATATACATGAGGCTAATCAAAATAATTGTATATTTCAGTTTGTCCAATATGTTTGATGCTAAACAATTTAAAATGAGTATCTTTTTGAACGCTTGATGCAACGTTAATTATTTATAATGTGTTTTAATGAGTCGTTTTTAATTTTTAAAATTCCATTATTTCATTATATCTAGGGGTGTAAATGAAACGAACGTTCGTGAAAATTTCGCGAAAAATTTCAGTCAACGCTCAGTTCGTGTTCGAGTTTGACCTAATCGAATAGTTCGCGAACATGTTCGTTAATAAACGAACACGAACATATAATTTATTATTTGGTAGTTCGCGAACTGTTCGTGAACAAATTATATCTATAATAATTTTATATTATTTTATATCTATCATTTCCATTTTTCACATATATAAGTTATAATACTTGCGCCGTCCCAAATTCATTTACCCGCCCGGACACAGACTTTAAAATAAAAGTGAATAGAGTAGGAAATAGTTTGAATAAAGTAGGAGGGATAGTGAATAAAGTATAAGAGAGATCGACTAAAGTAGAAGAAGGACTTTCCATTGAAGGAATGAGAAGTTCAAATTGGAAGGTCCCAAAATGGAATGCGGGAAGTTAAGAGGGAGTATTTTCTAACCTAACCTACACAAAACCTATAATTGTTCGCGAACTGTTCGTGAATATGTTGAAACCTTAACGAACTGAACATGAACAAGTGTTGAGATGTTCGACGGACATGAACATGAACATGATATATATTAACGAACAAACGTTCGTTAAGGTTAATGTTCGGTTCGTTCGGTTCGAATAACACCCATTTATATCTTATTCAATAAATTTATATTTTATTTTAATGAATAAAATAATTTATTTAATTAATAATAGTATTCAAGATTGGTGTCTATAGATTCATCTTGTCATGGCGAATGAAATGATTTATTTAATTAAAATAAAAAATAAAATAATAATAATAATAATATATTAAAAAACACTATTCATGGTCGTGGCCATGACCCATTGGACATGATTTTTTCAGATTTTATCGTCGTTTCAGTCGTGGCTCACGGATGCCACTATTCACGGCCATCACCATGACAATTGAGAATGGTCTAAGGTTGTATAAGTTCAATTCTTATAAGCTTGGATTAGCTTAGTATTGTCCTTAGAGTATATAATCCACTTCACCAACATCTATCTATTATATCGGAATGTTTTAATTTTGTTGAAGATGTACACTCAAACTTAATTATTCTCATGATAATTATTACTTAAATAAGTATATTATTTAGTACTTTTCTACTTGTTTTATGCTTGGACCATCCTACGTAATTGGAGAAACACCAATTGAAACGTAAAAAAATAAATCAGAAAAAAATACGTGTTGGTCTAGATAACGGCAAAGGAAAATACTGGGGGGGGGGGGAGGGGGTGAATAGTCTTTTACAACTTTTGTCGATAAACACAATTTCTCAGATATCTGATACTTAATTTCAGAGAGCGGAAGACTTTTCTGTGATAAGTGCACGTGCTCAGCAAGATATAAGTGTGTAAATACTCAGCAAGGTAAATAAAGCAAGTAATATGTTGCAGAAAGTAAATAACACAGATCTTATAGTGGTATCTGAGGGTGGCGTAATCCCTCAACTAATCCACTCGCCCTTTCCCAGGACTTGAAATTCACTAAGATAGATATTGAGTTCTCCTTACAATAAACCTATCCCTTGATTTCCTTTTACACTATGTTCCCAACCAAGTGTTCCCCCTGAGTTATTCCCCGGCTTTCTCAGCCAAGTACTTCCTGTACTCAGAAACCTTTGAGCTATTCCTTAGTTTCCCAAATTAAGTACTTCCTATGCTCAGTAACCTTGGAGTTATTCCTTAGTTCCAAACTAAGTACTTCCTGTAATCCACGCCGTTTAAGGTGTTGGTTAAGGTAGTTTGTCAGGTGAGTAGTCTTAATAACTTTCTCAGTTATGTAAGAATACTCTATAGAAAAAGAATCACTTAACACACTTCACAATGTGTGGTGATATGTTCTTTACTGACCCAAGTATATGTTAAATGTTCTAGAGAATGAATCTCAGATACTTGATCTTTTGATTCAACTCCTTCACAGATAGCAATGCTTGTTAAGGATCAGGACACTTAGAACTTTCGTGCTACTTAGAATTCAAGAGCTTGGTCGCAACAGTAAGCTAGTGAATAAGTAGATTGAAGGCTTGTATGCTTGAAAGAATAAGTTCGTAGATGTAAGTTCTTGGTGTGTGTGTTTCAAGCATTCTAAGTGTTGATATTTATAGTTGAAAATCATGTCATTTGAATAGTATCCGTTAGGCTTAATGAAATTCAAACTATTGATATATGTAAATAAGACTGCAGATGACGTTGTCTCTTTTCAGAGATTTCCTCTTTTGTTTAGATGTCTTTGTATGCGCATTTATTGCATTGTACTATTTTTGTCCTGTAGTGCCAACGGAACTATGCACGCTTTCTGAAGCATTGCATGTCCCTTTCCAGAGACCTTCACATCTCTAGATACTTGTTGAAACATTGTTTCCCAGAAACATAGTTTTATCCAAGGTATCTGAGTGTAGATATTTGTGGGCACTTTTCCTCGTTCAGAAACCTTGTGTTCTCAGATATCTTTTGTGAAACCTGTTTATTGAAAAACACTTGTTTATTCAAGATATCTGGACATAGGTATCTGATGACCTTCGTCTTCAGCAATCTTGTGCAGTCTTCAAATCTTCAAAATTTGTTGAACTCTCCTGCTAGATGCCTTCTTCAAAGATATAAAAATTACATTCAGAGACCTAACATCCTATACAAGATTTGCTAGACTAACATACTTAGTGATTTTCCTCTTTTACAGTGTTCAAGTGAACCAAGAGTACTAACCACCTTTCTGAGCTAAGATAAGTCATTAGGTTGCTGATCAAAATCTAAACAGATATTCCTAACAAATTTCCCCCTTTTTGATCAGTCAACGATGACTATCTTTAAAACCTATTACAACTTGGAAGAGGGAACAATCTAAAACTTAATAATTTCTTATGATCTTTTCAATTCATTTTAATTAAGTGCAGAAAGTAAACATCAACCAAATCACAAGGTGTGATATTTGCTGACAAGTTATCTCTTTATAGAATGATATCTGAGAGAAGGTTCATCAGATAAGTTACAAGTAAAGTTTACAGATAACTTTTACAATGATAAAACAATAAAGCACAATCAGCAAGATACAAAATACATAGTTAACTAGGACAACAGGAGTAACCAAGCTCCAAGTAAACATCCTAATTAACTTGTCTTCAAGTCTTCAAAACTTCAGCAGCTCCAAGGATCAATTTGCATACTCCCTATCTCCAAATCTTTTGATATAATCTGAGTAGTCAAAGAGCAGGGTTCTAACCAACATCTCAGTGTCTCTGGCATAACCACATACTTCTTTGTATGATTTGGTGGGATTCTTCTTGGCAAAGTGTTTGACCCATAAATACTTTCTCCATTTCCAGGCATGCTCAATTTTGATATCTGATAGCTTGAAGTAATCATATATGATCCCAGATATCTGATGTCACCCTTGTATTGATCTTCGGTCATGTAGAATGACTCAAAGGGTTCCACAACAAGTCTTGGCTTTGTGCCTGTTCCAGTGAGGTATGGGACTCTATGCACATCATCAGGTTTTCCATAAGGACATTCATCATTAAGGTCCTTCCTCATGGCTTCAACTCTCTTGACAACTTCAAAATCCAACCAAGCTTTGACATGATTGGTGTTGATCAAGATTGGCTTATCTTTTCTCCATGCCATAAGTTGTTGATGGATGGGTACTAGAAATCCTTTTTCATTTACAAGCAATTGCTTGAGTTCCAGTATCCAGTATCCATTCCTCTGATGAATACACCTGTAGGAGGAGGAGCTGTTGTCAGTCTTCACATACTCAATTATGGCTTCTTATGGCCTGAGTGGAAGTTGACATTTTCTTCTTTCAGCTCTCAATCTATTCCTCCTTTGCCTTGAGTTTTCCCTTGGATTGCTTGAAGAACCACTCTGGATTGACTTGGTATTTCCAGAGGGTGTTTTAGCTGCTATTGGCTTTGCAGCTAAGGGCTCAGTTAGGCTATCAACCTTTCTTCTTTTTCTGTGAAGAGGAGCTTCATCTTCATCCTCATCTTCATCATCATCTTCCAGATTTCTCTTGTTAGGTGATTTGCAGCCTTCTTCATTGCCCTGGGATTTGATTTGGCCTTCTTCTCCTTCTTCTTCAGAAGACTCATCAATCCCTATCACTTGTCTTCTCCTTAGAGCCTTGGTACCCCTTGGAGGTTTCCGTGCCCTGTCCCTTGTTGTCATTCCTTTTCAGGAAGTTGCTGAGTGGTGGCCACTATCTGTAGAGCAATCTGACTGGAGGAGGGCTCATTTATTTTGAGAGGTGGTTGTTCAGTTTTTCTTTTGTTTCCTCTTCCTCTTCCTCTCTAAGCACCTTGAAATCCTTCCCCCTTAGTCATTGTTGACTGACTAAGAATCACAAAAGATTCTGAAAGGGAGTCAAAGTTGCCTTGCAGATAGTTGTAAGCAGCAACCAACTTTTCCAGATTAGCCTTGAGCTCCTGATTTTGTTTGATAAGACATGTTTCCTTATCAGTGAGCTCTGCCAGTGGGCCTTGAATAGCATTTGTTGTTCCAGCAGCATAGCTAGCCTCTTCAAAGGCTTTTGCAACCAAGTTTTGGTCATCATCCCTAACCATGCCTAGGTCTTTCTAAGCAATGACCAGACTGGTTGTTCTCTGAGTGATGAGCTCAGTGAATGTCTTCTTCTCTGCAGGGACTGATGCAATGGCGGCTTTATCTTGAGAAGACAACTCCTTTTCAATTTAGCGATGCCGATATCTTCAAGTATTCATTGGAGTTGACATTTGGCGACTTCTTTGAAAATTTCAGGAGCAATCAGCTTCCTTTTCAAATGAGACACCACCAAGTGCTCATTTCGGTGTTCTGCCAATTTCTTCTCTTCTTCATCATCTGAGTCATCAGCCCAGTGATCTTCATCCTTTTGCACTTCTTCATCAAGGTTTCTGAAGGCGGCAACCATCTCAGATATGGGTTTCTTGCCTTTGGAGGATGGTTTCTTTGGTGAAGATGCAGCCTTAACATCATGCTTTTCTTCAGATACTTGTTCAATATCTAGCTCCTTAGCAAAATAATCAACAGCGTCCCGGAGCCCTTTAATCTCAGAGTAAGCTTGTGTTTCTTTGCGCGTTTGTTCTTCAAGTTTATCTAGCTTGACTCTGGATTCAACTATCTTTTCTTCGAGTTGAAGATGTAGATGTTGTTCTTCCTCCAACAGTTGTTTGAGTTGAGCAACTCTGGCTTGTGCATCTAATATTTTCTGAGTGTTGTCCTCAGAGTGCTCAACTACTTGTTCAATAGAGTCTTTTTGTTGGGGAGATGGATGTGTAGACTTCTGAGGAGATGGAGGAGGGGAATTCTGTGAAGTCCTCTCAGTGTGCTTTTCAGCAACTGAGGCATTGTTTCCTTGTGCAATCCCTCTTGTCCCTGGTGCAAGGGCATCATCATCATCCTTTTTGTCATCATCATCCTTGTGATGGTCAGAAGGAGGTTTTTCATAGTCATTTTCATCAGTCTCCTTCTCTTCTTCATCTTCAGAGACCAGATTGATCACTTCTGGAATAGTGACCATTTGCCCATTAACTTCCTCTTGCTCAGAGGGTATGAGCTGTAGAGTCTGGGGCAAGATAGGCTTGAATGCCATCTGCATTCTGGACCATCTGCTTGGTTAAAAGCTTGGATAAGCTTTCTGGCCACTTCCTTGACGAAGTCCTTATGCATTAATGTTCCAAAAGAGTATTGTTGAGTGGGGAACATAGCATGGACATAATTTTTCAAGTCAAGGGCTCGTTCTCTCCTTATGGGGTGATCGGTCACCTTTATGATCTCAGATAGATCGGAGCATCGAAGCTTTTGCCATTTCTTGAAGCATTTTAGGTGCTTTGGAAAAGTGTGTTCCTTGAAGAAAGGAAGCAGGTCCTTATTTTCATTAACAAGGACCTTAGTGGCACTTGTTTGAGACTGAAAGAAAGAGTTCTGAATTAGTTTCAAAACTATGGTAGATATCTGGGTTTTAGAGTAGAAAGGTATCTGAGTTACCTGTGTGATAGGCTCAGATGACTTGACTACTGAGGTTCCAGGTGCCTCAGATATCTGGATATGAGGAGGAGATTGGGAAGTCTGATCCTCAGTGATCTTTCTTTCTATTTGAACCTCCACGGTAGGAGGCTCAGATACTTGTCTTTCAGAGACTTGTGCAGTCTCTAGAAGGTTTTCTTGTGATGAAGGCTTTGATGCCTCATCAATTTCCATTGGTTGCGGGGATTGAGTGGGCAATTCCCCAGCAACTTCTACTTCTTTTTGAACCTGTAAGTAGAAAGTGTCAGTTTGAGAAAAATGATTAGAGATTTGTCTTTAAAGATTATAGGTATCTGAATGAAATACCTTCTCTGCAGAAGATTCAGATACTTGTTTCTCAGAGACATTGGAAGTCTCTGGATTCTTCTCTGAAGAGATAGACTTTTCAGTCTCTCCATTTTTCTTCTCAGTTGGAGCCTATTAGAAACACACACTTAAGAGTATTAGTCACGTGTATAAAGTTTGTATCTGAGATGTTATATCTTAAGGAACTCTCTATCACCTGTAGCACAGGCTCAGATTCCTTAAGAGATGAGGCTGTGGTGGCCTCCTTCTCAGTCTCTGAGGCAAGCTTTCCAGCTTCCTCTTGTTCTTGTGTTTCTAATTCAGCCTGTAACAAAGATATTTTGATAAGTAACAAGATTTAAGCATAAGTTATCACAAGTAAAGAGTTAAGCCATGCAGCTACCTGAGCTTTGTCAGGCTGACTGGTCTCTGGAACTTGTGAAGTTTCCATGCGTTGGTCTTGTTGTTCTTTGACCACTTCTTTTTTGGAAGTTTGAGGTACTTCGGACCTTTCGAGTGTCTGACTGTTGCCTCCCGGTTGATCATTACGGCGGATGTCTCAGTTTGATCCCTCTCATTGAGTTGGGGAACCTGCTCATTTACAGGATTTTCTTCAGCAAGGAAAGATTCTGGTATCTCATGCTGTAACTCAAGTATCATCTCAACAGCATCCACTATTTGCTGTTGTGGTTGGTGTGGTGATTCTGATCTGGATGAAGAAGGTGATGTTGTATGGGGCCTATCCAGTTCTGCTTGAGACAGATTTTTAAGTGTTGAGGCAATGACAGTATCCTCCAACACTAAGTTTCCACTCATCAGAGCATCTTCAATATGCTTAAGTGTTACTTGCTCTGATGGTGTGTTTTGTCCAGTGACCTTGGACACAGTTGCTTCTTCAGCAACTTTTGAACTAGTTGCCTTCTCAGCAACCTCTACACTTGTTGCTCTTTCAGTAACCTTGGGGATTATGGCTTCCCCCTCATCTTCAGATTCCTCATCGAAATTTGGGACTGAATTATCAATAATCCCTGCTGCTTCTGCAGAGAGTGTTTGAAGTTTCTCACTGCTTTTATCAGTATTAATAAGTTCATCATCAAGGCACTCTGCAGCATTAATGAGTTCATCAGCTGTGGTCTTAGCAGCATTGATGAGTTCATCTTCATTGATGAGTTCATCAGCAGTGGCGGCAGATATCTGAGAGTCAACATCCACAATGGGCATGCCTTCTGATTTGCCAGCAGACTTCTTTCGTGTAGTTCTGGGCTTTTTGGTCGCAACGGAACCCTCAGATACCTCATCAGCCTTTCATTTCTTGGAACCTTTCTGAGACCAGTAACCTTTTTCATCATGTTTGTATACTCATATTTGTAGAGTAGGTTACTATTGGCAATGTCTGCTGTCTCTCTTAGCTCAATGCCAAGGCACTCCAGTAAGTAGCATATCTTCAATCCATAGCTTACTGTGGCTTTTGGCTCAGTAAGGCCCTTAACAATTTTAGGCTCAAAGCCTTGTATCTTCTTCACAAATTTCATGAAGGCGTACTTCCCCCAATTAAAAGGGTTTTTCAGCCTTTTGTTCTGTTGATTCAACAAGAACATCATCATCCAGCGTTCTTGGCTTATCTGGTCAGCTCCTCCTTGTAGACCATCAAAGCATTTGTGAAGGATACATGCCAACACATCCCAGTGGACCAACAGATGTCTAGTCCTTATGTCAGCAAGCTTGAAGTCTATGGGTGTGTCAGGCTTGTCAAGATCACACACATCACTGTAGAGCTTTTTGACACCCTCAAGGAGATCTTCATCCTTGGTGTCAATTTCAAAATCCTTTCCAAGATTTTGAAGCTCAAACAGATCACATAAAGCTGTTTCATCCAACAGGATTTCCTGTCCTTGGACTTTAGTCTTGATAGACACTGTCTCAGTGCCTTCAGAGACTTTGGAAATAATTGTGAAGTTGTTGTAAAACTCCAGGACATCCAGTGAAGAAACTCCACTGGGAAAAACAGATAGAAAACCCTTGATTTGTGCCTTTTCAAGCATATCAAGTACCAACTTCCTGTCAGCCTGGTTTTCTATTGCAGCAACAAGGTATTCCTCAATCATGGAACCACCCCAAATCATCCTGTGATTTGAAGTCCAATGATCAGGATTGAAGTCTCCTATCAATCGATTGTTCGTGATAACCAACACTGGTGCTTGCTTTTCAGCAGTACTAGAGATAGTAGCTTGGGATTTCTGAGTAGAAGCACGTTTTTGAGCCATCTCTTTAAATAGTGAGAGTTTTTGAAAGTCGGAAAGAGATTAAGATGTGAGTTTAGTGATTCTTTGCAGAATAACTAAGCGAAGAACAGAGATTTGCAGAAAACTTTGAAAGGTTTTTGCTATTTCTGTGTAAGTAAGAATGTTGGATTAGGCGAAAGTGATTTCTTTTGCCAAAATCATATATATATAGCATCTTACTCTCAACAGACATATACATACAAATTGATTTTGTACATATGTATCTGTGCAAATGCAGATAGGCATGGGTAAAATTCGTTTTGCATTAAATGCTTAGTGGGCCACGTCTGTGTTTTTACAGTCCACTATTTTACTGAGAATTGATCTCGTCTGTTAAGATCAAACGCCCATTTCATCAAGGGTCACGATTGCTTTTTCAGCAATGATCACAATCAGTAATTGTAATTGTGCCCAATTAATGAAATTTGGCGTAAGGCTTTCTGAATTACATCTCTTTTCTGTGACTAGGGGACAGTCTTTGGACTTATGTAGTCAGTTCAGAGACTGTGTGTAACTTAACATATAAATGGAAAGATACAAAACACCAGAGATGTAGTTGACTGAATACAGTTGTACCACATTTCTCTTTTGTGTTCCCCCTCACTTTGTAATCTCACAGATATCTGAGTACCCGTCTCAGAAATATTTGAAAGACACTTTTACCCATCCTTTTAGTATATGAGTTCCCGTCTCAGATACCTTTTTGCCTTAGATATCTGGATACCCGTTCCAGATATCTTTCTCCTCGAGTTCCGTGACGAGATTAGAACTTTTCAGTTCCTTCGGTAGCTCCATTAACCCAAGACTATGTCTCAAGGTTAAGAACCTGCTTTCTTGCAAAGGCTTTGTAAAGATATCTGCAAGTTGGTCTTCAGTACCAATCTTGAGTATCTCTATATTGCCTTTTTCAACATGGTCTCTAATGAAGTGGTCTCTAACATCAATGTGCTTTGTTCTTGCATGAAACTTAGGATTCTGAGTTATGGCAATAGCACTTGTGTTGTCACAGAAAATCGGAGTTTTCTCTTCATTGATCTCATAATCTCTGAGTTGTTGTTGTATCCACAATATATGTGAAGCACAACACCCAGCAGCAATATATTCAGCCTCTGTGGTGGATGTGGCAATTGAGTTTTGTTTCTTGCTGAACCATGATATTAATCTGGCACCAAGAAATTGACAAGTTCCTGAGGTGCTTTTTCTATCAAGCAATGATCCAGCATAGTCAGCATCAGAATAGCCAACTAAACTCAATCCACTATCTTTTGGATACCACAATCCAACTTCTACAGTACCCTTTACGTACCTTAATATTTTCATAGCAATGTTGTAGTGTGATTGCATTGGATTTGTTTGAAATCTAGCACACACTCCAATTGCATATTGAATATCAGGTCTACTTGCAGTGAGGTACAATAGAGACCCAATCAATTTCCTATACTTGTGTTCTTCAACACTCTTGTCAGATTCAGTATAGATCATTTTGGTTCCAATGCTCATAGGTATCTTAGCATTCTTTTCAGAAGGCTTTAGATTAAACTTGTTGAGCATATCTTTTGCATACTTTGTTTGACTAATGAATATTCCATCATTAAGTTGTTTGACTTGCAATCCTAGGAAGTAGATTAATTCTCCCATCATGCTCATCTCAAATTTACTTTTCATGAGCTCAGGAAAGTCTTCACAAAGTTGTTTGTCTTTAGATCCAAATATAATGTCATCAACATATACTTGAACTAAAAGTAGTTTCCCTTCATGGTTCAAAGTAAAGAGTGTTTTATCAACATCTCCTTTCTTAAAGCCACTTTCCAGCAAGTATTTGGATAAAGTATCATACCATGCTCTCGGAGCCTGTTTCAGTCCATACAGAGCTTTCTGAAGCTTATAAACCATTCTACTTTCTGTGGAAACCTCAAAGCCTGGTGGTTGTTCAACATAGACTTCCTCAGCAAGTTCACCGTTTAGGAATGCGCCATCTGATAAACTCTAAAGTCATTATGAGCTGCAAAGGCTAGAAATAGTCTAATTGCATCCAATCTTGCAACTGGAGCATATGACTCCTCAAAACCTAGTCCTTGTGTCTGGGTGAATCCCTTGGCAACCAACCTTGCTTTGTTTCTGGTTATTTCACCAGACTCATTCATTTTATTTCTGAAAACCCACTTGGTTCCAATTACAGATATTCCGTCAACAAATGGAACCAGTTTCCAGACTTTGTTTCTCTCAAATTGATCCAACTCTTCTTGCATTGCAGATATCCAATCTTGATCCTTCAATGCTTCTTCTATAGTTTTAGGTTCAATGTTTGAGATGAAACATCCATAAAGAGAGTCAGCAATTGCTCTCCTAGTTCTAACTCCTTGGTCTAAAGGACCAATCACATCCTTGGCAGGATGATTTCTTATACATTTCATAATGGGTTTTGAACTAGTAGGATCAATATCATTTTGATCTGAATGTGAATCAATATGATCTTGATAGGATACTTGTGCAGTATCTAAGATATCTGGCACATGGAAAATGTCATGGATATCTGACACTTTTTCAGTGTTAGAGATATCTGGAATTTGATTTTTCAGCAATCTCATTCTCAGAAACCTCTTCATGATGAAGGTTCTCAGTAACCTGTTCCATTTTTGGAATTCTCATAGGAAATTCTTCATCATGTCTTAGAGTCATCTGGTTGTTACTAAGCAATGGTTGATTTTCATCGTCAGATTCATCTGGTTTAGCTCATCAACTTTATATATTATATTATATTATACTCCCTCTATTTCAGAAAAAGTGTTACAACTTTCCGTTTTCGGCGTTTCACTAAAAGTGTTACAATTTCCATTTATGGAAACTAATTAAATAATAAAACTCCCTACCTTTCACTTTTATTACAATATGCCACTCATTTAATCTCTAATAATCATGGGGCCCACTTGTACTTTCTACTTTTTCTTAAAATTGGTGCAAATCCAAATTGTAACACTTTCTCCGAAATGGAGGGAGTATTATATTATATTATATTATATTATATTATATTATATTATATTATATTATATTATATTATATTATATTATATTATATTATATTATATTATATAAGAACACTCAACTGATAATCAAAGCGTTAAAATATTAGCCTCAGTTCCTCACGTTTAACCTGGCAAAACTTTATGCAACAAAATTCCCCCCCCCCCTATTCGGAATCTACTCAACCGTAGAATCAAAATGTATAATTGAAAATATAAATATCTATTATATATTAATTGAAAATATAAATATCTATTAATATAAACATAAATATTTTTCGGAGTTTTGTAGATAAATTTATATGAGACTTAATAAAAACTATATATGCAGCCAACATACAAAAAAATAAACAGTGAAATATATACTTGTTGAAAATGCAATTAATTCCACAAAATTCCACGTCGGATTGAATTAATTTAATAAATGCTCTGTTTTTTAAATTTAATTATTTCATTTTATCTTATTTAATAAATTTATATTTTATTTTAATAAATAATATAGTTTATTTAATAAATAATAGTATTCAAGATTGATGTCTATGGATTCGTCTTGTCACGGGGAATTCAAATATATGTTCAATATTTTATTCGGATTTTTGTAGATAAAGTTATATGGGATTTAATAAAAATTATATATACAGCCAACATACCAAAAATAAACTGTGAAATATGTATATACCGATTGAAAATGCAACTAATTCCACGTAGGATTGAATTAATTTAATAAATACTATATTTTTAAAATTTTAGTATTTCATTTATCTTATTTAATAAATTTATATTTTATTGAATAAATAAAATAATTTATTTAATTAATAATAGTATTCAAGATTAGTGTCTATGAATTCGTCTTGTCACGAAGAATTCAATAATATGTTCCATATATTTTTCAGATTTTGTTAGATAAAGTTATATGAGATATAATAAAAATTATATATGCAGTCAACATACAAAAAATAACATTGAAATATATACTAACTAAAATGTAACTAATTCCACAAAATTCCACGTAGGACTGAATGAATTTGGTGAGATTTAGACAATTGTGTTTTACATAATAATATATATGGATAATAAAAGTGGTGACCTATCTGGAGTTTGTCTATGTAGCATGCCTCTTTTGAATTTAATGGAGTTTCATTCACAAAATTAAATCAAAAAGAAAATAGTAATTTAAAAGTATACTGTTTATTTTTTGTATGTTAACTACATACTTTTATTAAATCACATATAACTTTATCAGCGAAACTCCGAAAAATATTTTGAACATATATTTATATTCACCGCGACAAGACGAATCCATAGACACCAATCTTATATATTATTATTAATTAAATATCGTATTTAAATATATTAAAATATCATATCAATTTGTTTAATGAGATCTATTGGTTGTTTAAATTCTAAATTTGGAAAATAACCCATGGAACATTTTAATCTTGACAATTCAATGCATCTTATAACTTCCACTATTTATATTTTTAGTATGTTCATTACATATATAGTTTTTATTAAAACCCATATAACTTTATCACCAAAACTACGAAAAATATTTTGAACATATATCTGGATTCAACACGACGAAACGAATCCACAGACATTAATTATAAATATTATCATTAATAAATATTTAATTCATTAAAATAAAATATAAATTTATTAAATGATATATATTGGTTGTGTAAATTTAAATTTTGAAAATAAACTATGAAACATTTTAATATTTAAAATGCAATGCACTTGATAACTTTCACTGTTTATTTTTAGTATTTTGACCGCATATAGTATATAGTTTTTATTAAGTCCCATGAATTTATCTACAAAACTCTGAAAAATATTTTAGTTAATTAAATAAATCATTTATTCATTAAAATAAATATAAATTTATTACTGAAACTTATTAGTTGTAGACATTTATATGAACTTATCTACACTTAAAACTCTTAAATATATTTGAGCATATATTAAATTCACCGTGACAAGACGAGTCCATAGACAACAATTTGAATATTATTATTAATTAAACAAATTATTGTATTCACTAAAATAAAATATAAATTATTAAATGATATAAAATGAAATATTGGAGTTTTAAAAATAGAGTATTTATTAAATATTTAATACTGCTCCATTCATTTAAAAGGAAATTAATAGTTATTGAGATGCCCAATTCTAATTTTGACTTTACGGCTGAGTAGAGCGCAAATAGGGGTGTTATTAGTGTTGTTGTTAGGAATCATGAAGGCAATGTTATTGTTTAACGTCAAAATTTTATGTCTTATGGTCGTTGAAACTACGGAAGGGTTGACAGCAAAATTAACAATTAAATTTGTTCAAGGTTTGAGTCCCAACATGTATTAATTGAAATTGATTGTTCTTTGGTAATTAAATCTCTTAAATTTTTAAATTTTAGATTTGCTCTTTTTTTTACATTTTCAAAGAAACCCAGACATTTTTAATATATAATGGAAGTATCTTTTGAAAAGAAATTGAAAAAAAAAGTGTTGAATATTTGAGTAGCATAGAATTTTGAGATTGCATACATGAACTAAGAATAAAGGTAATTACTGGTAATATTAATCATAGTTTGAAATGTTTTAACTAGAAGAAACATAATCATTATATCTTAAATTAAAGACAAAATCGACAAATTATACAAATAATTAAGTGTGCACATGCGGAGCCAAAATTCAATTAAAAATAATCATATAGGTGAATCACTTAGTGTGGCTGGGGAACCCTAATGAGTAAAGTTATACATTTTAATTAAAGTTATTTATTACATATTAAATTAACTCATACTCCCTCAATTTCAGAAAAAGTGTTACATTTTACTATTCTGCGGTCAACTGTCTCCACGTTTGACCACAATTTACTCTTAAAACGATATTAATAAATAAATTATTAAAATTATATAATGAAAATTTAGTAATTAAATTTTTATTATATAATTTTATTAAATTATTTACTATAATCGTTTATGAGTAATTTGTGGTCAAACTCGAAAACAGTTGACCGGTCAAAGTCAAAATGTAACAATTTCTCTGAAATGGAGGGAGTATTTATTATGGAGTTATATTACACAAAATGATTGGCCATTTTTTATTTTGCAAGGAGGCTGGGATGAAATAAATTTTTAGATGGACACTCAATAGGTTTTGTTAACTGCATACGCAAAGTATAATAAGATATCACAAAGCAAGATTGTTTTGTTTGAAACATTAATTTTTTAATCAATAACTACTCAAAAAAATAAAGAGAGCATATAAGATACGACTCTTACAAGAGTCAGGACACTATTGAGCACATGCCGGACTATATCTTACTACACTGGAATTATATCATTTTACTTTTAAATGGGTCGGGTTCAATCTAACCCGTTCAAAATAATGATGTTCAGGTCCAGGTCGGGCATATATTCAAACCCGTTCCAAACCTCTGTAACAAGACCCAAACCACAACATTCTATGGTTAAATTATTAAAATGTACATTTTTTCCGGGAGAGGGGGGTATGCTGGGGTGGGTGCAAAAAAACCACCATAACATGTGGAATTATATTTATAAAATAATATTTTTTTGTGTATGTGATGAGGAACCACATAAACGGCCACCGAAAACACATCAAGACCCAAAACTGTACTAGGCTGGTTCATTACTATGTGGACCATAATGGGCCTCAGTCAGTAACCTCGCACGTCGCCCGAAGTCCATAACTCCATATGACCTGCTTTCATTTCATTTTCCTATTTACGTGGATCTATTCGGTGCAGAACTAACATGAGGGCTATCAATAACCAACAATGTGTTAATAAATTAATATAACTGAACTTCCTTCCCACCTCTTTATAAGTTCAGTATTTTAGATGATATAAAATTCTATCAGATCCTGCTTGTAATTTGATAATCCATAAATACTTTCGATGAATAAATATTGGTAAACTAGTTTTTTTAAAATATTAAAGTAGTAGATTGAAATAATTAAAATATATGAGAGATAAATTATAATTCAATAAAAAGGTGGTTATTAGTTTTAGTATTTTTCTAATATTCTATAAGATATTTTAGCATGGCGTATATAAAAAGATACATGTATTGATTAGCACGACGAAGGGAGTACTTTTAAATATGATAGGAAAATTTAGTGTTCATTTGAGGCGCTTCGATGATACTTTTTCAATTGTAATGAATTGAAAACAATTAGCTTTTATGAAATACCGTCTTTCAGATTTACTGCATGAATATCATATATTTAAAAATGTAGATGTCACAAACATTTTTTTTTTTTTTTGAGAGAGTCACAAACATTTATTAAGCATATATAATATTTGAAGCGAAATATACTGGAACAGGAGTATGTTGTTAAATATGTGATGTGGTATACGGGAAGTTTGTAATCAACATCATGTGGGGATAAATTTGGTATATCCAACGGTTGTGAGTAGAGGGTATTGTGACTTGTCGGGTTATAATAACACATTAGTTAGTGATGTTAATAAAGTAGTTCACAATTAAAGAATAGGCTTTTGATTTGATTTTTAGCAGCAAATTTTGAATTTATTACGAATTAATCTTAAACCGCATATACAAAATATTTAATTAAATTATATAATGAAAATTTAGGCAATAAAGTTTCATTATACAAAAAAATGTTGAACATTTTTCATTTGCAGTTTAAGATTAATTTGTAGTTAAAATTAAAAAAATTTGACTGCAAAAAGTTAAATTGGAAATCTATTTCCCGAACGGAATAAGCAGTAACTACCACACCGCAAGCGAGCGCATTGCACCTGCCGGTCAACACGTCGGGCAGCCGTTAGATTTGTGCTGAATTATTGTTAGTATCATATAGCTAGCCGGCTTCACTAGCCGATCTGACCGGCTCATGAGCTGACATATACTATGAATTATCAATAGTGATTTACACACAACTCACGTGTAGATTTTAATGCCATAAAAAAGAGTAAATTTTGCCGATATCTCCGCGCTCTCTCGGAGATACACATATGAAACATCACATATTTTATAACAAATATTATATGTTTAGTCAAACATTACATATTAAAAATGCTGATGATGCAATTATAATGCATATTTATCATACACCGATGTTTGAATTTAATCATATGATGTCTGAAGTTAATCATATGTGATATAAATCTGGTCAATCCGACATACGATATCTTGTAAAAATTTGTAATAAAAATGGGGGTATATAATATATCAGGTCAATTTTATATGGCACCACTTAAATTTAATCAAATTACATATTACTCTTCGGATTTCAAATAATTTTATATATAATAGAAATTTTAATTTTTGAGTTAATCAAATCTGAATTAAATGGAAAACGAAATTAATTTGGCTTGGTTTTAGTTTATATGTTTCATTCTATTACACATTTAAAATTGTCAATTTTTTTGAATAACCCGCATAACTTATTTAATTTTCAAAATAGCAACAAATATTATTGTCAATACCATTTATATTTCAAAATATACCCATAGTTATAAAAATAATAGAAAGAAGCTTCCATGTAAGCTCGTTATTCTTCCACATCACCTCTCCATCGACCTTCAGAACAAACCTTCTCATTTCATCACATCCTTGCACAAGCTCTGATTTGGAGCTTCAAATTGGAGTAGTTACAAACACAGTTCCATAGGAGTTGGTGCTCCAAATTGATAGCTCCAAATTAGTCGAGCTATTAATGCTCCGATTTGGAGCTTACCAGGATTTCAAATGCTCCAAATATGAGTTTTTAGCACCTTTGTTTTGGATCTTTTACTCATAAGTTATTTTTTGTCGTTCAACGTAATATTTCGACATCAATGACTTAAATAGTATAGTATTGTCAAATGTAAATATCCTAAATACTTATAGTTTACATAAATAAGTCTAACTTAGTCAACTATTTCATTGTTCATAAAAAAGGAAAAACCACAATGGGCATACACCCCTACAAAATGGAAGGTGTCTTTCATAGTTCGCACAATATTGCAATGTTCTCCCAAAATTTAATTGATGACCCTAGTTGTTAGGGATAAATGCAGAAAAACAACAATCTCCTCGCAAGTTTACGTATGCAAGATGGATGCTTTCACATTTGCAAGGTAAGTAAGATGCTTAGGGTTGGGTTGGGGGATCATCCACACAAGTGCTCCCCTCTCTGTTAGATTTAGGGTGAAGTAGTTAGTTTTCTTTTGAAATAAAAAAAACTTGTGTCTCAAGTATACTCTTTCTATTTTCTTCAAATTTTCGAAACTTCACTTTTAGGGGGAAGACTCATTCAAAGTTCAAAGTTAACATACAATTAATATAGTAGCTATGTGTTAGACTCTCTCCACATTATTGAGAAGTCTCTCCACATTATTGAGAAGTCAAAACATGTCTTTTATGTTTAGTAAATGTTTATTGGAATTGAACTCTTCCATGTTATTTGGCACACAAATTTAATTGACCAAATTATAATTGAGTTTTAAATAATAAATAGTAACTAAATTTTAATTGAGCTGTGAAAAATTGTATTTAGATAGAGTTGAAATTTTATGAGAGGGTATGAGTGAATTAAATTTGCAATTCAAGTAGGATTATCTATAATTGAATTAAAGTTGCAATACAAAGAAACTAAGATTTTGGCCTCTTTAGACAACTTCTTGGCCGCGCGGCGAAAATTCGCTAACTTGTCGTGCGGTTAGATGGGTTTTCCTTTGATTCTTGAACGGTTTCTTTTTTCATTGATAATATGAATCGTTATAGTTTGATGCTAAAAAAAAACACACAACTTTTTGTTACAATTAATATGCCGATATTAACGATAATTTATTTTATTAGACATCGTCATCATACAATCATGTTAACAATAGACTAGGGAAAACAAATCAGTTTACAAATCACAAATGACCATAGAAAAAACATAAAAATACTGTAGCAAATAAATAAACAAATTCAAATGATTTGACTGACCCGACCCAAGCCGTTTTAAACCGAGCCGAGTCGAGCCAGCCGAGCTTTTCCCTGATAGTTCGTCACTCACTATATACATGAACCCCGCTCATTTAGCCAACAAACCATTTCTTCTCCCTCACAAATTTCCAATTGTAACAAACAAAAAGAAAACAGCTCTAAAACAAGCTAAAATCTCCTCTTTTGATCACCTGCAACTGATAATCAATCAATCAACCTTTTTCTAGTACTACAATGGGGATGGTGAGACTAGAGGAGACTCGCAAGGCTGAGCTCGACGAGTTCCGCCGGATGCTCCTCTCCTGCGCGGCGGTGCACCGGCGGAAGGACGACGAGCGGTTAGGTAGAGGCGACGAGGTTGATTTCTCAGCTCGAAACGGTGACGTTTTGGATAGGCTTGTTTGTGTTACTAGTGGCGTGTCCTATCTCGGAATTGCTATTGTGAACCAGCTTCTGGTCAATGGATACTCTGTTCGCATCATTGTTGATAATGAAGGTCAGTTTTGGTTTCAATTGGTTTGATTCAAGTTTTGCATTTTAGGTACTTTTTGGGCATTGTTTTCATAATGTTTGTGAATGAATATTAGCTCGATTATTAGTTGCGTGCCAAACATTCTATTACTGTTTTGCATACTTTTGAAACTGGAAGTTGATTTCATTTCCGGCAAGCGATAGTCGAAGTCTCAATTATGTATTAAATTCTCCAGTTTCGGTATGTTTGTATTCTTAAAATCTCGATTTCGAAATATGTTTAGAATTCTTAAACAGGTATATATTTTTCGAACTTCTCGTGATATTTTGAAAATAAAATAAAATTTATGAAGTACAGAGTGTTTGAAATAGTTTTGAATTCAATGTCGCATTTCATATTGTTGAGGAGGCTTAAAACTGAGACGTTTTGATATGTCTCATTTCGGTGAGATTTCGAATTCTTAAACAACAGAAGAAGACAAGTAGTTTTGTAACTTTTCGTAAACATTCCGGTATTTTTCAAACTTCTCGTGATATTTTGAAAATAAAATGAAGATTTATGAAGTACAAAGTGTGTGTTTGAAATAGTTTTGAATTCAATGTCTCATTTCATATGGTTGAGGCTTAAAAGTGACACGTTTCGGTATCTCTCGTTTCGGTGAGATTTAGAACCATGTCTAGAATCATTCTTTTGTTTGTTATATGTTTTTTAGTAATAGCATAGTATACTGCACTTATTTTTCGATTCCATATTCTCAAGGGGCAGAGTTTGTTGCTGTTGAAGAATCGTAGTTAGTGGGAAATAGACATGACAGTTGATTTCAATTATTTTTCTGGACATGCATTTCAGTGTTGTGATAATGTGATTGTGATGTACATGTACTAACACTTTAAATTATTGTGTTGCTTCCAAATTGTTGATTAGTTTCATTGTGTAATGTCATTTTCGGCCATTGGTTTCTTGATTTATAGGCCAAAACTGGGCTACAAAAAAATCGTTTCTGTTTGGTTGACTGTCATTAACTCATTATGGATTACCCTAGTGCTTGGTACAGTGATTTGGTATCTAATGTATTAATACGAGCAGGGAGTTGTTTATGTATGTTGACAGTTCTGTGTGAGCTTTTCAATATTCAGTTGCAAATTTGTTTTTGGCGTTGAATATATGGCCTCATATTTAATGTCTTCAACCATACATGTGTACCCATGATAAGTCTACGTTTTGCTTGTTTATGTGTCTAGTTGGTTGTTTTAGACTTTTTAATTTCTCTGTTGTTCTCAGGTAGACCCTGTATACAGCTGAACTGTAAACCATGTGGTTGTAATTGATTCATCTAACTAGCACGTGAATAAATTACAATCAATTGGTTTTCAGTTCATTTGTAGAATAGGTCTACCTATGAATTTTCCAATTCTGCATGTTAGTAATAGAGAAGATATTTCACGTAGCCGGTACGGGCTTGGTGCAGACATTGATCTGACTTAATAAAATTTGGGACGATATTTAAAATGTTAAATCGACCTGAATTCAAAAGATTGGAATGCGTTTCATGTTCTGAATGTCCTGTTTGTATTTCTGCATCATATGTATTGGATTGCTTCTGGATGATTACCTCAGACTGTCAGCTTTACCGATTTAACGTACGAATTTATTTGCTAGTGCAGAAGATGTTGAAAAGCTGAGGGAGATGGAAATTTCGGGTGAAATGAGTTTGAATAACTGCATTCTGGATGTAGTCATGGCAAAGCTGTCTGAAGTTGAGAGCTTAGTTGAGGCATTTAATGGTTGCCGGGGTGTTTTTCACACCGGAGGTTTTGTTGATCCTGCTGGATTATCTGGCTACACCGTGAGTATTTCAGTTTTCTTCTTCCCCCCACCAATTTATTGGATGGGTACATGTATGTCTTATTTCTGTAGTCTGCCAATCATAACTGTTAACTGATGACATTCCAAGTTAACACCTTGCCAATTTCGAGAAACTCTCACTATGAAGGCACCGATGAAGGCTAATTTTCATGAGAACTCTAGCCCAAGACTGATTGTTTTGACCAACTGTTACTGTTTAGCTTGGTCTGATTGTGATTCAGAATTTATTTTTTCTGAGTAAGAAATAATTAGAATTTTTGAATAAGCAATTGTCTAGATATAATAAATCTTTTGGATGGAATGTCTTTTTTATTGGTTTGAAAGCTAACTGGTAACAAGTCATACCATAAATTGTGGGTGTATGAAGAGTAATGAGAAATGTAGAAGTCTTGGTGACAATTATGAATCATCTCTCTAATCCGTGTGAAAAGTAGAACAAGTAGCTCTGCCAATGTCTATAGTCGACTAGCATGCAGATTGATGAACGTAAAACAGGTCATGAAAGCACACATGTAGAAATGAAGCTACTCATTTTCGGGTCTATTGTTTGTTTGTTCTCTTGTTTCCTGAAACTCACAGGCAATATATCTCTTTGCAGAAAGCCATGTCTGAAATCGAGGTAAATGCAACCAAAAATGTTATGAGGGCATGCAGGATTTCATCCTCTGTTAGACACTGTGTGCTCACCTCCTCACTTTTGACTTGTATTTGGCGAGATAACTCTTGGGATGAAGTTTCTCACCTGATTGATCACAAGTCATGGAGTGATGAATCTCTCTGCAAAAACAAGAAGGTATTGTTTCTCATGAAAATGCATAAACCAGTCCTACTTGCTGTCATGAATAACAAATTCGTTTATGAAAATCAAATTAAAACAAAGTTGTGTTTCTTGTCTCGTACAAGAAGTTCCTGAATAGTCAATACATTATTCTGAATGCTCAAGAAAAGTGAAATCATACCAGTCACCTGTCAGAGAATCTATTGGAGTGTTTGCATGATGTGCTATATGTAGTAAACGGGCAAATTAATTCATATATTGATTGATATTAGAGAAGAGCTTTTGCTTCTCAAATCTTCCGAATTAGCCCTAGTGAAACGACATTATAGGGATTGAAGTCTCCACAGTTGGCTAGAAATAAGTGTGTACTGTACTGCTAATGCTGTTCCAAGAATCGTGTATTGTAGAGTGTAACATGATTTATTCCCTTACATTTGACAGCTCTGGTATGCACTGGGAAAGCTAAGGGCAGAAAAAGCTGCGTGGGAGATGGCGAAAGAGAGTGGATTGAGATTAACTACCATATGCCCAGGACTCATCACTGGCCCAGACTACCATCTCCGAAATCCAACATCTACTGTTGCGTATCTTAAAGGTGTTCAAGAGATGTATTCATATGGATTACTTGCAACTGTTGACATAAACAAACTTGCAAAGGCACATGTTCGCGTATTTGAGGAGATGAAGAAGGCAATATCTGGAAGGTATGTTTGCTTTGATCGCGTAATTGAACGAGGAGATGAGATTGAAAAGCTGGCTCGTGAGACGGGCATCGATCAAAGCTTAATAAGAGGGGGAGCCTCTTGCAGTTCTAGGACTCGATTTGAATTATCTAATGCTAAGTTTGTAACGTTAATGTCCAGAACTCAAAGATGTAACAGAGAATGATGCTGTATGGATTATGTGGATGTTATTTTGATCGTCCAGATAGTTGCAGATTAGAATTATAATGGCTGTAGATTATGTAATAGGTGTTCATGAAGTTATGAGTTATGACGACACACTTGGCTCTTCTGGGTTCGATTATGAGAATTCTGACCAGTTGGGGTGAGACTAGGGGCTGTAAATTGAGGAAAATTATTACTTGGCCAAGATTACATGAACTTTCATAAAGCATGATCAGTATTGTCACATCACATAATCATTAAGTGTCTTGCACTTGTTTGATATCAGATAAGATTTCTAACCAACTATTCATAAAATTAATTGTAGACGCAGTACCACGTAAGTATTTTCCGTAAATTTCAAGGTCTAGATCTGATATTTATCTATTTATGTAGATTGAGATCAAGTCCAAACCAGATCTATTATTGATCCACTTTATGGATCTAAATTGGATCTGGATCAAATCTAGATCGAACTGGATCAATCTCTTTTTTTTTTTCTTTCTTCAAATTTCTAGGAAAAATATAGCAGGCATTTAACAAACTATGTCAGTTGAAAACAACACTTGAAGTTGAACACGATCAATTCAAAATTCACAAACTGGCGCAAGCAACATGATTTGTATTGAGCAACAAAATAACAAATAGACCAGTACTACCGCTAACTGGCGTAAACTATCAGGAGCAACATATATTCTATATATATATATATATATATATATATATATATATATATATATATATCATCATCATATATTGAGAAATTTCAACAATCAAAAGTAATCCAAGATGATGCTTTAAATTTGCTCGAACAAGCATATACTTGATATGAATGCAACAGGAAACTGGAGTCCTATTAGAGTATGCACCCTTAAGTCTTGTTTGTCAAAATGCAACATGATATAATCGCTTTCAGACTTTCACTAATTGGATATGAATTTTGTGACTTTCCTGGGCTTTCTCTACTAGCCAAAAATATTGTTGCAGAGGAAAAGGTAATCGGAGAGAATAGTCAATTATGAAGAGAGAAGGAAGATGGAGGCGTGAGTTCTCCTCCAGCAGGCAGCAACTGTTAAAAAAAATTAGAGTTGGGGAGAAAATTAGATTGATCTGGACAAAACTAGATCCATCAATGATTTTCCCTAGTCCAATTAATATGGTTCAATATAGACCCAATGTAGATATGATTTGGGTTGGATTTCTAATTAAAAATTAGACTTTGATAAAATCCTTATAAATGGATTTGATTTCCAGGTCTACCGTGAGACCCTCTTATTCAAGTTGAAAGAGCAATGTTATCGAAAAACAAGCCTCAAGAACAAAGGGACAAAAACTCCGAGTTTTGGCCCCATTACAAGTGAGACCGCAACCTGAGGATGCAGCTTGGTGTGGCTGTAGAGCCACTGGCCTGACCTCAGGGGTCACAGTTTTTCAGTCTTTTTTTCCAGATTTTGATCATCTTTTTCGTAAATGTACACTGTGTAGTTATTATCCATTACTTGTAACTGAAGTGCTAACGCACCTCATGGAGTGTTTTAACTTGTGGGAAATGATTTAAAGGAAGCACATATCATCACACTTGAAAATTATTTTTCCTCATTGCTCTCTACACTCAATCCTACTCAAAGTAAATTCATCGGATTTGAATATAGAAATGCTCCTTAGTCGTCTTAGTACAATTTTATCCTGAGAGACAATTGTCATAACACCGTAACCGTCATAGTTGGGGGCAAATATTACCTTAAGGGTATATAGGCGGTCTAACCATCAACTCTTTGTTATTCACTTGTCCTCTTCATACACAATCCTCTTACTCCAGAACATCAAAATATCCAATAGCTTTCACTCAATATATTGGTTCAACTAAAATCTTTAGACAAGATCAATGGAGGATGCATGATATAAAACACCGGCTAACTATCTACTCTTAGAAGATATTTTAAGTGGTATTCGAGCTGCACTTTTAAGACTCCTGCGGTTAGGGCTCCCTGCCCTAACTCGACTGGGAGACCCGTCCATTCTTCGCTGAGTGTAGCTAGGTGGAATACATTGTATCGCATACTGCATCTAGACAAGAGCCTTGTTTCCTAATTCATGTGAAGAAATATAATAGAATAGAGGATGTCATCTTCCATATGTGGAAGAAGCTGAGTATTTTTATACAACTGAATTTTGTATTTTGTATGAATGGACAAAATGCTGACATGCAAGATTGTGAAAGATTGTGTCAAGTACAACAAAACTATAACTTACAAAGAGAATATCCACTTCCAATTGAAGTTATGGAATTTAGAAATTGAATTATTGCCTGTACTATATTCAATATGAGCTTCTAGTTTGGCTTTTGGGTGCCCTGAAGAATGATGTCCGTGTAATGGACGATACCCCATGCTTTTCATCCTTGTTCTCTGCGTTTGGTTCACTAATGTTCTTGGTAGCTGTATGACAAAATCATGAGTGATTAAACCTGGCATTCCGGTCATTCGGATCAGATTGTTTGGGTCTATACTTTGTTTCAATTCGGGTCAATTTCGGATCGGATCAGGTTCGGATCGGATCGGGTGATATTCGGGTTTGGATCTTGTTCGGGTTCGGGTCATTTTCGGATTATAATATTTCGGGTCGCTTTGGATGAGATCATTTCGGGTCGGGGTCACTTTATATTCGGGTCAATTCGGGTTCAGGTGTTATTCGGATTTGGGTAATTTTCGGATTAAAATATTTTGGATTGTTTCGGGTCGAATATTTCCGGATTCGAGTGTTATTCGGATTTGGGTCATTTCGAATTAAAATATTTCATATTGTTTCGGATCGGGTCTATTTGGATATGGGTGTTATTCGGATCCAGGCCTTTTTTCGATTATAAATCTTCATGTAATTTTGAATCGGATTATTTCATAAATAAAAATTCGATTTGAATTTGTGTCTTCACTTCAATTATAATAGTTTGTTTCATTTTGGCTCAGTTTTATATTGAGTATATGTGACCAGTTGTGTCATTTTTTAATCGGATCTAATTTTAGTCTTTATATACAATGAAAAAGAACTTTGTTTATGTACATATGTTTAGTTAATGACTTGGTCTGTTTGTTCATTAGTATAACCTTTGAAACATATATGATGATAAAATTGAAGTTAAAACTACTTTTAATAAATATTAATTTATGAATAATCAAAATTCAAAGAAGTCAAATATCTGAGCAAGAATTACAATGAGGCATAAAATAAAAGTAAAAATAAATGGGTGACTCGAAAAAGTAAAAATATATGGATCGATAATTAGTTATGACTGTTATATTGTAACATGTGAAGGGTTTCATTATGGGAGGTAATTGGTAAAAATAAAGGGGGGATTCGAATGTAAATATTATGGTTTCTGAATAGAATAACACAAAAGAAACATGATACGTTACTCCGAAGACTATAAAGCTCATTTCCTGTAGCTTATGTACAAATTGCTTCTGGAATCCTTGACTAGTTACGGACAGTAAAATGACATCCTCTCTTGATTGTGAAGAAAATTACATTTTTATATATTTTGTGGTTTATTGTACCTCCATAACAATATATACAACATCCTCTCTTGATGTTTTATCTAAATACGGACATAAATATAGGATTAAAAGCTTCGTAGATCGGATGATTTCGGGTCAATCTAATTTGGGTGGGTTCGGGTCAAATCTAATTCGGGTCATTTCGGATCGCATGAGTTCGGATCGGATGATTTCGGGTCATTTCGGATCGGTCGATTTCGGGTCATTTCGGATCTGCTGATTTCGGGTCAATTCTAATTCGGGTGATTTCGGGTCAAGTCTATTCGGGTATTTCGGATCGGATGATTTCGGATATGCCGGGTCAATTCGTGTAATGGGTCATTTTCGGATATGACAATTTCAAGTCAATTCGGATTCGGATCGAGTACAATTGTAATTCAAAAAGTAATTGTATGAAAAGATTCGACTACGCTAAACAAAGGGTGACATGGTATGTTAATCATTAGTATCATCTCATCAAGATTACTCAGAAACATTATATTCAATGAAATTCTTGGAATCGAATTGAATTGAATTGAATTAATCGAATCGAATTTGTAGATAAAATATAATTAAGCGAATCGAATCGAATGAGTTTTCGATTAAAGAATGCAGACTTACTAGTTTTAACTCCAGAAGTAGAAGCAGACGTTGTATGCCAAGTAAGAGGTAGTACTATATATATCCACTCCACCATCAAATTGTTTTCTCAACACTTACCTTCTTATAAATGTTAGAGTTAGCTTTCACTTTAACAAAATGCTAAAATTTTCACATCTGTAAAAGTAAATTATGAGAATTAAAAAATTCAGGGATTTACTACCATAACCTGCACTTATTATCAGATGTTTTTATCACATCTCGTTATCACATTCCCACTCTTGCCAGTTGCCCCATCCAAATAGTAGTTCGATAGACGATACATGGTATCCTTTATGACGAAGTTGATGCATTTGTTAGATGTAGTCTAAAATGTCAATAAAATGAAAATTGATGTAATATAAAAAGGAGAAATGTAAAAAAAAAAAAAAAAAAAACGAAATTAAATCTAGCTTTGCGTCTTACTCACGTTCGTGCCCTCTCCACCACCTAAACAAAACCAAAAATGAAAATTAGACTAAGCAAGAAAGGAAAATTAAAGGAGTGGCTTTTAGTCGACCAAAGACATTTTCCTATTTTGGTTGACAGTGAAAATATTTAATTGATTAACCATTTTATTTTATAATACAAACTTTTTTTAAATAAAGTATAATTTCTCTCACTATCTGGATAACATAAAAGTGAATATTAAATTACCTAAATAATGCTTTGCTGTAAGTCAAGATTTAGAAATCATTAGAAAATAATTTCAAGCGTCACTACTCTCACCCTCAATATATATGCAACGCGCACACAGTCATTCGTTCTACTAATCTCATCTTCTCTTTGAGAGACTTAACAAGCTCTCAAAACTTTTTTCTACACAAAATAAAAAGAAAAGGAAAATACACATCTTGATGATCTCATTTCTTACAAAATTGCAACGAATCAGTTTAAGAGCTTCTCTTTGTCATCTCCAGTAGGCAATAACCCTGAACCTGCGATCGTTTTCGGCTTTTTGAGGTATGTGCTTAATTCATTGGCTTGGATTTATGATTTTTTGTAAGCATGACTTGTTGTTAGCTTGTTCGTGATTGGCGAATTCTGAGTCTCGAGTTTGAGAGATGTGAATGTTGATTAGTTCGAGTATAGCTGGTAGCTTGTTTAAAATGTGAGTAATTCAATTCATCTAATTGGTTCATGATCATGAAGGCACGTAAATTTTAGAATACCTGGTAAAAATGTTATGACATTCTATTTTTAGGGATACTGTTAGCCTTTCAAGGTGATATAATCAATCGGAAACTAATTCAAATTTGAATGTTTGTTAGGATCAGATTATCAACTAATACGAATATATAAGTATATTTAGCTTATTTTGTTCTAGAAACTCAAGTAGAAAATCTTTTGCTAACGAAATATGACGGTGTCTCAGGAGTGAAAATGTAAAAGTTAAAGACTGCGATTAATCCAGCATCCAGTACGTACGTCTAATTCAGCCGAACACGGAATTACAGTCGTATCGGATTCCAGTGAGATTTTGTATGGGAGTATGTATGGTGGCATTAATTGAATTCAGTGTTTATGATTAGTTAGTTCGTGTTGGAAATGACATTCTCTAACGGATTTAATTAGTATAACACCGAATCAAACTCTTTTAGAGCTAACGAAATGGGCTCTCCATAATTTGAGCCGGGTTAGTTCGCCTTGGAAATGACATGACAGCCAAATATTCCAATTTCCTAGGGGTAAGTACTGTCTAGTAACAAATTTAATGAATGCTAAAAAATTCCTTATTTTTATTCACGTTACGTTAGAAACCTTCAACTTTCATACGCAAACTGAGTAAGATCAAACTTGAAAGATATAAATTACATAAATTCATAAATTCACTTTCTGTGTACTCCCAATCACTTTTGTGTGTGTCTGAAATGTGTTTTGCTGCACTTTTTAGTTCAAAGTTCAAACCATCAATGCCCATACCTCTCTTTAGGAATGGACTTCTTGCCGTCTTTAAATTTCATCTTTTTTCTTTTTCTCCCCAGTTAGTGCCTTTCACGTTCCCTTAATTTTTTTAACTCCCCTTCACTTTATTGTGATGACTCTTGTGTTGCTAGAGAAATATTGTCCGTTTGAATTCCAAGATCATGATTTTCTAAGTGATGGATAATGCCGCGTCAAAAGTTTACGTTACAAACATATATGTGTAGAAAATTACGACACAAAAAGAAGTTTATTAGATGCTATGAATGCAACCACTATAAAACCCGCACACACGGTGTATTGTATTTCACATATGGACCCACACGAATAGGTGTGTACATAATTCACTCTGGCACAGAAACTACACGTAACCAGTATGACACCTGTAACGCACAAAGTTTGCCTTTGTCTGTCGATGTAATTTCCCAAACATCTGGTAGTTATTTGTAACATTCAAAACTCATGAAATTACACAAAAGAACCTAATAAACGTGTTATTAAAAAATAGAAATGGTACCAGTTTGAAAATCTGAATTCAGTTAGAAGATACTGACATATTATAGGATTTACATCCGAAGTGAAAAGCAGTTTGTCATGAGATTCACCTGTAACTGAAATTTAACCTTATTTTTTACCTGCTGCTGTTTCAATACTGTTCTTTCTGTTCTGTTCTAACTTCTAATAAGAACTAAAGCTGCTTCTTTTAACCAATTTGACTCTACTCTGGCATGGCAAATGAGTGATCATTAAATCCAAACTAAATTAATCAAACCATCTATTTCAGGACAAAAGATTAGAGTTTAAACATTGTCTTTGTCGAAAATGATGACCATGATTACATGTACATCAGAGTCATCAGACAACCTTTCGGCTCATCTACATTTACTTAATTCTCTTCCAACTTGCATATTTGTTAATGCTAAGTATTTGATAAGAATGAAGAAATAATAAGACCCCAACTACTTGGGGAGTTTAGGTTTGTGCTTAGTGAGTATGAGACGAATGAGTAGGGTCGAGTTCGTTATCAGAATTCAATGAGTAGTGATGATAGTTAAACAACATCCAAATTGAGAAGTGTTTGACTCTGACGTACTGAATTACGAATTGGTAAATAGGGTGCGGGATGCCACACCAAGGGTTAGTTTGTAGGCAGAATTTAATGTTTGTTATGTTTGAGTTCCATGAATCTAGATAAAGAGTCTATATAGTTTAAGTGTGACAGTGTGCAAATGACCACAGGGCTAGGTCAACAGAAGATTATAAAATCAGGGATGAAGAACAATCCAGTTCAGCATGGAGAATGAAACCACAAGGCAAGATTAACTCTAGGTAACATCCCATGTGGATTCTCATGCTCTCTTTGGAACTTGCCTTTTATTTTACTCTATATATATTTTGTTTTTATGGGTTTTTATCCTTTAATTTAAGTTTTTAATATTAAAATGCAATCAAAGAGTCAGATCTCAATGTGAATTCCTCTATCAAAAGGTAGTGGTACAAAGCTATATATTAATGAACAATTAAGGAGTAAGCAAACACAATTACTAAGATTCCATTTGGGGAAGAACTACTCACAATTGACCACTTTGATTTACTCAAAGATCTTATGGGTTTTTGAGCTATTAGCTATTGAATAATGAAATATATTTACCTTGAAGAATTATAAACAAAGCAAGTTATTTTGAAACTTTGAAATTTTCATTTGTGAAGTACATAGATGTAATTTTTTTATACGTTGGGTTTTGGTATTAGATTCTTTATGTAGCTTGGAAATCATATTATAATTAATCATTGTTTCACATTCTCGAAATCATTTGTGCACGTAGTTGATTAACAATGTAGTAACGTTTTAGAAAGTTGAAATCGATCGATGTGAGTGAAAAAAACGTAAGTCACACCAATCAAGATCAAATAATTAAAAACTAAAAAATTGAAAGAAGTTTCAACTGATAGCTAGATTGATCATTTTGAGGTCTCACAGCTGTGGAAGTCATTTGTTCAATTCATTTTAATCAGTTCTCCAACGGGCCCTTTCTCCAAATTATTTGATTTTAACATTTCAATGTGTTTTGCACATATGAGATCGGACCAATTTTTAACGATGTTAGGGTTCTTATGAGTTTCTTTGAGTCTCTTCGACTATGTGTCTGGTTCTAGTACCGAATTTACTCACAAACAGGCGAGTAGTTCAATGTTCTTGTGCCACACACAGAACTAAGTACAAGTAAAATTGACTATTCCCAATAGGTTAGACGGTTACCTTGTAGCTAGCAAAAAGGGAAAATTCATAAATACACATGTAAAAACCACTTAAAAACTATCACAAGATAGGCAATTCAAATCATATGCCACAAAATTTTTACTACACCAGTTTCCAACTAAAGGCGTGTATATATAAATGTTTCATCAATTGATCATTAACCAAATACTATATTTTACACCAATCTTTTTACCCAAAGGAAAGAGAAGCACATTGTATTGGCAAAAATGGTGAATAGATGAAATAAAATACGACATTTCAAGTGTTGTCACAAAATTAGGTAACTTGTTCCTGTTGTCTCTGTCAATACGACCCTCACATTCCTTATTAAGGACTTGCCTTTCATTTTTAAGGCTAAAAGATAATCACTACATTTTCATGTTTCACTTTGGCCCTTATCATTTTTTTTTGATAATTTGTACTCTCTTCTCAGCTTTTTCCACTCTCCTGCAATTTTTTGTATTTCCACTATCCTTGATTCATGTTGATATGTCTGCCTCAATTTGTCCTTCAAATATTATGCTTTTAATTTACTAGCTTAATTAGGATTTTAATCAATTTCTAATTTATACCTCCTGAATTTGAGACGGTCACAATACAACCGGTGTACATATCTTACGTGGTCTGCAGCATAATACGATTGCCGATTAGAGTCTTAAAGAACACTAGACTCGACTCGAGTAAGGTAATCGAGGCTGAGTGTGAGTGCCGTACACGTTTACTTAAAGAACCGAGTCTGAACTCGATAAATTAGGTAATGTAGCTGGATAGAGGTGTGTTGAACCAAATCTTGATTTAAGAAACGAAGTCACCTTAAGATTTGTGTAATGATAGTGTTTGAATCTTTGATTAGATTGAACAAGCAAAGCTAGTTTAGTGGTGTGGAAAAGAGAAAATATTTAGTGAACTTTCTTGCATAATCTGAGGGAATCATACAGGGTTAACTTTTCACGTGGGGTTTGATTAATTTATGTTTACTGCTGGAGAAAGAGAAATGAAGTAAAGAATACCTTGTTATGAGAGGTACCTTATGATATAGACTCTTAACTATGTCAAGATAAGCAGCAAAATTAGCTTGTCTAACGGAATTTCCCCTTTAAGTTGCTTGATAAAATTGCCCAAAACATTAATTAGACTAACATAGAAGCACCTTGAAATGCTGACCTTTTCTCATTAATTGATTCCAAACATACTTAATCTTACTACTTCCGACCTGATTGTGAAATTATTGCCTAAACCAAATCTATAATTTCATAAAAACTTAGCTACTTCTCCAACATTACCCATCTAACTAATATAACTTGGCCAAATTAAAAGTTAATTGAAGTGAGTTTTTGAGTGCGACTAATAGGAGCAAAATTCACATGTGGCATATTGGAGTTTTCTTGAATGTACTGCGTCTTAATTTCCTATATATCTCGATGTTGCAGGCGAATATCATGTAAATTGATGTTTATTTGAAACAAAATCAAATAATCACAAGTCTTGATAGGTGCATGTACGTAGTACAATTTCCAAATCACAGAGTAAGGGTTAAAATTGTCACAAAATATATTCCACTGGTGGCAAATAGTGTCAACTAGCCAAAATTGGAATATGCTTGACTGTAACAATAAAAATCATTCAAGTCATTATTACAGCATCGTCAGAATTATTTTACACTAGACTAGAATTATTAATCACTCCATCTCGAATTCAAACTCCTGTATTTAATTTTACGACATTTCAATTTTAAATCCCCATCACTTAAATGGTAAATATCCACATACATTATTCACTACATATCCTACTTTATTCACTTTTTTTTCTAATTTATTCATTATTTCTACTATTTTATTTACAATTCTAACTAAACCCGTGTCCGAACCTGCAGAAATTTCATTCCCGGGGAGTATTATTTAAATGTGGGTTAGTCTATGGTTATTGTACTGAGAGAGACCCCTACAAGTCTTGTACATAAGGGCACCCCACCCCCACCAATAGTCGGGTCGGTACTCTTGAGTCCATTTCAATGTTCCTTATCGTATACCCCACGCTCCAAAAACGCGCGTGGTGTTATCCTTATCCAGATTCTTTTTCCAGTAAAAAATAAAACCCTCGCAACACTAAATACATGGACCTCTGCACCACTTTGGAATTATAAGCATAATAATTGCTTGCTTCCACTTGTAGCCTACTAGTCTCTTCATTTCTTGTACGCTCTCTCTCATTTACTCCCTTCTCTACTATTCACTTGAACAACCCCCAACTCCGATGTAGTTCCCACCCCTTACTCCGACCCCGGACCCAGTCAAGTTTCGAAAACCGAATAGGACATGATAGTCGAATTGCTAACCACGTGTAAAAATCTGCGGTTTCACACTAAACGCCTTTAAAAGAAAATTGAATTCGACATGATGTGTCCAACGTAGTTTCCACCACTAACTCCGGCCGCATTTGGTATTGAAAATCGACTTCGACATAATAGTCGAAGGTCTAATTAACGATAATATAATCGAATTCAAAATGAAAGTCAAATTGTTAATCAGGTGTAAATATCAGTCAGTCTGACGCCGAACGTCTTTTAAAAAAAAATTGAATTCGACATGATATGTAGTAATGTACACTAATTGCATGCGGTTAAATCGGGTAGAATTTTTGTTTTGACAACTGGATCTGATATGACATTTGAACTGCTAATTAAGAGTAATCGACAACTTACTTGGACAAGACTTTTTCAATAAAATGATTTGACTTGACTCTGCGATTAAATTCCTCATCTAGTATGTCGTACTGTACAACTAAAGTAGACATGAATCTAGTAGACACGGTGGTTCACCCATACTGATAAACTAACTATCTTTCACGACATGTCGTGTACCATAAGATCAAGTTGTCAAACGAGTTCCTAAAACAATAGTTACTGCAATCTACACCAACATAGATACACCCACAATACTCGAAATATTCTCATTACAAGTCTACCGTAAAACTGACAATCCCATGTAATATAACCGTTTATCGTAAAACTGATAATCCAGCCAAATGCCATCATTTACCGTAAAACTTCAAATAATACAGTAAAAAAATCCAATCAAGCTAATGATTTTTTATCCAAATAAAGAAACTTGTAGAGATACAGTACTAGCCATGTTTCTTATCTTTTTTTTGTTACTATTAACTTAGCTACCCCACCCCCCTAATTTTTTTATATACCCCAAACTTTTTACTACTTGTTTATCATTTTCACTTACATTTACACACACAAAGCCATGTTCATAAATGTAGTATATTCTGTCCTAGAACTAGTCCTCTCCTTCACTTAACTGTTGAACCAGCTCTTCAAATTTTCACTTCATTTACACTCAAGAACATTTCTCCCATTCTACTGTTCATCATTTTACTTCCGTATCCACTACGTGCAACTAATCCGTCCCAACTGTACCTCCCCTCACAGGCATTTACTCACATTACACACAAAAACCAACCACATTGCACCAAAATGAGCGATCGGAGTCCGTCACCAGCCTCCTCCTCCTCCACCAACAACTGCCGCCGTCTCCGGCGGCACACGGTGGACGAAGACGTCGGAGATCCGGTGACCTGCACCGGAAAGTCCTGCCAGTCCTGCACCGCCGGAGTGATCGCCGATTGCGTCGCAATGTGCTGCTGCCCGTGCGCCGTCGTCAACATTCTAGCGCTCGCATTTTTCAAATTGCCGTACGCGATGGCGCGTAAGTGCATTCGCCGCCGTAAGAGGCGGAGGATTGCGGAGGAGCGGAAAAAGTGCGGCGGAGAGGACTTTAAAGTAATTTCGGAGAATGTGGAGGGTATTATTGGAAATTTGGATATGGAGATTGTGGGAAATGACATTTTTAGTGCTGAGTTTGATGATAATAGTAAAGTGGAGGATGTTTGGTTAGAGCTTTATGACATTGGGCATTTGGGGTTTGGGAGGGTGTCATTTACTGGATTGCCCTTTCATAATAGGGGTAATTGAGGGAATTTGTATTGTAAAGGATTGGAAGGAAAGCAAAAAAAAATGGTGATTTGGTTTATTCCTTGGAGGTAGAATTTTTTTTCCAAGGTTTTCAACTTTTATACCTTTTTTTAAACTTTGTGAGGTGGAAATGTCCATTTTGCCCTTGATGATGTATGAACTGATGGTGAATTGGTCATTACTGATTTTTTAGTGAAAAGGCGAAGAATGGTACTTTTTACATTGCTGTTTTTAACCCCTGTGTAAATTCTTGTTGGGTAGTTCTTTGTACTTGTGTAGATATTGTCCTTGTTTTTGCATTTCATGTGTAGTTTACTCAAGTAGGTACAAATTTTTTACTTTTTTACTTGGAAATGGCATGCCTTTTGTCACCTTTCTAATTAATTTTGTTGTTCTTCAATGAGTGACAATATATTTTACACAAGGCCAAATATATTACTGTTCTAGCATGTTTATTTCTTTAAAGTGTTTCTCAGCTTTTAATTCTTGATTTCTTACTACTTGTTATACCATATCTTTTTGCTCTGTTTAAATGGTCCAGATGACTATTAAAAATGCTCCATTAGTAGAATTTCGAATGTCACACTTAAATCTCAACATGTGAATTATATAGTGAATATATCTTGTCCGCTGGAATAAATTATTCGACTTTTAGTTTTAGAGTGGAGGTAGAGATGTTAAGCGAATCAAGCCTAAGAAGTATTCAATCCGACTCATTAGAGTTTCAACTTGACTCACTTAATTGATAAGGTATTCGTGTCGAGTTTATGATCCAATTTTATGTCCGTTTATCTAATCGAGCTTGAAACGAATTATATGATAGTCGACTACCTTAGTTTCACACCAATAGTTTATGTATAAAATATAGCACGGGCTACATTGTGTAGTACTAGTCCAAATTAAGTTGATGGATGAGTGTCCATAAATCAATGTTTTAATACAGAATCATATCGTGAAAGATTTCGGTCTCTTTGTGACTTGAAGAGATCACCACGGATAATTAATCTCACAAGCTGACCTCTTCATTTCATAATTTGTTGCTTACTTCAAGCCATGACCCATGAGGTATATTATCTTAAATACAGTATACCTGTCCCCATACAAGCTGTCATTATATGCTATTAGTATTATTAATACAAATTTTTGCGAAACGGTATATTTGAGACGATGATAAACAAAACATTAGCCGCAAATTATATAACATAGCTAACTTCAAACATTTCTGTGTTTAATACATAGATTATTAGACATATAAAATTTATAGCTAAATATGTTAAGTTTGTATTTAAACATGTGATGTTCATCACTGGAAAAAAATATCATCAGGAGGCTTCTTATTTCTTTCAGTTTGGATATAATTTTGTTTGCAGCATGCTTACTTGTGACTTACAAGTTTTCGTGCTTGTGTCGACTAATAATTCAAAAGATAAAATTGTTTGGAGGATATGGATTAGATATGTTTTCCTCTAGTTGCAACCACACTGTTTTAAACCTTCAAACTTGACCAACTGAATTAGAGTGTTCACTAAATCAGAAAGTAATCGATATAGAAAATTTAATTTTAATTGAAAAGTAAAATTGATTTAGTTTTCATTTTACAACACTTGTATTATACTTTTGTATTACTACTTATAAGGTTTCATAAGGTGGCCAATGGGTAATGAAAACTGATGGTATGTAAAAATCGTCTTTTAAATGCGAACATAATTGAATCGAATGGGCCGAATCGAATCAATTGTAGTATAAAAAACAAATAAGGATAATCGAACTGAATGAATTTGAATTGAACTGAACTGAACTGAAATTAATGAGTTTTCAGATGAAAAATAAGGCCCTGTTCTCTTCGCCTGAATAGATCTGAACTGAAATTAATGAGTTTTCAGATGAAGATAACAGAACCTAAATAGGATATGTAGTGTGGGATCGAATGATCGAGTACCCCATTCCGTAATTTTTCTCTAAAATTGAATGTTACTTATGTGGTTGAACTCTTGAGTTTCTCGTAATGGTGTATTCATTTAGTAATTGTAATGGTGTATTCATTTAGTAATTAATCATTAATTATATACAATGCAACATCGAATTCCAAAAAAAAAAAAGAAATTATCATTTCGTTTGGAGTGATCTATAGGAAGTTCTTTCTTGTGGCATTTTGTTTGGCAATATAAAACTTCCAAATTCAAGTATGGCACCTTAGTTTGAAAGGCAATGTTGTAAATGGATCGAAGAAATTAAAAACAAAAGTAGTGTTAGAAAAGGAAAGAAAACATGAAAGCTTTTAGTGAAACAGTTTCCTTATCTCCTACAGCAAATATATAACTTTTGATAATGACATTCCTTTTGTAATATAGCCATGTCTTTTCTTTTCACATTTCAACTTCTCTAAAGTTCTGTCCCTTATATTCCATTTATAACATGACTGAAATATTTATTTATATCTCCTGTATATTAGTATTTGTATTTCTTTCCCCTAATTATATTTTCAATATTACCCATAATTTGTTGATTAAATAAAAGAGTTTTTCATGGAGTTTGTTTAGGAGCAATCCTTGTGAAAATCCACCTACAAATCAATAGATGATCTAAATGTTTGGCAATCGACTCAAAACTGAACTTGATTTGAAATTCGAAGTTGATGAATATAGTAACTTAACTGTAGTTGAACTCTGAAATTTTGTATTTGGCATTGAACTGTAATTTTGATATGGTTTAATAGTAGTGTATTTTAGTTTAGAGTTCTATAGTTGATGAATATTAACTAAATCCGAGTATCATAGTGTAGAGTGAATAAACAAACACGAAAATCTTGCATGACTTAACTCGAGTTGAGAAACTCAGCTCCAGTCGAGAACCAAACATGCACATTTGATTGTAAGAAACACTATATGAGGTATCGTACTTAGGCTCTGTTCTCTTTATCTGAAAACTCATTAATTTCAGTTCAGTTCTGCTTAATTGTTTTTTATACTACAAATCAGTTCTGTTCTGTTCAAACGAAGAGAACATGCCCTTAGTCGGAAAATGATACTATTTAATCATGTATATAAAAATGATGGTTTTTACAATAATTTCAGGAAATTTACTAGTACTAAAACATGGAAGTACTCCCTCCGTCCCAGTTTCATTTACCCATTTGACTTTTTCTGGTCAATACCGTTCAACTTTTAGCTTGATTTACTCACATATGATACTTCTAATGGATTTTTGAAAAATATATAATGAAAATTTAAAATGTAATATTTAATAATATGATTTTTTAAATTTTTTTACCAACATCATTTAAGAGTAATTCGCATACGAAATTTGTAATTGTTGATCAGAAAAAATCAAACGCGTAAATGAAACTGGGACGGAGTGGAGTATATGGAAACTGCAGCAGCTGTAAAAATGTCCTGATGCCTGTCTCCCTACGTTTGTAATTTTATGAAGAGTTATATAGTTAAGTATTAATTGTGGATACAACTGTTGCATATAGTGTAGCATCTATTTTGCACAGTTGCCTATTGAAAGAAAGTTACAAAAGACTCATGTCCTTTCAATATTAATTTAATTTATTTGCTGCAAAAAAACATGAATTCGGTTTTCATCTGGTAGTTGTGCAGTCAAATTCCCGGACGGTGGGTGATTATTTATTTTTAAAATTGACATACTGAAAAGCAAGATGAGATGCAAAAAGAATATATGAAAAAATAAAAAAAAATTGATTGAATCAAATAATAACGATCAACGAACTTAGTAACTTAGAGAATGTTTGGTATATAGTTAAAATTGTGAGTTATGAAAATTTTGGTATTTTTAACTTAGTTTTAAGTTTTAGTTCTTAAATAAATTGGTGTTCTTACTATTCGACAAATTCACGCTACTTCTTAATAATTCGGTCAAGATTAACGCTTCGTTAAATTTGACTAATGGAATACCTAAATCGTATTGGAACAACGTTACTTAATGGTGTCTAAAACGAAATTATTACAACTTTAAGGTACATTCTCCTTTCTATTTTTCCAGTGTTTATTCAAGGATAATGGCTGACTCAGGATTTCGTCAATTGATTGGCTCCCTATCCAACAATATTCAGTAGTTAGTCCATGGAAGTATTATGTGGGTTGCAAGGTTGAGGCCCACCACAAATAAACATTCTTACGGCCCAACATACAGTTGACATTCAAATGAGCCCATTACTGCTGGAACATGCCAATACTGCACCCTGCCGAATGTAGTCTATCTCAGCCGAATGTAGTCTATCTCAGGCGTTATAATTCAGCTTGATGCACCCCACTGGTGGTGGAATCGAAGGTGGCTGTGTCTCCGGTGGACGAGGATTATGATACCCGACTGAGCCTGCCTGTACCTTAATAGACATTGGTGTACGAAAGAGAGAGACTCCATAGCTTCATACCAGGCATTCTCATGAACCACCTTGTTACGATGGTTCCAAATGTTCCGGCACGACAATACAAACACTTCAACTTCCTCCTTAGTTGCACGATATTTGACCTGTTCGATCCATTGAGAAACATTGGCATGGTCAGAATATATCACACTATGAGATAATTAATGGTGATAGAGCCCAAAACAATCTAGCAAAGTCACATTCTTTAATCTTAATGGGTAGATATATAATCCTATATTAGTATTATTTAAACCCATATTGAAACATGTTTAGTAAACATTAGGATTCATATTACAAATCTAATCTATGTTTAGTAAACCATATTGCTAATACAACTCAACTAATTTTTATTTTTGAAAATGATCCTGATCCTAGAGCTTTGTGAAAATACATTCTAACGATTGCGCTGAAAGTGATTATATATCCTCAGGTAAACATTAGGGGACTAACAAAAATGGATATGTAGACACAGGGACAAATGCCCTGAAAGTACTTAATTAAAGTGATGGACTTAGACGATTAGACCGCTATCATGTCTTTAATTTATTCAAAGGAAACAGGGACAAATGCAACAAGATGCTACTGTAAATCACATTAACACCATAATTTAAATTGAGAAACAACCAAGTATGATAGAGGCACACTAAGTTAAATCCTGATTGAAACCCACTAACTTACAATCCATACTTCAAGAGATAAGAAGTTGAAACTAGAAAACCAATGGGAAATTATTAATCAATTCATTCAACATACACACATTGTGCCTAATCATTTTCTTCACATACAAAAATACTTATACACTGCAAGTATCTAAGAGTGTCCAGGTGACCCACACTACAAGAGATAATTTAAGCATAAGCAGAGGTGAATCAAATGACATAACATAACACAAAAACTAACACAGTACAAAATTAAAGGTTCTTCTCCAAACCAAAAAACGAGAGTAAAAGGACATAAAGATAAGGAGCTAAACTCACTGAATCTCTCCCCCTGTGAACTACTACTGGAGCCTTCACACCTTGACTTTCTAGTTTAGGTCTTTTTTCATGCTAAAGAATGAGAAAACCTTGAATTCAGAGAAAAGACAAGCAAATGTAGGAGAAATCGAATAACTTTTGATGAAGAATTTCATTGGGCATCCAGAATATTTAACAATTTACCTGTTCGAATTACTTCGTGAACTGAGAGGTTCTTTGACGGCAGGAGCTAGGCTTTGGCCTGTATATTGAACTGGAGATTTATAGACACAAATCCCATGAATTATGCTTGAGATGGATGGAAGATCATCAAATCGCGCCAAACTTGAGGGGAAAAATCACGCCAGATCGAAGAGATGAGGAAAGAGAGACCGAATAAAGAGGCGTATTAGTGTCTGGTCTCGAAGCGGATATCTGATGAAGCGTTTATATGTGGGCCTGGCATATAAACATGGATTGGCCCGAATTCTAATATGGGATACTAAACACGAATTAGACCATATTAGGTATCATTATATGGCTTAATCCAGCCTAATACATCCTACTAAACGTCTCCTAAAAATCAACCCCTTTAGTGCACAAAAAGCCACGTTGACAGGTAAAGAATGTCTCATTAATCTCCACAGGAAGATTTTCGTCTTTTGGAAGAGCAATTTTCTCAATCTAATTCCAATCTTGCCCAACACAAGTACTGGATGAACCAGCTCGCCCCTGTTCAGTCAAAAGCCGCATATCCCTGGCTAAATGGTATGCGCTACGCACTGATAATGGCACATTACTGCTCTGTTGTTGTGTCCAGGATAAACCTTTAGCCTGAATTATGCAGTACAAAGCAAACAGAAACCTATTGTCGGGGTGGAGGAGGTATAATTTTACGAACTTTTTCAAGAGTAAAAAACTGTTGCTTAAGAATTTATGTCTTCACTTTTAGAGTTTGAATGCTTGCGAACTAGGAGAATGAATAATCATTTAACCGTATAGGAGAGTGAATATAAACCACAAGAATTCGCAACCCACCACAAGTTCAACTTTAAACCTCTGGTAGAGTGGGAATCCTGTCAAACTGCAGAATTTAAAAACATAGACTAAGACCAGGACTTGTGAATCAGGTTCTTCAGGGTCTATTTCTCCTACTTAAGAGCCCTTGACGCTTTCCAGAACCGAATGAGCTTCAGTAGCGCAAATATCTACGAACTACAACACTATACAAGACCTCGAATGACACAGGAGTTCACAATGTGTCCTCCAAAATAGTTTACTACTCAGCAGATCAGTCCAACACAATAATTCCAACAAAGGCTTTAGGCCAGATTTAAGATCACTAGAAAAGTCGAATTATAAGATATGTTCCCCCACAATATACAGAAAAGGATCTACCTTTGAAGACCATCACAAAACACTATTTTTCCTAACAGCCATCAACCATTACTCAGCAAATTGCAACATGCAAGAATCAAGTTTTTGCTGATAAAATAAGATGAAAATATGCTAAAATTTTAGCTAAGGCAATTCTAAGTTACTTGAATTCTATGTCAGCATTGCTTCAAAACCTCCCTAATGTTCATCCAGAATGATAACACTACATCAGAATCTTTCCAGAAAAAAGATTTCAAGTCTAAAATAAATTTTCCATCTCAAGATGAGGTATCCTCCAGCTCCCTGCACATAGTTCCCACCTTTCCAATCACCATCTCAATCTGTTCTCCCAGTTGCCTAAAGTCCTTCGTCAACCTGGACTTCTCCTCTGCTGAGAACTTGCTTTGATTATTCTGAAGAATGACTAAAGTCGCAGCAAGTTTATCCATCATGTCTTTAACATCCGCGACCAAATCACCATTGGCAGTGGAGTCCGGGTCATCAACAGCTGAAGAGAGCATCGGCAGAGAATCAGGCAGTTGCTTTCGCTTCTTGACACTTCCACAGCCTTGAAAAACATAAGGATGGCTCAGATACCGGCTCTTCTTTCTTTGCCTTGAAGACGATCCGTTACCAGGATTAGGAGCAGGTTTCTCTGCCTTTACACGGGGCAAATCTATCTTCACAGTTTTCTCCTTATCCTCCAAGCCTTCAACCAAAACAGGTTGGCTATACGACTCCAACTCATATCTGTGGCAGCCTTTATACCTATAAAATGCAGTCAACCAACCCCTCAAGACTCCAACATCAACAAGTGCAACACCACTTCTACCACCTCTTGCAAACTCCTCCACCTTCTCAAGAACATCAGCAGCTTCAAACTTAGGGAGACCAAGCCGATTAATATCAACCTCCGGTGCAAGAACCCCTTTTCTAACTCCGGCATTATCAATCAAAGGCCGAGCTAGTCCACCTCTCCTATCCTCAGGTATGCACCTGCAAACCATCTCCCCCTGAACTAGCCTCCCCACCTCATACAGAGCCTCCCGTACAGCTTTCGGAAAGCCAGAAGTCTTATAAATCCTCGACAACTTCCAATAGAGAGTCGAGAAGCTCGCAAGATTCCCGACGAGTGGTAGCACCTCGGAAGGCAGTACCCACGCAGCAGAATGGTCCCCGTAAAACGCCATCAGAAGTTTACCAGGCTCTCTGCATTGAATTGCAGTGGGGGAACTATCGTCCGGACTATGTACCCGCGCCGGCCACCACAGTTGGCCCTTCACTTTCGCCAACACTATATCCCCCGGAAGAAACTGTTCCTCTGCCTCCTCAACCACACTGCCATTCTTCCCATTCTCACCAAGATCCAATCTTGTTTCTTCAACAATCACCATCTTAGCTTTACTACCAAGAATTCAACTTTTCACAACTGTAAAACATCAAGAAACAGGGAGAAAATTATTATCATCAATAATCAGCCAACCATTTAACAGAAACATAAATTACTAACATCAGGCAAATCATCACTGTAAAACATCAAGAAACAACGAACCATTTAACAGAAACACAAATCATTCATTAACATCAAGCAAATTATCACAGTCATAAAACATGAAGAAACAGAAACACCAAGCAAAACCGAATTACATAAGTGAACTAAACCATCAACACTCTTCTCTTATACAAACTCTCAAACCAAGACAGAATCAACAAAAAAAATCCAATCATCATACAAAAACACACCCCATGAATAAAAAAGCAAACCTTTTTACTAAGATACCTACCAACAGAAACAGGACAGAAACAGAATCGGAAACAAAAACAACAATATCAAACCTTGAACTTAGAAAAACGGAAATCAGAAGAGTAAAATCCTAACCTTGAACAAGATTCTGAAAAGGGCGAGAATATCCTGAAGATTAGAATCGAAAGGCAGCTCAGTCGGTTAGTTCTTGTGCCAAATTGGCAATGTGAGGAGAAGCAAGAAGGGTTCTTATTGGCAGAGGAAGGGTTTCCAAGCTTGAATGGGAAGCTCGCAATTGTCTTCACAACATTCGAGGGAGTGAATTTGGAGAAGATTGAGCTGAAAGGTTGCTCTTCATTGAACTCCATTTATTACTATTACTAGCATTTAGTCTATAGACTGGACGTGAAGAGTGTGTGCAGAGATGATTTCAAATTTGTTTCTACATTCTATCATAATGCCTGTTAACATTCTTATATTGATTGATTTTCACATACATATGGGGTAAGAAATTAAATCAAGTGTAGTAAGTGACCGGTACGGACTTTTTCTAGTTCATTTTTTTACTCTATTTTGGTGAATTACATAAGTCACCCCAGTAAAATAGTTTGTTGCAAATACACTACATTGACCAGACCCAAAGTATTTGACCGGCACTTAAATTGAACTTTGTGAAAAGAGGAAATAATTAGTAAACTAAATAATGATGTTAAAATGGAATCCATCCATTTCATCCATCCATATATATATTATTATTTATTTATTATATTATATTATTATATTATGTAAAGCATAAGGGTCTAAAATCTCACCAAATTCATTCAGTCCTACGTAGAATTTTGTGGAATTAGTTGTATTTTAGCCAGTATATATTTCAATATTATTTTTTGTATATTGACGGTATATTTTTTATTAAATCTCATATAACTTTATCTACAAAAATTCGAAAAATATTTTGAACATATATTTGAATTCGTCATGACAAGACGAATCCATAGACACCAATCTTGAATACTATTACACCAAATTCATTCAATCCTACGTGGAATTTTGTAGAATTAGTTGTATTTTAGCCAGTATATATTTCATTGTTATTTTTTATGTGTTTATTGTATATATAGTTTTTATTAAATCCCATATAACTTTATCTACAAAAATTCAAAAAATATTTTGAACATATATTTGAATTCGCCACGACAACACGAATCCATAGACAGTTAGACACCAATCTTGAATAATAATTAATTAAATAAATCATTTTATTCATTAAAGTAAAATATAAATTTATTAAATACGAAAAAAATGAAATAATAAAATTTTAAAAATAGAAAATTTATTAAACTAATTCAATCCTACGTAGAATTTTGTGAAAATAGCTGCATTTTCAACCAGTATATCTTTCACTGTTTGTTTTTACGTGGAATTTTGTGGAATTAGTTGTATTTTTACCAGTATATATTTCAATGTTATTTTTTGTATGTTGACTGTATATAGAGTTTTTATTAAATCTCATATAACTTTATCTACAAAATTCCGAAAAATATTTTGAACATATATTTGAATTCGCCATGACAAGACGAATCCATAGACACCAATCTTGAATATTATTACACCAGATTCATTCAGTCCTACGTGGAATTTTGTAGAATTAGTTGTATTTTAGCCAGTATACATTTTATTATTATTTTTTGTGTGTTGACTGTATATATAGTTTTTATTAAATCTCATACTATTACCAGATTCATTCAGTCCTACGTGGAATTTTGTAGAATTAGTTGTATTTTAGCCAGTATATATTTCATTGTTATTTTTTGTGTGTTGACTGTATATATAGTTTTTATTAAATCTCATATAACTTTATCTACAAAAATTCAAAAAATATTTTGAACATATATATATTGAATTCGCCACGACAAGACGAATCCATAGACACCAATCTTGAATACTAATTAATTAAATAAATCATTTTATTCATTAAAGTAAAATATAAATTTATTAAATAAGAAAAAATGAAGTAATAAAATTTTAAAAATAGAGCATTTATTAAATTATTCAATCCAACGTAGAATTTTTTGAAATTAGTTGCATTTTCAACCAGTACTTTTCAACTAGGCTAGACTTATCATATATTTGAATTCGTCGTGACAAGACGAATCTATAGACACAAATCTTGAATACTATTATTAATTAAATAAATTGTTTTATTCATTAAAATAAAATATAATTTTATTGAATAAGATAAAATGAAATAATGGAATTTTAAAAATTAAAAATGACTCACTAAAACACATTATAAATAATTAACGTAGCATCAAGCGTTCAAAAAGATAATCATTTTAAATAGTTTAGCATCAAACATTCTGGACAAACTAAAATATACGACTATTTTGATTAGCCTCATATATATATATATATATATATATATATATATATATATATATATATATCCATACGACCATACCATTTCTGCACTTTCGGTTATTCTGGGCACCTTCGTATATTTTTCTACTATATTCTAAAGTTGATGGTTTACTTTGAAACACACATGATCCGCATGTGCATAAATGATACTTGGAGCGCTTTCTAATTACTTGGACATTTTCTAATACAAAATTAATGTAAGAAGAAACTCATTTTAAGTTGTATTAACCCCTTTACGTTTCTTTTTATTTTTGAATTTAGGTTTCGACTTTTCTCTAAATACTTATGTATGAAAGATAATGAATAGTCGTAGGAGATAGTGAATAAAGTAGAAGAGGTGAGAAGGTAAAGAATAAAGTAATAAATTAATTTTCAATTTTTAGGCATGTGAAGATGAGATCTATCCATATATTATAAAGAGCAGTTTTTATTATCAATTCTAGCTATAGTACTTTGGCCTCAAATCAATGTGAGAAATACTTTCATTTTTTTGGATTAAAAAATTACAAAACAATTATAATCAGGGTAAATTTATTTTTGATTCCAAGTTAATGCATATTTGGTTCTGTTACATTTACAATTTTAATCAATTTTGGTTACATAATTCTGCCAATGATATTCAACATTTGTAACTATTTATAAATGTGATCAATCAAATCATCTAAATCCCATAATTCCATCAAAATCGCCACCCACACACTAATTTTCTTAATGGCCATGAATCCAGATAGGAGGACCCTTGGATCTATGCTTGACATAGTACTGTAGGATCCTATTTTTACATTTTCTATAGTTAACATAAATAAACACTCAATGATATAATATTGGATGAAAAATGACTACCGACCAACACCACGACCAACGTTGTCTACAAGGAATTTTGACTATCTTATTTTCTCGATTAATTTATTTAATTCTCAAGTTTCTATTATTATTAAAAGTAAACTATACCGTGGCATCGCCACGGGTTAGTACTAGTAAAATAGGAAATGAGAACATGAAAAGAAGAAAGAGAAAAAAAAGATAAAAGTAAAATGTAACGACCTGACCAAGACCCGATCATGTGGGTCGGCACGGTTACACGTGATTTGGGTCATATGTAACACTAGTATAATATTATTCGCTTTGGGCTGAAGCTCGTATAGATTTAATTTTGAATCAACAAAAAGGATTCACACTAGGTGGAAGTTGTGGTCTACTTAGCATTTATAGTCTCGTTCTTAACTGATGCGGGATGTAAGATATTGTGTAAAATGTAAATTTGATACAATAAAAAAATAGTGTTAAAAACAAATAAAAATATGGAATATTTGACTTATGATGTTTATATAAACTAATCTAACATTTTACAAATACAGTTTAAAATTAATTCGTAGTTAAAATTAAAATTTATCGATCGTAAAAAGTTAAAACATGACATTTGTTTTGGAACGGAGCGAATAATTGTTTCCGAAATGTAGTGTATTATTCATTTATTTGGACCTTGAGGGTTATAGTTGAAAACCTAAGGACCGAGTTGAGATCATATAACACGGATGGTATGTCCTAGTGTAACCTTATTCTATAATACATCGGTTAATACATAGTTACGCTTGAGGAAACCTTGAAATTAAAGATCTACTATTTGACAATCTAAAATCTATCACGTCCATGAATTGAAGATCGATTAGACAATTTAAAATCTAACACATTCACATCCATGAAATTATTTGAAGATCTATTAGACAATCTAAAATCTATCACATTCACATCCATGAAATTAATTGAAGATCTATTATATTAGACAATCCAAAATCTCAAGCAGGATGAAATTGGCATACGGTAATAAATCCAAGAGCATGTCATTTGAAAAGTTGATTAAGGTTTGGGAGGCAGGAAACTTAGGTCGTTCACCAAAGACACGTTATCAGTTGTCAAATCGCCCAAAACCTCGCAGAAACAGGATCGTTGTTCTTTGAGAGGAAGGTTAACCTTAAATTAGTCCACTTCTTGTCGATGTATCATGAATAAAACAATTGATTCAAAACTATAATCACGAATGAAAAATCATATAAATTTCTGAAATAAAACAAGGTAAATAATGTGATGCATACAATGTGAGATACGAAATTTATGCTTACTTTGTTCAAGAAGAAGAAACTTGTTGCCTGACGAGAAGAAATCCTTCAGAAGTAGTAGAAACGAGAGGAGGCGGCGATGATTTTGAGGAAAAACCTAAGTTTGTTCGCTCATTTATAAGCTTTACTCCCTCCGTCTCGGAGAACTTCATACATTATGTTAGCTCGCAGTTTTATGCGAAAAGTTAAAGTAATGATAGAATATAGAAAATGTGGGAAAAAATGTACTTTTAGTGGCAAAAAGTGTAATTTAAGTGTAAAGTTGAGATTGTTTATTATTTATTGAGTGTGGGATAGCTTCCTTTTTTGGTAATGTATGAAGTTATGTGGAACGGCTAAAATGACAAATGTATGAAATTCTGCAGGACGAGGCCAAGTGAACAAATTTATTGATGTTCATAATCAATGAAAACCGCACTTCATATGATCACGACTCAGAAAGATACGCTTTCAATATTATTTGAATCTCATTAAGGAATGCAGATTTAATTGAGATTAGGACTCTGTTGTATCTTCGGTGAGAACGTAGACCACCAGGTTATCATCTTGGTAATCAATGAACATGCACACATTTACGAATTTACCTTTTGTATATAACTTACGTGTCATATACATGAGTACTTGCACTCAATATCCTCAGAGTCATGTATACTCATTCCATCACGCTTAAAAGTATCATACGAGTTTGCATGTCGATATTTGACTAGGAATTACATCCCCCACAAACCGAGTTTGAAGCCACGGATAACTCAACATCACCTTACTATATCAAGTAAAATCCGTTCTCCACACAAACTTTCCGATGTGTACTAGATTTTAAGGAAAAACCTAAGTTACTTCATATAATCACGACTTAGAAAGATACGCTTTCAGTATTTATTTGAATCTCATTAAGGAAACGTTGATTTAATTGAAATTATGACTCAATAGCATCTCCGGTGAGAAGGCAGACCACCTGGTTATATTTTCGGTGAGTATGGTTTTTCACAATTCCAACCGGAAAATGAGTCTGGAGTCACGGATAACTCAACATTCACCTTGCTATCATCAAGTAAAACTCGAACTCATATTTCAATGATGATTGTGAAAAAGCTCATGGATTATTATGTAAACATGTCCAATTATGAAATGTCATCATCAAACATTTCGGGAGTGTTATTGTTTCTTCGAATGAAGCAGCATCCTGTTAGGATTTCATCATTGGTTGTATACGTAAACATACACACTTTCTCGAAACTAAATTAACTTAATGAATACTCAAATTACAAAACATACACATCCAATCCATTTCTTCTTCCCCAAACAAAACCAAACTGACTCAACTCAACTCAACACAGCTAAAACCTTCACCTTCCCCAAAAACCTCAAACAATGGCGATTTTCGCACCGGCTTCTTCCAGCTGCTTCTTCGCCTCCTCCGCCTCCTCCTTGGACACCGCCTCCTTAAACTTCTTCGGCAGGCCTTCAATCAGCTCCTTCGCCTCTTTCAGCGCCAAGCTCGTCAAAGCCCTAACCACCTTAATCGTCGCAATTCTCGCATTGCTCGGCACATCTTCGATCACCACATCGAACTCCGTCTTCTCCTCCACCTCCGCGGCCGCTTCCGCCGCCGCCGGAGCTGCTGCGGCGACGCCGGCCGGTGCGAACGAGGCGGCCGAGACTCCGAGCTTGTCCTGGAGGTATTCGACGAGCTTTTGGGCGTCGGATAGGGTTAGGTTCGAGATCTGGTCGCCGAGATCGACGACTTGTTCGGGTGCGGATACGGCGGAGATTGGGCGGAGGCGGCGGCGGATGGGGAAGGGGAGGGTGGAGAGTTTGGGGAGTGTGGCGGAGGGGTGAGGTGTGGATGGTGTTGGGTAGAGTGAAATGGAGGAAATTGTGGTGGAAGTTGCCATTGTTGTTTGTTTGTTGTGGATAATTTGGGAGATGAGATGAGATGATATGATGGTGACGAAGAAGAGAGTGTTGTGAGTACTTGTGAGAGAGTGAAGAAGGAATGTAGAAGTTTTGAGGAGAAAATAAGGATAGGATAAGAAACTGCAGGAATTCAATTAAAATTTCGGGTCGAATTTGTTTGTGCATGGACACACGACGTTGAGAAACACCGGGTGAATCGTCGAATTGGGAAATACTACTGCCCAAGTTTATTTTATTGGGAATGTAGAGGGCTATGCTCGATAAAGCTTGAACTCGGCACATTCGATATGGTGTTTGAGTTGAGCTCGAGCATAATTTAGTGTTCAATTTGTTATCGGGACGAGTAGGACTAGATTAATATATTTGACTATGCACGGTTTTATATTTATCTATTTGTATTTATATGTAATTTTCAGTAATGAGCTTGACTAAAACTCGAATCAAATGAGTCGAGTTCAAGCCTACTTATCTTGACTCGAGCTCGAAAAATAGCTCGTTTTATTAACAAAACAAGTCTAGCTTGAAAAACATCATTTTATTAACAAGCCAAGTTAAACTCGATGAATGAGATACATCATTTTATTAACAAGCCAAGTTAAACTTGATGAATGAGATTCTTTAACTGTTGTGTTATTTAAATGTTACTAGTAGTGTTATTCATGTTTTCATGTCGCGTCTCTAGTAAAAACTAGTCCAAATGATAATATTTAATCACTCATCTTATTCATCAATACTCCAAAGTTGGAATATATGACTAGGCCCCAATTGATGGTAGGACGTTCATTCTACTAATAAACTTTGCATGTTACTCGCAATTTGGTTTGAACTTTTAACTAGAATTTCCTGCAAGTTGCATACACAATAGAGTACTATGATTTAGTAGGATAATCTAGAGACCTAATTGGTGAATTAGTGCTGCCCAAAAGTATCAATCGTAAAAATTGATGTACATGGTAAAATATACCACTAAGAGTATCTCTCTCAAGATGGTATTCACATGACATATTTCAATATCAGAATCAATCCATCTTCTATCCCATATAAGTATAAATTATCGTATAAATTAAGGAGTTTCATCTCCCTTGCTTGATAGTAGCAGTACTTTACAACAAAGGCACCATTGTGCAGTCATGAATAAACATCTCACCACCTTCTGCGCCTCCTACCATACCAGTACGCAAAGGCCGCTATCGATGCAGCAACGACAACTCCAGCAGCTGCATGCCACGCATATAGTGGCTTCTCAAGAACTATACTCGAACTGCCAGCGTCAGTGGATGGCACAGGTGCAATAGGTCCCGCGGATGGGACTTTTTGACTCATGGTCAATGCAAATCCCACACCCTGTATCCCAAGCTCGGCCAAGTCTTCAACTTTCGGTTGAAAACGCGTGACCTGCACCACACCAGAAGCAGAGGGTGTAAGAATCCATAGTGAAATGCCAGATAGAAAATATATTCAGGATACAGAATGGATAGAGGATGTATTGTGCACTGGTGCTGCGCTGACCTGTGCTATGGCCTCATACTGTTCTTTTGTTCCTCCCTCGAGGAACGACCCGACGAGCTGCCCCTTATGAACCCAATAAGCACCAAAACTGCTGCCGGAGAAATCCCCAAAATGGATTACCTCCCCTACATTGTCTCCGTAAAACTGCCAAGACAATGTGAAGACTCGTGAGTAGAAGAAAGGTAAATAGTCTAATTCGCCAATGTTTTCGGCCTCCATGATTGCAGCTACTGCATGCCTTGCAGATTTGCGTGCAGAGTCGACATGCTCGAGCCGGCGTGTATCTCCAAAGACTTTGACTGGGAAAGCAGCAACGTCTCCTATCGCATAGACTGAGCTGTTGCTTGATTGCATTTTGCCATTCACTTTGATACCCCCCTTTTCGAGGGTTAGCTGGCCTTCAAATAGAGTGGTGTTTGGACGAATCCCGATCCCAATGATGACAATATCTGCTGGAAGCTTGTTTCCATCTCTGAGATTAACAGCGGTGACCTGTACGATCAATGGGGGTCTAAATGTAAGTTTTGAAGCAAGTGCAGGTAAAATCTTTGCACGGACATTAACTGGTTGTTTACAATAATTGAGTATTTGCTATTCTTTTTGTAGAAATTCTCCAGTATAGTGAAAAACAGGTAAAAGTGACTTGGTAGAAAATCTGTGGGACATTTGAAAAATCTGCTGAAAAGTAGAGAAAATTGTGTAAAGCTTGACCAAACCAACTTGTTCTTTCCAGCTTCTAATAGTTCTATTCTAGAGAAGAGAAGCAGGACGTTTCCTCTTCTTAATTTTTTTTCCGGAGAATACCAAAATTCTTGCTTTTGCCAGAAAAGTTAGCTGTGGCCACAAGCCACTGACAACACAAGTGATTCATAAAGGAAAGAACACATTATGGTGATTTTGGTTGTTTCAGAGATACTGCCATGATGGTGATTTGGTGTCATTGAGATTGTAATCTACAATTTGTAGCTCAAGAATAGACCTCTGGCTGTCTAAAGTGCTATTACTCCAAAAAAAAGTTTTAAAAAAATGCCACTACTTTGGTTCAAAATTTCCACAGAAACAAACTACATTTGACATTACAGTGCAGTAAGATGAGAATTCAACGAGGTGGTAGCAATCTCTGCTTGCAGTTGCTACATGCAATATGAAAAATGCTATAGTTCAGTTCTTGATGGCCATATATTTTACCTTTCCATCAGCATAAAAATCAAATGATGTCAGGACAGTTCCTTTGACAAACTTCACTCCTTTAGACTGGTAAAATTCTTCATAGTAACTAGCAATCTTGGGTGTAAACAATCGAGCCACTACAAAAAACAAAACAGAACATGTGCAGTAGAAAAACTTTAATGAGAATAATTGCCAATCTGTATGTCAGGTTTCATCAAGTCAAATATTCTATGAGGTTGAAGTATTAGTGGAGTGATGTACTATAAAATATTTACAAGAGAGATGCTTACTGCAATGTGCTTCTGGGAAAACCATAGTTACATTTAACTTGTTTATCACTAAAGAAGCGGCACATTCCATTCCAATATAGCCACCACCAATAACAACAGCATTTCCACCACGGCTAGATTCCATTAGATTCACAATTTTATCTGCATCAGCCAGATCTCGCAGATAACACACATTAGCTGCATCGGAGCCATTTACTCCAAACTCTTCAAGCTTCAAAGCCTAAAATATAGGTGCAGAATGGTTAAAATCAAACTCTTTTCAAGTATTTTCGTAAATAATGAGTTAGATTTGTATGGTTGTACCACGATATGAAATTGGCAATAGTTAGGGCCATAAATTTTAAACGAATATGTCTATGATTGGATAGCAAGCATCTACTTTCATCCTCAGCTAAGGCATAAGGCTATGTGCCAATCTCATGGATCTCACAAATCGAAGGATGCTACTTAGGAAAGATGCATATAATTCTTACACTACATTACGTCCATCAAATGGAACTTAGTCTTGACTAAGCATTAAGAATACACTATACTCTTCTAGAATAAGTGAAATTAGGTAAAGAACTTCTTATTTTTAGTAGAAAATATATCTATCAAGTAGTTACCAATAAAAAGTCAATGAGGTACACTGCTGACTCTATTAGTGGTAGCACTGAGGTCCCAGAACTGTAGAGGTCTCAGTTTTAAATTTTTGAAAAACAGGAAAGCGACAAGTACAAAAATAGCAGAAATTTTTTAAGTTAATAGCTTCAATACCCGAGCACCTGTTGCAACAATGAGATATTTGTAGCTTATGGTTTCTCCGGTTGCAATTATCAGTGTTTTCCTCCTCACATCAGCAGACTTAACACGAGTTCCAAGAATCAACTCGATACCTGAAGAATTACATTAAGGAGCATGTAAGGATCCTATCCAGTAAAAAAGAATCTGTACATTTTACTCGAGATCCAAATAATATCTTGGCTATTGAAGGAAGTTTCCAAGTTTCAAATTTTGGTTGATGATGTTCAAGTGTACAAAAAGGTCTCCCAAATTCAATTAATAAAGACTCCAAAGGAAGTATAAGTATATGTTCTGGTTTATTATTTTCAAATATCAAATAAAATTCCAGCATCAGGACTATGCTTCATCATAAACGGTAAGTTTGATTGGCTTGATTTATAAATTTACCATGGAATCTTCTCTTTACTGCAGAAATTGATTTTAGAAAACATACGACATGCTAAATGTGTTCTGCATATACATCTGATAGCATTTTCTACCATAATTTTAGACAAGACTTCATTCCAAATAACAGCCCGTTTACTCGTGCGAATAGTCCTAAGAGATTGCTGTGGTGCAATTACCATGTTCTTTATACCATTTTGATGTCAATCTTTCCTCATTGGCACCTACACAACAGTGAAATGAAGGCAGGCGCACCGGAGCTGCAAGACAATAAGAATGTTGAGTTAGATCACACAGTATATCAAAATACCATTCTTACATAGACTAACATCATTGAGGAATGACAATAACTACACTCACTAAGCAGTCAGGGAGATATTGAACAGAACGGAAGATACTAATCAAATTATTACTATTATTCTTATGAAAAAGTATCATCGCCTGAAGTTCATACAGATATGCATCGCCGAAAAAAGTTGAGGCACACAATGCTAAAATGCATTCTGAATAAGTATCAACAGTAGCAGTTTTGAACGTTTCCAACGATAGTAGCCATAAATGTTACTCTAGAAAAGGCAGGAAATAGGACTCCTATATATGATATAGTAAGCCCATGTGAATAACAGATTTAGGGCACACAGAGCACTTGACTACATATCTATGCAGGTATGTTCAAGAAACCACTCAGACATTCAATTTCCCCATTTTCTTTTGGTCAACTTCAAAGAGACGTTATCCCGAATACAGGCTTCTGATAGTCGGAAAGTTTTAAAGTTCTCAGCCATACAGGATGTTAAGAACTACCACAACCAATTATCTAAGAGCTGAACTGAATATACCTTCTGGTAGTAAATAACCTTTGCTCAGCGCAGGCCTTTCATACGGTGCAGCCTGCAAAAGGAACACCAAAACAGAAATCTAATCAAGGCATGTCTCAAGCGAACACCTACTCAATCATCAAACATGTAGCACACTTTTGTTGATTCCTAAGTCTTAACATCACGCACGTCTCAAATCTAACACAACCACAGTCGTTTTCTCACCAGAAATCAAATCATCATACAAAGTAAAAGCATGAGCATTAACATAACGTTATCACCTCCTCGATTCAACTAACACGAATAAGCTCAGGATGAATAAGCAAACACGCTATCAATCAGAAAAGTAACTACGGAGAGCGATATTTGCATTTGTCACAGTTCCAGAACAACTCAGAACGTAAAACAATGTCTATTGTTCACTCAATCCATTCAACGATCAAATCGACATAACGATATCACCTCCTCTACCCGACTAAAACAAATAAGCTCACGATGAACAAGCAAACACACTATCAATCAGAAAAGGAACTACGAGGAGCGATATTTGCACTTCTCACACTTCCAGAACAACTCAGAACACAAAACACCGTCCATTATTCACTCAATCGATTCAACAATCATCAAATCAATAATTCCTATTTCCTATACTCACACAAGCTCCTAATCAACAGAACATGCGAATTCAACGCAATCGAAAAAACAAACAGAAACTACAATCAGATGAATTTTACAGAGAGAGAAGTAGAACCGAACCGATTCTTCGGATATGATGCAGAGTTCGCCATTAGAGACGCCACGGTTGACGAATTCATGGGCGGCGTAACCAGCTGCGACACCACCTCCGACTATCACATAAACGAAAGCTCTTCCCATTTGCCACAACGCGCCACCCAGTCTCTCTCTCTAAAATCTATATGTATGTACACAATTTTTCCGTATGTGTGTATATATACGAGCGTGTAAGTAGTGTAATTTGTACAGTGGTGAGAAATAATGAATAGGAATGGGATATGTGATGAGTTTACTCCATTTTAGAGACCTGAGGATTTCTCCAACCTTGAGAACTGAGCCAAGGATCCAGATGACCTTTCCATTTTATTATACAGTTTCTTATTTAGGAATGAATTTGCAGATTAACCTTCTAAAAAATAATACTCTCTCCATTTCTCCATTTCAGAGAAATTGTTACATTTTGACTTTGACCGGTCAACAGTCTTCAAATTTGACTACAAATTACTCATAAACGATAATAGTAAATAATTTAATAAAATCATATAATAAAATTTTAATTACTAAATTTTCATTATATAATTTTAATAATTTATTTATTAATATCGTTTAAGAAAGAATTGTCACAAACGCTGATAAATGACCGCAGTATCAAGAAATGTAACACTTTTTCTGAAATTGAGGGAGTATATCCCATTCTAACATTCCACAAAAATTAATTTCTTCTATAGCCTTAGTTTTGCCACATAAGAATCCATGTGGATATATTAAATACATGTAAATAACTAATTAGTTTAGTCACCATGAACACTGAATATATAATGTGCAAATAATTACAGATAAACACGGTAGTTCAAAATCGGCCATAAAGGGTTGAAAATTCTACATGGATATTCATAAGAGATTCATGAGAAGCCAAAACTCATAATCAAAGTATAAATCAAATATAAAAGTACTTTATACATATGATATATTTATCCAGAACAAGTAGAAACAAACAACGACCACGGCCACTATATTAATGCTATTACCGATTGATTTATATTTTCTGCATATATTCTCTCGCGATCCGTCTCACGTTAATTGTCAACTTTTATCATTTCTGATGTAACGTTAGAGTTGTCCACTTTCACCTTTTTATCATATAAAAAAAATTATACAATTTTATATTCACCAGTACTTCTAATAAAATAAAATAAAAGTAACTTAAATAATTAAACTAGGGCTCTTCTATGAGGTTTCGCCCTGTCTTACAACATGCAATGCATGATTGATTATACACCGTCGCCATTCCGATCTATGAATATTTAAATTTAAAAAATACAATTATTAATCAAAATATCCAAATTTATCCTCTAGCCTTCTTTTTAAAATATAATAATATTTTTTAAGAATTGTCTATTTTTCAATTCATTATTTTTACATTTAATGAAATAAATGTTTTAATCACCCATGACCCATCTAACATAGCAAAAAATCAAAACACATTTTGTTTAAATCAAAACTTTTGCATAAATTATGGAGAAGATCACATACGGTCATACTTGGAGGAGAACTTATTTCTGTAAATCCTATGAAACAACAGAGGCATGCCGTTAATGTTAACCTAAACGCTGGCAAGGAATATGTGGAAAAGAATTAAAGAAAAATAAATCTATAAAATCCACATCAAATCTAATGTGGCATTGAAAGGGCTATTAGGGGAATTATATTTTACAAAAGGCTATTTTGGCATGAGGCTATTTTGGCAATAAACTCCTTCTTTAGTTTGGATGTGATTATTCTGGAGTACTTTGCGATTAGGGTAGATTATTGCATTATCTGAGATTAGCCATTAGTAATTATCAAACACAATAAGTACGTAATTATATAACTTATCTAAATACGAACCCATCTTTTCATAAATATCACAAATATTACTGATAAAAATGTACTGTGTTGTTAGTAGACTGTAGATGTTTTGATCAACAACATTGATGAATTTATTGACATCATAGTAGTCCGTCTCTTAATAAATATCTAGATACCGTATTTCAAGGGACTTGTCGTGTGTTTCGCATCGAACTTGAAATTCAACTCGACTTGTGTTATGGAGTTGATGAGTAGAAATGACACTGGAGTTAAGTTTTGAAGTTTGTGTTTCGTATTAAATTGTGATATCTATAGCGCTTATTAAGTTATTAGGATATTTGAGTGTTGGAATTTTGAGTTTTTGAGTTGATGAATAGTAACTCAACTCTAGTATAGTGTAGAGTTGAGAAAAAAAAAATCAATGAGAAAACTCAATTTTTAGTATATATATATATATATATATATATATATATATATATATATATATATATATATATATATATATATATATATATATATATATATATATATATATATATATATATATACCATAAGGGATATTTATAGAATAGACTATTACTCCAGGGATATTCACGTAAACATTCTTTATTTGCCTTTTTGTAATTCCTACCCCTCCGTTTTTTTACAATATTTCAACTCTTAACACTTTGATCAAACTTTAATCAATACTAATAACAAATTACGCATATTATTGTTATGGTTGTGTTTATCAAACTAGGCCATAAGCTAGATGATAAGGAATCCGATAAGCTAATGGCTAATGCTTAACCGAGGCTGAGTATTATTTGAGGTGTGATATCATCATGTAACCTTTGAAGGCAAGGTATGGGTGTGACTTCTTGTGGGTAGTGAATGATTGGTGAACACGTGTGGTGGAATGGATTTTTGGAAGTAAATAGGATTTGTCTGTTAGGAGAAACAAGAAGAATTTTTATCTGTGAATGTGTGCCAGACTTTTAGAAATCGGATAAAGGGATTAGGCTATGCGTCTCCGCCACCCATGCGGTTTCCTTCATCGGATAACAACAATATAGGAGTATAAATGGCACTAAGATCTAATATTCAGTTTCGATATCAACTTCATATTTCTTTTTCTTTTTCTTTTTCTTTTTTTTTTTTTAATGAAATACGGTGAACCCTTAGACAATATCAAAATCCAAAAGAGATATAACTTGGGCCGGTGGCGTTTCCCAAAGGATTTTGCCGACCATACCCGAATTCCCAAGTTTCGCTAGCTTATCTGCTACAACATTGGATACTCTACTTACCCAACTTATTTCTAAATCCCAAGGCATATGGATAAGTCTTCTACACTCCTCCACAGTACTCAAAACGTTTTGCTCCACAACCACATCTTCTTCACCGCGCAGAATCTTCACCGCTAGGAGGGAATCGGTTTCCACTTGAACTTTGGTATACCTTCTTTCCCATGCCTCCTCCAAACCAGTTTTGATAGCGATAAGCTCCGATGATAAAAAGTGTCTTGAGATCGAGCGAATGCCGAACACCCCATCTTTTCTTTTCTTTCTTCTCGCAAAAAACCCCCCCCCCCATTTCAATCATTCATTTTTTTTTTTTTTTTTTAACTATTATAAATTAATTTTAAACCATAAATATAAAATAACTTCGACTATAAATTAATTTTAAACCGTAAATGTAAAATGTTCAATTAATCTATATAATGAAAGTTTAGTTCCTAAAGTTTGACTTGTTATTGCTATTACTTTATCCATTCGACATTACAATTTTTAAATTATTCTGATTGTCTATATGTTTCATTTTTAAAATTCGAATACTTAACCCACAAGAAATTGAGTTGAGACTGAGGGATACTCCTAATATTCTACCGTTTTGTACACTTTGCAAAGTATCGTTTTTCATTTTTCTTATTCGTGTGGGCAAATTTTTCTAGAGGTCTGAAATGCAATTAACAAACCCAATCGTACCTATGGACTAGGCGAGATGGGCTCATAATTCGTGGGCATATCACATATGCAACCTCTCGGCCCAGCATCTTCCCCTCGAAAATAATTTGTTTCAGGAATATGTTCATATCATCGATTACTTAGTTACTTTAACATGTTTAATCCTACGGTATAAAATTTCACTCCCTCTGCCCCGGTGTCATCTTCCCACGGGCCCGGACATAAGATTTAAAAAAAGATTAATTATATGGTTAACAAGACATTGTGTCATGTGATTTAAGATAAATTCACAGTCACATCTGAAAGTTGATTGGCCAAAAAAAATCAAAACCTAACAAATTTTTTCCAATCAGGCAATGTATATTTTACTTTTTTTTTTTGGATGACGTTGAAACCCGCAGCTGCTACCCTTCGAGTGCGCATTGTGTAAACCCTACGGGCTCACGTAATGTAGACTGCAAACCACGAAAGCCAAGTTAAACCGTTACAAATTGCGACAGGCTCAGACTCAGAAGGCATAAATCACTTTGAACCTGTGACCAAGAGGATATTCTCCTCCATCTTAACCAACCGAGCCACCCTTGCGGGTTATATATTTTGCATATTAGACTTTAAGACCCAGTAATTTTTCTATGCCGGCCGTATTTTATAGTTTTGGATATGCCTTACGAATATTTCCCATTTAACTTGCCTCATTTATAATTCGTCACATACCATTTTGAATCTTTACCCATGTACCATGCTACTTGCCATAGGACACCAAGGACTTAGCCTTGAAAGCCGGTGTCAAATCTTCATGGTGAGGAACCAACATGAACTCTACAGATAACCTCACCCAATCATCCTTCTATCTAGAAGTGCTCTCTATTCTAATTAATTTTCACTCATTTTCTTCATATCATATGACATAGACTATTATCTTTAACTTTCTTACGCAAGTGACTATCCACTATAGCACTTGATGGAAAACTCGACCCTAAAAAGTGCATCCCTAGGTTCGAAGACGCACTTGGCATACCCCTCGTCTATGTTATAACTTATCACTAACTAAAAGAGCACTAATAAAAGTGGACTTTCAATGTGCGAAAAAAATTTAGGCAGTTACACAAATGCATGGTATATTTTGGTGACAACCATGATTGGCGTACAACTTCCTTCGGATGACATGGTCCATCCCATTACATATGTTAATTGATGGTGCCTCTAAACCATGAAAGAACAATTAGTTCTTGACTTGGATTAAAATAGAAACACTAAAATATAAAATTAGATGAAATGAGAAGGCCAGGGTTGACTTTGACGTGAGAAGTTTTTGTTGTGTCTTTGCTAGACTGGCGAGCATCCATCAAGGGTAGGGGCAAAGGGATTTTTTTGTGTGGTGGAATCAATCTTCTGAAATGCATTTTTAAACCCCTCCACGGGGGCGGGGAGGATAATCTATGGTTCTTCCATGTAGCTGAATTAATCCTTTAGTGAATTGTTCTCGAATTGTTCTTGAGCGGAACCCCGCAAGTTAAACCACCTTGAGGAGGCTTAGGCGCCTCGAGGGTCTTCGAGGGACTTAGTTCTGTTTCATGGAAACAAAAAATTTTGAGGTTAGAATCTGGTGTCTTATTGAGGGCGTGTTACTTTACGCCGTATCTCAACATATTATAGTTCCAAAATAATATATTTTTAAGGATTATATAGTGTTGATACGGAAATATGTCCAATCCGTCATAAAGGACCTAGGAGCGAGTCCTAAGGCATCCCAAGTCATCCAATGGATCCGAGGCACTTTGGTCCGAACCAACGGTCCGATCCGGGCAGACTAACCATGGTCCGACCCACCCTAAAAGAAAGGGACAAAGGATTTGGACCTACAAGGCCCGACCTGGAACCATAGGTCCGACCCACCTTGGTCCGAGCCTCTCTGGGAAAGAAGCATAGTGCTAAGTCAGTACCCTCTTCGACCCAAGGACTCCGATACGGATGTCGACTCGGATCCAGCATGACCATCTCTTAAAGCAACCAAGCAAATGGGCACCAAAGAGTGAGGTGTCCGAACCCAGGAGCTCCGAATCGGAAGAGTTGGACAGGCAGGAGAACTTCCTCACCTGACAACCATGTACGGTCTGGAGCAGGCATCCGGACCGACCTCTCCGAACCTGGGAACTCGGCAGGACTAGTCACAGCCTCAAGAACTCTCCCAATAATGACCAAACTACCCCTAAAGCCCAAGATGGCATGGGCTAAAGCTTCATTGTTGGGCTATGGGCCTCATGTTAGCATTGGTGGCTCTATCCTGGCCGTACACATGGCGCAATCCTAGCAAGGCCTTCCATTTTGATGATAGCCTATAAATAAGGCACACATCCCAACAAGTAAGTCACTTCTGACTTCGAACAAGTTATCTCGCTAGTCACATCACGACCCGATCCAAGTACTATCTGAGTCGATCCTCAGTCACTCTCGAGTCAAGTCTCATCCCGGTTTGACACTTAGCAAGCAGGGCACTAACTCTCAGTCAATTGTGCAGGTCCTTACCGGAGTAGTTGGTCGCTAGTTCTTACGCCTTGGTCCGCACCTAGCAAGGAGCCTCTTACCTTGGCACCCATTAGAAGAGTTAAATAAATCTAAGTAGTTGGGGAGTTATACCCTCAACATTTTGGCGCCGTCTGTGGGAATCTTTACAAAAAGTCCCGTTCTCTTCAGTAATGGCAAGAACAAGAAGGTCCGCAAGAACCAACGCCACTGCCATTGGTACGCCTGCTCCAAGACAAAGGGGGAGACCTCCCACTAGAAGAGGTGGAGTAACAAGAGGCTCAACAAGAGAAGTAGTAGATGACCCAAGTGATGGCCATACCGCTAGTCTTTCTTCTAGCGGGGAAAGAGCCACTAATCCACCAGTAAGGATCCAGACACTTGGGGATGAAGGACAGGTTCCTCCGTCAGGAACACATGGTCCTCCGCCAGGAAGAAACTTTACCCTCCCAAATGGACAGATCATCCGTCCTAGTGAGTTTGGGATGAATGAGAATCAGTTTGGCCTCTTACTCACCACTATTCAAGGGTGCTTTGGATCAAACAACCTCCAGCCTCCTCAGCCCACCCTTTCGATCCCAAGGCAAGCTGAGCCCGCTCAATCAAGAAATGAGCACCGTCCGATCCAACAAAGGCTGGGGGAACAAGCCCAACCAGAAGATCTGAGACATCTTCTCAATAGAAGAGCCGCTGCTTCTCATGAACAACGAGGGAGAAGTCCAGAAGTGCCACGAGTAGACGAAGTGGGAACCAGTCGGCGAGAAGCTCCACAACAAGTGCTCAGAGATCAAATGGCGGAAAGCACTCCGATTTTTCCAATCGGTGATCTTCCTCCAGATGTTCCAGATCTATCTCCAACAGAAGGCCTTGGAAACACAAATTGCCACCTTGAGCAGGATGGTCAAAGCACATGAGAAGGTGGTAGTTAAAACTCCCAACCCTCTGTGCGATGAGATCAGAAGAGAAAGAAAGCACCCCGACTGTGTTATCCCAAACCTTGAACATTACTATGGAGATACTTTCCCTGTAGGGCATCTTACTAGATACGAAAGTAAGATGGAAAGCAATGGACTCAACGATAACATGAAAGCTCTCAACTTTTCCACCACACTCTTTGGAGAAGCAATGGATTGGTGGACCTCACTACCTAATGGTTCCATCAAATCCTATGCGGACGTCGCCTCCCTTTTCTTGAAAAGGTTTGAGAAAGCAAAAAGAAGGAAGAAGAGGTTGAGCACCGTGCATAATCCGGAAGAGCATGAGGACCTCGAACCTTCCTTGGCCGCTTAACGCTGAAATCGGTAGAGCCTCATAGCATCAAAGAGCGGGCCCGACACCTATATGCCAACACTTATAATGATGAGCTTAGAAGGAAGCTTTCCAACGAAGAAATCACCACTGAAAAGTACTTGGAAGATATCTGCGAAGGAGTCCTGTATGGAGAAGATTACCGAAGGAATGTCCCGATAAGAGCAGGGATCAAGAAGGGAAAAGAACAAATCGACAGAACTCCCTCCTCGTCGAGGAAGTTCGAGCAAAAGAGATCTCGAGAGTAAAAGAATTCCACAGAAAGAACTCCACCTGGGAGATACGCCGAGTATACTCGCCTCAGCAGACGAAGATCCGACATCTTGGCTTCTATTGTTGAGAAGGACTTAGATACAATGGCCTAAACTCACAAGAGCAAAGAAGAAGAGTAAATTCTCTAAAGACTACATAGGTTCCATGGCGAAAGGTCACCCGACCGAGGATTGCATCCAATTAAAGATGTAAATTGAAAGACTAGTGAGAAGTGGGAAGTTGAAAGAACCAATAGAAGAAGAGCCCTCCGGGCATAGAAGGAATGAGCAAAGAAGAGGAGCATGGTTACGAACCTCCAACAGATCTTTACCACCACCTCCGGAAATCCCACTTCTGGCAGCCCAAAGATATCAAGGGTACCACGAAGAGACAGAAATGGAGAACCTCCCTTACAGTGGAGTTATCAACGCCATTGCAGGAGGACCAACAGGGGGAGATAGCAGAAATGCAAGGGAAAGGACCGCACAACGCTTAAGAAACAACGACAGGGCTTACGGTCCACCAGCCCTGAAAGGCACAAATGCAATCACCTTTGACGATAGCGAGATCCCCCCACCAACGTCTGGCGGAGGAGATCTCAAGGACCCCGATGTCCCTTTGGTCGTTTCTCTAGTGATTGCCACTTACAAGGTCAACAAGGTACTAATCGACACAGGAAGCTCCTCCAATGTCCTATCCAAAAGGACTGTTGAGCAAATGCATCTGGGGCAAATACAATATGGACGAGTATACACCTCATTAGTAGGTTTTGGAGGGTCTGTAGTACGCCCCATTGGAAGTATACCACTGCAAGTCTCCATGGACACTTTTCCGACAAGAGTGACCCAAACTATCCTCTTTGTGGTAGTAGATAGCACCTTTGACTATAACGTGATTTTGGGCCACCCGGGACTTAACCAATTCAGAGCAATTGCTTCTCCCCTACACAACAGGGTGAAGTTTCCAACCCCGACGTGGGGAAGAAATGGGCAACGTTAGAAGCACAGGAGTGCTACATCATGTCAACGGAGGGCCCGAGAACTCTGTCGGTCACTAAGGGCCCTCTTAGCCATTCTTCCATTACTCTAACGCCACCAAAGGAAGAGATCGGTATTGGATCGCTCGAGAAAAGTTCCCAAGGCAATAGAATAGAATCCCATGAAGCCTTGAAAGAGGTCCAATGGTGAAGGAAATCCGGAAGAACAACTCGGATTGGAGCGGAGATGAGTACGGAAATAGAGTGAAGCTCATCACTTGCCTTCGATAATCGCGACATCTTTGCTTGGAGCGAGATGATCTCAAGGGGATAGACCCAAGGATCGCGGTTCACCGTCTGAACATGGATCCTACGGTTAAGCACATCCGGCAAAAGAGGAAAGACTTTGGACCAGTTGAGGATGCTATCATAGCAGGGGAGGTTGACAAATTGATGAAAGCAGGTCATATCGAAGAAGTCAGATACTCCGATTGGGTCTGCAACGTGGTCCTCGTCGAAAAAGCTCCAGGAAAGTGGAGAATGTGCAATGACTTCACTAGACTCAACAAGTTTTGTCCAAAGGATCCCTATCCATTACCACGCATAGACCAGCTGGTTGATTCCACTGCAGGATGTACACTTCTAAGCTTCATGGATGCATACCAAGGCTTCTACCAAATCAGGATGGCTCAAGAAGACATCAAGAAAACGGCATTCTTTGCGGCCGGAGGAGTCTATTGCTTCAAGGTCATGCCCTTTGGCCTCAAGAATGCAGGAGCTACTTACCAACGGCTGGTAAACAAGATGTTCAAGGAAGAATTGGGAAAAACCATGGAAGTCTATGTGGATGACATGCTTGTGAAAAGCAAGACTGAAGAGGAGCACATCGAACACCTCAACAATTGCTTTTCTATTCTCCGGAAATATGGAATTAAATTTGAACCACGAAAGTGCACTTTCAGGGTGAAAGGAGGAAAATTCCTCGGCTACATGGTCACGGAAAGAGGCATCAGTGCTAACCCAGAGAAAATAAAGGCAATCATAGATCTGCCACAGCCCAAGACCGTCAATGAAGTTCAGAAGCTTCTAGGAAAGGTGATGGCGTTGAGCCGTTTTATCTCAAGGTCCGCCGAGAAGAACCTTCCCTTCTTTAAGATCTTACGAAAAGGAAATAAATTCGAGTGGACAAAGGAGTGCGAAGAGGCCCTGGAAAACTTGAAAAAGTATCTCCTCTCGCCCTTACATCTAAACCATGGAGGATGAAACTCTTTACCTCTATTTGGCCACCACTGATGAAGCAATGAGTTCTGTACTGGTACGGCTACAAGACAACGAGCATTTACCGATTTACTATTTGAGCAAAGCTCTTGTAGGCTCCGAGGCCAAGTATGTTAAAATTGAGAAGCTCGCCTTCGCACTGGTTTACACTGCACGACGACTAAAGCCTTACTTCAAGTCGCATCGGATTGTGGTCCTTACAAATGAGCCACTCAAACATGTCTTGGAAAAACCGGATCAGTCGGGGCCTTTGTCCAAATGGGCTATTGAGCTAAGTGAATATGATATTGGGTATCAAGCCCCATCTGCCAAGAAAGCGCAAGTTCTGGCCGACTTCCTGGTAGACTATCCAGAGAAAGCAGAAGAAGAGAACGAAAATTCCCAGGAAAAGGCTAGTCATGTGGTGATTGCCCAGATCAAGGAATCAAGTGGAGAGAAAGAAGCGAAGAGACCTGAAGAGGTAGCATCCAAATTTTGACTGAGTACTACCAACCTATGGATGATTCACTGAGAGTGAGGCACATGTTTCTCTTGGATGAAGAACTCGATACCTCGACAACTGCATCTTCCGACAAGAAGCAGGAGGTTGTGAAAGCACTCACTCCCACTTTAGGAGGAAAGGAAGGAAACAAAGAATGGTGGACATTACAAGTGGACGGATCATCAACTGGACGATTGGGAGGAATAGGAATTTTCCTTGAAAGCCCTGAAGGAGCCAAGCTAGAGTACGCCATCACCCTCAATTTTAAGGTGACAAACAACGAGGCCGAGTACGAAGCACTTATCACCGGCCTAAGAATGGCGAAAGCCCTTCAGGTAAAAAGGATCAAAGCCTACACAGACTCCCAGACTCCCAGCTCGTACAATCCCAGTTCTCCGGGTCTTTCACCACCAAAGGACCTAACATGATCAAATACTTGGAACTCCTCAAGAAAGAGGTTGAGCAATTTGAAGAATTTACTCTTGACCAATTTCACAGAGAATGGAATGAAAAGGCCGATGCCCTCTCCAAGTACGCCTCGGCCTTAGGAGCTTTGGACAAGAAGTGTCATCCTAATGACCAGCGGAATCCTCCCCGCAAACCCAACGGAAAGATGTTTCTCTTGAGCAGAAAAGCTGGATGGTGATATATTCCGTTACCTCAAGGATGGTACTTTACCTATGGATCCTAGAGAGGCGGGAGGATTCAATGTCGAGCTAACAGATACTTTATTACGGGAGAAGATCTCTACAAGAGATCTTCTGTGAACTCACTTGAGGTGCCTAGATCCTCAAGTAGCTGCGATGGAAGAGATCCACGGAAGGCTGTGGAAGTCATTCGGGAAGAACTTTGGTAAAGATCATAAGGCAAGGATACTATTGGCAACTATCGACATGGATCTTGCCAACATCGCCTGCTTTGTGAAGACCGCCAATACTATGCCAACATACCACACCGCCCGACCAACCCTATGATTCCGTCAATCATGCCCATTTGATCAATGGGGCATAGATATAGTTGGTCCCTTTCATGAGGATCACATCGAAGAAGTTCTTGATAGTGGCGAGAATACTTCACTAAGTGGGTCAAGTCAAGCGAGGTCAACCATCACAGAAGCGGGGTGATGACATTCATCCGAAGAACATCATCTGCGGTTTGGACTCCCAGTGCTAGTTTGGACAACGGAGCACAATTTTTACGGGTCAAGGTGGCTTGGTCCTTCAAATAGAGCAACGCTTTACTTCCGATGGCCACCCCCAAGCCAATGGTCAGGTGGAAGCCACCAACAAGACCATATTCAAAATTTTGGAGAAAAGGTAAAGAACTTCCCAAGACAGTTTGGCGGATGATCTCGAGCGATCCTTTGGGCCCATCGAGCGGCGGCCATTACACAAGAAACACCTTTCTCCTTGGTCTATGGATCCGGCGGTCATCCCTTCGGAGACGGTGGTGGCAACCGGAGAATCCAAAGAATACTGACCAGTTGATAATGAGCTCGCAAGGATCTATGACCTCGAGCTCCTTGAAGACAAGCGCGATAAGGCATTAGCCAACATCCTTCGGTACCAAGCCATGACCGCTCGAGCCTACAATAAACGTGTCCTTCCCAAGGACATACAAGTTGGAGACTTAGTCCTCAGAAGAGCCGATATACTAAGTCATGTGGGGAAATTTAAGCCCAAATGGGAAGGACCGTACAAGGTTACTGGGGCAAGAGTTAATGGAAGCTTTGAACTAGAAGATGAACAAGGGCGGGCCTTGAAGAGAACTTGGAATGCCAAGAATCTCCAAAAGTTTTACACTTAGAGAAGTATGGCAACGACTGTCACCTTCCTCTATCCTGTCGACCTGTTTTTTGTGTCTGTTTTTTGAAAAAGGCCTCGAAGCCCTCAAGTTGTAATCCGATTTCCGCCAAATCAATACAACTGTGATTTCATAAACATTGTTGATAAACATGTCCTCGAAGATATGTAACTACTCGATCCGAATCTAGAATCATACATTGATCCGGATCGGACTAACACAATCAAATAGTGTCCGACCTTCACAAAGGCAAATATGCTTCCATTAAAAGCGAGTCTGACTTACAAAGTCGAGTCCAGAGCCTAATCAGCTTAAAAAACAAGCTCCTACTCTATCTCTTTTCTACTTCTCAAATAAGCTTCCTAATTAACCGTCTAGACGAACCAAACCCCGTCCGAACACTGTTAGCTGCATCTGTAGGCGCTCCGAAGGAAGAAGGAACTCCATCATCCCAACTTTGATTGCTTACTGACAAAGGTTTCGAAGCCCCTTCGGACGATCCAAAGTCTAACAGCAGCCGGACGATATAACTAAGGCCATTCAATACTTCCAGAAAGGATACTTCATCACTTCTGAACGAAAGAAAGCTCCGAAGCAAGCAAGAAGCACATTGACAATCCGGATCGCCTCATACCAAATACTATAAATACACCCCAGATTCAGAGTATTTGGAAAGCGACCGAATAGTCGGATCAACCAAGTCACTCCGGAGGCTCCGTTGGTCCGAGTCCCAACAAGACGGCATTGTCGGGGACTCCGTTCGAATTGTAAGTTGCCCTCGAGCCTTCAATTCGAACGCAGCGACCAACAAAAACCAGTTTCGGACGAAAGACCTTAGGTGCAAGACAAACGAGTCACCAGAAAGGTTACTTCCGGAAGTCCCCAATGATCCGACTCCAAACAAGCTCAGCACTGTTGGGGACTCCTTTCCAAAATTGCAAGTAGCTCCCTCGAGCCTTCAATCCTGGAGACAAAGTCACCGACAGAACCAAACTACTCGGATACATATCTTCAAGGACGAGCTAAAAGACCTACTAAAAGGGATACATCTCCCTCCATCCGAGGAACGAACAACTAGACACAACAGGATTGGTAGAAAGCCTTCCACCATCTCGGGCGGTTTTTTACGACCGAACCACGAAATACTGGAAGGGATTCTACCAAACCAATTATGCCAACTTGTCGCCCCCCGGGCACATACCCAGAAGCGGATTGCCTCGGATACATGGAGGTTCAAAAACAACTATTTGAAGATCCCCGAACCATCCAGCTAATCTACCTCCGGCTAAAAGTCACGAATATAGACCATGACCGGAAAAGAAGATTAGCTGACGATCGAGGAATTGATTGGCAAAATTTCAGCCTCACTTTCGCACGGACCGTATCCTCGAAGATCCGAGAAGGCTTTCCGAGCAATCTAATTTCAAAACTCTCGCCGAGAACCAACCCGGGTAGACTTCAAGCATCGGAGAAACCTCGATAAGATCACGGACAAGAGTGATGGTATAAACATGCTCCCCAGCCGTTCGGACTCGAGCTCCGGACCTTTGATTACTATAAAAGGGCGAGATGTCCTAATGGAAAGCCGTACAAGGCAGGAGTATATATAGAAAGAGAAGACCAATTAGAAGTGGACACGTGTCCCATATTCACCGGAAATGGGCTTGGGCCGAACATGGGCCTGGCTCTTCGGCTTCCATTGGCCCAACCCAACAATCCATCCATAAGGTCGAGCATGTCGACTAAGCTACTCACTCGGACGTATCAAGCTCGGGGGTGACATAACAACATCCGAAGCAACTGTGATTCGTATAGAATCACCCTGTACTTGATGTTGATCATCTTTTCACTATCTTAGAAGTCTGCATGACTCGGGAAGACACACCAAGTCAATGTCCGAATCGTCATAACTTATCACGATACGAGGAGATTCTCTTTCTCGCAAGCCTAGCCACTCTAAGACGTGGCTCCGAACCGTTCGTGATCCGGTTTATTTCTATTAAAGATTCCGATTCGGATGGGAACAATGATTGATCGTCCCCCAAAACCCGCAAAGGACAATTTACATCAGGCAAATTAATGTCCTGGCGGTATGAATCTCAAGGGTCCGAACCCACTATCCGAGTCTACGAGAGTTGATGAGTTACTACGCAAATACGAAATTAAAACGCGCAAGGATGAACACAGCAACATTAGCATTCTTGTGACAAAAATAGTTCCGAGCCACCAAGGGGCCCGAACCAACAAACGTTCATCAAAACCAAGTATATATTTATCCAACAAAAGATGATGAGCAAAAGAAAAAACAACATTGTTTTTAGGCCCGGAGGCACCCTACTACAAAAAACCCGGGGCATACCCCGTCTTCACTGCCTACGTCGCTCGGACGAACTAGGTTGAGACCGAGAGGGACCCCCCGTATCCTTCTCCGGAGGCGCTTGACCTTGCTGTTGGGCTAACCTCCGTTCTCTCCGAGCCTCAACCTCTTTCAGGAAGGCCGGACACTCCTCCATCAAGTCAAGGTTGCGATCAAAGCCTTGGACAGGCCCGGGCAGAGTCAGCCAGTCTCGGTTGTGCTCCAAGTGATCCTCCAAAGGAACGAAAACACTGGACATAAGCACCCGAGGGACGAAGGATGGGAGATACGGACCGCCATGGTTGTACTTCTTGCCCTCCGACTCGTCGCAGACCAGCTCCACAAATTCACACTTAAGTAGGTCTTCGTCCAAGACACCCTCCGGAGCAAAGTCCGAGCCATCTCCATTTTTAAAGGCGGACACCCCCTCAGCCTCCAAGTTGCAGTCATTCGGTATCCAACCCTTCCTCCGGCACTGCTCCACAGCTGCATCAAACCCATCTTGACGGGCCTCATCATACTTCGACTCGAGCAAAAACTTGCAGGAGTCCGAATCAAGGAAATTTTGGACAGCCCTTGTCCGGACTCCCCGAAGCTCCTTCAGCATCTTATCCTTGAAAGTCCTAGAGACGGCCACGAAATCGTCCAAACTATCTTAGTGCACTTTCAAGTCAGCCTCCAAAGATCGAATGACACTTTTCATCTTGGCCGTCTCCGACTCGGCCTCTTGTTTAGCAGCTATGGCCTTCTTCAGGCGCTCCGAAGTGCTGTTCAACCGGGACGCTTCAATCGCCTCGGCAAATTTGGCTAAATCCTCTTCCAGGGTAGCCCTCCGAGCAGCTACCAAGGAGCATGCTTCAACAGCAGCAGCAAGCTAAAAACAAAAACGAAACATCGGAAGTGTTAGATACCTCCGAACCACAAGAAGATGTAAAACCAACAAAAACTTAAACTCACTTTGCGCTGAGCGGCAGTTAACTCCGAAATCCGCTCCAACTCTGAGGCAGCAACCAACCGAGCAACTTCAGCATCCGAATCCAGCTCGGGCGTCTCGCTCACCTTTCCCTTGCCTTTCTTGGCGGGATGATTCGGACCTTCGGAGGAGTGCTTTTTCGCAGCCGCGGCGCTCGATCCGCTTGCAGGAGGATCTCGGGACACGGATCTTGGAGGCTTTTTCAAGCCCTTAGAGCCGACCACCTTACCCTTGTCCGGAGTAGGGATAGTTTGAGCCTCTTCGCCCGCAGAAGCTCTCCGAGTCTCCACTTAACACAAGACATTTCTTGGCTCGTTCATCGGAGTACGGTGGAAGTCTTGATAATGGGTCCGGAACCCTCTCGCCAATTCCTTCCATTGCAGCGTTTGTCGACGCTTCAACTCCCGCATGGTCGACATCGTATACTCGAACCAAAAAGCTGCACATCCGAATCACAATGAGTTACAAGATACAAAAGAATCTACAAATAGTAATCATATAGTCGACAAAATGTACAACCGACTCGGACAACCAACCGTGAGGTAGAGAGAAACCACTTACTCAAATCCTCCATATTGTCACAAAAACTTGGCTCGGACAAACCGCCAAGAAAGGCGAAATGACATATCAGACATCGGAAGAAGTACTTCTCCGGCTCTTGACTCCGATGGAACGCTTGCATCCACAAGGGGATGTTCCGTGCCGGTGGCTTCCAATCTGGTAGTTTGCCTCGGAAGATCTTCTTCTCGAAATGCCACGTAGGCCTCTCCGCTTCGGATTGCCCGGGCTTCAGAGCCGGACGGACAAAAATGTACCTCTTGAACCATTGGATTCCCAACGAGGACAAGGGATCAACAAAAAACGTGTACGCCTGGCGACATACGAACGTATAGAACCATGTGTTCCTACTACTTACACTTATGTTAAATAATTTGCGGAAATTATCGAAGGTGAGCGGAATGCCTTTATATTTACATAAGACTCCGAAGCACATCAGATTTCCGAGGGAGTTGGGGATGATCTGGTGCGGACTCAAACCCATGCTGTTCAAAATCTCCAGAAACTCGGACGATACGGGTAGCCGCCACCCGCAATGGAGACTTATCTCATAGACAGACATGTAGCCCGGAGGCGGATTATAAAAAGCATGAGATTCGTCTGGGATGAGAATCTCCACACACTCCGGGATCTCATATCTTCTCCGGAGCTCATCCACTTCATCGGCTCGGATGGTTGAGGCACAAGTAGGCAGAGTACCGTCTTCATTCAACTCGCCCTCCGGATCGGGGTGAGTGACCTCGTCTCTAGACCGAGGGAACTTCACTTGGAATACGTCCTCACCCTTTCTCAGCCTCTCCGGACGCTCTTCCTCAGCCACCTGCCGACTCGGCCCTGCTTGCCCAGAAGTTTCCACACGGAGCACATTAGCGGATGGCTCTGCACCTTCTTCCTCCTCGGAACCAGAATCTTGGCCCCGCACACCTTCTTCTGCCTCATCTTCCTCGGATGAGGACGCTAACTCTACGACAGTCCGAAGAGGCGCAGCGACATGCACACGATCCTCCTCACCCTCTTCGAAGATGCTCAAATTGGGAGGTGCTTCCGAGGTATCATGAACTTCCTCAATAATTGGCACCTGCGGATCCAGAACGAACGGGACTTGATTAGGATTACTCCTAAAATTATAACCAAGGTTGCGAATTAAAGATCGGATCTCTACCGGAAGTTCGGATTCTTGGCCAGCCCGACCCGGGCGACGAGTTCCTACAACTCGCGAACTTGTTTCTTGAGCCGCTACAATAACCTGCACATGGGACACTCGCAGGTAATCCCGACGCCTCGGAGGACCGGAATCCGGAACAACTAACCGAAGTAAGGAACTTACCTCGGGCTCTTCCCGACTCGGATGGGACGCTTGTTCCACCTCCAGTACTTCGTCGTCATCCACGATCTCAATCTCCTCGGAGCTATCGGTTAAGGATATCGCCACGGAGTCATATCCCTCAGCCTCAGATCGATTTTGGCTATCACTCTCGGACATCCTAGGGAAAGGAGAAAGCAATTTCGTAAGCTTTAAGATGGCAGTCCGAGAGGTCGTTTATGTATATTAAAGTGGTCAGTTCAAAGCCAAAACTAGCGGCTTTACTCGACGAAGTTAGTCCCGAGTCAGTACTACGCTTATTCGGGGTTAGTCAACATCAAAGTACGTAATGGTTACCAACTATACTACACATCATGAGCATGCATCCGAGTAACTTGAAGATAAAAGACAACAGAGATAATTTAATCATAAGACGAGACAAGTAAACTTACTTGGACTCGGATGATTAGATAGAAGTGATTTGACTTTGCACAGGATCCCGCACTTCGAACCGCTCGTTGCTCGCTTCGGATTGCTGGTAGTTGCTTCGGATATACTTAGAATGCAAAAATTCTCTCTCTAAACGGTGAGAATTGAACCGGCCAACCCCTCTATTTATAGAGGGCCATATTGGGAACTCCAACCGTCGCAATTTTTCTGGATTAAATCTCAATCGTAGATCAGAAATCATCCAACGGCATAGTACAATTATATCAAGTGAAATGACGAATTGGTACAACGAATTTATCTCACGGATAGACGAATACAACAACTATCCCACTCTCGGGCAGCAGACAGCACGAGAGCTCCGGATTATCATCTTCTCGGACGCCTAGCGGCTTATCAGTCCAAGATAACTGGTCCACACAAGGAACCTCGTATTCTCGAGCGATTATCCTTCGGACCTTCCCGCGACCACAGAGGTTGGTTCAGACGGGACACGCACCTACGGTCCGCCACCGTAGCTCATCAAAGGTACACTACCGATGTTCGGAGCCTAAACTTAGTCTCCATTACAAATACCCTTTTTTCTTTTTTCTTCACTTCGTTGCCCTTCGGACCCAGTCCCTCGGATGGCGACGATGTTTTAGAAAAAGAAAGGGGGGGGGGGGGGGGGGAGAGACTAAGTCAATGGCCACACGAAGTCCGGAGTACATCTTTTTTTTCAACAAAATCGAAACGGATTGGACTGAAGAACGGATCTTTTCCTCAAAACAGCTTCCCAAACCAATAGTTCCACAACTATCTTCTACTAAGATACTTGGAAACTAGGGGGACATATGTTGATACGGAAATATGTCCAATCCGTCATAAAGGACCTAGGAGCGAGTCCTAAGGCATCCCAAGTCATCCAATGGATCCGAGGCACTTTGGTCCGAACCAACGGTCCGATCCGGGCAGACTAACCATGGTCCGACCCACCCTAAAAGAAAGGGACAAAGGATTTGGACCTACAAGGCCCGACCCGGAACCATAGGTCCGACCCACCTTGGTCCGAGCCTCTCTGGGAAAGAAGCATAGTGCTAAGTCAGTACCCTCTCTGACCCAAGGACTCCGATACGGATGTCGACTCGGATCCAGCATGACCATCTCTTAAAGCAACCAAGCAAATGGGCACCAAAGAGTGAGGTGTCCGAACCCAGGAGCTCCGAATCGGAAGAGTTGGACAAAGGAAGAACTTCCTCACTGACAACTGTGCACGGCGAGGCATCCGGACCGACCTCTCCGAACCTGGAAACTCGGTAGAACTAGTCACAGCCTCAAGAACTCTCCCAATAATGACCAAACTACCCCTAAAGCCCAAGATGGCATGGGCTAAAGCTTCATTGTTGGGCTATGGGCCTCATGTTAGCATTGGTGGCTCTATCCTGGCCATACACATGGCGCAATCCTAGCAAGGCCTTCCATTTTGATGATAGCCTATAAATAAGGCACACATCCCAACAAGTAAGTCACTTCTGACTTCGAACAAGTCATCTCGCTAGTCACATCACGACCCCAATCCCAAGTACTATACAGAGTCGATCCTCAGTCACTCTCGAGTAAAGTCTCATCCCGGTTTGACACTTAGCAAACCGGCACTAACCCCCCCGATTGAATTGCGGTGTCCTTACCGGAGTAGTTGGTCGCTAGTTCTTACGCCTTGGTCCGCACCTAGCAAGGAGCCTCTTACCTTGGCACCCATTAGAAGAGTTAAATAAATCTAAATAGTTGGGGAGTTATACCCTCAACATATAGTATTGTATTTTGTATGCTTATGTCCATAATTAGTGATAGATCGACCAACTAAACACTCCCTTCGAGATCATGATTATGACATCGAAAAGCTAGGTTCTGTTTAAAAACTTTTAGGCAATGAAGAACTGACATCTATACTACATATAAAAAGAACACAAAGTCTTAGAAAAGACGTGTTTTAGTGAGAGACCTGAGAGACGAATTGATATTCTTAAATATATGCATAATGTTTTAAACGATATCACCGATGTTTTTTATAAGTGTATATTTCATATAACTTTTTATGTATATTTATATCACTGATGTTTTTAGTAAAACCTCTAATGTTTTTGTTTATGACTGTAATGCTTGTCCGTCTCTTTTAGTCTCTTCATAAAACCGTCTCTCAGAAGAGTTACTCTAAAAAGAAAGGCAATTTACTGTCACAATAGGTAGTTTTGTACGTATGTTTACAAATGTACCCTCTTAGCTTTTAAGAATGGCAACATCATTTGCTTCAGTTGGACTGCAATTAATTAAATTGTTGTGGCCAAATGTGGAATTTTGTAATGACTCGAGCAGTTGTCACACCAAACATTTAGAGTTCCACATTTACCCTTTTAACTCCCACACAAACAATAGTTCTGAAGGGGTACTACCGTAAATGCGTGATCATAATGATGCAATAATCCATTTTTAAATCCAACCGCCTGGAATCAAACGTGCCTGCAGACTACAAACTCTTATGATCTCATTCTCACCATTATCTTCCAAACAATTTTTCAGGTATTGCATCTTTCACTCAATTTGGATTCAAGAGTTTCAAACTCTTTTATGTTGATCTTCATGTAATTTCTGTCGTTGTAGGGAGGGGGCTTAGATTCGAAAATTCAATAACTCATGGTTTTGCAATAAAGCGTTCAGGTATGTTCTGTCCAATTTCATTGAATTATCATGACCAATGCAAATAGATAGTATAGACGATATAGGAAAGGTAGTCACGCGGGTATCCGCATGCATTGTTGGATTGTATATTTAAATGTTACTAAATTGCCGACCCGTCATGTGAGAATTTATCTATATATCCATCACATGGCAATTACCACTGATCTGATTCATTGTGCACTCTATACATGTCAATTATGATGTGAAGCTAGTAGGATTGAAATTATGGCCCAATTTCGAAAGAGAAAGGCATTCATTTCGTGTGAAATCCACGACATAATTTCTTACCCCTCTTGGTTGTTTTATTTTATCTATAAAGATTAACTTTAAGTTTATTAATTGCCATTAATAAACTGTAGTTGGTAGAGTTATACCCATCGAATAGGAGTACTAATAAATTCGTCTCGACTGTTGAAATTAAAGGATTAAATTTTATACATACATATAACAAACCCTTAGACAATTATCCATAAATCAACAAAAACATCATATAATATTCGGTTTAGTACATGTGGGACGTGGCTACTTCAAATATCCAACTCCAGTTTATTAATTGTTGTGTGTATTAATTGGTATTCATTCGTCTACATAACATAGTTGTAAGACTAAGGGCTATATGAATGTCATGCATCCGGTCAAGTGGTCTCTTTTGTGTAGCAAGTTTGTGTATTAGTTCATGTTACACGTTGTTCATTTACAAGGTTAGAACATTGTTAGAGATGGGGATAATTAATGAGTCTTGTAATTATTATTGACATGAAAGAAATAATCCAGACATGTCATGAATTTCTATGGTGTGTGATTTTTTGTGTTCATAAGAGAATAGTAATGGAAATCAAAATTCAGCACTAACGTCTACAACAAGGCAACAAAAGTAGTCGGCTTTATTGATTTAGTGTGACGATGAAATGACAAGGCATAACATTTTGACTGATACGGCCATACGGGGTGGATCCATCTCTACTAAACGTGTTTTTGTCGTGATCTGATCGCATTATCGTAATTCAATTTTATTTGATCAAAATGAGAGTTATGAGATCCTCGGGACCCATTGATTGTAATACTAATGGACCCACAATAAACATCGAGGAAAAAATAGGAGGATTTGACTAAATACTTCCTACGTCCCGAATTCAACTTTTTGTATTACATTTTGAAACGTCTCAATTTCAACTTTACATATTTTAAATGAAAAACACCTTTCATAGTTTATTCACTATATTTCCTACTTTACTAACTATCTATCATACTTTATTCACTACTTTCATACTTACTCCGTCCTGGGAATAGCTTCTCATTTACTTTTTTGGTGGATAAAATAAAGTGTATATTACTTTTGGATAAAATAGTACTAGTGGGTCCCTCAAATTTATTTTTGAAGTTGAAAGTTCGATAAAATAAAGTTAGTGTTTTTTTTTTTTTTTGAGAATATCAATTTACAATCATATGAGTATTACATCAAATCAATTAATATATCATTCAATCTATCAACCATTACAAAGGAATCAACTATCACAACTACAATACAGTATAACACAATCCGCACTTGACGGGACTTGAACCCATAACCTCTGGGTTATGGCACCTCAACATAACCAAATGAGCTAGGCCTCATTGGGTCAGTGGGTTTACTTTTGGGTATAATTAATGTTAAAGTTCGGTGAGTGGTTACAAAAAGAGGAAATGAGGAGTTTTGTTTGGGACACCCAAAATGGCAAAATGGGAAGCTATTCCCGGGACGGAGGAGGTAGTACTTTATTAACCATCTCTCCTACCTAATTCTCTCATCTCTTAAAATTTGTGCTCGGACCTGCTTGAAGTTCAATCTGGGGCGGAGGGTGTTAGAATATCACACACCACCTGTAAGAAGATCATGCAAACAACATATAAGTTGGATAACAATCCCCCCTTAATAATACCTTTTAAGGTGATGATGACCCAACTTAATATGGTATCGGAGCAGGTCCAGGTTGATGATGGGTGCCCCAGCCGATGATAATTTTGGCTTGCCCAAAAAAATTGCTAATATGATTCCACGTGTAGAGCCGACTAACCGCGACCTACTCGTGGGGGGCGTGTTACAATATTACACATCACCTGTGGGATAACACTCTCCCTTAATAAGGCCTTCTAAAGGGATGATGGTCCAACTTAATAGGGGGAGTATATATATTATATATGTGAATGCTTATCACTAACTTATCAATTATTTTATAAGTTTGAAGAGCTTATTTTCAAGTTAAATAATGCTACGTATCTTATAAGTAAACTAATTTACAAGTTAGTTCTGGTAGCTTATTAAAAATAAAAAAGCTAGTTGAACATACCGTAATTTGGAAGATCAACTGACTTATGAATTAATTGGTTTACTAAACATTTTTATAAAAAAACGACTTAGATTATCATCTAATCGACTAACTAATTTATCAGGTTTGAGCTAAGTAGATAAGAAATTAGGTGATTCACCAACTAGATTCTAGCAGGTAGCTAGTAGCAACTATTCACTTTATAATCTGTTTTGTAAAAGAGACAATAATTTATTCGAACCAAAGTCGAAATGACAAGAATAATTATTACTATTATAATTATTGTTAATATTACTATTATTTTAATTTCGTAACACTGTCCCTTCCGGACCGATGCGGTTACTCATAGGCTGCTATTTCGGTGATATGTTTGCCCCACTATATCAACACAAGTACTAGTCGGCACAATTGTACTAACTTGTATGCGAATCGGAAGACTTTTCAGTTAGTCACATATCCTAGATTAATCCAGAGCAATCACGCTTAACTCTAAAGTTTTTATAGATCGATTTAGAAAAGAGAGGTGCACCTTATTAATAAATAGTATTTTCGATCTCTGTAAGGTATTTAAAACTTATCTGAAACTTTGAGGAGAACTATACATATTACTCCCTCCATTTCAGAGAAAGTGTTACAATTTGGATTTGCATCAATTTTAAGAAAAAGTAGAAAGTACAAGTGCCCCCTGATTATTAGAGATTAACTGAGTGGCATATTGTAATAAAATTGAAAGGTAGGGAGTTTTATTATTTAACTAGTTTCCATAAATGAAAATTGTAACACTTTTAGTGAAACGCCGGAAACGGAAAGTTGTAACACTTTCTCTGAAATGGAGGGAGTATTTTATTTTGGATAATCAAGTGGCGTTGAAATATGATGGGCCGGGAGCCCGGGACCACGAGATGATTAATTCACTAAGAGTAAGGGCGCTTCAAGAGTTAGGCACCGGTCCGATTTCAATAGTTGCAAGCCCAACACAGGTAAAGTCTCATTTGGAAAGCAAATATTCAATTTTGCCATTTTTTGCAATACAACTTTCCACTTGTCTGTTGATCCTCTCTTTGGTTTGGTATTTGTTCCCCACATGATGATTCAATTCCAATTCATCTCCTCCTCTTTTTCTCCTGACAAATACTAATCCTTCCGGTACCGCATAATTTTGTACATATGTCAATTCGTTATCATTCCACAAAACTTCGTATATTACTAAAAAAAAAAAAAATTAATTCACACCTAACAAATGATAAACAATTTACATTTTCACACAAATTACACCTTTTACGACAAAAACTACACTTCTTACCACCTTATTTTAATATTTTCCCATTTATTTTAACTTTCACTTAAAGTACGGATCAACGATAATATACAAAGTTCTTCGCAATGGAGGGGAGGGAGTAGTACTTACGAGATGTAAGTTTGAAGTGTGAGATGCTACATTACACCAATGCACCCACTATCTACATAATATATGTGTATTGCAGTCGTACAAATAGGGCCCGCATAAATATCACATATGATATGAGTAGAGAACCACAAAAAGATAGTGTACTTACCTTAATCTAAGTGAAAACACAAAATAGACACCTATTAAAGTTGATAAAGACGATACTTAATAGTTGGGTGAAGATGACACTTTTAAGTGTAGTCTATGTCACGAGTTTCTAACTATCAAACTCATTATCTTTCAAAAAAGTTCTATTTCTACCAATGCTAAGATTACAAATAATGATTTAATCACAATTACATAATCATTAGATTAATCAAGACAATAATCTTTAAGATTTGATCATGACTCCAAGCACTTTTCCTATTTGATTAACGTCAATATAAACCAAAAAGGGTATGTTCGTTTTTCCCCTTTCTTTATAATTAATTTTAAATAAATCCATGGTCATTAAAAATTCCACGATCAGGGTTGGGACAATCAATCCTTTCAGGGACGAATCCGGAAATGGAAATGTGAAGTCCGGTACGTACCAAATTATAGCCGTTGCGCATTCAACATATTTCAAGAAAATAAAGGGCACGCGTACATTTAATTGCATATATTAAGAAAATTTCCACAAATACATACGTATAATATGGGTATATATTTCATATATATCATCATCAGTATAAAATTAATACACAAGCCACTAGTTAATATTTAAGAACAACAAATCCAAACCCTATAATTGTTTTTAACTAATTAGGGTATATGATTTATATACTATACACTCAACTTGGTTTATTTATTAGTGAACATTTAGTTGAATTTAGTCTCCATTAAACTGCATGGACCAGAGATCTTCCATGCTCCAAATGTTTTCATGTGATTCAGCAGGGAACGGGCCTTGGAAAGCATCCATATTTGGATGAAAATTAGCATGTAGTGGAGAGTAGGATTCGACTGGTCGATCAGAAGGGCCACAACCGGACATTTGGCTGCAACCGGCTTGATCATTATTGTGATGATCTTCCGGCATGTTCTGGCCACTGAAGTTGGTTTGATCAGCTGGCTTCATGTGCTTTTGGATCCTAGTCCTCCAAAAGTTCTTGATCTCGTTATCTGTTCTTCCAGGTAGATGCTTCGCAATTTTGGACCACCTATGTAGTAAAAACAGTCCAGATTTACATTACAAGATATAAATTTGTACTTAATAGCAAGAGACTGTTTATGATAGAATGTACAGTAACCAAGAAAAATGAATGTATTATGTGTATACATGGTTCCGCCCCTGAATGTGTATACATATTAGACGACAGACAACAAAGTTGTCAATTTGTCATGCAAATATATGAGATGTTAATATGAAGTAACAATGTGAGATAGTAGTGCAGATTAAACTTCACATTCGGCCCTCGAGTCGCATATTTATGTGCACAATCACGTGTTATATTTAACGGTTGTGGATCATGGAGCACATGTTCCATGGTTGTAATTGAAAGTTCGTCGAGAAAGATTTTTCACAAACTGATTTTAAAGGGTGCTATAATCTAAATTGAAAATCCTATAAATATATACTATATACACCTCCAATACCTATCTATCCTTGAGCTTTCAGGGCTTTTGTTCAATCAACAATTGTACGGGAAAGATCTATGGCTTCTCAATCTCAACAATGCTCTTCTCAACAAAAAATCACCCAAGGTTGGTTATTTTTGCATAAATTAACCAAGAACTTAAACATAAGAAAACTATATGGAATATGATGATGGTTTAATTAGTTGTTCATTGGTGAATCTTTTTCTCTCCTTTTATTTTTTATTTTTTATATGACAGGTCTCAATCTTGAAAACAAAATATTGTGGAGATTGAAGATGTTGAAAGCAATGGGAGTTTTCCTATGAGTTTATATGGTTTCAAACCCTTTATCTATTTCTTTTGATTTTTCTTTTTTTAAACGGTAAATATTTATTTTCTTATGGATATTAAATTAAATTACAAATATCAAAACTAGTCTTTGAAATCAATCCACACCAAGTACTATACAACTTATCCTAAGACTATATAAATTATATAATCTAAACTAATCTTGTAAGAGGCAAACAAAGAATGAAAATAACACTACCATCCATATCACAACTCCTACCTCAACCACTCTTTGCAAAAAAACAACATATTCATGCAAGAGGCAAACATCATCGTCCCCTACACCATTTTTATTAACATGCAAGTTTAAAACGAGATGCATGGCAGAGGTCTAGTTACTTGCACAACTGATCAATAAGAAATCTAATAGATAACCTTAACTACCCTAAACTACACCGAGTCAAAATCTAAAGAAAGTGCAAACACTCCCTCTATTTCAGATAAAGTGTTACATTTTACTTTGACCGGTCAACTGTGTTCGAGTTTGACTACAAATTACTCATAAACGATAATAGTAAATAATTTAATAAAATCATATAATAAAAATTTAATTACTAAATTTTCATTATATAATTTTAATAATTTATTTATTAATATCGTTTAAGAAAGAAATCGCACAAACGCTAACGATTGATAGTAGAATAGTAAAATGTAACACTTTTTCTGAAATGGAGGGAGTAATTATGAACCCTCTATCTCTCCAATCCTTTCTATGATTCTATGGACTAATTAAGTTCCTCAATTTGGTAGTAACAAGGAATTCACACATCACGGACACTTGTTTTAATTTCTACCTTATGAAAAAAGAGTACTATATGTGTCCTAGCTCAAAGATTATAACCAAGCATGCATGGTCCTGTCCTTGGAGGCTTACACCTCATAGCTTTTGTTTCTATTCTACCTTTAGCTAAAGACCCTTGATAAGGGTGAGTACCCATACGTTGCGTTTCCATACTTGTAATTCCCGATCCACGGGTTAGAGGTTTTCCTAGGTAGCTTTTATTTTTTTTATACCCTTTGCATCATGATCCTCTTGCAAATCAATCAATATCAAAGATTTGACCTTTTCGGCCTGGCCATCGAACTCACTAGAGGGCCGTGAAACAAAGATAAGGGGAAGCACTGTGTATGTGTACCGGATTATGTACTTCGTAATTTTGACACAAGAATAATTGGTAAAAGTATAATCTCTCTCTTTTTTTTTTTTTTTTTTTAAATTTTTCACTGGTATCCGCTAATGCGACTAATTCAGCCGAACACTGTCGGGCCCTTTTTTAGGGGGTATAATCTCATTTTTAATATAGGGATACTTCCACATAGATTACCCCTTCAATCTCAATTTCTTTGAACTAAATAATGAACTCCACAAACTAATTACTTCCTCATTATCATGACCAAATTTTCGTTTTATAATTGTAGTCGTACCATATAAAACATTACATTTCAAATGTAATTTCTCATTCCGTTGTTAGTAATTGTTACCTCCTACTCACTCAACTAATACCATCATAGTTCACTCATATTTACAAATTACAACTCCACCACCCAATATCTACTTCTCATTCATTAGTTATTATTTCTCCATTTTCATCATACTCATATATACACTTTAACATTTCAATATCTATGTTTAATCATTCTTTATTCTATCTGGTTAAATAATATTCAATCTTACCTTTTTCCTTATTTTGTTGACTAATAAAGTAAACGAAAAGTTATTCCTTAGACGGAGAAAGTAACATTTATGCCTAAACAAGGGCGGCGGAGATAAGAGGCATCCACCTCCTTTAGAATTTTGAATTTGCATATTTCATTTGAATTTAAACCATTTATAATTGTAATATTTTGCACACCCTTTTTAAATGAGCACTTCAAACACTTAAGTAGTATCATTTATGACTCCGTCCCTCTCCATGAACGGTTAGGATATCCCCAAAGTTTGTGAATTCACGAGCCACAATATGTATTGGAGATCTCTTAGAACTCATTTTGGTACACTTTGACGATGACCTAATATCCTATGGAGCCAACAAGGAGTGGTGGCCGTCAACCTCAAAATAAAGAGCTACTAGCAAATTGGAGCTTCTCTTTAAACTCTTACAGGTTGTTAACATGTGACCTTGTAAATTGGGTTCTCCCAAAAATGGCAATTTCCAATTCCCCAAGCCCTTTCATCCATGTTCACAACGTGTTTGTCGAGTCCCTTGTCCCCAACTATATTTAATTTTACCATTTTTTCTAACCACATAAATTGAGAAATTCAAAAAACAAAAAAAACAAAAAAAGGAAGAAAGAAAAGAGAGAAATAATTTATAAAATGGAATAAAAGGAGCTTCATAGGCAGAGATTTTTTTTAATGAAGAATAATTGCTAAGAATGTAACTCCATTTTCTTTTTAATAAAAAGATTGCAATAATATAGAAGTGTGTTTCTACATAGTAACTATTTATTAAAAAAATTCCCGTCCGCCCAAAGCTTTTAATTTTATTTTCATTGACCTTTTACTTATTTTGTTATAAGAAAGTACTAGTCCTATTTTCTTAGAGGAGATTTATTGATTCACATCCGAAAATTTATTTTTTCGATGTGATGTAATTCTATTTCTAACAAACAAAGTCATTATAGTTAAAAGATGAAAAAGATGTGTGCATTCTTCATAGCCATAGCCAATATGGTTAATCACAATCGATCAAATCAACTCCCCACGTTTTGATTTTGAAGGTTCGTGCAGCCAAAAAAAAAATCATAAATAATAAAAATATAGCCTTATGTATACTTCAAAGCAAGATTTACGCACGAGGCTGAATTAAAATACTACACAATCTAGCTAGTGGCTTATGTGTCTTCAAATGATTCGTTATGTGATTGTACGAGGAATCAAACTATCGGATCATCAGAATAAATTAATTAATTAATTAATTAATAGAAACCTCATGTTTAATGCTATTATCTTGTTCAGTTTAAGACCTTATGTTAATCTCCTTTTTTGGTTTAATCCTACTTCCTTTTCTTGCAAGAAACACACACACACACACATAGTATATTTTAACAAACCCTAACCTGTTTCCCCATTTTGCATGCAGCTCCATGATCAGAAGTTGCTCTTCCGGTGTGATATTTCCTCGTCTTACGTCCGGTCGGAGGTAGTTCAGCCACCTTAGACGACAACTTTTCCCCGTTCTCTTAAGCCCTAGAATAAAGCAGACCAAAAAGAAGAAAAAAAATCCTTCGTTAGATTTATTTTCTTTCTACGAAGAAAAAAAAGGCCATCGATCGGTATATATATGTGGATATATTACCAGCAGATCGGGCTAAAGAATTCCAAACACCTTCGCCATGAGTTGCAATGTAGTTTATTAGAATAAGATCTTCTTCCATAGTCCATGGACCTTTCCTCACTTCAACTTCTTGAGATTTGCATGGTTTCTTATCCATTTTGAGAGAAGAAGGTAAGAAGAGGAAAATATATATTGAAGAGAAAAATAAATGAGGTGAGGCTCAATTTATAGAGCTAGCTTGTCTAAGGTAAATCTTTTCCAAGTTAAATCAATAAGGTCACATTAATTGATGTCACAATGAGAGCTTTCAACCTAACTTTGTATTAATGATTATATTTGGATATATCATACATGACAAAACAAGTATGTAGCCATGTACAAGTTGCTCCAATCTCTTTTAAATGTCCTTTTGTTTAAGAAGCAACTAGTCTCGACGGGGCATGGAGAAAAAACTTAAAATAACAAATGGATAAATTTGTGTAATAACATATCGAAGTTGAGAAACATATAAAAAAATTGCAATGTGACAACATGCATGATCTAATCGTTTCAACATTGCATCGGAAGTCACCCCTACCTATAAAAAAGTGCATAATGTAAATTAGTGAAATTGAGCACAACCATATATAAAATTTTGTCGGTGTTAAAAAAATCATAAAATTTATACACATAAAAGATAAATCAACTCATAACTTGTCGAACACTTCTTTATAAATTACGTTTGTTGTCGTGTCATATGTATTACTCTCTACGTCGTAAATTACTGCCTTCAATCCCTTCCCGATGATAACTCTAGAAAGAGAAACATTTAACTGACCATGGTTGAATATATGTGAGGGGAGGTAGATGTCGACGTGTGAGAGAGAATGCCCATAACTCTTATTTATGGCCATAACAAAGCAGACAGATATGTGGAACTGTCTCCAACCAAAATTGATAGGGAACTTCATATCATCGGGTGGCTCATCATCATCCTCGGAATGAAAACCTTTTGGCATGCGTTGATTCAATATATCTTTTTGCCTCGATGATATACTTCCCAAGATCAGTAACTATGAGCCTTGTTCCATTGCACAACTCGAAAGTTTGATCCATATTCCTCAGAAACATTATCATACATGCACCCAACCTTCAGTATGATCCTATGGTTAAGCAAGCTAGAGTAATGTTGTTGAAAAATTCTACAGTGAAAACATGTTTGAGACTGTTCTCAAAGTTATCTTCCCTGGCAATGCTATATGTGTTCAAATATTCAACGCTATCTCTGGACATCTTTGACATGACAAATTGATTTATATCATCAAATATTTCATTTGTAGGTACAAGAACAACCCGGTGATGAAATATCCAGGGTCAAGTGATGGATCACCTAAGTGATCAAACAACGAAGGATATGTACTATCTATAATAGTACTTCAATTGGATGACTTGCGTCTCAAATAAGTAAACCTTCGGGTGATATCAACCTTGAGGTCATTAGGTTCGACGGCAATGCCATCACCGACCTGTGTTATTCACTCAACAAATTATTTTGTCTCTTGAATTTCGAAAGATGATGAACCAGACTTTATATGCTTAAATTGAACGTAAAAAATGATAAGTTGAATATGATATAAGTATATGTTGTATATAGATATGACGGGCCATTTACCTACAATCTCATGTTTTTTGTCAACTGAAGCACCTCACAACATCTCATATCCTAGAGGAGCATATAGCGGTATTCACAATATTATAATTAATTCCTCCTGGAACAACGGGCAAAATATGTCGGACGTTCCCTCCGAAGACAATCACCACTCCCACCATATGGCTCATCTGAACGGCACATGTATCGATCCGACCACTAATGGGCCCGTCATGAGTAACATCACCGGTCCAACTTGTAACGACCCGAACACTAATGGGCCGAGACCCGGCCCATTGGACCGGCGGGGTTACTCATGATGGGCCCACACACGTCTCGTTGGTATGATATTGTCCACTTTGGGCTGGAGCCCGCACGGATTTGTGTTTGGTATTCCCAAAAGGCTTCATACCATAGAAGAGTGGTGGTTTGCATATATATCATTCACCACAATCGCTTTCTAATCGATGTGGAATGTTACATCTATCCCACTCAAGGGCTCGGCGTCCTCGTCGAGCTTTCAGAGGTTACAATCGGTCCCGAGATCGTCCCGCCGTGCAGGATTCTAGAGGTGGCCTCTACGGGCTCAAGACGTGGCTCCCACCGCGCATACGGTGTAGCACTTTACCCCGCATGGCACTTAGTTCCTGCAATTCTAGATCGTCCCGCTCTGATACCACTTGTAACGACCCGGTCCGTTGGACCGGCAAGGTTACTCATGACTGTCGTCCCACACACGTCTCGTTGGTATGATATTGTCCGCTTTGGGCCAGAACCCGCACAGATTTGTTTTTGGTATTTTCAAAAGGCCTCATACCATAGAAGAGTAGTGGTTTGCATATATAACATTCACCACAACCGCTTTTTTAACCGATGTGGGATGTTACAACTCATCACATCCTTCAAGCTCTTATCGAGCACTTCAAAGAATGTCGGTTTGTGATGGGAGTTTTATCCCAAATAATAAGTCGAGCCTCTTTGAGCAGTTCCGTGACCTTTGAATCATGAGCTTATTGCATGTTGAGTCCTCGTGATTTGCAATGGTATTTCGAACCTCGAATGTGTCGGGTTGTCGTCCTACCTTTAAAGAAGGAGTGATGCAATCCCACTGGACACAACTGGAAGTACAATTTCTTCTATAGCCCTCAAACCAGAGCACATCGTTCTCCATATAAATGTTTTTATGATCCCTCCGTAGATGTATAAGAAGAATACTTCGCCATTTTGACCATCAACAATCGACGTAATTCTCTCATATATGGCATGTTGTTCACCAGTCAATTTTGGGTATAAATCATCGTGCTCTGCTCCATTGCAAATCTAACATTGAACATCTAATCCAAAATAAATGGATTTATAGCATTTTATGTAACAGGCTCGTCTGGCACGGGCATACCGTCAAATGAATTGAGATTGTTGCAATTTTTCTTCAGTGACTTCTCTACTTTCATAATATCAATGTTTTTATTTGTTCATCAGTGAGTTTCAAACCTGGATGTAGAGTTCTCTATCGTTACATGACAAATTACATACAAATTTAAACTGATTGTCATTGGATGTGGGAATGGGTCATATAGTCTGTAAATTTATTGTACCAGGATTGTTGAGTATCCTTTGTTGATTGTATAGAATGTCGTCTGATATTAAATTCCATGTTTTGTTCCACACATTCTTAGGCCTCGACATGCTGTGTGATAACAACATGGTTATGAAAAGGTGACTTTAAATATTCGCAAATCCTCATAGACTTGTCCCTTTCGAACCACTAATATACTATCCATCTTTTTTAAGCTAGAGGCTCGTAGATTCACATGCATCCTTGTGATATCGTGTACGACACAGTCAACACCATTCTACCGGAACCTTATTTCTTTATTTTCATACGGACCATATTTTATGTTTGTTTTTCCAACAATAATAGCGAGGAATTTTAGCATAAGTCAGCTTCCGAGCTCGAGGATCTATTTTTGTTCAGCTCGAACCACTGCAAGAACTGCGATTGTTTGAGATTGGCTTTGTTGACGACATCTGGCATGTATTCACCATTTTTTAAAGGAACAAACTGCTCATTCTCTAAATGAAACGAAAATCGCCTAACAACATAAATCGTATGCATCGAGGATTCTAATATCATCCACATTCCTTCGCATGGAGACACATAACGACAATCCAGATGCCTCATGACCTTATCCGCGTTTTCTCGATCAATTAAATTAACCCCGGTTTTATCGCTTCCTTTGGATATATACTTGAAGGGATACAATTCGCATGGAGACACATAACGACAGTCTATATGCCTCATGACCTTATTCGTGTTTTCTCGATCAATGAAATTAACCCCAATTTTATCGCTTCCTTTGCATATATACTTGAAGGGATACAATAATTGACCGATGGCTATTACAGTATTCCATGTTGATGTGCGCTTGATATTTGAGCATCAGATGAGAGTCATGTGGAAATGCGCATCTATTTTTTCATTATATAATAGTAATAACAATATACATAAATAAAGTCTTTGAGAATATAAATCACGTAAAATAGATTAACATTTATAAAATAATATAATGAATTATATAGTCCATGATAAGTACATGCTATCAAGTGAAACACCACTTTTATTTACGGTGGCACCAATGTCCCTCATTTGTTAGACGTGATAAGATCATTAAAACTTTTAGGAAAACATTTCGTGCATCGGTTGTTTTTCAAGGACAGAGCAATAGTTTTTTCCGGGCCGCAAGGACCATGCATCATGTTGTTTGCAACAACCTCGTACAACTCAAGCTTGGTTCCTTTGTCGGGTAGCTCAGCATATAGATAGTCATCAATGTGGTGTGGGAGACCTCCGGTGTATATAACTTAAAAAATGAGAGACATAAATGACATATCACCAAGTTTAGATAGAAATAGACGACTTTAAAAAAATTATGAAACGCGTATGTATCAATATTATTATAAATTATGTTGTGAAATTTCGTGGGAGATATAATATAATAAAATAAAATGTACAATAAAGAAATGCATAAAACTTACCCGAACATATGCATGTCTTTTAGGTCCCCAATTAACTCATAAGTTTAATCTGGAATAATCTTCCACTATATTATATGTGGCCTATCTTCAGCTCTTAAGCCAAGACTCTCAACATGCCTCGTGATCTCGGAGCACTTTCGATTGCGCGTAAATGTAATAAATACGAATACATAACCCAACTGTTTTCAAATGGCAATGGAATCTTGAAAGATTTGCTAAAATAATCTCTTACCTCCCAATGAAAGCCGATGGCAATATTAAAGACCTACCAACCCAGGATGTTTCTGTCTAACCCTGGTTAACCACGTTGACCAATTTATTATATGAATCGGCTTGAATTTTAGGCTGATTGTGACGAATCCATTGAAGACGCTGCGATTTCATCATTAAATATGAATCAACAATGAATTGTACTATTGACGTCCTGCCAAGTATGTGTTGATTGATTACCTTCATTCTCCCTATCTTGTATCCGGAAAACTAAGAACTCCCTTAGAGTAAGATATGGCATCTTGCTCACAATACTTATCTGAATATCGGTATATAATCCGTCTTCTCCATGGACAAAAAGTAGTGGATATTGAATGTGAAGGCAGCATGGAAGAAACTCACTTATGTGCGTCAAATCCCCATTCCTCATCTCAACCATAATATCCTTTTTAGCATGTAAGTTATTGACATTACCTTCCACTATAGCAGTTATTTTTAATGCAGTAGCCAAATTGTAAATTCTCCACCCCCGGCGTCTTGCAATAAGTTGAAGGCCCACCTCACATGCATTATCAGGAAGATGCCTCTGACCATTTGTATACTTTTGTTTTGAACAATTTTAACCCCAATCTTCTAGGAAAATAATGGACTACAAATATGCCATTGAAAATTCACTTTGTTAAAGAACTTTTCAATAGTTTTATCATGACACATCTTCTTTGTCTTTTGAAAATATCTCGACACACATACGACCTTCCACATCTTGAACCTTATTGAAAACCCAATGATCAATTGATTTAATCAAACAAATGTTAAAAAATATATAAAATGTTGAGTCTACTTAAATTGCCCACATTATAAAATTACTCGAAGGACAGACTAATATATATTATTAAGGGAAAATTACAGATACCACTCCTGCAATATAGCCTCTTTTCAATTTAGCCCCTTCTATTCAAACAATTACAGATCAACCCATTTTTTACTCATGAAAAAAAATCTAATTACAGATACATCCAATAGTCAACGGAAATGGTGACCTGTCATGTGATTTTGCTGATGTGGATGATAAAGTTGGCAGTAATAACAAAAATGCCATTGAGTTTATTGATTTTTGACTTTCTTAATTGGTTTCTTTTTCTTTTCTTTTCTTTTTGCTTTTCTTTTTTCCTCCTTTTCTTTTGGCGCTATTGGCAGTTGGGTGTGTATGTAATTAACTATCACAATTACAAGGATGTATATGTAATTGATTTGAATCTAGTTTTAACAGTTAGTTAGGGAACCATGTGACTATCACGTGTGGACTGTACTGTAATTAGCTATCTATATTAGAGGGACTAATTTGTAATTGATTTGAAAATTTTGAGAAAAACTAGCCGTTATTTTTGATAGTTTGGCTATAAATCCTCCATTCTTCACACTTCTCCTCACTTGTTTTGATCCACAATTGCACACACTTCCTCAAGATGCATTCAAGTAGCTCGAGTACAAGGGTGACTGATGGTGGCAGTTCGGGAATTTGTCGGCACTTCGACTGTGTTAGGAGGATGACGATAACACGCTCCACTTCAAGAGAAAATCCGGGAAGGTTGTACCATAGGTGTGGTATACATGGTTGGTCTAGTTGGTGTACTCCAACCGAAGAGCAAGCCTACACCTTGGATATTCTATCCATCGTTACTTAGCGACGGATAGATATATCCGTCGTTATTTATCGACGGATAGTTATCCATCACTAAATAGCGACGGATATAACGACGGATAGGGCGAAATGAGCGATCCGTTGTTAAGGGGCGACGGATGACTATCCAGCCGTCGCCCTTTTCCGTCGCTAAATAACAGAATTCTTGTAACCCTCTAGTGCACCATTAAGCATCATAACAACTACACTATCAAATGTACTATCATGCAAAAAAGATATGTTTAAGACAAAAGGAATGTGAACAAATTGAAATTCAGAAGTCAGGAGTCATATTCTGATTGGATGGCCCTTCATTTGCATTTCTCTTTCTAAACAAACTGCACGGTGACTAATGTGAGTTGACCAGTTGTGGCAAGTGGGATTTGTCACGGTAATTATGTAGCGAATGTTCTGAATAGTTGCAAAGTTTTGCTTTGTTTTGTGACAAATGAACAATAGCGTCGCTATCTTTTGTGACGGTTATTAGCTACGCGTAAAGCCGTTGCTAAACCTATTAGCCACGGAAGTCAACGCTTTTTGCAACGGATTTGGCCGTGACTAATACTGAGATTTCCTTGTAGAGAGTGTCTGCAATATGGGATGAAAGAAATGAGTAGAAGGGTTAAAATGGAGGTTTTATAGCCAAACATTCATAAAAAAGCAAACACAATAACAATTACTTAAAATACTTTTTATTTTTTATTTTTTTCCAATTCAATTACAAATTAGTCTCTGTAATATATACAGACAATTACAGTACGGTCCACACGTGATAGGCACGTGATGTAACTAAATAAAGGTCTGAAATTAGTTCAAATCAATTACATACATGTCCCTGAAATTGTGTTAGCTAATTACAGATTCACCCAGCTGCCACACTATAAAGGCATATGTTGGTTTTTTATATTCTTTTACCTTTACTTTAATTATTTTTTTGAATTTGAATTTAGTTTTGCATTTCTTTATAGGAGAGAGACAATTTATTCCACACGGAGAGAGAGAAAGATGATGTAGGCATGTCAGTCAACGGACATGTACATTTTGGGTGTATCTGTAATTGTTTGAATAGAAGGAACTAAACTGTAATTGGCCCAAATTTAAGGGGTAGGAAACGTAATTTCCCCTATTATTAAATATAAGTATTTATAATGTTTTATGATTAAACATTTTATGTGTATTTTCTATAGATATGTATAGCACCGATATTTTTAATATAAACCCTAAATATTTATGGTTAAAATTATAATTTTTTTTGTCCATTTTAGTCTCTCTACGAGAATGATCCAATAGGAAACATACACAATCTTTAATATTTTTTTACATATAATAACTTGAAGTAATTCTATTGAGTGTCCGTTTTTATAGCGGGACTAAAAAAGATGGAAAAATATCATAGTAATAGTAAAAAACGTTAGGGGTCTATTTTAATGATATCGATGTTATATACATACTCATAAAAAATAATTCCTCTGTCCCAACACAAGCTTCCCATTGATTTTTTCAGATAACTGTTTCCAATTTCGACTGCGAATTAATATTCAACTGCATATGTAAAATGTTCAATTAAATTAATTTGTTGAAAAATATTATTAATATAGTTTTAAACATACTTCCTCTGTCGCACATAAGTTGTTCAGTTTTGATTTTCTACGGTCAACAAACTTCGACTTTGAAACGGTAATGATAAATTTTCAATTAAATTATATAATTAAACTTTACCTCCTTTTTTTTATAAAATAATTTAATTGAATAGTTTTTATTACATTTTAACTCAAGTCAAGCTGGATAGATTTTGATTATGTGTCTTCTTCCCGGATCGGAATTACCCTCTCTTCTTATGGAATGGCATGTTCGAATATAGGAGTATTTCTTAATTTGTCACACTCTGTACTGAAAAGGCCTTTCTCAAATCTCTGGCAGTTTATGACTTGAATGATCTATTCTTATAAATAATATGACTTGAATGGATATATATAATCCAAAATCAAGCCCTGTCGTATTGTTGAGTTTGGATTTTCATTTTGGGTGCATATTTGATTAAGTTTGAGTTAGTGTATGGAATAAAAGATTTTGAAATGTGAAGAGGGAAGAGAAGATGCAAAAAATAACTAATATGTGTAGCAGTGCAAGATAGAAGAATCTTGAATTCTTGATGAAGTCATGGAGATAATTGGAAATTGCAGAGAGACGGTAGAAATTAAGGGGAACAGTTGATCTGCCAAATGTTTGTAATTTGATTAGGAGTAGTAGTTAGTGCAGATATTTTTAATTTAGTATAGATTGATTTCTGGTTTTTTCTACCCTACACCATGCTGTACTTCCTCCTGGTGCTTTAATGTGTTATACAATATAACATTTAATGTATATGCATAAACCAGACAACCTTTAAAGACTGCGAGGTAGATAAAGATGCTTGAAGGAGGAAACCTTGATTTCTGATATGCCGAACAAATATTACCATGTTAGAGTTGGACAATGTATTAATGTATTATTGGCCTTTTACATTAAATGGAATAAAATAAAGATTTTGGCCAAAGAAAATATGTCATTGATGCCAACTGGAAAAATTCAACCAATTATAATGCTTCATATTTCCAGCTTATTTATTGACATGCCATGCCTTAAAATGCTTGAAATGGTTTTCTTTTAATATATATATATAGATATATAGATAGATTATGCTATGTCACGAGGCAAGACTAATACTCCCTCCATTTCAGATAAAGTGTTACATTTTTTGATCGTCATTAATCGTTTTGAAATAATAAATTACTCATAAGCGATAATAGTAAATAATTTAATAAAATCATATAATAAAAATTTAATTACTAAATTTTCATTATATAATTTTAATAATTTATTTATTAATATCGTTTAAGAGTAAATTGTGGTCAAACGCGGAGACAGTTGACCGCAGAATAGTAAAATGTAACACTTTTTTTGAAATGGTTGGAATATATTAGAGGCTAGCTAGTAAATTAAAGGGAGTAATACCATAGCCTATATGGCTTTATATCCACATATACTACTTCTAAAAATTTTGTTTGGCATATGGTAAAGTCCCTAAAATTAATAAATTTATTACATATAGAAATCCACTAATAATAGCATGAACATGCAAAATAACCATACAAAGGAGGATACCATGAGTCATGAGTTATAGAGGAAACATTTAAAAAAAAATAAAAAATAAAAATAAAAAATATATATATATATATATGTGTGTGTGTGTGGATAATTCAGTCAACATTTAAATTCAAATTTGGTATGCATATTGTCTAAGTTATGATATTAATGTATATCAAAAGTTAAATATAAATCAGTAAGTGGCTGACTAAGGCTATGTTATTTTCAACTGAAATTTATCAATCGAATCGAATCGAATGGAACTGAATCGAATCGAATCGAATCAAATCAAACTAATCGAATCGAATCAAGAAATTATTGTGTAATAATAATAATAATAATTATATGATGGTATATATAATCACAATTAAAAAAATATATTATTTTTGTCATCTTTCTCACATTCTTCCTACTCTTTTTTCTGTCATTTTACATTTTTATTTATTATTGTATAACAAACTTTAAAACCAACCGCGTGGAAGGTACTTTTATAATGCCTCAAATGGAAGACACATATCAAATATACGTGATTGTTGCTACCTTCACTCGCATAATTTTATGTGTAAACTTGAAATACCGGGTTTGCAACATGATATCAATGTCCAATGTGAGTGGATAATGATTTATTGAACCCGACAAGGAAAGAAAGCGATGAGCAAGTGCATGAGGAGATGACATTGAGAATTTGGCGCTCTATTCCAAGCAATATAGAGCCCGATGAAGATAATATAGAAGAATAAATGCCATTTTTCAATATTTGTGATATATAATATTATTTTTATTAAGTTTGGTCCGATTTTTTGTTTGGTTTAACTTGTTTTGGAGTTTTTGAACATGTAGATTTTTTGTTAGTTCAAATTGTAACTATACTCTTTATTTCATTGATCTACTAAAAGTCGTATTGAAAAGAAAGAAAGAAAAAAAGTTGAAAATAACTCAATTGGATAAATTTTTTTATTTTCCTCGTACAAAAGATCGGGTGTGTAAATAAATGATAAAATAATAATAATAATAATAATAATATTATTATTATTATTATTATTAACAACAATAATAATAATAATATGAATTTAATGAATCGAATCGAATCAATTTGAATTGAAGACGAAATGAATCGAATCGAACGGAATCGAATCGAATCAATTGAATGAATCGAATCAATCGAATGAAGCCAAATGAATGTAATTTAACTTAACATCCCATTCAGAGAAAATTACACCGCAAGGACTCGATCCTTGAATATGTTGGTTACTTGGTTACGCCTCCCATATTCCTTACTGCTCGACAGTTGTATGAGTGTATGACTCCAATGTCTAACTACTCGTGAACCCTAATAATCAAATCTTCAGTCACAATTTCGTGAAGTCCTCGGAAGCATTTGAAATGTATAGTAACTACTTATATTCACCACTAATCGGCTTGATTTGCTAACACTCGATCTCGGCCCGCTTAATAAGTAATTGATCGAGTTCATGCTATCTTTTGTGTATTCGTACTGATGAGTTGAGTCAGACCCGACCAAATAAAATATGTTATTTTAGTTCATTTAGTGTGGAATTTGAATTTTAACTGGAGATCATTACAAATCACTCTGAGCTCCGGTTTGAGTTCGATTTAAGAGCCGTTTTTTTTTTTTTTTAATGATCAAGTTGAACCCAAACTTGATTAGGGGGCGAGCTCCAGATGAGTTATGAATTACTCGGCTCGTTTAACATCAATATATTAGTAGTTGTCAAAATTCAATTGGACTCCGTTTGGTTTGAAGGGTTTTTTTGGGGATTTTTGTCCGAATACCCTCAATAATCCAGTTTGGTTGCCTTTTTATCGGCCCGTAAAAATGGATTATTTAAAATAATCCAATTTCTCCACCCCGTCTCAAGCCCTCAAATTTGTACATGAATAATCCAACTTCAAATACCTTCTATGATTAGGTATTTACTTTTGGATTATCTTCTTCCTCGTGAAATGTCTAATTTTATACAAACTTCCCATTAATTACTAAATATGTCATCCCAATCCAAGAACACCAATCAATTCACATCAATGCACTTTTTTCCTTCCTAATTTCCACCTTCCATTTATTCTTTTATATTTTCCTAGTTTCGCACTCTTTCTTTTTCATTTTTTCCGTTTCCTTAGTTTCCACCTTTCATTCTTTTTTTCCTAATGGTTTCCTAGTTTTGGACACTTTCTTTTTCAATTTGGACCCCTGTAATCTTTATTTCTCTTTTCTACTCATTTACTTATTAGACAATATTTTCATTTTATACATTTATTTTTTGGCGTATTTTATGTGTTTACATCAAAATTAATTTCGTTTGTTTAATAGTATAACCAACTTTTTTAAAAGAATAATTAAACAAAACAATACTAATAATAATTAAGAAAAAATTGTTAGCGTTGCTTACGAGAATAACGATGATAATTTAGAGTTGTCGGTTCAAGAACGTTTTTTCTTCATCATGTTTTGAAAAAAATATTCTAGCATATTAAATATGTGCAAATTTTGACATAATATAGGCGGAGTATATATGTGTTTTGAATACAAAATATGCATCGTTAATTACATATATGTGGATTTTTTTTTACTTTATATATTATAAAAACAACATTTATATAGTTAAAAGTTATCTGACCTAAAATCCTGGCTCCGTCACTGACTTTGGCATTTTACATGCTTCAAACTTTTATGTTTAACATGTAGAAAAATTTATATTTAGATGGGATTATAAACATATGCGATGTCGATTTCAATCAACAAAAACAATTATTCTATGCATGAGATGAAAAATATGGGATTATAAATTTCACTCATATGAAATATCGATCTTATAAGGAAATATGTATTTGATTAAGATAATTATTACATAGATTAGAAACAATATCTATAAACTAAATTTTAATGGTCAAGTCATATAAACTAAAAATCGATGCCAAAGTTATCAACAATGGCAATGTAACTATGGATGCAATAATTTCAAAGATTTTCGGATGATATTGTATACAAAATTCATAAGATCAAAATTCCAGAATTTTCCGATTAAATACGTGAATGTGGTAAAAATTTGCTCCCCCAAATTTATGCTCACATGTAATTTTCACTAAATTAAATTGAAAATCAAACTCGATTTTATACAATAAGTGGAAAAAGATAGAGGTATATGAGTTGTAGCGCCCCGAATTTTATAAATACGAATTAAGGAAAATATGACTCGCGCTAATTCGTGAGCTTGAAAAATTGGCGAACTTGACTTGTTAAAATATAAAACGTTACTAGACACATTACACGTCAAAAGACTTGATATGAAATTCTTGAAAATAATTCGTGAACTAAAAACATAATGCAGCGGAACTTGAAAATAGTAAATGCTTTGATACAAAATTCTAAATATACATGAACTTGAAAATGATAAAAAGACTTGCGATAGTGATCATCGCTCCCAAACGCTCCACTCCAAAGCTCAGCTTCATACCTAAAATTGATATTTAGAAAGGGGTCAGCTGTGACCACTGGCTGAACAAGCTCCATGCACGTGCCATGACCTAAAGTTCTATATTCATGTCTTTTAAATCTTACTTAATGCACTGCAACCCTATGACCTGACTTGACCTGACACTTAACACTTGAACTTGTTCTTCTTGAATACTCTTAACTTGAACTTGAACTTCTTGAAAAGTATTCTTAAACTTTACTCTTAAACATGACTTGAAAATTATCTTGATTCGTGAGCTCACTTGGCGTCGTAAGATACATCCCTAGCCGATGGTGACCGCTTAACATGGATAGCCACGATTTGCTAGTTTCCTAGCCGATGGTGACCGCTTAACTTGAATAGCCACGATTTGCTAGTTGCCTAGCCGATGGTGACCGCTTAACATGAATAGCCACGATTTGCTAGTTGTCTAGCCGATGGTGACCGCTTAACTTGGTTGGCCACGATTTGCTAGGGAGACCTTACTAGCCCATTCTTGACATGACTTGAAAATCTTTCTTGACTTAAATCTTATTAATGTGAATGCATGCTCTTAAACTCTAAACTCATGAATGCATGATTCTAGTGTGTGTAAAATACAACACATAGTATTAGCATCTTAAACATGATTAAAGCATAACATACTTTGAGCACACAATAATATGGAATTAAGATTCGTTCAGAAGTAACAAGAAACATAAGTATGTGGTCTTAGCAATACTGTTCCATGATCAAATCTATGCACAGCAGTATCAAAAATCATAAGAACAACATGAATTAGCATCCTCAAAACAAGTCAGTAACACCATCCCATGTTTTAATCCACTAATCATCATCATCATTATCATCATCACCATCCTAATTACGAGAATTCCATATATATCATTGATAATTGACCATGGACTAACACATATGAACATGCAACAATATCCTTCTTGGGTCACATATCGATCGATTCAACCATGTAAACAGAATAAAACAACAAATAATATGCCATAAGGTACTAAGCGAACTTGCAAATATCACATATAGCATAGTATAGATGACAAATCAAATAATCTTGAATGAAACCTTAAGAAAACTTCAATCAATTTCATATCGTAGCATAGATAATAACTTAACACGCAAGGTTTACATCATACATATAAACATTTGTGATGCAAGTTCTAAGGGAACTTGACTTGAGAAAAGAACGAGAGAGGCAAACATTGAAAACGGGTCGAAAACATAGCTCTCTGTTCGACATCAAATTATGGCCGGCTCAAACATCATAATGAAGATCCCTCCGGTGAAAGTGTAGAATGATATGTTACGAATCGGATCTCCAAAACTCAGCTCGATCCGACGGTTAATGAACTGAGAATCGAGTTTTGAACAAGACTGTGTCTGGCAGAAATTTAACGCGCGAAAAAAAATGACTTTGGCTAAAATATTTTCTTTTTAAAATCCCTAGGGTTTTTGGGAGAGTTTTGAGAAATTTAAAAGATGAAATTTCACAAAGAATATTGAACTTAACTTTAAGGAAAAGCAGTTTGGTAAAGACTAACGTTTCTAACTCCGCTAACGCTTCGGTTCGTTTAAACGTCTAAATTTTTGGGTTGTTACATAAGTAATTCCACTTTGCTTTATCATACTGAATAATCCAAAATCAATTTAGAACAAAACTGGATTTTATTGAAAATAATCCAATTCGTAGAGTCCAACCAAACAAGATTTTTAGGCGAAAACCCCGAAACATAATTCAATTACTTAAATGGGTCGAATAATCCAGTTTTGCAAAATAAAATACCCCCTTTCAAATCAAACGGACACTTGGTAAAATGAAACAATCCAAATTTGGGTTTGCAATAGCCAGTTAGTATAGGAAATATCCAAACTAACTAAGAAAACTAAGCCTGCCTTTTCACTGTTCACTTTGGGTCAGTGCAGCACTTGTCCGATGCACCAAACATCGGCCCATTTGGCCTCGCAAATGGACTTATGGTTACGCTTTTCCGTCCACCACTCCACCATGTAATGTGAAGGTTGCCTAATTTCGAACCCGTAATTTATATGTTATGATGAACATCCCTTATGATCGATATAATTTCAATGTTATTATTAAAAAAATTATCGTTTAATAGGGCCATAGGGGGTGCAATTATATAGTCCACAGTCCAAAGACAGGAAAAAATTAGCATAAAATGATCATAAATTCAACGAAATCAGGCTACTATGCTAGCTAATTACTCAAAATGAGCATATTAAAGTGGACTTTAAATGACTAATCTTTGCTTTTACCATTAGATTAGTGGCTGAGAAATTAGAACATTAGCTGTTTGATTTAAATGATCGTTCAAGACGACAGAGACAAGTGATACTTGATGAAAGAGCAAGCATAATTAGGTACAGACTGTTGTTATCCACATAAAACTTTTAATTAAAAAAAAATCTAAGTTTGGAAGGTACATTGCCTCTTCTATTGGATTATCATCTCTTGTCTACACGTAAACGGAATTTTTAATTAAACAAGTGCTAATGACTATTTCCTAACATACCCCCCTTGCTTATTATCTTGCTTTTCGAAGCGGTTATATGGAAGTTATTGGTACAAATATAAGGTATTAAGATTTCGATTGTGTGATTTTCATGGAAATGGAGTGTTATTTCTCCCCATAGAGTCATATATATTATTGATAGATGATAGGCAAGTTCGTGATATAATATCCTATACCATTACAAGAGTTGGCCATCCGCACTACTTGCAAGGTTTTGTGTGAGCTCCAAGTTAGATCCTATCTATCTATATAATCTATATAATACAATAACCAAAAAAGGTTTTGAGCAATCTTAAGCTGTCCAAGTCATGTAAATATGTGGCAGAATGGAGATCTTCCATTGGTCCGTTGTATTTATACTTGGCAAATCTTTTCATTATGATTGGTCCAAAAAATTAAGAGTGTTGATGTGCTTTAATTTTGATAAAAAACGGTTTCCATAATTAAGTTGTGGATCAATTAATATTTACCAATTTGCCATTGTTTAGTAAGTATGTGAACAATCTCAAATAAGGGAACTAGAATAGATATAGTATATAGATATGAGAATATATATTCATGTGATTAGTCGTTTGATTCAAAAATGAAAAATGGTATGCAAATCTTCATGCAATAGAATAATATGAAAGTGATAAAGTTGCACTAAGGCTCTGTTCTTTTCAATTGAAATTTACTAAACCGAATCGAATGGAATCGAATCGAATCTGAATCGAATCGAAACTAAACTAATCGAATCGAATCAAGAAATTATTGTGTAATAATAATAACAATTATATGATGGTATATATAATCACAATTAAAAAATATATTATTTTTGTCATCTTTCTCACATTCTTCCTACTCTTTTTTCTGTCATTTTACATTTTTATTTATTATTGTATAACAAACTTTAAAACCAGAAGGTACTTTATACGATGCCTCAAATGGAAGACACATATCAAATATACGTGATTGTTGCTACCTTCACTCTGCATAATTTTATGCGCATGTGTAAACTTGAAATACCAGTTTTGCAACATGATATCAATGTTCAAGGTGGAGTGGATAATGATTTATTGAACCCGACAAGGAAAGAAACGATGAGCGAGTCTAAGCGATGACATTGAGAATTTGGCTCTCTATTCCAGGTTATATAGAGCCCTAGGAAGATAATATAGAGCTTAGGAAGATAATATAGAGGAATAAATGCCATTTTTCAATATTTGTGATATATAATATTATTTTTATAAAGTTTGGTCGGATTTTTGGTTTGGTTTAACTTGTTTTGGAGTTTTTGAACATGTAGATTTTTTGTTAGTTCAAATTGTAACTATACTCTTTATTTCATTGATCTACTAAAAGTCGTATTAAAAAGAAAGAAAGAAAAAAAGTTGAAAATAACTCAATTGGATAAATTTTCTTATTTTTCTCGTACAAAAGATCGGGTGTGTAAATAAATGATAAAATAATAATAATAATAATATTATTATTATTATTATTATTATTATTATTAACAACAACAACAACAACAACAACAACAACAACAACAATAATAATAATAATAATATGAATTTAATGAATCGAATCAAGCCGAATCAAGACGAAGGCAATCGAATCAGGAATCGAATCGAACGGAATCGAATCAATCGAATCGAATCGAATGAGTTTTCAGTTGAAAAGAACAGAGCCTAAGTGTCATGGGGCTGTGGGAGTGTAATGAAAAATATAAAGTATACTTGGTAAATTAATTTACATTTACACGAGTAAATAAATATATTTAAAAATATAGCCCGTCGTTTCCAATTCTATTGTGTACGGGTTTTAAGAGTAATTATTATATAAATAAATAGAACAATTCAAAAAATTGAGATCTCCCAGATATAAAAATATGAGAGATTCATAATAAAATAGGATAAATATTTTTCATTTAAGGTATGCGAAGTAAGATTGAGAATAAAGTATTTCATTTGAGTTTATAATAGAATTTTGTTATACTCATACCGCCTCATACTCAAGTTCCGATGGAGGTGATTAGAGGTTTCGAGAGTAAACTATATGAATAAATAGAATAATTCATAAAACGTAAAGTTAAATGAGTAAAAACATAATAGATGTAGTATTTCATATAAGGTATGCAAAGTTGAAATTGGAGTTTATAAAAATTAAAATTTAAAGTTGGGATTCAAACGGGTAAAGTATATAACAACTTTTTTTGTGATTAAGTAGTAATCTTTAGTTAAAAGTTATTTAAGAATATCACTATTAAAAAGTAAGATTTAATCACAATATTTTTTTATTAATATCATATAGTCTCTTAATGTTAATCCCTACGTTCAAAATAAATGACACATTTCGATTTTATTAAAAGTTTAAGGTCAACTTTGACCATAAATTACTTCTATATTATATTGAAAAATTATTTAGTAAGATTATATGTTTGCGAAGTTCATTAAGTCCAATTTCACAATATAATTTATTTTAAATATTTTCCGATATGATATAGGAGTAATTTATAGTCAAAGTTGACAAAAAAATTTTCTCATGCTTAAATATTGGCAATTTATGGTCAAAGTTGACTCCATCAGAGCATTTATGGCAATTTTCTTTAATATACTTCATGTTTAAATAATAAAAATATGTGAAGTCAAATTATTTTAAAAGTCATGTTTTTCTAAATTGAAGAAAACATTAGCTCTCCAACCCAAGTGTTTGGTGTAACCATCCATTTTGCACTTATATCATATGGTCTTTCATACTATATACTCCCGATTTGACCTTTTCGAGTCAACCAATGTCAAATTTAACCTCAAATTACTTTTAAACTATAAAGGTAAATGACTTAATAAAAACATATAATGAAAATTTCAAAAGTAAGATTTTATAATATAACTTTGTTAATTAAATATTTAACCATTGTCCTATAAAAGTAGTTCAAGGTTATACTTTTGTAAAATTTTGTAGTGATTAACTCACTAACACGTGCTATGGCTAGATATTATTCATAAACTAAGTTATGAAACAGGGAACCTTGATTTCGTTAATTGTTAAATAAGTCATCAGGGCACGAGTCGGGCTTGGGCCAATCTTACGTAACACAAGTCAAGTACGCTACCCAACCTCGATGGATCAAATTCAGATACATGCGAGTCAACAAGCCATATTGGGCTTTCAAAATTCCTACTCCACCTGGACAAGAGTTGGGCTTGGGCTCACAACTGCGTACTACAATGCAGTGCATGGCGACGGATAGATCCGTCGCTACAGACCAGCTATCCGTCGCCCAGCTCTGGCGACGGATCGGGCGACGGATAGAAATTCCGCCCCACCGAGCTAATGGCGACGGATAATAACCGTCGTCCAATTGACAGTTGAATGACGGATTATCATTTTTGACCTTTTTTTTTTTTAATTGATTATTGGCGACGGATAGATCTATCCGTCGCCCCATTGCTATTTTTTTTAAAAAAAATAAAATCCGTATTCGAATTTTTATATTCGTATACGGATTAATTCGTATCCAATTTGTATTCGTATACGAGATATTGATTTGTATTCGTATACGAATTAATTTGTATTCGAATTTTTATATTCGTATCCAATTTGTATTCGTACGGTGCGGTGGTGGTGGGAGGAGAAAGGTGGTGCGGTGGTGGCAGTGGTGGTGCAGTGGTGGCAGTGGTGGTGCAGTGGTGGCAGGGTGGTGGTGGTGGTGGTGGCAGGGTGGTGGTGGGAGGAGGAAAGGTGGTGGTGGTGGCAGGGTGGTGGTGGGAGGAGAGAGGTGGTGGTGGTGGTGGTGGAGATGGTGGTGGAGGAGGAGGAGAGGAGAAATGGAGGAGAGGTGGTGGAGGAAAGGAGGTGGTGGAGGATGGTGGTGGTGGTGGAGGATGGTGGTGGTGGGAGGAGGAGGAGAGGAGAAATGGAGGAGAAGTGGTGGAGGAAAGGAGGTGGTGGAGGAGTTATATTATTTTTTTTAGGCTTTTAGCGACGGATAGATCTAGATCTATCCGTCGCTAACGTTTTTTATTTTTTTAAATTTTCCGGCTATATAGCGACGGATAGATCTATCCGTCGCTAAAAGCCTAAAAAAAATAATATAACTCCTCCACCACCTCCTTTCCTCCGATCTATCCGTCGCTATATAGCGACGGATAGATCTATCCATCGCTAAATTTAGCGACGGATAGATCTATCCGTCGCTAAATTTTATTTTATTTTTTTAAATTTTGGTCAACGCTCTGTAGCGACGGATAAAATTATTCGTCGCTCTGTAGCGACGGATAACTTTTATCCGTCGCCAAACGGGGCGACGGATAGAATCCGTCGCCCCAATTAGCGATCCGTCGCTACAGGGGCGACGGATTTTCCGTCGCCCCTTTCCGTCCCGTTACAACAGAATTTTTGTAGTGGTAACATGGGTCGGGCCTTCAAAATTCTTCCAAGTCCATCCCATTATGAGAAATTTCATGCATGAAGTATGTGAATTTGAGGAGGCTCTCATGACAAATAGGAATAAGAGTTTAAGGGATGTTTTGAATTGTCCACGAGAGCCTTTATGTGGGTTGGACTGTCTTCGGCTTAGCTTTCAGACACATTTTGCCCGTCCTTCCGGGGTATATGTCGTATGTTCTTTCAGGATATGTGACACATGTGATATTCTTAATCTATATAATACATTAAGCAAAAAAGGTTTTGAGCAATTTTAAACTATCCACATCATTGAATTATTTGGCAATTTCTCATTCTCTGATTGGTCCATATTTGATCCTGCATGTTCAATGCCTTGATTGTGATTGGTGGATTTCAAAACTAATATTGATGTGTTAAATTTGTGGCAGTAAAAACATTTCCATTCTTATGATGTTGCTATTATTGTCACTTAATTAGTAATTATATATTAGTAATCTAATTTGGAATATTTGGATTGCAAAAGATACTACGAAATTTGATCAATCCTTTCGAATTTGCACAATGTCAAATGTGACTCTTATCATTTTCCATACAATGAAATTGGATAGAGCAAAATAAAATAAATTAACAAGGCTCTATATATTTCCATACAATGAAATTGGATAGAGCAAAATAAACTAAATTAATAAGGGTCTATTACATATCACAAAGTCTCATGAGATGTGGTGTCTAGATAATTTATTTAGAGACGGGCGATGTTTTTAGAAAATTCATCCACGTTATTAATTAAAATGTCTATGTTGGTAAGGAAAACATTTTTTTGGAATATGAAATAACATCAATGTTGATAACATAGACATTTTGATTAATAACATACATTGAATGATTTTATTGACAACATAGGTTCGTCCCTAAAAAATTATCATGACCGTCTCTCATGAGACTAGCTCATTACATATACCCCATGTTAGGCTCTGTCCTCTTTATCTGAAAACTCATTAATTTTAGTTCAGATTCATTCAGTTCTGTTCAGTTCTGCTTAGTTGTATTTTATACTACAAATAAATTCAGTTCAATTTAGTTCAATTTCATTTAGTTCAGTTCAGTTTAGTTATGTTCAGTTCAGACGAAGAGAATAGAGCTTAGTTAGGGTCATCTCATCCATGCCATAATCAGATAGTAAATAATTACATTCACGTCTAAAAACTTGAATTTTTGTTGATCAACTTATAAGCTTAATCAATTTATGCGTAAAACAAACATGTCATTAGTTCATTTTTTATATTTTATGATTTTAATAAACCATTTGTCAAAAAAATAAATAAATAACAAATTAATGATTTAAAAAAAATAACAATATGAAAAATAAATAAGAACAAAAAAGGAATTGATGGTCGATTGAGACAAAATTGATTAAGAAACCTACGAAAAAGAAACCGACAAAAAAAAAAAAAAAAGTGACGCGTGTGAGTGGATTGAAGTCCACGGTATCTTTAAAACGACCAATTTTTCATGTATATGTTTTGGTGTCTAAAATTCACATGCGCGCGAATGGCGCAGCCCATCTCCTAAATGAAGTTAGTACCTTAATTATAAATAGTTATCGATAATTAGTACCTTAAATGGACGCCACCACTCTGAAGATCAAAATTGGAGATGTCTCACACTAGAATACCAAAAATGAATTTTTCCCTTTTTTCTTCATAAATTGTTATGTGTGGGATTGTTTCTATAAATTCAAATTGAAATTCCTCCAAATTGTAATTAAGAAATTCATGTTGGCAAGAGTGCAGACTAATAGTATACTCCTACTTATTTTTTGAAAATGGATACCATCCATAACATTTAATCATTTATCATATACAAGTATTTGTAGTATAATCTGATATTACTATCTTACATCGAAAACAACCAAAGGCAGTTGTTAATTGAATTTTGACCTATAAAATTGATTTTGATTCATTACAAATACGAAATAAACAAAAGACATTTATTCAAGTATTCCACTTAATAAAAAGATATTATAGATTTGAACTTTCACTTCATGTACATTTATTTTCAAAAATATATATTAATTGTTCAAAAAATCTTTCATATATTTATTTTGTTTTTGCACGTGAAGCGTAAACAAAATGGATCATCTAGCTAAATAGCATTTTCCAATTAAAATTCTGAAAACACTTATAACTCCTACTTGATCGGACTATTTAGTTAATGCACTTAAATCATATTGAGTAACATATAACTACTTTATAATTAAACTTATCTTCAAAACCTATATTTTTTTTAAATATGGAGCAATATTTAGTTCGGTAAAATTGACCCATCCTGAAATCCGAATTTGACGCGAAAATATGAAAGTCAACCATCTAAACATTTACCAGAGATCCGATAAATCATCCAAATTCGAGGTCACCCGAATCATCCGATCCAAAATTATCCGAATTAAATTCGTACAAGTGCGAATATAATTCTTATAAGGCTAACACGAGTTTGAGGAGTATTAGAAGATTTGAGAGTCAATCTAAACTATGTACTTATCATAAAACGTTAGTAACGTGATGTAAATTTCAATATTGGTGTATTTTAAGATTCAAATCCGGATAACAATTAATGAAACCAAATCGACCCAAAATATCGTGAATTTTCATAATTCTAAAATGACATGAATCTGGACAAGATCAAACCTGAACTCGATTTTTCTAACTTAGAACTCTAATAGCTCCCAATCGGAGCTACACATTTTTGTGTCGGCGTTGTTAATGCTCCAAATCAGAGTTGCTCGATTTGAAGTCAGAATAGCTCAACTTGGAGTCATGACAACTTTGAATTGAGCCGACTTCATGCCATAGTTGTTGACAGCTTCAACTTGGAGCTCTAATAGCTCCTTGCCTGAGCTGTTAACGCTCCAAATTATATTTTCTTGGAGATCTATAACATCAAATTGAATACTTTAGTCTTGGTGGAGTTTGATTGATGTTAGAGTTCGATATAAAAGTTTAGGGACACATTTGAGCCTTTTCAGGAAAGTCGTGGGTGAGCTCTTGAGAATCAGATTAAGACTAGGGACTTGGGTTGCAATAAATGAATAAAGGAGGAAGAAAGAAAAGAGAAAAGAAAAGAAACAATTAATCAAAGTAAAAATAATAATAATATGGATGACATTTTCTCGGATACTTCAAATTCTCTCCTCCACATCAGTAAAAATGGTCGGCCATGTCATCAAACTCCGTTGACTTTTGAGACTATCTGTAATTACAAAAAATTTAATGTATAAAATTTGGATGTATATGTAGTACTTTGAATATAGTAGGGGGGCAAGGGATAAGTGGGCCAATTGCAGGGAGATATATGTAATTTTCCCTTATTCTATGATTAGATTAGAATAATGACCGCATTTAACCAGGTTATTTGTGATAAATGAGACTGAGTATGGATGGAATTATTTACAGAAATTTATATAAATTCAAAAGAATTGAAACAAAACTTCAATTTCATATCAAATTGAAAATTGAAATTTTGAGATAAGATGGTGTTGTTATTCTACTATAATTTGAAAGGGATTGTGACTGAGATATTATTCCACTTTTATTTACAATAACATTGTGTTCGTCACAATGATTTCACACAATTGTGCGTGAACGTGTTTGGCTCGCGATTGCCATTTTAGAAGTCTAAATGGTCTAGACCCATACTCTACTTTCTCGGACCATACTCAACCATAATTTTTACTGAATGAGTTCAAGCTGGGGAGGTTACAAAAACAATTATGGGCCAACATTGTTTCACGCAAGGATCTAAACAGGTACGAGTATGATTTGTTCCCGATCAATTTATTTATTTTATGTTAGGTCTCTTGCATGAATGGGACATAATGATTTTTGTAAAAATTTAGCGCAACTTTTGGGTGTGTGTAAGACCTAGCTACCCGTATAATTAACATGTTCAACGGGATTAATGGACATGTTATGTCCAAAATATATGGTGAATATAACAAGTGCTTAAGTGCGAAAAGAATGTGCAAAGACTATTACGTTGTGAATGAATTGGAAGTTTCCCCCAAAAAGTTACTCAATACAATTAACTGCTCATTAATGAATAATCATAGGATTGGCAGATATACCTCGATCGTGCTCATGGATTCTCAAAGGCATACTTATGATACGCCCTCTGATTCACAATAATCCTCGTTGGGAGGCATTATTACGCATGCCCAAATTCAAGATTGGAAGTATGTATATGGAGCTGCAAGGGGCGGGTGTAGGGGTGCCGTGGAGGGGTTCGTTCTTCCGCAATCCCGCGCGACCCCGTGCACTGTTTATCCTCTGGATGGCGTGCCACTCTCGGCTTGCTACCAGAGAACGATTACATCGTTTTGGCATGATCGATTCACGTGTTATTTTCGTGATCAAGTCGAGTCCCAAAACCACATACTCTTTGCTTGCCGCGTTACCTGTGATATTTGGAGGAAGGTGCTCTCGTGGTTGAGGGTCTCTCATACACCCAGAGAGTGGCCTACGGAATTGTTGGTGATGCTTAGGAGAACGAGAGGCAGGGGCTGGAGAGCCAAGCTGCTGAAACTGGCTTTCACCGAAACTGTCTATGAAACTTGGAAGATTCGCAATGAGTGTTGCTTTGATACCTCTAGCACCCCTCCGAGTGGTGATAGGATTGCCCAGAAGATTATTGATATTGTCATCTATAGAGTTTGGACTATCCCGGATTTGAAAACTCATGTAGGGACTTTGATGTTAGCATAGATTTATATTTGCTTTATGCCTTATTTTACTTTGTCTTGACGTTTAGGTTGGATCTCTGATCACCTTCTGCTTTGTATTTGTTTTTTGGTTAATGAAAGTATTCGCATTCCAAAAAAAAAAATAATAATAATAATAATCATAGGATTGTACTGAAGTTTTCATATGTTATCATGCTTTTAATTAAGGAATGTGCGATCGCATAGGACTTTTAATTCATAACTAAGATGGTCTTGCACCGATCAAATACGTAGTTAAAGAGATCAATAAATATGATATGTCATTAATACTATGGTGATATTGCTGAGTGCTTAAATATGGACATTATAAACAAGATGGGTGATGTTTCTAATAAATCGGAATTTACTTTAAATAAAAAATAGTTCCATCTGACCCAAATCAGTTTAAACCGATGGGTTGGAACCCGATAAATATCAAAACGAGTTTCCGACCCATACCCGTTAAATGTTGATTAACGGGTATGGGTGGACTCCGAGTTTAGAAAAATGAAAAAATCAAATTAAATTAAATACAAAAGTGCATAACATAACTAATCATGTCGGACAGCCAACAACCCCTTCCCGGGGGTAGGACCCACGCCCTTACCCAGACAAATAGATTTATTATTCACCGAAAAGAGAATTATTATTATTTCACTAACATAACTTTTCACAGACTCCGCCCCCCCCCCCCCCCCTATAAAAGTTTATTATTTCACTAACATAATTGGGGACCTATTTTGCAAGTGTGATATACCCAACCTTAACCTGGACACAATGATTTTTTTATGGGTACTGTGCGCGTTCGCATCGAGTCGGATAGAACCTGACCTGTTTAAAATTGTAGATTTGAAGAGGTCTTCGGAGTCTAATTACTTAATACGACCAATTGTCGAGGTGGCTTTATCAATTTAAATGTTTGTTAGGGGTGAGCAAAAAAGCCGCTCGACCAACCCGCCCGCGTCTCGCCCGCACCCGCCAAATATATATATTTTTTAATTTTTTCGTGGGTTGAAAAATTTCACCCGCCACCGACCCGCCCCGCCCGCCGTTAGTAATAAAAAAGAATAGTTCATAGTTGTAGTATGTAATGAAAACGTTTCTTGCTTTCTCCTTAGTTGCTACTTGCTACTCACTGTAAATAGAAATTTCAAACTAAACTAGACTCCAATGTAGTAGACCCCAATCTGCTGTGCCTATTTTATTTGGATATCCACTATTGCTGTATGATTTAATTTGGATTTGAAACTTTGTTTATGAACATTGCTACTTGGAGATTTATAGATTCATTTTACATTTCAAATTTATGTTTTTTTTTTTGTCTATTTTCACCCGCCTATCCGCCCGCCATTGTCATCACCCGAACCGCCGCGGGTTGGAAAAATATTCCACCCGCCGCGGGTTGAAAAAATAATCACCCGCCATAGGTGGGTCGGGTTGAATTTTTATAAATATCCGCCCGCGCTCACCCCTGATGTTTGTAGACTGAAGAGGACATAATGACTTTAGATGTTTGGAAACTGAAATTTTATTCTAATAATTGTGGAGTCGTATATAATTAATTATCTCATCATGCCCGTCGAGTATCGACGGGTCATAAACTAGTATATATGATGAGAAAATTAGTCAGCAGTCGTCTCGCATGTCAATTCGGCCCTGCTCTTATCCTGTTCTGAATAAATGTTACTATACATATGAGAAGAGTGCATGTCAAAGATATTTGTGAATCATAATCAGTTTCGAGTCGCGTCTACTAAATTTATGATATTCCGACTCTCTTACAGGTTAAGGTACGCTCGTGTGCTAACCTAAATTTTGGTAGCTTTAAGGTTCGAATTGTTAGCGTATATATTTTGTATATAATTAGAATTAGTTTCCTAATTGTATTCTACTTAGTTCCTACATATTAGGTTGTATCTCTTGTATAAATATTGGACTCGTGATTGAATAATACTCAAGGAATTATATTCTTACATGGTATCAACCTAGGTTACGACCTATACAGCTCCACCACCACTGATTTCTCTTCAATCGGCATATCTTCCCCTCTTCTCCCTTCTGTGCAGCCGCCATGTCTGACTCCACCACCAAATATCATCCTGCCCTTTCCATTAGCAACGTTAAGTCCCTTATTCCAATCACCTTGGATCATGAGTGCGGCATGTATCACTCTTGGGTTACGTTGTTCCAGGTTCAGGCTCGTGTGCACAATCTGATGCACCATATAATTCCTCCGACGGCAGAAACAGAGAAGGCCAAGATCGATGAATTGAAGAAGGCCGATCCGGATCTCTTCAATCGCCTTGATGCGGTTGTTTTACAGTGGATTTACGCTACTATCTCCACGGACCTGCTTCATGCCATCTTGGTAAAAGGCGACACCACTGCTAAAGCTTGGACTCGATTGGAACAAGTCTTTCACGACAATAAAGGTTCCCGTGCTACTCACCTCGAAGAAGAGCTTGCTGATGTTCGTCTTGAAAACTTCCCCAACGCAGAAGCTTATTGCAACCACGTTAAGTCTCTGGTTGATCGACTTGCAGACGTGGAGGCTCCCATCTCCGATAGCCGTCTTGTTCTACGCCTTATTGGTGGCCTTTCCGAGGCATATGCTGGCACAGTTGATTACGTGCAGAATCAGGATCCGCTTCCCTCTTTTGAAAGCGTCCGTTCTCGCATTAAATTAGCAGAACGCACAATCAAACATCGAGCCTCTAAGGACTCGATTAGCTCTGCTCTTCTTATCTCCAATGGCGGCTTTGCTTCTACTGATCATGCTGGCTCACCAAATTCTTTTTCTTCTAACAATTTTGGCAGGAACACTACCAATAATAAGAATAAGACGAAAAATCAAGGCAAGAATGGAAATCAGAAACGCAACTCCAATCGCGGTGGCTCCACAGGCGGCCCTAATTCTTCATGGACAGCTCGCCCTCTTGCTCAGCCGGCCCCTTGGCAGCAGTTTGGCTGGCCTTGGCAGCAATGGACGCCCCCACCTTGTCCGTATCCTGCAGCACCGTGGCAGCCGCAATCGCGCCCCACTAGCCAACAAGGAATACTTGGAGCTCGTCCCCCACAACAGGCGTATAACACGGGAACCGACTATTCGGCCCCGTCCTCTAGCTCACACACGGACATTGAGGCCACCATGCATACACTCGGTCTTCATCCTCCCAATGGGAACTGGTATATGGACACCGGAGCATCTTCTCACATGACCTCCGACAAAGGTACTCTCTCTTCTTATGTCAATTCGAGTGATAATCATCACCGTATTATTGTTGGTAATGGTCACTTGATTCCTATCCGTGGATACGGTAATGCCACATTCGCTCCTCCACATCCTCCTCTCACCTTAAAGAATGTGTTGCATGCCCCTCATCTCATTAAAAACCTTATATCTGTCCGCAAATTTACCACCGATAACTCGGTCTCTATTGAATTTGACCCTCTTGATTTTTGTGTTAAGGATTTACGGACGGGGACACAAATCATGAGATGCAATAGTCTTGGCGACCTCTACCCTCTCTCATCCACCCGGACCACCACCTCGCCATCTCACTCGGCTTTCACTGTTTCTTCTTCCGACTTATGGCATAGTCGCTTAGGACATCCTGGGGCTCATGTTTTACGCTCCCTTCATAGCAAGCATTCTATTACTTGTAATAGTTTTAAACATTCTTTTTGCTCTTCTTGTTCTTTAGGAAAACAAATAAAAATGTCATTTTTTGATTCAATGTCACATACTGCTTCTCCCTTTGATATTGTTCATAGCGATCTTTGGACTTCTCCGGTGGCTAGCTCTAATGGCCATCGTTACTATGTCCTTTTTCTTGACGACTATAGTAAATTCTTATGGACCTTTCCCATCTCCAAAAAGTCCGATGTGTTTCGAATATTTACTATTTTCCATCAATTTGTTCAAACACAATTTCACAATCAAAACTATTCAGTGTGACAATGGCAAAGAATTCGACAATTCTCATTTTCATTCTTTTGCTCAAAACCATGGCATACAATTTCGGTTTTCCTGCCCATACACTTCTTCCCAAAATGGAAAAGCCGAACGTCATATCCATTTTATTAATAACGTGGTTTGAACCCTGTTGACCCATGCTTCGATCCCCTCTTCCTTTTGGCATCATGCACTAGCCGCCGCCACTTACCTCATCAACATCCTTCCGTCAAAAGTGCTTGATTCTTATTCTCCCACCCACATTCTCTATAACAAAGCACCTACCTATGCTCACTTACGAGTCTTCGGTTGCCTTTGTTTTCCATTATTTCCCTCCACCACAATTCACAAACTTCAAGCCCGATCCACACCTTGTGTTTTTCTCGGGTATCCCTCGGATCATCGTGGATACAAATGCTATGACATCTCGAGTCGTAAAATCTTTATTGCTCGCCATGTCGTTTTCGATGAAGCCACCTTTCCCTTTTCTCAAGTTCATAACCCGGTCCCAACCGCCTACTCCTTTTTGGATACTCCGGTCGACCCCTTCTTGCTTCATCAACTCTCCACCACTGCCCCTTCTCGGCAAAACACTCCGGCAGCCCATTCTGCCCCTCCGGGCTCGGTTGGCCCTCAACCCGCAGTCCTTCCGGCTGTCTCGCCTATTCCATTGGCGCAGCCTATCCCGCAGCCTGTGGCTCCCTTGCCCGCATCTCCACCTCAACCCCCACAACTCCCTCCTACTCGACCTCGCATTCCTAATCCTAAGTTCTATGGTCCCGACTTTGTGAACTTAGCATCTTCTCAGGATATTTCCCCTCTTCCGCATAATCCAATTACTGCTCTAAGTGATCCAAACTGGAAGAATGCAATGATCGATGAGTTTACTGCTCTTATTGACAATAAGACTTGGGAGTTGGTTCTGAAACCTGCTAATGCTAATATTATTCGTTCTTTGTGGATTTTTCGTCACAAAAAGAACTCTGACGGTTCATTTGAGCGGCATAAAGCCCGTCTTGTAGGTGATGGCAGGTCTCAGCAAAAAGGTGTTGATTGCGACGAAACATTCAGCCCGGTTGTCAAACCGGCTTCTATCCGCACTGTTTTGAGCATCGCCGTCTCTCACTTATGGCCGATTCACCAGTTAGATGTCAAGAATGCCTTTCTTCATGGCAATCTCTCTGAAACCGTCTATATGCACCAACCATTGGGTTTTCGGGATCCGCAATTGCCTAATCATGTCTGCCTCTTGAAGAAATCTCTTTATGGACTCAAGCAAGCCCCTCGTGCTTGGTATGAGCGATTTGCTGATCATATTTCTTCCATCGGCTTCTCTCACAGCACGGTCGATCACTCTCTGTTTATCTATCGGCGCGACAATGATATTGCCTACATTCTTCTTTATGTTGACGATATTATTCTTACGGCATCTACCGACACTCTTCGCCAGTCTATTATGTCGTTCTTGAGTGCTGAATTTGCCATGAAGGATCTCGGCCCGCTCAGTTATTTCTTGGGCATTGCGGTTACACGGCATGCTGATGGTCTCTTTCTCTCTCAACAACAGTATGCTGCCGAACTTCTTGAAAGGGCCGGTATGTCGCACTGCAACTCTTCACCTACGCCAATAGACACCAAACTGAAGCTTAGTGCCTCGCATGATGTTCCCTTTGATGATCCTACCAAATATCGGCAACTTGCTGGAGCTTTGCAGTATCTTACATTCACACGACCGGACATCTCTTATGCAGTTCAACGGGTGTGTCTTCATATGCATGATCCTCGCGTTGACCACATGAATGCTCTTAAGCGCATCCTACGCTACATTCATGGGACTATTGATCTTGGTTTGCACTTATATAAGTCTTCAGTTGGTGCCTTGACGTCTTATACGGATGCGGATTGGGGCGGGTGCCCAGACACTAGACGTTCGACTTCGGGTTACTGTGTTTTCCTTGGTGATAATCTCATCTCTTGGTCTTCCAAGCGTCAACCGACCCTATCCCGCTCTAGTGCTGAAGCCGAATATCGTGGTATCACGAATGTGGTTTCTGAATCTTGTTGGCTTCGGAACCTTCTTCTCGAACTCCATTTTCCCATCGCGAAGGCCACACTTGTCTATTGTGACAATGTCAGTGCAATCTACTTATCTGGCAATCCCGTTCAGCATCAACGAACAAAACACATTGAGATGGATATACATTTTGTTCGTGAAAAGGTTGCTCGTGGTGAGGTCCGAGTTCTTCACGTTCCCTCGCGATATCAAATAGCTGACATCTTCACCAAAGGACTTCCGCGCGTTCTCTTTGATGACTTTCGAGACAATCTAAGTGTTCGCAAACCTCCCGCTTCGCTTGCGGGGGTGTGTTAGCGTATATATTTTGTATATAATTAGAATTAGTTTCCTAATTGTATTCTACTTAGTTCCTACATATTAAGTTGTATCTCTTGTATAAATATTGGACTCGTGATTGAATAATACTCAAGGAATTATATTCTTACACGAATCTTATTTCGAGCAAGAGTGTACCCATTAACATACGTCCCTTAATTAAAATTCTAGGACAATACTTATTTTTCTGGTGATGTTCGGTGAAGGTTGACACTTGTACTTGTGTCCTTTGAGACGCGTAAAGAAAAGAATGGCATTAGTTATGAAGAAACGAATCAAATGATTAAGAAAGCTTTACGAATAGATTTTGATGCTATATTTGTAATGTGATGAGCTTTCTTTTGGATTTATAGTCATTATGGTCATCTGCTTCACAGCGCGTTATGTCCTATTAGATATTAACAATATATTTGGCACGTAATTAAGTATTAATTTCATTTTGCTCATTTTAGCTTAGTTGAACTATTACTGCTCCACTTTATCTCTCAAATATAAAATTTCACAACTTTTACCGATAAAATTTTAACACTATCCGAAATATAAATTTTCACAACTCATTAAAATTTAGTTACTTTTAATCATTTAAAACTCAGTTGAAATTTGGTCAATTAAAATTACGTGCCAAACAACATAAACAATTTCCACTTCTCAACCAAACTAGGTACACTTTTGGTTTGGCCAAGTCATGTAAATCAGGTACATTTATGTATCCACAAAGGATACTCAGATGGTTAAAATAGGTATACTCTTGATCACGGGTTTAAACTTTAGACCTTACGATTTACAAAGAGCGAATTTCAGTAAATTATGACTCTTGGTCGATGATGCTGATGTGGCAGTCCGATCCTGAGCAAACTTTATATGGATAAAGAATTGGTGGGCATTGGATATATAGCCCAGGAAGTGTGGGACTATATCTAAACATATGCCCATTTCCTGGTGGACTAACCAAACATCAATCAGTCCAATCCAATCCTGTGCCCAGTCCTAAACCATTTTTTTATACCTAAAAGTCAAAAACAGTAAATTAGCCCGATTATCAAATTGGATGCATGACATATGCATACGCAGTCCCACATTTTAATGGGGTGTCACGTTTGTGCTAATTACCCCTTATCAAGTTAATGGTTGCTTGTAACATTTTGTAATGGTAGTTAAATACTTAAATTTCATGTTATAATTCATCGTTTGTAATATTGATATGCCCATAAAACAGGGATACAGAACAAAATGTCACGATGATCTCCAAATGCTGCTATATCTATATCTACTGTGAGTCATCTACTAACTAGGTTCCTCAAGTATAGCTCTTGTTCTTGATCAAACTAGCCCGGGCAGCAAACACTTCTGTAAGGAAGGTGTAGTCGGGGTGAGCAATTTACCATACGCATTCGAACAAGATGGAGCACTACTATTAAACCCTCTTCCAACGGTCAGATTGATTGTATCGAACTCCAGATTTCTGCAGGGCTGGTTCTTGTTACATAGAAGCTGAACCGGCTTGTTTGCATATGTTCCGTGTATCCCCTTATACGTAACACCATTTATGGCTATATTGTTAGGTCCAGGTGGGGTGCATTTTGTTGCTCCAGGGCAGTAGAATTGGTCTATGATAATCGGAAACTGGACATTTTTCATTGCAACGTTTGAGAACGATATGTTACTCACTGAGCCTGATCCACCCTGCAACAATCAACAAAAATTTGATCAATATATTTGGTTTATGAGACATAGATTGATATCCCCTCTCAATATGCAGATTGGGACCCACTGTGCTACAATTGACATCCCCACTTACTATTATAGAATATAACGTTTATATGTTTTTTTGTAGAAATGTACCTGCCATGTCTTTATCCTCACTCCATTCATTGCATTGGACACAAATGAGTTGTAGACGTGAACATCATGAACCTCGGCGTGTCCCCCGTCTCTACCCAGTGCACCAATGCTAAATCCGTGTCCTGGCCCACAATGCACGTCATGTATTTTGACATCGGATACACCAGTTAGCATTGAGACACAGTCATCGCCTACAGCGATGGGGCAATTAGAAATGGTGACATGTTGAGCACTTGTGAGGTGGATTCCATCTGTATTCGGACTGTCTCCGGGAGATGACACCGTCACACCGAAGATGGTAACATCTGTACATGTATCTATGAAGATGTGAAAAAGTGGACTGTTTTTAACTGTTATTCTGGATATGGACACATGATTACTACCCCCAATCTTGATAGTCTGCAATTCAAGTTTGTTAGAATCTTGCTGATGTAGCTAGACCTGCATTTAACATTCTTGTTCTAATTAAGTAATACAACTACTTACATTAGGCCTGCTCATACCGCCCGTTTTCCACCAGGCCTGGCCATTTCCGTCTATAACGCCTTTCCCTTTGATTATTAACCCTTGAGTGAAAAATGAAAACAAGATCCACTGAAAATCAGGCTTCGTCCATGCTGATCTTTGTGGAGCCACTATTGTTCCATCCAACTGGAAGAAAATGAAGGTTAGAGTAAGAAACATGCTAGAAAATGTTGATAAAAATTGAAGTTTATTATTGAGAGACTATAAGTTACAACTCACCTGGAAGGTGAAATTCGGTCGGCAAGATCTCCCCATAAACTCAATCGTTTGGAGTAGAAATGTGCGCCCACCAGGAACCAACATTACTCCATGCCTATGTTGGCAGGCTTGAGCAAATGCTGCTAGAAATGCCTGCGAATCCAGCATTCATTCCACTGCTTAATTATATTCATATGGAAATAAACTTTCTAATAAATGCCAAAATTCATAAGATAGATATCAAAAGTTTCCAAGTAAACCAACAATCATATCTATATACTACAAATTTGGAAGTATAAATAATGTGCATGGAAGATTTGTCGTAGCGTTCTCAATTTTGAAGGAAAAAAAGAAAAAAGAAAAGAAAATCGTATTGAGATTACTTTCGAGTCATCTGTTTTTCCATCTCCTTTCGCGCCAAAATTCATCACATTATACATGAAACCGGTACGTAGTTCTGGTCCAACATATGGTGCTGGAGCCCTCGCATTTTCTCCTAATTTTGCATGTACTGTAGGTGTGAGACTAATGACAATACAAGCTAAAAATACAAGACATATCTGCATAAAGTTTTCCATGGCTTTTTTTTTTTTGTTATTTTGTTCTTATGTTGTTCTATGGGTTTGATGAATTTTGATGAGAACAGCTACCACTTATATATAGTGCAGAGTAAAACTTAGATTCTGCAACTTTTGGGAAGGAAATTATCATTTACACTCTTTTGGTCCAAACATAATAAAATTATTACTGTTTTTCTTCTGATCTTCTCTCTGTTACTATAGTTTCACAGGTTAGAGTGAGATTAATTTAATTACACTGTTTAAGATTCAAGTCAATGTTATGGATCTGAGTAATAATATTTCCAAATTCTGCATTAGTTAGAAGTAAGGGAATTTTATAGTAAATGAAAATAATGTTGACACTAACTAAAAATTGTTCACCGGATCAGAGTTCTGAATTGGCATGATATTGATGAGTAGATCAAAGTGAACTTTCCACTCTTAATTTTTGATTTTTTTTCTCTCTCGGTTTTCTTTTCCGGAATCATCACTAGTTACTGTCATTGTTGGTAGGTCGAACTTGAGCTTTGATCGAGTCAATTGAAAACCAAATCACGAATGGAGAACTTCTGAAACAATTCAAGTGTGCATATGTCCGTATAATGTACTTACTATATTAGTACTAAAAATAAATGCATCAAAAAGTTCGAACTATTAGATCATATATATGAGATTCTTATATGGTATCATAATCATCAGCAGTCAGCCAGTTACCTGAGCAAATATATTCTAGAGGCTCTTGTACCACATTCTCATTCTACTGTTCTGATCATGAGCTACCTAGAAAAATTTATTGGCAGAACGAGGCAAACCATATTGATCAAGACTGATCAGCTCGGTTCAAGCCCTCTCGACTAACCTCAACATAAACCACCAGCACTTGCACGAGACGGAATTCCTGTCTGCAAACAGCTTATGGTGGGGGTAGTGATTGTTCATAGTTCCCCAAATGCTTCCCAGCAGTAGGGGTTGTACTTCTTTGGTGGCGATTGGGACGAAGGGCTCAGCTCTATGGTTGACAATGTTAACCCCGAACATGACGTTGTGTCACTGCACGCGAAATGGACAGAGTTATTTGTGTATGTTCCCTTTATCGACTGATATGATATGCCTGAAATAGCCACTGCTGACGTCTTGTTAGAACATTCGCCGCTGATGCAGTAGAATTGGTCGATGATTATCGGGTTCACCACTTCAGATACTTGAATGTTCGAAAACATCACACTTTCCACTGACCCTGAACCTCCCTGTATACAACAAATATGGAAGGTTTATATATTTCTTGAAATTGATCAAAATGATCTAGTGAAAGATTACCTGCCAAGTCTTTATTCTAACACCATTCATAGTGTTCTGCAAAATCGAATGGCGGACAGTTACATTTGAGACACATGCTTTAGTACCATCCTTCCCTAGGCTTCCTATGCTTATACCATGTCCAGGTCCACAATTTATGTTGTGCACATATACGTGCGAGCACCCTGTTTGTATCGAAATACAATCATCTCCTGGAGAAAATTTACATCTCAATGGATCAAAATGTGACTTAATTCATGTTGTTGAGAATAGGGCAACTTATAAGCATCATTGGGATTAAATTACCACAAGCAAGAGTGCTCGTATGGATGAGAACATCTTGGGTGTTCTATAAGTGGATTCCATCTGTGTTGGGACTATCTCCGGGGATGAAACATTTATGTTAAACACATGCACCCCAGAGCAATTGTCGAATTTGAGATGCGTCTGTGGAGAATTTCTTATCGTTATGCCTGTCACCATCGCATTAGTACTTCCATAAAATCTAAGTGCCTGGAAACAAGAAACCAGAAGATGGTTAATAATAGCAGGTTTTTTGGATAAGCAACAATCATTTAATTAAAAGAAGAGTTGTTGCAAGCAGACACTTACTGTTGGTTTAGTGCTTGGCATGTCGACTTTGGGCTCGCCATCAATCTCCCACCAGACCGAGCCCCTGCCATCAATAGTTCCTTGGCCTCTGATTGTTATTCCTCTTAATTAGCAGAGAAAAGTTTAGCCATTCCAATAGGCCTGATTTCCAGTCTTCAGGACTCTGGGAAGCAATTATCGTTCCGTCCAGCTGCAGAACATATGAAGAAAAGTACAAGTGAAGAAAAGTACAAGTTCATCACTGGAGAAAAACAAAATTTATATGGAGGGGCGGAGCCAGGATTGAAAATGGCATGTGACTAATTGGTCGGTAAACACATTTTGAACTATCATTTGTAATAGTATGTTGCTATAATTGAAGCTAGTTAATGGCCCGTCGACGTTCGACGGGGCATGGAGAAAAATTTTAAATAAGAAATGAATAAATTTGTATAATAACATGTCAAATTTGAAAAACATATAAAAACTGCAAGCTGGCAAAATGCATGATCTAATCGCTTCAACATTGCATCGGAAGTCATCTCTACATGTAGAATATTGCATAATGTAAATTAGTATAATTGAACACAACCATATATAAAATATACATAAAAGATAAAATCAACTCATAACTTGTCGAACACGTCTTTATAAATTACGTTTGTTGTCGTGTCATATGTATTACCCTCTATGTTGCCAATTACTACGTTCAATCCCTTCCCAATGGTAACTCTAGAAAGTGCAACATTTAACTGACCATGGTTGAATACATGTGAGGGGAGGTAGAGGCCGACGTGTGAGAGAGAATGTCCCTTACTCTTATTTATGATCATAGCGAAGCAGATGAATATGGGGAATTGTCTCCAATCAATTGATAGGGAACTTCATCTCGTTGGCTGGCTCATAATCATTGTCGGGATGAAAACCTTTCGGCACACGTTGATTCAAGATATCATCTTTGCCTCAATGATATGCTTCCCAAGATTAGTAACTATGACCCTAGTTACGTTACATTGCACAACTCGAAAGTCTGATCAATATTCCTCAGAAGCATTATCATACACCAAACCTTTAGTATGATCCTATGATTAGGCAATCTAGAGTAATTAATGATGTTGAAAAATTCTACAGTGAAAACATGTTTGAGACTGTTCTCAAAATTATCTTCCCTAGCAATGCTATATGTGCTCAAATATTCAACGCTATCTCTGGACATCTTCGACATGAAAAATTGATTTATATCATCAAATATTTCATTTGTAGGTGTAATAACATCCCGGTGATGAAATATACATGGTCAAGTAATGGATCGCCTAAGTGATACGACAATGAAGGATATGTATTATCTACAATAGTTGAAATTGGATGACTTACTTCTCAAATAAGTACACCTTCGAGGATCTTGATATCAACCCACAATCATTAGGTTCAGCAACAATGCCCTCACGGACCTGTGTTATCCCCTCAACAAATTCTTTCGTCTCTTAAATTTCGAAATATGACGAACCCGACTGTATATGATTAAATTGGACGTAAAAATAATAAGTTAAATATGATATAAGTATATGTGGTATATAGATAAGACGGGTCATTTACCTGCAATCTCATATTTTTTATCAACCGAAGCACCTCACAACATCTCATATCCTAGAGGAGCATATAGAGGCATTTACAATATTATAATTATTCCTTCTGGAACAACGGGTGGAATATGTCATAAGTTCCCGCCGAAGACAATCACCACTCCCACCAAATGGCTCATTGAACGTCCCATCACATCCTTCAAGCTCATATCGATCGCTTCAAACAATGTCGGTTTGTCATGGAAGCCTTATCTCAAATAATAAGTCGTCGATCCTCCCTGAGCAGTCATGTGACCTCTGAATCATGAGCTTATTGCATGTTGAGTCCTCATGATTTGCAATGGTATTCCGAACCTCGAATATGCCGGACTACCGTCCTACCTTTATAAAGAAGGAGTGATGCAATCAACCGAACGCAACTGGAAGTACAATATCTTCTCTAGCCCTCAAACCAGAGCACACCGTTCTCCATATAAAGGTTTTTGTGGTCCCTCTGTAGATGTATAAGAAGAATGCTTCGCCATTTTGACTATCGACAATAGACATAATTTCATATATGGTACATTATCCATCAGTCGATTGTGGGTATAAACCATCCTTCTATGCTCCATTGCAACTCTAACATAGAACATCTAATACAAAATGAATAAATTTGTAGCATTTTATATAACAGACTCATCCGGCACGGGCATATCGTCGAATGAACTGAGATTGTTGCAATTTTTCTTCGGTAACTTCTCTACTTGTATAATAGCAATGTTTTTTTTTATTTGTTCATTAGTGAGTTTCAAACCTGGATAGAGAGTTCTCTATCGTTACATGACAATTACATACACAATTTAAACTGATTGTCATCGGATGTGGGAAATATAGTATTTAAATTTATTGTACCAGGATTGCTGAGGTACCTTCGTTGATTGTACAGAATGTCATCTAATAATATGATGTGCTCAAATTATTACTTAGAAAACAAGTAGAAAGTAGTTGTTGTAAACAGACAATGCTAACCACGGAATCGTTCGCTAAGAAACCAATTAAGCTACCACAACGAGTTAAAAGCAAACAGTTACTTGTGTAAATAGTCTAAATTGTTTGGTTTTGATTACTTCTAATAACTAGAAAACAGAAAACCGATGTAAAGTTTAAAATCAATGAGATAGAGAGAACACATCAGTTATGACCGAGTAATACTAATTCACTCTAGGGAAATCGTTCATACTTGTCACACGGTCGGTGTACATAAATCGATCAATCCAACCTCAACCAATCGTCATTTGAATATTTTGAACTAGAGTAATCGTGGGTCGTCAATCCACGATCCTTAACCGGAAACGATTTAGAAAATCTTGAACTAGCGAATTGGATTGATAGTTTTTACGAAGATTTTGAACCAGACGAACCTATACGAACGAATCCTAACCCTAGAAGCGAATACGCAAAACCGTCACATAACTACCGTGTTCAGAGTGGTTTAGCTACTCACAGTAAAAGCAAAGATCAAAGATTTCGAAGTATTGCATATGATAAACACATACATGTTGATAATCACACTCAAGCTTATACAATTCGATAAACAAGAACAACACGAACCGAAGAGATAAACAATATAGAATTATCAAATATTACCAGGAATTCGATATCAATCCTTCAACAATGATGAAAACCAAGCTCCAATAATGTCTCAATGTCAAAATATCAATCCGGAGCTTTTTCTAAGAATTAGGTTAAAAGAAAGTATGAAAGAAAGAATCTAAATTCTCAACTAATAAGGAAAAAACGATTTCTGATTTTGCGCGTCTCGCTGCGGCGAGTCTTATGTTGTCGCATTATATATCGGCTCGCTAAATCTTGCCGTATGGCTAATTCCCACGCCATGAAGCTTCATCCACAAAAGCAGGGAGGCTCGCTTAATCTCAAGGCTGGCCACAAGTAGCATCGATCTTGATGACAAAGGCAATCTCGTAAAATCTCGCCGCGGCGAGCAAATTCCTTCGCCGTGGCGAGCTCGTTTTGCAAATCCTTGAGAAATCAGAAATCTGCACAAGGGCTAAATCCTCATGGCGAGCTTAGGCGACTTTGTTTTCTCCATTTGAGCTCAAAAACTTGAATTCCTACAAAACAAAACCAAAACACCAAAGCATAAAATTGTCCAAAAACTACTATAAAACTAAGAACAAAGACTAACAAAGGCCGCTAAAAAGGACTAAATGAGACTCTAAATTATCATCTCATCATAATAAATTCCATGTTTTGTTCCACACTTCCTCGGGCCTCGACATGCTGCGTGATAACAACATGGTTATGAAAAGGTGACGTAAAAAACTTGCAAATTCCCATATACCTGCCCCTTTCAAACCACTATTATACTCTTCATCATTAAATAAGAGGCCCATATAGCTTCACATGCACCCTTGTGATATTCGTGCACAACACAGTTAACACCATTATACGGAACCCTTGTTTCTTTGTTTACATACAGATAAAAAAGGGAAACAAAAACTGGAAAACGCCTTTTATACTAAACCCATGAAAATCATTGGTATGACCCGGTCCACATTTTGACCCACAAAATACACCGGATTTTGACCTGCGAAATATAAAATGGGCAAGGCTAAAAACAAGATAATTTCTATAGAAACCAAGGGGTCTCTCTGGACTTTCATAACATGATAGGACTTTTATATGATTTAGTATTACATAAATGGACAACTATTGAAGTTGTGCAATTGAGTACTTATTTTCAGTTAAATTGAACCGATATATATATATATATATATATATATATATATATATATATATATATATATATATATATATATATATATATAAAATTAGACTTCAGTTACAAAAAATCAACATGTCTTATTCATTCTAATTCTAAGTCCTAATGCAATCTCAACAAAATTAATTTATCATTAAAAAAAAACTTAATTTGTCTACTCTAATTAAATTCCAAGCTCTAAATTAACCCCAACATAATCAAATCGTCATTAAAAAAACTCAATATGTCTTCTCTAATTAAATTCAAAGAGCTAATTCAACCTCAACAAAATCAATTAATCATAAAAACAACAACAAGTGATAAAAAATATTTCTTCTCCATCTTTGTTAATTAAATTGAAACAGATCAATTCGCAATAACTAAAACCGTAATTTAACTAGAAAAAGATAAATCATTATCAGAAGCAACGATAGTACTTACCTTCACACACTAATTCTATTAATTCTATTATTTACAATTAAATGTCACAATAAGTGTTCTTTATGTTATAGTAATATTATACGTGTGAAATGCCTGATCCTATAACAACCTTTTTCTCGATTACGGAATACTTCTCTAATAGCATGTCACAAGCCCTCGCCCTTGAGAGAGATTTCTGCCTTCTGCAAATCCCTCGAGTTTGGTTGAGATCTAAGCATGCCTATTCACGTCAAAGTTATTACTCCATCCGTTTTTTAGAAGTTTTATCATTTGACTTAGTCTAAATTTTAAGGAAATACTCCCTCTGTCTCAGTTTCATTTACCCGTTTGACTTTTTCTGATCAACGCTTACAAACTTCGCCTGCAAATTACTCATAGATAATGTTGGTAAAAAAATTTAAAAATTCATATTCTTAAATATTACATTTTAAATTTTCATTATATATTTTTCAAAAATCCATTAGAAGTATCATATGTGAGTAAATGAAGCTCAAAGTTGAACGATGTTGACCAGAAAAAGTCAAACGGGTAAATGAAACTGAGACGGAGAGAGTATAATAAAAAAAGAAGTAAATGATAAAAAGTAAGAGAGATAATAGAAAAAGTAAGAAAGAGAATATATAAAGTATGAAATATAGTGTTTAAAAATTAATAAGTGGAAATATTGGGTTTTCAAAAATGAAAACGTTAAACTTGTAAAAAAAACCCGAAATAGCAAATAGTAAAGCTTGTAAAAGAATGAAGGGAGTATAATCTTAGCCCATAGGCACACATGTTTATCTAGCATGGTCTTTCATGCAACCCACATTATTGTTGCAGACCAACTGACAGAGATCCCAAGAGCACTAGTTGTAGGAGTCTTAAATTTTTCCTCTAAAATTTATCCTAAATGATCTGTTATACTATATTTAGGATAGTTTTAGTTGAAAAATGTAGTAAACCTATTTCTAGTGTAAAACCACTAAATAAGAATGTATGACCCATCAATTATACCTTCAAAATTTTTTAGGGAGTACCCAAATGAAGGATTTAGTTTACACTCAAATATGAATTTAGTGTGGACCCCACCAATTTGAGCTTCTTGAGATTGTTGATTTTTATTTATTTATTTATTTTTTACTTTTACTTTATATATGAGATAGGAGTAAGTTTTAGGATTCCAACAACTAGTGGTCTAAAGATCTTATGTACTTGGACCACATTTTGTACACACCATGTATATATATGCCAGATATGTAATTAAAATGGTATAACCCTATACTATTTTCTTTCAGGTAACCATTCTCGAAGGAAAATGCCTAGATAACTAATTATGATCATCTTCACAAAAATTTAACCTTAAAAATGGGATGTGGGGATTTGATATAGTACATTAATGTACTATGCACCTTGTCACATAACCATAGTTCATAAAGTGATATAGGTAAGAGATTTGGATTATAATTAATTAACACCTCAATGAAATGAATCCTCATAGTTTCCTCGTGCCTTCAGTTTTTTTTTTTTTTTTTAGAAGAAAAAATCATCTATTACTTCAATAAACCATCACAGTACATCAGGACAATCAAAAGGAAGCTCAGAAGCACCAACAGAATCCACAAGAATGTTTTGGGCTAACAAACGTGCCGCTTTATTCCTATTTCAACGAACAAAAGTAAACTCAACTGAATGAAAAAAATGGGACAACAATTTGGATTCTTCAATGATACCACCAACAGAAGTAAAAGAAGGGACAAGCTGCTTGAGTTGATTTAAAACACTTAGACAATCTCCTTCCAGAATCACTTTGCTCAAGTCCAAACTTCTGGCTAACTGCAAACCCAACCTGGCCGCTTGAGCTTCTCTTCCTCTGCCAAGCCATAGTATGTCCCCGCCAATCACGGATAATCACTACCAAACCTGCTCCTTGCTGATGTGCACGTACCGATGTGTCAACATTAATTTTATAAACACCAACCGGAGGTGGTAACCAAGGCAGATGATCTTCAGGTGGTCGAGTATTGTGAAACTGATATTGAGCCTTCCTGTAATCTTCCAAAAACTGCATAGTAAAATTCACTGAAGATTGAGGGTCAGGTCGTAGTAAATCCGATCATGTACCACATGATTTCTGTTACTCCATAATTTCCAACAGCCGCAAACAAAGAAATCAAACAGCTCCGTATTGACAGCTCGACGAATGCCATCAATCCAATCCCAAATATTAGCTGCATCTGTATAAATGATGTGAGTAGGGAAATTAGCAAGAGCCCAAAAAAGTCGTGCATAATGACAATCTTTCAAAACATGTGACAGAGTTTCATCCGCAGAATTGCACACTGGACAAATAGGATTAACATCCATTCATCTACGCATCAAAGAAGTAAGAACATGTAAGGACTGCTTTAGAAAACTCCAAAGAACAATTTTTGTATCCGGAGAACAATCTTAATTTTATTTTGCATCTGTAAGGACTGCTTTAGAAGTAAGAACAATCTTAATTTTATTTTGTATCCGGAGCTTCCATCCAGTCCCATCTCGGCTGAAACAAAGCACTAGATTGACCCAGCCTATTTCGAAGCTCTTGAGCTTGTTTCTCTCTTGCTAAGTGGTAGCCAGACCGTCCCGAATAAAAGCCGCTTTTTGTGTAATGCCAGATTAATTACACAAATTTACAGTGATTAAGCCATTAAAAGCGCCATGTGAGAGGTACAGTATAGTTGACACTAGTGAGATATTGATTCTTGTGAAAGTGAAACATAGAATATATTATTGCACTACGTAGAATATTGTACAGCACCTTCTTCATACACAGTATGATCATGTCGAATGTAGTTGTCGTATCACTGACAAAATCCTTAATCATAAATTAATTATAATTCCATTATCCAGAAATCATGCAACAGCTTTTGGGATTAGTTTTTCTGTGGAAATTTACATTGGCTCTAAGATCAAGAAAAATGTACTTCCCGTGCATCATCAATATGCCCGTGATATTTGGAGTGATACTCTCGACTTTATGTTCACAATTCTTAATTCCAAAAACTCAAGATTTAGAATTGAAATTATATTATATATTGTGCCCATAAAAAAATGAGTGTACTAGTGAGGAATGAAATAGGTCAAATTAGCTACAATATCAACTTAGATATCTCCATAAAATCAATTAGTTTATCAGCTACTCCTCATTTCACAACAAATAATACTTGTGATTTTGGATACGAAGATTAATGTACTCCCTCTGTCCCGATTTCAACTTCCGCATTTCATTTTGGAACATTTCAATTTCAACCTCTCATCCCTTCAATGGAAAACGTATCTCCTACTTTATTCACTATCTCTGATATTTTTATTCACTATTTATCCTACTCTATTTAATTTTTTTCATACTTAATTACCATCCCTCATACTTTATTTACATTTCTCTTAAAACTTGTGCATGGGCCGCATGAAGTTGAATCCGAGACGAAAATAGTATAAAGTATAGAGTAGAGATAGAGTGGATTTGTAGTATGTGGCTCAAAATAAGTGACGTACAGATTACTAAGAATAGAAATGTGACATTTGTATTAGAATACATATAAATTGAATATGTGATATTTGTTGTGGGACGGTCTTTAAGGAACTTGCATTACAAAGGGATCTAAGGAAATGAAAAATGTTATTAAATATGTATGTATAGTTTTTTAAACAATATCAATAATTATCAATAATATTTTATAAGTGAACATTTTATGTGTTTTTTTAAGTGTATGTATAAAGCCGATATTTTTAGTAAAAAAACTCATAATATTGTTTATATAACATAACCTCTATAAAAAAAATCGACCCTCAGGGGCTAAGGCTTTATTCTATTAATCTGAAAAACCATTAATTTCAATTCAACTCAGTTCTGTTTAGTTATATTTTATACTACAAATAAATCCAGTTCAATTTAGATCAGTTCAGTTCAGATGAAGAGAACATAGCCTAAGTGATCTAGTTGATCATTGTTCGTTGTACAATTATGTTTTAATTATAAAACAATCAGATCAATAAAATATATATTTGGTATGAATCATAATATATTATGTGTGTGTATATAACACCGATATTCTAAATAGATACTCTATAATATTTGTCAAGAATCACTCATGTCTTAAATACGGGGTAAGCAAATCAATGAGAAATATATTTGGTATAAACCTTCCATTATATGGCAGCCCCCAAAAATGGAATAAGAAATAAATTTAAATGAAATAAAAGATTGTAAGTATTACTAAAATGCAATAAATATTTGAGACTAGCACTAAAATATAAAAAATATATTTTCCTTCCTTAAACATTCTATACAAAAGTTTTGGTAGAGATGTACTTGAAATACCGATTGGTGTTATTAAGTATAAACATACCGTTTTAAATAATGAAAATAATATTTTATCCGTAAATATTTTATGTTATATTCATGCATATATATGACATTGGTGTTATTGGTGAAAAATAAAAACATTAAGAGAGTGTTTGATTTACAACTAAAACCAATAAAACCAATATGTTATATTCATGCATATATATGACATTGGTGTTATTGGTGAAAAATAAAAACATTTAAATTTTTCTCTAACTCAAGGTTTGAATTATACACCAAACACTCTTTACATGTATTTTAACTATAATTATAATGTTTCTCAATTTATTTTAGTGCTGGACAACTGGCACACATCACTGTGAGATAAGACAAAAATACCAGAAAATATATAGGACTTGAATTCACATAAAGTAAATAAACCTGTCCCACTCTCAAAAGTGAGCGATTGAAACCACTTGCCACTTGGTACCTACTTTTATCACACAAATTTTGACACACATTCATTTTAAAGCTTAGTCAATCCCGGTCCAATCACAGAAACCTCGCATGTTCACTCAGAAATGTTAAATTATTACCCCATTGGCGCGTAGGTTTATGAAAATTTTACCGTCACACCCACAGTAAAATTCACATCATCACTTCACAGAGAGATAAATTCTCTCTTCACTGCTTCTTCTGGTGGAGAAAAGAATCTCTCTCGCTCATTTCGTCAGCGAAAAAAGAATCATTGATTCAGGTGCACTTTCACCTCCTTTCCGATTAATTGAAATCTCGGTGCATTTACTGCGTGTTTCTCTGCATGTTGTTTACGTTTCTGTTTCAGTTATAGCTCTTGATTTTGCCTTCATTTACGGCCTGTTTTCTCGTTTTGAATTAGGGCTTTTTCTCGCCGGAGCAAGGTGCATTACCGGTAATTCAGTAGGTGAAATCGTCTGTGAGCTGATTCTGTAACGATCGGTTTGGAGTTTTATTGTTTTGTTGACGGAATTTGTTGATTTGGTTTTTGGATATTCTGTTAATGTGCTTGCGTTGTAATTCAGTTATGGAAGTAGCGATTGGTTTGTTTGATTGATGTTCTGAGGTTGAGATGAGTGATTTTTTCGAGACATGAGCTTAAGGTTCCTGTATGATAGTCGAAATTTTGCTGGCTTTATGAGTTTTATTGGGGTTAAGCTGGCTATATCGTAATTAATGACGAGTTTGATGGTTGTGAGCTGATTCTGTAACAATCGGTTTGGAGTTCTATTGTTTTGTTGACGGAATTTTGTTTTGGTTTTGTGGATTTTTCGTTGGTGTGTTTGGGTTGGTAATTCAGTTATGGAACTAGCGATTGGCTTGTTTGATTTTGTTCTGTGGTGAGATAAGTGAAATTTTCGAGATATGAGCTTAAGGTTCCTGTATGATAGTCGATTGGACTTGTGAGTTTTATTGGGGTTGAGCTGACTGTATCATAATTAATCAATAGTTTGATGGTTGTGATACGTTAATATGTTCTGAACTGGGTTTGTCTTTGGTTGGAAATGTGTGGGGTTGTTCTTTCGATGGGAAATGAAGATTTAAGTAACACTTGCTCTTATTTCTACAACTGACATTGAAACTTGTTTTGAATGTATTCTTTGAATTTCTGATTGAAATGAGCTCATTGGTGAACAGGTGGTGTATCTTGTAAATGAAGATCGAGGAATTGGTAGGTGTTTTATTTCATATTCCTTTTTTGCTTTTCCTTTTGTTGCTATGTTATGTGACGTTAGTGGCTTTTGTGGTTGGTCTTAACTTCATTTTTCTTCATCGTCTGCAATGTGCATTTGCAGGATGGTAATGCTTCTGGAGGTGAAAGTATTGATATAGACTGGACATCAGATGAGGAAGATGAAGTAGAGGCACCTTCTTCTCTCGTTGTGAGAAGACCTGGTAAAGAAGTTATGGATGCTGATGGGGAGGTAGAAAGTCCTGTCTCATACTGTAATGGATATTAAAATGCTGCTAGATAGACCTTTTATTGATGTTTACCCAAGTATGCAATTAGTTACTAATTCTCCTCAAAATTCCACAACTATTTTAGGTTAGCCTTCATGCAGCTTTGGTTCAGATTAAACTTTCTTCCCTTATAACCAAAGAAAGAAAAAGAAGCAATAATTACTCTTGCTAATCTCAGCCTGGCAATAGTAGTTTTTTTACTTATATCTGATATGTTTATATGACATCTGATGAAATAGAAAGGAGAACATAAAGTAGTGCGAAATCCGTATTTCCTTGTTTCATTGTTAACACAAAACATACTATATGGCAAGAATTCCAGAAAATGAGAATCTGTAACTTTGATTACCCATAATAATAATTTTTTTTTTTTACCTTATATCTGATATGTTTATATGACATCTGATGAAATAGAAAGGAGAACATAAAGTAGTGCGAAATCCGTATTTCCTTGTTTCATTGTTAACACAAAACATACTATATGGCAAGAATTCCAGAAAATGAGAATCTGTAACTTTGATTACCCATAATAATGAAAAAATGAAAAAAAAATTATTGCTAATAAATCTGTAACTTCAAAATGTTTGTGTATTTCTCTGTGATCGACTCTAGTATTTCAGCACATGAAAAAGTTGGTGTTTCACCTTTGCTGTGCATTCTATTGTATTTGTAGTTTCATTAAGTAACTCCATTCTGTGTATCCAGCCAAGCTCATCGAACTCTGTTCCCCGCTCCAAGTTGTTCAAGGAGTTTGTTGCAATGAAATTCCCCGAAGAACTGGTCTTGGAGGTCATTAAGCAAAACGGTACACACTCTAGTATATTTGCCAAATATATATTTGATCAAAACAATACCAGTTGCCAATACCAGTTGGTTCTCAATGCAGGAGAAGAAGATCCGAACTTGATACTCAGTCTTCTATTAGACACAGTAAGTAAATACATTTATTGAACCTTATTCTAAGTTCTGACCTTTTCCAATACCTTTTGCATGTCATCTCAATCACTCCTCTCCTTAGAAAATTTCTAACTTATTTGTACTAGTTGCCGCATAACACCTGCTTTTATCATGACCGGAACTATACCAATCATTGAGCATTCTTTTGTTTGTCCTTGCGTCGTTGTTTGAGCTTGATAATATGCTCTCTAATAGAAATTCGATTCGTATGTGAACCAATTGACGTAGGAAATTTCCCTGACTTCAAATTTAAGATGGGCCATAGGTAATTTTTGGTCGGGCCTTTGGATGGAATGGTTAAAATTTCAGCTGGTGGTTGAGTTGATAAGACCAACTTTTAGCAAAAAAGTGGCTGACCTCTAGGGATTCCCACGTGTCATGTATATTTGCTTTCCTTTCCGAGTTACCCGTGTCCCTTGACATGATTAAGTCATGACTATTGCTATGAATAATCTGGGCATGTGCACTTGATGCTTGGAATGTCCCTTTTATATCCCAATCGTTTGAGACATCAAACTGTATTGGACCAAAAAAGATATCAAGGTGGCCAGTGTTTGCTATATGTTACCGGTTAATTCTTGTCAATATGTAGAATAAGGTAATTAAGTGCCTTACTGTGGCATATTTGAAAGTGAACATACTGGCTGAGAGTCGAGACTGGTCTGAACAGCTTTTGCCTCAGGAATCTAATTCATTTTAAGTCTACATTTGTTAATGTTTTTCTAATTGCAAGTCGCAAGGTCTTTACAATCTGCATCTTGTTTTTCAGGCCTCAGAAGACTCTGCTCATCTCGCTGTAGATTCACCTCCCCAGCAATTTAGTGAACCCCAACTGCAGCAGAGTCCCAGTTCTGATCCGAGCTCATCCGACTACAATGAGAATTTTCTGGATGAGTTTTCGGACACAGACTGGTCTGAAGATGAAATAGAGGTATATGATGCTTGATTGATGCCCTAATCACATTATTGTCTATGGCAGGACACATGCACACGATTTTTCTGTATAAGAATTAAGACAGTTTAGAGTCTGTTTCGTACATTGGGTTTAATCCCAACTTGTTCTCTTAGAATGCATCATTTATTTTCTTTATCTGTTTCTGATGAATATGCACATCTTTTGTGATTAAAGTAAACTTTAAGCTGCTACATATTATCTTTTTGTGGCTCAGTATCGGGTGAAATTTGAGTCATTACTGAAAAAAATGTACCTGTCTGCTGCCTGTTAATAATCAAACAATAGTTCTCTCGCAGTAACCACCCATTGTGGAACTGATGGGGAGTCCATCTCCATCCTTTTTTTATCTAAAACTAATTGTTGCCTATATGCATGCTTCATTAACATGAAGTGTGAAGTAAAACATAAATTTGTATCTGCTACTGTATATGAATCACCCAAACATATGAACTTGCAATGTTGAAAATGGTATAAGTTGGAACTGTTCGAGTGATCTTGAATTGATTATTCTGGTGGGCAATAACTTTGATTTGCAAGTTTTGTGTTTGACCTTGTCTTCTGCGGAAGTCTTTTCTTGTTATTTTTTGCATTATCCATGCTAATCTCGTAATTGCAGTATACTTTCATTATGTTTTCCTCAGTATACTTTCTCCCTTATTTTGACTTTAATAATGAACTTTTATGTAGAAACCCTCAAATTTCATGTCGGAGAGGCATAAGAGGTTGAAAGCCATGGAAAATACGGGAACTTTGACCGAGGATGAGCAGAAGTTGCTGTCGTTAGCTGATATGGGGTATGCCATTGAAGAGGCTTCGGTAGCTATGGAGAGATGTGGTGTGTGCTGCTTCTCTTTTCTATTTGTTAGGCTGTACTCTGTTCGTACTGGTCTTGTTTATTCTGTACGACGTTGTCTTTGTCAGTCCGCCTTTTCCTAGAGGTTTTTCTTGCGCACATATCTTATCCCTTATCTAATTGATCACACCTGAATAGTGTTTGTTAATTTACATCTGAAACATGCTATTCTAGTATAGAACTAGTATTCAGCGAATTTATATGCAGATACATGAATAGTATGCCTCTGGGAATGTCTCGCCTGCTCATAAATCATCAGGAAAAAATATTTGACTCCGTTAATAATATTGGGGGGCTGGAGCTACATGATCACCAGCATCGAACTTAAGATTAACCTGAACATCCTGTCATGGTACGATGTAACCTTGAAAGCATTTCTTGTTCTGACATTTGTAGGACCAAATGCCTCAGCTGCTGAATTGACCGATTTTATACATGCTGCTCAAGTGTCAAGGGAATCAGATTGGTCCCTTCCTGAAGACAGCCGTATGGTTAGCTTTCTCAAATTTTATTCCATAAAACTATGTTGATATTTTCCGGTAAACTTGCCAATTATTTAATTGCCAAGTTTCTAACAGCCTAGGCATAGCAATGGAAGTATGGCAAACAAGAAGAGGAAGTTCCCCACCTTATCTAAAAGGAAAAATGTAGAAGAGGAGGATTTTATTCGTCTTCCTAATCCGATGATAGGATATGGCGTGCCATCCATGCCATCTCAGCAAATTCGACGGCCTATACCTGAAGCAGTGCAAGGTCCACCATACTTCTACTATGAAAATGTAGCTCTTGCACCCAAGGGGGTGTGGGACACCATATCTCGATTCCTATACGAGATTGAACCGGAGTTCGTGGACTCCAAACACTTCTCTGCTACTGCACGGAAAAGAGGTTATGTACACAACCTACCCACAGAAAATAGATTCCCACTTGTTCCACTCCCTCCACAGACCATATCTCAAGCCTTCCCGTTGTCGAAAAGGTATTGGCCCAAATGGGATCCACGAGATAAGATGAATTGCATTCAAACAGCCCTTGGGAGTGCAAAATTGTCTGAGAGAATCCGCAATGCTCTTGAGAGGTTCAATGACGAGGAACCCCCTGATAATGTGAAGAAATACGTCCTTGAGCAATGTCGGAAGTGGAACCTCATATGGACGGGGAAGAACAAAGTTGCTCCACTTGAACCTGACGAAATGGAAACCCTCTTGGGCTTCCCAAAGAACCACACAAGGGGAGGTGGAATAAGCAGGACGGACCGGGTCAAGTCACTCGGAAACTCCTTTCAGGTTAGAAGTTTCTGCTAGTTTACAGAGATGCTTTTCTAAGACTAAACTATTCGTGATTGTGTTTTCCATGGTCGTTAGTAGGCTACAAGCTTTGTGTGTCTTCCACCTATTAGATGGCTGACCAGGCCTAGAAATAGTTCTATACATCTATTATGTGATTTAAGAATTCACCTATTATCCTATGATTTCTCTTCTCTACGGCACGGATTGGGCTTGAATTTTGTAAATCATGAGGGAGAGATTTGCTTTGATCCCTTGTAACTGCGATGTAGAAATGGCATTTCCCTTAATCGTTTTTACCTGTTCTTAAGCGATGATAATAGATACAATCATTCCACTAGAAAAATGATACTACTGATGATGGTGCAAATTCCATGATGCAGAAAATCATGTTTCCAGATGGTTAAAATGAGCTTATTTGTTTGGGGACTCCAATAGTTTATGTTTTGTGTATCTATACTGACAAGTGAATATAACTGAGTAGACTGCTTAAGAGTTGCATGCTTTTTAGTAGTATAGGTTCGTTGAAATTTGAAATAAATTGTTCGCTGGGCTATTTATGTCAGGATTTTGAGGCTGAATTAAGTTTAGATGGTAAATGCACCAAATATTACTCTAGATTAGATAGTGAATTGCAAGTTTACTTTTAGACTTTTAGTATATCTAAGTTGATGGCTGATTTAACTTGGGTTTCTAGACATCAGCTCTGTTCTGATTGAGTATTTGGTTGTGAAAATTAATGTAGGTGGACACTGAATATAACTGTACTGGCGATTGAATATAACTGAGTAGACTGCTTAAGAGTTGCATGCTTCTCAGTAGTATAGGTTCGTTGAAATTTGAAACAAATTGTTCGCTGGGCTATTTATGTTAAGTTTATACGATTAATGCAATTTTGAGGCTGAATTAAGTTTAGTTGGTAAATGCACCAAAGATTACTCTAGTTTAGATAGTGAAGTGCAAGTTTACTTTTAGTATATCTTAGTTGATGGCTATTTTTTGGTTTCTAGACATCAGCTCTGTTCTGATTGAGTATTTGGTTGTGAAAATTAATGTAGGTGGACACTGTGGCATACCATTTGTCTGTTCTAAAGGACATTTTCCCAGATGGTGTGAATGTGCTCTCATTGTTTTCTGGTATTGGTGGCGGAGAAGTTGCTCTCCACCGCCTTGGGATCAAATTGAAGAATGTGGTTTCTGTCGAAAAATCCAAAGTGAATCGGGACATAGTAAAAAGTTGGTGGGAACAAACAAATCAGACAGGGTACTTGATCGACTTTGATGATGTTCAGCGAGTCGATGAAGAGACTTTAGAGCAAATCATGGGCACCATTGGCCCTTTCGACTTGGTAATTGGGGGAAGCCCTTGCAACAATCTTGCAGGTAGCAACCGCGTCAGTAGAGATGGCCTTGAAGGAAAAGAATCAGCACTGTTCTATGAATATTTTCGTATATTGGACACTGTCAGGTCCATTATGGCTAGGTCAACTTCGGTGTAGTTATCCCCATTATGTAGGTCCCATGGTGAACCTAAGACCTAAGTAGAACAATTGCTGGAAATAATTTACCTAGGATGAACTGGTGGTATTCTGTAACTAATTATCTACATTTCTCTTAGTCGGTACATTTTTTCTTTTCTTCCCTTCTCTCTCGTCTTTCTGGCGTCTCTTCTGTGTAGTTTTGGACCTGACTCCATTCTTGTCCAACAGCCTTCTCAAATCTTGTTATCATTGCACCTTGGAAATAAATGTTCAAATTTCTATGGTTTAAGATGTTACTGTTGTGGTATTTGAAACATTAAGTATATTTTGTTGATGTATCAAGTTTTTTTTTTTTTTTTTTTTTTTTTTTTTTTTTTTTTTTTGGAGAATGTTGATGTATCCAGTTTAGTTCTTACATTCTGCGTACAGGCGTACGAGACTTCTTAAGGTTACATTACATTTTCTGATTTCGAATCGAATCAACTGAATGAAGTTTTCAATGAAGAACAGATCCTAAGTGAGGTATTTCCATTCAGAATGTTATTTTTTTTTAACTAAACTTCCCTGGTCGGGTGTGTTTTTGTTGGAAATTTTAGTAAACAGGTGAGGCTCCAGGCAATTTTAGTAAACAGGTGAAACGAATGACATTAATCGCATTAAGTCATTAAATTTTGCATTAAGGTGAAAGAGTGACTAATGCATTTAGTGTGTTGATCAATGCATGAATGAGTGTAAAAAACCCTATTGGTTTCCTCTTCCCTACCGCATGCTGCACTACCTTCTGGTGCTTTAAAGATTGTACCATGGTTGTACTATATACATTAAATGTTGTACTGTACAACATATTAAAACACCAGGAGATAGTGCATGCTCTAGGGTAAAAAAAACTCTATTCTACACACGTGGGTGTATTTTCCAATGTGTTGAAATTGATGATAAATAAGTTACTCTGATTTGGAAAGGCAACCAAAATGCGTGTACTATCATTGGGATGATTGTTTCCTTGTGTTTAGTGTAATTAATTGTTTAATAATTAATATACAAATAAACCACTTGAATTAGAAATCCACCATAATAGTATTGTACAAATTGAAAACGTAAGATCGAATTGATGAGATTTAAGTTGAAAATGATACTTAAGTCGTTCTTTACTTTATTATACTACAAGCAATTCAAAATTGTAATTATCTTGTCACAGTAACAAGTTTCTATATAAATGGGAATCATGTTGAGAGAGGTTGAAGGAGGACAAATACGATATAATGAATGAAAAAGCGAAGAGGAATGACACATAAGTTGTCGTTTATTGTTCTATTGTTGGGGCAAAAAGCAACTGCTATTTGAAATGATAAATACGTGCAATCTGATCTACACTTTACACGTGACAAAATCTGATTAATCAATTGAAGTTAGATTTGATACTCTCGATTTGCCACTTATAAACTTCCAATGCTGCATATGAATATTAACTACATGGGTTAAGCTCGTAAGAATTTATGAATTTGGTCCATGATCTTACCGAGAAACTAATTTTGCTAGTTGGCTATTATTCCAAACAACTTCAAAACGTTAAATTTCATTATTATAATTTAAGATCAATTCGTACTTAGAGTTGAAGTTGGATGCTAAAAAATTGCTAAAACTAATTAGCTTTCTGAGACGGATGAAGTAGATTGTAATATTATTGCTAACGGTGTATTTTACGAGAATTGCTCAGACGATTACTATGGCCGACGAGGACTGGTGAGAAAGAAAAATTACTTCCCAGTTAGGGTTGAATTAATTACAGTCGAGTAAAAAATCAAATGGCGTAAACCATCCTGTGTGTTCGGTTGGCGTATAAATATCTCTGGTCCAGTTTCTTTTCCATTTGCTCACGCTTCTGTTTTCTCGGAAGCTTAGTTCTCTCTCTCTTCCAAGCCTCATTTCATATAATCTCCTCTCGCTGCTATTTACAGAGCTAGAGAGAGAAAGTGAGCCTGATAGTAGAGCTGTATTTCTCTTCAAACCTTTGTGCTAGAAAAGCGACTTCGAACGGTACGACTTTTTCACCCTTTGCCCTAATTTTGTCTATTTTTTTATAGTTGTTTGATTTGGATCTGGAATTAGCTTAATCGGTTGTTGTTATTAGGGTTGCAATTGTCGATTTTTTTGTGGTTTAGGTCTCAGATCGGGAATTTTATTTTCCGATTTTGGTTGGTTATAGCATTCTGGTTTGAAATTCGGTGTATTTTGTAAATGCATGTAGCTTTACAGGTGATTTTTTTTTTGTGGAACTAGGTTTGTTGTTTTTGTTTGAGTTTTGAAGAATGAGGCCTCTGTCGATTTCGGAGTTTTACTAGAGTCTGAGCTTTATATTTTGCTTCTGTAGGTTGTGTCGCTGTTCTGTTCAATGTATGTATGTTATCGATGTTTTGGTATGGATAATGGCACGTAGCTCTTGTTTATGGTTGTCAATGCAATGAAAGCTTGATTGATTTTATGTTCCTACTTGTTATTTACTGCTGTTTGGGCTTATTGGTGACTGCTGATGCTGCAGGTTTTTAAGAGGAAATCTTTGATATGGCTGCTACTGCAACTGCAACTGCCTCGTCTGGTGGCATACGCTATGCACCGGAGGATCCTACTCTGCCGAAACCATGGAAAGGGCTGGTTGATGGTAAGACTGGTTATCTTTACTACTGGAACCCAGTGACCAATTCAACTCAATATGAGAGACCGACTGCCTCATTGTCTGCAAACTCAACATCATCACACAAACCGTTGAGCTCTTCTGTCGATAAGTCTCCAGTGAGACGTCACAACAGTGATAATGATGAAAAATATACTGGTGGGCCTGCAAAAGATCTGTCAGGAGGTGGAGATTATCATTATCAGGTATTGTTAGCGGAATTTATCATAATTCTCTATTTCCTTTTTGGTTCTGCTGCTGGAACCAATTAATCTTTCTAGCCATCCGCTTGTGCATAAATAAATACTATTTGCATGTACCATTGCAACTATTCATAGGGAACTAGGCTGCATCATGCTTTCACACTTCAAACCAAAACTTCTCCTATTTTTTCTAGACTATAAACATTTTTGCAAGTATGGAGCATGGCTAACCCAACATCAAAGGAATTACAGGTTTTCTGACTGTAAAGTTTCTGTCAAATTAGATGTATTCTCTCCTAAATATTCGATGACATGTACGGTTCTACAGTAAACATGCATGGCTTTTAGATATTCTTCGACAACCATAATTAAGTGCAATTAAACTGATTGATTTTTCTCTTTCAAACCTGCTGGAGTTTATTTCTGAGACATCTATATGTGCTTGGCTTAAATTTTTAATGTGGGTAGTGGGTACAAGGATCCCATTTTTTATGAGTGGTACCTATAAGATATGTTCATTTCATTTATTCAGTGAACTGACTATTATTTTTCTTCTGTGAACGAGCAGAGTGCAAGAAGCAGATCAGACTATTCACAGAAGGAGCCAGACACGAAAGCCAGTGCTGTAATTGGTCCAGCAGTTTCTAAGGGCTCAGATGCTGGTTTGTCTGCTGATGCATATCGCCGTCGACATGAAATTACTGTTTCGGTATTCTACTTTATCTGTTGATGTATTTTAAAACTTAGATTATTTAGAGGTTTTACCATTTAGAAATCCAGTCTGTGCTTTGATTATTTAGAGGTTTCATATTGTTATTCCGTTTTTTGTTTTTTTTTTTTTGTCTGTGACCGGCCTGCTATTAATTGTGGTATATATTTGTCTTTAATTGGATCTATTACCTCTGGCATCCTATTTTCTTGAATTCTAATTGTTTGGTTGTGTTACACTTTGCTAGGGAGTTAATGTGCCTGCACCTTTCACTTCATTTGAAGACACTGGTTTTCCGTCAGAGATTTTGAGGGAGGTATGGTGTTATTTATTTAGTTTATATCATGATTTCCTAGAAGCACTTAGAGTCGAATAGTGTCATTATGCCAAGTTCTAATTGCACTAGACATCCATTTTGAGGGAAAAGTGCTCATGCTCAGTTGTTTCCGTCTGTACTTTTGTCGCAGGTGCGATATTTGCTCCATGGAGGAGCTAAATGTCGTACACTGTCCTGTTGGGCGTTGCATGTATTTGGAGCGCCCTTGTTATTGGTGGACCAATTTATTTGAAGGGCTTCCCGAATTGTCCAAGTTTGGGTGGACTTCTGTTGGTACCATCCAGTCTTCCTCTTGGTCTGTATAGAAGAAGAGGCGTCCTCCTACTATTGCTTGCTTAAGCAAGCAGTGTCTGCCATCCGCGGAGGATGATGCTTCTTCTTTCCGCGGCCACTTGCCTGAAAAAAATTATATGAGAAACTTTTGAGGCACTACTTACTGGCATTGTATGATGCTTTGTTTCATTTTCCAGGTCTATCAGGCTGGGTTTTCTTCTCCTACTCCAATACAAGCCCAGTCATGGCCAATTGCTCTACAAGGACGTGATATAGTGGCCGTTGCTAAGACAGGTTCGGGGAAGACGCTGGGTTACTTGATGCCAGGATTTTCTCATTTGAGACAAAGGAACAACAATCCTAGAATGGGTCCAACGGTGTTGGTTCTCTCACCAACAAGGGAGCTGGCAACTCAGATACAAGATGAAGCTGTGAAATTTTTTAAATCGTCTAGGGTTGCTTGCACGGTATGCTTTACAATTTACAAAGCCTATTTTTTGGTTCCTTTTAAATTTAGCTAGTTGCTTTGAAGTGTGTAACATTCTTAACATATGGCTATCAATACTCAATACTGCACAAGATAGTGCATATATCATTCTCTTCATGTGCTTACTTCATAGCTGATTTTACTGTTCATGTGCTTTGTTGAAGTGTTTATATGGAGGTGCACCTAAAGGTCCTCAGTTGAAGGACCTGGACAGAGGGGTTGATATAGTGGTGGCTACCCCTGGACGACTGAATGATATATTGGAGATGAGAAGAGTCAGTCTCCACCAAGTGTCATATTTGGTACTTGATGAAGCGGATAGGATGCTGGACATGGGTTTTGAACCCCAAATTAGGAAAATTGTGAAGGAGGTGCCTTCTAAGAGGCAAACCCTGATGTACACTGCAACATGGCCGAAAGAGGTGCGCAAGATTGCTTCAGATCTATTGGTTAATCCTGTTCAGGTTAACATTGGAAATGTAGATGAGCTTGCTGCAAACAAGGCTATAACCCAGGTATAATTTTGACCCCCCACCCCTGCTGCAACGCTATCTATTATATATACATGAGAGTTTGAGCAATATACATAGCAGATTGCCCTTGGATTTGCACTGAGTTCTTATCTTTATGGTACAGCATGTTGAAGTTTTGCCAATGATAGATAAGCGCAGGCGCTTGGAGCAGATATTGAGATCTCAAGAACCAGGATCTAAGATAATCATTTTCTGCTCTACAAAGAAAATGTGCGATCAGCTTGCAGGTAACTTAACCCGACAATTCGGAGCTGCTGCTATTCATGGAGACAAATCTCAGGGAGAGAGGGATCATGTGCTGAGCCAATTTCGCACGGGAAGATCCCCAGTGCTTGTAGCAACTGATGTTGCTGCTCGTGGCTTGGACATAAAAGATATCAGGTTGCACTTGAAACTAATTTTTTGGTTTTCCATTTGAAACTGTCTTGTGTCCCCATACCCTAACTCCCCTTTCAGCTTGAGCGTTGTTTTACACATGGATGAGAGCATTTACAATTGAGCTCACCGGATATCCAACTGAAACCGGTGTACTAAACCAATTGAGTTGTGGATATTCATGCTCTTTGTGAAAGTAGATAAAAAGAAAAGAAATAAAGAGAGAAATCTTGAATCTGATTGCTCACTTGTAGTTGGTTAGAATGTGCGAGCAGCTCCTATGTACTCGGTTCAATATTTTTTTTTCGCAGAACTGCCACACTGCTATTTGTTTCTTTTGCATGGCGATGTATCTTAATGTCGTTACTCTTGTGACAGGCTGGTGATAAACTTTGACTTCCCAACAGGAGTAGAGGACTATGTGCACAGAATAGGAAGAACTGGCCGGGCAGGTGCAACCGGAGAAGCTTATACTTTCTTTGGTGATCAAGATGCTAAGCATGCATCAGATCTTGTAAAGCTATTGGAAGGTGCAAATCAACATGTTCCTCCTGAAGTTCGTGAGATGGCTTCTCGAGGTGGCGGGGGAATGGGAAGGTCTAGATGGGGTTCAGGAGGTGGTGGCAGGTACGATGGAGGTCGTGGTGGTGGTCGTTATGATTCTCCATACAGTGGAAGAGATGGAGGAAGGGGCGGTGGTGGTGGTTACGACCGTGAGCAGCGTGATAGGTAAAGGATCTTTTCTCCCTTATCTAATGTGATAGGGAAAAGCTAATTGTGTTAAACAATGTTCAATTTACTCCACATGTTGATATAGGTCCAAATAAGCTCGTCCTAGTTTTGCTTGTAAACCCCTCTAAGTGAGTCTCTTCAACATCTCGGGATAACAGTGTCAAAACCCCATTTTACATGTTGCCTGTGGCAAATCGCCCAGTATTACTTTAATGGCATGGTATCCTGTACATTAAAAGCTCCGCAGATAAATAACACAAAGGTTAGATCCGTGGGATGTTGATGCATTTCACCCCACACCTTTTATAGTTTTATTGAACCATTGAGGGCCTTTTTGCTTATTGCCCAACTACAAAGATGTGAATCACCAACTAGCCTAGTTAGATCGGTGTGCTTTGATTTCGGTGATTTAAGATGTATCTTTTGATTAGCAGATATGGTTCTGGGTCCTATGGCGGACAGGATTCAAATTCCAATGGAGGCTATCAGCCAAAGAGTTTTCACGAGAGCATGATGACCGCCTCTAAGAGCAGAGCCAGAAGTCGCAGCAGAAGCCCTACCAGAAACACGGGTTGGAGTGATAGCCGTGGCAGAGAACGCAGCCGCAGTCCTGAGAGATTCAGTGGAGCAGCTCCAGCCAAACGGAGTTTCCATGAATCCATGATGAACGGTGGGCAACGTGGACCGAACTTCACTCGTGCAGAGGACGAAGAGGAAGGTATGATACGTCAGTAGGGTTGTCTGGTGGCAGGAAGTCGACTGGCCTTATTTTGGATGTACCTTTTTGCCCTCTTGCGATCATCGATGGGGTGGTTTAAATATTACAAGTAAAAAAACAAAAAACATTACAGTTTGGATTAAGTTATCTAGCCCCTTGATTTTGATTGATGTCTGCAAAATCCTTGGACTTGCCAATTTTTGCTATTGTGCATACTGCATGCAAGCTTTGCTGGGGTTTGGAGTTTGGACAGCTTTGCTAATCAATGATCCTAGGGTAGTCATTTCGTTTGACGGACATGTTTGTAAAATGTGTTATCGTAATGGTGCAGTAACTTATCAGACTTGTATTTTGGTCTCCCGCTCTAAACTTTCGCGGTAATAGTATCATTGGATTTCATGTTCTCTTGCTGTGAAAAGCAGATTAAATTAGTCTAAAGATGTTACAAGTTGCATCTAGTGTCTATCTTTAATAAGCTCGTGAATTAGGATTTGCTTATGTAACTCGGGTTTGAATTTAAGCTCCATTCCCTAATACTGATTTTGCGAGAATTGGCCTGTTTAAAATCACTTGAGAATGACATCACTTCATGTGGTGGAGATTCTACACATTAGTGGAGAGATGCTATGCGTAGCTTATATAAGGCTATAACCTATGTTTTGAAATCGGACCCGGTGATCGACCCGGCCTACCTACTGAGATAGGTTTAATCAGGTCAACTCGAGTTAACTCGAGTCAACCTACTATAATATAATTTTTTATAAAAATATAATAAAAACCTTGTAATACAAACTTTTTACTACAATTTGTTGATAAGATAGATAACGAATAGGCTTATTATTTCGTAGTAGTAGTATAGTAGGCTAATTTAAATCTTTAATATTTTCTATATTATGTGACTATGTATCTCATGTATCGTGCCAATAGCCAGTACCCCAATTTACAAGGATCTAGACAAGACCTGGAGATTCACTAGGTTTGCCCTTCCGATCATCATCTATCATTTCCTCATCCATTACTCTCTCGCATCAGTGTGGTGCTTCTCCTAAATTCTTACCAATCCTCCATCTTCTTCTTTTAAATTCAACTAACTCACACTATATTTCTTACTTTTAGCAATTCTTCAATTTCAACCCCAAATGAGTCAATTTCTAGGTCATCAGTAAATTCACAGGCAAAGGGATTATTTGGATAGAAGCTAGGTAGAAACCGATAGCTTATGTGATTCAAAGGCGGAAGGATGATTTTGGGGAAATTGTCTAGCTTAATTAGGTCAGTATTTTACTTTTTTTTTTAAAATTTTAACAGGTTCAACCTGGTTTTTAACTGGGTTTTTATCGGTTTTCTGCCGAATTACCCGATTTTTTACCGGGCAGCGAATTTTTCCGGGTTTGTAGGGTTTTCGGACCGTCTTAGTCTCCGAGTCACGGTTGAACCGGGTCGAACCACCGGGTTTCACAACATAGACTATAACCATGTTATATTCTAGGGATGTTAATGAGCACGAATTACAAGTACGAGCCTAGAGCTTAAAGTTAAATTGAATTAGTTCTCACATGCAAATAATGAATAGATAAGAAATTCTCATGTATTTTGATCATTGGACTAGTTGTTCAAGAAGAAATGGAAAGAACCGACCCAAGTTGCATGTATTCAATTTCTAAACATTGGAGTAATTTTCAAGTATTAACATACTTCATTTCTAAACATTATATATATATATATATATATATATATATATATATATATATATATACACACACACACACACACACACACACAACGGAAATTTATACTATCATTTTACATATCATTATAAATGTATACACGTAGAAATATATTACATGGATATATACTTATTATTTAAAAGAACATATAAAACATGCGTGTACTTACATGCTCTAGCGATCAATCGGACTTCTTATCATAATGTAAGCATGTGTTGATCTATCTATGATCGGAGCTGAATGTTGGTCGAACTTTTTTACGGATTACCCACGGACAACGTACTACACCCTATAAACAAATTTGAAAGACTTGAAGAGAAAATGCAAATTTGAATTATTTTGATTATTAATGTTGAAGTCATGAGAGTTATAAACAACGTCAAAATCAAAGGCCTTGAGATTTTGGGTGCTTTTACACTATTTCTCCTCGACCGGGTCAAATATAGTGAAGAAATGCAAACCCGCATAACTCAGTCGATTGATTACTTACGTACTATCAATGCCCTGAGAAAGTCAAAGCAAATTTTAAGCAGCTAAATTAATGAAATTATATATAAATGCTGATTATGAAAATGGAATAAATGGATTTTATCACCCATTAAAGTATACACATTAGAGTGCCCACTGCCCACTAATCATTTTGAACATAATCATGCCACAAATGTGCACGGGTACGATCCGACCTTGTTTGTAGTCATCACAACTTCTAAATGTTGATGGGTAATTTAAGAAATTTTGGAGGGGAATTGCAATTACGTATTAGTTGGAATATTTTATGTAAACAGACCACCTAATAGTATTTTTAAACTGTATTTATACACAAATGATTAACATTGTATTTCTTCACCTAGCGCTGTATATTTGACGTTTTCTTTTGTTTGCTTTGGTCTTTTTGTTGATTTATATGTAAAATTGGCCCCGAAAATGTCCACAATAGGTAAATCATACACATATAATTTGATATGGACCACACTAGTTATATGACCGTGTCATGAAATTGTATATTTATTAATCTATTCGTAAGCTATTCATCTAAATATAAATCTTTCTTTAAATACATGACACATAAAATCTCATATTTTAAAGTATAAAGTGTGCATAAATATATCACATTTTACTTGCACACATTTTTTGTTGAAAATAGTTTGTTTAAAAGCCTAGAAAATACCCTTAATTATAAAGATAAAAACATTAGATAAACCTTTGTAACGTATCAAATTAGGAAGCAAATCATATAGAGCCACGTGTGAGCTGATATCTAGGCATAAGCTGAAAGACGAAATATATAATCCATGAGCTAAGAATTATTTCTTCCACATTTTACCATAGAAGTTTAATAGTCCCTTTTTACTGTCCAATTTCACCCAAGATTAAGCCCATTACATCATCCGGCCATTAATTACCATTCAAGACACCTACTTATATTCTCATTTGCTCTTCATTAACATTCACATTACACTGCTAAAATTTCACTCTTCACAAAATACCATCTTGCTTTCTTCCACAATCTCACTTCACTCTAATTGAGTTTGTATGCATGGACTATGATATGGTTCCGAGGGATTACAATCTTGCTTTGTATTCGAGGTTTTTCGACGAAAATCCCTATGTGACGCAAAACGATCATGATTTGGCTATGGGATTTTCTTCTTCCCCACAAGTTCATAATAAACTTGATCATTTTGCCGATGAGGGTTCTTCTTTGACCCCTTGTTCTGGCATGTACTCTCCATTTTACGATCCATTTGATCCGTTTCAAGGTAATTCTTTTGGTAAGTTGAATCAAGAACTCTCCACCACGCATCAGACCACCAACATGCCTTTTGCACGAAATGATCCATTACATGGCTTTGGTGTTCATGATCTTGGTTCAAGATCTTCCTTTCAAGAAATAGATAGGTATCAAACCAATGAGAGTTTGGATGTGAGCTCACCACCGGGTGCCAAGGAGTTAGATGGCGATTCGTTCATAATATTGGAGGAGATTGCGAAGCTAGAGATGGAAAATGGCAAGTCTAACACAAACATGTCGCAGAGGAGAAGGAAAAGAACAGTTGATAAGAAGTCTGAAATCGTGAAAGGTCAATGGACTCAAGAAGAAGATAGGTACTTCCTTTTTTTCCGAATTTCATCGTTCTTTTTTCTTGTGATCTTAGTTTTAAAACCCGATTATAGTCACATATACCCTATAGTTCAAGATGATAAACATTTGTTGATATATTTTTTTATCACTTATTTTTATAAAATTTTGATCAATTTTTGTAGGTTATTGGTGGAATTGGTGGAGAAGCATGGAATAAGAAAATGGTCATCCATAGCTCAAATGCTTCCAGGGAGAATTGGAAAACAGTGTAGAGAAAGATGGCACAACCATTTAAAACCAGACATAAAGGTTTTTCCTTAAACCCTCAGACATTTTATTCTTTTTCCTTTTATTCATTATATGTATGTTCTGATTTTTATTTCACACTGATTTTTGCTACAACTAATGTTATCTTTACAATGCACATGTATCCCATGCCCGATTTCATAGAAATTACGAATGGGACGTTATTATAACCTTATCAAATACTTACGTGCACGTATATCATACATTATAGTTTTTCTTTTTCGGGTTGATTTTCATATTGGATTATGGAACCCTTGTTCTATCCTTCAAACATTCCATTTATATTCATTGAGTTCTATAATTGCCCTGTAATTTAACAACTGCGATTTCTCACATGCATATTTTTTGTTTTGTTTGACGAAATAAGATTTCCATTTTAAACTCATATTAGAAGCATTGTTCTTTAATTTAAAGCAGAGACCCTTTAGTTAATTTCTATCCTGATTTCTTGCCAGCATCTTTTTCCCACGGTTCTCCCTATTTCGTACATTTAGTGATTGACAAAAGTCAATCTAGAGTTGTTTTATATGAGAATAATTTTCGCATATTTTTTTCATTATTTATGCAATTCGTCTCTTATTATGAGTGAAAAGTTATATGAACATGGGATGAAATTCTAGTCACCAAATTCTACACTGCAATAATCACGAAATAATTTGTATTAATCGGTGGAAAAAACCACTATTAATTACTAAAACTTTTTTAATCCATAAAATGTTATGAGAGGCCAGTCAAGTCTAACCAACGGTTTATGAGATCATGGGTTATAATAATGGCCTCACTATAAACAATATGGTGAGAATGTGAGATCAATGATCTCACGATCGAAGTTCCCCAAACCAACAATGCAGCTTTTGATTCTTTTATCATGAATTTTAGTATGAAATGTAACACTAGCTATCATCCAAATTACAATTTCATATATATAGGACATCGAAGAGCAGGAGGTATCAATCTTACATGTACAATATGAATTTTCTTTTATCTATAAACTATATTTTCAGAAATTAAGAGTTGATAGATTTTGTCAATGAGGCCTAGTACAAATGCTTACGCTAAATTCACATGTATTTTGAATTCGAGCAAATAATAATTTATGCCTTTCCGCGATCTTCTCAGAAAGACAGATGGACGGAAGAAGAGGACAACATACTCATCGAAGCACACAAACAACTCGGAAACAAATGGGCAGAAATCGCAAGAAGCTTGCCTGGAAGAAGCGAAAACACGATCAAGAACCACTGGAACGCGACTAAGAGAAGGCAGCTCTCAGCTCGCAAAAGCAACACTTCCAAGCCAACCACGACTTTACAAAAATACATCAAAAGCGTGATTTCAACAACTCCTTCAGACAAAAAAGAAATATTTGTGGAGAACAACTTTACTTCCTCATCAGGCTCTTCTTCTATCTCAACTGCTGCTGCAAATGATGCAATGGCTACTACTAATGACTCCAACATTAATCAAGAGAGCAACACATATGCACCCTATGAAACTTCCAAGTTACCACCTTTGGACGCGCAGATTCACATGCAGTATGACTTGCAGAAGGAGATGGATTTCATGGAAATGCTTTCGTGTGGAGCGTTTGGGCTTTATCAATACTAGAACTCTTAGGACAGCGTGTCATTCGCAATATCTGTCGACATGATTCTTGTCCTCAAAGTAAGTTCGCGCCTGAAGTTTCTTTCAACACGCGTATGAATTTTCTTATTTTATCGAACACGATTCATAAGCATAACACTTGATCAATGTGGCACCAGATATCATGTTACTTTTGATATTACACTATTGGAAATTTCTTGTACTAATTTTTCTTTTCTTGATTGATACTTGTGTTCATACTTGATTGTTAAATAGTGATTACATTCTGTGAAAAAATGAATGTATTACATTTGCTATCACCTAATGGAACATGAAAAAGCAGCCTAGATATGTACTTGTCAAATGTGACAATCTAACAATCAAGAAGTATTAACATTGAGCATCAAAGCTTCTAAAACCCGACGTAACTTGACTGGATAAGTCAATCAGCTTTTGGTTTGATTTTCTTGGCTTTTGAATACAAGAATACTCCAGCAAGAGCCAGAGCAGTCCCTGCGATTCATACAATGTAAATTCGCGTTATATACGTATGCTACATTTAACAAACTACAGTAATAAACTGTTGGATAAGTCGGTACATACCTAATGCATTTTTGGGTGATACGTGCGTTTGGAAGAAGATAACTGAGGCTACAATGACCACGACTCTCTTCACACTGTTTCCTACAGCGTGTGTCACGGGTGATACCATTTGTAATATCATGTACGAAATCTGCCATAAGAACCGAGGAAGTCAATTATGTTGGTGGAATTGTGTCCTGGAGTCAACTTTCAGACAATCAGTTACAAAATAGTGTGACATCTATAAGTGCTATTTTACCAAGTTGAGACTTTAATTTTTGCCTAGTGTGTCATGTAGAGCTAAAGTAGTCGATAGATTTGTTTAACGATACATGTCACACCCTTTTGTAACAAAAGATCTGGCATGCATCGCATCTGCAGCGCAATTGCGCAAACAATGCACACAAATAGGCGATTTAGTTCCTTTTAGGCCTACCTGTTGGTAAGTGTGGAAGCAGAAACCAGATAGAAATAATCTCAGAATCAACTCTTTCACATTCAAACCTTGACTTGCCTGAATCAACACACATGTAGTTACATCAGAGGCATTAGACAATAACTGCAAGGTAATAATATCATTTGGCATGCATTACTTACAGCGGATTGCAAGTACGAAGGACTGAGCTTGACGCCTTCCATGAGAATCGCAGTAGGTGCCAGAAATATGAGTGAGATGATTGTTATTATCGAGAAGAGGTTTATATTATCCATAGACTCCTGTCAAAGCAGAGAAATTTCAAAACTTCCAATATGAATCGTCAATCTGAGTGATACACAAAAGGAAAGGCAGATAGCTTACCTCCTCTTTAACCATCAACTTCTTACTGAACACATTTCGTGTTTGGTTGGTAAGATTCGAAGCCATTGCACTACTAAAACCTATCCTGATAACAGAAACTTATCAGCAGGCTAAAACGTGACAGCCAGAAAACACCTGCTAGTCATTTTCGTACCAATTGAAAGAGGCCTCGGTGAACGATGCCAATGCCACACCACCAACTATTGGCACTAGAGAAGCAACAACCCAAGGAGAAGGCCTCTGTGCCATAAAACTGAAAGTCATATACACTTTAAACAATAAACAATCCAAAACCGGAAGGTCATAAGATGGAGAGTTCGTATATACGTACCTGGCCAAGTAAGATGGCAGAAAGCAGGACTGTGAAGAACGGTTCCATTGCTTTGATAGTGTGAGTGAACGAAACAGCAACCTTTCCGAGGCTAATGTTTGTCAAAAGATTTCCCATCGAATGGCCTAGCGCGAGTAGAAAGATTGCTGTGAACTAAACAGTGCCTCAAAATATAAGCATCAAAAACATAAAGGCAGCTATTTATAATCATACACTGTCTGTACAAGGATTACCTGTGACTTGGTAACATTAGGCCTTGGATGGAGCCTTAGTGTCCACATTAGAGATATTATCACCGTTCCACAACCTAACTGAAATGCTGTCACTGTGGCTGGGAATGGGAAAACCTTCAGTACCTGCAACCAGAATTCGAAAAGCTCATACGCTAAGTAGCTTACTTCATCGACCCTGCTTACTAAAAACAAGCTAAATAGGTGGCTGGTTGCCAATAAGCTGACTGACAAGATTGCTGAGATTGAGGGCTAATAAGATAGTCGATTCGAATGGAGGTGTTAGCAGATTAAGTGATATATAAGCTAGCCCAGTTGGAGTAACTTTCAAAATCAACCAAGTGATGAATCAGTAGCTAGTCATACTGATACACATAATACTCCCCTGGAGGGTGCGATCATACCAGCACTAATGCACCGGATCCCATCAGGCTAGAAGTTAAGCGTTTGGAGGAGTAATCTTAGGATGGGTGACCGCAGGAAGTCGTGTTGCACCCCTATTTGCGTCTTTTACGTGTGGGTATTTTATTTTTAAAAAAAATTAAAAAAAAATAATACTCCCCTGGCCTAATGATCAAATGGACTAATGTTCGTGCTCAGGTCACGATAAACGGGTTACTTACACAAACCTCTCCCCTGGATAATTCACATAAACTAGTAGTACTCCGTTAGTTTATAACATCAATACCAAAGAACTAAGAGTTATAATTGTTACATTATGTCATAGAGCAAGTACTATGACTCATTAAACAGTTCATAAATGTAGAATGAAACAGGAACTAGTAAAAACTGGCAAGTAAAAAACTATTAGAACCTGTTTGTTGAAAATGTTGAAGTATATGTTCAACATATACCAGATTGCAAACATGGTTCCAAGCTGCAAGATCCTGATTCTCCTCTTGGACTTCGTCGTTTCGCTCATGCCTTCCGGTACAGCAGCTGATCTGACAATGAACTCCGGTCTCCGGTTACCAAACTTGTATAAACAACCACCATTGTTCTCAGAAGAGCTAGTCACAGAAAGACCCTGCTTAAGGAACGGACCATTACACGGCTTAAGCGAATCGCAGCGATTATTCGTGCGGAATATAAATCTTGGAAGTGGCTGTTTGATAGAGGTATGCAATGGTTTACAATGGAACAGAGCCATAGTATTACAATAGCTTCCCATTTTCTTGATTTTGTGCAGCTAAATCATTCGATTTTAGTGAATGAGATGGATGGAAGTGTTTAATTTAATGTTGAAGATTTGAAATGTACCAAGTTTTTAGCTAATGGGACTTGAGAAGAAATTGTTGCAGGAATACAGCAAAAGTCGTTAACTCAATTATTGGTTCGAAAGTCAGATGTTACTTCTGTATCTATTCAACAAAACAATTATGTGAACCTCAATAGACCCGAACGATTATTATAAGCGAATATTAATCCGGCGGAGTACCATTGAACTCTCTTTGAGAGGCTTGTAACAAATTGCATGTGTGATAAGTCAAGTAAAACGGGATGTGAAATTCCTATGGGGAAAAACGGGTTTTACCTAAACATCAGTATGAACCACATCACCATCCTCGTAAGTACATAATTTAGACATTACGATTTGTCCCAAAAGATGGAAAACCAATGTCTAGACTTGATGGTGTGATACTATGATAAAATTTCATCTCAACCCAAGTCTAAATGTGAAAGTCCAATAAGATAATATAATTTCATCTCATCATAAATTGTAAAGATATGTAAAATTTAGTTATTTATATCAATTATACAATAGTATCTTCTCAACAAGACAATTATGTGAACGTTCAATAGCCCTGATTGAATTCGGATACCAAGCAATTGTGGTGGTAACGAAGTGCATGTGTAATAAGTCAAGGAAAATGGATTACATACGTAAAAAAGAACGTTTTTTTTTAAATATTGGTACAAACCACACATCACCACCCTCCTAAGTACGTACTGTTAATGTTTATCCGAAAAACCGGACAAAGAGAGGAGAAATGGAAATGTGACAGCTAGGCGGGCTATGAGAAGATTAGGAGCCATCCATTAAAGGAGACATTGGACAAGAGAAGCAATATGGTTCAGGCATTTTAATTGATCCAGAATCCATGTCTAGTGGTCCAATTCTAATAGCAAATTAGAACTTCCTACAAGGTGCCCCCTTGATTTCGACCTTTCATAGCACAGGCTTAAATTGAGTTCATGGATTCCAACTTTTTTTCTTTAGGAAAAGGATTAGGCACATTACTATATACTCGTCCAAAACACAGTGGCATACTAACATACACTACTTGAGTATGTTTGTTTGGCTAACCGAATATATATGTAACGTGAATCTATAATTTGTAATGAGCCGACTACTGATTTTTCAATACTCAATCATTTAATGAGCAGGTAGAATTACTTATGAGATGCGGTACGGGTGATATGCTAACCCCATAACCGATGTATGTACTTTTCAGTGCACTTAGTCATCACTTATGCGTGCACCGGGAAATTTTCAAGTGATCATACATCATAAGATTACTACAGGGTAAGTATATTTAACTCTGATTTTTATTATAAAATGACTCCCGAAAATTGAAGAAAGTCGTACCTTATTGATACAAGTAGCGTTTTTAATTTTTTTTTTTTTTTAAACTTTAGTACATTATATAATTAGTTATCTGAAAAGTTTGTTAGTAGGAGTTTTCGTAGAGATGAGTCACCCTAACATTCATCAAACGAACTTAACCAACTTGCTACGGTCAAATAAAATAAAGTGTAATCACTCCAAAACAATTTCAAAAATAAACAGGCTATGGATTTTTAGAAAGTGGCCACGAAGTTGCATGGATTTTATTTTATAGATCATGTTATGTTTAACTTGAAAATAGTCCATTGCGTACTTTTCTCTCTTGGGAACTAGCCTAGCCACATTATTTCCAAGAAATTTACGTGTTTATCCTGACTTGGACAAGTCGCACAAGTTTTACGATTTAGAAACATGAAAAATAGATACTACTAAGTGCCCGTTTGGTTTGAAAAAGGGTATTTCATTTTGCAAAATTGAATTATTCGGCACATTTAAGGAATTGGATTATGTTTGGGGTTTTCGCCTAAAAATCTTGTTTGGTTGGACTCTACGAATTGAACTATTTTCAATAAAATCCAGTTTGGTTCTGAATTGATTTTGGATTATTTAGTAGGATAAAGCAAAGTGGAATTACTGATATACCTCTATGCTTTCCCACTTAGTGTATAAAATCGAGTTTGATTTTCAATTTGATTTAGTGAAAATTACATGTGAACATAATTTTAAGGGAGCAAATTTTTACCACCTTCTCTTGTTTAATCGGAAAATTCTGGAATTTTGATCATATGAATTTCGTATACAAAATTATCTGAAAATCTTTGAAATTATTGCATCCATAGTTACATTGCCATTGTTGATAACTTTGGCATCGATTTTGAGTTTATATGACTTGACCATTAAAATTTAGTTTATAAATATTGTTTATAATCTGTGTGATAATTATCTTAACGAAATACATGTTTCCTTATAAGATCGATATTTCATATGAGTGAAATTTATAATCCCATATTTTTCATCTCATGCGTAGAATAATTATTTTTGTCGATTGAAATCGACATCGAATATGTTTATCATCCCATCTAAACATAAATTTTCCAACATTTTAAACATAAAAGTGTAAAGCATGTAAAACGCCAAAGTCAGTGACGGAGCCAGGATTTTAGTTCAGGTAGGGCACAAATAAAAACTCAAACTTTTAATTATATAAATGTTGTTTTTGTAATATATAAAGGAAAAAAAATTCACATATATGTAATTAACGATGCATATTTTGTATTCAAAACACATATATACCCCGCCTATATTCTGTCAAAATTTGCACATATTTAATATGCGAGAATATTTTTTCAAAAAATGATGAAGGAAAAACGTTCTTGAACCGACAACTCTAAATTATCATCGTTATTCTCGTAAGCAACGCTAACCAATTTTTTTAATTATTAGTATTGTTTTGTTTAATCATTCTTATAAAAAAGTTGGTTATACTATTAAACAAACAAAATTAATTTTGATGTAAATACATAAGATACGCCAAAAAACAAAAGTATAAAAGGTCTAATGAGTAAATGAGTAGAAAAGAGAAATAAATATTACAGGGGTACAAAATGAAAAGAAAGGGTGCAAAACTAGGAAACCATTGGGAAAAAAAAGGAAGGTGGAAACCAGGAAATGGAAAAAATGAAAAAGAAAGAGTGCAAAACTAGGAAAATATAAAAGAAGAAATGGAAGATGGAAATTAGGAAGGAAAAAAAAAAGTGCATTGATGTGAATCGATTGGTGTTCTTGGATTGGGATGGCATATTTAGTCATTGATGAGAAGTTTGTATAAAATTAGACATTTCACGAGAAAGAAGATAATCCAAAAGTAAATACCTCCTCATAGAAGGTATTTGAAATTGGATTATTCATGTACAAATTTAAGGGCTTGAGGCGGGCTGGAGAATTTGGATTATTCCAAATAATCCATTTTTTCAGGCCGACAAAAAGGCAACCAAACTGGATTATTAAGGGTATTCGGACAAAAACCCCTCAAACTAAACGGGCACTAAATGAGGAAAATGAAGAATGTACATAGAAATCGAAAAATCAGTGCCCTTCTTTGACTTGTATGCAACTAGGGCTGAGCATCGGTTCAGAACCGAACCGAACTGAACCGAACCGAATAAAATCGAAAACCGAAATAGTATGGTTTTGTCAAACCGAGAACCGAACCGATCTCAGTTCGGTTTTGGCCCGAACCGAACCGAAAAATTCGGTTCGGTTCGGGCCAAAACCGAACTTAACCTAACTTTATAAAAAAGAAAAAGAAAAAACATTAAAAAACCAATAGTTGATATTGTTTCTTCACAACAATAATCACAAGGTTTGGACAATAGTTGTACTCAATTCTAATAATAATCTCCTTCGACGAGAATTGATATTGTTCCTTCTCCAACCTCATGTTCTCAAGTCTCAGCTTCAATGTACTCCTACATAACTCACATTCCACCAATTCTTCAAAAATCACAGAAGCTACAAAAAATTAAGAGACAAAAAACAAAAATCGAGTAAATGTAGAGTTACCTGAATCTGCTGGAGAGTTTTCTCGAGGTGAATCGAAGGATCGGAATCGGAGTAGAGGTGACAGAGAGGAGTGTCGCAATCGGGATTGATCTTCATGTGGAGAGTGATAGGGCGGCGAGTTTTGGTGCCACCGCCAACGTGGTTGAACTGGAAGCCCATTAGAGCTTCTACTAGGGCACTTTTGCCTTGATGCAGTGGTAAACGACCAAAACTGCCGGAGCGTCGAACGGAGTTGAGAATTCCTGAGCGAGGCTGTGGAGCTCGTTGTAAGCCTCGTAGAGCTTCCATTGAGCTTCTTCTTTCGTTTCAGGTGAAGTGGGTTCTTATTCATTTTTTTCGTTTTGGACCGAAAATCGTCGGTTTTAAACCGAACCGAACCGAAAACCGAATGATTAAAAATATTGGAACCGAGAACCGAACCTATTAGGTTCTGTTTAAACCGAAAACCGAATTTTTCGGTTCGGTTTCAGCTGGTTTTTCGGTTCGGTCTCGTTTCTGCTCAGTCCTATATGCAACTATCCAATCACGATGAAGAACCGGCCCAAAAAGCCATCCTGGACTCCTCTTTAGTCTTTACTATCATGCAACAGTAAAAACTTTCGAGTGGAACATCCATTTACTACAGACGAAGTACGATTAACTTTGTACTATTTTGTAATAATGTTATAAGTATACACACCCTCAAATGTTATTAGGCATTTTGGACTATTTTAAAATTAATCAATGAGGGTTTTAGCTCAAAAACATATAACAGTAGTCGAGTCATTCGTAATCGTGCAGTATGATCTACTAATGTCAGGTAATTAAAATTTTAGTACAACTTTTATCCCACAAAATATGTGTCATTTAAATCAATTAGTATGAACCTCAAATGAACAAATACTCCTATTCGATCGAGGAATGTTAATCAAATTTGACAAAATTGTTAATCAAATTTATAGTGAAAATATTGTTGCTTTGTAATACTATAATTTTATAGGCCTTGACAATTTTATTTTCATGTGTTGTATGAGTTGGAGGTTGGTCCTACAGCACAAGCCTATCATGGAATGTGGTAAGTAATTACGTCATATATTTGCAAGTATTTATCTAAACTATCGAAGGTGTCATTAGACATTAGTAAAACATTAAACTACGTAAGTATACAAATTATATGAGAAAGAGGTGTAAGACAAAAATACACTACAATCTTGGTGACGTTGAGAATTCATATAAATTTTAAAAGTGGTGGTCTATCTTAAGTAAAAGCATATCACATAGGCAAAAATTCTATGTGACAAATTCTAATTCAAAATACTAATTAATTTATTAATCTCTCTATTTTCATGGAAAAATTATAACATTCACAAGGTTTCCGTATCTGTTTTTTGTTCTTGGCTTTGTTTAAATATCCTAACATATTTATATTTTTTCTTCCTTATCTGTTTTGGGAATTCGATTATATTTAAATTTCCAAACGATAAAATTGAATTGTTGTTGTGATTTCCATTTTCAGTAAGATTCACGTTATGTGCACTATTGGTTAGTACTATCTAATCATCCTTATCCACTTTTATTTAGACTTGATAATTCACGTTAACAACAATTTGTTACAATACAAACTCTAAATACATGTTTGTTACTACTTTTCTAAACAAATGTTCGCATTTTTATATAGTAACAAAGCACAAATTATTTTTATTTGTTGCACACTTATATCAAACCTTATTTAGTGGAACAATTTGTTTAGTTTTATCAATTCTTCAAAGATTACTTATATATTTAAATTAATCAAATCAAATCTTATCATCTATATCCTATTTTAGTTTGTTACAAAATAAATATACTAGAATGTGATAAACACGCTACGCGTGTTATTGTAGCATTTAGTTACAAATAATAGAAAACGTATATGAAGGTAAGTACTATCGTTGTTTATGATAATAAATTATCTTTTTTCGAGTGAATTATGAGTTGGGTTAATACGAATTGATCTGTTTCAATTTAATTAAAGTAGATGGAGAACCAATATTACAACTCTAATAGCCAGGGACAATCAATAACTCATGTTGGAGTCTACCCCCAAAGCCCGTTTTCAGTCATGATCAACTATATTTTGCATTTTCCAGAGTCAATTAAGAAAGGGTTCAAAGTTCTAGTATTGGATGAGCAAGTCAATCCCATTGAAACGACGACCAATATTGTTTACAAGGTGGTGTTTAGCAATCTTTGAGGTATGTTTTTTATATTATATATTTGGTAGACAACAAAATACATTGTTTGATTCTAAGTAGTTGGGAGTAGCATAGTATAGGGAGGTTTGGGAACCTACGTCTGTCTATTATTGATTTACAACAAAACAATTTAGGGTTTACTGCGATTTAATTATTCTGTCTGTGATCAACTGTTTACTTTTCTGCATTCAATTACAAATGTTATTTGCTTGTTCCTATGCTAAGTGTACGTGGAGAACGACATCCCGAGTCAACTTTCCGCTATAAACTGTGGATTTGAGGACTTCCGACTTATAAATTTAATCTTGATTGTGTGTTTGGGGATTACAGGTTCTACAACGGAAAACGAAATATCTGAGTACACATCATGAGGCAGTATGGCGAATAATGGGATATGATATCCATTATAGAAATCCACCTATAGAGCGTTTATCATTTCATATGGAAGGTGAATAGTCGGTCACATTCAAAGATGGTGATCTGATTACTGGCTTATTGGAGAAGCATACCGTTGTGGAGACAAAGTTCCTTTAATGGATGGAATTCAACAGACAACATCCCGAGGCACGTAAGTATCTATATTCTGAGTTCCCTAGATATTACGTCTGGTATCCTTCAGGGAAAACGTAGAGAGACATGAAGAATTTCAACAATAAAGTTGGAAGAATTTACCATGTTCCAATTAAGATCGGACCCCTATATTTCATGTGAATAATGTTGAATCACATAAGGGGTGCCACATGATATGAAGGATTGCGGACTGTGGAGGTGTTGTTCATCCAACATACCGCGATGCATGCTACACTTTGGGATTGCTTGATGACGACAAAGAATACATCCATGCTATTAAGGAAGCAAGTTTTGGATTCCTTCGACATTTGTTCTCCATACTACTCCAGTAAGATAGTATGTCCAGGCTTGTTCCAGTACATCATGCGAAGGAAGTTGAACAATCCTAGTATAAAAATTCAAAGTTAATAATTTGGGATGAGGCGCCCATGACTAATAAGTTTTGTTTTGTGGCTCTTGATCGCAGTCTAAGGGACATAATGAGAACTCATCATGGTCGAGAATCGAACAAGCCATTTGGTGGATTGGTTGTCGTTTTTGGTGGTGATTTCAGACAGATATTGCCAGTCATACCTAGGGTAGCAGGCAGGGCATAGTCCATACATCTCTCTGCTCATCAAAGAAGCTTTGGAGTTCGTGTCGTGTGTTGAAGCTCACTAAGAACATGCGCCTGTAGGTATGTTAATAACATGTTATAATAATTTTAAAAAAAATCATATATAATTCATATATTTGAAATGCATTTAAATTATTCTTTATATTAATTATGTTTATTGTATTTTATTCAAATACAGTTCGGCCGCTCACATGCTGAGATTGAGAGTATTAGGGAGTTTGTTGGTTAGTTGTTGAAGGTTGGAGATGGCGAAGTTGGTGGCGATAATGATGGTGAGGTAGAATTTAAATTGCCTGATGATATCTTGATTCGTTCTACTGGTGAACCAATTGCTGCAATAGTTGATAGCACATATCCTAGCATATTGAACCATGTTGGCTACGGTCGGTACTTCCAGGATAGAGATATTCTTGCTCCGACCAATGAGATAGTCCAAGAAGTCAATGACTATATAATGTCTCTTTTACCTGGTGATGCAACCGAGTTCATGAGTTTCGACAACATATGCCCTGATGAAGATGATATTGTCAATAGAGAAGATGTGTACTCTATCGAGTTCCTAAACACTATTAGGACTTCTGGTATACCAAATCATATAATCCGACTTAAGGTTGGTTGCCATATAATGCTTCTTAGGAACATCGATCAGTCCTCAGAGCTTAATGGAACTCGGTTGATTGTTACCGCAATTGGCAATCACGTTATTGAGGCAAAGACCATACATGGGAAGAACGTTGGAGTGAAGGTTTTTATACATAGGATGGTACTCACACCTTCTGACCTTACCAAGTTTCCTATTAGATTTCAGCAAAGACAATTTCCCATATCAGTTTGTTATGCGATGACTATCAACAAGAGTCAGGGGGACAATCGTTATCTAATGTTGTACTATATCTCCCAAAGCCAGTTTTCAGTCATGGTCAGCCCTATATGACTTTTTCTAGAGTCACAATCTGGATAGGTCTCAAGGGTTTAGCACTGGATGATGAAGGCAATCCAACATATACAACGACTAATGTCATGTACAAATAGGTGTTTAAAAAGGTTTGATGTATGTTTTATTATATTGAATAAATCTAACTTTAAATTATCCAAATCTATTATCTTAATTTCAATACTAACCACTTTTTTATATATCTTGTTTGCAGATGGTGGTTATTGATGTATTTCCCGCATTTATTATACATTGTCTATGTATTCCCTTTCAAATAATTCAATGTATTCAACCTTTAAATATTGTTATATGACTCTTCGATCATCTGATATATTTTATACTAAACTTAATTCTAATTAAAAGTTAAAGGGTTAGTACTAGTAATAATATAATAATGAAGAGACGGAAGATTCATCTTTTCTTTTTCTTCCTTATTCGAAAGGAATCCATTCTATTATCAAATTTGGTTTCAATATTCTTTTATAAAAATATAATTTTGATTCGTGGAAAATGACTCTTGAGCTTCTAGTTTCTACTTGTATATACTCGACATGCATACCCAAGCACAATTATGGTTGGCCCACAAGTTTATTATTGCATATGAACGTGCCATCTCAAATTTTCAACCTCATCTAGCTGTTTTTCTTTTTTTCTTAGCAAAATAGATTATATATTAAAGCTTAAATAGAGATTACAACTGACCGGGTTAACAAAGTGTTGATCTTTCCAAACTAAGTCAATCGTTTAAGTACATAGAAAGCCACGAAGGGCACACATTCCAAACATATAATCCTTACCTACAGGGTTTGGTTGCATATGAGAAAGGGCTTATTCTATTACTTTTTAGACTAGTAAAGCTACTTTAAAGCTTTGCCATACTGTCCGCCGAAAGGTTGCTTAAGATTTAACTTTTAATTTCACAATGTCCTTACCATTTTTCAATCTATATAAGATAAGGCTTGTGTTTTATTTTGATTTTGTTCTCTTTGAGTATATAAGATCAATATAAGGTATAAGCACATACATAAGATACAATCGAAATGGCAAGATTAGTCGCATCTATCGGATTTTATACAATAAATAGCAAAAAAATATTATTAAAACTTTGTCAGTCTCCTATGGATAGTTATTCATTTTAAAAATACTTGTAAAATTATAAAATTTGTGAATGAAAAAGAAAGAAAGCTCCCTTTTGAGCCACGTGTAGTGCATGGTCGTTGAAATTTGAATATAATATACAGAGAGAGAACAAACTGGAAAATAGGAAAAGAGTCCAAGCCTAAAATCTAGCAGGCATTTCTAGTTCTCTCCGATCTTATCAGCTCTTCCTCTCCAATTGCCTCTCATTCTCCATCGCCATCTTTTACTTCAATCTGTAAGTTTATCCGATCCTTTTCATTCATATTGATGTTTGTATGTATGTTTGTTCACTGTGCTTCCCTTTTTGTACTTCAATGCACGATATGAGCTCCTAATCATTTCGGATAATGTGATTTTCTAAATTTTCCATAGCTTTCATTGCCGATGATTAGGTTTCTTTTCGAGATGAGTTGATTTAGGCAATCGTGGAGCTGACATGTGTTTACTGAGCTAATTTAGATGCTGTGTATAGTTGAGTATCTGATTTTCTACATTTTCCATAGCTGTTATTGCCGATGATTAGGTTTTGTATCGAGCTAAGTTTATTTAGGCAATCGATGAGCTGAAATATGTGTTTACGGAGTATTTTAGATGGTGTGTATTGTTGAATATGGGATTTTCTACATTTTCCATAACTTTTATTGCCGATGATCAGGTTTTGTATCGAGCTGAGTTGATTCAGGCAATTGCGTAGCTGAAATATGTGTTTACTGAGCTAATTTAGATGCTATTGTTTAATATGTGATTCTCTACATTTTCCATAGGTATTATTGTCGATGATTAGTTTTCTTATCGAGCTGAGTTGATTTAGGCAATCACGGAGCTGAATTGTGTGTTTATTGAGCTAATTTAGATGCTGTGTATTGTTGAATATGTGATTCTCTACATTTTCCATAGGTATTATTGCCGATGATTAGGTTTTTTAATCGAGCTGAGTTGATTTAGGCAGTTCGTGGAGTTGAAATATGTGTTTACTGAGCTAATTTAGAATCTAGATGCTGTTTATTGCTGAATATGTGATTTTCTACATTTTCCATAGCTTTTAATTTTATTGCCGATGATTAATTCTCTTATTAAGCTGAGTTGATTTAGGAAACCACGGAGCTGAAATATGTGTTTATTGAGCTAGTTTAGGTGTTGTGTATTGTTGAATAATGTTTTGAAGTGAATGTATCGCTAAAACCTCAAGAATAAGACTATTCACAGAATTGGAATTTGGAACAGATCAAACGAGATTATGCTGGGATTGATTTAGGATAGTTGTTGTGGATTTATACAGTGAAGAGTTCATTCTCAATGTCATGTTAAATTGCCTCGTTAGTTTTGTTTGATGTGCATATCCAATTAGTTCGGCTAAGCATACGTGATTACGAGCGTGGGAGATGATCATTATTTTATTTTCCTTTATTTTGATGAACTTTGAACAAGTATGGTATGAAATGTAATAGGTATTGTGTGTGTGGCAGAATCCAGTTGCTGATGAGTATGGATACTACTACGTTGGATTATTGGTTGAATTGGAGAGTATTCCTGTGTGCGACATGGGTCCTGGGATCAATGGGGGTTGGATTATATCTAATATGGAAGTATGAGCGATCCGATGATTCAGAATCATTTAATGGGGGGAGGACAGAGGAGGAGAGTTTACAAATGTCGAGCTATGTTAAGGCTTGGAAACCTTGTCTGAAAGGAATTCACCCTGTAGTCTTGCTGGTGTTCCGGATCGTTGCTTTCTGCCTGCTTTTTGTGGCTATTAGTTTCGATGTTGCTGAACATGGATTTCAATTGTATTACTACTATACTCAGTAAGTGATTCTTCTTATTGGAATCTACTCTGTTTATTGAATAGAATTATAAAGCTGAGGCTTCTGCAGATGAAGAGAACTGATAGTTAAAATGATTTCTCCTCAATCTTCAAATACTTCAGTCAGGAATATTTAATAATGTTAACCTTTGGAAGTTTCAGAAAGTCTAAACTATGTTCTTTTGTTTTCCTTTACTTTTGATTCTTCACAGGTGGACATTTACGATTGTTACCATATATTTCGCGGTATGGCATTTGATTTGCATTCTCTCCTAATATAAAGATACCTGTGCCCTGAACATCTTCTGTAACTGCATGAACTGCAGCAACAACACTAATCTTTGTCTGAAGTTATACCTTCTCCTGCAGCTTGCATCATTGTTTTCTATCCATGGATGTCTCTACCAATGCAAGATCAATAGCATGAGTAAATTCCATCAGTCAAAAGATGCGGAGAAAGGGTATTACATGCCTCTGGCGCATGGAACAATTATAAATAAGTTAGAAAAAATGAACCACTCAGGAAAATCCCATACTCTGGAAGTTTGCGGTGATTTTTTTCATATTTTCTTCCAGGTATCGTCCACTGTACTATGATCATTGTGTGTGGATTCATAGTTCTGGACCAGCGTCTGATTTTGCAAAACTTTGGCACTTCGATTGCATTTTTTAGCTGTCCTTAAAATTGTAACTTACACTACATTAGTATCCATATAGAATTTAGTTGGTTGCTTACTAGTCAATAAGGTAACCTCATTCAAACTTTTTCACAAGTAGACGACTGCAGGGGCAGTAGCTATCACCGATCTTGTGTACTGGTGCGTGATGTACCCGTTTCTGAACATCAAAGATTATCAGATGAACTTTGTAAGTAATTACTTAATATTGGCTTTTTTGTTCAGTTCCATTGTTAGTTTGTTACGTACCAGTTACCATGGACCAACAAAGCAAATGTTATATATGACGGGAGTTCTGCAGTGGAGTATATCTGTTGTAAAAGTTATCTTTTCCATGTTCCAAACACATTTATGCATAGTATTTAATTAGTGCGGGTTGTCAGCTTGATTCATTAAGCTTCTGTAGTCAAAAGAATTGTACTTGTGGCTATATTCCTAGATCTGTAAAAGGGCCTTAAACTACTTTACAAGGTTAATCATACAATGACGTATGCTACTGGAAAGCTCTCATAACACTTTATGGGCATAAGAAGTTCACGGATCTTACCAATAGCATGCATGAACAATACGTCAGTGTGCTTGAACACATAATATTATGTTCCATGATTCCTGTTCAAGCTTGTCATGTAGTTAATGTTTCAGGATGAGTGCCTTACATGTACTTTTCTTCAATTAACAGTCATATCACCATTGCATCCTGAATGAATAGTAGTATGTTTCCTTTTCTGATTTTAGTTGACAGTTGTTGCACATTCGCTCAATGCTGTCATGCTGCTTGGTGATACAGCTTTAAATAGTCTGGTGAGCTGCTTCTACATTACCTGTACAATTCATTGATCTTGGTTCTGTTTATTTTTGGCTGTAGTGCTGACATAATCTTATAATTTTCTTTCAGCAATTCCCAGTGTTCCGGATTGGTTATTTCCTGTTTTTGACCGGTATCTATGTCCTCTTCCAGTGGATCGTCCATGCAACAGTGTCAATCTGGTACTTACCATTGTTTTCTACTTGTTTATCTGAATACAAATACATTGTTTGATTGACATGCTACTTTATTTTTTCGTGGGAATGTTTTAGGTGGCCATATCCATTTCTTGAGTTGTCAGCAGATTATTCTCCAGTGTGGTATGTTTTCATCCAAGTCTCATTTTATTGAACTTGCATGTGTAATTAACTCCTTTCATCGCTATACCCAAATCATTTGGCAGGTACCTGATAGTGGCGCTGTTGCATGTGCCAAGCTACTACCTGTTTGTTATGGCTGTGAAAGCAAAGCATTGGTTATTATCCAAATTTTTCCCCCACTCATACTGTTATGCTCATGAAATTGTTTCGTGAGGCTGTTGTGGGGTCAAAAACACGTTTGATACGAAAGATAACCTCAACTTTTCCACAAGGTTCCCCAAAAAGTACGGAGATGTACAACAGGTATATTCAGGCGCTACGGGAATACAATGGTGTTGAGCAAAATGAGTTATCACATAGTTTCAACCTCAATGTTCATTGGTGTATAATGTGGCAGACAAGAAGCTGCCTTCGTAATTCAAAGTTCATTTTTACACTTGATGCATACTCCAAACTCCAAAGAAAGGAGCAGTATAACAAGAAATTATAAAAAAGGTTAATTGGTTTACGACACTTGAACTGTACAATTACACGAACGTGGGTTCCTATTGACCTCAAGGGTACCTATATAATCCCTTCGTTTCGGAAAAGTTGTTCCATTTTAGTTTTTCCCGATCAACTAGTTTCGACTTTTCTTGAATTACAGATTATTTTTAAATTATAAACTATTAAGATACATTAAAATTTAATTTCATAACTTCATTATTTAGGATTGATATATATTTTTAGTGGTAAAATGAGGTGATTGGAGTAGAGGAGACTTCACGGGACGCTTGATTATTTTTACCGAAGGAAAATAAAACGAACACCATAAAATAGGCCATAATTTAAATGGCACCAGATCAGATGGATGTGATGTTTTGACCTGTCTGATAAAAACATTCATCCACAGTTCCACACCAGGATTTGCAAAAATACCTCAGTGATCATTGGCTGTGCATCCTGATCATATAGCTTTCTTGACATATACGCATGACACATTATTGAAGGAATTCATTATTTGCATTTAACCATACGATGTAAGTACCAGGTATTACAGAATGACAATTTTATTTAGCATAAACATAAAATAACACTTGTCTAGAGAATTACTGGCACTAAGGCATTTCTCTAAGCAGAAGCTGTAGCAACTGCTTTTGCTTCAGTCAGCAGTGGAACAAGCTTGCCTTCCTTGTGCAAGGCTTTAGTATCTGCAAAAATTACATAGGAACGTAAATAAGGGACAAAAAGAAATTCAAAGCGTGCAAAATAACTTCTCAATCAATAATGAATCGCACCATCACAGCCGCCAATGTGCTTCCCAGAAATGAACACATTTGGCACAGTGTGCTGTCCAGAGATCTGTTTCAGAGCGGACTGTAACTCGTTTCCATCAGCTGGAAAATTATGTAAAGAGCATATATAAGTAAACTTATTCAGAAAAAGTTGTGCATTGATGAGATCAAGGGGAGAAGAAAACGAACAACAGTATCAGAATCAAACACTTGATCATGAAAATCTACTCTCTAGGAAAAAGCTCTCCACATTCACTTAACCCTAACTAAGCCCCAGCTCTTCCTTCACCTCCTCGCCGGAATCCTTCTTTCTCCAGCCTCCTGTTTTTGCCTGCCAGTCCGTCCTTTTTTTTATTTTCCTCCTCCCTCTCCCTCCCTCCCTCGCTGGACCTTCTTTCTCTTCTGCCTCTTGCCGGTTTCGGCTTCTCCCTTGCCGGAATCCTTTCTCCTGCTCCTTCCTTTTCCGCCTTTTGCCCCCTCTTCTTCCTCTTCTCTGACGATTTCATTTTCGTCTTCGTTTTTTTGCAGATCCCGATCTGTCTTTTGCTGCTTTTCTTCTCTCTCCTTGCCGGATCTTCCCTTCTCCGGCAACCCTTCTTCCCCTTTCTCCGGTTTCACGCCACCGTTCCTTTCTTTTTCGTTTTCCTTTTCTGGTTGTAGCCTTTTCTTATGGCTCTCCGCTAAAGACCATGGCACTTGCAGCTCCCTACGTCTCCGGAAGTGAATTTCCCCCCTTACCTTCTTAAGGGGCTTTGAGAGTTGGAAGCGACACCGTCTCTGTTAGACCGGTCTCTTGAAAAAGAAATGCTCCTTACAATAAAATTGTGGCTGCAACATCATACTTCGTTGGAGTTGGTGATTTGAGAAAGCCTGTGAAACCTAAACATTCAAGTTTGGTTAATGGTAAGCCTTGCTTCAGCTTTTCTGATGAGGAAATTGTATCTTTGGCTGCCCCGTTTAGCCTAACTCTTTTAGGGAAGTTTTCTTCTACTATTCCCCATATTAGTGAATTTTCCCCTGCTCTTAAAAAGTTAGACTTTAATGGAGGTTTTACTGTTAGTTTTGTGGACAATAGACATGTTGCGATATGTTTATTTGTTGAAGAGGATTATACATCTCTTTGGGCAAAAGGCTTTGTTTCTGTGGGGGTGTTACTATGAGACTGATTAAATGGACTCCTTTTAAACCACAAGTAGAATCTCCACTTGTGGCGGCTTGGATAACCATTAAGAATCTGCCTATCATGTTTTTCAATGTTGAAGCTTTGTTTGATATTGCTAGTATGGTTGGTAAACCTGTGAAGGTGGACTCTTCTACGGCTTGTAGAAGTCGTCTTGATAGGGCTGCAATTTGTGTGGAAATTGATTCCTCAAAACCTCTAATTGAGAGCATATTGGTTGAGTTTCTAGGAGAAATGGTGGAATTGAAAATAGAGTTTGACAAGAAGCACTATTATTGCAACCATTGTTGTAGATTGGGGCATTGTGAGGACGTTTGTAGGATCAAATACCCTGAGTTATGCAAAAAAAGATCGGATGATCAGATCTTGGGAGAAGGAGATGGTGTTGGGTTTGTAAAGAATGGGGAACAAAGAAAGAACTTGGGGAAAGCGAAGGTTGTGGATGGAGATGGTTTCACTTTGGCACATCCAAATAGTGGAGGTGGTACTTCTGATCGAGGAGGAGGTCGAAGTAGTCCCCGCATCCCCTCCCCTATTTTTGTTGTGGACAAAAAAGGTTTGAAAAAGAGGTGGGTGATGTAGGTTCGAGGATTCACAAGTGGCTCCGACTCCCACTTCACTTCCTCCATCCTCATCATTGGGCCTTGCAATTCCTGAAGAACGTATCATTTTCCATGATTCTTTGAGTGAAAGTGACAAAGAAAGTGATGTTTCAAGGAATGAAAAAGTTAAAACTTTTGAAGATTTTGTTGATCAAGCTTTTGTTGGAGAATTAGATTACTATGAAGGAGTTCTTTCAAGTTCGGATGAGCCTTTATCTAAGGCAATCAGTGTCATTAAACGTAGATATCAAATCGGTCCAAGTGGTGTCTCCCAATCTGCTAGTGCTACAAATGGAGACGTTAATTGTCAGGAGACTGTGGGAAGAAGAAGTGAGAGACTCCACTTGAAAGCTTTGACAGGAAATAAATCAAAATATTTGGCGAAAGGCAATGACTTTGTTTATGATATTGGTTGATATGCTTACTAGAACAGACTTGCAACAAGCTTGGTTTGGAAAGCAGAATGAATTCTTGGATGCAGATATGACTCTATTCATGGATTGTGGAAAAACTGGAGTACTTAGTTTGGTTTATGTATTTTGGATACTAGTTCACTTTGTAGTAGTTCTAGTTCACTTTGGGTCTTTTACTGATTCGGAATTGTACACGGGTTCTTATAAACCCCCGTGAATCCTTTTTTATCGGCTTCAATAATACGTAGAAAATTGCACCAAAAAAAAAAAAAAATGGAGAAGAAAACATAGTAAGCAGCAAAAGCTTCACAGACATGATAAATAAAAATTAAAGAGGCTGTTTGCAACGAAGAAAACAGTTTGCAACACAAGTTACAGAACATAGTAAGCAGCAGTCAACATTTTCCAGCAACGAAGAAATAGTTTGCAACACAAGTTACAGAACATTGAACAAATAAATGAGTTCCGTCTCTCATGAGCAATTCATTCAAATGATGAAGGCAATTATCTTTCAATTCATTCATCGTCCCACATAATTATGATGCTATGTATCAAAAGAGTTCAGCAGACATATAATCACACAAAAAGCAGATGCCGCTAATAAATTTTCTATCCATGAAGTATCCTGTCAGAACAACAAGTTTTCTTTTTCCAGAAGTAACAGGGTTGCATGTGCCTTGTTATAAATAACAATAGCTACTGCAGGTATTTTTTTTTTTATAAGTGAACTGTAAGATACGACAAGTTCGTTTAACACATTCAGATTACATAAATCAGAAGCTGGTGATCATAGAAGAACGACAACATAATTTTATCCATGATTAACATTCGATTTCCTAATACGGTGGCTCAACTACCTGCCAGTTTCTAAGATGTCTCATATTCATGAAATTTGCAGAGTTGGATCATTTAAGAGCGAAATCAGAAATCACACCAGTTTAAAGATGGATTGATCACCAATCACTCTGAGTGATCCCAATTCCATTTTCAATTCCACAAGTAAATGATCTAAATGTTGTTTGATACTACAAACACTAGTAAATCACACCTCACCAACCAGCAGACACGCCACAAATCAGCAAATCTAGGCTTGGCATGTTAATTTTACACCAAACTCACAGCGAAATGAACAAGTTAGCACAGCCATGACCTCTAATTTCACCAAGTTGGGTCATGCCATACATATACAGAACACCGATAACGATAAGGACTAAATCAGAAATTGATCACCAATCACTCTGACTGATTCTGATTCCAATTCCACAAGCAAATGATCTAAATGTTGTTTGATACAAACACTAGTAAATCAAACCTCACCAACCAGCAGACACACCACAAATCAGCAAATCTAGGTTAGCATATTAATTTTACACCAAACACACCGTAAAACGGACAAATTGACCCATCTATGAACTCTAATTTCACCATATAAGGTTCATGCCATACATATACAGAACACCGATAACGATAAGGACCAAATCAGAAATTGATCACCAATCTCTCTGACCGATTCTGATTCCAAATCTACAAGTAAATGATCTAAATGTTGTTTGCTACAAACACTAGTAAATCATTCAAACCTCACCAACCAGCAGACACGCCTCAAATCAGAAAATCTAGGCTTGGCATGTTAATTTTACACCAAAGGCACCGCAAAATGAACAAGTTAAACCAGCTATGAACTCTAATGGCACCAAATAAGGTCCGTGCCATACACATACAGAACACCGATAACGACTAAAACTTAATACTCGATACCAAAAATTAAACACCGCATATCTCAGTACTGTAATCAAACGAATAGTAGATAAACGAATGCCAAAAGGCCCGAAACAACCGAGAAATAAGATCATACCCTCATTATCCAGCTCAATGGCCTTAAAGGAAGCACCGATCTCCGTCAACAGCTTCTTCACGCTCACGCAGAACGGGCAGTAGGTTTTGCTGCAAAATCAACAACAAAGAATCCGAAATTACGACACGAGGAAACATTTCCAGCTCAAAATCAGCGAATCGATTTATTCTCAGCCAAAAACGAAACGGTTGAATTTGAGAGAGAGTACCTGAAGACGACGACCGGAGTAGAAGCGATGATCTCATTAGCCTTAGGAACAGCCATTATTTGATTCTTCTGAAATGCAAAAAATCAACCGAAATGCAAATTGAAAGGTGAGATTTCTGTGAGCGGTTGAGAGAAATGAGAGTACTGTTTCGATTTATACACTACTGTCTTCTAGATTCTAGCTTACCGGTGAGTACGGAGGAAGAAATGTGTGTGTGAGGATTGAGCACTGGCTTACGTAAGTCACGCGAGTGGACTACATCCACTACTCCCGCGCGTGGATATTAAAGTCTTTTTAAGGATAAACTTACTTGTAATAAATATATGGACACGCCAAAGATAATTTAAGGTATTATGGAATTAATAATTATTAATTAACAATCCCCACATTGCGTATTAGGGTTATTTAGAGACTGTTTGGCCAGTAGTGATTATAATCGCCACCTAAAAACATCCATTTTTAACCTAGTTTCTATGAGTTTAATCGCTAGACAAACAACATGTTAATGTCCCCTTAATTAAATACAAACTTTTACGATATACTACCTCTGGTCCATTAGTAACTTTCCAAGAAGTTGTTTTCTCTTGGATTAAGAAAAATTAATAACATATTAGTTTGTTAGTGGTATTATAATAATAAAGTTGTAAGTGAATTATAAACTAAGAAAGAGAGTAGATAAAGTGATAACAAAGAAGGAAAAATAAAGAATAAAAAATTAGTTAGTGGAGTAAAAAAAATTTATTTTTGGATTAGAAAGTTTCTAACAAAACCCCAAATAAGGATTATGAAGTTATTAATAGAATGGGGTAAGTATATTTTATTGGGAAGATCATATCAACATAATATATTTAACATCGTGTGAATGATGAAAACATATATTGTAATTGTAACACCTGATTTCTAAACATGTGATGTTTGTACATATTCCTCAATTCATTCACAACACTCAATTTTAATTGAGTCTTCCATATGACTCTTTGCTTTGCAATTTCAATTCATTTCTACACTCCCATAAAATTGTAACTATATTTTCAACACAATTTTTTATGATTCAATTAACATTTCCGATCAATTAAAATTGCATACCAAACGGAAATTGAGGACAGGAAAAGTCAAAAAGAAATGTAGAAAAGTGCGTAAAGGAGAAGCTGAAGTGGCAGGCATGTCCCGGAGAAATTGTGTTTGGGCTAGACCCGTTTGTCAACTATCTGGGCTTCTGGGATAAGAGAAGAGGACCGCCAACGGCAGCCCAATAGTTCCGTGGAAAACAGGACATCTTGTTAATTTCAGAGGCAAAAATTATCGAGGTTCGATCATTCGGAATTCGGATAGCCACGGTTAGTTAAACTTATTACGTTATTGCTCTTCGGGTTCGGGTGATATAATTTATCAACAGTCCAACACACGTAATAACTTCCACATGTGGTTTAAAATTACGTGCAATTAACTCTGAAGTTGTTATGATGTTTTTTCGAAAATAATAGTGCATTTTATTGAAATGAATAGCTTTCTCAATCCATTTAAAATTAATTTAACTTTGGTGTTACATAATGAATTGTGTTAAGAGAAAAGAGAGTAGTAGGAGAGTCAGAGTAGAAGAAAGAAGAGAATAAGGAGAGACACATCAAAATGAGAGTACATGATGGGTATTTATACAAGTGGAAATGTATATCAAGAGGCTAGGAGTATATGAATCGACATAGCTACCTCCACTAACTCTTGTACATTCATAGCCATCCACCCGCTAACTAGTATGCATTCATCTCTTCATCCACTAACAAATATGCATTAATCTCTCCTTCCACTGACTAGTACAACTAATATACATTTATTCATAACACTCCCCTTGAATGGACAGTAGTTGGTGATGGTTGGTACACAATATATATATATATATATATATATATATATATATATATATATATATATATATATATATATATATATATATATATATATATATATATATATATATATATATATATATATATATATATATATATATATTGTCTCATTAAAAACCTTGCTAAGAAAAACCCTGTGGGATAAAAACTTAGTCAAAGAAAAAAGAATGTAGTGCGTATCCTACTCCCCTGATTGATGCATCATTGTACTTCTTCGAACTATTGTACTTCCAATCTTCCGGACCAAGTTATCAAATGATGATGTCTTATATGATTTGGTGAGACAAATCTTCAAATATGTTGTACTTGGATGGAATCGTTTTCTCATAGATAATGGCGGAGAAAAACTTCTGTAATATGTGGCGCGTCTTCATGTGGAAGAACTTTTCAAATACTTGGAACATCTTGTAGTTTCAATGTTCCATAACATCACTCCATAATATTGTAAGGTTGGACCAATAAGTCTCATGACCTTATCTTTATCACATGTATCAAAGATATGGAGGTAATTATATGCGCTTATAATGTTGCCTCGTTAAAGCAAGGAAAAATCCAATGGGACAAAAACCTAGAAAGGGAAAAAGAGTGCAATAGTTGCTCATGAATGCGCAAACGTTCTCATTGCTTTTCAATCGTTGTCACCATTTACTTGACAAGATAAATGTACCTTCTTCCGGAGGTATTGTGACGAACATGAAAATTCTTGCTTGACAAATGATTAAGGTACTTCTGGACCATGTCAATCTCAAGGTTTACAATAAGTAACCTTCGTAAATATTCATTCATATGCTCAAACTTTAGGTTAAGCTAACATTGGTGTAACTAATACTACTTTTTATGAGTATTGAGAATTTTATCTCATACTTCAATATTTCACTGCGGTGAATACCAATTTGTATTTTATCAACGTGAAGTTGATTATGACATGAGTGTAGAGGTTTCACATATGAAACATTAATTCCTCAAGAACTTTACTCATTCAATCCATGTTTGCTAATTAACATGGTACTTTTAGTCTCCTTTTGGGACTAATTGGTGGAGATGTTATCTCCCCTCATTGAATTTCTCAAATAATTTGACTTGTGAGTCAAACCAGTCACTTTCATGTGCACAACCTGAGGGTTGTGTATGTGTGACAACATTTAAGATAAATATAAACATGTAAGTATGCAACATCATGCCTAAGTATACTAGGAAAAATTAAATAATGTAAACTATGCAAGAACAAACATATTATGATGCAATGTTTAGTATCTAAATGCACATGAAATTTGACTCGATAATGTAACGGTACCGTACGTATTTCGAATTCGTTATTTAAAAGGACTTCAGGTCCATGAGCTCATTTTCAATCATCATGATAATGTCATCGAATGGACTTACATGTAAGATCCCATTTACATGTCCAATAATTTATGACCATCGAATTTCGCATATGCTTATAAATTTCTCAGTTCCATATATATATACCGATATTTCAAATCTCTTTCTTAGATTTTTCAAGTCAGTACTAATATTGATATCTGAATATTTTTTGGAGGTACCCTTTCATTTCATATAAGCCATCTATTATAGTTCAGATATCTATGCCTTTTATGACATACATTACTCTTCAAGAGTACCAACTGCCTTATCTTGTCATTTTCTTGTATTGTACTTAGCACTGGAACCGTATTTCACTGAGGTGAATGAATCATTAGTACAATAGGCAAGATATCTCAATGTCCAACACATGTCATTCTATAATCGATATGTAACTTTGTACGCCTCAAAATAGGGTCATAGCGGGTTAATATTCAAACCATAAAAATTCATGTTTGAACATATCTTGATACAGTAACATGAAGCTGGAGAGTCAATCTTTATCAAGTTTGAACTTTCAAATATATGGGATCAATTCGTTGTACGAATTTGTTTTTACCAGCTTATTCATGCTCTTTCTCCCCTAAGCTGGGAAAACTAGGGCTCATGATAATATAATGCCCAGCTTAGAAATTGATGTATGCTTCACACATTAGTTCTATTCGGAGAACAATATCGTAGGGAGTCATTATATTTGCACAGTTGGATTTTTCGTGTGCTGAAAATAAAATTTGCTCTAAAATAGGAGATCATATTTGTAGGTTTTCGACCACTTATATTTTATTCATTGTCAACTTTAAAAGTGTGACTTTTGCTCATTTCAAGATCTCCATTTCCATGCTTAATCTCAGTGTTTTGTCTTGCCATAATAATAATTACAACACGAGATAGCTTTCAGCACATAATCATATGGAAACTTCAGGTTTCACAACGGTTAAGTTATAACCGGATAGCCTAATTTGTCACATTAAATTTGCATATGTGAATATACGTTTATATTATTATCACTATTGACATGTATACAAAAGTACGTAAAGACACAAATCTTTGTCTTTTTCTATTTGGCAAGACTTATAAGTACTCATTCAATGAGTAAGTCTAAAATGTGCTCTTATGGGACACAAAGTTTGCTTGTAAACATGCATTATAATATGTTTGCTGAACATATTGCTTATAATATGTATACTTGTCACGAGCAATATTTATATGCGTACAAAATTTTCCATTTATGTTTTTAGAAGTCTTTGTTGTAGGAACTGTTACACCTACTTAGCCCCAACACTTCATTCGGAGAGTATAAAGGACACATGTCAGGTTTATACCCAAATGTTTGGACAACAGAATTTAGCATATTATATAAAACATTTTTTGAGAATAAAATGTTTAATTCTCATTCTCCCAACTTCAAGTTGGTGAGGCATATTTGATCACTCGTATATTTCTCTCAACTTGAGGTTGATGAGTTTTATTTTATGCTTGCTTCTGGTGAAGCTTTGATACATGTATAAACAAGTAAAATGTTCACATTCACTTCAGGGAATGAGAAGAATCAATTTTTAGAAATTGATTATGATCTTGGGGGAACCCATGATGTTGCAATTAAAGTTTTAAAACTTTATTATTTACCAACCACCTCTTGTGATGTGACCATAGATGCACTTGAGTATAGATCAAATAATGGTGGTTCATTTCCAATATACCAACTTGTTATTAGCTCATTTTGCAACCCTCTTAATTTTTTCCAAGTATCTCCAATCACTTATGGGAAAGGAGAAACATAAATTGTATATGTCATTCATTGTACAAGATGAGAACATTTACAAATAAACTGAACTTCTAGTTCATCATCATCATGTAAAATATGTATGAACAACAATAGTTGCACCATATTTAGTACTATGGTCTACGAGACCAAATATTGTTCTTGTGAGCTAGGGATATATCTTTATCACATACATATCAAGTTTATAGTGGACTTCAATATCCATACTATTTAGTATGACGTGATTGCTACTTCGGGAGCAATAATAAGAAATCGTGTTCTTATGAGAATGACTTCAAGTCCACTTGCACACATATGGTTCCAACTTCCAGTTGGGCAAGTTATAAAGATTAATACTACCAACTTCAAGTTGGAAGTTATCACTTTCTTTTCACCATCAATAAAATTTCTTAATATGGGTGTGCATTCCATCTTTGGCTAGCTAATCAAAGCTAGAATATTGACCCGTATGCGGATGGGTTTATGGCTATAGTATTAACCATATGTTGCTGGATTTATCATAGTCCATGATATGTCTGTGGACATGTATTTTAACAAAGGAATTCCAGTGATTCCGAACCATCAATTGTTAGCCACTTCTGGTGGTTTGCAATTCTTGAAAACTTTGGATCAAATATCCGTGTGAATGATAATTTGATATTCACTTCCTTGTCAATATATAACCACATCAACTTTCATGGTTTTGTATCTCATATTCACTTCAGGGAATATGATTTTGTATTTTATCGCCGCTTGAAAAGCTTCATCCAAAATATGAGTTTGGATATAATTCATCACTAACAAGCAAATTTAAAGTGGTTAGATAATATAATATAGAGAGAAATAGAAATTCAATAAGTAAATAAACAAGTATAACTTATCTTGACCAATGATGTTTTTATAATTATTGATACGTAGCTTCATCCACATAATCCATGAGAGATTATGATGATAGAATTCCACCATCCAAACAAACTGGTGACATCAAATTAGACCAGTACTCAGATTAGCTCTTCCAACTTGTATTATCAACTACACGGAAAAAGATAGTGTGTTAGCAATCTTTAGTCATGCAAATAATATATGAAATCAATTGATAGTCTTATCCTTTATATTGTAGAGGACACAATTCAGATCATCACTGGTGAAGCTAAACGGATTGTGGAATTGTGGTGTTGTAGTGGGCTGGTCCATAAGATGGATTCACAACTTCGGACGAATGAAATTTTGACGAACTCAGTTGGTTGAACACTTTCGTGCTGATAACGTGTTAAGCGAAAAGAGAGTAGTAGGAGAGTAAGAGTAGAAGAAAGAAGATAATAGAATGGAGAGAATGGAGAGTTCATTCTTCACATTAAAATGAGAGTACATGATGGGTATTTATACAAGTGTAAATGTATATCAAGAGGCTAGGAGTATATGAATAGACATAGCTACCTCCACTAACTCTTGTATATTCATAGCCATCCACCCACTAACTAGTATGCATTCATCTCTTCATCCACTAACAATTATGCATTAATATCTCCTTCCACTAACTAGTACAACTAATGTACATTTATTCATAACAAGTTGTATTGTATTGTTTTGCATGCATTTAAGCCGTACATGAATTCAATGACGAATCAAATAACTGATTTGGAATGTTACTGCAATCTGATCTATCATCTGAATAGCTGATTCCAACTTATTTAAAAGTCACGCTACTTTCATAAGTAAGGTTATGTAGTAGTGCTGCTTATCTTTTTATGACTTACATTATCACCTATCATTGTCAAACACATCTATCCTTTTAAAAAATAAGGTACTTAAACGATAAATGTGAGTATATCAGGTGGTCTTTACTCTGCATGGTTTAAGGGATTCCAAGGGAAAAGAAAAGAATGTAGAGGAAAATTACATCCCTTGGGAAAATGTTGAAGGAAAATTAGCATTTTCCCTTGTTTCTGTTGTTTGGTAATTTTTAAGTTTTCCAGAAAAATTGACAGTTAATTTTGTTTGCAAAATATTTCGTGAATTTCTTTTGACTTTTTTGAACTTTTTTCTTAGTTTTTCTCTTTTTTTTTTTTTTTTTTATCTTTTGTTTTTTACTAAACGATGAATATTTAAATTTTCGAGTACAAAACCAAGGTCATTATTTGACCAACATATATTTTTTAATTACATACAAACAATGGAATTATTAAAACGAACCATTATATTAATTATAATAGGTGAAAAGAATTGGAAAATTGTAAGTATGCGTAATAAGATTGAATAGAGTAATGTAATTTAAATTGGTTCGCATCAGAATATTTTATTTTTTATTTTTCAAATAATCAGTAAAATAGTTCATGTGTAATTTGCATTCTAATGGGGGAGTATCTATATTTATTACTATATCGACTATGGTTATAGAACTTGCTAATAAAGCAAAGATATTAACGAGTTTAATGAATGTTATAAATAAAATGATTTGTATACAAATGTATAGATCAATGCTAATAAAATTATTTTTAGATTAAATATATTATTTTCAGTTTATATTTGTTTTTGTAAAATTTTCCTATATAAAGAGATAAGAATTTGTATGATTTTTTGGCTTTTCTACGTTTTCCAGGTTTTTCAACATTTCCTTTTTCACTGTTTTCCTTTTCCATTGAAATGAACATGGAAAAAGTACATTTTCCTTCATTTTCTTTTCTTTTCCCCTGATATCCCTTAAACAATGCAGAGCCTTACATGGGTACCATAGAGAAAATTCACCATGATGTTTCTTCCAGATTGAGTTTCTAAATTCTAACTACTGGAAATTTTCAAATCTATATATATTTAAAAGACCAGTTTTTATTCACAATTCTAGTTATAACACTTTGCCCTCAAATCATTGTGAGAATTTCTTTGAATTAATTTGATTTATTTGAAAAAAATACAAATTAATTACACGGAAGGCAAGTTTAGAAGCCCAACCCATGCAACACGTTGATTGAACTGGGAATGAAGACAACACGCTTTTATCTATTTTTGGAGGTGATCGATCAAATTTTTAATAGCCCAAAGAAATCTCCCCATTCACACTAAGACCCACTAAAATCGGTAGTTAATTATTCTATTAATAGTTAGAATGATGTTCAAGATCCATCTGCAAGATTACAGATTAAATACATACATGGCTACATAGTACTAATCCCCCATTATTTTCCCATCGTATTCTCATATTTTTACAAGATTCCCCAAGATTTAAAACCAAGCCCAAAATTTCACAGTTTATGTACTACGAACAGAAGTATAAATACAGACCCTAGCCATTCTTCATGATTTGCCAAAAATTACAAGCCGCAATGATGAACACGATCAAACTTCCTCAAGGTTTCGTTCAGTGTTGTTCGCCACCACTGAAGATCCGCCGGACTTTATGTTTCAACGAGCTTCCCTTTGCGATTAAGATCCACCTCTCGATCTTTCTAGCCATTAATGGAAATGCAATTGGGATATTCTGATGAAATGATGTTATCTTCAAGCCAATTGAATTATAGCAATTAATTAATTAATAATAAAATCCAAGATTAAACTCACACATAAGAGACTGATTTCTTCAAATTTGAGGTTGTATTTTTTCCTTTTGGAAAAGTTGAGTTTGGTATTCAGCTATGTCCTGTGAGAAATTAATTATTAAAATTCTTAGTGTTATAATCTCATGAAAAACCAAAATAGATTAATAAACAATTATTTAGTTACTGTCTACCCAACAATGCAATAACGTCCGATAAATAATGGGTGTTACCCATCATACATAATAAACACACTCCGGCAAATATTAGAACGATGTCTACCCAACATAATAAAGCATAATTAATATATATTGATGAATATAAACAACTCGTCCGTTTGTCACACAGAGTAAATAATTACAAATACGTGTATTTGAATGATTACATAATCCAAATGCCAAAACTACTTTAATCAGTATAGCTGGCCTCAGTATTAGACCATTTGCATTGGGTGACGCCTCATGACGCGTTGTCGGCTGATAACGGGATTCTTGACGAGATTATGCTGTATTGGTGATGCGTCGTCATGCCGTCATGGAATTAATTGTTTTGATTTTTTTATTTTTTATTTTACATGTTTAACATATTATAAGAGTGTTTAGAAGTTGAAATTAATAAAAAAAATTGCATTTATAGAATTAGTTTTACAATTTAGATAAGTGAAGAGAGTTTTTTAATTTAATTAAGAGAGAAAGAGGAGTTGGAGATGGGATGATTCAAACATAGTTAAGAGTGGTGTCTATTTATAAATCTCGAAAAAATAAAGCCGTTAGTGATTTTTGTTTATTTTTTGTATTTTTATTTTTCAAGTTATAGACGTTACAAAATTGGACAATACAAATATTTAAAAAAAAAAAAAAGTCACACAGCACTGCACTACAGGTGGCTACCAATCCACCCCGCATCATTACATGACGCAGGGGGCTTATGGTGTGCCATCCCGTAAGCTCACGACGGCCTGCACTTAGAATGCCAACCCCATCCCACCTAGATGGATGTTGGAGTACGTGTTCCAATGGTAATTATAGATCGAGTGTATCATCAGACCACAAAGTTGAAAAACTTCCAAAGATTTCTAGCAACGGATTTGATCCTGATTATCCTATACAATCTACTGTAATAGAGATACATATTAAATATATTTATGGCCCTGCTAAATGACATTCAACTATGATAATTAATTTACAAACTTTCATATAGATAATCAGCACCAAGTCCATCTTCTTAATTACCCGGATCCAACACTCATCTTTAGCACAATTTTGTGGTCACTGGTCACTGCAATCTTTAAAATATGTTAGAAGTCGGATTTAATTATAGTTTTCATTTCTGTTTGGAAAGAATTAAATAACTTATATTGTAACTCCCGAAGTTTCCAGAGAAGTTTTATAGATCTTACTAAAGTTGGGAACACTACTCTAACCAATAAGGTGTACCCTTACTTTCGAGAACCATCCATAAAGACTTCAAAGTTACACAGACTTGCTTTTGAGCAATTTTAGAATTGGTGACCACCTGGAAAGTTTTCCGGTGCGCGCATGAGTGATATGTTTTTGTACAGTGGAGCCAACATATCATTCGAAGAGTAGCGCGGGAATAACCTCACCGGTCTAAAGGGTTGGATCTTGATCGATTAATGGTTGTGTCGTTACATTTATACTCAAACAATGAATTGAAAGGTACGTTTATCACACTATACTCTAAAGTTGATGGTTTACTTTAAGAACACATGATCCACATGAGTAAATATTTAACTAATGTATTATGTGAAGATTTGTTTCCATTTTAGACAATGTATGAAATTATATGGAACACCTAAAAATTAGAAAATGCATGGAGTTCTTATAAACTGGGCGAGTAATATTTTTAGTTGTTTTTTGATGCCAATTTGTAGGTATAAATGAAAAAAAAATTAAGAAAGAGGAATAATAGAGCAAAGTAGAAAGCGAAATGTAATGGTTTAGTGGAGTTGCTAGCAAATCAAAAGGCACCACTGTAACAATCCACTTTAACTTCATGCAAGAACACCAAAGGCCATTTTAGTCGATGAACATTGTGGTTTAACTCTCCCCCTCTTATATTTCGTTTGGTCACAATAATCATAACATGCCATAATTAAATACAATAAATAAGCTGTCACACTTTCAAAATTCAATTTCTGAATATACGATACCTAGAAACATAATCATTTACACCGAATTGATGTACTCATTCATGTCTATGATTAGACACCCAACATGATATGTTTAGACAGATGCTTTTTATTTCTTTTGAGAATATTGTTATGGTATTGGCAAACACAAATCGATAAAGAATTATATCAGTTTGAGAGGTGATGAGCCGGTTGTGGTAAATGGGTTCCTTCTACCGTCTATACTCTATAGAAGAACTCAACATATGCATTTGTCAAAGGTTCGGGCACGCAAAATTTGTAGTTAAATATAGCACATGTATTATTTTGTGTATTTTTGCAATCAACCGTGTCCATAGGACATGCGAACGAGTTTGATACCAGCACCAAAATGTGGAAAAAGAAAAATAATAGGGGAAATCAAGAATTTACAGGAAAATGTTTTAAGGGAAAATAATTTTTCTTATTTTGTGTGTGTGTGTGTGTGTATGTATGTATGTATGTATGTATGTATGTGTGTGTGATAAAAGATTTTTCAATATTTGTCATAACCTCTAGACTTCTACCAAGTGGTGGAACATCTTATTTTCCCCTATTTTCCACCCTATTTTTCTCTCAACCCAAATTAAACCTAAACCCTACCAATTAGAGCATAAAAAAGGTCTTTGCGAGAATAAAGTTGTAAGATGGGTAGGTACGAAGGGATATTCCGTGCATATATTATATAAACAGAAAATGAAATAAAACTGAAACTTCACAAAATGCGCATAATAAGATAAAGTATTTAAAACATTCTTCAACGTACATATATTTCTCAGTTATAAGAATAATTATAGTATTCGTCATAGTTCTCCATGATAATTTGGAATTTGTACAAATCGATACGAATTAAAACTAAAATTCACGTGATGAGTATTAAACTGAAATAATTTGATATGATTATTTCAATAATTTAAACAATAATTGTGTTAAATGAGATTTACAACTACAATTGTGTTTGACGGTATTACCCCACAAATTGCTAACTTTATGATTGTGTGGTGGTTTCTCATTTATATTATGGTAATGAGCTACTAACTGACTGTTTGGTGTAGAGTTAAAAAACTGAGTGAAAGGAAAAAAATTTAATTGATAAATAGTAACTGAGTTAAATATGAGTTAAAGAAAATGGTGTTTAAGATAGAGCTAAAATTTTATAGTGTTGTTGTATAGGGTGTGTAAGAAAAAATTGATGGTTTGATTTTTGAAAGGTTATTTGATTGGTTTGAAGTTGTTTTAATTGAAAAAATAGAGAGGGAGAGTAAAGAATAGTGTAGAAACTAGAAAGAGAATGCTAATTGCTTAGTGGCCGGGCAAAAAATTGAGTTAACATTTTACAGTATAAACTACAATCCAAATGTCGTTTACTTTTTAGTTGATGAATAGTGACTTTTAACTCTTTGCCAAACATGCAGTAAGTCTCTTCTAGCAATGAGTTAACTTGAATTGGTTTTTCACCAACATGGTTCTTCTTATTCATCTAGCTCCTACAGTTCCATATTCTATCTGTAGGCTTTTTAAAACGGGTCGCATTCTATCCAACTCGAAGAAAACCCGCAATATACCCGCTTAAAATAAATGGTTTTTGAGTTCGGGTCGGATATATACCTGAGGTCGTTTACACGTGTAACTAGACCTGAATTCGACAACTTGATAAACCCCACCCGACCCACATCGCATTTATGATTTTTGCATGGGATTCTTTTTAGTGGGTGGGGTGGTGGGGGGGGGGGGGGGGAGTTGTGGGTTTAGGGTTGGACCGATTCATTTTTCTAATTTCGTACCCGCACTAATTAATGGGTTGGACTGGTAGAGGACTAAAAAATACTACTCCCACTGTCCCGAAAAATTTCATACATTAGGGTTGGCGCGTAGTTTTAAGTGAAAGTTAAAGTAAATGATGAAAAATGAAAAAGATGGGAAAAGTGTACTTTTAGTGGCAAAAATGTAATTTGTGTGTAAAGTTGAGATTGTTTATCATTTATTGGGTGTGGAGTAGCTTCCTTTTTTAGTAATGTATGAAGTTCTGTGGGACGTCTAAAAATGATAAACGTATGAAATTTTGTTTTTTTCTTTCTGGGGGGGGGGGGGGGGAGGGGGAGTAGGGTATCAACTTAGAGCCCTGAATGCATTGAGGTTGGGTTGTTCTTGACCCGTTTAAAAAGCATATCTACCAGACTCACATAAATGAGTGTGAAAAATGAGAATCTAAAAACGAGTTTATTTTGCCTTATTTGAACTTTCAAACGGGTTGGATGAGTTGGTTTTACTAAATTCCTACCGGACATGTTCCCATTAATGATTAACGAGTTCGGGTCATGTACATGCAAAAGACCCCTCAAAACTTAACATGTATCATCCATTGGCTTTAAACGAGTTCGATCGGGTTGGACCCTACCATTTAAAAGCTAAACTTGGAGAAATGTGGAGTAGTTTAGGTAAGAATAATATTTTGGGATACCATCAGCTACGTATGAGCTTCTGTTTAGAATCAATGTCAATGAAGCAACACCCGAATCAACTTTGGTAGCAATTGGTTCTTTGTTTTGTATGCGAGTTCCTACAAACTCCCGTGAACTTATTATCTTATTATTAATAAAGTAGAAATTTGGCAAAAAAAAAAAAATCAACAACATATACTTATTTAATTTATTTGCGCATTTTCGACATATTACACAAATTTGCTAACGGCCATAACATACATTAATTGTCTAAGAAGGAAGTTTTTGGCCAGGTATAAACACATCAATATCATGTAGCTAATAAAACTTTACCCGGATGTTGAAACATGAATAAATTGTGTACTTCATTTTATGTATTTAACAGTTGTTAGAGTGACAACTACTTTTAATATATCGATTAATTAATTTTGTCCTCTTTCTATATACTCCATCCAGTCCATTAATAACTTCCTATAAGACTTTTTTTTTTTCCGAATTTTGACCGTAAATTACTCGCAAATTACACGCAAAATGTATAAAAAACAACGTTATGTTAGTAAAATATACTTAATTTATTTTCATAATAATAATAATTTTATTATATGTTTTTGTCGTGTAATTTGTGAGTAATTTACGGTCAAACTTCAAAAAAAAAAGTCTGTTATGAAGTTATTAATGGATCAGAGGTAGTATTATTAAAAAACAAACTATACCGTGGCATCGCCACGGTTCATTACTAGTATTACAAACGTCAAAATATACTTGAGTATTTGGGAAAACGTTAACAACTCATTTGGACTGGAATCACAACTATGACAGAATACTAGAATTCAAAAAAGATGCTCGAACTACATATTTCTCATTTAATATATAGTTAGTAAAGGTTTGAACGCTAAATCAACCTTAATCAAGAATCAAGCATATTACATAATGGCTTACCTAAGCGCGCGTATTCTTCAAACTCAAAAATAACAAGAAGGCACAGATTACTTATAGAAAATTAAATATTAAATATTAACAACAATATCAATAGTCCATAAGTACGAAATTTTTTAACTTCATATGACAATTTTTTCAGTCATCTAATTATTTAATAGTAATCACTATTTAGATATAAATTTAAATTCATTTTGATGAGCTTCTGGAAGTTACTACTTATTTTGTCAAGTGAAATATTAATAATTAAGTTGATAAAAAAAATGTGGATTTCGAGTGGGGTAGTAAATTGTGACACAAGTTAAGAATTTAAGAGTCGGAAAAATCAAAATAATCGGCTACGTGACAGTAACTATCTATTTCTCTTCCAAGTCATATACAGAGTGGAAGACTTGGAATAAATAGCAATACTTTTAACTCAAGTAGCTATATCGGACAAGAAGACTTGGTGAAAGAAGAGGAAGAGGAAGAATAAGAGGACAAATTTTATCCAGTTGATATTGTCTTTTGATTCTGGGTTAAAATAAGCTCGTGAGAGAAAGAAGCAAAAAAGATGAAAATGATGGAAGTGGGTAGACATTAATATTTATTCTCTTTGATAGATAACAAATTAATTAGAAAGTGAAATGTCATTTGTCCGTGAATATTAATAACATGTTTAGATGAACTTATCAACCCTATCTATAAACAAGTGAAAAGTGAAGTTGGTGAATAGTCAAAGTTCAAATGAAATTTTGAACTTGTTAAGGCTTCATTTGTCATTCTATGTTCCTAATTTTGGGAACAAAAAGGAAGAGAAGTAAAGATATTTTTATGTTTTTCGTTTTAGATTGTACCGTATTCTAGATTGTGGTGATGTGTAGGGTAGAATTCAGAAGTATCATCTTCTTGAATGTTTAGACTGTCATACGGGCTAGGCTTTTATATTTTCCTCCTCGAGTAGGGGTTCTTTGCTAAAGAAACTGGAAGGAGGCAACACCTCGAAAAGTTCGTGATTACCACTCGAGCACATCTACTGGACCTAATCTTGTGGATTTCCATAAGATCTTTGTAATCGGGGGGTGTAATTTGAGTCGTAAATATTCCGCCGTATCAGAAGAGTAAAAAGAAACAAAAGAAGTGAAATACAAATCATGGTCGTTCCTTATTGCTAGAGTCTTTGTTCAAAAGAGCACAACTCGTGGTACAATTTTGCAGGAAGCTTAGGAATAGTCTTGCAATTTACTAGAAGCATTAATTCTTTTCTTCTGGAAAAACTTGTGGTACATACGTGGAAATTGATGGCTAGTCTACTATATAAAGATGACTTTGGTGGACCAAATCTCAATATGCATCCATTCCACTATTATAACTCGGGTTAGTGGCAACAGATATGCAGTCATTTTCTTCTTCTCCTTTTCAAGAAAATTTTAAAAGGTTGGATATTATTATTAGAACTTTGCGTTGATCAAGCTAAAAAGTCCAATTCGTTGTCTGTCTTTGAAATATGGTGCAATGAGTGCAGCATTATACTTTTGTTCAAATTTTTTTAACCAACGTTTCACTGAATTTAAAGCTTTTGATGAGGACTTCTAGTGTGGGGTAGATTGAGGGAAGGGAAATCGGATTTCCTTATTTAATCGTTGAATAGTAGTTAGTGGGACAATAGGAGTAGCTAGGAGTAGTGACAGAATCGGAAATTTTATTAATTACTCCCTCCATTTCAGAGAAATTGTTACATTTTGAAGCTTCGGCCAATCGTCTTGAGTTTAATTACTCATAACGATAATAAGAATAATTTAATAAAATCATATAATAAAAATCTAATTACTAAATTTTCATTATATAATTTTAATAATTTATTTATTAATATCGTTTAAGAAGAAATTATATAAACGCTTATATTGACCATAGTAATAAGAAATGTAACACTTTTTCTGAAATGGAGGGAGTACAATAGTACTTAAAAAGTAACATAAATAGCTTAATACAATTGTATTCGACGATTAATCATATCCTGAAACATTTTAATCTAAACTTCATTTGATATACCATTTAATACGTATTTTTTAATGATAAACTATAAGATTATCATTTATCCACTCATCACTCAAACGATTTCGAAGCGACTCTTCACAAGATTATCATTTACCTATTAATCAAGAAGTAACTCGAACCTAACCACGGGAGAAAAAGATGCTCCTTCAATTACATTGAAGACATGGAGATTCCAAGAAGAATGAAAGAATAAGATGGTTGGATAAAATTGGAATGAATGGGAATAACTTAAACATTGTGTTGGACTAGGAACTTGGGATTTGAGAAAGAGGTAAAAACCTAGATTTTGGAATAGGAGTCATAGTACTGGTGTGACTAGGGAATACAATGTGGTATATTTCAGTTCGTTCGGTTGAGATATTGTGACTCGTATTGTATAACGGTTATATGTGAAAAAGAAAATGGGGCTCATCATTTTACAGATGGAGGCCAAGCTGTATTGTGCACATTTGTCCTCCTAAACTGATGATGATGATAGTGGAAATTAGAGCCATTAATCTGGACAATATACACTAACTAGCTTCTCTCCAATAAGTTGGGGACATGGAAAACACTAGTATGTCCAGATATACTAGCTAATAAAGAATAAAGAAGAAGAAACTAAGAGTAAATGATGAATGAATATAAAAAGAAGGATGTTTGAAATGATGTTGTAATTAAGTGAAAGAATAATGTAGTCCATCGTAAGTTGAGTTGAGATCATAGAATTGAAGATGATAGCTTAGATTTGATCAGATCAGATTAAAATAAAATTACGTGCTGATTTCGCAAGCCACATGTGCCTCGAGGGCTTGACATTCTTGTACTAATTGTAAAGCTAAGCTACCAGATTAATGTTGCAATGATTGGTCATTGGTGTGTGTGTTATGCATGTATCGTGTCTAAGTCTCGGTTCTACAATCATGTAGGCACCGACGCCAACTACAATTGCTATTTTTGTTTGGGGTCATGGTAATACAAAAAGTTTTCCGAGATATCTAGAAGATAAGTAATTAACATTACGCATATAGTTACAAATATCAGATGTTTAACTTTAATATAGTACTAAAGATGTTCTATTGAAAAATTGTTCGTTTTAAGTGGTATGATCAATCCTACGGAGTAATATGTTTTTCATAAACAAGCTAACAAGATTCTTTATTGCAAACTCATGAAAAACAAGTGATTCTTCACACATGGAGATGGCTTAGATAGATTGCACACACACATGACATGTTCCTAAAAATTATTGGACCCTGCTTAACAGCATCCTTTGAAATTATTACCCTTAAGATGGCTTGGCTTGGCTTGGCTTAGATTAGATTCGATTCATTTAGTACTAAGTTTGATGCATCCCTAAACTTATCCAGATATTTAATGTTAGGCCACGGACTTTTTTGCAACTTTCTGTGAGATATCATATTTTGAAGAGGCCGGATCAACAATTTGTTACAAATATCACGTTTAACAACTAATATCACATTATTAGAAATGAAGGTTTTCCGGTATCATGCAGATATAGCAAACACATACTAATATTTATATAGTTAAATATATGATAATATTCCAAGTTTGTGATCCAATTTAGTTTAACTAAGTTCCTTAAAAAGCATACAAGCACACAATGTGAATGAAAACTCTAACTACTGGTCGGCATAATTAATTCTTAAAGCTGAAAGAGAACAACTTTACTATCCCTGTTTTCAAATGGCAAAAAAACAGAGTGGATCATCTGCGTGTACAATTCTATAATTATTTGTACAAATACACAAACTTAAACTTGAGTGGGAACAGAAAGAAAACACAACACAAAAAAAAAGCCAGTTCTCCTACTGCCCAACACTTTCTTCTCCGTCCCTACTGCCTTAAATTTTCATCAAACTCTTTAAAACAATCCATAAATCCAATAAAACCAACAAATACCATTTCCTAATCAACTCCATTTCTCAATCAATCATCATGTCCTTCACCTGGAAGAAGAACATGGTCACCATCTTCATCTTCTACTTCATCATCCACTTACTCCCTCTGGCTTGCTCGGATCCTCGTATATCCGAAGCAGCCCTAGTCTGCAGCCAACTCCATCCACCACCAAACACGACCGTCATCCCGCTCTTCGTCTCCGAGATGGAAGTCCTCTCGCAACGCGTGATCGCCTCCTCCGGCTCCGGCTTCGCCACCTACTCCCTCTCCAACCACACGCTCCACATGCACGCGCTGGCCCAATGCTACAACGACCTCGTCCACAACGACTGCCTCCAGTGCTACGCGGCCGCCCGCACCCGTCTCCCCCGCTGCCTGCCGAACGTCGGAGGCCGCCTCTTCCTCGACGGGTGCTTCCTGCGGTACGACAACTACTCGTTCTACAACGAGACGGTCAACGCGGCGACGGACACGGTGAACTGTAATAGCACGGTGGGGAACGCGACGGTGGTGGCCGGGTTTTCGAGGAGGGTGAGGGAGATGGTCGGGAACTTGACGGAGATGGCGGTCGCGCGTGGGGGGTACGCCGTGAGCGGGAAGGGCGGGGACGGGGTATTCGGGTTGGCGCAGTGTTGGCGGACGGTTGGGAGGGAGGGGTGTAGGCAGTGTTTGGAAAAGGCGGGAAGGGAGGTTAGGACGTGTTTGCCTGGTAGGGAAGGGAGAGCGTTGAACGCTGGGTGTTATTTGAGGTATTCTACTGTTAGGTTCTTTGATAACCAAACAGATAGTAACCCTCATCGCTCCGGTAAGTTTTCATACTAAGTTTCGGTTTTTTCTACCCTACGTCATTTTTCACTATAAGTTTCTGATATAATGTTTTCGCACTTTTCACTTTTTGTATGATCTGGGTCAAATTTGTGTGAAAGTACCATGCCGAATGTATCACACACTCACCTTAATTATTAGTACTAATTTGATGTGATTCTACTGTTATTTAGAAGAATATGATCAAATTAGATCAATGTCTCTATGTTATTGGAGTCTGGTGGATTAATTCATTTTATTCTGTTTTTTTGGTTTAGGAATTTCAAGGAGAGGGGAAATGGTGGCAATTGGTTTGTCTGTGTTGGCCTTCTGTATGCTCTCTGCATTTGGAGGTTATACAGTCTATGGAAGATGGAAGAGGATTAAACAAGGTATGATGCTTGTTCATCGATTGGGATTGAATTTTATTATATCTGTCATGTTTAACAAAATTAGCTGATAAACTAGTTGGAATTTGAAAATTTAGATGGTATGCACTATGCAGAATGCGGGAAAAATAAAAAAGTACTGATCGGATTTGATCTTTTTGTCTGTAACAGCACGGAGTAATCTTGGCCAGATTTCATTTTCCTACAACAAGTCCAACTTGAATTTCAAGTATGAAACTCTGGAGAAAGCTACAAATTACTTTGACCCTGCAAAAAAGTTAGGGCAAGGAGGAGCAGGAACTGTGTATAAAGGAACATTATCAAATGGTAAAGTTGTTGCTGTCAAGAGGCTGTTCTTTAGCACTAGGCAGTGGGTAGATGAGTTCTTCAATGAAGTGAATTTGATCAGTGGAATCGAACACAAGAATCTTGTGAAGCTTCTTGGTTGTAGCATCGAAGGCCCGGAGAGCCTGCTGGTTTATCAGTATGTGCCTAACAGGAGCCTGGAACAGCATCTTTTCGGTGTAGAAAAGAATAATGGTCGGGTTCTGAGTTGGAAGGAGCGGTATAATGTTATTGTTGGAACGGCTGAAGGGATAGCGTTCTTGCACGGAGGTTCTAATATCAGGATTATCCATAGGGATATTAAGAGCAGCAATGTGCTTCTTGATAATAACTTTGATGCCAAGATTGCGGATTTTGGTCTTGCTCGGTGTTTTGCTGCTGATAAAACGCATCTCAGCACTGGAATCGCAGGCACATTGTAAGAATGACTCTTTATACATACCTTCTGCCAAAGTATCGTTAGAATAACTCGAATCTAACACCGGATGTAGATTCCTAGAGTGCTTTAACGTGTTGTTACATAAACATTTTGAGTTCTGTTAGTGATTAATGTTTGCCTGTGATTGCAGAGGGTACATGGCACCCGAATACATAGTTAAGGGCCAGCTAACGGAGAAGGCAGACGTCTACAGTTTCGGTGTGGTTGTTATTGAGATAGTCTCCGGCAGGAGGAACAATGCGTTTGTAGAGGATTCAGGATCTCTACTACAAACAGTAATTCCTTATTGCTCTGATCGCTAATAATTGGCCTTGGTCACGCACACGTTAGCTAATAACTGATCTTGTTATGTTATGTATCAGGTTTGGAAGCTATACAGGACAGGCAGATTGACAGAAACAGTCGATCCCAGTCTAAAAGGCGATTTTCCAGAATTGGAAGTGTTAAAAGTGCTTAAAATCGGGCTACTATGCACACAGGCATCTGTTACGGAAAGGCCATCTATGGTTAGTGTCCTCAGGATGTTAACTGAAGAAATTTATGATATCCCTGAGCCAAACCAACCTCCATTTCTGAGCACTGGTTCGATGTCTGGTAGCTCAACAAGGTCAACCTACAGCATTAACAGTTCTACATCAACCCCAATGATGAAAGTCAGAACATCTTTCCCGTCTACTGATACTTCAAGTGTTCTGAGTTCCGACCGACAGGTTAGAAGTGAAGAGCTCAGGAGTAAAGGAAGTATAGTCTGAAGAATACAAATGAAGCGTTTGAGAAATTCTTGGGATGCTTCATGCTTGGAGTTGAAGAAATGCAACAGAAGATAGAAGAGTTTAAGGTTTATGCACACATTTTTTGAAAGAACTAGAGTATATAGGAGTTGTGTAAAAAGGAAACTGAAAAGATGAGATTTTGGGATTGCTATAGCCTTAGCACATATGAAACCAATGTAAATTTTGAACAATATACTTATTGCACAAGGGAAACAATGACATGTTCGTGCTAAGCATCACTCATGGACATTGATGTTATACAAGCCGAGTATCAAATTATTCAACTCAACTTGAAACCAAACCAGGCTGGCTCGTTGCTTTAACGAGCCTAAAATCAAGCCTGAGGTTGCAAGACCTGGAAAAGCTTAAGCTCGACTCACTTGGTTCAAACTGGGTCAGACTTTCTGCAAAACCGTCCATAAGTTCGAATATCACCCGCAACCAATATAATAGAGTAAATCCAATAAAGTCCTTTTAGCAGGAGGACCACTAACCCCTATATGTGGTCCATGCAGTCTACAAAAATGGTTACTGCAAATTTGTAGCCACACTGTAATGTCAATGTGGCCTTGGTGTAGTTAGACGTACCCCTTTGCTATATGAAAATGACGCACCTCTCATTTTCACGTGTCGGTTTCTATTTGTCAACAGCTAAGCCTAATCCTCTTTGAATTCTTATTCTCAATCTCAACTCTCCAACAGTTGTCTCATTAATGATGACAAATGCTGAATCCATCGACTAGACGGATAAAATTCTCTGATGTGTTTCGGCCGGAACATTACAAACTTCTACACATGGTCAACGGGTTACGGGCAAGGGGGAGGGGGGAGGAGTCTCTTACAGTGCATATGGGTCTCGTGTTTCCCAATAACCACTTTGCAGACCAATTTTCGACATGAAACCTGGCACTGCAACGTACGCACTCACGTATTTATCCCGTAGATTGGTTATGCTAGGGTGTAATTAGTGGTACGCTCTCTCACAATGCATGTGTCTCGATAATAAGCTACAGACCAATTTTCGACATGTAACGTGGCCTGCAACATACACACTCATCTACACTAGGGGACCATACAGGCTTCTTTAACTAATTGCCAAGTGTACAGAAATGAATTTACAGCTATTTAATCAATGTGGATATTATGCTACAGACTTACAGGTACCATATACAGGACCTAAAAGCTAAAGATTGTCATCATCTAGGAATAAATAACTGACAGAGACACAACAGATTACCATCAACAACATAAATTCAGAAAGTTAGAATTGCTCAGATTACTATGTGTAATTTTGCATAAACAACTCTGGCTTTCGACATAGTTTTCTCTCGTCTGATAGCCAGTTTTGCCCTGATGATTCAATATAGCAATTATTTGGTCTAAAGCCAGGGAGAGATTATGAAAGAATATATAGAACCTTAAGACATAGTACTATAAGTTCAAGCCTGGTATTTGATAACGAAACAAAGATTGTAATAGAGTTCCCGTCAGGGTCAGGCTCACAACTTTAAGGGTCCCTAACTTTAAAAAAGAACATCTGATAAGTGTCAACGCATAACTACTACTACGTACGCGGATTACAGAAGTACACTCTATTCATCCTCCCTGACAACAGTAATTTCCCCCTTGTCCAGCAGATCATAGAACTCCTTTGTTCTTCTTTGGTTGTTCCAGTGATGCATTTTCCAGAAGCCACCAGCCACTAGGCCCAGGCCGATGCCAATGAGGAGCTCCTTCATTACGCTTGGGCCTCTGTACACTACATGAGCCATTGTTTACTGCTACAGGAAAAGAAAAAACAAAATTAGACGCATAGTGTTAACAAGCTAAGACATTGATTCAGATTCAGACATGAACCGCTTCGCCAAGTTTGAACTATAGTGTCAATTCAAGCTCCATTCTCGAACATTGTTATCCATGTAGTTCTGGTTTAACAACATTTCTAAAGACTCCTAAACACGGAACAGTACCGAGACAAATTACGAGCTATAAACTCATCAGACCTAACTAAAATATTAACAGAAACGAGAACAGCTAGGTCGATTCTCGATACGATCATATGAAAGAAACTACAACTAGAAACCATTTATATAAATATTAAACATACACATTGAACAAACCAGCTAATGATACACACTAGTTTTCAAAAATCTCATCAGACCTGACCAAATATTAACAGAAACGAGAACCACCAGATCGATTTTCGATGCGATCATATGAAGAAAATACAACTAGAAACCATTCATATACACACACATTGAACAAACCAGCCAATATACATAATGCTGGCATACCAGTTTTTAAAAAAAAAATCCTATCCTATCAAGCAAAACAACACAGAATTCTAGCCCCATTCGACGATTACATCACCAATAAGAATCACAATACTCCAAGGTAAATAAATCAGTGCATTAATTAAACAGGTATATCAATGCATTAAACATCAACTTGTAATCTAGAAAAAAACATCCATAAGCAATAGATCACAACAATAAACAAGTTTAAAGTCTACAATTTTTCTAGAATCCACATCAGATCATGATAGAATTTTGCTGCTCAATTTTGCTCCATTGTTTTCTCTGATTTCAGCAATATACCAATCAAGAGATGAAATCGTGGAGCTAAAAGAGTCGAATACGAAAATTTACCCTTACGTTGCAAAAGTGAAGTAAAATCAGACGAAATTGAGGATTAATATGCGCAGAGAAGGTGGTAGAAAACTACAAGGGTATAATTTTTTGCAGAGAAATAGGAACAGTCCCGAAGAAGGAGAGAATCAGGTGCGGCGACGTGTACCGTAAAACCCGTGAAGCAATTTTGGATCGTTCTCGGACCTTACTGCAGACTGTAGCCCACTGGGTTCTATAGGCCCAAACATCTTTTTTTGTGCTCACCGGAAAAGTGACTAATACGGCCGAGCGAGATATCTCTGTGGCTCTCCTAGAGGTGCTAGTGGATTTTAAATCCAAAAGGTTTTAACTCGAGATATTACTTGAGTGAACTCGAATTATTTATTATTCTAAACAACCTACTATATTAATAAGTCTTGACTTATTTGAATATGAAGAAAGATCATCTAAGTCTTTAGCTCCAAATTTGAGTTGTGCTTTCTCAACTCGAATTTAGTTTTAATAAGACAAAAATATTATAGTTAGTATGGAGTATTGTATTGTGGGTTATGCTAAACGTGGCCAGTATGATATTATGAACCGATTGCTTTAATAAATTGTACTAGTCATTATTTAACAGCTCAATTAGGTTATCAAAATTTTAGGAAGCTATCATATTTCAATTTTAATTATCTAATCAAAGTTAATTATTTTAAACATCACCATTAGAAACTTGAGCTGTGTCGTTCACACTGCATTAGAAAGAAACAAAGGCAAATGGCGACAATAGTCTGATGGGAAATATTGAATTATGAGATCATCTGATGACTAAGCAAGCACAAAACTGAAGAACCAAAAAAATCAAACCTTAATTCGACACAATCACTTAGAATCAGGAAACTTTTAAAACAAAGTTAACCAATCCAACTTAAAAATTTCCAAGGGACTCATCTGCTTTTGTTTGCCATATTCCAACCAATGGAATCTATTAAAGCAGCCATTAGAAAGTTTAATTTCTAAAATGGCTCACCTTAAAACATCTTAGAAACTCTTATTATACTCCGTTTCAATAAGTTCTCAACGTTACTTTTAAATAGCTTTGAGGAGAATTTGTAATTTTGTGAGTTGACAAGACCAGTAATAAATATAGATGGTAAAACCCGCAGATTAAGAAAGCATTGGCGACTTGTTCTTCCAGATGAAGATGGAACTAGATGGTAACATTTAGGGGATTGTATGATAGAATAGCATAAATGCAACATGATTTAGCTATAATCATTTTCCCAATACATTAGAATTGGCAAGGTGTCAAAACGTTTACTTTACAAATAAGAAATTTTATTATTTATTCTATGTGGGGCAACTTTATTCATTAAGGAATGTATACTAATGTACGTAGGATGATCAAAATTGACGGTATTAACAGAACAAATTAAAAAAACATACTAGTAACATAGATGGGCTTGCAATAGAATTGGTAAAACATTTCCAAAACATAATATGACCATACACAGTTATACGCAGCAATACAAACAATACCAGGCATATCTAAAGAGCATTTAGATCACGCAGACTACATAGTACGTGAGTTTTGCAAACTTGGAATATGAACTTCACAAACATCTTTGTATAACTTGTCACACAAACTACAAATCAGGCTAGGATAAATAATAAATAGACTTGTAGACACATAATCAAGAAACGGATAAGAACTGGACTGTGAGTTGTGACTCCATCGAAAGCAATTCTGGAGCGTATTTTCTCAGTCTCGACAGATTCATCTGCTTTCATGTTCCTCCTTGAATGATCTACTTAAGACTGGGGCTAACAGAAAGCAATCAACCACACTAGATAGCTAGCACCGGTTCTTGGATTTCTCCACAGCCCTGGGAGCTGAAAACAAAATGAAATATGGAGACGTCAATTGTGGGGCAGATAAGCACAATTCTTTGATGTCTGGCTTTCTAAATTTTGATCAATTATACGACGCTTAGACCAAATTAAGAGTCTAATCTAGTACTCTAGTCTAGTCTAGTCATACAGTCACTGTGATAACCACAAAATGTCTTGAGATAAAATTAACGACATTAGAAGCTCGTTACACAAGACAAATGCTTAATAGTTTAAAAGTATATCAAGTCCATAATTGCTGAACTTAATGTAATGTTTCAGCAATGATGAGATTCCTCTGACCAACTATGTTACATACAATACGATGAGGATTCAATGAAGAGGGAAGATATATGTATATGATGTTACTCACCTAATCCAATAGCATCAGAGCCTTTCATAATTTTGAGCCTTTTGCATGAGCCAATGAACATCCTAAAACAGAACAAATAATCAGCAATGAATTAGTTTTGCAGACATAATCAAACAATAATGGTTTTGTCCTCCCAGTGTATTTGATTTTCATGCAGATCGGTATTTAGAGTTCAAATTTGAAACCAATCATTTTTGTAACATTATAAATAATCATAATCAAAATTTAGGATAATAATCTCCTGTGAACAAAACCAGCTTAATTTACTTGGTCCCATAGTAGTTTCCACGGAAGCTACGGGAAACAAAGTAGTATAATATTGAAACCTAAATGTTCACCTCAACTCGTAGATACGTTTTTTTAAATACGGGGAATTGGGGTACTTAGATGCTCATTTCAAGACCACAACAATGTTAGCAATTACTTCAAGATTATAGTACTTTAGCTAAAACAAATGCTTGAATAACCTAAATTATACGAATACATAAACCAGAGACTATGAAATGCCAATTGGCTTGAGTGGAGAAGAGAAGACAATTGTGACATTTAGGTAACTTCTTTTAAACTAATTCTTTATATTCATACACAAGGAGACAAGGCAATAATTGCATCAAGCAAAAGAAAGTAACACAGAACATTAATTAGGAGAAACCGCAACAATTGCAACAAGCGAAAAAGAGTAACAGTTAACAAGTAGCTTACTCCCATGGGACATCCCCAACAAGCATCCAATCACCGTCCTTATCTTCATATGTTAGCACATATTCTGACCCATGCAGAAGATCCTTCAACTTAGTTTCACACAGTGCTTCCCTGCTTGGAGGTCCTTGTGGTCCACATTGTCCTGAAACCAAAATAAAGTCATGTATCTAGAGATAGCAGTAAGAAGTTCTCTAGATTGGAGCACAGTATACCTAAGGTAAAACAGCTGAACATTTTCTCCAGAGAAGAAGAGAGTTCTTTATAAGTGGAGTATGTTGCTAGATCCACCTTCCTCAGATAAGGAGCACCGTCCATGCTGACCTTGACAAAAAGGGGCTTGCCGTTAGCTTCATTGTTTTTTGTAGTTGTAGCCAGAGTATTTTTTCTGAAATTTCTGACAGGAGGCCAACCAATAACCTGTGCCCTGCAAAAACACAGATAAGTGAGAAACAGAACTGTGTTGCAAGCCACAACTTGTTAAACCCACCTCAATCAGTAACCGTCTATTATCCCTCAGATTATTCGACTTCAGCACTTACTTAGCAGCAGGTGCATTGCTAGTGCTAGAAACATTCATCTTCTCATTAGATTCCTGGGATGCCTTAGCAGGCATTTCCGTTTTCATCCCATCGTTACCAGCTAACTTTATGTGAGCAGAATCTGATCCCAGAGAATTAAACATCCAATTTCCTTCAAGGACCGTGGAATTTTTGGATTCTGGGTATCCATCTATTGTGTCCGAGAATCCCCTTTTGCTTCCAGATGCAATAGTCTTTTGTGACAGCGAACAGATCCCATCCAAGGAAGGAGCCAAAGGGAAAAGCTGCTTCTCATCAATCTTGTCTGAGACTATCGGGGTATACACAGAGTCTCTTTCAGGAGACTGAGATCCAGGAAGACCAAGCCTTAGCTCAGTGGCCTTCAGGTTCAAATTCTTCTTGTTTTCCTCAGGTACGCTCGAATCTGTAGAGCTGTCAGCAGTTGCATCAGACAATCCCAGATAATTGCGTTCCTTCAGCCCAGACTTATTCTGGGAAATGCAGTCGGCTGATGTTGAATAAGCCATCAACTTGATATTACACGGACTTTGCCCCTCAACCCCCGAGAATGGCGGAGACATCACGTAAGAATTCACCAATTGTTCAACAAGCCTGCAAAATCCAGAAAGTTGATCCACTCATTAGCACTAAAGCAATCAACAGGAAAGTAAACCATACTTGTAAATACTCATAAAGCTAATAATACCATGAAAGGAAAACGCTTACTAATTGTTGCAGTTTAGCAAGTTAAAACTCAAAACCACAAATATATGCACTCATACAAGTCAATGACCATTTAAGCCAACCAGTTGTCTTAATATCTCTATCAAGTGATGTCAAAAGCACATGACTGAGAAAGCAATTTACAACCAACAAAACATATAAGATTTCCCAAAAAAACCGAAATAGAAGACGTCCAAAAACTTCACTACTAAACCGATATAAATAAAATCATTTTCCTAATTTAAGCTAAGATTGATTATCATAACCTCAACATTAGGTCATCTATGCCGGAAACACCAGGCTTACTTTTCCCCTTTCAGAATAATAGCCAAGATCATCTGGTTCATTGAACCTGAATAAAACCTTATTAAATTATCCCGTTCCATTTTCCTTTCTCATTTCTATCTTTCATCAAATCATGCAAAAATTGAAGTGAAGAGTAATAGAACAGTCCATTATTGAAAATTTGTGCCTAAAATTAACCAGAGAAATTGCTATTCAGAAGATCGAAAATACAAACATATAAATGCAGATAGTGAGCCAAAAGCACATTTTCAAGTACCAGACTATTTCTCAGAAGATCCAGGCTAAAAATCACACACTATCACATCAAAAATCGTAAAACCACAGCTAATTCACACTTAACCTCGAGATCTCAGTTAATTTCCAGCCATATTGCTATTACAATACAAATTCATTCATAAAACACCAAAAGGACCTTACCTGAAGATAGATTTGCAGCTCAGAGCACACAGCAGAACCTAAATGAAGACGACGAGTGAGAAAGGTAGAGATTGCAGAGAAAACGCGAAGTAGAGAGAAGTTTTAAGGTCCTTCCATGTAACAGAAAGGTAGGGGATTTTAGAGAGAGGAAGTGAATTGCTTTTCGTTGTTCTGAGAGAAACGAAGCAAAATGAGCAAGAGCCGGAAAGATAAAAATGTCACTGAAGTAGTAGGAGTAGTAAGCATGGTAGTATACGGTTTTTATATAATTTATCAATAAACTCTATTTTGTAAATAAAATTATCGTTATTATTAATTAAAACGTAATTTTTTTTTCATTTCATTTTGTTTAATCTTAAATTATCGATTCGATGAACATATTTTAAGTAATAAAATTCGTGAGCAAACTTATAGCTGATAAGTTTGTCCATGAAGGTTATAAAAAAATAAGCTAGCTGATGTGTTTTTACATGACATATTTAGCAAATCAGCTATGGTATCAGCTAATTAATTTACTAAACAATTTTATAACAATCAGCTACCAGCTACCTTATTAGTTAGTTTTGCTAAACAGATTCATAAAAAGTCTGGGTTACATTAGTAGATGTTTTGATTTATAAGATTTCCAGATAATATAATATTGGTTGTAAATAATCTCAATCCATATGTTTGGAGATTTTGTGTGAAAGTACATGTGTAAAAGTGAAAATTAGATAAAAGTTTTGATCTACGGTGAGGATTGGTTAGTGGTGAGATGATCGTGGCCGTTGATTTAAGTCAGAGGGAAAAATAATTAGATGGCTGCTAATATTGCAGCGGAGTAAATTGGGACAGCCAATTATGCCCTTTTAGTTACAGCAAGGCAAGTACCATGGTGACAGTTCTACTGCCTCTTATGTTTCCCGGTTTTGTAACTCTGCATGTGCTTGCTCTTTAACAATTTTCACTTCTAAGATAATGTTTACAATAAATTACTTAGTACAAATTATCTTTTTTATTAATGTACAAAATAAATCAGTGACGTCGGTTGCACGACTCATAGGTGTTAGTTTTAATGAATCAAACTGTTTTGAATTGTATGCAAATAAGTAAGCTGACAATTGACTCTGACACGTGTAAGTAAGTCCGATTCGAATCCACCAATTCAAAGGTGATGACATCAAACAAGACTAATTCAAAAGATGTCCACTACATAAGAACATGGAAGGTCCGACCTTGAACGTCCAAGATGAACAAGATAAAGATAAAGACTAAAGGAAACCTCCCTTGCCAAGGTAGGTCCGACCTCATGGATCCGACTTTATGATGCCCAACCTCAGCTTCTAAAGACATCATGAAAGAGTTTGATCTTAATTGTGAACATTGGTCCTTATAACGTATGCAAGTCAAGGTGCGTGACTTAAGACGCACCTCTTATCCCTACTTCGATCACGTGTGTCGGAATCTTATTAGATTGACAAAGCTTTCGAATGACCAAGAGTTTTGTCCCTCAATATTCTCATACAAAAAGAAAATCATTTACTCAATTTAAAGGTAATCACCAATCTCCCAATATGTCTGAGCCTGACCTTGACCAACATATTCGATACGTTAAATCAAGTCCAGTTTGTCCAATGAAAACCGTCAAAAAGGTGTCTAACATCTTCCCTCTTATTTTCAGGTTCATCTACAAGGATTCAAAGCCACGATTTAAACACCCGTACTCATTGTAACCTTGACTACATGGGCTTGGACGATTTTATAAAACATCAAACTCATCTTGGTCACTTGACTTATTTCCTGGCAATATTCGAGCAATACTGTTGGAAATTTAAAAAAATCGGGAACGACCTCTTATTGCGCTATTTCAACATTCATCACCCCTTAATTTTGATCACTTGCATCTTTAATGTTTGGGGAGCTCCGCTGATTAAAAGAAATGCATATTGAAGCTTGTGACGAAGTTTGACCAAATTGATATAACAGGATCTTGAATTTTGATCATGTACATCTTTAATGATTTAGTGGTGGGATTTCACAACTGTAAAGGATGATACGATCATTGTAGTATTGGCTGTGACAATTAATATCATGTAGGAAAGCCAGGATCTTGATCTTCTTCCAACCCTTGATCCAGCTAGCTCTACCATAATTGAAATGATTCATCCGTGTCAAACTCACTAAGCATGACCTGCACCATAAGTACATAATTAACTACTCCGAAGAAGAAGTAGATGCCCAATGGAATTCTTTTGTTTCGCTTAAAGTAGAAATATGCAACAAACTCCTCGTCCTATTAGTTACGTGCAATACATCCTTTGTTCTATCAAGATTATGTTTATGCTTAATAAAATCAGGTCATAATCGAAATTACATCTCGCAAATATACAAATTAGCTAATTAGGTAGCTAGTTTAATACTTATATGATTAGTATGCTTTTACGTATTGCAATACCTGTATGTATTGGATATAGACGAATATAGGATACACCTACCAAGTACATGAACGACGTATCTGGTAATTATAGGTGTATCTTTTCATTATGTTTCAATTTCGGGGTCAAAATGTTAATGATAGCAGATTTAGGGGACTTCTCCGCCTCTTGTCAAGAAGACTTGACAGTATCTGAAAGGCAATAACTCAAATGTGCTTGTGCCGGGACGAAATAAGTATAAGACAAGTAGTCATTTTGTACTCTAGTTCTTTAATTTGTTAGAGTTGTATCGTTGTACCCGTATCATAACCAGGTGCATATCGTCGTGGTGTACCCGTGCAACCTGGCTAGTACTCCCTCCGTCACACAATAAATGACACATATTCCATTCATATATATCTAAATACAAATGTTACATTTCCTTTTTTTATTAACATTTATAACACATGTGTATTTGTTCCCATTATAATTTACACTGCACATTAAATTTCGTATTTAGAAGTAAATATGTCATTTGTTGTATGACCGATGTAGTAACTTATAAATTGGTAGATTGTACTGTATAGTTCGTAGATGGGATGTGGAGGTGATGAGGGCAGAAGGGGGAATTCGGGTAGGAAAGGGATTGGGATGGGAATCACGCAAAGAGCATTAAATTTAGTTTATTGATTGATTTATTAATTAAGTGAATAAAGAAAGAAAGAAAGAAATAAAAAGGGGACAGAGGAAAACAGGGGGTGGGAAATGTGAGTGTATTTGAGGGGACAAGAAAGCGGCAATCGGACTTGATTTGCCGGGTGCTGACCCGGACATACATACATGAACATGATACATACATACGCACTCACTCACTCCCCTTATCTCAACTCTCACCTAATTACCTGCATGACTGGCTATTACTACTTTTCTAATAAATCCAATTTTTTATTTTATATACGTACAACACACACGTAATACTCACTCAGTCTCGAATAAATTCGTAATTTAAAGTTTTAAATGAAAATGTCGAAGTAGATGATAAAATATAAATCATTGAGATCATTTCGGTAAAATGTATAATTTATATATAAATATATTTATATTTTTTAAATTTTGTTAACTTTGGGATGATTTTTCTTTTTTATTAATGTAAGCATTTCTATGGAACGATTAAAAAATGACAATGTATGAAGTTATTTGGTACAGATTAATTATTACTAATAATCTCTAAACTATAAAATAAGAAAGATTGAGGCATGAACAAACAGAAATTCCAACCCTACAGCTTGAAGTGAATAGCTGACACATCTACGCATCATATTTAAAATTTAAATTGAATGAATAAGATTATCAAATTGGATTTCAATTGAATTGAAATTGAGTCACACTTGATCCCCGGTTCTGGATTGATCAAGTTTGAAATTGTTCACGATCCATTCCTTTCACTACAAGAAAACTGCCAAATAGTAACGAATTTTAGCGACGGATAATAGTGACGAATCACTGTTGATTAGCGACGGATTATCTATCAGTCTCTAATTAGAGACGAATTATTTAATTCGTCTCTAAATAGAGACTGATAGATAATCCCTCGTTAATTAGGTTGACTTAATTAAAAAAAATAAAAATAAAAATAGTATTTAACGACGGATAGGGCTATCCGTCGCTAAACCTATTAGAAAACGGGCAGAAGCCCTTCTTCCTCACCACATCACTTCTCCTTCTTCTTTCTTCCCCATTTTCACCAATTGCCAACTCCGATCAAAACTCCACCATTCCGGCCAATTTTGGACTCTTTTCGAAACTCGTTGAACAAGGAACTCGGGTGGCCATTCAATTTCATCCTTCTTCGGCTATTTTTCCCGTAATTGAAGGTATTAGTCTAAAACCCTTACTCTGTTAAATTTGGGATTTTTGTTAATTTCGAGCAATTGTATGTTTTTAAAAGTTTCCACTAGCTAGTTTAGCTTATATTAAGTAGAGGATTAAGCTTGAGGTTGTTCAATTGATAGATTTATTGTGAAATTGAATTGTTAGTATCATGTTAGGATGTTTGTAAGTATGTGTGGTATTTAATTTGATATTTCGTATATGTAGTAGGATTAGTAAGATTTGGTTGAGTGTTTGGAGACCATTTAGTGATTTTGGTGGTTGTAGTATAATTGGCTCGTATTAACTTAGAAAGAATTACTACTATTTTAATCTACAATTCGTAATTTTAATAGTTAACTGGAAATTTGAAATTTATAAAAATAAATTTTAAACGTAAAATACATGTAATTCATAAAATTTTAAACGTATTATAATTAACAATGTAATTATAGACCAGGAATTAGAATTGTAATGAAATTCAATACATAATGCGTATAGTTATAAATCTAATAAATTCAGACGTGTCAAGTTAATCATCCAATGAATCCCGATCGTTCATGGATGTACCGTCGCACTGTTAATAGCATAATTCAGTCTAGTTTTGTGGAAGGGGTTGAAGCCTTCATCGCATTTGCTCAGACACAGACTGCTTGTTTGAGCAGGGGAATGATAAAGTGCCCTTGCAAATTGAACAAATGTAGGAACAAGCAATATTAATTTGCCTCCTACAACGGTAGTCGAGCACTTGAAACGTAATGGGTTCGTGCCTCAGTATGAGGTATGGAATCATCATGGTGAGACAGCAACACCGTTCATGTCATATGAGCATACTAGCTAGGAAGCGTCGAAGAAAGAAGCAAAGTGAGAATTCTAATACTCAAAATACGGCTACATCTGATGCTTTTTATGACCAGATCGAAGAAATGGTGTTTAATGCTGCGGGCCCAGAGTTTATGGACACTAGTACGACTGAAACCGAGGGTGATGTGGAGGAGCCACCGAATCCCGAGGATCAGGTGTTCTTTGACTTGTTGGAATCAACGAAGAAGCCGATTTGGGGGGGGGGGGGGTGTAAGAAGCACACCGAGTTGTCTTTGTTGTCTCGGCTAATAAGTTGTAAGGCCGAGGGTAACTAATCTGAAGTGAGCTTCAATAGTTACCTACAACTGTTATCGGAGTGTTGCCCTGAAGAAAACCTAGTTCCCACCAACTTTTACCAAGCGAAGAAAAAGATGCGAGGGATGGGGTTGCTAATGGAAACCATAGACTGTTGTCCGTATATGTGCATGATCTATTGGGGGGGGGGATGTAGATCTACTGGAGTGCAAGTTCTGTAGTAAGGACCGCTACAAGCGTTACAAGGAGGGGGCTGCAAAGAAACGTCAATAAGAAAAATCTTCCACATAAGAAAATGTAGTACTTCCTTCTAGCACCTCGTTTAAAGAGGTTGTACGCTTCAATTGCTTGTGCCGATAAAATACGGTGGCACAAGGAGAGAGTAATCCCGACAGATGTAAGGGGGTAGAATGGAGCATCCATCAGACTCACCGGCATGGAAAAAGTTTGACAAGACATATCCAGAGTTTGCAGCCGAGTCTATAAATGTACAATTGGGGCTTTGTATGGATGGTTTTAACCCGGTTGGAAGTGAACGGAAGTACTCTTGTTGGCCAGTGATGCTCACACCGTACAACCTGCCCCCCGATGAGTGCATGAAGGAACCATTCATGTTCTTGACCGTGTTGGTGCCCGGGCCAGAAGATCCAGCACTGAAGCTGGATGTCTTCTTGCAGCCCCTAATCAAGGAGCTGATTGAGTTGTGGGAGAATGGTATCCCTGCATATGATGTGTCAACCAAGAAGAACTTTACCTTGAGAGCAGCACTACTGTGGACCGTGAGTGATTTTCCTGCGTACTCCATGCTATCTAGAAGGAAAATCGCCGGGAAATTTGCTTATCCACATTGTTTGGAGGACACTGATGCATTTAGACTGAAGGATAGCGGAAAGAAATCTTGGTTTGACTGTCATCGTAGGTTTCTACCAAGTAACCATCCGTTCATGAAGAGCAGAGATCAATTCATGAAAAACAAAGTAGAAAAGAAAGGCCCTCCGAGACAACTTACTGGTGCACAAATACTTGTGAAAGTGGCTGAACTTTGGTGGGAGAAGCATAACAAGAAAATTGTCGACAAATGTGGATGGAAGAAGATAAGCATCTTCTGGGACTTGCCTTATTGGAGCAGTCTTCTTATACGTCACATGTTGGATTTCATGCACATTGAGAAGAACGTGTTCGAGAACTGCTTCAACACAATTTGCAACATTCCCGAAAAACAAAGGATACCGTTAAATCTAGAGCCGAGTTGGATACATGGTGTAAAAGGCCTGAGTTGACAAAGAGGAATGATGAAGGTAAGTGGCCCAAGGCATGCTACACAATTGACAATGAAACTAGGAAAAAAAATGTTTGATTGGGTGAGGGCATTGAAGTTCCCCGACAATTACGCATTGGAATTGGGGTGGTGTGTGGATTTGAAGAAGACAAAGATGTATGGGTGAAGAGCCACGACTATACACACACACACACATATACACACACACATACATATAGTTGTTGATAATACTGAGTCTTTGTGATTTATTACGTGTCAAATGTATATGTTTTACATGCAGTTGTATACTAACACATTTTTCCTGTATTTGTTGCATGTTTTTGCAGATACCGCGATATAGGAATCTACATACATTCCTCCCTCATGCACTAGGTTGCCTGGTGGTAGCCCGACCCAAGGTAGTCGAGCAGGAGTTTCATCTGGAGACGATTTTAAGGGTCAGAGCAGCCAGTCTGCGGTTCCTGAGACCCCACCGAGTTCGAGCAGGGGCTCGACATCGGTCTGGGGTAACTTACTAGATGACGGGTGTCCCTACACCGAGTATACACTCGGAGCGATGTGGCAGGGGAAGCCTGTGTTGTTCCCTAACGTCCTATCGAAGTAAGTATTATGCATTTGTATATAGAACATAACTTAAGATAATTTATATCACATCATTGTTGTACTATTACTAATTAATATTCGTTTCTTGTATCTTATACATTGATAACAGGTTATGGATTGCCGATGCTTCAGGAAAATCAGTGACGCAATCAAGCCAAGAGGGAGATCCGGGGGGCGAGAAGTGGTCGAAGATCTCGGACCGACTGAAGGCAGAGTACTTTGATGAGTTGCGGGTAAGTTTAAATTTGACATTGCTTTATTTGTTGTTTTAATCGTTGTTTTAATGTGAGTGGTATGTTAGCCACTATATGTGAGTGGTATGTTAGCTACTGAACTTGGGTGATATGTTAGTCACCATTGAATCTGTTGTGTTATCTTATTAAATTGATGTCTTTTATTTATGTTATGTAATTTGGATGTTGTGTGGAATTGTTGTAGAAAGACTACTTCATTCCTAACGCCATGGTTCCCCGGCTGCGGCCTGTCTTCGAGACGCTGGTCAGATTTGTATAGGAAGATGATTAGCGATGCTAAAAGAAAACAAAAGAGGCCACAGTGGATGGGAGAGGACGAGTGGGAGCATTGGTTGGAGTACTGGAGAAGGAAGGAGAACATTCAGGCTGCAGCCCAGAACATAAAGAACCGACTAACTAAGCCGTCTGATGGTACCGGGGTGGCCAGGCACCACTATGGGTCGTGAGTTGTGGTTACGGATCACCGTATAGCGGTAAGTGTACATCTTATTTGTCAGTTTATTCGTACATGTGTTTTGTGTTTAATTTCTACACACTTACTAGCTAACTGTTTGCATATATATGTTCTTCAGGCGGAGGTTGGGGAGGAGAAGACCACGCTAGCGTACTTTAAAAGAGACAAGCTGAAGGACGACATATGGGTGGACAGACGGTTCGAGGCTATTGCGGTATGTTTCTTTTGTTAAAGTTCATATTTGTGTAGTATAAGTTATTTTGAAAACTGTAACTCATGGTATATGCACTTCACGATTTCAGACTGAGGTGGAGGCGAGGATCGCCGGTCGGGACCTGACTTTGAAAAAGAAAACAACATCTTCTTAGCCGTCAACCCAATGGACGACAAGGGCCGAGTATATGGATTGGGGAGTTACGGCCCTGCACTGGCTGGTCCTAGCCACTCAGAGCATCCCAACAAGCTAGAGCACCATTTTTCACACAGGATCAGGTCTCGGAGTTGGTGCAGGCACAAGTGCAGGAAAGGGTCCAGGCACAAATGCGGATGGAGGTCGATCCTTTGCAAGAGCAGCTAGCTAAAACACAGGAGGAATACCTGCAACTTCAGCTGCGGATGGAGGCTTTCATGGCCATGTACCCACCGTCGGCCATGTACCCACCGCCCCCGCCCCAAGATAGTTAGTTTGGACTTATGTTTTTTCTGACTTCTTATTTTGGCTTATGTACAGATATTTAATTTAATTATGGATAATTTGTATTCGTCGAATGCTTTCTGTTAATTAATACAATTTAATTATTTTGAATTTATTATCGTAGATTATATTTGTGAAACAGGTGAAATATGAAAACATGTATCAAAATTTTAAAAAAAAATTAAAAAAAACTGCAAATTTAGAGACGGATAATGCATTTTATTTATTATTAAAAAAATAAATAATTAATCCGTCGCTAAATAGCGATGGATAATTATCCGTCACAAAAACCCACAGAATTATGGAATTAAAATAAATGCAGAATCACCTTATTAGAGACGGATAAGTATCCGTCACAAAAAGGTCAACGAAATTATCCGTCGTAAAATCCGTTACAAATTAGTGACGGATGATTTATCCGTTACAAAATTGATTCTGAAGAAGAAAATAAGGACGGCCTTATTATCCGTCGCTACGGATTTAGCGACGGATCGGCAACCTTTTAGCGACGGATTAAAAGACAGTTTTTTTTGTAGTGTTTTAAAAGAAGTTTCGCTTAGGATTGAGAGGGGCTTGATTGCTTACAAGGCATACTACTAAAAGAGTAAAGTAGTCTCGATAAGCCCATATTATTGTTGACTTGATGCTTATATCGATCAATATATTACTGAAGTTTTAATGTTGATGGACTTGGACTAACAATTTTTAGTAACTTACAAATTTCAAATCTCTTTTAATAGAATCTGGATCTCACATAGCAGTTTGAAATATTTGTCCGCCGTAATTTTAAATATTTTAGGCTAGCATGCCATATCCAAAAATTGTATTAATTCTCTTAATAATGCAAGTTTGGAATTTTCAAGAAAAGAAGGAAAAAGGCTTGCCAATTGGAAGTGAAAGAAGAAAGAATGTTGATTGATTATTCTGTGTGGTGGGTTGGAGAAGAAAAGAAAGCAAAATTTCATGATTCTCTGCCATTTTTTTACCTTTGCACGCTTTGTTTCTTGTTTGCACTTCAACTCATCATCCATTCTTCTTACATTCCTCCTCAAGCTTCATCTCATATCATTAGTATTCATTACAAGTTACAACAAATCCGTGATCTACGTACCTTATTTTACTTTCTTTTTTCTTTTTCTTTCTTCCCTCCGAAAATATCTAGCATCCTTCTCCCAACTTTTTAGTACTCCTCCGGATAGCATAAAATGTCGCATTTGGTTGTGAACATGTAGATTAAAATGCAGTTTAATATATAGTGGGACTAAAAAAATGAAATGTGTCATTTATATTGTGACATTTGTTCTTGAACGCAATAATTATTTTCTATCCTAGTCAAACATTTCTATTTTATAATTTTAATCGTCACACCTTCAACTTTTTATTTTTGTGTAATTGAAGTATATACCCCTAACAACGAAATGACATAGTTAATGAATATCAAAATGAGTGTTACTTTAAGAACTGATGTTGTAATTTAACAAGAGTGATAAAATATGGTGTAATACTCCATTTAAGACTTGAAGCAAATTTGATAACATACTGGAAAGAGACGTGAGTGTTTAGAGTGAAAGAGACGTAACTGATGACTGGTGTAATGAAATTAGTGCGATACTAATCGGTTTAGGACAATGAGGGAATGCAGTGCAGTATGACTGTGAGTGTGTGTGACGACGACAAATCGACCAATTTTAATTTTAGTACCATTTTAAAGTTAAACCTACTCCCTCCGTCCCGGAGAACTTTATACATTAGGGTTAACACGTAGTTTTATGCGAAAAGTTAAAGTAATGATAGAATATAGAAGAAGTGGGAAAAAGTGTACTTTTAATGGTAAATTGTATAATTTGAGTGTAAAGTTGAGATTGTTTATTATTTGTTGGGTGTGGTGTAGCTTCCTTTTTTAGTAATGTATGAAGTTCTGTGAGACGGCTAAAAATGACAAATGTATGAAGTTTTGCGGGACGGAGGAAGTACTAACTAATTTCATCATCCAATCCAAAGCTGACTGGCCATTGATAGTAAATAAAGAAACCATTGTTTATTTCTCTTTTAACGTTCGTCAAAACGAGTCAAGTTGATCAAATATCACATAGTTCAAAGAGATTCAACTCGACTCGACTCGTTATATAAATGGAGTAAATCTAACAGAATATTGTTTTGTAAACTCAGGGGTAAGCACTTTAATATATGAAAATCTAACAAAATACAAAGTTGAAGGTGCTCGTGCATTTTTTGTGAAGATTGGCACAATTGAATGGAAACAATCTCAAATTGCTCTAGCGAACAATTGATCGACACATAAATTAGAAGCAACAGCTCTGAATAGACTTTAATATCTGAAAAATCGAACAAAATACAGAGTTGAAGGTGCTCGTGCATTTTTTTTTTTGAAGATTGGGGAAATATAATGGAAACAATCTCGAATTGATCTAGCGAGCAGTGAATCGAGGAAAAGCCAATTGATGTTACTACCTTTTACTACCTCCGTCTATTTGTTTGTTAGGTTTTCTAGTTAGATTGCGAACACGTTACACGTTGAGCATTGTTCTACATAACTTGTACTCTTCTAGAACACGGATGTACACATATATTATTCCTTAACCTCTCAAAATAACATACTCCCTTCATTTCAGAGAAATTGTTACAACTTTTCGTTTTCGGTGTTTCACTAAAAGTGTTACAATTTTCATTTATGAAAATTAGTTAAATAATAAAACTCCATACCTTTCACTTTTATTACAATATGCAACTCATTTAATCTCTAATAATCAGGGGACCACTTGTACTTTCTACTTTTTTTTGAAATTGGTGCAAATCCAAATTGTAACAATTTTATGAAATGGTGGGAGTATTTCGCATGACCAAATATATTCCGGACAAAGTTTCGCGAAAATTGCCATAAGGATGGGGACGTTGTAGGCTGACAGGTGACAACGTTATCCATACAGGCATACATACACTCCTAGTATAGTGACATTTAGATGGTCATCTATTCTGGAGTCTGGACCTCAAAATTTGAACGCAAAAATCTGAAGTCACAGTGTTTTTGGACAATATTGAAAAGGTCAATCCCAATTAAGATTAAAAGATACTACTAAGTGGTCCATTATTTTTACCTTCAGATAATTCACGTGTGTACACAATTTTGGTCCTATTTGGAGAATAGATTGGTGTTTTCAATCTCTTTCTTTTGGAATTTTATTTCATTCGAATGTTTACAATCCACAGTGCGTGCAAATACATACTGTAGCTTTTAAACTTCAGTGTCTAGACAAGAAATGATTCTATTCTTTTCCCTTGTTATTTATAGTTTGGATAAACTGCACTAACAAGCATCACTGGGAGAGTCACTATCGGTGACGGGAGATTATTCGTACCGGGTCTATAAGTAAATTGTAGTCATTGTTGTTCAAAATTGTGGGAGTATTTTCCGTTTTGTAATGGGTAACTACATGTATAAAGGAGTATACTGGTTATTTAGAATGTACTTGCAAAATTAATATAAAATTTTCGCTAGTTAATTTCTCTACGAGATCGTTACATCACTGCATGATTCAAATTGCAAAGTTGTGTGGTGAAAGTCACCGGTGGAGCAAACGTCGGAGTGCACGTCTCACCCGTTAAGGTGAAGAACCATTTATGTCATTCTCCCATTATTCACTTATTTGTAGTTCGGTATTATTCATGTGTTATGAGTGTAATTTTTATTTTGAGAACAAACTTCAGTCAATGTAAGAATTTGAATCCCCAAGATAATACGTCATTGGGAAGTTGAACCGGACGGGGAGGCGTATTAAAGAATTAACAATATCTTGTCCAACTGGGCTGCGAAATTCACACTGTCCCGTATTGGGCCAAATCCATCAAGATGATGCATATCTGCTGAATTACAGAGCATATTTGATGATCTCACTGCAGAAAAAAAGAAATGGAAGATAACTCTAGCTAAAATAAGGTTAATAGCTGCTTCAAACACTCTAAACTATATAAACTACTTCTACAACAGAGGAGATACATTACTCCCAGTGCAAAACTGAATAATACATTAGTTTGAACCTGAAAACAAGTACAGGCAGATCAAACGGAAGAAAGCCGCGTCTTTACTGAAAGTCTCACCGTGTAGACAAAATTTGGTCACCGATTTGAAAACACTTGGCTCCTTGACACCTTTTACTTGAAGGTCACACCATCACCATTGACGACTTCACCAATCAAGCAGGCTACATTTCCACCATGAGCTTCCTCGAGTATTCTTAGAGCAGCATCTGGGCTCACAACGAGCACCATTCCGATTCCCATGTTAAAAGTCCGCTTCATCTCGGCGTCTTCTATACTTCCCGCCTTCAAGAATTTGACATAACAACATAATTATCGTGGAATGAAGAAGAAATAGTAATAAATAATGAACTATGCAGAACAAAGAACATAGGGAAAGTTGCCAAGTCCAGTGTCTTTTGTTAACAAAGATCACTTCTATACTTAATGGCGAAAATACCCTGCATTAAGTTCACACTGTAGAGAAATACAGCAGTTGGATTTGCCATACAGTAGTAAAATTAAGCGCAAGGACAGAAACAGACCTCTTGAATCCATTTGAAAAGAGGGGGTATAACCCAGGAGTCCTTCATTATGGCAGCTCCGAGGCCCTTTGGTAGCACACGGGGTATATTATCGGTGAAACCACCACCAGTGATGTGAGCAATTCCTTTCACACCACCTTTGCCGATGATATCAAGAACCTATTTTCCAGAATCCCAAATTATAGGCCTTTCAGTTGCATTATTGCATATATTGCACAAACAAAGAAATAGTAATTCAAATGAAGCCTTCAAATATATATATACCTGCTTAACATATATGACTGTAGGTGCCATTAGAGATTCACCTAGTGTAACAGACGTACCAGGAAGATTATCTTTCAGAGAATTGCCACTTCGCTCAAGGACCCTGCGTAAGAAGACAATTATAACTCATCCAAACTCATATATCGTATAAGGAGGTAAAATGCACTACCCATTCTATAGACCAAGAGAAAATGGTTTAAAGGGTATTCAGAACAAACCTTCTCACAAGAGAGAACCCATTTGAGTGAACTCCACTTGATGGGAGTCCAATAAGCATATCTCCAGCAACTATGTTCTTCCCATCAATAACGGATTCTTTCTTCACAATCCCAACTGCGAAACCACTCAAATCGTACTCGCCTTCTTTATAGAAATCAGGCATCTCTGCAGTCTGAAATAATTCAAATCAATTAGCCACACTAGTTTCACCCAAAAAAAAAAAAAAAAAAAAAAAAGAAGAAGAAAACTCAATCAATTGAGATGCGTACCTCTCCTCCTAGAAGAGCGCAATCAGATTGTTGGCAACCAGTAACTATGCCTCTAATAACCTGCATTGGCAAAAACGAAGATGGTTCAATTTCTACAGCGATAATCAAGATATACAATGGTACCATATGTATTGTCACCTTCTCTGCAAGATCGACATCAAGACGACTAGTAGCATAATAATCAAGGAAGAACAGAGGTTTTGCCCCAGATGTGATTATGTCATTGACACTCATGGCAACCTAAAAAGATTACTTCAGTTAACAAAATGATCAGAGATTTAGCAAAGATCCAAAAGACCAATTATGGTTACCAAATCAATGCCAATTGTATCGTGGATTCCAGACTCAAAAGCGAGTTTCAACTTTGTTCCTACTCCATCTGTACCAGCCACCAAGTACGAATCACCTGAACAATCAACAAATGGTGAGATTCTGACTTATGATATAGGACACTACCAAATGCAACTAAAACAACCAGAAAATAGTGAGCAAGAAAATCACGTAGACCTTTATAAGAAAGTTATAGAACTCCAACAAACCATAAACACTGGAACAGCATTGAGGGTGCGGGTTGTGAATGTATCAACGTATGTAGACACACACACACACAATTATACAAGTAGCAATACATCAGTTCTCCTATGCCACTATCATCAATCACGAGTCTCCGCCAAGTAAGCAGGAAAATGAAATGCATCTTTCACAGACCAAATTCAGTCGACATTTCAAATTTATACAACTTGATGCTTGATGATTAAAGTAAAACAACAGCAATCTAATAAAGCAAGCCAACTAATGCACTGAATTAAAACAAATCATCTAAGAGACAAAAACAATATCGAATATCATACCCAAAGGAAAGAGCCCTCCAAAACCTCCTATCCCAGGTGCCATCTTGGCAATTCTCCGAACAAGTTCCGAACCAGCATCAATGTCAACTCCAGCATCCTTATAGGTAAGTCCCTCCTCTTTTCTATCTCCAGCCACAGATTCAACGCGGTTATTCGTACCACTGCAAGTCATTGAAGGTACACCACTACTTTTCCTACTGACTGTACTCCCACAATGCTTGTGCATGAAAGGCAGAGAACCTTTCGGAATTTTCGACGAACTCGGATTGAACAAATTGGTAACATGGCCTGATGCTTGTATCTTGCACGAGGTATACATATTCCTTTAATCAATTTAACCTACAATATACACAAGCAGAGAAACATACAGTTCAGTCAGTCTATACCAGGTTACACAATAAAGCAAACAACTTCACCTACTTTAACTAGATGAATTTCAAGAATAACTTAGCCTACAATATAAGCAGAAAAAAACACATTTTGAGAATCTGCTCTCTCAATATTTACTTTACAAGATTCTCTAGCATTATGCACTACTCTTGTTAATCAAATTGAACTTCTCACTCCTCTATCTAACTCTATAGTATTTAACCTTGAGCTCTATTCGACTCGTTAACAAAATATGCAAGTCCGAGCTCGAAGAACATTATCAAAGTTGTGCTCGCTCGTTTGGATCGAATTAGCTCAACCCCGAGTTGGGGATAAAAAGTCCGAGCTCTAAACAACATTATCAAAGTTGGTGCTCGACTCATTTGATTCGAATTATGAAAATCAAATTAAAAAAGAAAAACCGCATTACTTGAATGAGCAAAGCTTTAACGAGTTTGTGCTACGAACGAACTTTAAAGAGTTTTAGATGAGCCACTTACATATAAATATATGATTTTGTACTAACAAACGAAAGCTAGAACTCGACTCGATTAACTTATAAAAAGCTGTAATAGAATTGAAAACAGAAAGGAGAAAAGGACAACTCAAAGTTCGAACATTACCGGACGGCGAGTGCGGTGGTGGAGGCGACCGGTGGGCGGAAATGGAAGAGAGCGGTGGCCGGTTGGGATTTAGGGCTTTCGTCTTGGTTGTTTTGGAGCCCAATAAAAGATATGGGCTATCAGGTGCAAGCTACTAATCTACTATACAGTTTGATTGGGCTTGTCCCGCCCTGGCCCAAGATCACGATAAACAACCTTATTACCAATCACTAAAGAGCTTTGAAAATGCAAGTAAGATGCCATTGGATATGGAGACGGTTTATAGTCGTAGACCAATTTTACTAGTAAATCACCAAAAGAGATCTAGTAAAATCAAATCAATAAGAGACCAAGTTTACTGTATATCTAGTAACTAGCATTTACGTAACACACAGTGTTAATGGTTTTTATATAAACCAATAAACCTTTGATTTTAAAAAAAAAATTAAAATAATAAATAAAAGGGGTAAACTTACGTCAATGTGATTCGAACCCTGCACCTTCTACTTAAACAATGACACATGTACGTACCAGATTCAATTTGAATAAGTAAGATCAACGGATGAGATTTAAATTGAATTATAAACTTAGTGAAACTTTGTGAATTATTATACTACTTTGAATATACACAGTAAACGAACAAATACAGTGTAGATTTGTATAAATAGAGTACAAAAAATCAATAAAACCAGGTGGCTTTTCTACATAAAATTTTCCAATTAGTAACCGATCTGCATTGCTCCCTTCTATATACTAGTGACGTACATAGTCTACTTAGTATATGACTGGTATGTTTTTAGGGTTTGTAGTTGAAAATATACTGAACTTTTACAATTTTTGTACAAATCAGACTCAGCTTTCTTGTTAACATTGAAGGTACATAACTTTTACAATTTGTCTACAATTGAGATTGATCTTTTTACTTTTTACACAAAATGATACCGAACTTGCACAAATTTTGTACAGAATGTACTATGACTAAATTTAACTTTAAAGACTACATGACCTAACTTATCAAATAACTTGTCGTCATCAACTTATCATAAGTTACTTCCACACAATATTCAATAGTTTGGATATAGTCTTGTCATGAATCACTCAAACTATTTCATAGTATCACCATATCAATATAGCCTTCCCAAAATGGAAGTGCACAATTATTAAGGGTTATATGCGATGTGGTATTGCCGTATGGAAGAGATAGCCATGAAAATTGTACTGCATTTCTTTTTTAGAAGTTTCAAGTCATTATTCCATATAGTGTGGATAGAACTTTTTACTATAAATGAAAAAGATAATAGCACATGAGCAAGTTGCACAAGTGAAGGAAGACCAATACATTTGCTAGTTAAAAAGGGATCAGCAGCTAAGCAAGCACTAGCACAAGCCTTCACATACACATTCTATTATTGGCAAGTTATAAGCTCAAGTATACATATCCACTTACCGTATGACAAGACAAGCATTAGTTCAATTCACATTAATGAGTTTTAGGCAAATACAAATTGGGTTAAGTTTGAATGCCATAGAATCTATGATTAGAAACTCGACAATTGATCAGCTCAAAAAGATATTCCTACACAAAGCCATTTAAAAACAGTGGAGTTTGGTTGGGATGATAATGATTTGGAAGGAACATCCTTACTTGAGGTGTTTGTTTTGCATGCTGAAGTGAATCGGGATAGAGAGTATTTATACGCGGTTATATTGTTATCATGCCACGTTAGTGCACATTATCTCTAAGACCTTGGGTTACGAATGCTCTTCACCCCTTTCTAGTATCGGGCCGATAGTCTATATGGGGATAATATTCCATTTCAGTTGTTTTCCGAAATCTTTTGGTTTTCAAACATGGATGGGCTGCAAACTATGCTTCTGAGTCCCGGATCCGATTATCTTCCTAGGTCAAGATTCGGCCGATCAAACCGGGTCAACCCCACATACGTATATAATTGAACACATATTAATTCAATAATACGATTTGGTGTTCTATGAATGAAACCATGTAGCTGGATCATTAACTTTCGATCTTGTGAGGTTACATCGATATTCATTCGGGTTTCAAACATTGGTTGCAAGTTCATTGACGGATTGTAATCAGTAATCACCCTTTTAAAGGTGTTGGTGTAAATATTCCATCACCAGATTAATTTTGTGGTAAATATAATTAGTCCGCGGAATTAATGCCATAAATATACATGACAACCCTTGTGCATATCTTTAGGTTATGAAGAACTAACAAAAAGAAGTGCACGTTTTCTTTAAAGAAAAAGAAATGAAGAATATACGTATTTCCAAGTGACTGGATCAATATCACATCTTTATTTTTGTTTAATTAACTTATACTCCCTCCGTTCATTTACAGAGTTTACATTTTAGTTTGTTGTGAATTTTAAGGAAATGGAATAAAATATTAAGTAAGTGGTAAAAAGTAAGATGAAGAATAAGAAAAGTAAGAGAGATAATAGATAAAATATGAAAGAGAGTGTTTAAAAAATTAACAAGTAGAGATAGTGGGTTTCTAAATAAGGAAACGTTAAACTTTAAAAAAACTCCCGAAATGGCAAAAATAAACCTTTAAAAAGAACGGAGGGGGTACTTGCTTACATGTGATGTTTATGATATAATATACAGGAGTAAGTATAGTAAAAAGGAATATTTTCCTAATCTATAGGAAAATTCGATAATCACAATAAAGAATCGGTTAGAAACACTTCAAACCGGTCAGTAGTTTTTATATAAATACCTCAAATAAACGACACACTCTCTTTCACATAATCCATACCATTCAACCATTTTTCTCTCTCTATGGAGATGGCGATTGTGTTGCCTGTTACTGATCATCGTTTCTTCTTCACCTGTTGCCGGATTTTATCGCACCGCGTGATTTTCAAACGGTAATTGGTTCTTCTTTTTCTCTGTAACTACAGTAGTCGAAATGTTGTTTTTGATGAAATGTTTCGTTGAATATGATGATTTCGGTAGATAGCAAAAGTAGATGTTTTTTATGAGAGTTGTTATGATTTTAACCCAGTTAGTGAATGTTTTAAGCAGGTGGTGATGATGACATCGAGTTTGATGATAGGTCCTCAAAGGTGTCACTGCAGTATTGAAGCAACAAGCACAAATAAAAACGTTTATTGTAAAAAAAAATTTCTTATGAGAATAAATGTTTTAACACCTTTGGATGACTGGATGTTTCAATTTTGTAATGGATGAATATTTAAAGTAGTTTATTTTAAGCTTATTTATTGATGTTTTAATATCATCCCTGAAACTTTTAGACTTGTATAATGGTGGTTTAATGATATTAGATTGTCACTTAAAACTATAACAATCCATCTTAAAAAACTATCATATAGCTCCTTAAAACCATCACACCATCTCTTAAAAAATTAACAAAGGAGGTCAAAACTATAATTGAAACATACAATATCGACGCATTAAAACCATCACATCATCTCTTAAAACATTAACAAAATACGTTAAAACTGTAATTGAAACTTTAATTGCTAACAACTAAAAACTCTAACATAATTTATTAAAAGCATAACAAAAAATGTGTGACTCAGCGGTTTTTTAAAAAATTCGATCGGTCAGACCACTAAAAACTAAAAAAATCTTGACTTTCCTATATTTTAGGAAAATCTTATTTTTTACCAGAATTTGATAATATATCTGATATTGATCCAGGTAGCACCCGAAATTTCCTCATCAAGTGCTTGTAAGGCCATCCCCAGCAGTTGCAACTCTCTGCAACCCACTCTCTCCGCCACGTCAGCACTCCACTCACTGCAACTCTTCACAATTCTTCTCTACTCCAAATGGCGCCTAAAATCTATTTTATTTTAACATTTCTTTCAAACTTAATTAGTCATTTCATTTTCTTTTCTCATTTCCTTTTAAAATTTATTCTTGGCTTTATTTTAAATGTAGTTAATTAATTATAACAAAATCACATTAATTTTTTTAAAATACATTACTTGAAAATAAAAATTACATTACTTAAAAAAACTATAATACTTATAATTGAAAATTACAATACTTGAAATTGAAAATTACAATAATTGAAAATGAAAATTACAACAATTAAAATACTACATTCTACAAGTGTAATTTTAAATTCAAATAATATGTATTTTAAATTTGAGAAATAATGTATACGTATATTTCTATTGCTACATATAATTATTATCATATAGAAATATTCAAGAAAAATGAAAAATAATAAAAAAGATAAAAATAGAAAAGATGAAAGAAAAGCAAAGAAAGAGAAAAGCGAAAGAAGAAAAGAAAGAAAACAAGAAAAGAAATGAAAAAAAAAAATAAAAAAAATCTGCATTGGGCCTTGTCAAAATTTGGGCCAGTCACGGCATTGACCTCGATTTAGGACTCTGCTGGAGTCCCAAATCGAGATCCAGCAGTGTTGCAACTCCAAGTTGCAACACTGGTGGAGTTGCTCCAAGTTGCACCAAAACAGAACTAAAAGTGATTGTAACCAAAACTGATGACGCAACTAAGCAATTTGTTTTGCATATGTCACATATATCACTCACTGAAGAAAAAGAAAAAGGGAGATAAAGTTTGTCTACTTGTTTTTCTTATGAAAATCCAGTGCAGTCATAATCTTGTTGAACAAATCACAACTTTCATGGGACCAGTAGTCCAGTACCGTATTCAATACGGGCGCCTCTAGAAAATTAATTAATGTCAATATTATACAATGTGGATAAATGGCCGTTGTTAAACGCAATGGCGTTTTAATTTAACATAAATATTTTTGTAAACTGAAAATCTACCATTAAAAACACAAACTTATGAAAAATTAAAAAAAAATATGCAAAACACGAAAACATTATCTGAATACGCATGCGGACTAAATAACAACAGTAAACACAAATCGAAAAAAATTTCGATTTTTTTTTCTCCGAAAAATATTTCGGTTATAAAAATATTTACAAAAATCTTGAAGTAATTTCGAAAAATAAAAAAAAGGAAATTTATGAAATGGCCGGTTTTAAAACCGGCCAGTTCATTAATCTGCCCTTTTTTAATTTTTTATTTTATTTTTTTTTTACAAATTGGAAAGTATTTTGGAAAAAAAAAACGGAACATGAACTGGCCGGTTTTAAAACCGGCCAGTTCATTAATCTGGTTTTTTTAAAAAATTTTTTTTTACAAATTGAAAGTATTTTGGAAAATTAAAAAAAATTAAAAAATAATAGGAAATCGGATTTGGCCGGTAAAAGCCAAATCCGATTTCCTATTATTTTTTTTAATTTTTTTAATTTTCCAAAATACTTACAATTTGTAAAAAAAAAAATTAAAAAAAAAACCCACATTAATGAACTGGCCGGTTTTAATATTGCTGGGATAAATAGGTGGTCCTTAACATTTTCATACTGAACATAATAGTAACAGGTGTCTTCGAAATTTAAAGGCCCATGTGCGAAATTTTCAACGAGGCCCATACTTAAAAGTAATAATTTTTTATAGAAGCAAAAAAATAACAAAAATCATCATATACAAGTAATTGGGAGTATATTTTCCTAATAAATATTAGAAACGACCAAAAGATAACTTTAAAAGTGCAACTCTTTTGACGTTTTTTAAACAACATCATCAATTAACTCTTCATAACAAACTTTATGCCATATCATTTTTAGTTGCTATCACTAGTCCGTTGAGTTGTTCATATGCCATTGTAGTGCGTAGGTAGTACTTCACCAATTTCAATTTGGAAAAAATTATTTCGTCTTCTGAAATAGTACGAGAATTGTTAACAAAATCCTATAAGCACTCTCAGCCAAATAAAACATAAAAATCATAATTATTTTTCCAAGATCATGGACTCATGGTACAGAATGCAAATTTCTCCATATTGTGATACTGACACTTGTACATAATTCAAGAATAACAATAAACAAGTAAATCGATAAAGCAAGTGCAACAATGCTCAAAGCTTATTGATCCTGATTCCTGAGGCGCCAGGGAGTAGTATTCCTGCTTGTAACTAAAACTTCCAACCACAAATTCAAACAAAGATATTAACAACATTAATAAACTACATTTAAATTCGGCAAGAACAAAAGGTGAGATATATCAAAATTATCAAAGTATATAATTGTTTATTATCAAATCAATAAGTTAGACCCAAATTGCAACTAGAATTGAAATTGGATTGGGTAAAATTAGATTTGTCTGAAATATGAATGATGAAGATGAAGTAATGAAGGGTACATATCTTGTTCATATATATATATTATATATACATATGAAAATAGAGCAATAACACTGAGCAACAGCCGTTTATCTTCGAAAATAGAAGAATTGAATGCATGTTTTAATGGATTAGAGATGGAAAATGGAGAAAGGAGCTAAAGAGTCAATTGTCTGCAATTCAATTTTCATTCATGTAAACAAAGCAAAAAAAAAAGTTGGGCATAGGTATTTGGCCCCAAAATTTTGGGCTCGGGTCCTGGAAAGGCGAGGCACTGCGCGGTTGGGCTTACCGCGCATGGGCTTAGCCGGGCTTTTATAGTAAAACATAGTAAATGACTAAATGTATATAGAGATGAAAAAAGGCAGATACCAAACCCGGCTAGAGGTGTTAGGGAATCAAGCCGCTCGCGAGCTGCTCGTGAAAAAGCCTGGTCAACGCGAGCAAGCTCGTATCATTGTCGAGCTTGAATCGATCACCCTGGCAAAATGATCGAAGCTCGCGAGCTACTCGTGAGTAATAATTAATTTAATATATATTTATTTACATATACATAAATAAAAAGTAAAAACCCTATAGTCCCTAACTTAAGCTATCTAAAAATCAGAATTGTATAAAATTTTGGAACAAATGAGTTCATTTTCAAACTCTAACGAGTCGAGCGCTCACGAGCAAAAGCAAGTCGAGCTTATCGAGCTTCTCGCGAGCAACTCGATATTTTAACGAGCCGATCATGAGCACGATTATGAAAAGCTCGACGATCACAAGCCGATCACGAGCAGACCTAAAATTCTGACGATCACTCACTGATTCATTAAGCTAAAGCTCAGCTCGGCTCGGCTCATTAACAACCCTAAATCCGGCCGAACGTACTCACTGGCTCCGCCCGTGATTGATACATCATCGTCATAATTCATAATAAGCCTATAACCTTTTCTTCATTATGCAGATTGAAGAATGCTACAACGTCAAACAATTTAAAAAATTACGTAGTAGTTAAGTTTGAGTTGAGTTTTCTCAACTTTAGTTTAGTTTTACAACTTTTCTATGTTTATTTCTCCACTCTACATATATAATACCTAGATTGAGTGATTATTCATAAAATTCAAACTCAAAACTTCATATCACAAATAGCATACCAAACCTTATCGATATCAAAGTATAGTATAACACCAAATTCAAACCTTCAAACTTCAGTTTAATTACTATTTATCAATTTCAAAACTCAACTCTAAACCTTGAGAACTTAAATTCATATCTAAGTTGAGTTTGAAATTGAAGCTCAAACACCATTTACATTTCTATATCTTACACACTTGTAGTATTGTATAAATAGGCGTGCCATTTCAATGATAAAATATACATTTCTAACATACTTTTTTTTTTTTGAAGAATTAAAAATTTCATTCCAAAATAGTGGCATAAGTTATGCCCACTAAAACAGTACAATAAAATGGTCCAACCAAAGACAGAGATACAAAGATCAGATCTCCAACAGATGCACAGTTAAACAAGACGCAAATTCAGCATATCAACACCGAATTAACACTCCTTTCGGACTTATCAACCAATCTGCAAAAGAATATCCCGGATCCATACCTCCTTTTGCTCTCAGCCAAGACCAAACCCTGTACTTTATCCTATCAACCACCTCCCAACATGACAATTTTCCACCTTTAAAGAACTGCTCATTGCTATTTAAGTATTATATATGGTATGAGTTACTCGGGTTTCACCCAACCTCGTTTCAAATCTCCATCTAGACAAATTCCACATTTTTAATCGAATGGCCTTACCAGAGGTTCAAATCAGCCACGATCGCGGGAATATATAGATTGAAAAATTAATATAAATGATAGATACAAACCTCTTTGCAAGTTCGAAAATGTTAGATGAAATATAATTTGACCCGAATCATCATTATCATAATTTCAAAATTATGATAAGCCTATAACCTTTTTCTCTTTATGATACTATTTTTAACAAAAACGTTTCAAAGTTGTATTCCTTTGGACCTGCTGGCTAGTTTCCAAGATCGAACTGTATCCCATTAGTTTTTATAGTATAGCCCCCACATATATAATACAAAGACAAATAATAATTAGTATTTATGTATATACTTACAGCGACATCGATCGATTATAATAGTAGCCTACATTTGTTTTTTGCTACGATACAAAACATACATCCGATAAACATACACCGATAAGCACGCGCACAACATTTCAAGAATACATCAAATTTCAAAGTTTAAACAGATAAATATCAAGAAAATGAAACTTAAGTATCACATTTTGTCCTTCCCAATTGAGCTACAAATATTGACTACTACAGTTCTACTAACAAACTTGTGTTCACTGTTCAGAGGCGGCTTCTATAATTTTGGAATCAATTGTATTGGAGTCTTTGAAAGCATTAACGGCTCGATTATAATAGAGTTAAAACAGATAAATAGTAAATGAGTTTTATATGAATTGAAAAAAATAATGTGTTTGACATTGTTATTGTAGCAACTGAATTATAGTTGCATGTTAAATACAATGCTCGACTTTAACTGAGTTGGTCAAGACTTTATTCATTTTCCTAACAATATGTTGATTTTTTTTCTTTTAAAGAAAACAAAAACTACATGGTAATAATGTAAATTGTGTGCATGCGTGATGCGTCAAACATTTAAAGTGGGAGGTATGGTTTTCCCTGTGTAGTTAAAACATGAATTTTACGAGAATCATACAAAGTTGGGACCATAAAGTAGGTACAAATGTACAGTTTTTTGTGGCTAAAATTATTATTTTATCACAAGTGATACACTCATTTTCTTAGAGATGGTCACCTTGCTTCAATTGATGTGTCATATGTTAACATGCTCGTACATGTAAGTTACTTTTTTCACCATAGACTTGACAATTTCGATCAAGATACACCTTTCTTAAGAACATTTTGTCAGTTCAATTTACGAGCGTGAGTCATTTTTCTTGGACTACTTGCCATTCAACTGGAATTTCATTCTCAATAGACCAATTGTCATTCAATCGTGATTTTCATCATCGTTTGGGTTCAGTTAGTCAATTTAGGTCTTATATATGGATTTAGTCTCCGTCCAATCAATTGGATAATTAATATAAATGAATATTAAACACATATCCAGCATTCCTGCCGAGAGCGGGCTTGTGATCTAGTGTGTTTTAGTTATGATAGATTGAATGATGATTACGTAATGAATGATACGAATGATATATTAGTTCAATTGATGTAATATAATTGTAATAGTGATATTCTCAAAAAAAAAAACCACAAGTTCGAGCCTGTTGGACTTTTTAAATGCTAGGGCGTAAAAAAACACATATCCACAAGTTCGAGCCTAAAAACCTAGCGTGTAGATGAGATGAAATTATGTCAGTATCAGAGCCAATTCTGTCACGATTCAAATTGTGCACAACCCGATCAACACCTAAGTTCGAGCTTTTAATGAATGAAATAAATTGATATCCTAGTATGAGAGCATCCGAGATAAAATCCAACTGGGTATTAAATTTTTACTCGAATGTATTTCCCAAATCGATTGAAACTCCCATGCCTTGGAGTACTCATTAGATATTTAACAAAATTTTACTCATTCAAGAATGATGATGATAGTTCCCAATTGCAGAGGAAAGGACAAAAGTCTCTGTTTTGACACAAGTCATAAATTAACAAAAAGTTGATGACATGAATGATGTATGATGAAGCTTAGGTTGCTTTCAAGCTTCAATAGATATTGCAAAAAACTGATACTCCTACAAAACATGGAGGCAGCATTCGATGTTGATCGTACATTGTTCGTTAGAACCTGTGATTTATGCGCGTTGTTCCATTTATGTACATCCAATGTGTTCTGTTCTGTTCTGTTCTGTTCTGTTCAGTTCATAATTACTCAGTCACAAGATATTTCTTCTGTATAAAATAAATCTGCCCTTTTGATAAGTTTCAAACAAAAAAGAAAAGTAAGGCAAAGAAAATAAAAAATTCTGTCCTTTTGATGCTTCAAGAGTCAGATATACTTATAACAGAACGGCTGATCAATACTCGTACCAGTATATCCATGACCTGCATTTATTGTGCTTCTCCCCTTTTGTTTTCATTCTCGATTCCAATATCCTTTTTTAGCTCGTTTAGATGAAATTTTAAACCATGAAGAGACGCATCTCGATCATCTCCAATTGTGAGTTGTGACCTTGTCGGAAGGCCAAAAAAACTACATGGAAAGAGTGATAATTCTTGTCTTAGAGGTAGTTCATCATAACACTATAGGCGTCTATGTTCAGTCTCATTGAAAGGTAGAACAACATAACCCATAAATCACAAGTGAAATTATATATGGTATAAACTAATACCATTACCGATCTATCGGCTATGTAATGCCTAACAAGGTCCATATAAAGGTCAAATGTGCAATGATAAAATGTTTTCACATACCTAATTGGTTAGGGGTCGTATAAATGTATAACATTTGTTGCGTGTCAGATTTGGTTCCAATAGAAAGCGAATTTGCTATTTCTTGACATAGTGACTATATAATTTGCAATAATAATTGCCTAACGATGTTTTACCAAATACGCACACTGGCCGTAGGTCACATAAATCCGGGGTTTTATCAAATACGCGAAAAAGGGCAAAGAAATTCATGATTTTTAATGTTGAATCACTCTATAAGCTCCACCGTACATACATTTTCAATCATTTATCCATAAACAAACAACAAATCACTGTCAAATTATGTTTCATTACCCGAATAAACAAGTACATGGATGAAGCAGAGCATGATAACGTCGGTTTCCAGTTGAAGAAAAACACAATATTGGGATTAAATTAATTCGTAATTACTTTAGAGACTTTCAAAAATGGAAAAGATATCATTGTCTATTCAAGTAGTGTCCTCCAAGGCATTATTTTTGCCTAGAATCATAGTACAGATATTTCAGCAATTAATTGTTTTCTTTCTTAATCAAGTGGTTGATTAGTTATTTAAATGCATGCATAAAATTATTAATTTATGGATTTGGGGCCATTTGGCAGTGACACCTTACAAATTGCTTTGTTGTTTTGTGTATATGTTCATGTGGTACATTTGTTGTTGTAGTAGTTGTGTTGGATTTTAGTTGAATGAACTTGTGTGAGATGCCTAATTTGGGTTTTGTGGTATGGCCAAATGAGGGAAAAGATTTAGCAAACAATGGACAAATATATGCAATTTGCCACACTAACTTTGAACTTAGTGTGATTTGCACCCTCATATTTAAACTTGGGTTGCTTAAGGAGAGGGGAGGGTACGCAAAAAAAGGGTCAATTTATGAATTGACCCGGTCAGAGAGTACCCGCTTTAAGAATGTCCAGTACCAAAGTCACTCAATGGGGTTGAAGAATCAAAAGTTTAGATTTTAGCGTCATTTACGAAAGGAAAAGGCAAATTGTATCGAAGTTGAAATTTCACGGAGCAAATTGCATATCAAGGCCAAATTGCAAAAGGATCCAAACTTTATGGAAAAGTTGCACTTACGAAAACTTTTATGGTTATTTTTTTGCACAAATAATCGAACTTTGGGGGCATATTGGTTTTCCATGATAATTAAAAGAGCAAGATTTAATTTTCTAAACGATGGTAAAATTCATATCACATTAAAACTAGTCCGGGTGGGTGTGTTAAATATTTGGATATGAGATACATGCACCCTGTTTGGTATACCACTAAAAACTACTATTCATCCGTTAAAATGTTTCAGGGTATTTGTTTTGTATCTTCTACAGTAAAAAATTTAACTCAATTTTTTTTCCCACTAAACAATCATCATTATCTTTCTACCATACTCTTACTTCCTTTTTACTTTTTCAATCAAACTAAGGCCATCTCTAGCAGTTGCAACTCACTCAGTCCCAAAATCTCTGCCACGTCAGCATTCCACTTACTGCAACTCACTTTGCAACTCTCCACACTACTCCAACAGTGAAGCCCAAAAATTATTTTCTTTTCACATTTCTTTCAAACTTGATTTTTCATTTCATTTTCTTTTCTCATTTCCTCTTAAACTTTATTATTAAATTTATTAAAATATTGTTAATTAATTATAACAAAATCACATTATTTTTTTAAAAATATATTACTTGAAAATAAAAATTACATTACTTAAAAAAATTACAATACTTGAAATTGAAAATTACAATAATTGAAATGAAAATTACAACAATTGAAATACTACATTCTACAAGTGTGGTTTTAAATTCAAATAATATGTATTTTAAATTTGAGAAGTAATGTATAAGTATATTTCTATTGCTACATATAATTATTATCATATGGAAATATTCAAGAAAAAATGAAAAATAATAAAAAAGAGGAAAGAAAACAAGAAAAGAGGAAAGGAAACAAGAAACGAGGAAAGAAAAAGAAAGAAAACAAGAAAAGAGGAAAGAAAACAAGAAACGAGGGAAGAAAACAAGAAAAGAAATGAAAACAAAAAAAAAATAAAAAAGGGGCAAATGCCCAGCGTTGGAGCGATGGGCCTCGCGCTAACCGATTTGGGACTCGGTTTTGGACTCTGCTGGAGAAGGCCTAAGGCCATCTCCAGCAGTTGCAACTCACTCAGTCCCAAAATCTCTGTCACATCAGCATTCCACTTACTGCAACTCACTTTGCAACCCTCCACAATTCTCTACTCCAACAGTGAGGTCCAAAAATTATTTTCTTTTCACATTTCTTTCAAACTTAATTTTTCATTTCATTTTCTTTTCTCATTTCCTCTTAAACTTTATTCTTGAATTTATTAAAATATCGTTAATTAATTATAACAAAATCACATTATTTTTTTTAAATATATTACTTGAAAATAAAAATTACATTACTTAAAAAAACTACAGTATTTGAAATTGAAAATTACAATACTTGAAATTGAAAATTATAACAATTAAAATACTACATTCTACAAGTGTGATTTTAAATTCAAATAATATGTATTTTAAATTTGAGAAGTAATATATAAGTAAATTTCTATTGCTACATATAATTATTATCATATAGAAATATTCAAGAAAAATGAAAAATAATAAAAAAAAAAATAAAAGTAGAAAAGAGGAAAGAAAACAAGAAAAGAGGAAAGGAAACAAGAAACAAGGAAAGAAAAGAAAGAAAACAAGAAAAGAGGAAAGAAAACAAGAAACGAGGGAAGAAAAGAAAGAAAACAAGAAAAGAGGAAAGGAAACAAGAAACAAGGAAAGAAAAGAAAGAAAACAAGAAAAGAGGAAAGAAAACAAGAAACAAGGGAATAAAACAAGAAAAGAAAAAAAAAAAGAAAAGGGGGCAAATGCCCAACGCTGGAGCGCTGGGCCTCGCGCTAGGAGTCTGAGCCAGAGTCCCAAACCGATTTGGGAGGTTTGAGAATCTGCTGGAGATGGCCTAACAATCCCAAACCAATCAAATAACCTTAAAAAATATCAAAGACATCACTTCATTATTACACACTCTATATAAGAACCCTATAGACCCTATAAGTTTTTAACTCTATTCCAAACACCATTTTTTATAACTCACATTTAACTCAGTTACTATTCATCAACTAAAATTTTTTCTTTAACTCACTTTTTAACTCTATACCAAACAGTCGGATGGTTTTTCCATATTTATTCAGAAAAAAGAAATATGTTTTTCATAAGAATTTCAAATATTGAATTTAAAAATAATTGAATGATTGTACTTCTTTAGCTTTTTTAAAAATCTTGTCTACCTTTATTAATCCTGTAGCTGTTTTGAACAAAAACTAAGAGCTTCGAAGCCTGTTTGATGTCGCTGAATCTCCACTAGTAGATAAAATAACATACTCCTAAGTCATAAGTACTTTGGTTTTCAAACGGAAGACTACTAGTCTACATATCATGTATGAAACCCTTTCTTTATTGAGAATACTTCAATTCTAGGTGAGACGGGTAACATCAATATTTAATTACATACATCGTATATGTTCACCTACGAAGATTATACATGATTTGTAAAATCTTTTGGAAGTTATTATATTTATACCACTAACAAAATCAAAAACAAAACATCATCAGACTATAAAACTATGTAAAAACGAACTATATATCTTCTTAGCTAGTCTCTATCTAATTAAGGTGATTGGTACGTCTCATTCTTGAAATGAACACTAGGCCCAACCCTTTTAATCACCTCTTTAAGTTGATGTTATCTTACTTGAATTGGAAAAATAATCACTGGATAATGTGTGTATGTCCTCCAAAGTACATTCTTCCAAGGCAATCAAACTAACCAAAACCGCTAATTCATGTTGTCGCCATGCTTTCTCACTTTCTTCTTTCCAAATCAAACATATTTGTTATCTAGGTTCGTGTATGTTTGGTAAAACGTACTAATACGGTAGTTGATAAATGATTAACATAGTACTTTTTCATGTTATACACTAGGGTGTGAACCAGCCAATTCGAGTAGATTTTGTACCTTACCGAGTTCATAGTCGTGTCTACAGATCCATCACGAGCTCAAGCTCGAGCATTGTCAATCTCATTCAGACACCTATCATGCACTTAACCACTCATCTTATTATTTATATCATACTTAGAATACAATGTAATGGAAAATTATTACCAATACCAGGTCTATCATTAACTCATAGACCATGTGGTGGAGAATGATCCACATCACTCCACATAAATATTTAAGTGTGCGACATGCCCATTAAATAAGTGATATGGATCAATCTCCACCACATGATCTATGAATTAATTGATACACCTGGTCTAGGTAATAATTTCCCACTGTAATCATCTAATTAAGTCACTAATAAGGTCACGTAATTAAGTACACTATAGCTAAATTCCCTACACGAAACCATAATGGTTATGAAAACCACTAGCCCATCATGCTTTATGGTCCGATAGTCTCCACCACATATGCAAAGTTACACATTAATTAAGCCAGAAAGGTGTCGAGAAAAGTGTGGTTAAGAGAAAAATCAGCACCAAACTAAGCTTAACTTTGTAATTACTGTTTTTAATACTGTGTTTGATCGGACAAATCAAGCTTGTTTCATGGTGGTTGTTGCAAAAAAAACATAGGCATTGTGCTGTCATGTGATATTTAACAACAAAATCACTAACACATGACCCAAATTAATAATTTAGTTTGGTGGCTTACAATGGAGGGCCCTTTGCCGTGTTGAAAAATTACCAAAATAATTGATAGTAACATTTTAATTGTTCGATCAAGTACGCATAATTCTTAATACCTTTTTGATCAAGCAAGCGCAACAATTGTATCATTAAGAAATCGTTACATCATTTGTTCAATGCCAAACTGCCAAGATAGTTTTGGCCCAGTAGCTGGTTGTGAACTCCTTAAAAGTTTGTTCGGGAACATTTCTTATACTTTTATTTTCAGGACATCTTTTAAAGGAAAAGGAAATTAAAAAGAAAAAAAAAAAAAAGAACAGAACTTGTACCTAAGAGGTACATTGGTTGGTGGTGGTGGAGGTGTTGAAGACTACCTACCATTTGTTCCTGATGTGCTTCGTTACCAATTATTGAATTTTGTTTATAAGTGTTTTTGCATGTATCGTATTAATTACAAAATTAGAAATCTTATCATGCTACATATTTGGCTTCAACAATAAAAATATTTTTTTGAAATGGCAACAAATATATCAAGAATTCCAACCAAAAATTTACAAAAACATAAAAAATGCTTGAAAATAAAAATATTAACATAGTTAATGTAACGCTCCAGATATGAAAGATATTTTAAAGTTTAAACAAGCCGATATATCATCATACCAGTGGATGATACATTTATTTTTGACAATTTATTTATAAAAAAATCAAATTTAATGAGTTGTTTGACAATCAAGTAAGAACTATGTCAATTCAATATTCACGAGTTTTCATGTCCGTCTTACAATTATATACCTCGTCAATTCACCATTTTACTCCCATAAAACGAGTTCTATTTCTCTATTAAAAAGACCTTGTTAATTTTTTTTTATGTAAAACAACTTATAAGTTATAAGAATCTTTGCTAGTATTAATAAATTTAGTATTGGGAATATGGAAAGTTTTTCGGTACAAACTAGTAATGATAAAGTTTCGTGGAGAATTACGCGTGTTGTTTTGTGGGACTAACATATCAATTAGGTACAAACTACCGACAATCATGCTGGTTCGTTAGCACCTCTAAAACAGGCTAGAAGCCTAGAACAATTTATAGTGAGATTATGGTTAACAGCTCCAAAGCCAAGTTGGGCACATCTTTTCTCCGTACATTGTCCTGGATACCTTTACACGTAACCCCAACCCCTCTTACATAAATTAATAATATAATTAAATTAATCACAAAACTCCATAATTTTAAAATTTTAGATGAGATGAAATTATATCGTGGTTAAAATACTACGACTTGCATCACTTGAATTACAAACTCCATGAAAACAATCTCCATCTTATATTAAATTTGCACTCAAACGAAATATTGGTAAATAAATACATTTCAGGTGAAACGTTATAAACTCAAACGGAATATAAATGAATACATTTCCCGTCTCTCTACAAGTTCGAATCGAATTGCAGATAAAAAAAATTCCCCATACCCACCCCCCACCCATCCCTGAAACTTTTATAAATCCCAAGCTTCCCACCATCTCCATTCACACATTTCACACTTCCAACCCAATTCCTCTTCTTCATTTCTTCTCCATCAAGACAAGACACTCCAAGAGTGTACAACAATTGGTGCATAGCGTGCACCTCTGATGAGGGAATTGGAAAATTCAAACGATCTCGATCTTCTTCTCTTCTCTAATTTTTACCTGTCCTTAATCATAATATGGAGAGTCCACATGTTTACCATCACGGTGGCGAATCACGGCCTTCACTCGGCTTCCCGCTCGGAACTGCGCTCTTGCTCGTCGTGATTTTCAGCCTCAGTGGGATTTTCTCCTGCTGCTACCATTGGGATAAGCTCCGCCGTACTCTCTCTCTTGATGCCGATCTAGAAGCCGCACAGGACCACCTGGCCTCGCCGTCGAAGCTCAAGGCCTCGACCACGGTATGTATGATTTTTTTTATCTCCATCAAAAATATTGAAGATATAAAAAAGTTTGAAATCTATTCATTTATTTAAATTCTCGTTACGAGTAAATCTAATTTGTTAGAGACGAATTGTTCAAAAAGGTCGCATAGTGGTGAATTTTTTGAATTGGGTGATTTATTTCCTACTGTACTCACACGGTTTACGACTTTGGTTTACGCCTCTATTATCTAAAAGTTTAGATATCCCATCAAACAAGAGATAAATCGCTTCGAGATCAAATGTTTCTCAATTGGGAGTGAAATGGTATTTCTAAATTAAGCACTCCATTCAAAGAATGAAACAGTTTTACTCATGTATGTAATTTCACTAATGTCTGGGGGCTAATTGCAATATTGAAAACTTCGGGGGTCACAGGTAAATATCTGAGGCTTAATTGCACTCATTTAAAGAAATTCGGTTATTTCAGGAGTTAAAATGCTGAGCTACTATACCAAACAATAATGTACATATTCTTTTTATGGACGTTCCACGAAACTAGTTCTATTTCAAAAATATCAAAAAATTACAACCACTAACTCCTACTAACTTAACTATCTCTTACTTTTTTATTCTTTATTATTATATATTTTATCTCTCATATATTTTACATTTTTTATCATTTCTCTCCCAACAACAAATGTTTATTGACTTTTAGTGCGAAAATTAATGAGACTAATTCTTTGGGATGGAAGGAGTACTTGATACCGTTTGATATGGAAACAAATCAAAATTAAATGGTTATAGACGGTTCATACTGAAATAGAATTTCTAAACTAAACACTCACTTTGAATAATTATTACTTCATAATATTGCACAAATATCTACAAGTTAGAGATTTTAGATAAGCTTAAACTCTACAGTTATTATTAACGAACTAATGAGGTATTCGAATTTGTATTAACAGGACATGAAGCAGCAAAAGAATGAGAGTTTGCCGGTGATAATGCCAGGGGATAAGATAGCGAAGTTCATTGCAATGCCGTGTCCGTGTCAGCCGCCGCGAGAGGGCCAGGTTATCGTCGAGATCCAAAAGCCGCCACCGAAGCCGCCGAGAATCGTCGCCCCGCTTTACTGATCCATCAATCGCCCTCCGGCTGGGCAGGGCCCACAGTACTAGTGAAAGTCAGACATCAGTTACTTGTAGCAATTTAATTCCTCCATCCATGTATATAAATTACTACGTCCCAAATTTCCATTAATCTTGTTTTTTCCCCTAATTTCCACCTAGACCCATACCTATATTAATTTTTATAATTTCTCAGATAAATGTGAAAAATCTCCATCCTTTTGTACTTCCATTACATACCTCATTTTGAGTTAATGCAGAGTTGTTATTTCAGTTGAGTTTTATACTATTTTTAATAAATGAGCTGAATTAGCAAATACTTATATTAAAGTCAGTTGAACTCTCATCTTTAGATTTAGAGGTAACTTATCAATGACTAATCATCTAGAAGCTAACATCCATCTTATCAGCTTCCCATAAAAAGTTTAAGTTTGCAAATTGCAAACATTTTATAATATTTTCACAAGCACTTTTTGAATTGATATCTTTAAAACAAGTTGAATCGGTAGTAAATACTCCTACACCACCCCGATGGATATGTCTAGAATTGACATATGATGGTGAAGATACATCGAACTGGCTGGAGATAGACTCTAGATTGTTCGTATCCAAAGATCAATATGGTCCAGCCAAGTTCAAGTCATACGAAACAGTGTGAAAAGGCTTGTAACAGTTCAAAAAGAGCTGGAATTTATTGGTGCGCAAAAGATTCCATTCCTTAGTACAGAAAGCAACCTATGATGTGCATTGTGATCTTTTGGTACGAGTTGAGGATTCTATTCAACTATATCCACTCACGGTAACTTTCGGATAGTGATATTATTGGAGCCCAACTTCTCAATACAATGCGTGAACTTAATTTGACTGGTACTCAGAGCTCGGCTCAGATCATTAATATAAGCAAATATGTAGTTCAAACTAGAAACACACAGTAATAATTAATAAACTCGAGTTAGAATCAGGGCAGAGAATATACCTTTGGTCACAAGTTCAAACCCCACTGTGACTTAAGCCTTCTGAGCCTGGATTATGTGATTTCAGTCTTATTCACTACAAGAAAAGTCGGTTTTAGGGACGGAAATTAGGGACGGATAATATCCGTCCCTAATTTAGGGACGAATCGGCGAGTTTAGGGACGGATTAGGGACGGATAGGCCTATCCGTCCATAAGCCGTCCCTAATCCGTCCTTAATTAGGGACGGATTACATAATCCGTCCCTAATCCGTGCTTAATTAGGGACGGATTATGTAATCCGTCCCTAATCCGTCCCTGTTTTAGGGACGGATTTTTTATCCGTCCCTAAAACAGTTGACCTGGAAAAAAAACAAAAAAAAAAAAATTTTTTTAGGCTTAGGGACGGCTTAGGGACGGATAAATATCCGTCCCTAAAAGTCGAGTGTACATAACAGAACACGGGCAGTTTCTTCTTATTTCTTCCTTTCTTCTTCTTTCTTCCTTTCTTCCCCCAATTCGTCCCAAACATTTTCCGGCCAAATCTCGACGATTCCGGCCAATCTTGGTCTCGTTTCGAAGCTCGTCGGACAAGGAGCTCGGATTGTGCATCAATTTCAACTTTCATCCGCTATTTTTTCCGAAATTGAAGGTATTTTGGCTAAAACCCTTACTTTTTAAAATTTGGGAATTTTATGAATTTCGACTAGTTTGATCAATTGGATTGTTATAGGAAGTATGTAGTAGATAATTTAGCTTATATTACGTATTGGGTTAGCTTTGAGGTGTGAAATTGATATATTTATTGTGAAATTGGATTGCTAGTATGATGTTACTATTATTGTAATTGTGTAGGGTATTTACTTAGCTATTTTCAGATATCATTACTAGGATTATGAAGATTTAATTGTGTGTTTGGAGACAATTTGGTGATTTTGGTGATTTTAATATAATTTTGGAGTATTAACATAAAACAATCAATAATATTTTCATCTACAATTTGTAATGTTAATAGATATATGGAAGTTTAACTACTAGAAAATTGAATTGTAATCAAAATGCATGTAATTCATTACCAATTGTTACCGTATCATAATTAAAAATGTAATTGTAATTGTAATGAAACTAAATACGTAATGGTATAAATGTTATAACTACCAAAGGATTGAATTGTAATAGTAAAATGCATGTAATTCATTATCAATTGTTACCGTATCATAATTAAAAATGTAATTGTAATTGTAATGAAACTAAATACGTAATTGTATAAATGTTATAAATCTAATAAATTGAGACGCAGGTTAATTGTTGAATTATGAATCCCGATCGTTCATGGATGTACCGTCGCACTGTTAATGGCAGAATTCAATCTAGTTTTGTGGAAGGGGTTGAAGCCTTCATTGCTTTTGCACTTACACAGACTACTTGTTTGAGTCGGGGGATGATGAAGTGCCCTTGCAATGCGAACAAATGTAGGAATAGACAATTTTTGCCTCCTAGAACGGTAGTCGAGCACTTGAAACGTAAGAGGTTAAGTCGAAAGTATGAGGTATGGTGTTATCATGGTGAGGAATCAATACCGTTCATGGACTATGGGAGTATTCCTAAGCGTAAAAGAAGGAAGCAAAATGTGATGGGTAGTACTCAAAATACGTCCACATCTGATGCTAATCCTGATCATGAGAGGATTGAGCAAATGGTGTATGATGTTGCGGGTCCAGAGTTCATGGACACCGATCGGGATGTGGAGGAGCCACCGAATTCCGAGGATCAGGTGTTCTTTGACTTGTTGGAATCATCAAAGAAGCCAATTTGGTCGGGGTGTCAGAAGCACACTGAGCTGTCTTTGTTGTCTCGGCTAATGAGTTGTAAGGCCGAGGGTGGCCAATCTGAAGTGAGCTTCAATAACGCATACAATTGTTATCGAGTGTTGCTCAACTAAACCTAGTACCCACCAACTTTTACCAAGCGAAGAAAAAGATGCGGGGTTGGGTTGCCTATGGTAACCATAGGCGTTGTCGGATATGTGCATGATCTATTGGGGAGGATGTAGATCTCTTGAAGTGCAAGTTTTGTGGTAAGGACCGCTATAAGCGTTACAAGGAGGGCTTCAAAGAACGCGAAGAAAAATCTCCCACATAAGAAAATGTGGTACTTCCCTCTAGCACCTCGTTTGAAGAGGTTGTACGCTTCAAGTGCTTGTGCTGATAAAATGCGTTGGCACAAGGAGAGAGTAAGGGAGGCGGATGCAGTGGGTATAATGGAGCACCCATCAGACTCACCGGTTGGCACAAGGAGAGAGTAAGGGAAACGTGACAAGGCAGACTGGTTGGCTGCGATACATATACGGGCCCGCTCCAGAGTAGAGTACGTTAAGAAGGACGACTCAATTACCAACTCGTACCAAGAAGAGGTTGTTGATGAAACAGCGAGAAATGTAGTACATGCTCCTGATGAGTACATTGAGCTGCATGAAGACCAATATGTAGACTTAACCACGGGCGAGGAGGACGAGGGTATGTGTATACTGGTGGTTCTTGATTACAACTTGTTACTACAACTTGTTATATATGCTTTATTAAGTGTCTATTATATATGTTTTACCTGCCAATTCATCTCGTCTTTCTTACTAACACTTGTTGTATGAATTTGCAGATGCCGAGACATAGGAGGTCCACATACCGTCCACCGGCCATTAGTGGTACTAGTAGTGGTCTTGATGCGGGTAGCCCTTCGGGGGGCTATGACATTGGCGGGAGTTCACAGTCACAGGTGCCTGAGACTCCCACTGGTTCGAGCGTGGGGACGTCACCCATGTTTGCTGACTTATCCTCCGACGGGTGTCCCTACACCGTTCTGACACCCGGTGCTAGTTGGAATGGGAAGCGGTTTTGTTCGAGCACGGAAGAAGTAAGTATTATGCATTTGTAGAACATAACTTCAGATAATTACTAAATGTTACATGAATATACTAATAAAGGTTGTTTCATGTCTATCTCATTTATAAGCTTTGGCTTTGTGGGTGCCTCCGAAAATCTTGGTAAGATTATAAGACTTCGAAGGGAGAAGCCGGGTGAAGGAGGGGAGAAGTGGTCTACGCTCCCGGAGAGGATGAAGCATCATTATTTTGATGAGATGCGGGTAAGCTTAAATGTTACAAAGCTTTATCCATGTTCTTTGACTTGTTGTGCTGATTTCGTGGTATGTTAGCCACTGTACTTGGGTGATATGTTAGTCACCATTGTGTTAGTAAATTTTAGGACAATTTGAGTGGTATGTTAGCCAATGTACTTGGGTGATATGTTAGTCACCATTCTTGAACTTGTTGTCTTTGATTTCGTGGTATGTTAGCCATGTGCTTGGGTGATATGTTAGTCACCATTGTGTTAGTAAATTTTAGGACAATTTGAGTGGTATGTTAGCCAATTGCTTGGGTGATATGTTAGTCACCATTCTTGAACTTGTTGTCTTGATTTCGTGGTATGTTAGCCATGTACTTGGGTGATATGTTAGTCACCATTGTGTTAGTAAATTTTAGGACAATTTGAGTGGTATGTTAGCCATCGTAATTGAGTGATATGTTAGTCAACGTCTTTCACAATGTGTTGATTTCGTGGTATGTTAGCCATCGATTGGGTGATATGTTAGTCACCATTACTAAACTTGTTGTGCTGATTTCGTGGTATGTTAGCCATTGTACTTGTGTTTACTTTAAATTCCAGCTTTCATTAATCTATTTGGGCTTGCTACTTATGGAAATGTTGTAGAAGTACTACTTCATTCCCAATGCCCTCATTCCCCAACTGTGCCTGCTTTTAGACCGTTGAGTGTTATAAGAGGATGGTTTGCAACATGAAAGCCTCCGGTAAAGCCGCAGTGGATGGGGGATGATGAGTGGGCACGTTGGCAGGAGTACTGGAGAGATCCTTTGGTCATGGACATGGCGGAGAAGAACAGAGCGAACCGGTTGACTGAGGCGCGAGATGGTACAGGCACCTCACTACAAGAAAACTTGGAAAAAACGACGTTATGGGGCGACGGATTTTATCCGTCGCCCCATAACTACGGATCGGTAAACTGGGCGACGGAATCTATCCGTCGCTTCATGACGGATAATAGTTATCCGTCGCTTATTAGCGACGGATAACTTATCCGCCGTCGCTAACTTGGCGACGGATAACTATTTATCCGTCGCCTAAGTTTGATTTTTATTAAAAAAAAGAAATTTTTTTTTTAAAAGCTGGCGACGGATAGATTATCCGTCGCCTTATAGCGACGGATACCTATCCGCCGCCATTTAACGTCGACGGATCGGCCGATTTGACACGTGTCCGCTGCCCGTAATTTCCTAATTGACGAGAGAGGCAGAGCCTCATTTTCTTCATCTTCTCCCTTCTTCTTCCTCATTCTCTTCTTTTCCTCTCTTCGGTTTCCGATGAATTGTTCGTTATTCCGGCCAATCTTGGTGCCTAATCGAAGCTAGTGGGACAAGGAGTTTGTTTCTTCGATCAATTTGATTTCTACCGATTAATCAAGGTATTTGGCTAAAACCCTAGTTTTTTAAAATTTGGGGATTTTGTTTATTTTGATTAATTTGAGAAATTATATGTATATATGATAAGTATGTAGTAGTTAGTTTAGTTAATTTGATCAATTATATGTAATTTGTTCAATTTGATAGTTAGTTTAATTAATGATATGAATGTATGTAGTATGTTAAGTTTGGTATGTATGAATGTATGTAGTTAGTTTGATTTGTGTGTTAAGTATATATAGTTAGTTTAGTTAATTTGATATGTTTGTTAAGTATAGAAGTATGTAGTTTTGATTTGATAAATTTGTATGTTAAGTATGTAATTTGATATGAATATATGTAGTAATTCGATATGTATAGAGTAATTAGTTAATTTGATATGTATGTTAAGTATATAATATATGTACTAAGAGGTTGAAATGGTTATTATATATGTCCAATTTTGTAACACATCGAACACTTAATTAATAATTAATTTATAAGGAACATATAATAATTAACAATTAACCTCTACAATCTTCTTATCCAATTGGAATCGATCTAATAAATTAAATACGATCTAATCAATTGGAACGCGTCTCGGGTTAAAAATAAAGTAAACAATGAATTCCGACTGCTCATGGATGTACGATCGCATGCGGTAAATGATGTAGTTTCTAGGAGTTTCAGAGAAGGGTTAAAGGTTTCATCTCGTTTGCCATGGGACATCCGGTTTGTGCAATTGGGGGTTGATAAAGTGTCCTTGACATTGAAACTCATGGAAACAAGCAATTTATGACGCCTCCAGCAGTATTCGAGCACTTGCGACGTTATGGATTCATGCCTGAGTATCATGTATGGATTCATCACGGTGAGGAAGCACCGTCCATGGCATACCTCCACGGGAGGGAGAGGCGGGGTTTGGGGCCGCCTATTGAGTGCCTTTCTACTTGTCGGAACATGTGCCGGGTGGATGGGGAGGAGGATGTAGATCTGTTGGAATGCAAGTTACGTGGTAGGGAGCGTCACAAGTGATGAGGAGGGGTGCATGAGAAGGAGGAGTTTCATCCGTTTTGTCTCTAAGCTTGTATAACTAGTAATCATTAGTTGATATATATATGAAACCAAACATTATGGTAAAATTGAAGTGATGTAACTTATATTATGTAATGCCTTAACAATTGGTCAAGCTAATATAACTTATATTACGTAGCAATTGATTGAATTATTGTGAAATTGATTTATTACCGTAAATGAAAGACCTCGATCTAATGAATTCAAACGTGTCGTTATTATCTAATTATTCAATGAATACCGATCGTGGATGGATGTATTGTCGCATTTCTCAATGGCAGAGTTCAATGGAGTTTTCTGAAAGGGGTTGAAGGTTTCATTGAATTTGAAATGTCAAATATGGCTTGTGTAAAGGATGGGTTGATAAAGTGTCCTTGTGCAATGAAACAAAGGTAAAAGCAATACGTGACTCCTAAAGTGGTAGTCCAAGACTTGAGGAAAATGGATTCCTTCCTGTCGGTATGGAATCATCATGGTGAGGAAGCAAAGACCGCCCAATACATATGACCAATACGCATAACGTGGAAGGAAGAGAAAATGAACAAGTCGGGAACAATCCCAATCAAGGCGATGCTATTCGAGCTCGAACAAATGGTGTACGATCTTTGCGGGGAGGAGTTCAGGGACACAACCAACACTGAAACCGAGGTGGAGGTGGAGGAACCACCGAATCCCGAGGATCAGTTGTTCTTTGACTTGTTAGAATCATCAAGGAAGCGGTTTACCGGTGTAAGCTCACCGAGTTGTCTTTGTTATCTCGGCTAATGAGTTGTAAGGCTAATGGCCGAATCAAACGAGCTTCAATGAATGGGTTGGCGTAATGTTGGACCTTTGTCTGAAGAAAACCTAGTTCCCACCAACTTTTACCAAGCGAAGAAAAGATGCGGATTAGGGAAATGTGGTAACCATAGGTTGTCCTAAAATGTGCATGATATCGTGGTAACCTCTCGGCGAATCGATGTCCGTGACGTTGCTTGACCAACAGCGTAACCGCATCCTGGCCCGATACACGGAAGGGCCGTTCACCACCTTGGGAGGCGATCTCATATCGATTATTATCAATCGGTGCGTATATATGTGTTTTGCAATCTAGCATTACGTGTATGTATGAAGTCTCTCCGCTCTATTACTTGTAGATGATAAATTGTTGACTAGATCTGGTTTGATTCAGTGGCACGGGAGGTGACATCCAAGTATGCCATCTTCAAGAAGGCCAAGGCGGGGTATGGACCGATTGCCGGCCTCGCCTATTGCGGTATGTTTATGTTGCTTAAAGTTCATATTTGTACACTATTACAAGTTACTTTTTAAAAGCGAATCGATCATTATATCTGCTATTTACGATTTCAGTGAGGTTGATGCTCGTGTGGCGGCAGGGAGGACGAGACGGTGATGTGTTGTCAATGAACAAGTTGACAACATCTTCCTAGAGGTCAACAAACCGGACAAGAAAGGCGAATATATGGACTCGGAGCCTCGGTTTGCATCTGGCTAGTCCGGCGTGCTCCTCATCATCATCCCAGATCCAGACGTCCGGTTTACACAGGACTGTGTCTCGAAATGGTGCGATCAGAGTCGAGAACATGTTGCTCGGCTAACTCAAGAGATGGAGCAACAAAGGGACGAGATGGAGCAACAAAGGGACGAGATGGAGCGCCGCGACCGAGAACGAAGGGAGGAGAACGAGCGCCTTGATGAGATGGAGCGATTCATGTCCAGCCCGCCATCACCCACCCCCACCCGTCGATAGCTAGTTATGTATCCGTATGTTCGGATTTTTTCATATTTACACATGTTTGGATAATTTCTCCATTCAATATTACTTTTTTATTCATTGAAACATTTTCCGTATTATTGATTTATTATCGAACATTATATTGATTAAATAGGTGAACTACGAAAAATAGGGATTAATATGAAATAAATAGTGACGGAAGTAGTGACGGAATTAGTGACGGAATTCACAGTGACGGAATTAGTGACGGAATTTCAAATTCCGTCACTAGTCCAATTAAAATATTTAGCGACGGATAGGATCTATCCGTCGCTAAATATAGCGACGGATAATCTATCCGTCGCTATATTTAGCGACGGATAGATCCTATCCGTCGCTAAATTTCGGAATTAAAAAAAAAAATAATTGGTCAATCCGTCGTCCAATCCGTCGCGAATTGGACGACGGATTGTTATCCGTCGCCACAGCTCCAGGGGGGCGACGGATTTTCTATCCGTCGCCCGATCCGTCGCCCTGGCCTGTAGCGACGGATCTATCCGTCGCTACAGGCCAGATTTTTTGTAGTGCCTCTAGGCATCATTATGGGTCGCGGGCTGTTGTTACAGACCGCCAGATGTCGGTTAGTATATATGTTATTTCTGACTTGCAATATGATTTGTACTTATATTTTTTTGCTTTCATTTCTAACAACTTTCTACTTGTTTGCATGTTCTTCATCTCCATGCCGGGGAGCCCACTACTGCTCTTCACCACTTCATGAAGGCAAAAATGAAGAATGGCATGTGGACTGATCCTAGGGCCGAGCAAATTGGGGTATGTTTCTTTGTTAAGGTTCACATTTATATTTGTGTATATTATGGCTCGAGCGTATCTTCCTAAAACTGTATCTCATTTCGTATGCACTACACTATTGTAGACTGAGGTGGAGCGGATTATGGAGGAGAGGATGATCGATGGTCATGAACTCACAATTCGAGAGCAGGACCAAATATTCTTCCAAGTTAATCCGATGGATGCTAAGGGTCGAGTGTATGGGCTCGGCAGTTTGGGTCCTTCATTGACACCCGGCGGTAGCTTATCCGCCCCTAATGGTCACAGCCATTAGAGACGGATATTATCCGTCTCTAATGGTGTTTGACCATTAGGGACGGATAAAACCCGTCCCTGGTTAGGGACGGATAATAATGGTTAGAGACGCCCGTTTTAAGGACGGGCGTCCCTATCCGTCCCTAACGGATTAGGGACGAATCGGCAAGGGTTTAGGGACGGATAAATCCGTCCCTAAACCTGATTTTTCTTGTAGTGATTGCGTGAGCCTGTTGGGTTTACCCGATGGATTATGTGATTTCAGTCTTGTTGTGTGAGCCTGTTGGGTTTACCCGGTGGATTATGTGATTCCAGTCTTATTGCGTGAGCCTGTTGAGTTTACCCGGTACACATTTGAAGGGTAGCGACTGTGGGTTTTCAACGTAATTAAAAAAATTAGATTTCGAAATTACATAAAAACACACAGTAGTTGAATGGATACAAGTGATATACAATTCAACACTTAAATGAGTACTTAATTAGTAAGTGATATATTTGATCCCACACTTAAATGTGTTTTGGATGCCAAACCTATATAGAATTGTCCATACTACTAGACGAGTATTATACAAGTCGATCGAGCCATATTTGACTTGATAGGTTACCGAGCTTCAATCACATCTACAACTCAGTTTGATTAAGTCTAGCTGAAGACACGTTAAATATCGATTCACATCTCACCATTACTTTCAAACTCAAATCACCATGGCACTATGTATCAACTTCATGAAATATTACAGATATTTTATAGTGGAGATTAATCAAGAAAAATATCGAAAGTGGAACTTACCAAAACTGTGGGCTTTCCATAATGGGAAATCATTTTGAAATATAATGAAAACTAGTGGTCCAATTACTATATAATCCCTCAATTTCAGAAAAAGTGTTACATTTTACTATTAATTATTGCGTTGATTAATTCTTTCTTAAACGATATTAATAAATAAATTATTAAAATTATATAAAGAAAATTTAGTAATTAAATTTTTATTATATGATTTTATTAAATTATTTACTATTATCGTTTATGAGTAATTTGTAATCAAACTCGAAGACAGTTGACCGGTTAAAGTTAAAATGTAACAATTTTTCTGAAATGGAGTGATTATTTAATAACTATAGTACAATTAAGAGTCCTAAGAAACCATTGACCCAGCGTATATTGACCCAGCATATATGAGCTAATCTTATCAGATGGTTGACAGAATATGATACAAATGCTCCTTAATAATTTAATTAACTTCCATGCTTATGGATATACCCTAGCATGTACTATGTTTTACATTCCCAAAGTGATTATGTTATGTCTGAAAAACATGTGGCTACAAGCTGAGACAAAATGTGTGTGTATATTGATTCTAGTAGAATTTTCTAAATTCAAATTGAGTTTTATTAAATTTTTATATTTTTTAACCTCTTTACAATATAATATTTTACTTGAATTAATATATTATCAACTTTAAAAAATTCAAAAATAGAATGTTGTTGCATTAATATTCATCCACTTTGAACTTTAACTCTAATTGTATTTTGAATCGAAATCCAAACTCTCTCAATTAATCCAAAGTGAAAACCATTGCCAAAATCAAGAACAAAATTTTAAGCAATACACATGTCTTAGAACATGTCAGGCACCTTCACCAATTTTTAAAGAATAAAGTTGAATTAGAATCAGATTCGTATTAATTATCTTGTCAAGTGTTCTTGACGCTTCTAATTCTGATTATTTTTTCCAGGTGACGACAGAGTATAAAGATTAAATTTGCTGACGTTACGATTTCAGGTTCAAATTATAAAGGTGTTTTTTTAGTGATACCTCACTTGCAATGAAAACGACGAGATATATACTGAACAGCTAATTAAGCACATCTTTTTACAATTCTTTTTTGTTTAAATTAAATGTGTAGTATTTAAGATTATTGTACGGTACAATAATACATCACATTATAAAACACATGTAACAAATAGCTTGAAAGAGTTCAAAATGCTATTGTCATACGGACTATGTGCACATTTTTTTTTCCGAAAAATACATGTATATATAGTAACTTTAAAGTTTGCTACATTTTCATAAGGCAATTCTAGGATTAATGACACGCCTGAGAGGTTTTAGTTTTGCACACAATTGAATACAAAGTGTGTGCGTATCACCCTTATACAAATAATTGTTATAGAAATGAAGAAATCTTAGAAAATAAAGAAGATTTAAAAGTGGATATATTTCTAGCTTGATTTCAAATACTATCTGTTTACAAAAAATGCTACCTTATGTGAAAGATAATTTTTATGCATCACCAAGTAAAGTTTCTGAAGAACGGTTATCTATAGATTCACCCTAACATGGGCTTATCACCCAAGTTATAGTGTAAATGTGGTTATTACCTTTTTGAACCATGTATCCAAACAACATACTGTTAATTGTACATTTGCATGACCTAGATATCTATGTATTCACTAATCACAAAGGTTTTGTCAAATGTAAGTGTATTTTGGTAGATTAAGTAGGCAACTGATTGTACAAACGGAATAACCCTTCAAGTAATTATTTGAGATATTTCCTTAAATTTACCTTCTTGTATACATCCAATTATGGATCCTAGTGTAACGATTTGACACCCCCGTCCGGCCGTCCCCTTGAGGTGATGAGATTTAATTTGGTGCGGCAATTCGACCATTACCATATAACATTGTTAGTTCGCCGGTTTAAGTTTGTGTTTGGTGTTTTGTTTTGATTGGTTGACGGATTTTTTTCTTTGACACCCCCGTCCCCTTGAGGTGATGAGATTTAATTTGGTGTGGCAATTCGACCATTACCATATAACATTGTTAGTTTGCCGGTTTCAATTTGTGTTTGGTGTTTTGTTTTGATTGGTTGACGGATTTTTTTCTTTCCGCTCACAAGACCTATCTTTTTTCTTTCCAGCAAATTTAGTCTCCGTAATTCTTTCTAGTTTGCAATCGGCTCCTTTCTTATTTTCAATTAAGTTTCCAAACTTCATTTTCTTCCTCACAACATGTAAATTGAAGAAATAAAAATGGGGTCTCACATCTTATCAAGAAAAAAGTTGCATCAAATAAGTAATGAAGCATGATGACTTTGGTGACCACTTGGTTCCCTGACCTAATTTCACTGTACACTAATTTCATTTTTTTAGTGCTTTTGTTGCATGAATTTTTTTTCTTTTTTCCCTCTCTCTAGTACAAGTCATTTGTACTCTCTCCACAATTCTATCTGCAATCATTTCTAGCTTGCCTTTTTGTGCCTAGTCCTCTACACTACTTACATGTTACAATACACTCCTTGGAGCAATCATGCATATATCAATGCCACTTACGAATTTCTAAGACAAAAGTTGCACTAGAGAAATTAAGAAGGCAGGACCAATATTATATGCATATAACATTTTCATATAACTAGTCGTGAACTCTTGAAATTCTTTTCCAAGAGAAGAAAATAATGATATTTTGAAAATAAACATCATCTAACTCTTGCTGCAATCTCTACCAATCAATACAAGGGGCTGGTTATTTTGTAATTTTAGTGCACGACACTTGTACAACGATACTTGTACATATTAGTATTCAGGTTTTACCCTTTTTTTTCCTTGCTACAACGGAAAAATCAAAACTACATATATTATATCTACCACACATTGAACTTCAGCGGTTGGAAGGGCCCATAATTCATCCGCAAGAGCAGCTCCATAGCTCATCTATCTGCACAATTATTGCACTCTCTATCAATTCATCAAGGTTGTACTCGTTGATGGAAGAATATGTTTGATTTTATCAGGTGCAATAAGTGATTTCAAATTATACCGATTGGTAAATAACTAAATGAAAATGGTGGAAGACATAAGACGGAAAGTTGTGGCTTTGGGTTTGCAATTTGCGAGAAAGTACGGATGATAAGCAGCCAAACCAGCCAGAGGGCCCATGTACAATTTTTTTGGATTGGGCCATCGTGTCTATAAAACTCTGATTGGGCCCAATTTTGGAATAAAAGATCACATGGGAATGGGACAGTTGGTAGTGGGTGATTAGTGCTATCTAATCTACTAATGATCATGTCATTTTACCATCATCTCGTTTCGCTTTATGTTTCAATAACTCCAAGCATAAGTTTCAAAACCTTAATAATTTGCATCATTACTCACTCTACTAATTTATTTCATATATGGCAGACGGAGAATTTAAGTCTCGCATATCGGATCAATTTGGATTCGTGTTTCTCTTTTACTATGTGCTTGAGAAAAACAAGTTGCGTGAACGTGTTCGTAACACTTACAAAAAGTAAACTTTACATTTGTTATCAAAACCTAATGAACATATTGTATTGTAAATGGACATCTCATGTCTTAATCCTTGCACGAGCATGTTTTAAGTGCGCAAACAATGGTCAACAACGTGTCCATATGTTTGAAATGAGGCGGAGGATGCAAAGATACATGATTATATGGAATCTAGTAACGCGAATAAATTCAGGTGAACAATTGTGTCAAGATCGATGAGCTAGCTAGCTAGCAATCTTGTTTGAAATGAGGTTTGGTGGTCCTTAGTGCCAAATAATGTGTTGGTCTCCACAAAACATATGAGGGGTTAGTGTGGAGGAAGTGATTCCAGAAACAAGTACGAGGGGATGTAGGGGGCATGTTTGGAGGGTGCACACTTCCCTAATTCTAAATCGCTTTAATGTATTGAAACTTTTGCTGCGTATTCAAGAATTGTACGTGGGTAACCCTATCCCTATATATTATTGGAATAAATGTTAATTTGACTTGTAAATCAAATTAGTGTATTTACAGTTTTGCCGCGTATATAAGAATTGTGGGATCGGCTCGCACCAACTAAGTAGAAAGCAACATGCAACCTATGGGAAGAACGCTCCATTATTCTTTGCGAAGATAGGTCCAGGCAGGACATTGCCAAACTAAGCACTGATAGGATTTGCAGAATGTTTACGAAGTGAAATTAGGTTCCTGTCCACAATCGATCGCAAAAAGACCTAGCTAGATTAGATTGGATGATGTGTGGCCAACTAGCTGGAATATTAATAATGACAATAATAGAGATGAGGTGAGATCTCAATTCAATCCAGCTTGAATATTATTTATTAATCCCATCGTACCAGAATAAATGTCTCGTTCTACATTACTAGATAGCGACACACACTACGCGTGCGAAACGTATTCTTGATCTATAATTATTTTATATTTTGATATTCGTGTAAAGCTTATTCTAGATCTACACTGCATGTTTACACATTTCTCTCTCTCATGTGGGCCATGACCCATCTATTCAATGTAGTTTTACGTTTTCATATTTTTAAAACTCCTTTTTAAGGTTTTGAAGAACCCCCATTGAGAAATTCGAGTGATGTTAGCATAGATAAATGTTTTAAACAATATCCATAATATTTTATGAGTAAACATTTTATGTTAGTTTTTTATATGTATATATAATAATGATATTATGATTGAATACATCTATATTCTATTTAGCATACAATTTTAATAGGAGTTCCCGTTAACTGACCGAACTTTAACAAACCCTTAAGAAGGTTGTTTATTGGGATATTAAACAAAATTAAATGTATGATTCAATCATAACAAATGTTAAGTTGTACTATGTCAAAAAGTCTACTACTTCCTCTGTGAATTAATTTTGAACCGCAAACGTAAAATGTGCAATTAAATTATATGATGAAATATTAGGGCGTAAACTTTTTTTTATATAATTTAATTAAATATTTTATTTTTGCAGTTTAAGATTAATTCGTATTCAAAGTTGGCAAAGTTTAATTGTATAAATTTAAAGTGAGAAAGGTTGTGCCGAGACGGAGGAAGTATTATTTATGGCTAATACTTTATTTGATTTATTAATTATAAAAAAATAACAGATCGATTCAACTCTGCGTGTTATCCAAATGTTTGAGAAGATGCATATTTTCTAAGAATATGTCACTACTCCAGCCCATTTCCTGTCTTTAGTTTCCTCATTTATTCTGAATCTATCCTCTCCATCTTTCTCATCTTTCTTAGCCACCTTCTTAACCACCGCACTCCACCTCCTTCTGCCACTGCCTTCTTCCTCAACACTCCAACGACTTCCTCCACCACTCCTGATCAAATCTTCAGGGCACACTAAAAATTTGATCTTTAGGCTTCTACAAAATAATTTAGATGGATTAATGCTAGGGTAGATACAAAATACAAGAACATGTTCATTCAAGAACTTGAAACTTGAGGGACAAATCTGTGTGAGTATTAGCTCAACAATGATATTGATCGTTGAACGGCTCAGATTAAATATGGAAATCTCAACGCGGTGGTGATCAAATCCGGAAGATGGAAAGCTGGAGAATTAGTTAGGCATTTAACTAATTCAGTTTCCTGATTCTAGAATGAGTTCTAGTTAGTTTCTTATACAAGAAGGTTACATAAATTAGTTTTCTTGTGCTAGAAGGATTAGTAATTAGTTTTCTTGTTCTAGTAGGATTTGGTAGTTGAGTTCTCTATATATAGTCAAGGGGGCTTGTTTGTTACATAGATTAGATCAGACTATAATATCAACAGTAGAAGATTGATAGAAAGTTAGGGATCATACTTCGGAGAATAGCATATTAGGTTGGTCTTATTTTTTATGTAGGATTGTTCTTGTCACGTCGTATGGTTGTAAACTAAGTATCAATAAAGATTGTTGATTGATCTCCGTGGACGTAGGCATTGCCGAAACGCGTTAAATCTTGTGTTTCTGGCTTTCTGGTTTTGGTTCATTGTTTGTTCGATTATTGTTTTCTGTCATTGTTGCACATTCCTCATTGTTTGAATTTAACAATAGGCGCCGTCTGTGGGAAAGGGGAAGAAAGTATTGTATCAATGACGTCTACAAGGTTTGAGAACGATAAACATGCCAAAGGTGTATGGAATAAATTAGAGACAGTTCGGAAGGTAACTCGGATCCATGTTCTATGGTGGATTCAAACTCAACCGAAGTCAAGAGAAAACCGTCGAAAGTTGGGAAGGAGTTCCCTACGGTTTGGGATCAAATAGGAGTTGATTTGGGTCGAGAAGGCGAAAGAATCACGGGAAATGGACGAAAATACAGCCCAGAATTGCATACGGAATACGCACGGATAGGCTGGCGAGTGTGTTTCACGCGCCAAGAAGGAAAAAAGCGCAGTGCTGGTATTCCGGCGAGTGCGGGCGCGTCCGGGCTCGGAAAGACGCGTGGTCAAGCCCGTTGGACTCCTGAAACGATTTCCCATGATAATGTTTGTACTCGGCTGGTATGGTATCCTGGAGAGCGGTGGAATATATTCGAAAGTGAAAGAACATCTTCTGGAAGAGGAAGATGGAGCTATTACTGAAGGTGAGGTGTTCAATAGCCGTGGGATGATATCAAAAGGCACATGGATACACTGGATGATGGTTTGGGATAGCGGTGGAGCATGGACAATGTTGAAACTGAGAAAGAAATCTGCACATGTTCAGGTGGAGACTGTTACAGGAGGTATAACAGGCACCGAACCAATTTAAAGTTGATGGAGTTGAGTCTGAGGTGGAGATACCTAAAAGAACAAGTTGCAGTGCTTATAATATCTAAAGGAGTGATCAGGGTGAAGCAGACTTCTTTGAATGCTTCTGATTGCATGACGAAAGCTCTTCCATATCCAAAGTTCATGTTGTGTCTGGATTTGGTGGGAGTGGAGACTTTCAGGTTTGTGTCATAACTTCGGGGATACGTTTAGATCAGCTAATGGGATCATTGATTAAGCTAAAGGTGGAGATTGTGAGAGTATTAGCTCAACAATGATATTGATCGTTGAACGGCTCAGATTAAATATGGAAATCTCAACGCGGTGGTGATCAAATTCGGGAGATGAAAAGCTGGAGAATTATAAGTTAGGCATTTAACTAATTCAGTTTCCTGATTCTAGAAGGAGTTCTAGTTAGTTTCCTTGTACGAGAAGGTTATCTAAATTAGTTTTCTTGTGCTAGAAGGATTAGTAATTAGTTTTCTTATTCTAGTAGGATTTGATAATTGAGTTCTCTATATATAGTCAAGGGGGCTTGTTTGTTATATAGATCAGATCAGACTATAATATCAACAGTAGAAGATTGATAGGAAGTCAGGGATCATACTTCGGAGAATAGCATATTAGGTTGGTTTTATCTTTTATGTGGGATTGTTCTTGTCACGTCGTATGGTTGTAAACTAAGTATCAATAAAGATTGTTGGTTGATCTCCGTGGACGTAGACATTACCGAACCACGTTAAATCTTGTGTCTCTGGCTTTCTGTTTTTGGTTCATTGTTTGTTCGATTATTATTTTCTGTCATTGTTGCATATTCCTCATTGTTTGAATTTAACAAAATCAAACAAGTCTAGGTATAAAGAATCAGCTGAATTCCAATACTCAATCATTCAACAAAATGAATTCATTCTTTGCATACCTTGTCATGTACCACAAGTAGTCACTAAACTCTGAAAATCAGCGGCCAAATTGCAGCAGATTGCCCGAGAGGTTGACCGCGCGTTACAAGCCAGTGTATTCCGGCGACGAAGATGAAGGAGGCGGTGGAGAGAAGGGTTTTCAATTCTAGAGATAAAGGGGAATTTAAAGAGAGAGGAAAGTGATTTTGGGGATATGAGACAGATGAATGAATATTGTCAGTTAGAGGAAGGACGGTTCAGAATGATTTTCGTTCATTTCACGCGCTATTTGGCGAGAGTGGGTCTTTATGCACTTTTAGGTAGATTTGAACTGTAACATGCAAAATTGAGAAACAATCATTGTTTCTCCACGCGCCCATTGTTGGGTTATATTAGTACTTTAATTTATGTCTCAATACAATTGTCCTATTAATTTCTATTTTTCGATACAATTTACCATCCACATTAACTCAACTCATATTTTATACTAGTGGATTTTAGTTTCTTGTGTTAAAAAACAAGTGATACATTTGAAACGGAGGAATATTATGTATTATTAGTTGTTTCTACTATCATCATCATCATCATCATGATCTTCGAATCCTAGTGGAAATCATACATGCTCAAGTTAGGTACAACATTGTATGTGTACGGATCGTCGAACACGATTGTATATAAACTACATACTAATAATACTAATACAAAATGCGGATCTAATCACCAAAAAGATTTTATTTTTAATACTTGTTGATGTTACAAAAATAGTGGACATAGGGTTGGCACTTGGCACGTATTTGCCATACGATAATACGAAGGCCTATGTGGACAAAGCATGCAAATAGTTGGGGAAGTTTGAACCACTAGAAATGAAACTCTCTCTTGTAATCTCTTGGAGACTGAAGTTATAACATTGGGCTTGAATTTCTAAATTTTATTCTACAAATTCTTCTATTTACGTGGTAGCTTGTAATAAAAATCCAGAAAATTACCTAGATTCCTTTCTTTGTTGATTACGTGTTGTAAATCTTAATGTTAGTTTTGATCGTCATTATCCCTTGTCTGACATTACTTAATAAATTTTTTCTTTACAAAAAAAAAAAAAAAAAAAAATCAGATTGGTTCACAGTCGATAACCTTCTTTTTAGGGGAGTTGTTAATAGTTCATGATGGAGCTCGAGTAGAAAGTCTTTTTTACGTATGTTTCTAAAGCATTTACCAGGTTGAACGTTGGCGGCATGCGAATAGGTCCGGGTCAAATAGCAATGATCCGAAGCTCTCAGCCACATGGATAGTTCAATGTGCTCATTGATGCCTGACCCTGAGATGTGGATAAATAAATAGGAGTTAATATCATTCCAATTGCCATTAGAAAAGTAATGAGTAGTTTTGTTAGTAAGAGATATTTTTCACTAATAATTAATTCAAAAAAATACTATTAGGTCGGCAACAAAATCACTCATACAAGTATTCTAAGAAATATGCCATACAAAACCTATAAATCCACAAGTCCATATCAACACACATTTTTTTGATGGACGGGCTACCGCCCAGTACCATAAGTGTAACAAATTTCCATCTAACAAATTGACGTGGCAGCCCTACCAACCGGTACCAAGGGTATGACGAAATACCATATCTACCCGCAAATTTTAGTACACATGTTTGTACATTTTAGTGCTCGTCACTTGTGTTTTTTAGTACTTGATATATAGAATTTTTTGTACCTCATGCTTTAATGTCCCATGTTGCATTCAATGGTAGACGGATTTGTTTGGTTTTGTTAGGGTAATAACTGGTGCCAAATAGTATTGTTTGGTAAACAATCTTTTTTCACTCTACTATTTGTATTTTTGACTAGTCCATGAAATAAATATATGAAAGTACGAGATTCACGAATCACGATGGATGATTACTAGCACTAGTCAAGCTACCAAAGACCCCATTGAAAACTTTTAAACACGGTAGATACGCGCAAGAAACATTGTGGAAAATCCATTGGGACTAAGTGTCTTTGTTTGTTTGATTAGTAATAGTTGAAATAATTACAAATTAGAAGATAATCTTCTTTAATTAAGAGGTCCTAATAGTTTCAAACAAGGTAGTAATAATTAAAATTGTCGAGAAGCCAACAGCGGGATTAGGTCAGATTTTAATAAGGTGCCTATTATAGTTTTTCGAAATTATTGACGTGTACATTGCGAAGCCTATTATAAAATTAAGAAAAATTGAGGTGTACATTACGAAGATTATTATACCCTAAATTTCTCGACCAAACCAGCTTGTGAGACGTGTACGTTATGAATCCTATTATAAAATTACGAAAAAAACGTGTACATTACAAAAACTATTATAAAATGTATTGGAAGAACATATGTTGCTATGTGGGATCAATATGTCATCCTGAGATCAATTCATGGTAACCACATTGTTCCTAATGTTCAGATCTTGATCCATAAGTCGTCAGCGACGTTACAATTGGAATATAAAGGGGAGAGGTTTGGCTTGTTGCCCTAGATATGAATTCATCGTGGATCCTCACGTGTACATTACGGAGCCTATTATATAATTAAGAAAAAATGCATACGTTACAAAGCCTATCATAAATTAAAAGAACGCAAAATGTTGGCTATATCATAAATTAAGAAGAATAAAAAATGTTGGCTCGGAAAAAAAAGTGAAAGAAATGCATAAATTAAGAAGAATGAAAAATGCTGGCTGGGAAAAAAAAAAGTGAAAAGAAAAAAAATGAAAACAATGCTGGCTATGGGGTTCGAACCCATGCGCACCTAATGTTCAGATCTTGATCAATAAGTCGTCAGCGACGATACAATTGGAATATAAAGGGGAGAGGTTTGGCTTGTTGTCCTAGATATGAATTCATCGTGGATCCTCACGTGTACATTACGGAGCCTATTATAAAATTAAGAAAAAATGCATATGTTACAAAGCCTAAATTAAGAAGAATAAAAAATGTTGGCTCGGAAAAAAAAGTGAAAGAAATGCATAAATTAAGAAGAATGAAAAATGCTGGCTCGGAAAAAAAAAAAGTGAAAAGAAAAAAAATGAAAACAATGCTGGCTATGGGGTTCGAACCCATGCGCACTTATGTGCAGAAGATCTTAAGTCTTCCCCCTTAACCTCTCGGGCAAACCAGCTTGTGAGTTTCAATATACTTAATATCGGATATAATCATAGGAAGCGTAGCAAAGGCAAAATTGAAAAATTACCATGGATTAATGTTGTCTTTGCATATGATCTTATCTTCTTTTGTAATTACAAAATATTTTGGGTCTATTTAGCTCATCACCGATAAAGTTTTATTTTCATAATAAACTTATAATGAACGCTTAATTCCAGAAATATGTTTGTCTGTGTTTTATCAAAAAATAAATAATTGATTTGGTTGATATGTTATATTTTATTAAATCAGCTAGCTTATCAGCTAATTGATTTACAAAACACTTGTATAAAAACCAACTAGCTTATCAACTACAGTCTAATTTCATTCACAAAGTCTCGTAAGATATAATTTTCAGATAACTTATCTAGAGACAAGATCGTATCTCAATAGATTTACTCGATTTCCTTTATCCCGTGGGAGGAGGATAGAACTGGGCAAGTTAAGTGACCAACAGGCGATAGCAATTGACACATTGCAAGAGTATTTAATTTGGGTCAGAGTGGCATTAGGAGGCTAGGATTAAGGGGAGCGGTTTGGGCCGGTAACGTTTGTGAATGGACAATTCACAAAACGACCTTCTGCTTTTACTATCACATTACACGCGTGAAATGACCATAACACCCTTACATCTCACCACACCTGTTGCCCATTCTCCCGACAGGAAGTACAAGTTGATCAGAATTCCATTCTCTCTCATCACCGATACGTCGCCATCCGTCTGTTTATCGACGACGATTGAACAGTGAAAGAGACAAATTATCGCCAATTCCAAAAGCAATCGACCAGTAACCTTTTCTTTTCTGATTGTTTTGATCTAGGGTTTAGTACACAGCTTTTACCCAAAAATTGACATTGTGTTTTTGTGTTTTGCTCTGTTGGCTATCTACGAGCTTGGTCGTCGTAGAGACGATCGTACGAGGAAGAAAAAGGCACAAAAATGTCAAAGCTCAAATCTCTTCCAGTTTTGCAGAAAAACAGTTACGCCATTTTTTGCAAATTTTAAGGGCCCAAGGGGAAAACAGTTGAGCCCAAAAGCAAAAGATCGTTATTTTATTTGGTTTACCTACATAGGGTCTTTTTTTGAAATTTGATGCCCAAGTTGGTATGTGGCACCACTTTTCCCATTAAAGATTGGGCTTTCTATGCGGGCTGTTTAATTTAGGTTCTATTTTCCCATTGAAACACTGTATAAACGTAAAATAATTGATTTGAAAACCGAATGTTGTGTAATTTTCCAACAAATGAACAATTTTTGGGCAGACGAAGCAATCAACTATTGAACTCTCAACAGGTGAACAATTTTGTGAAAAAACCAATCAATTCAAACAGATGAACGAAGGCGCAAACCAAACAAAAAGTCGAAGTAGAGAAAAGTACGATCTCCATCCGAGAATGTATGAAGAGTTTAGACTTTTAGATCGATGTATCGACATTATTGTAGAATGTTTGAAGTACATACAATCAGGCCTGATAAGCAGTGGATAGGAAGATGAATTGAGGGAGAAAAAACTGCTGAAAGACGGGACTCCGGACATAAACAGTATGAAGGCGAAATAAGCATGAAAAGAGAAAATCTCATACATCACCGCAGTTAATACGAAAAATAAATATGCAACAGGTTGAGTTCTTATTGAATTAAATGGATCTGCATTTTTTCCCATATATACATACAAGGTGGTTGTGGACCATTAATATTTCAGAATAAAAATGACTCAATTATGGACCAGTTCTGTGCAGAATCTAGGATCAACATTTACTCTGCCTCTACTCTAGGTGAATGGTCATGGTCGGAATCTAATGATTCTCACTAGATGAGAAAAAGGACAACAATACTGGTACATTAAAAGATTCTAAATGAAGAAAACTCATTGAGAGCATAGGAATTCTGTTATCAGTTGAGAAACCAGTGATTTTAAGTTCCATGGGCATCTTTGTCTATAGGCATCTTCCATCACAGCCTGCATTTATGAACAATGCTTGTTTCACATCCTCTGGTTCTGGAATATACTGATTCTCAGCAACCTGACAGTAGAAGCAAAACAAATGAGAACTGTGTTAGTAGAGTTGTTGATTGTAGTATTCCAACTAATTCACGCCCAACCAATTTTAAGAGAACATTTCAAGCATAAAGCACATAGGTATTGCTAGAAGACTAGAAGTCTCTTTAATCACCTCACAGCAAGAAGCTTTTACTGAAAAACCATTGAAACAACTGATAACACATTGTTCGACTTCAAGCCCTAGCATATCCAGAGTGCCAAGCGTTGATAACATTAACCCTGGCTTTGTGGGACAAGATACCTCAATCCTTGTTTCTTGATCCCTCCTTTCTACATTAAACTGAAGAAAATATACACAAGTAACACATTGAGTATAATTCGTATTTACAACGTTTGGGTGTAGTAACACAAACAGGCCTTAGTGATTGAATCATGCTGAGCCTGAGTGGACAGTTGCGAAGTCATGAGAAAAGTATGACCACTACAAGCGTACCTTTGCAGTGTTTTTCCTTACCACTTCATTCGGCTTCAGCTCTGTTGTGTGAGGGCCTATGAGGCTAATCTTACTCACATCTTCATCGATACCCTCTAAACGCAACTCATCAATCTTATAAAGTAGCTCCCTCAGGTAATCTATTGTGTCCCCAACTATAGACGTTCTGTCCATCTGCATTATAAGTTTATAACTACATCAGTAAAACATCATCTCAAACTATTTTGCAGTATGATTATCAGGAAAAACTCCATCAATACTTTCAACTTAACGCTTCTACTACAAAGCTTGCAAGTTCTCTAAAGCTTCAAGCCTTCGAAAACTCAATTACTTGATTTCTTTCACAAAGCTACTAACTAGTGCAATGTCATGCATTCACCGATTATATAACATTTGTTCACCGATACCATGACCACAAATAAATCATCCTTAGGTCCGCAACGTGCACATTTCTAACATAGTCGAAACAAAAGCTTCTACACACACTCCTTCAAAACATTCCACTACATTTCCAACAAAATTCAACACATTTATAAAATTTGAACCTCTACATAACCAAAACATATCTAAATAACGAAACTTTAACATCCAATTATACCTTGCTGATTTTCGGCACAATCGATCGCAGCATCGAAAGCCGATCATTCAATCTCTTCCTCCGTCTCCTCTCCGCCATCAAATTCTTCGAGCAATGCCTAATCTCGCCATTCTTCTCCACATCTACACCATCATTCTCCTCCACATTCTCAACCTTAGCAACATACCTGCTCGTCCCTTCAGCAGTCATCAAACCGTAACAGTACTCTTCCTGAGCCGGTTCACAAATCGAACCCAAATCAGGTGAAGTTAAGCCGTACAAGTAATTGGGGTCGTACATTGAGCTGAGCTCTGGTGGAATGAGGTGGAAGAGTGAAGGATCTGGCAGAAGAACGGAATCTAGGGTTTGTTGGGTTTGTTCAATTGGGTTGTTGAAGGTCCAACAATTGGGGAAAAGCTGCTCATTTGAGAAGGGATTGTTCCAATTGGTGTTGTCAGGAACTGGATTTGTGATTACTGACTGGTCTATGAGACTGTGTTCACTGAATTCTTCCATTGTTTTCTTCTTCTTGTTTCTCGAACTAGCTTGAAGATAGCAGAAATCTAGCAGAGAAGCAGAATTTACACTTGAGGAAGGCAAGTTTTGTTCTGTTGCGAGGGAAATATCAAATAATAATGAGTGTACGTATATTGCACACAACACCACCCCAAACTTATCATAAATTACCGAATTTGCAGATTACTACACTTCTATTTTCCTAAACCCCGACATTGTCAGGACCTGTTTAGCACGAGCTTATGAAATCGACAAACTTATTTCTATAATAAGCATGTTACGTGAACGCCTAATTGGTAGTTTATCCGATAAACTCGTTCATATAGTTTTTTTGTTTAAATACTTTACTCCCTTATCATATAATTTACTACACAATTTCATAAAATCAACTAGTATATCAGTTATCTAATAATGTACCAGCTACCTTATAAAATATCATCTACCTCATATACTTATTAGATATCAGCTATCCTACCTGCTAATTTTGCTAAAATAAGCCTAAGAGTGCAAAAATATACTTCGAACATGATCAATCCCACTTGTGGCGAATGGAAGAGACATTTCATAAGATAGGTCACATTATGATCAATTTTGAGTATTACCATTAGAATATCTAGCAATAGTTGGTTTTCCTAAATACTATTAAGAAATTTAATATCATATTATTATAACTTGAATTAGTGTGCCAAACATTTAAGATATGAGAGTTATGATTTTACCTATGTCCAGGAAACATGACTTTTGTCTTTTGCAATAATTTGGCAGATCTATGTGTATGGAATTTCCACATGTAGTTTTTTGCATTTTTAAATAAATGGAGGAGATAGATCACTAAGGACTTCAAGTTTTCATGGGCGCATATTCCATATCCATTGGACCTCCTGTTCATACTTCCATGTTAGTTATTTGTCTCTTGTACACCTTTCATTGATGCGTTCCCCTCACAATATATCCTTATCCTGGTGGCCTTGCTTAGCATAGTGGCATCCATTGATAATCGAACATGGTTTGGGTTAGACAATTATGCAACTCACAGTGGATCGTAAGAGTGGTCGTGGCTATAGCCCCTTCGTGCAGTGCAGTGAGTTGTTCCCCTAAAGTGGTTGTCAAATTTTTTATTTTTCCATTACGTATTTAATATATTATAACTGTTATAATAATATTTAGAAGTTAAAACTAATTAAATTGCACTCAAAAATATTATCTTTACAATGAAACTCAATATAAGGGCGAAGTTTAAAATGTTTAGAATATAATAATGAGTGATTTCTATTAGTAGAGTACAAAATAATATGGTTGATCGTATAATTTTTACAATTTTTTAATTTATAGTTATACAAGAAAAATAATTAAAAAGTGGACAAAATGTAAATCCAGTAAGAACTAGACACATGTCTCTCTTGGTACTTTCGAAAATCAGTCATATTGTGACTTAGACATCCCCTAAAATAAGGGATGCATCCCCTATGAACCAGCTGATTGTTGGATCACTTAATCAACCATCCACCTAATTTCGTTTTTCATAAAAAAATATTTAAAATATTAATAAGAAATTAAATATATAATAATAAAATATAAAAATTATACAACGTTCATATTTTCTCAAGATTTATAAATTGGCACCGATCTTCACATATTTCACCACACCTCGACTTTTTTCCTTATTTCATTCTTAAATATTTTTACGTGAGATTCACTAATTTAAACTTTTAAATACTTTTATAATATGTTTATTAACATGTTAAATATGTAAAAATAATAAACAAATTTGACGACCACATTTGGGGCAAGACCCACTGTAGGAAATTTTTCAGGATTCAGCTGTGCTTCTATCGTACCCGAAAAGGAACACGACCGTCATATCACTCCACGACCCACTGTGAGTGGTCTTATTTCGAGATCGGTCAAAGAACTATACATAATCAAACTCCGCCATACCAAACTTTCTTTTTCTATTTCACATTTGTTTAAAACTATACTATTCTTAAAAACATCATAGTAAATATTATTTTAAATGTCGTTAATTAATTAAAATAACATTAAATAAAAATTCAAAAGTTACATAAGAAATACAACAATTGAGAATATAAACTATTACAATACTTGAGAGAGAAATTACACTACATTAAATTAAAATGCTATATATACCCATCGTCTCGTAGAACACTTTATACACCATTTTATGCAACTCAACTTTAACTCAATTATTATTTATCAATTAATTTTTATTTTACACTCACTTTTTAATTACGTACCAAAAATTCACTACATTTTTCCAAATATACACACATACGTTATTTTTGGCACTAGTATTCTCAATCTTTTAATATAAGTATATTTCTATACAGCCTTTTTATTTCCAAAATCTTTTCTCCGAAACAGTTTCCTAATTGATTGGGATTCTTCAGGTCCATCGTAGCATTAACAATCATTGTATTCTATTATATTGTATCTCCCTCATCAAGATCGATCAACCTTTGGTACATCACATTAGCTTGGAAACTCAGAAACATGGGAAAAGGTAATAAGAAATCTACTACAGCTTTGCATAAAGATGAGGATGTCATAAAATCCCCGTCCAGCTCCAAAACAACGGACGGTTACCTCGTAAGACGCATGTTCATGGATTCTAAGGTGGTAGGCAATACTGGTTGTTTCTTGCAAGCAATTTTGTCGAATTTGCTGGCAATAGATGTTTTGCGTAATTACTTTGTTCAATCAGTGGACGACTCATTCGGCCCCTTAAATGCTTCTCTAAGGGAACTGTTCTTGTGTACAAATCAGCACGTTGGAATGTGTCGAATCAATAATGATCGAATCAATTGGAAATCTATAAGGATGGAATGTTTCGCATAAAGTTTGCAAATACTGGTTCGGCATCTGGTTTTTCATCAAATGATTACGCTCTAGTGTTACGTGTCCCTTACCAGGAGGCTGAATCCAAAAACACGTGCGCTGTTTCAAATGAGAGATGTTTGGGGACACCAAAAGATCATATTCTTGAGCAAAGCAACTACCAAAAAGTGAGGGCAATATTTAAGCTGCCTGCAGAATTGAAAAAATCAAATCCCAAGTCTGCGGGTAAGAAATTGATTAGTACTGAAGTTGATCAAGTTAGTCATGCTCCTGTTACGATGGAGAGATGTTTGGATTTTAATCTGACAAGTCCCTATGGAACCAAGATTGAGCGAATTTTAAAGGCTCCCACCATCTTAATGATCAGTCTGAAGTATACTAATAGACAGTTTACTGATCCGATGGACATCGGGGAGACACTTGACCTCAAACCGTACATGGATCCCATGTGTATTGGTAGAGATGACACATAAATATATCAATTGGTCGGAATGGTTGGGAGAACCACAACCGGGACTAAGAATCACATATTTTCTTTTGTGAGGGGTACTAATAGCAAGGGATATCGCACGTGGTATCTTGCTGATGGTAGACTCATAAGGAAGTTCCCATTTGAGAAAATTATACGCCTTAAACCTGTATCACTGTTCTATGAAAAATGTTAGATCTGTTTGTTGTTTTATTTATCTGGTTTATCGTCACACTTAACATTTCTTGTGTATTGTCTAGATTTCTTCTATAAATTTCTTGTGTATTGGATATTCCTCTTCATATGTTAGATCACACGAACCCGTATATATGCTCCTTCAATTTAATACTGTATCAATAAATATAAACTGCTGGAATCATAACAAATTAACAATACCTTGTGAATTGAGTTATCATAAATTACTACACTTTATTTTTGGATAAAACCAGACACTGTGAACCACCCCAATCGGAATCACAATAAGCCACGAGGTTGAGATTACTTGTAGATGGCAACAAAAATTCCTTGTCCAACAATGCCTTCGAGGTACCACAATATGCACATTATTTGTGAACCTTCATATATATACACACTCCCTCTCCCACACAGTCTCATATACTCAGCTGAAGAAAGTCGTAAAACCGAAATCAACGATCTCTATAAACCCATGTTTCTCAACTTCTCTACTCGAGAGAAAAACAGAAAACTCTTCAATGGATGATCGTGAAAACCTGGATCGCACATGTCTAGTCGAGGTCACTGATGAGACGTTTTTAGTACACCTTATTTGGTTATTTTTACCATCTTTTTACTAATCTTTAGTTGCATTCATGTATATTTTGTGTAGTTTCTTATGTTTGTTGTGTTTTCACATTGTATCTAGGTTTTAGGTATTTTTATGAATAAATAGAGAAAAATAATTCATTTTATCGGAGAGCATAAGCTTCAATACTAGTAGGTATAAAAAGTTGATTTGTTGAGCTCAAAGGTAGTGGGGCGACATTGCGACCCCATTTACACAGTCATCAGAGAGCCATATTTTGCGCCACCGAGCACAACGGGCGCGGGCGACCGCTTGCATAGACGTGGGCGACACACAGTCGCGCGCCACATACTAGGTGATCGACCGGTTTTAGTGTGCGACCGTCACAACGCAGACTCCATGCGTTTTATTCTGAGTTTTTTTGGTCATTTTTTAATATTCCAGCTATACGTTGACTAACGACCCAAGTGGATGGATGGGGTCCATTTGAACTTTGTTGAACGACATGGGATTGAAATTAATGCATTACTTGAGGGTTGTTTATGCAATTAACTATTCATATGGCCCACAATTTAAAGGGCTAAACAAGTTATAGGCCTGATTAAGGAGCCCAGAGTTTGAATGTTGATATATTTAAAAGTATATCAAATTGATTAAATATATACCTATATATACTAATTAAGTTGAAGATACAAATTGTTATTGAGCAGATTCTAGACGAACTTATTTACTCGGACATATAAGCCAGGAGTTTGATAATTGCTACACTGGTGTTGGACCTGCTAAGATAGATTCTAAAGATATGAACATATGTAAGTCGATCTTATTTTGTTTGATTTACGAGTATATATTGTCAATGAAAATTTTAGTTAAACAAAAATAAAATTGAAGTTTTGGGGAAGATATTATTAACATAAAAATTATTACATCATTTCCTTGTCAATGTTATATTCTTGTTGATGCAACCAATGTTTACGAATTTACTTGCTTGATTTATATTTGCAGACAGGAAGTACCTTGGCTAAATCTTATTTGACTCAAATCCATCCCATAAGTTTGGGTTTGGTTTTGAGTACGTCAATGTATTACGATGAGAACCTGAATTCTTGTGAATGTACGTATGTGAAATTTATTATAGCTTATAGCTAAAAATGTTATGTAAACTAATCTTATATGTGAACTTGGATTGTATGGCATGTGACCTTGGTAAGCAGGCCTCCGGTGATGCTTTCTCCTTGAATTTATTAAGCCAGAATAGTCATGAAGATGCTAAACTGATGTTTGACCTGCTAAGAGACAATCTAAACATATGGAAGTTTGTAAGTCTTTTTTTTTTTTTTTTTCCACAAAGTTAAAATATATTGAAGCCCATAAGAGTACACAACTAAGACGAGCATACTCCAATAGTAAGTACAGTAATCAACTAAACACCAATCCACAACTAGCTCAACTAATAGAACTAGTGAAAGCAAAGGACTCAGAATGTAGTCTCCTAGGCGTACCTACTCAACATACATAGTCTTATTTTCTTTTTGTTGTTTCTTTACTATAAATAATAGGAAAAATAGGATGAAATTTATTTTGTTTCACGAGTATATATTGCCAATGAAATTTTTAGTTAAACAAAAATAAAACTGGGGTTTTGGGAAGATATTATTAACATAAAGATCATTAGATTTGGATTACCAGGGTGCATGTCAGAAGAAATGTCAAGCAAAAAAAAAAAAAAAAAAAGTAAGAGCATGGGACAAATACATAAAAGAAATAAATCGATAATAGATCATCACACCATCTAACTTTCAAAGGCACAATGGATTGTTGCAAGTTGTTTGAGTGGTTTTAGCGAACTAGCATCTAAACTTATTATTTCAAGAAAATAATTTCCGCGAAATTGTTCTTTTGGTCGTGCGCCCAGCGCGGGAATTTTTTTATTTGTCGACAACAATTTCACATATGTTCTCGTGACTTTTTTTCGGTCAAGCGCACGGCGGGGGGGGGGGGGGGGGGGGAGGGGGGTAGGGTAGCCCAACCACCCTACCTTGGGCGAATTTTTTTTATTTCACGTAAACAATTTACCATATGTCTTTGCGAAATTTTTGTTTGGTCGGGCGCCGAGGGGGTGTGTGTGTGTGAGGGTAGGGTACCCCAGCCACCCTAATTTACGTGAAATTTTTTTACTTCACGTAAACAAATTCCCACATGTTTTCGCAATTTTTTTTGTTAGGCACCTGATGTGGGGGGTAGGCCACCCCATCCACCCTACCCTAGGCGAAATTTTTTATTTCACAAAAATAATTTCCCACATGTTTTTCCGAATATTCTTTTGGATCAGGGTGGGTGGGCTACCCACCCTACCCCAGATAAAATTTTGGGCCAGGTCGGATTCTGTGCGGGTCGAGGGTAAATTTGGGTACGGGTTGATCTCGGCCGGGTAGGGTCGGTACGGGTCGTGTTGTATGCGGGTGGTTTTCTGGTTGGGTCTTTGGTCGGGTTGGGTTTTGTATGGGTTGGGTACTGAATGGGTGCGTGTAAGAACCCGTACTTTTTATTTTAATTCGATTTTATAGTTTACCTTTATTTTTTATAGTGGACCGGGTCTAGTAATACTTTTAAAATCTATTTTCTAGTTATTAGCCCGAGTCCATATAAACTACGTAATTTATAAATCCCAAAACCTACTTCAAAATTTTCAGCCATCCTTCTGTTTGAGGACTCGGCCGCTAAACATGCCGCATCATCACCTCTGTAGTGGTGAATTTTTGAGATTTCGAGACGGTTGGTCGTGGTTCAGTGGTCTAGCTAGGTTTAAGTTCGATTCGAGTCGACTTTGAGGTAAGGGATTTTCTGACACTTTTGCTCCTATTTTCCGTATATAAAATGTATATGTATAGTTTTGCGATTGACAAATAACTTATGATTATTATATCATGTTATGGGACTTGATATAATATTCTATTCAAAGAGGATCAAGTATGTGAACTCCCTAAAGTATGTTTTGTGATGCATGTGATGTGTGATAAAAATATGTTTATGTTACATGGAGAAAATAAATATGTTTTTGAGCTCACAGTTTTACCTATGATTTATGGGTTCGTCTTTGACGGTGATTACGTCTGGCTTTCTGTTTGTGTTCCTTTAGCGGGGAACTTTCTGTTATGTTCTGTTCTGTGCCGACCTCTGTGCCACCGGACTTATACTAGTGGCCATAGTGTGATTTCTGTTGAGCTAAACGTCTGTTACAAGTACTCCATGCAACTGTTTTATGGCCATGTGATTGATATTGTGGAATGTATATATGTAATTTTACTGCTCTGCTTGATCCGGTAAATGTTCCAGGAGATTCACCTTACACTTTTTTTTTTCAGTTGTCGTCTGAGTGGTTCTGGTTTGGAGAAAGTTGCTAGTGGAGGCAAGTCGGTCTAGAGAAGCTAGTAGTATTAGTGAAAGTTTTGTAATTTCTGAAGGTTGTATAAGTGCGAGTGTTGTAGAATTGTATTTCTATTTTTGTGTTTAGATGCTCTGAAATACCTTTTCAAACTGTTTTGTAACTGAAACAGAGGCTTCGTCTTGGCGTGAGCCCATCTCATGATAGACGGCCGGTCGCGCCAAAGTATTTTGGTTTTGGGGCGTGACAGTGCGGGTGCAGAACCCAACCTGAACCCGTACTTAAATAAATTGTTGGGTTGTTGTGGGTTCGGGTCGGGTCTTACCTGATGATGTGCACTTAGAAATTTATTATCGTTGTAAACCCTGCAATCCCTAAATACAATTAAAGATTAAATTTATTTTATGTCGGAAGTCCTCAAATCCACAGTTTATAGAGAAAGGTTGACTCGGGATGTCGTTCTCCACGGACACTTACCATAGGAAAAAACAAATAACGTATGTATATCGTATGCAGAAAGCAGAAAGATGATTGTGATGCAGTTAATTCTAACAGTTTTGTTATCTATGATTGTGAAGCGTAAAGGTACCCCGGCCTAGCTCGTACTATGCTACTCCCAACTTCCTAATTATCACACTACGTAATTACCTCTAACGATAACAAGGCATAATACTATATATCAAGGCGCAGTCGATACCAGTATCCCTACCCAGTTCAATGAAACTGATGTCACTCAATAGAACATATAATCAAGGGTTACGTCTAATAACTATTTCATTAATATATCACGGAATATAAAGGAATAACAATAATAGAGTTTTGGCGGTTCGCCTTTACAGAAAGTAATTAGCTACTCATAGTCACAGTAAAACTAAGCACAACAAGAATCGAAAATTGCAATAATGGAAACGAAAGCTTAGTCTTTGATGTCTTCGTGCTGCGGTGGCTTCCTTCTCTAGCTGCTGACGACTAGGGTTTGCGGTTTTGGGGTTTCACTTCCCTGAGAACTGGTTCTCTCTCAAGAGAGCTGCTATTGATTGCGGTGTGAATGATATGAGACCCCAAGGGTCTTATTTATACTGTAAAATCAGAACTTTGGCCGCGTATTACCTATAAGGAAGGTTAGAACCGCATAGTTCGTCGATAATTGCAGGTATCTATATGTTTCGCTTGCTCTTCGATTTTGGGTTTCTTAACTTCGTTTCCTTGAAAAGTGGTCTTCTACAATGTTGCGGCATTTTCAATTATCTCCGCATCGGTAGTCACATTAATTCTATGTTTTGACACCTCGAACTCCGTGTACGGAAAAATCAGCGTATTTCTTTATTCTTCTCGATTTCGCATAAATATGACGTTTTGGCACCGGAAATCGTGTAATTACTCGAAAACGCAATCACGCCCTACAAAATACACAATAAGTTGGTAATTGGACATAATATGATGTAAATATTGAATCTTGTTAAAAAAAACATGGGTCTAAAAGTGTGTAAAATCGCATATTTCGTTGTCACATCACCTGATTATAGGACTAGGTGGGGTACCCCTACCATGGGGGCGCCCGACCAAAAAAATATGGGAAAATGTTATCGTGAAATAATTTTTTTCGCTCGGGTAAGGTAGGGCAGGTGGTGGGTACCCCGCCCGACAAAAAAAATCGAGAATTCTTTTTTTCAAAATTTCGAGTTGGGTTCGGACTCTAGATCTTTTGAATTATAAAATTACGTCTCGGGTAGGGTTGTTTAAATTGTGGGTTTGGTGCGGGTAAGGGTTCTAAAACCCGTTAAAATCTCCAGGTTCCACCCCCACAGGTGTTTTAATGGGTCTAGTACGGGTAGTACCCGTTTACAGGACTATCCCTATCCATTGGTTCATGCTTTCATGTTACTTCTTTGTCTTTTATACACCTTTCATTGAATCTATCCGTTGCTAACGTCCGTCGCTAAATGCCGGATTTCTTGTAGTGCAAGGCGCAGTCGATACTAGTATCCCTACCCAGTTCAATGAAACTGATGTCACTCAATAGAACATATAATCAAGGGTTACGTCTAATAACTATTTCATTAATATATCACGGAATATAAAGGAATAACAATAATAGAGTGTTGGCGGTTCGCCTTTACAGAAAGTACTTAGCTACTCATAGTCACAGTAAAACTAAGCACAACAAGAATCGAAAATTGCAATAATGGAAACGAAAGCTTAGTCTTTGATGTCTTCGTGCTGCGGTGGCTTCCTTCTCTAGCTGTTGACGACTAGGGTTTGCGGTTTTGGGGTTTCACTTCCCTGAGAACTGGTTCTCTCTCAAGAGAGCTGCTATTGATTGCGGTGTGAATGATATGAGACCCCAAGGGTCTTATTTATACTGTAAAATCAGAACTTTGGCCGCATATTACCTATAAGGAAGGTTAGAACCGCATAGTTCGTCGATAATTGCAGGTATCTATATGTTTCGCTTGCTCTTCGATTTCGGGTTTCTTAACTTCGTTTCCTTGAAAAGTGGTCTTCTACAATGTTGCGGCATTTTCAATTATCTCCGCATCGGTTGTCACATTAATTCTATGTTTTGACACCTCAAACTCCGTGTACGGAAAAATCAGCGTATTTCTTTATTCTTCTCGATTTCGCACAAATATGACGTTTTGGCACTGGAAATCGTGTAATTACTCGAAAACGCAATCACGCCCTACAAAATATACAATAAGTTGGTAATTGGCCATAATATGATGTAAATATTGAATCTTGTTAAAAAAAACATGGGTCTAAAAGTGTGTAAAATCGCATATTTCGTTGTCACATCACCTGATTATAGGACTAGGTGGGGTACCCTTACCATGGGGGCGCCCGACCAAAAAAATATGGGAAAATGTTATCGTGAAATAATTTTTTTCGCTCGGGTAAGGTAGGGCAGGTGGTGGGTACCCCACCCGACAAAAAAAAATCGAGAATTTTTTTTTTTCAAAATTTCGAGTTGGGTTCGGGCTCTAGATCTTTTGAATTATAAAATTACGTCTCGGGTAGGGTTGTTTAAATTGTGGGTTTGGTGCGGGTAAGGGTTCTAAAACCCGTTAAAATCTCCGGGTTCCACCCCCACAGGTGTTTTAATGGGTCTGGTACGGGTAGTACCCGTTTACAGGACTATCCCTATCCATTAGTTCATGTTACTTCTTTGTCTTTTATACACCTTTCATTGATTGTTTATTTGCGTTTCACTTACTAATTCTTATATTTATCTTGGTGTCCTTGCTTAGCATAATAGAGCATCCATTGGAGATGATTGGACATTTAGTAACAATAACACACTTTGAGTTTTATTGCCCTTTCTAAAAACCAATTACCCCAATAATACTCCAAATAAGCATCAACCGACGTGGTATATCACATCTATGGTGAGGTTTTGTTGTTGGGTTCATCAGTAAAGTTGTTATGATTTTGCGTGTCTTCTCATCAGTGTAATAGATATTCTGAGGGTTGTTAAACGCAACACGTTTTCGGCTAAACGCAACACAAATATTTTGTAACTTGACGGAAATGCCCTTAGCTAAAAAACAAACTTATGAAATACGAAAAAATTAAAAAACTCATATATGCAAACACGAAAACATTATGCGAACATGTACACTAATTAATATTAGTAAACACAAATCGGAAAAAAATTCGAAATTTCAAAAAAAAAAAAATTTCGAAAAATATTTCGGTTATAAAAATATTTACAAAAATCTTGAAGTAATTTCGAAAAATTAAAAAAAAAGGAAATTTATGAAAAACCGGCCATTTCATAAATCCGGTCTTTTTTTTAAAAAAAAAATAAAAAAAAGTGGCCGGTTTTAAAACCGGCCACATTATGAACGGTTTTAAAACCGGCCACTTTATGGTCACGGTATTTTTTTTTTTTTTGTTTTTTTGGGTTTTTTTAAAACTTTTGTAAAAACGAAATATTTTTCGGAAAAAAATCATTAAATTTTTTTTCCGATTCATGTTTAGTATTGTTATTTTGTGTTCTATCGTGCATGTTAATGTTTTTTTGTATAAACGAAATATTTTGCAGAAAAAAAATTGTTCATTTTTTTCCGATTCATGTTTAGTGTTGTTATTTTGTTTTCGATCGTGCATGTTAATGTTTTTGTGTTTGTATATACGAGTTATTTCGATTTTTCGTTAACTTTGTAAGTTTGTTTTTTTAGCTGGGGGCATTTGGATCTACCCCTTTCAAATCATATCTGTAATGATAAGCCGTATTTTTACATCTTGTATAGTTAGCATAAAAAAAGACTTAAAGATATAGTATTGGATGAAGAAGGACTACTCACCGACATCACGTCCAACGTTGTTTGCATAAGTTTCACTATCTTATTTTCTCAATTAATTTATTTTTGCTTCTCTTTTTATTTATTATTAAAATTAAACAACATCGCAACGGGTTAGGCTCTGTTCTCTTCATCTGAAAACTCATTAATTTCAGTTCAATTCAAATCCATTCAGTTCAGTTCTACTTAGTTATTTTTTATAATACAATTCAGCTCAGTTCAGACGTGTTCAGTTATTTTCAAATCTTACTACTAATTATAGTAGTAATACTTTGAAAACGAAAAAAGTACTTTAAAATAAACACACACTAGTTAATGGCCCGTCGATACTCGACGGGGCATGGAGGCCAAACTCAAAATAAGAAATGAATATATCGTATAATAAAATGTTAAAGCTAATGAACATAGCGTATTATATGTTGTACCATGTTCGTCTTATATGAATACATTGAATCTCTTATTACTGGTAACCGTAGAGAGAGAACATGTAATTGTTCACGTTTGAATACGGGTGAGGTGGTAGAGTCCGACGTGTGAGAAAGATTGCCAAGGACTTTTGTTTATGGTCATTGCAAAATAGACGATATGGAGAACTATATTCTATCAAAATTGACAGGGAACTTCGTCTTGTAGAATGGGCTAACCATCACAATTTGAATGATAAACCTTTTGGGCTGGGTAGACTACCGATATTATATTTGCCTCAATGATATGCTTTCTAACATTAGTAACTATGAGCTAGACTTGTTCCATTTTACAATTCGGTAGTTTGATCTATATATCTGATAAGCAATATCATGCATACGCTTAAGAATGCTATAGTGAAAATTGGTATATTTAAGGTGGTTCAAAAAACAATGTATAATATGAGGATCATAATTTGTAAGAATAACAAATTCTTAATGTGCAAGAATAATAGTTTTGCATTGAGTAAAATTTAGTAAATTACTGGTAAGACTTGACTTCATATCAAGGCATCCGTACCTGTAAAAGTATAAGGATATACACTTAGATGTATTATAAATTGAGAAACATAAAACATAAATGAAATTATGCAAGTTAACAATTATATATGAAAAAATAAATTTACCCCATAATTTATCGAAAACTTCTTTGTAAATCACGTTGGTTGGCGTGTCGTACGTCTCGCCTTCATTATCACATATGAGTACTTTCAGTCCCTTTCTACTTATAACTCTAGAGAGAGAGCAACATACAGTTGTCCGTGGCTGAATACAGGAGAAGGTAGGTAGAGACCGACATGAGAGAAGGACTATCCCTGACTTTTATTTATCGTCATTGCAAAGCAGACGGATATAGGAAACTGTCTCCTATCAAAACTTGGAGGAAACTTAATCTCATCAGATGGGCTCATCGTCATCCTAGGGATGAAAACCTTTTGACCGACATTCATTTCCGATATCATTCTTGCTTCTATGATATGTTTCCCCCAGATTAGTTACTATAAGCCTTGTTCCATTGTACAACTCAGAAGCCTGGTCAATATTTCTCAAAAGCATGATCATCCATCCAACCTTAAGCACTATTCTATTATTAGGTAGTCCCGAGCAATTAATAGTGTTCAAGAATTCTACTGAGAATAATTTTGCCATTTCACTATCTACTGACTCGGTCTTGCTTATGCTATCAGCACTCAAGTACTCCACATAATCACCATGCATTTTAGACATGACATAGTTATTAATCTCATTGATCATTTCATTAGTCGGTGCAAGAACAACACGGTGATGGAAGTATTCCGGATCTATAGTTGGATAGGCTAAGTGATCCAAAAGGGAAGGATATGTGCAGTCTACAATGGTGGAAATAGGATTACTTACTTCACGAATAAGTATGTCATCAGGTAACTTGATGTCTACCTCGCCATCATTGGGTTCGCCCGCGACCCCATCACCGACTTGTAGTATCCACTCGGCAAAATCTTTAGTTTCACTAACCTCCACAGCTGATGATCCGTTCTGAATAGAAAAAAAGGTGTTAATTAAAAAGAACAACATAACAGAACAATTCATATGATAGTAACCGAGAATTTTTACAGTTTACTGCAATCGCATGTTTTTTGTGAGTTTTAGAACCTCACATGAATCCCACAGTATCGAAGAGCATAGAGAGGCATTTACAATATCAAATCTGCTACCACCAGGAACAACTGGCAAAATTTGCCTGAAATCTCCACCGAATACCACTACTAAGCCACCGAAAGGATCATATGGAATTTCATAACATCTCTCAGACTCCTGTAGAGTGCGTCAAAGCAATGTTTGTTGGTCATCGGTTCCTCATCCCAAATTATAAGTTTGGTTTGCTTGAGTAAGCCGGTGACATCAGAATCCGACTTTAACTTGCTGCATGTTGATTCCTCATGACACTTAATAGGAATACCAAACCTAGAATGAGCAGTCCTACCTCTAGGTAGCAAGAGTGATGCAATACCACTTAATGCTACTGGAAGCACTATATCTCCTCTAGCACGCAAGCCGGAACACAACGTCCTCCAAATAAAAGTCTTGCCTGTACCACCATAGCCGTATAAAAAGAACACACCACCTTTGCCCCCGTCAACTGCATCCATAATCTTATCGTAAATTGTACGCTCAAACGTGGGTACAGTCCATCGAATTTTGATCTCATGGCATCTCTGTCGTATGACATCTCATCAACTATAAACTGATTCGTGGCGTTGTCAGTTATAGACTCATCTGGGATTGGCATAGGCTCAAAAAAAGCAAGACTGCTGCAGTTTGCTTTCAGTAGCTTCTCAATTTCAAGCAACGCTAGGTTATGGATTTGTTCATCAGTAAGCCTCAAACCTGAATCGCGAAATGAATCAGAATAAGTAATAAGTAAATGTATAGCATTTTCGTATTTCGGTAAAATATAAAATTTACTAACAAATTACCAGGATTATGAGAAGTTTTTTGCTTGATGTATAGAATGTTGTCAGATAAGAAGTTACATGTCTTCCTCCATACCTCCTCTGGTCTCGCCATGCTTCGAGAAAGAAGAAGCATCGATCGTAAAAAGATGACGAAGGAAACGTGCTAATCCCCAGTGACTTGCCTCAGTAATTCCACGGATATACTCCCCGTCATATGTTAGTAGGCCTAAAGCCACACATGAGTCCTTGCGGGTGTCGTAACCGTTCACTGTTCTAATATCCTGGAAACATGTTGCACCTCTAACATGATTCAACATAAGTCGCATATAGTACATATTTTCAAATTCCATCGACACATTATACACCCTTCCAACAGCTTGTGCCTTGATTATCAACTTTGTTGGCAATCTTCTTATAAGATTTGTATCTAAGCTTTGGTTGATTGTGACGAATCCACTGAAGTCTTTGTGACTCCATCATCATGTAGGAATCAACAATAAACTGTTGAAACAACACTACAAGAAATTCCTGGAAAAACGACGTTATGGGGCGACGGATAAAAGTTATCCGTCGCTACAGAACGACGGATAATTTTATCCGTTGCTACAGAACGTTGACCATAATTAAAAAAAAAAAAATTTAGCGACGGATAGATCTATCCGTCGCTATATAGCCGGAAAATAAAAAAAAATAAAAAAAAGTTAGCGACGGATAGATCTAGATCTATCCGTCGCTAAAAGCCTAAAAAAAAAAAAATATATCTCCTCCACCACCATCTCCTCCACCACCTCCTTTCCTCCACCACTTCTCCTCCTCCTCCTCCTCCTCCTCCTCCTCCACCACCACCACCGCACCACCACCCTGCCACCACCACCATCTCCTCCACCACCACCACCCTGCCACCACCACCATCTCCTCCACCACCACCACCCTGCCACCACCACCATCTCCTCCACCACCACCACCTTTCCTCCTCCCACCACCACCGCACCACACCCACCGCACCACTGCACCACCACTGCCACCACCACCATCTCCTCCACCACCACCACCTTTCCTCCTCCCACCACCACCACACCACACCCACTGCACCCCCATCCACCACAACCGCACCACCACTGCCACCACCACCCTGCCACCACCACCATCTCCTCCACCACCGCACCACCACTGCCACCACCACCTTTCCTCCTCCCACCACCACCGCACCACACCCACCGCACCACCATCCACCACCACCGTATACGTATAATTCGTATACGAATACAAATTAATCCGTATACGAATACAAATCAATATCTCGTATACGAATATAAATTGGATACGAATTAATCCGTATATGAATATAAAAATTCGAATACAGATTTAATTTTTTTTTTAAAATAGCAATGTAGCGACGGATAGATCTATCCGTCGCCACGTGGGGCGACGGATAGATTCTATCCGTCGCCACTAAATCAATTAAAAAAAAATGTCAACAAAAATAATCCGTCGTCCAATCCGTCGTGAATTGGACGACGGATTATTATCCGTCGCCACAGCTCCAGGGGGGCGACGGATTTTCTATCCGTAAATCCGTCGCCCGATCCGTCGCCCCAGCCCGGATTTTTTGTAGTGCAATCTCCTGCCAAGTATAAGCTGGTGACCTTCTCCCTCCCTGTGTTGAATTCTGAATGCTAAGAACTCCCTAAGTGTGAGATCTGGCCTCTTACTGTATGTAGTTCTAGGTATCTCTGCATACACGAACAATAGTGGGTAATGCAGAGGGATATAGCATGGAAGAAATTCATTTATCCTTTGCAAATATCCAGTCGACTTCAACTCAACCATGATATCCCTCTTATGCCTCACATTCTCAATGTCTCCTTCAATAATGGCAGCAACCTCTGATGCAGTAGGTAAATTATAGGTCCGTCCATCCTTGACACGTTTTGCTATAAGCTGCAGAGTAATATATGTTGAGTTATTAAGAGATATACGATCCCTAGCCATCCTATGTGTTTTGGCATAAGGATTATATTGGTCGACCATATCTTTGATGCTGGCTGTTACAGAAGTGTCCAAACCCTTCCCATCACCACTGACATACATGCATATATACAAATTTACTTAAATGAATTAATTATCGTGTAACATTATTATTATAAGGAATTTTATTAAACAATATATAGATATTACTGGCACTAACCCAAGAGCATCGATTTTGTTCTGTACTTCGTGCTCAGTGTCATAGATGTATAGTTGAGCAAACTTTGGTTCTTTTCCTTCGTCTGGCAACAAAGAACCAATTTTGTGAAAATTCTGACCACCCATCTTGAAACAATAAGGACCCCGACCTTTGTTAACCTCTTTGTCTATTTTCCCACCCATAGAAGTAAAAGAGAACATCATGTTATATGCCCATAAGTTCTCAATGATACTCCGACTATTCTCGTGTCTATCCTCTAGGAGATCACTTAACAACTGAGGTGGTTGTTGAAGTAATGGAAGCTTGACCAGACCCCTCATGCAACATAGGGTGAACTTAGGATTCTTTTTTTATTAGGTGGTCTCCTTTCTTCAAACCAGAATAAAGCACCACAATGGTCATATTTATACTCTGGATCACTCATGTCTAAATACGTTGCACATGCATTTGGAACAATAATTTTATAAGAGAGACTACAAAATATGTAATTGTCATCCATTATCTTATGTTTCCAGAAATAATAAGGGTTATTACATTGAGCCCCATCGGAGATGAAAATCTAAGAATTGGACGTGTGAAATGGATTGTATTTTAACGTTCAAATGTTGGAGTTGACCTCAGTTAGAAATTAAGACATTTTTACAATTGAAAGAATATCAATGGATATTATTTGTGTTTTTTCTTAATGTAATGTAATGAGTGTGCATTAGAGACTTAATTGTTCATATTTTGGGTTGCAATTTATCTGCTTTGTTATTGTTTGTTAAAAATAATAATAATATGGGCAAAAATGTCTTTTCAGGTATTAATTCGAGTTGTGGTCGAGTTTTTGTGGACTAAAATGTAATTTGTTTTTGTCGTTAATTGTCATCTATTTTTTACTAATGTGTAATTACAAAATCTAACATGGTGTAGGAATGAAATTTTAACAATTAATTTGTATATCTTTGCATAATTAATAATGATTTTGATCAATGTCACATAAACCGTTTTCGCACCAGCTCCATTGGTTTGGATTTACCATAATAATAAAATAAATTATTTACCATCGAGTATCTATAATTCTAATGGATACTAGATGATGTATATTGAATATTTTTTTTAAACGAAATATGTGAAAGATACATAAAATTGAGTGTAGATGTTTAGAAAAATGCATCCAAGAGCAATGATCATGTTGTCAATTATGTGTTCAACGTCATATATGTACCGTTGGCAAAATTTTGGAGTTTGTACTTTGTTGGGCAACAATGATCCAATTTTGTGATCATTTTAGCCACCTATCTTAAAGCAATAAGTATATTTTCATTATTGATTTCCTTGTCTATTTTCAACCCATTGAAGTAAATGCAAAGATGTTGTTATATGCACTGATAATAGAACAATTATATAAACTGAGTACCTACTGGATAAACAACTAATACTTGTAGAACATATTTCCAAATTAGTATAGTTCAAAACAATGATCATGAAAAGATCAAAAAAATAAAATTAGAGCATAGCGACTACTAATAGACAAAATTCTACATTAAATGCCTCGATTTCTTCTATAATGTAAAGAAAAAGATGCAAATCTATAATCTGCAGACTCAGGAGATTTAATCACCAAAGAGAAATTCACTTTAATTTACTACTACATGTTGCCACTCAAAATTTCGAACCACTCCAGTTGCTAATTTGTCAGTCAAACTTTTCACGCATTTTAAAGGAACCATAAGACACAAATTTTGACACCAATCAATAATCTTGGCCATTGATACCTAGCAACAACACCAATACCACTCCTATGTTGACTCTACTCGTCTGTAACATCAAAATTAACTAAAATATACCAAGATCAAGAAATAACCAAGGTGCTGCCACAATTGACTATGCAACACATAAAGATCTTTTACTGACTATATCTATTTCATCCTTAAAATAGTGCATTAATAATCCAATAAAGTAAATTTTCAAAATCATAACAAACTCAATATATATAAAGTGAAATTTATATTCAAAATGTTCCATGTAGTAAATATATAAGGTAGAAGGTAATATTTGAATAAATAATGAGTAAAGTGTAGAAAATGTGTTAGAATTTATGTAAATGTTGATCAGATGATGCCTTGTATTTAATCCAATGCGTAACTTTATTGGTCATTTTTAATGTATCCATTCGTAATTGTATACCTAAATAAATAATGACTTCTTTGATAACTAGAGAAGTATTGAGTATTTAATAAATGCTCTATTTTTAAATTTTCATTATTTCAATTTATGTTATTTAATAAAAATTTTTTTAATAAATAAATACTTTAATTAATTAATAAAATATTCAAGTTTGATGTCTATGGATTCGTCTTGTCGCGGTGAATCTATATATATGTTTAAAATATTTTTCAGAATTTTGTAAATAAATATATATGAGATTAAATAATAATTATGTATTGAGTCAACATACTAAAAATAAATAATGGAAGTTATATGGTGCACTACATCTTAACAACTTAAAATGTTCCACATCCAACATACCAAATTTAACATTGCAATAACCAATCAAAATCCTTCATATTTCCACACATAATTGATGATGTGTAATGCGTGAGAATGCTTCAAATGTTTTTCTTTTAATGTATAGACTAGTTAATGGCCCGTCGATACTCGACGGGTCATGGAGAACCAAATTAAAATAAGAAATGAATACATTTATGTCGAAGTTGAAAAACATACTCCCTCTGTTCCGGTTTCAATCACCCGTGGGGCCGCACACAAGTTTTAAGAAAAATGTGAATAAAGTAAGAGAGATGGTAATAAAATAGGAAAGACATTGAATAAAGTAGGAGAAAATAGTAAATTAGGTATGAAAGATAGTGAATAAAGACATAAAGTAGAAGATAGATTTTTCATTAAAGTAATGGGTAATTGAATTTGGGACTGACCAAATCGAAATATGGGTAAATAAAATTGGGACAGAGGGAGTATAAAAAATTGCAATGTGACAAAATGCATGATCTAATCGCTTTAACATTGCATCGGAAGTCACCCCTATATATCTGTAGAAAAGTGCATAATGCAAATTAGTGAAATTGAGAACCACCATATATAAAATTTTGTCAATGTTAAAAAAATCCTAAAATTTATACACATAAAAGATAAAATCAACTCATAACTTGTTGAATACTTCTTTATAAATTACGTTTGTTCTCGTATCATATGCATTACCCTCCACGTGGCAAATTACTATTCAACCCCTTCCCGATGGTAACTCTATAAAGAGTAACATTTAACTTACCATGGTTGGTTACATGTGAGGGGAGGTAGAGGTCGACGTGTGATAGAGAATATCCCTAACTCTTATTTGTGGCCATAACAAAGCAGACGGATATGGAAAACTGTCTCCAATCAAAATTGATAGGGAACTTCATCTCGTCGGGTGGCTCATAATCATCATCCTCAGAATGAAATCCTTTTGGCATGCATTGATTCAAGATATCATTTTTGCCTCGATGATATGCTTCCCAAGATCAATAACTATGAGCCTTGTTCCATTGCACAACTCGAAAGTTTGATCAATATTCCTCAGAAGCATTATCATAAACCCATGACCCAACCTTCAGTATGATCATATGGTTAGGCAATCTAGAGCAATTAATGTTGTTGAAAAATTCACAGTGAAAACATGTTTGAGACCGTTCTCAAAGTTATCTTCCCTAACAATGCTAAATGCACTCAAATATTCAACGCTATCTCAGGACATCGTCGACATGACAAATTAATTTATATCATCAAATATTGCATTTGTAGGTGCAAGAACAGCCCGGTGATGGAATATCCAGGGTCAAGTGATGGATCGCCTAAGTGATCCAACAACGAAAGATATGTACTATCTACAATTGTTGAAATTGGATGACTTACTTCTCAAATAAGTAAACCTTCGGAGATCATGATATCAATTTTTACCGTCAAATGAACTAAGATTGTTGCAGTTTTTCTTCAGTGACTTCTCTACTTCCATAATAGCATTGCTTTTTATTTGTTCATCAGTGAGTTTCAAACCTGGATGGAGAGTTCTCTATTGCAAAAATGACAATTAATGCAAATTTAAATTGATTGTGGGAATATGGTCATATAGTTTATAAATTATTGTACGAGGATTGTTGAGTATCCTTTCTTGATTGTATAGAATGTCGTCTGATAACAAATTTCATGTTTTGCTCCACACATCCTCAGGCCTCGACATGATGCGTGATAACAACATGGTTATGTAAAGGTAACGTATCGAAAATTTCCATAGACTTGCCCCTTTCAAACCACTAATGTACTCTCCATCATTGAATTAAAGTCCATAGCTTCACATGCATCCTTGTGATATTCGTGCACAACACAGTCAACACCATTTAACAGAAACCTTATTTCTTTGTTTTAATATGAATTTTATGTTCGTTTTTCCAACAGTGATAGCGAGGAATTTTAGCATAAGTCAGCTTCCGGGCTCGAGGATTTATTTTGTTCAGCTTGAACCACTGGAAGAACTGCGATTGTTTGACATTGACTTTGTTGACAACATCTAACATGCATTCACCATCTTTGAAAGGAACAAACTGCTCATTGTCTAAATGAAACGACAATCGCTTAACAACATAAATCGTATAATGCAGCGGGGATTCTAATATCCTCCACATTGCTTCGTATGGAGAAATATAACGACAGTCCATATGCCTCATGACCTTATGCCCGTTTTCTCAATCATTGAAATTAACCCCAGTTTTATCACTTCCTTTGGATATATACTTGAAGGGATACGGTATTAACCAATGGTTGTTACAAAATACCATGTTGACGTGCGCTTGATATTTGAGCATCAGGTGGGAGTTATGTAGAAATGTATATCTATTTTTATGATTTAATAGTAATAACAATAATAGACATAAATAAAGGCTTTCAAAATATGAATCACGTAAAATGAATTACATATATAAAATAATATAATGAATTATAGTCCATGATAAGTACCTGTTGTCAAGTGAAATGCCACTTTTATTGACGGTGCCACTAGTGTCCCTCCTTCGATAGGCGTGATAAGATCGTTAAAACTTTTAGAAAAATATTATGTGCATCTATTGTCGAACGCAATTATAAAGACCCACCAACCCAGGACGTAATACTGGGTGTAGAGGTTTGATGAACGCATCGGAGAGCATTGATCATGCTGACAATTTGATGTTCAGTGTCATATTTGTAAAGTTGGGCGAATTTTGGAGTTTGTCCTTCATTGGTAAGAAGTGAGCCAATGGTCCGTCAATACTCGATGGGAATGTGAAAGAAAAAAAAGAAATTTATGAAAAGATCTTGAGATGTATAAATAACGTTTACAATCTTAGAAACGACCATAACATTACATTCATAATATATCGATTGGAATATATAACATAAAATCAATTTATTATTTCAATTATACGACAACATGTACCTTAAGATATATAAAAATCAATATTAATTTCATACATATCGAAAATAAATACTCTATATAATAAAGATTATATTCACATAGTACATACTATACTAATTTTTATATAACTCATAACCTGTCAATCACCTCTTTGTAAACCACGTTTATTGTGGCCTCAGACATATTACGATCCTTGTCACTAATCAATACCTTTAGGCCTTTTCTGATCGTGACCCTCGATATAGTGCGACATACAACTCGTCGTGGCTGAATATGCAGGAGGGGAGAGGCCGACATTCGAAAGAGACTGATCCCGACTTTTGTTTATTGTCATAGCAAAGCACACGATATAGGAAACTGCCTCCTTTCGAAATTAATTGGAAACTTAACATTATAAGACGGACTCATCACCATCTTATCAATAAACACTTTTTGTCTTGCATTTAGACCGTAAATAATTTTCACTTCTATAGCATGCTTACCAAGAGCAGTAAGTATCAATCTTGTGCCATTGCACAACTCCGAAGCCTAGTCAATATCATGCAGAAGCATGTTTATACATCCAACCTCTAAAACAATCATGTGATTTGGCACGCAAAACAATTAATAGTTTTTAGGAATTCCACCGATATCACATATGTCAATCCATCCTGATCATCCATCTTGCTTATTCTATCAACACTCAAGTATTCCTATGTATCACAGGGCATCAATGACATAAAATACTTATTGATATCATCTACTATATCATTTGTGGGTGCAAGAACAACACGGGTATGGAAATAATGTAGATCAAGATATGGATTAGATATATGCTCAAGTGAGGACGGATCTGTGCTTTGGACAATGGTAGGAATATGATCACTTACTTCTTGAATAAGAATGCCCTCTGGCATCTTGATATCAATCTCACCGTCATTATCACCACCGACAACTCTATCACAAACCCGTATTATCCACTATGCGAATTCTCTCGTCTCCTTAATCTCAGCTGTTAATGTACCAACGTAACAAACACAAAACACTCTTAACAAAATAAAAAGAAAGATACAAATTACTAAAATCAAAATTATCATAAGTGAAACAAACATTTAGTTACATGCAGTCGTATGTTCTTTGTAAGTCTGAGGACCTCACATGAATCCCATATTTTGGATGAGCATATTGATGCATTAACAATGTCAGATCTAGACCCTCCCGGAACCCTTTGGCGATGTCATCTAAAGTCTACGCAAATCTGATAACCAAACCGCCGAATGTGGTTGGTCGATGCATGACATCCCTCAAACTCCTATCAGGCGCTTCAAAACAATGCATATTGGTCACTGTAGCCTCGTCCCATAAAATAAGCTTTGTTTCTTTGAGTAGACAGGTTACATCAGAATCAGTCTTAATCTTACTGCATACCGATTCTAAATGGATCTTTAATGGTATATTGAATCTTGAATAAGTAGTTCAGACCCTCGGAAGCAGCAATGTTATGATACCGATGGAAGCCACCCGGAGAACTATATCTCTTCTAGCTCTGAAAACGGAGCACAAAGTCCTCCAAATATAATATCTCCTGAAGAATCAACAATGAATTGTAATAATGACGTCCTGCTAAGTTGATGACTTTCATCTCCCTATCTTGTATCCGAAAAGCTAAGAACTCTCTTAGAATAAGATTTGGCATTTTGCTCGCAATACTTACCTTAATATCGGTATACCATTCGTCTTCTCCATGGACAAAAAGTAGTGGATATGGAATAAGAAGGCAACATGGAAGAAACTCACTTACGCACTTCAAGTCCCCATTCCTCATCTCAACCATAATATCTTTTTTAGCATGTAAGTTATCAACATCACCCTCTACTATAGGAGTTACTTCTGATGTAGTAGGTAATAAGTTGAAGGCCTACCTCACGAGCATTATCAAGGAGATGCGATCTCTGGCCATCTTGTATACTTTTGCATATGGATTGTACATAGTTTTGATCAATGTCGCAATAGCAGTTTTCACACCAGCTCCATTGGTTTGACTCCAACGAATAATTTTTTTGAAACGAAATATGTGAAAGATACATAAAATTGAGTGTAGATGTTTAAAGAAACGCATTCGAAAGCATAGCGACTTCTAATGGACAAAATTCTACATCAAATGCCTTGATTTTTCAATAATGTAAAAAAAAAAAAAAAGAGATGCAAATCTATAATCTGTAGACTTAAGAGATTTAATCACCAAAGGAAAATCTCCTTTAATTAATTACTATATGTTGCCACTCAGAATTTCAAACCAATTCAGTTGCTAATTTGTCAGTCAAACCTTCAGCACATTTTAAAAGAACCATAAGATACAAATTTTGACACCAAGCAATAATCTTGTCCCCATTGATCCTGAGCAACAACACCAATACCACCCCTGTGTAGACTCTACTCGACCGTAGTATCAAAATTAATTAAAATGATATACCAAGATCAGGCGGCAACCAAGCTGCTGTCACAATTGGCTATGCAGCACCTAAATATCTTTTACTGACCCTACTTTTTATATCATTAAAATAGTACATTAATAATCTAATAAAGTTAATTTTAAAAATCCTAACAAACTCAATATATATAAACTGAAATTTATATTCAAAATGTTCAATGTAGTGAATGTATAAGATAGAAGGTAATATTTGAATAAATAATGAGTAAAAAGTAGAAAACGTGTTAGAATTCACGTAATGTTGATGAAGATGGTTTTTATTGAATCAAATGCGTTACTTTATTGCTAATTTTTAAAGTGTTCATTTGCCACCTAAATAAATATTGATTTGTTTGATAAATGGGGGGAGTATTAAGTATTTAATAAATGTTCTATTTTTAAATTTTCATTATTTCAATTTATATCATTTAATAAGCCTACATAATATTTTAACAAATAATTTAATTAATTAATTAAATATTTATGTTTGGTGTCTATAGTTTCGTCTTGTCGCGGAGAATCTATATATATTTTCAAAACAGTTTTTGGAGATTTGTAGATAAATATATGTGAGATTAAATAAAAAAATATATGGAGTCAATATACTAAAAATAAATCATGTGAGTTATATGGTGCACTACATCTTAACAACTTAAAATGTTCCACATCCAAAATATCAAATTTAAAATATAAACAACCAATAAAAATGCCTCATAATTCCACCTCATTGATTAATTACGTGGCAACATCTAGAATGCTTCAAATTGTTTTCAAACTTTGTATAGTTAAATGGGGGTGTAGGTTTTAATAAATCAACACACAAGGGATTTCATTGCCTGCATATCAAATTCTTTCTGAATATTTCTCCGCTAAATTTATGCACTATTTAAAACATTGAAATATATGATACCTTTAAAATATATACTCCCTCCGTCCATAGAAGTTGTCCATTTTTATCAATTTAGACGCACGTTTCCACATTCATCTCTTTGTCATTTAGGAAAAATTATACTCCATGATTTAATTTTTTCCCACTACTTTAAGTTAAAAATTAAACAATAAGACTAACTAATAATAAAGTTATAAAGTAATTAACCCTAACATGTATTATATCGTGTTATAATATTACTATACTTATTTTACTTATCCAAAAGTAAACTCTCCAGGATAACCTATTTTTTACCAAATTATTTTCAGATTATGAATTCTTTACCAATTCGTGGGGTCTTCAGTTCGGTGAGAACACCGAGATGTTAATTATCCACGATCTGGCCCGTTTCAAAACATAGCTGAAATGAATCAAACTCATAAACAATCATGTTAATACACCATCAAATAGTTGCTAATTAAGGTACTGCTAGCAACTCCGAATGGTGAGATAATTAAAGAAATAAATAAACTTTAACTTGTGAGATTGTTATATATAGAGTCATCAAATAGTTAGCTTTATAGGTTTGATCAACATGATTATAAAAAGAGATGATCGAGATTTGGACTGGCATTGGATGATTAGTCTAATGGAAAGAGAAACCATAAATTAATCTGATTGATTTATGTCACAATATTAGTGCATATAAGAATTCAATACGTGATTTGATTAGAGAATTTCATGTCTCTCATTTAAATAATATATTAATTTTCATACAATGAAAATGTATGAAAATATTTCAAGATGCCAAATAGGAATGTATAAGCCAATGAAATTGCTCAACAATTCCATATAATTGATGACTTATCACCCTTAAAAATGATTGAATGGTTTTTATTTTAACATATAGATAAACGTTATTTTTGACACTAGGATTCTCAATCTTTTAATATAAGTATATTTCGATACAGCCTTATTATTTCCCAAAATCATTCTCCAATCAGTATTGGGTTTCTTCTCCATTGTATTCCAAATCTAATAATTCTACCAGTATATATAGCAGACGAGCATCTGAGCTGCTTGTTGCTTCAGAAAAGAGAAAACTAAGATTTCGTCAAAGACAAGTTGATTCAGATTTTGTGGAGTAGCTGCCCTGCCTGCTAGTAAATCTAAGGAAGGATCTATAATTTAACAAAGAGGACGTCACGCATGCAGATTTGTAAGTCCATCCGTTTTCTTTTCTGCTTTATTCTTTCTAACTTTACTTTTTGTATCCATTACTTTTGATGTTGACATGGTCGCAGAAACGGTACATCTCATAAATTGAAAGAATTTGTAGGTATTTTACAAACTTGATGATTTGATTTTTGTTGATCTGACTAACTAAATAAATCAAACAGAAAAACAATTTTTCTTTGGGATCAAAAAACTTTTCTATTTCCAAAGATAACAACTGCTTATTAAGTATTTCTAAACTATTTCATTAACACAAAAGAGCTTTTAAACCAATGATCAAGAAAGTTGGACTCGTATCGTGTACTTATAATGCGTTTAACCGATATATTCTATCCCACAAGTGTTACCTTTGATCTATAATAAATAAGACACAAGAAACTCTAAAATAACACTTGCTCTTAAGTTAGATAAGTTTGCAAGGGAAAAAAGTTTGGTGTTATAAAAGAGAAAATACTGGCATAGATATATTAGGACTCATTCACTATGTAAATCCTAGTTTTCGAGCGGGAAGGGAAACAAAGACTAAGTTGTTTAACTCTAAATGAAATATATTTGTTTAGCCCGATTCCTTTCTTCATCTTCATAGACTACCACAACTTTGGATAATTCCTCTTTCTTCTTTTTCTCTTACTCTATATTCTTAGTTTCTTTGAGCTTCTCGCGTTTATGATCCTTTTTCTTTTAGCTAATAGAAACTTTCCATTTTCTCTCTTAAACAAAGAATATGCTATGAAAAAAAATGATAGAATTTCCATTTATCTAATAATTTTCTATCAAGATACTTGCACTAGATACCTATAATTTAGTCAAACGTGCGGACATACACAGCACTTAGGATTATAGGCCTCTTATATACTCTACCCTTATATTTTGTTTTTTAGATATAAATAGTAAATAAAGAACTCGAGACAAAAAATATAGCTTATAGAGAGTACCTAGTGCAGTCATATTTGCATGGTATTATTATACTTATACCCTAAGATCTTTTATCTCTTCTGCAGTACACCCTTCTCTGTTATTCTGCAATGGTAGGCAAGCCTAAAAAAAAGCTTGCACCACAACTAAACGATGTGTATAATTGGTAAGTAATTCTAAGATAAAAGATAAATAATAAGGAAGTAATAAATAATAAAATAATAGTATAAAATAATAGTAAAGGCTCTTGATTTTCAATCTCTAATAAATATAAGAGCATATTTGCTTGTAAACACCTACAGGTGGTAGTACCAAGATGCATATTTGGAGGCTTGTTTCTAGACCAAGATCGTAGGCCAGGAAGAAAGTGCGCAAAGTGCACTTGTGTTCCCTCTAAATCTAATATAATATATCTAATATAATATAATAACTAAGATAAAACCTAGTTTAGCAGCGTGTACCCTATTTTTTATCCTGCATTGCAAGAACAACTTAAGAATATACGTGTATTTTACTTAGGACTGGAAAACTCTCTTTATGGACAGTATATAATTATAAGTAATAAATAAGGAGGCAGTATAAGACCTTTAATATAATAGTACCAAGAAGCAGGGGAAGAAATCTTGTAATATGGGGATCCTTCATAAATATATATGAAGCACTTATCTAATCTATTACTCTTCATCCCCAGTAGAAGTACGTTGCAGGATAATCGGTAATAGATAAAAAAATTTCGCTTAGGAGGAGTCTTGTCTTTAGTTTCTAGTAATAAATTTATATCTAGTAAATAAAAAGTTAGTATTGGCTATGATTGGATTTTACATTTATTTGAGATTAACAAGATTTAATTATTCATGAAGAGATAAATAAAGTATCAGATTCTACTCAAAATAATATAAAGCACATATCTATTTTACTGACGGCCCTCTTTATTTTTTTTGGTATTTGGATTTCTAGTGAACATTGAATTGAATAAGATCCAAAATTTCTTTTAACCGAGCCGGATATTTTGCATTATTTGCTTGGCTGGGATATTTCGCTCTATTAAGTATAAGATAAATAAGATTAGTTTTTAATTTAAGACTTGGTACACCGTCTACGAAACATGTATAAATCTAAGTGCTTTTCCGTTATTAAGCTTATCATTAATATTTCGCTCGAAGTTTTCATCAAGAATTCGACTTTATTTATTCCAACAAAAGATTTGCTCTTTGTGCAATTCGATTCTGTTGTATAGATATGAATGAGTTAAGAAAATAAGAGATCATACAAATGAAGGCAGTAATAAAAAACAAAAATAGAAAAAATAATTCTACAAGAACCGAGAGGGAATGTCTTATATAGAATAATAAGCTCCTAGGAGTGATAACCTCGAGTACTTATCGAGTAAATATTAAATAAAAGGGTTTGTTTGTTGGTATGCCTCGATCTTTTTCGAATTAGATTCTGGAATATAGATATAGTAGCATTCAAATCAAAGTGCTTTTGATCTGTAAAGAATTTATTTATCTTTAGTGCTGGTAAAAGAAAGAGTTATTAGTATTTTTAAAGTAAGATACGCATGTATACTATTCCATATAATTAAGTGAGCTAAGTGTATAGAGGATATAGAACATAGGGAGAAATCACAGTAGTTAGTTAGTTCATTTTAATCACGTAAAATAAATATAAAAATATAGAGGACGTGCCAACATATGGAATCCTAATGAGAGGTCTTTTCGGGTACAACCAACCTGCCTCCAACACTATGGGTGGGCATCAAAGTAGAGTGGGTACGTGTCACAATGAACGCCTAAACTCGGTATTATGCGTTTATATGAATTTACACAACAAATATAAAAAGACTGACCTCGGCCTGCCAATTGAAGAGCTAGCCACATAATAAAATAAATCACTTGGTGTGGTGTACATAAAGTGAAGGTCTCTGATTTTCTTTACTTATTACTAGATCAAAGTTTCTAAAACCGAGCAGATCTGTTCATACGGCACCTAGATTAAATTAACCACTAAATTTTGGTCTAATTATGAATATGAATTTAATAGATTTACTAGAAAACTAGTTATATCTACATACAACAAGTGAAATACCTTTAGCAACACACTTATTTATGGGCGTATAACATGTTATATTATTAGGTATACTAAGATAACAACTTAACAAATTACAAACATACTAACTAGGAAAAAGTTTTCTTATTATGACTTAACTACTCATTATGCAAGGGGTGGCATCTCTCTTTGGCTTTTCCTTACTTACCAACCCTTTATAAATGAAGTATAAAAATACCTTTAATGTGGTTACCTTATTATTTTTTATTAGTACATCATCATAGTAAGCCGCGTCTTGAAGAATCTTTTGACTTAAGCTCTCGCACGGTGGTTTGGATGGAGGAAGATGGATTTCATCGATTAGATAACTTCCTTGTCACAAAAGACACAAGTCCAATACTATCTTCTTATTTCTTATCTTTCCCTTTCCTACAAAAAAAAGGGATTGAACTCGTTCGTAGGAAGAATGGTTGGTTAATTGTGGTTAACTTAAGTTAAGGCAAAACTGCATGTATAGAATAAGATAAGTAAGATCATATAGGTATAACTTAAAGTATAGGAACTTGTGTTTTAATTTGTGTATTCTATAGAACTTACCGTGTCTATGTATAGCTTCTTCTTCGATAACTCTTTGTTTTATACTAGTAAATAAAAGATCCTAATTCTTCCCAAAATTATAAGTTATTAGGAAGAGACCTATTTCCTCCAGTATCTCTTATAAATATAAATTCTATCTGTAAAAATGTAAAGTGAATAACGTGACATAACCACGAAAATTAAAAAATATTGGGTTAAGTAAAGAAGTACTCCGGCCTAACTTGAAGAGAGGACAACGAAGGCATATAATAAGTGTGCATGTGATAGTAGGAAACAGAAAGATAACAAATAAGGTAACAACCAGGATGTCTGCTTTTTAGACAACTAATATTTATTGTTTTAGAGTGAGATTCGAACAACTAATAACATACATACATATTCTATACCAAAGACTAAATCAAGTACGACCAAGAAGGAGAAAAAAAAGATAATGGGTTTTTTTCAAAATAGATAAGAAATAAATAGATAGATATTAACATCGCCTATACTTAATTTAATAATTATTTAATCACGAAATAGTTTGAGATTTATAGATCATCTTGTAGTAGGTCTAAAATTATAGCCAGGTTTATACCTAGACCTTTCCGGAAACTTGTAGAAAAATCTTTTTTAATTACTACATAAAGGACAAGTTAGAACTGCTTCCTATGTCCCATCCTTTTTGGTGTTTTTTATTAACAATAGCTAACTTCCTATTACATTTTTTTATTCTACGAAGGAAGCATCCCTAACTAATCGGTAGCCTCTACTTAACTTAACATGATATGAGTACACCTTTTGCTACACGCCCCAAAGACATAGGTAAGACTCGTACTTAATTAAAGATGTATGGCAAAATGTAAGAGATTAAAGATAAATTAATTCCAATTTTGTATTACTACCTGTCAAATATTAAATGCTTTATCCTTATTCCTAATATATACATATATATAACTGTCTTGTAATAGAGTCGGTTCTTTATAAAAATGTTTTCGGTTCCTTAAAGCTTATGATTTGAAGCTGAGTTCCATAGAATACTCAAAATTTGTCCTTCTTCCTTCTGCCTAGAGTTTCTATATGAACTTTCTTACTAGTGGCATTCCTCATATAGATCATGTATATTTTTACTTAGTAATCACTACTAGACAAAGGGACTATACTAGATATAGGTGGTGTTGCATTTCGCTTAAACCTATAATACAACGAGATAATAAAGATCCTATTGAAAGAAAAAGACTCCATTCCTACCTATCTAGATTCACTTATTTTTTTATAGTTTACCTTTACGTATTGCGAGACATGCTTAGTGTTTTTAACTTCCAACTTATACTTATAGAACTGAGTACTTTTAATTAAGTGAATAAAAAAAAAGAGAGATAAGAAATCCATGCCTAGAAAAAGAAAGATGGAAGAATGTGAGGAACAATATAGTACATGATGAACTTAGAATAGAAAGAAACACATATGTAATAGAATTTACAATTACAAAGTATATAGTTATGAATATACAATCCTTCATATTTTTATATAGTTACTAGCCACTTAGAATTATTACTTAGTACTAGAACTTCCCTTTAGAATAGTCTACTTTGAATTAATAACTTTACCTTGTAATTTATGTATTTCTCTATTTTATCCCTACTACTTATATTGTCTACCTTTACCCTCTAATTTAGTTTTCTCTAGAATTTGGTTGGCATGTCCACATTCGCAAGTGTCAGATCTCGTGAGCAAAAGCTGTCCAAATAACCCAATCCTTTTTTCTATAAGATTGTGTTCCTTGATGTTGATGTGTGGCGTCGTTTGATAGAAGTGTGTTTAGGTTGTCCTTGGGTACGAGTAAAGATTTGAATTGAGTCAATTTTATAAGTTTGTGACAACTCCTACTTAATGGCGTCAGAAAAAATATTAAAGTAGAAAGAAAGGTATATGCTCAAAGTACTACCCATAGCAAAATGAATTCTTAGGTTTGTCTTTTCCGGGCGACCTTTTGTTTGATTCCTTAATATTGATCCTGAAACCTAATGGTACGTGATGAGAAACTTCGGGTACTCTCTCTTTCAACTATGATAGGTCTTTCTCAACTATAGAAGGAGAGGGAGAAACCAATCTACTTACTACCTTACTCATATTGTACTTAAACCCCTATAGTCAAATACTTCTATTTCCCTCTTAGCTGGAACTATGAGATTGGAATGGAAAGTTAGTTAGATATTGAGTCTTTTCACTAGAAATATTTCATAATAGTGAGTACATAAAGACAGTGAAACCCATAATGTTAGCTAAGACATGTGTTTTATCATAAACCACTGCCAAATAGAGTACTATCGCCCTTAGTTTCATTTCCAGGATCGATCGACTTAAACTCTAATAAATATGACAAAGGTATATCTATAGCAAATCGGGGTATTACTTAGGGGAAGGTAAGGTGTCTAATAAAATATTAGGGATTTGAGTTGTAGGCATAGTCACAAGTATAGTTTATGGAAGAGTAAGTAAAAGATTCCAATTAAGAGGGGATAGAGAGAGTAAGTTAGAAAAAAAACCAGCTAAGCTATAGAATCTTGGGGGAAAGATATTAAACAAATACAAACATATTTGTTTTAAAAAAAAATGAAATCTTGTGAGCTAAAAATGACTACTCCATACTTAGAAAGTGTATAAAAGTTTCTAAAATTTTTGAGTATTATTGGATTAGCTCAAAGGGAGAACTACTCATTAGGGGTATATTCGATGGCTGAAATAAGTACCATCATAAAGAGAGAACTAAAGAAAAACAAATAAATATCGAGAATTAAGATTAAGCAGAAAAGAGGAGATGAACCTAGAAATCACTTGCCACAAAAGACAGTGATCTACCACTAGACACTAAAGATAAAGGGAAATATTTCTATTTGCATGTCGGCTAAAGTCTTTTGTCTCTCCTAACGCTTTTTGGTAGTGTAGTTATGGTACGTGGTACGAATTTATAAAATTAATACCCAAATATAGCAAAGTAATTGTCACACACCCAGCCATAAGAAATGTAGATAAAAAACCCTGTTAGAATTTGTTATTAGAAAGGGAGGAAGACCCATACCTACATATACTGTAGAAGAAAATTTATTATATATGGCTAAGGCGTGTGATCTATCATTTCGAATTGACTTTGGTTTGGCATGCAAAATACTCCACTTTTACTATCCATCCGTTAATATTAATTATTAAAATGCTTTAATTAAAAAGGTACAGCCTATCGTACTTAATTAAGTTAATACTTATTTTCTTTAATAATGTTATATGACCCGGCTTCGTTTCATTTCATAGGAGACTCTCCAAGAATATAGCTAGCACATCTATACTATAAAACTTGACTTTTACTTTATATTTTAGGATGTGTTTTATAGAATAGGGAAGAGTATAAAACGTATACTTTAAGTAATTTCAAATTATCCCTTGTAATGAAGTCCTTTTAATAATAAATATTTCATATCTCCTTTCTTCTATTTTAGGTGTTGCTTACTAAATCAAACAAACATTTCTGGGAGGAATTCTAGCAAGTACAATTTAAAATTAATAAATTAAAAGGTAAAAGTTTTGGAAGAGATCATAGCAACACTTCATTTTTCTTTACCATGTTTTTGCCTCGCAAGATCTATAGTTTGGTATACTATATAATCTATAACTTGAAGAAGAAGAACTAATAATGTGGGCAGGTATACTTTTTCTAAACACCAGCAGATTCATAGGACAACCTGCAGATTGAGTCTGGCTGGTAAAAAGGCAAAAGCTTAGAAAGTCTTATATTGAGAAATGCAGTGTATACCCTTAAAATAGACTAAATATATTATAAAGTACTTAAGGTGATAGCTATTTCATTGGCCGTGACTTCTTTGTTTTTTATATTTTATAAAAGAAAAACCAAAGTGAGTTCTTTAAGGAGAAAGTAAAAGAAAATTGTATCTATAACTCGAGGCAAAAACAGCGCCTATTGCCTTTACTTAGAGTAATCCTCTAATATAATATAAAAATCTAATAATACCTGAAACCTACGTATTGGTAAGATCCACTTGTTTTGTTAAATATCTCGTCGTAACTCGTTTCTCTATCTAATAATAAAAATTTAGTCTCATATTTGTCATTCCTTCGTCTCAAAAGCGTATTTACCTATAGTACCAAAAGTACCAAAGAAATCTGTATCGTAGTTAGTGGGTTTAGGACTTCGTCCAGGGGAGATTGTGAAAAAAGGGCGCTAAGATAATAACATCTACTAGATGTATCCTTAATGATGTATAGTTCCTATCTCCTTAATTATTTAATTAATTATTTTCCGAGAGGGTTTCTCTTCGTTTATTCAGTGTTCTTCTTTAATATCTATCTGGGTTGAAAGGATCCTATAGTGTTGTGTAGTAAGCATGCCCTACTCATACGAAATGAAAGATCATTTATATACCATACCAAGCAGCACGGGGTCTTTCTTATTAAATAAAGACTAATTGTTTTGTAAACAAAGATGGAAATAAGGGCAAGAGACTAATCAGTTATGTGAGCTCTATAAATTTATTTTGGTAACATCCGTCGTATATATTTTGTCATAAAGACATATTCTATTTGTAGAACACATAGTATTATTAATTTTAAGAAAAGAGAAAAGAAAGGGTTATAACAACAAAAGGTATTACTATCAAACACAAGGCAAGGAAACATTTCTGCATACAACATATATTTACCCCAGTCCTTTTGGAGTCTTACGCATGTAATAATAAATAATAAATATTTTAAATATTTCCAATTCCTAGAAACTGCAAGTAATTTTAGTAAAATATTTTAGTAAAGCAAAGAAATACATATTCGTCTTAAGCCACTTCTAATAGAAGCAGTACACAGGAAGAGTTCACAAAACAAGAAGCTACGAGTTATTCTGTAGAAGGGAAGTCCCCTAATCCTTAACCATCATTTTGATTCGTTTACGTTTGAAAAGAGTAAAGTACGTTATGGCTGCCAAGTCTAGCACTCCCATACTTAGAATATAGTTGATTTATAATCATAATATGAGGTACAAATTATTTTCTCCAGCTAAAGATTATAGTAATAGTTTAATCAGGTATAATACTTTGTCTAAACAACTACTTGGTAATTAAGTTAATAAAGTCTCTTGCATAGCCCTTTAATACTTGCATATAATAAAGTGCCGTCCTGTTCTGACCTTCTAAAACCTATTGATTATTCTATCCATTACTTAATAGATAGTATATGACTAATTTTAAGTATAGAAATTAATGTCTACCTTGCCTTAATCCCTTATAAATCCGATTGCTACACATACCCATTCTTAGTTGGTTGGTGATGTTGGCAAAGTCCAAGTATACTAATTTGTTGAAAGGCAAGAACCTATACTAAAAAAGTTATTTTATTTACCTAATAGGCCTGGCTACTAATAACTAACGTACTGCGCGCTTTTCATTTCAATTCTTCCTTATTACAGCATAGAATTTAGGTTAATAAGAAATATATTTCCAACAATGAAAAAAAGTTCTTCCTAAACGCTAAACAAATTATTCTGTATATGAGCGTGTACAGAGCCTAAATATAATATTTAGAAATTCTAAAAAAGACTGGCAGATTCTAAGTAAGTTACAAAGCAATGTCGAATTATGGATAAGGGAGGGTATAGAGAAGCTTCGGAAAAAGGCATAGTTCGTTCTCACTGAATAATTTAGGATATCTTTCAATCTACCTCTAGTGAAGTATAAAATTCTATATAATAAGAAGTCCATCACAAATTTTATTTTTAGCTTAAAGAACTCGCAATTTTTGTACATGCTTGTTTGTATTTTCCATCGAATAACCTAATGTGCCAAGTTAAGGATTAAATAAATACTTTTTCATAAATAAATAATATTTTTCTGTTCTTCAAGGATTTCTTCTTCTTTAGTGGATTCTTTTATGGAGGAATACAAAATATCTTTTTCTGGATTGTCAAATATGCAGTTATTGGAAAATCTATAAACTAAGAAATTTGGATATCATTCCAGGCTCAAGAAAGATAGGAGCCGTTAAGAAAGAACAAAGAAATACAGAAATAGGCATTAGCGTCTTAGATCCTTGGGAAATACCTTTCTTGAATACTCTTATCCTTCTTTCATCCGGAGCAGCAGTGACCTGGGCTCATCATGCGATACTAGCCGGAATTTTCTACAAAAAATTGGAATACTTGTCTTTACTGGTTTTGTGTTTCCAGAAAGAAATTTATATAATTAAGATTAAGTTAAATAGGATTTATAATGTACTCCTTTTAAATGGATTTCTTTTTCTTCGGTTTCTAATTCGAGTGTTCAACCTTTAATGCTTTTTTATTAAGTCTGAGAGTATTTAATAGCATTCTTAAAATACAGCTTGCTATCAAGTATTGGATTACTTCCTTACCTTTTACTTAGAGTTCAGTGTGAAACTAAACAATATAAAATATTTATATATTTTATGAAGTATCAATTATTAAGAGGAAAAAGAGGTTTTGTATGTAAAGTAAACAATGTTAAGGTAACTCGGAGCTAACCCCATTATAATTAAGTTCTTGATTAGAAGTATAATTGTTGGTGATTGCTTTAATAATAGAATTAGCTAGGTACTTACTTAAATTTCTTTAATTTAAGTTAACTACGTTAGTTATTGTAGTGTAGCTATTAGATCCCTCTCTTTTTAACGCGGGTTTCTTATGATGACTTCTTATTTGCTAAGGAACCGAAATGCCATTCTAATATTCCAGCAGAGAGAAAATTTCTTAGGTGTCTTTACTACATAAAAATAGAATCGCACTCATTGTAGAATCTTTGTTCCATACTAGAGTTTATTTTTTAGAAATAAGTGTGCATTGTGCTGTGGAAACTGAGAAAGGAACTTCGGTTAAATCGTTTGGACATAAAAAATATTAGTTATCCTCTTTCCGGGTTATTGCTTTGATTGAATAAAGGCTTTGAATAAAGAATATACTTTTCCTTCTTCTATACCTACCTATCTTTATTGAATCTTACGTGTCCTTGTGCTATACATAGGGTCTTCTATATTTAGGAGACTTTGTTTCATTCGTAAGAGAGAATTTATTGGTTTTACATAACAACAACTTCGTAAGAAGTTCACAAGGTAAACAAAATAGGTTACACAATTACTAGGTACAAGTTATACTCTATACAATTAAAGGGAATGTTGCTAAAGAGGAAATAATACTGTGTCATTATATTAGTAAGATTTATATTGGAAAGAAGATTTTCTTTCTTGTCTAGGTTATTTGTTTAATGTATTTTCCTTTAATTCTAAAGATCTCTCCATTGTGGATATTATAAATGGATTATAGTAATTAAAGACAAAACAACTACAAGTCAAACAAATGTATGTATCTTATATGAAAGTTTGCCCAGTACTACACGAATTAGGTAGAATTTTTTATGCCCTCTTTTATTTTTATATGTATTCTGGTATACTTAATGTTTTATTCATGCCTTCCCTTTTTGATTAAATATTTAAGTATTCTAACTAAAATCTACATACATGCACGTAATGTTTCTTTCTTACTTTTGGAAAACGTTTCCAGTGGGTATACTAAACATTATAAAGAGTGTTATAGTTACTAAGGTTTATACTGGAAATAGTAGTAAATTAGACAGGAGTAGATTATCTATAATCTATAATTTATATTATTACATAAGAAAGAAGAGGTAACTCCCTATATAACTTTACTTGTAGAAATATAAAAATCATAGAACATTAAAATAGTTGGGTAAGATAAGTTAACTCGTGTAAGACATAAATTCTTAGGGGAGGTTATAATAAAAATATAGCTAGGGTCTTCCTCTTCTAATGTGTCTTATGAAAATCCCTCTATTTTATCAATTTATTTTATTGGGTAAGAAATGTTCAAAAAAGAATTTATACTTTGACGATTTAAGGGTCGACGAGAGAAACATCCAATACAAGACGATTATTAATCTTAAATATATAATGTTTAATTATTATATAAAATTATTTTATGAAATATTATTTATTAAACTTTTATTATATACTTTTCTTAATTTTTTCTAATTATTGTTTAAAATTAATTTGTGATCAAAATTGTTTTAAAAAGAATGGAGGAGGATGAATTAGTCCCAAATTCAGAAGTAGCTAGGCATTTTATGAACTGGATCTCTAACCTAAAAGAGTCATTGAACTTACTGTATGAGTTTCTTGTTCTTGGTTTCAGTTTCATTAAATAATGTTTGCACCAACTTTTGTGTTGTTTTGGGAAAATTCGACAGGTATCACCTTCTCACGGTAGTATTGGCCCCTCTCACCTCTAACAGTGAGAGGGTGGACAAACACAAACTCAACTTGATTTGAGTCGGGGAATTAAAGATTAGTGACTAAATTTGAGTTGAGTTTTTAGTTTTGTGTTTTTATTAAATTGTGATTTATCGTGTTTAGTAGGATATTTTTAGTCTTAAAGTTTAGAGTTTTTGAGTTGATGAATATTAACTAAACTCGAATATTATAGTATAGAGTCGAGAAACAAACATAAAAAATCGATAAAACTCAACTTAATTTGAGTAACTCAACTCAAATTGTGAACCAAACACCATGCTGTTGTTTTCTGGATGGAATTTAATGGTGAAGTTTTAAATTGGGGTTAGAAAAGTCATAAACTTACTCAATTTTGATTTTTGCAGGTCCATCGTAGCTTGAACAATTATTGTATTGTATCTACCTCAACAAGATCGATCAACCTTTGCGGTCTGCCCTAATTGTCTATACGGCAGCTGGCTGAAGTTTTTAATTGTTGGTACATCATATTAGCTTGGAAACTCAGAAACATGGGAAAAGGTAATAAGAAATCTACTACAGCTTTGCATAAAGATGAAGATGTCATAAAATCCCCGTGCAGCTCCAAAACAACGGGCGGTTACCTCGTAAGACGCATGTTCATGGATTCTAAGGTGGTAGGCAATACTGGTTGTTTCTTGCAAGCAATTTTGTCGAATTTGCTGGCAATAGATGTTTTGCGTAATTACTTTGTTCAATCAGTGGACGACTCATTCGGCCCCTTAAATGCTTCTCTAAGGGAACTGTTCTTGTGTACAAATCAGCACGTTGGAATGTGTCGAATCAATAATGATCGAATCAATGCGACACCGTTGTTTTCAAGCATGTGTACTACTTATCCCGAAATTTATGTACGTGGTAAAGGAGCTAGTCACTATGTATTCCTCATGGACCTGATTGACGGATTGTCAAGAGAAGAATTGAAATCAAGATCAAGTCGTGGTGTTGTATGTGATGATGCCGCTTTCGTGGATAGTATGTTTCGCATAAAGTTTGCAAGTACTGGTTCAGCATCTGGTTTATCATCAGATGAATACGCTCTGGTGTTACTTGTTCCTTACCAGGAGGCTGAATCCAAAAACACGTGCGCTGTTTCAACTGAGAGATGTTTGGGGACACCAAAAGATCATCATACTCTTGGGCAAAGCAATCACCAAAAAGTGATGGCAATGGATCATACTATTGTGAAAAGCAACCACCAATTAGTGATGGCAATATTTCAGCTGCCTGCAGAATTGAAAAAATCAAATGCCAAGTCTGGTAAGAAATTGATTAGTACTGAAGTTGATCAAGTTAGTCATGCTCCTGTTACGATGGAGAGATGTTTGGATTTTAATCTGACAAGTCCCTATCGAACCAAGATTAAGAGAATTTCAAAGGCTCCTACCATCTTAATGATCTGTCTGTTGTATAATACACAATTTACTGGTCCTATGGACATCGGGGAGACACTTGACCTCAAACCGTACATGGATCCCATGTGTATTGGTAGAGATGACACATACATATATCGATTGGTTGGAATGGTTGAGAGAACCACAACCGGGACTAAGAATCACGCATTTTCTTTTGTGAGGGGTACTAATAGCAAGGGATGTCGCACGTGGTATCTTGCTGATGGTAGACTCATAAGGAAGTTCCCCTTTGAGGAAATTATACGCCTTAAACCTGTATCACTGTTCTATGAAAAATGTTAGAGTTTGTTATTTTGTTTATTTGGTTTTTCGTCACACTTAACTTTTCTCGTGTATTGTCTAAGATTTCTTCTATAAATTTTTTGTGTATTGGATATTCCTCTGTATCAATGAATATAAACTGCTGGAATCATAACAAATTAACAATACCTTGTGAATTGAGTTATTTGCGTGACCATTTAATGGAGAAACTGTTCCGTTTCTTGCCTGATCAGTAACTCGGTGACCATGGTCTCTGCCAGAAGCAGAACTTGCTTTTACTGCATCCTCTTTTTCTGTCATGTACATCAGCAATCGCCTTCTCGGACTCCAGAGTTTCTTGGCCTCTAGCTTTTTATCATCTGAAGTCAGGTTTACATTTTACGTACTACCCTAAGATGATAAGAATATACAATGGATAAGGCAAGAGTGTTGGTAATTACACGAAGAAATGGATTAGGCTAATAGGAAATGAGCCCATGGCTTATAAAATCAACATGATCAACAAGAAGGGAGCTACAAAGTTAGCTGCCCCTTTTAGCCTAACTCTTCTAGGAAAATTTTCTACTTCCGTAGTGAAATTACTCCTGATCTTAAAAAAATAGCTTTTAATGGAGGTTTTACCGTTAGCTTTGTGGAAGAGGATTAACTATTTGTTTGTTTGTTGAAGAGGATTTTGCCTCACTTTGGGCTAAAGAATTTGTCTATGTTAATGGAGTTAATATGAGGTTGATTAAATGGACTCCTGCTTTTAAACCGCAAGTAGAGTCTCCACTTGTGACGGCTTGGATCACCATTAAGAATCTTCCGATTGTGTTTTTCAATGCTGAAGCTCTGTTTGATATTGCTAGTATGATTGGTAAACCTCTCAAGGTGGACTCGACTACGGCTTGTAGAAGTCGTCTTGATAGGGCTGGAGTTTGTGTGGAAATTGATGCATCAAAACCTCTAATTGAGAGCATCTTGGTTGAATTTCTAGGAGAGATGTTGGAATTGAAAATTGAGTATGACAAGAAGCATTATTATTGCAATCATTGTTGTAGATTGGGGCATTCTGAGGACCATTGTAGGATCAAATATCCTGAGTTATGCAAAGAAAGAGGAGATGATGTTAGGTCTGTACTGAATGGGGAACAAAGTAAGAACTTTGGGAAAGAAAATGTTGTGGATGAAGATGGTTTCACTTTAGCACATCCAAAGTGTGGAGGTAGTGCTTTGGATCGAGGTGGAGGTCAAAGTAGTCCCCTCACCTCCTCCCTTGTTGATGTGGACAAAAATTCTTTCTTAGCTCTTGTTGAAAAGGGGGGGGGGGGGGTGTCGAGGTTTCTCAAGTGGCTCCATCTCCCACTTTGCATCCTCCATCTGCACCATTGGGCCTTGTAGTTCCTGAAGAAAGTATCATTTTCCATGATTCTTTAAGTGATAGTGATAAAGAAAGTGAGGTTTCGAGGAACGAAAAAGGTAAATCTATTGAAGATTTTGTTGATGAAGCTTTTTGCTAGAGAATTGGATTACTATGAAGGAGTTCTTTCCAGCTCAGATGAGCCTTTATCTAAGGTGGTCCGTGCTCTCAGACGTAGACGTTAAATTGATCCAAGTTGTGTTTCCCAACCTGCTAGTGTTAGTCTTGGAGACATTAAAGGTCAGGATACTTTGGGAAGAAGAAGTGAGAGACATGTGCGGGAGACCTCCCTGCACAGGGCCAGGGCCGGCCCTGCAAGACGCCAAGGGGATGGGTGAACTTACAATTTGACTATTGCATCAGAAGTAACTACTATAGTAGAGGTTGATATCGATAACTTACATGCAAAACATCATATTATGGTTGAGATGAGGGATGGGGACTAGAAGCACATAAGTGAGTTTCTTCGATGCTACCTTATTTTTCAATATCCACTACTTTTCGTCCATGGAGAAGACTGATGGTATATCGATATTCAGATAAGTATTGTGAGTAAGATGTCAAATCTTATTCTAAGGGAGTTCTTAGCTTTCCGGATACAAGATATGGAGAATGAAGGTCATCAACTCATACTTAGCAGGACGTCATTGTTACAGTTCATTGTTGATTTTAGAGGAGAAATTATATTTAGAGGACTTTATGCTCCGTTTTGAGAGCTAGAAGAGATAGAGTTCTCCCAATGGCTTCCATCGGTATCATATCATTGATGCTTCCGAGGGTCCGAACTGCTAAATCAAGATTCGGTATACCATTGAAGATCCATTTAGACTTGGTATGCCGTAAGATTAGGTCTGATTCTGATGCAACCTGTCTACTCAAGGACACGAAGGTTACTATATGGGACGAGGCTACAATGGCCAATATGCATTGTTTTGAAGCGATTGATAAGAGTTCAGGGGACTTTATGCATCGACCAGCCACACCATTCGGGAGTTTGGTTATTGTATTTGGCGTAACGTCTTGTTTATCTTGACGAAATGGGAAAAAAGGAAAGTTCATTGATGAATAAGTTCTATTTCATTTAGTGAATCTCACTTAAAAATATTTAAGAATGGAATAAGGGAAAAGGTCGAGGTCATGTGGTGAAATATGTGAAGATCGGAGCCAATTTATAAATCTTGAGAGAATATGAACGTTGGTATAATTTTTATATTTTATTATTATATATTTAATTTCTTATTTATATTTTAAAGAAAAAAGAAATTGGGTGGATGGCTGGTTGGTGATCCAGCCGTGCACACGGCTGGATCACCAACCAGCTGGTTCATATAGGGGATGCATCCCTTATGATCTCATTTTTCCCGTCCTGCCCTGTGTGCAGGGGCACGACGGGGCGACGACCACTCCCACTGGTAGTGGTCTAAGTCACAATGTGACTGATTTTCGAAAGTGACCATCATACCAAGAGAGACATGTGTCTAGTTCTTACTGGATTTACATTTTGTTCACTTTTTAATTATTTTTCTTGTATAACTATAGATTTAAAAATTGTAAAAATTATACGATCAACCATATTATTTTGTACTCTACTAATAGAATCACTCATTATTATATTCTAAACATTTTAAACTTCGCCCTTATATTGAGTTTCATTGTAAAAATAATATTTTTGAGTGCAATTTAATTAGTTTTAACTTCTAAATATAATTATAACAGTTATAATATGTTAAATACGTAATAGAAAAATAAAAAATTTGACAACCACTTTAGGGGAACAACTCACTGCACTGCACGAAGGGGCTATAGCCACGACCACTCTTACGATCCACTGTGAGTTGCATAATTGTCTAACCCAAACCATGTTCGATTATCAATGGATGCCACTATGCTAAGCAAGGCCACCAGGATAAGGATATATTGTGAGGGGAACGCATCAATGAAAGGTGTACAAGAGACAAATAACTAACATGGAAGTATGAACAAGAGGTCCAATGGATATGGAATATGCGCCCATGAAAACTTGAAGTCCTTAGTGATCTATCTCCTCCATTTATTTAAAAATGCAAAAAACTACATGTGGAAATTCCATACACATGATCTGCCAAATTATTGCAAAAGACAAAAGTCATATTTCCTGGACATAGGTAAAATCATAACTCTCATATCTTAAATGTTTGGCACACTAATTCAAGTTATAATAATATGATATTGAATTTCTTAATAGTATTTAGGAAAACCAACTATTGCTAGATATTCTAATGGTAATACTCAAAACTGATCATAATGTGACCTATCTTATGAAATGTCTCTTCCATTCGCCACAAGTGGGATTGATCATGTTCGAAGTATATTTTTGCACTCTTAGGCTTATTTTAGCAAAATTAGCAGGTAGGATAGCTGATATCTAATAAGTATATGAGGTAGATGATATTTTATTAGGTAGCTGATCATGTTCGAAATATCTTTTTACACTCTTAGGCTTATTTTAGCAACCCTTATTTACGGGATTTTTCATCGGTTTCTGCTTATTGTCAACATCTAAAGACTCTTTCCGACCAACTCAAGAACGTAGGGGCTCCTGTTACCAATAATCGTCTTGTTCTCCGTATGGTGGGGGGTCTTACACCAACTTACAAAGGTGTTGCTTCTGTTATTCGACACATGAAAGTTTTACCTGTGAGAGGAGGTAGAGGCCGATGTGTTAGAGAGAACGTCTCTTACTCTTATTTATTGTCATAGCAAATCAAACGAATATGAGGAACTGTCTCCAATCAATTGATAGGGAACTTCATATTGTCGGGTGGCTCCTCATCATCCTCGAAATGAAAACCTTTTGGTACACGTTAATTCAAGATATCATCTTTGCCTCGATGATATGCTTCCCAAAATTAGTAACTATGAGAAATTGAGGATGCTATCTATGGACATCTTCGAGTCTCTGCCAAATACAATAATCAAACCACCGAATGGTGTGGCTAGTCGATGCATAACATTTCTCAAACTCCTATCATGCGTTTCAAAACAATGCATATTGGTCACTGTAGCCCTGTCGCATATAATAATAAGCTTCATTTCTTTGAGTAGACATGTTACATCAGAATCAGGCCTAATCGTACCACTCAAGTAAGGACATATATTCGCTTTGGACAATGGTAGGGATAGAATCACCCACTCCTTGAAAAAAGAATGTCCTCTGGCATCTTGATATCAACCTCACTATCACTATCATTGACATCAACTCCATCACCAACCCATAATATCCACTTTGCGAATTCTCTCGTCTCATGAATCTTAGTTATTAACGTACCAGCTTAAAAAAACACAAAACACTTAACATAATATTGAAAAAAGATACAAATTACTAAAATCAAAATTATTATATGTGAAACAAACATTTTGTTACCTGCATTCGGGTGTTCTTTGTAATTTTAAGGACCTCACACGGATCCCAAATATTGGATGAGCATATTGTTGCATTAACAATGTCAGATCTATACCCTCCCGGAACCACTAGCAATATCTGTCAACTTTTAAATACCTTTAACATGTTAAATATGTAAAAACAATAAAAACATTTGACGACCACATTTGGGGCACGACCCAGTGCAGGAGAATTTTCAAGATTCAGCCGCGCCTCGGGCACGACGACCGCCAGATCACTCCACGACCCACTGTGAGTGGTCTTATTTCGAGATCGGTCATAAAACTTCATAATCAAACTCTATCATATCCAACTTTCTTTTTCTATTTCACATTTGTTTTAAAACTATATACAATGCTTAAAACTTCATACTAAATATTATTTTAAATGTTGTAATTAATTAAAATAATATTAAATAAAAATCCAAAAGTTACATAAGAAATACAACAATTGATAATATAAACTGTTACAATACTTGAGAGAGAAATTACACTACATTAAATTAAAATACTATTCATAGACCAGAGACTTATACAAGGTTTTGGTAAGCACGTATGATATGTCAACTGTTTGGAACATTTTTACATGAATATTGTTTATGAAGCTCTACTACGATTTACTTTTGTAACTTGTAAGTCATATCTGCAACATAGGATATTTGATGCTTAGGTTACAAAAATAAGAAAGGTCCATAAGCTAACAGTTCATAACCACACACTAAAGATACTTGAAAGAGAGAAAAGGGTAGAGATTACCTCGTAGGCCTACAACATTCATAAAAATCGAAATGAAGACATGATAGGCATTGAATGTACTCACATTTTGTAGTAAAAAGCAGTAATGTCACAATTAAGCATATGAGGAGGGAATCAGATGATTATCAATGATAGCTATCAGATTTGTGTACAAAGTACACAATTCTGTCTCAGTCTTCTGCCTGTACTCCTGAATTCGCTCATGCACTATGCTCACGGCCACTAGCCTCTTCAGTCTTCTCAATCAATGACAGAATCCTACATGAAGCTCTCTTAGTTCTGACAACATTCATGAAAGCAATCGACATCAATTTCCTCTCTTCAACTGTTAATTCAACATCAAGCTTCGCCAATTTTGTCATCGCAATCACCATGTCTACGGATAAATTAACACACGAAGATAAGCAAGCAGTTACGGACGATTAGACCACTCCCAATGGGAGTGGTCATAACACCGGCCGTGGTGCACGGCCAGGGCTGGAATCAGCCTTATCATGGCTGATTCCAGCCCCCAGCCGTTGGGCTGGGGCCCAGCCCAACGGCTGGGAGGCCCGTACGGGGCCCACCGACTTTTTTTTTAATTTTTTTTTAATTTTTAAAAATTAATTTATAAAGTAATATTAAATAAAAAATACTCCAACGGCTATATTTTTTCGAGATCTATAAATACAACCAATTCACAACTCATTTCACCACACCTCAATTTCCTCTCATCTTCCAATTCTTAAACTCAAAACGCTAAAATGTCTACTCCCAACTCCCAGAATTCGAACTCCACTCCAAACTCCACTGCACAAAACCCATTTGAGCATCCGACATACATATGGCTCACTCAACAAGGAATGTTGGACAAAATACCGGCATTTCTGAATGAGTTTTATGGTGTCACTCCCAACTCCCAAATCCCCGTCTCACCCAAAGGCCAACCGGAACCTTCATTCTACGATATGACCGGATGCTACAATCCATACAACCCAGACTGTTCAACTTATGCAGCCGGTTACTCACAGCCAATCCCGGAGTCTCATTAGGAGACTCAACCGAACCTACGACAAAAGGAAAGGAAGGAAACCTCGCAAGCTCTTTGGAAAAAGCGCCTCAACCGCGGGGAAAGAGGAAGAAAAGGATGGGTCAAGAAATTCGTTCTCTGAAGAGGAGGATCGTGCTCTCATCCAGATTTTCATGTCGTTAAGTGAGGATCCGGTGAAAGCCACCAACCGCACGTATACTTCGATGTTTGTGGAAGTCCAGGAAATCTGGGAGCAAAACATTAGAGATGGCCATCCTCTTACCGGTCTCACACCTCGAATTGCAAATTCACGTGGTAGGTGGACTCGGATGAAAGAAGATGTAAACCACTTTGTCTCAGCTTATGATGATGCGGAAAGATGTGTTGGAGATAAAAGCGGTTACAATGACGATGATGTGATCAACATGGCGAAAAAGCTACACAAACAGAGGCAGGGCACTAAGTTTAATAACATGCATTGTTGGGAAGCAATGAGGCACTATCCGCAGTGGCAATCTCACATGAATTTCACCAGTGCACCCGGGGTGAAATCTGCCAGGGCACAACCTCGGGCATATGGTGGTGGATCAGTTGACGAGGCTATCGATGTTGAGGTTAGTGGTGGGAGCGGTACCAAAAGGGGTTTGGACTGCAATGATAATGCGAGCGAAATTGCATCGAAGCGCCCTATGGGTCGTGATCAGGCAAAGGCCTTCCAAAGGCAGGGGGTTCGAGTGGAACCTCGGTGATTTGAATGAATCCTTCCAAGGCATGAATACAATTGAGGAGAAGAGGCTTGAGCTTAAAATGAGGAAGATTGAGGAAAGGAAGCAAGCTGAGGCACGGAGGCTTGAGTTTGAGGAGAGGAAGCTTGAAGTGATGCGAATGAAAGCGGAGCAGAAGTCTGCGGATACGAGAAGGCTTGCTGAGAGTCAACATGAAGCTGCTACGTTGGGGAAGTACCAAATGATGATCGAGCTCCAAAACAAGTACGACAACTTGACACCGATGGAGCATGCTATCCTGCAGAAGCTGAAGACCGAGTTCGGAATGTGATTCCTTCTTTGTTTGTTGTTGTGTGCTTTCCTTTCTAATGTTGTGTGCTTTCATTTCTATGTTTGTTGTTGTGTGTTTTCATTTCTATGTTTGTTGTTGTGTGCTTTCATTTCAATCGTGTATTTAGGATTGTAAAATGTTGTGATGTTGTATCCGTTTGATTTCAATAAACGAGTTTTCATTAAGAACGACTATATTTTTCAATCTCAATAAATTATAAAACGAGTTTTAAGAATCCAATTTGAGTAATTTCAACTTCTAAACACTCTTATAATATGTTAAGCAAGTTAAAAAAAAAAACAAAAAAACACTATTCACGTCCGTCCACATTTGGACGATTTTTTCCGCAGCTAGTCGTTAAATCACCACGTCATTAATCGCAACTATTCACGGTCTTAACTCACGACCCATTGGGAGTGGTCTTAGATACGCATTAATCAAGTAATAATCGTCACAAGCAAATCTCATTTACTAATTATCGTCCAAATAGCAGTTATCAGCTTGAACAACACAAATCCTCCGTAGCGGAATAACCTCCGAGCTCAATCTAATGGATATGAGAACGATGGAAGAGCGAGAAGACATATAAGAATAAAGTGATGCGTAAGTAAGAAGGAAATGATGTGTTTTATATTTTTTTAAGTTTATTTGATAGATTTAAATGTTGTTTGATTGATTTATAATTGTTAGTTTGATAGAAAAAGTAAAGAGAAAGTAATAGTAGGGTATAAAGAGAATGATGAATGTTTAGTGGATAAAAAATTGAGTTAAATTTTTTGACGTAGAAAATACGAAAAAAATATCCCGAAACATTTTAACATATGAATAGTCCATTTTAAATGAATGTCAAACAGTCCATTTTATATGATCGGCCCGGGTCACTTCATAACTTTGGGTTTATAGAGATTGTTGTCAAACATTTGAATTTTTGTTGAACGACATGGAATTGAAATGGGAAAATTTAACGGTTGTCGCTGTAGCAGGGGAGCATTACGTAATTAATGCATTACTTGAGGGGTGTTTATGTAATTAACCTTATTGCATATGGCTCACAATTTAAAGGGCTATAAAATTAGTTATGGGCCGGATTAAGGAGCCCAAAGTTTGAATGTTGATATATTTAATAGCCTACCGAATTGATTAAATGTATACTAGTTCTAATTAAGCGAAGCATCACATTTCCTAATTAAGCTGAAGAAACAAATTGCTATTGTGCATGTTCGAGACGAACTTATCTCCTTGGACATATTAAGCCAGGAGTGTAATGAAGATGCTACGCTGGTGTTGTATCTGCTCTAAAGATATGGAAGTCTATCTTCTTTTTGTTTGTTTTACGAGTATATATTGCTAATGAAAATTTTAGTTAAACAAAAAGAAAATTAAAGTTTTGGGAAGATATTATTAACATAATGATCATTAGTTTTGGATTTTCAGAAGAAGCTCTTGAGAGAAACGTTAACAAAAATCAAATCTGATTATAAATGAAGTCATAATAATGAAATAATGACGTTATTAGTATTTTTAAATAAAAATGTATATGACGTCATAACATTTTTACGACATCATTAATATATTTTTCGTTGACTTTTCCAGCTATACTTTGACTAACGGTGTATGTTGACATAAGGGGTTCATTTAGAATTTTGTTGAACGACATGGGACTGAAATGAAATAAAGTTAATAGTTGTCACCGTAGCAGGGGAGCATTTCATAATTAATACATTATTTGAGGGTTGTTTCTGTAATTAACCTTAATTAGCACATATGGCCCACAATTTAAAGGGTTATAAAATTAGTTTTATGCCTGATTAGGGAGAATTTCATCTCCAAAATTTATGTATTTAAAAGTATTTCGAAATGATTAAATGCATATCTATTAAGAATCATAGCCCCCGACATCCAAAAAAAATATTAAGCACGAATTTTAATACTATTTGTTTTATGGGCGAAGCAACATTACATAACTAGTTCATGTACATTTTACCTTTGTACCTCATAAGTCATATCATATTGTCATTGAGATATCATCACGTGTAGACTGAGTGAGGCTTGGTCGATTGGTTCATAAGTGAAGCTGTTATGATTTATTGGTGAAATATTTTAAAGGTAATAATTTGTCTTGAATGTGAAAAAATGCAATATCCCTCATACTAAAATGTAGAATGCCTGACATTATAATTTTATGAGACTTTTAACATATAAATGGCAACACGATTTTATATGAGCGAAATAGTGACTTAACAAAGTTATTGCATGGCAAACACAATTTAATATATAACTCGATTTTAACTGATGTTAAATTGTATGAAAAAAAATTCTAAAGTTTTCATGGTGACATATTTCATATCCATTGGGTCATGACCTTAGTCTTTTGGACTTCTTGTTCATGCTTTCATGTTACTTCTTTGTCTTTTACACCTCTCATTGATTGTTTATTTGCGTTCCCTTTACTGATCCTTATCTTGGTGGCCTTGCTTAACATAATAGAGCATCCATTGCGCCTTGATTCGTTGAGTTGACTTTCGAATTGCATTTTGTATTAAAATCATCATCTGTGTTACAAATTTAGTTTTCAATGTTGGATTTGAGGTTTTAGTTTCCGGTTTGATTTGCATTTGATTATTGGAGTATGGAGGGTTGTGGGTTTGAAAGTCAAAAGTAAAACAGGCTCTGTTTAGCAAAACTAACTGAAAAACTAGTTGGTAACTGGTAAACTAGCCAGTAACTGATTAACTAGCTAGTAGCTAAATAGATAGCTGATAAGCTAGCTGATTAACTAGCTGAAAAGCTAGCTGATTTTAATGTAGGTGTTTAGCAAATTAGTTGATAAGCTAGTTGGTATTTTGTAAAATGACATGAAAGGGCATTAATCTTATTTTTATTTTCTTTAACCTTTGTTATTGTATTATTAGTCGATATATTTTTTTAAATAATAGTACATCACATTTTTGTCTAATTATTCTAATATATATTCAATGTACTTTTCATCGTCACTTTAATAGCATCATTAAAAATTATTAGAAGTTGAAAGAAATATTCGTTGAACATTCTAACTTAGTAAGGAAAAAAAACAATAATTGTTGTGTACTGCATGTATGCATTTTAAAAAGATGTGGATACATTAATCCTTATGCTAGTTGCAAACAAGTACACAAAATGTATATCAAAGGTTCCAACAATATAAAATATAAGTCGAGAATTCTAATAATAATAATAAACGGGTGGTTTTCCTTTTTTCTAATTTAGGTCAGGGATATTTTCGGAATGAAAAAGATAAGAAGGAGCTTTTTTTTTAAAAAAAAAAGCTAACTTGGATAGCTTCTCAATCAGCTAACTTATTTAACAAGCTGCGCGTTCACGTAACGAGCTTTTTATTAGTAAATAGTCAAGAAAAGTTCATGGAGCTGAAAAGCTAGTGGTAAACATAGACTAAGTCCAATTTGTTTTGCAATATTGAAGAAGGTTTAGATGGTATTGGGCTTATAAGGAAGTAAAATACCAAATATACTCCTCTTGAAGAAATAATAAATTTATAGGAAAATCTTTTATTAATTTTGTAACAAAACATTCATTATGCATTATTAAACAATATAAGAAAATAAGACGTGTTTTGTGAAGGTTATAATAACACATATATGAAAATTACAAAACTGGAAACTGAACTAATTGAACCTCGAAAATATATATTAAAAAACGGATACAAGCATGGCAATCATATTGTACGATATAAGTGGGTCATAAAATTGAAACTTAATTATTACAAGTACCTCAACGTCGGGTTCACATTGTATCTCGACTAAAATGTAACATAATATGTTTGTGAACAGCTCGAGCAAAAAAAAAAAAAAAAATCCCTTTCCGGCTGAGATCATTTGTATCGAACTGGAACTTGCAGTAGTTTTAAGCATTTTTTGAAAAATGGAGGAGATAGATCACCAAGGGCTCCAAGTTACCTCCTGTTCATGCTTCCAGGTTAGTTCTTTGTCTTTTGCACATCTTTCATTGATGCGTTCCCCTCACTATCCATATTCTGGTGGCCTTGCTTAGCTAGCATAGTGGCATCCATTGGAGATAATCGAACAAGGTTAGGGTGAGACAATTATACCATGTGAGAGTGGCCGCGTGTCCATATGTACAGTGGGTCGTGCTCCCGAAGTGATCGTCAATTTTTATTTTTACCTTTTTAATACGTATTCTTTTTTGCTTTTTTTAGAAGATACATATTCATATTATAATTATAATAATATTTAGAAGTTAAAACTAACCATATTGCACTTAAAAATATTATATTTACAATGAAATCCAATATAAGAACGAAGTTTGAAATGTTTAGAATATACATGGGTAGTCTCTTATAATTTGTAGAGTATAAAATAATATGGCCGACCAAAAGTCTTGGAAAATGTAAGATTTTCCTAAAAAATAAGAAAGTCAAGGTTTTTTTGTGGTTTTTTACGGTTTTTGGGTTTTAGCGGTCTGACCGGCTGAGTTTCTTAAAAAACTGTCGAGATACACATTTTTCGTTATGCTTTTAATAGATTATGTTATGGTTTTAAGTTGTTAGCATTAAAAGTTTTAGTTACAGTTTTAACGTATATTATTAATGTTTTAAGAGATGATGTGATGATTTTAATGGGTCAGTATTGTATATTTCAATCATAATTTTAACCTCTTTTGTTAATTTTTTTAGAGATGTGTGATGATTTTAAGAAGTTACATGATAGTTTTTAAGATGGTTTGTTATAGTTTTAAGTGATAATCTAATATCATTAAACCACCATTAAACAAGTCTAAAAGTTTTAGGGATGCCATTAAAACATCAATGAATAAGCTTAAAATAAGTTACTTGAGACATCTATCATTACATTTATGAAACATTCAGTCATTCAAAGTTTTTAAAACATCTATTCTCATAGGAAAAAAATTACAATAGGCGTTCATTCAGTGTTTTTTTGTATAAATGCAAACTAAGTTGTTCAAATAAGCTTTTTCCGATTAAACATGTTGGTGAACTTCGGCTTCCTGCCTTTTTGTTGCTTGTGCTTGTTATTTCAATTTTGCAATGACACCTTTGAGAGACCTATCATCAAACTGGATGTCATCGTCATCATCTGCTTAAAACATTCACTAACTAGGTTAAAACCATAACAACTCTCATTAAAACAATCACATTGGTGCTTAAAACAAAAAAGAAACATGCAAAACAAGCCAAAAATAGTAAAATTGATGCTTAAAATCATATTAGTGTCTGTTTAAACTATAACAATACCTATTAGAACTATAACAAAGCAGGAATATGCAACACAAGCTAAAAACAGTGACATTGATACTTAAAACCATAGCAGTGTCTTGTAAAACTATAACAATGCCTGTTAAAACTACAACAAAGCATTTGCAAACAATCAAATCATAAATATTTCATCAGAAATTAAATAAAACTAATGCTGATGCTTAAAACTATAACATTATTTCTTGAAACAATAACATATGCGCTAAAAATGATAACATTGAAGCTTAAAACCATAACAATGCATCTTAGAACTATAACAATACATTTTAAAACTATAACAAAGCAGGAACATGCAACACAAGCTAAAAACAGTAATATTGATGCTTAAATCCATAACAGTGCCTCTTCAAACAATAACAATGTATTTTAAAACTATAACAAAGCATCTGCAAAAATCAAATTATAAATATTTTATCAGAAGCTAAAAACACTAACGTTGTTGTTTAAAACTACAATGATAGATTTTAAAACTATAACATATGCGCTAAAACAATAACGACAGAAACATTCAACACAAGCTAAAAACGTAACCATGATGCTTAAAACTATAACAACAGCTATTAAAATCACAACAATGCATCTTAAAACAATAACAAAACACCAAATAACATGATTTCGAAACGATTCGATTTTCACAGTACGAATTACAGATCTAGTTTCAGATCTGGAAACATAAATTGAACATCAGCTATTTAAACCATCCTCTTAAAACCATAACAAAACACCAAATAACATTATTTCGAATAATGGTAATCTCTGAAGTCTCAACTTGAATCCTAAAAAAAACAGATCAACAATGAAGAATTACTGAATAAGGCATCAGGTATCATTACTATCGAAAATGACTCACATTAACAAGGAAAACTTACGATTTAATCAAGCTCATGAATTCACCATCACCATACGAGCTAGCACCAAGCTTCGTACTAATCTTATGTAGCAAATTCCCCTTACTATCAAATTGTTGCAACAAATCAATCAAACATATTAATCACACAATTCCTCTCACAGCACAAAATCGAAAAGTCCAGCAAATTAAGCAATCCAGTCAAAAATTCAAAAGTTAGTTAGGTTTACATGGAAAGGGCCAGTCCGATTGCCCAAATTGTGGTCAATGAACACTCGAAGAACATCAATGCTTATCGAAACATCCTCATCTACCTCCGCCGCCGCGCCACTGGCGGAGCATTTCGGTGTGTTGGCCAGCAACGGCGATTTTGTCTGAATCGATTGAATATTGGGCCGAAGGAACTGTCCGGTGAGCCATGAATTAGGTGGAAGTTTACGAGCTGTATATACCAGAGAGAGGGAGAGTATGTACTTCTCTCACTAGGTTTTGTAGAAAGAGAAAAATGGTTGAGTGATATGGTTTTTGTGAGAGTGTTGTTTATTTGGGGTATTTATATAAAAGCTATTGACATGTTTCTAATGTTCCTGACCGGTTTTTTATTATGAAAACCGAATTTTCCTATAGATTAGGAAAATCTTCCCTTTTACCATACTTACTCTATGGCCGATCATATACAAACTATTTGACATTCATTTAAAATGGACTATTCATATGTTAAAATGTTTCGGGATATTTTTTTCGTATTTTCTACGTCAAAAAATTTAACTCAATTTTTTATCCACTAAACATTCATCATTCTCTTTATACCCTACTATTACTTTCTCTATACTTTTTCTATCAAACTAACAATTATAAATCAATCAAACAACATTTAAACCCATCAAATAAACTTAAAAATATCAAACACATCATTTACTTCTTACTTAGACGCATCACTTTATTCTTACATGTCTTCTCGCTCTTCCATAATCCATCGTTCTCATATCCATTAGATTGAGCTCGGAGGTTATTCCGCTACCGAGGATTTGTGTTGTTCAAGCTGATAACTGCTATTTGGACGATAATTAGTAAATGAGATTTGCTTGTGATGATTATAACTTGATTACTGCGTATCTAATCGTCCGTAACTGCTTGCTTATCTTCGTGTGTTAATTTATCCGTAGACATGGTGATTGCGATGACAAAATTGGCGAAGCTTGATGTTGAATTAACAGTTGAAGAGAGGAAATTGCTGTCGATTGCTTTCATGAATGTTGTCAGAACTAAGAGAGCTTCATGTAGGATTCTGTCATTGATTGAGAAGACTGAAGAGGCTAGTGGCCGTGAGCATAGTGCATGAGCGAATTCAGGAGTACAAGCAGAAGACTGAGACAGAATTGTGTACTTTGTACACAAATCTGATAGCTATCATTGATAATCATCTGATTCCCTCCTTATATGCTTAATTGTGACATTACTGCTTTTTACTACAAAATGTGAGTACATTCAATGCCTATCATGTCTTCATTTCGATTTTTATGAATGTTGTAGGCCTACGAGGTAATCTCTACCCTTTTCTCTCTTTCAAGTATCTTTAGTGTGTGGTTATGAACTGTTAGCTTATGGACCTTTCTTATTTTTGTAACATAAGCATCAAATATCCTATGTTGCAGATATGACTTACAAGTTACAAAAGTAAATCGTAGTAGAGCTTCATAAACAATATTCATGTAAAAATGTTGTTCCAAACAGTTGACATATCATACGTGCTTACCAAAACCTTGTATAAGTCTCTGGTCTATGACAGTGGACTTGGGTTATATTATGCTGTGAATTTGTTAATTCAAGGAGTTTTGAATACTAAGTGCTGTCCTTAAGAGGTGGATATATGCGTTTGTTACTTCTCAAAGGGGGTGTCTGATTGTTTGTGGATTCATATGCTTTTTGCTTGTTTGTACCAGACAACTAAGATTATTCCATCAATTAATGAATTTTTGTAGCATTCGTATAGTCTTCCTTACATTTACAGATACTCTTAAGGATACTATTGAAGTTGTGAAGATTGATCATTCATCAACTTAAACAGAATGAGAAACAAGGCTGAAGGAAGAACAAACCGTGAAGAAGCGTGTTATACTATTACGTTTTTATTAAAGAAAAATGCATTTTGTACCTGATGCTTCACTAGTTGTACAGTTAGTTAGAAAAGTTAGTTAATGGTTTTAGTATAAATAAGAACAGAGAGAGTTATTCTCTGCACGGTTTCTGATCATTCCTTTTTCACTTTTTCACTTCCATTGTAAACATTTCTTTATATTGATCAGAGTTTGATCAATGGCAGTTATATGAAATCTTTGGTTTCTTGATATGGTATCAGTTTATTGTTTACACAGAACGCCAGTTTTGTTTCGATCGTTTTCATCCTGAAGTTTATTCTGCACACTCTGATTCTTCGTCTTGTTTGGCGATTGTTCGTGATTTAATCACTCTGTAACCGTTTTCTGTGACGGGTTTTCTGTTTCAATGGCGTCTGCTTCGACATCTGTTCAGCCATGGGAGCTTCAATCGCATCCATTTTATCTTCATCCCTCAGATCACCCAGGTCTGTCGGTTATCGTTGAGATTTTTGTTGGTGATAATTATGTTTCTTGGAGTCACTCTGTAAAGATGGCATTAAGTGTTAAGAATAAGTCCAAATTCATTAATGGATTGCTTGTGATTCCTGATTCTGAGAAAGAACCATTGTTATATGATGCGTATGTTCCAGCTAATGATCTCGTTTTGGGTTGGATTATGAACTCTATTGACAAGTCAATTAAGAAGAGTTTGTTATACTGTAAATCTGCTCAAGAAGTTTGGAATGAAATGCAAAATCGTTATGCTCGATCTGATGGTCCACGGGTTTTTCATTTGAAAAAGTCTTTAAACTCTATGCGCAAAGGAAATCTTTGTGTAACTGATTATTATAATCATTTCAAATCAGTTTGGGACGAATATGTCAGTTATAGACCTGTTCTTAAATGTTCTTGTGGTTCTACTGCTACTGGTTGTTCATGTGGTGCCAAGCTTATGGTACAGTTGCATGAGTCTGATGCTGTTATGGAGTTTTTAGTGGGATTTGATGATAGTTATGCTCATATCAGAAGTCAATTGATTCTTCATTCACCTTTGCCTTCTCTATCCAAGGTGTATTCTTTGCTTTTGCAAGAAGAATCTCAGAGGAATTTGTTTCATCCTAATGCTACTAATGATGTTATGGCTATGTCAATGCAATCTGGTTCTTCAACTCAGCATAATAATTATGCAAATGCTCAGAAATATCAACATGACAGATATCAAACTGGTTACAAAGAGAAAAAGAAGTTGAAGTGTACTCAGTGTGGTTTTACTAATCATACTGTTGATAAATGTTTTCAACTTATAGGTTATCCACCAGGTTGGAAAGGACCTAGAAACACTAGAAAGGTTAATCCTTCTGCTAATGCAGCACTTACAGATGGTTCTACTAATAGTACTTCTCAAGTTGCAGGTGTTCATCCTTTGTTCAATGCTGAGATGTTTTCTCAGTTCATGGAATTTGCCAGAAATGCACATCATTCAAATGCAGATGTTTACAATGCACAACATTCAAATGCAGATGTTTACAATGAAGTTTCACAGCCTACTCATATTGCTGCTGCAGCTATTAAGGCTTCTATTGATGCCACTAAAGGTTTTGTTCTGAATAATTCACATGTTTGTTTAAATGCTTTTTCTGTGAAGAATAAAGGTTTATGGATTATTGATTCTGGAGCTAGTGATCATATGATTTGTGATGATTCACTTTTTTATACAACTCCAACTCCAGTTTCATTACTCATTAATCTCCCTAATAATAATTTCACTACAACTACTTTTATGGGAGATGTTCAACTCACAGATAAAATCATTTTATACAATGTGTTATATATACCTGATTTCACTTATAATTTATTATCTATTTCTCATCTGGCTAAACATTCTTATTGTAGAGTGATTTTTGATGATGATGATTGTGTTTTACAGGACAAGAAAACTTCCAGTGTGATCACTATTGTGAAAGAAAAAGGAGGCTTATATCAGCTTAGATCTTTTGATATAAAATCTTCTTCTATTCATTCTACTGATTGTACTTCAGTTGTAAACCATTCTTCTGTAAAATCATCTGCAAATGTTTCTCTTGTAAATAATTCTTTACTTTGGCATAAGAGGCTTGGACATATATCACACAAGTGTGTTTCACAGATTTCTGTACTGAAAGATCATTGTAATAAAATTGTTCCTTGTGACATTTGTCATTTTGCTAAACACAAGAAATTAGAGTTTCCTATCAGTACAACTACAAGTGAATCTGCTTTTGATCTCATTCATTGTGATGTATGGGGGCCTTATGCAATTTCTTCTCATCAAGGACACAGATTTTTCTTAACTATTGTGGATGATTTTAGTAGGTGTACTTGGATTTATTTACTGAAGCACAAATCAGAAGTTCAGTATTATATTGAACACTTTTACAACATGATTCAAACTCATTTTAATAAGAAACTCAAGTGTTTGAGATCTGATAATGGAACTGAATTTCTCATGCCAAGATTTTATCATGATACAGGTGTTTTACATCAAACATCTTGTGTAGAAACTCCACATCAAAATGGATTGGTAGAAAGGAAGCATCAACATATATTACAAATAGCTCGGGCTTTGATGTTTCAATCTAAACTACCTTTACAATTTTGGAGTGATTGTATTTCTACAGCAGTTCACATTATAAACAGGCTGCCTACTCCTATTTTACACAATAAAAGTCCTTTTTTTCATGCTTTACAGAACTGATCCTGATTATTCTTATTTCAGGACTTTTGGTTGCTTGGCATTTGCTAGTACCTTGACTGCAAATAGAAAGAAGTTTGATTCACGAGCATCTAAATGCATTTTTATTGGTTATCCTCTTGGAGTGAAAGGTTCTGAGACTTTATGATATGAAAAATAACAAGATTACGGTTTCTAGAAATGTTGTTTTTATGAAGATGTCTTTCCTATAATGATAATCTTTGTTGAAACTTACATGTCTTTCTTCTACTCTTGTTGATCCATATATTTATGATATTAGTACTATGCATAATACTAATGTTTCCATACCTGATTCTGATGTTTCTATTCCAACTTCAGTGGTTCATGCAGACACTAATATTATTGATATACCTGTTGCTCAACAACATTCTTCTTTACCATTAAATTCTTCTAATACTGATCATTGTGATGTGAATATACTAGACAATCGTTCTTATATTGAACAACAGGTCCAGGAAGAACAAGTTCTTATTCCAGATACAGGTCCTATTATTTCACCAGTTGTTTTGCCAGTTGCTGAAATTAATGCAGAAAATCACAGACCGGTGAGACAAAGAAATATACCAGCTTATTTACAAGTTTATTATGTTCAACTTCCTCCTTCTATTGCTCCAAGGAATCAAGCAAATGCAGTTTCATCAACAGGAGTTCATTATCCTATATCTGCATTCCTGAATACTACTTCTTTGTCACATCAATATAGAGCTTTTACTGCTGCTATATCACAGTTAACTGAGCCCAAAACCTACAAGCACGCAGCTCCACATAAAGAATGGCAAGATGCTATGAATAAGGAGCTGGAAGCTCTTGAGAAAACAAAAACTTGGACCTTGACTACTTTACCTACAGGAAAATCTTGTATTGGGTGTAAATGGGTTTATAAGATAAAATACAAATCAGATGGTACCATTGAGAGGTATAAGGCAAGACTGGTTGCAAAGGGATACACACAGCAACCTGGTTTAGATTATTTCGATACATTCAGCCCTGTTACAAAGATTACTACTGTAAGAGTTATATTGGCAATTGCAGCTGTGAAGAATTGGCATCTTCATCAACTTGATGTTAACACAGCCTTTCTTCATGGAGATCTTGATGAGGAGGTGTATATGACACCACCACCTGGTTATTGTAATACTGGTAAAGTTTGCAAGTTAAATAAGAGCTTGTATGGTCTTAAGCAAGCAAGCAGACAATGGTTTATTAAATTAGCTGACAGCCTGATTTCTATTGGTTATCATCAATGTGTTTCTGATTCTTCACTCTTTGTTAAAAAGACTAATACAAGTTTCACTGCTTTAGCTTGTTATGTTGATGATATCTTATTAGCAGGTGATAGTTTAATGGAAATTGCAGCTGTGAAGGATCATTTGCATAAGGCTTTTACAATAAAAGATCTGGGCACAATGAAGTACATGTTGGGCATTGAAGTTGCAAGAAATGAGGCTGGGATTACATTATGTCAACGCAAATATTGTTTAGACATATTAACTGACACAGGTTACATTGGTTGCAGGCCTACTAATACTCCTATGGATTCTCAACAAGGTTTCATGGAGAATACAACCTTACTTTCAGATCCATCTGAATATAGGAGATTAATTGGCAGGTTACTATATCTTACAATTACCAGACCTGATATCTCTTACAGCCTACAAACTCTTTCACAATACATGTCAACACCAACTGAGGGACATCTTCAAGCAGCCCATAGACTATTGAGATACATTAAATCTACACCTGGTCAAGGAATTTTACTGTCATCTAAATCAGAATTGGTATTGAAAGGTTTTACTGATAGTGACTGGGCCATATGTTTACAAACCAAGAGGAGCATCACTGGATATTCAATTTATTTGGGAGATTCTTTAATTTCTTGGAGGTCCAAGAAACAGCCTACAGTTAGTAAATCTTTAGCAGAAGCAGAATATAGGGCCATTGCTTATACAACTTGTGAGCTTCAATGGTTACTTTACTTGTTGGCAGATCTTCATATAGATCATTCATCTCCTGCAACTTTATACACTGATTCCAAGTCTGCATATTGTCTGGCTCATAATCCAGTTTTTCATGACAAAACCAAACACATTGATGTTGATTGTCATTTTATTAGAGAAAAGTTGCAGACCAAGGTTCTTCAGCTTGTTCATATACCTTCAGAACACAATGTTGCAGATCTTTTCACTAAACCATTGGGTCCTCAACTGTTTGATCATTTCAAATGCAAGATGAATGTTCAGAATATACACAATTCATCTTGAGGGGGCGTCTTAAGGATACTATTGCAGTTGTGAAGATTGATCATTCATCAACTTAAACAGAATGAGAAACAAGGCTGAAGGAAGAACAAACCGTGAAGAAGCGTGTTATACTATTACGTTTTTATTAAAGAAAAATGCATTTTGTACCTGGTGCTTCACTAGTTGTACAGTTAGTTAGAAAAGTTAGTTAATGGTTTTAGTATAAATAAGAACAGAGAGAGTTGTTCTCTGCACGGTTTCTGATCATTCCTTTTTCACTTTTTCACTTCCATTGTAAACATTTCTTTATATTGATCAGAGTTTGATCAATGGCAGTTATATGAAATCTTTGGTTTCTTGATAGATACTCTAAATGCTAACAATCCCATTAGTTGTTTTACTGCATGGAAATCATTGCAAAAACTAAGGCTATGAGTCAGTAAAAACTTAATATACGATAAATATCTACTTTTAGTCTGCCAAACTGTGATGTCCATCACGGATGACCCCACAATATCCATGGGCTTGTATATGCTTGTTTCTGCATCACGAGACCATGTATTCTATTTTTCTTACACTTTTTTTTTTTTTTTTTTGGGTACATTGGATTGGAGTTACCAGAGATTTTTATCTGCTTCCTGGTGAAATGATGATCATAAGATATGAAGCGCCATTCTTAGATAATGAGAGGATTGGGGAGGACCCACTCGTGTTAGTTCATATGAAAACATTATAGAGAAAATAAACGAAGGTAGTTTGTATTTTTCCACACACATCAACTGTGTTGGACTGCTCATATATATAATAGAGAAAAGATGAATACAATCCTAAATAGATACTAATAGTAACTATAATACAATTAGATTAGAATACTAATAACTAAAGAATTAGGACTCTGTTGAGTCTGTAGAACTACTATGCTTAACACCCCCCGCAAGCGAAGCGTGGGATTATTACCAACGCAGAGCTTGGACCGAAACAGCTGGAACAGAGGCCGAGAAAGGCTTTTCGTGAAAATGTCAGCAGCATTCAAGTTTGTGGGAACAAATTGCGTGGACAGACGACCGGCAAGTACCATATCACGGATAAAATGGTAGTCAAGTTCAATGTGCTTGGCACATTTGTGAGCAATGGGATTGCTACTGATGAAAACCGCGGCCTTGTTGTCACAGAGAATGATAGGTCGAGCAACCATTGAAACGCAGAGTTCCTGTAATAAATGAGTGAGCCAAATGACCTCAGAAGTAGAGTTTGCAAATGCCCTATATTCGGACTCACAACTGGACCGAGAAACAGTAGGCTGTTTCTTTGAGCTCCAGGAGACAATATTCAGACCTAAGTAAATTGAATAGCCGGAAGTAGAACTCCGTGTGTCGGGACAAGACGCCCAATTTGCATCCGAATATGCGAGCAAAGCAGGTTTGGTAGATCAATTGAAATCCAAGCCAAAATCGATAGTTCCTGCAACATATCGTAAGATCCGTTTGACAGCCTGAAAGTGAACCGCCTTTGGACATTGCATAAACTGACTAACAGTATTAACAGCATATGAAAGGTCAGGACGAGTGATGGTTAAGTACTATAATGCGCCCACAATGGATCGATACAGAGAAGGATCATCAAAGTCAACACCAGTAGTACCTAACTGTTGTCCGACAACCATAGGTGTGCTGACAGGTTTACTATCGAGCATATGAGTACGAATGAGCAAGTCGCGAGCGTATTTTGCTTGACAGAGGAATAGTCCTTGATCAGTATAGCAAACTTCGAGACCAAGAAAATAGTGCAGCTGACCGAGGTCTTTGATGGCAAATTGATTGTGTAGAGCAGAGATGAAGCGGGTGATTAAAGCTGAATCATTACCGGTTAAGATGATGTCGTCCACATAAACCAGCAGATAAAGAAGAGCATGTCCACGCGAGAAGATGAACAAGGATGTATCTGCTCGACTACAGGAAAAACCAATTTGTAATAAGAAGGCACTTAATCGGTGAAACCAGGCTCTCGGCGCCTGTTTCAAGCCGTATAACGCCTTGCGTAATCTGCAAACATGGTCGGGAAACTTCAGATTAACATATCCAGGTGGTTGTTCCATAAAAACGGTTTCATTCAGAAGACCATTGAGAAAAGCATTCTTTACATCGAGCTGATGAAGAGGCCACTGATTCAGGACAGCAAGAGAAAGAACAACACGAACCGTTGTGGCTTTGACAACCGGGCTGAAGGTAGTGGTGAAATCGAGACCAGGAACTTGATTGAAACCTTGTGCCACTAGGCGTGCTTTTAATCGTTCAACAGAGCCGTCGGCGAGGAATTTGGTACAGTAAACCCACTTTGCGCCAACAATGTTCATATCAGAGGTACGAGGAACTAAATCCCACGTTTGATTTTCATGTAATGCTCGAATTTCCTCATCCATGGCGCGAATCCATCCCGGGTGCTTGGAGGCAGATAAGAATCCTTTTGGTTCTGACGGAGGAGGAGGAATATCTGCAATTAGGCCATGATCTTTGAGTTTGAAGGTGCCGACCTGAGCTCTTGTCCGCATAGGGTGACGAGGTCGACCGCGCGGCCGGACAAGAAGAGGAGGTGGCGGGGTAGCGTCTGGAGGAGAAGCTACCGAGGTCGAATCAATGGCAGGAGAGTGAGGCGGTGTGGTACCCGAAACTCGGTCAAGGGCAGGGGATGGAGAAGAATCGGGAGTGGGGGGGGGGGGAAGAGGAGTTGGTGGTGGTGCTAAACCGAAAAACGAGGAGGAAATAGGCGGAAGAGTAGAAGAATGACAAATGGAGCATGGGCCAGTATGAATGTCAGCCGAAGGATGGGTGAAGGTACTGGGTTCCATCGTAGTCGGTGGTTCAAGAAAACTGGTGAAATCTAATTTATTTTGAGGCGTAAAGGTAGGATTAGTGGCATAAGGGAAGCAAGACTCATCAAATTGAGCATGACGGGTTAGGTAAATACGAGAGGTGGATGGATCCAAACAGCAAAATCCCTTATGATGAACACTGTAGCCTAAAAACACGCAAGGATGACTACGAGGCGAAAGCTTATGAGGTGCATAATCACGTAAACATGGATAAACACGACATCCAAACGGGTGAAAATTCGCATAGTTAGGGGTTTGGCCGAAAATAATCTCATAGGGGATTGGTTATTAAGAACTGGTGAGGGAAGTCGATTAATGACATAAACAGCAGTAGAGAAAGCATCCCACCAAAAACCTAATTTTAATTGAGAATGAAAAAGCATAGACAAGCCCATCTCCGTAACATGACGATGTTTACGTTCAGCTCTACCGTTTTGAGCTGGGGTATAAGGGCAGGAAATTCGATGAAAAATTCCATGTTGACTAAGATATTCCTTAAAGCGATTGCTAGAAAATTCACCACCACTATCACTTTGAAAGGATTTGATAGAGCATGAAAATTGACACTTGACAAAAGTGTGAAACTGAATGAAGATATCAAAAAATTCTGACTTGAGGCGCATGGGATAAATCCAGGTAAATCGAGAAAAATCATCAATAAAGATAGCATAATAACGAAAATCTTCATTAGAAAGAACTGGAGAAGGACCCCAGAGATCACAATGTATCATATCTAAAAATTGTTGACAACGTTTCTCATTGACAGAAAAGGGTAAACGATGACTCTTAGCTAATTGACAAGGGGAACAAAATGAGGGAGATGGAAGAAGAGAAGTAACTGAGAGAAGTCCTTTCTTTCGTAATAAGGCAATAATACGATTGGAAACATGGCCTAAACGATTATGCCATAACTCAAACGATCCTTGAAGACTTTTACGACGTAGGGCAGAGATAAGTGCAGAGTGTCCTTCTTCAAGCACATAGAGGCCGCCTTCACGCCTTCCTTTGGCCAGAGGTATTCCGGTTAATTGGTTCTGAATAATAAAGGAATTGGCAGAGAATATTACGTGAACAGGATAATCGTTTGTGATTTTACTAATAGATAAAAGATTTTTCGTTAAGTGAGGCACAACCAGGACTTGGAGTAAGCTAAGATCAGAAGAGATGGAACGATTTCCAATGTGAGAGATTGGTAAGGAAGCACCATTACCTATATAGACAGAATTGTTACCTCCATAGTTAGCGACCGAGTCGAGATTGGATTGCGAAGGTGTCATATGAGCAGAGGCGCCAGAATCCATAAACCAATCAGGAGTCTCAGTAGAATTGGTTGAGCAGGAAGTGGTGAAGGCTTCTGCGAGTTGCGCATCGGCCGAAGGAGCAAAGTGATAGCGCATGGGACAATTTGTGGCATAGTGACCTTCCACGCGACATATTTGACACCTAGGAGGACGACGGGAGCCATTGTTGCCACGGCCACCATTGTTACCGCGACCAGCATTCCTTCCACCATTAGAGTTGTTGTTGCCACGACCTCCACCACGCTGCTGATTTGAACCATTGTAGGAGTTATTTGATCGAGAAGAGTTCTGTCGGTGTTGCGAAGCATAGAACGCAGTAGAGGGTGAGGGGGTGGTTCGTTCAACAGAACGGGTAAATATCTCAAAATTTTCAGCTTTGGGAATTAGATCTTTGACGGTGGGGAGAGGAGAGGTGGACATCTGAAGGCTGGAGAAGTGAACAAAGGCAGGTCCGAGTCCACGGAGGAACCAGTGAGATTTGTCGACCGCATCTAGTCGGCAACCCAGAGCAGATAATTGATCACAAATCGATTTGAATTGCAAACCATATGAGAGACCGTACGAGAGCCTTTTTGAATAACGTGCAGCTCATCCTTGAGACGAAGTTCACGAAGTTTGGACGAGTGTTGAAACGCAACATGAAGAGAGTCCCAGACAGCTTTAGAGGTTGAGCGGTCAATGGTAACAGTTAAGGCTTCATCGGTAAGGGTGGATCGAAGAAAACTAATTATCCGTTGATCAAGTTAAACCAGGATAAATATTCTGGATTGACAAGGGAAGTGTTGTTGGAGCCAGTAATCATCGCCAGTGGAGGAGGAACCGAACCATCGAGGAACGGAAGGAGGCGGGATCCCGTATCAAGGGGATAGACTTGGCTGTGCCAATTGACAAAATTCTCAGAATTTAGTTTGGTGGTGACGAGATGCGCCATGTCGGAGAAAACTGGACCATGATCGAGGTTGGAATCAGCCGAAGAGGAGAGGGAAGAGCTCGCCATTGATTGCCGTACAGTAGGAGATCTGGGGTCGAAGAATTGGAGAGGTAGGGAATTTAACCGTGTCTGGCGTTTGATACCATATAGAGAAAATAAACGAAGGTAGTTTGTATTTTTCCACACACATCAACTGTGTTGGGCTGCTCATATATATATAATAGAGAAAAGATGAATACAATCCTAAATAGATACTAATAGTAACTATAATACAATTAGATTAGAATACTAATAACTAAAGAATTAGGGCTCTGTTGAGTCTGTAGAACTACTATGCTTAACAAACATGTCCCATTTAAGCTCTGTACCAAATTAGGGAACAATGTTTCAAAAACATGAACAAAAAGAAGTCAGAGAAATTTGACCTCAGTGATTCTAAGATATTGTCGTTGTGTTATATCAGTGATTACTTGTGGTTTTGATTACTTTGTGCAATAACTTTATTTTACAATTTTAAAGATATCATGGCTTTCTAACTCCTCGAAGCATACCGAAACTTACTAGGGAACATCTCGAGATGTCTCATTATTTTGAGAATCCGAGACGATCCTTAAAACCAAGATTTTAATCTATGAGAAGATGCTTCCCAAATGGACTAGGACATAGGAGAAAGGAAGGGTCCTGCCATTTTTTACAAGTTTATTGTTTGTTTAATATTACAAAATGAATGCTCATGAGTTTACCTATCCTCGCTACCGTCTGAAACCAATATATAGATGATTATTCTTTCTAAATAATAGTGACATTTAAAGTTCAAGGTTTGTAATGTTATAATTCATTGTGTGGAGTATTTTTTGATAAGTCTCTGGTCTATGACAGTTTACTTAGGTTATTTTATGTTGTGAATTTGTTAATTCAAGGAGTTTTGAATATTAAGTGCTGTCCTTAGGAGGTGGATATATGTGTTTGTTACTTCTCAAAAGGGGGTGTCTGATTGTTTGTGGATTCATATGCTTTTTGCTTGTTTATACCAGACAACTAAGAGTATGTCCATGTATTTGCAGGCCGGAAGTGCCTTGGCAAAATGTTATCTGCGTCCTATCCATCCCATAAATTTGGGTTTGGCATTGAGTACGTCATTGTACTACTTTAGGATCCTGAAGTCTCGTGAAAGGTATGTGAATTTTCATATAGCTTTTCTAGAATCTTTATGAACGATTTCTGTATTATAATGAATGGAATTGGGATGTATTGCAGGGCATGTGGCCTTGCTAAGCAGGCATCTGATGATGTTGTTTCCTTGGATTTGTTGAGCGCGGAGAGTCATGAAGAGGCTAAACTGACATTGCACCTGCTAAGGGACAATCTAAACATATGGAAGTCTGTTGTAAGTCTTATCTTCGTTTTGTTGCTTCTTTACTTGGAAAAATGAAATTTGTTTTGTTTCACGAGTATAAATTGAAAGAGAGAAGTCTTGTTAGGACCCGGACTCTGATATTGATTCCGATGATCCTGATGGTCCTGATGATCATGAGGATCCTGCTAGGATTAAGAAGCGTCTCAGAAGAAGCAAGCAACGGAAAAAGAAACAGGGCAGGAAAAGGACCAAAAAGAATCAAAGATAGGTCATCTGCTTGAGGAACTGACATCATGCAAGTGGTTTCATTGCAGTACCCAGTCCTACTTTTTGTTAACTGAATTTGAGGAACTTCTAGAGAATATTTGAAACATTTATGCTCTGAGTTACAGTCGAGGGACTTCTTACATAACTCGCCTTGATATGCGCAGAGACATACTTGTTTGTTAACATGTTCTCTCATTTGGCTTTTATGATTGATATGCATGTAAAGAGAATATTGACATTGGTTAGTCGGTTGGTCAGTTTGATATGACCAAGGAAAAGAACTTTCTGCTTTCCAATCCACCGCATTCTTTTCACTTTCTGTTTGGGATTATGATATTAATACCTAGTAAAAATACAAAAATAGAAGTACTTGTACTGTGCATCATCTATCAGCTATATAAGTATGAATATTTGTTGGTGAAGATTTATTATCCTTATTGATTAATGACTGCAATGTGGATGTTTGCCCTTCTCTAGTTGTTTTGTCTCTTTTGTCACGGGATGAAACTTTGATTCGTAAGAACTCCTTGACCCGTGCGGCACTAGACTAGTTCGTCTCGAGACTAGCTAGTAAGCCTTCCAACCAAAGTGCTAAGTGTGTAAGAAGTGTAGTGTAGAGAGCTAGAAAGTTTGCAAGAATGTTTGATTGCTTGTATTTGCTTGATGATTCAAATGGAATGGCCAAAGGCCTATATATACACAACCACCTCCCTTAGGAATGGTGGAGATCCTTCTAGATTATTCCATGATCTAGATCCTTCTACCAAATTCTATCTACAAGTCTTTCTATGTAATCTTCTACTATATACAAGAACATTCTAGAGAATGCTTCATCCTTCATGGACTTGGGAACATTTTGGAGAATGTTTAATCCTCCTTGGACTTGGGTCTTGAAAATGTTTGGGCTTGGACCGCAAGAGTGTTAGGCCGTGACATTCTCCCCCCACCTAAGTCGTTGCCGTCCTCGGCTCGACCTTCTTTGAACTCCACCGCACGCCTCTTGAGATCCGCCCACTTCTTCATTGTCTTAGAAGCCTTATCCAAGGATGTCCGTGCAAGATTGGCCTCTTCCTGTAAGGATTTGGCAAAAGTGTACGCCGAGGGGCTTTGTCCTGAGTAACCCGCTGCTATGTTATGAGGAGTCATAGGTTGTCTTCCAGTAGCTAACTCGAAAGGATTCCTCCTCGTAGATTCACTCCTCTGCAAATTGTATGCGAACTGAGCGATGTCTAAGAGCTTCGCCCAATCCTTCTGATTGGCACTCACATAGTGGTGAAGATATAATTCTAGCGATGCATTGACCCGCTCTGTTTGCCCATCAGTCCGTGGGTGGAAGCTAGTCGAGAATGCCAAGTTGGAGCCCAACAACTTGAACAACTCGGACCAAAATTTCCCAGTGAATCGTGGATCACGGTCGCTCACAATCATCTTTGGCACTCCCCAGTGCTTCAAGACATTCTTCAAGAATAATTTGGCCGTGTCCAAGGCTGTGACGTCGGATGGCGCCGGGATGAAGGTACCATACTTTGAGAACCTGTCAACGACCACAATAATGGTCCCATATCCCTCTGACTTTGGCAAGCAGGTGATAAAGTCTATTGAGATGCTCTCAAATGGATATTTTGGCACCGGTAGGGGCTGGAGTAATCCGGCTGGTTGTTGTTGCTCGATCTTATCTTGTTGGCAGACCAAACAAGTGCGGACGTAAGCCTCGACATCGTCCCTCATCTTTGGCCAATAATAAGAGTCCTCCATCAATGCCATGGTGCGATGTATCCCCGGATGTCCTGCCAACTGCGAGTCGTAACATTCCTTCAAAATGTCCCGCCTTAGACTCCCCCACTTGGGCACAAACAGCTGATCTCCTTTGGTGAACAATAACTCGTCCCGAATCCTGAATCTCCGTGTCTTCCCTTCTCGTGCCAGCTCCCTTATGTTTTGGGCCACGGGATCCTTTTCTAAGCCTTCCCGTATGTGCTCATTGAGGTTGGTCTTGGGTTGGCTAATGGCAGCAAGATCCGCCCTCCGTCTTGGAGCATCGGCTACACGATTTGTTACCCCCGACTTGTACTCCAAGGTGTAGTCTAACTCCTTGTCATTCAGCTTTCGGCTCTTATGAGCTATTGGGTGTCCATCTTGCATCAGCACCCCTCCTATAGCAAAGCCTGATGCATCGGTTTGGACCTCGTACTCCTCGGCACGATCCGGTAAAGCAAGTATCGACTCCTCAGTTTTCGCGGCCTTGAGTCGCTCAAAGGCCTCCTGGGGAATTATGCCTCCTCCTTTGGGCTCGTCCTCGCTGTTGGGTGAGACAAAGCCCGCAAAGGTCCCTCCACCGCTTTTGAGTCCCCGATTGAATTGCATGGCCGATATCATACTCGTACCCCTTTCTTCCCTCCTAGTCGGAATGACCCTAGTCTTTTCATGATCCAAAATGATTATGCATTAGAAAAAGGAGCAATGAAAGCCCGAACCTCATCAAACCATCGTAGTCCCAAGACTGCTTCATAGTCGTCCATGGGAACTACGGTGAACGAGAATTCTCATTGCCAGTCTCCGATGTGCACCCCAACTTTCTTGGCTCGCCCGCAAACCTTCTTCGGGGTTGCATTCACGGACTTCATTGACCCTTGGCTTGGTGAGATGGCCAACTCCAAGGCCCTTGCCACTTCTTCCCGCATGTAGTTGTGGGTTGCCCCCGTATCAACAAGCGCCTTCACCTTCTTGGCCCCAATCAAGGCATCCACAAACATAGACCCCCTTCTTGGCATCCACAAACAAGCGACTTCATTGACCCTTGGCTTGGTGAGATGGCCAACTCCAAGGCCCTTGCCACTTCTTCCCGCATGTAGTTGTGGGTTGCCCCCATATCAACAAGCGCCTTCACCTTCTTGCCCCCAATCAAGGCATCCACAAACATAGACCCCCTTCTTGGCCCCTTGTTTGGCTCGAAATTTGCCTTGAGGGCATTGAGCAAGTTCAAGGATCCCATTTGGGCCTCTTCACCTTCCGTCTCGGACTCCTCGGATCCGTGCACTGCGGCAACTTTCTCCCCCCTCATGGGACAATTATACTTCAAGTGATTTGTAGAACCGCAAATGTGACAAGCTTTGGACTTACCTGAGTCCTCCGTAAGCTTTCCGGAATAGGACGCCATCTTCCCCGGCTTAGGTGGGCGATCTCCCCACCTTTTCCCTTGTCCTCTCTCCTGAACTTCGGGCTTGTCACTCAAAGGCTTCAACTCAATCAACCGTTCGGCTACCGAAATAGCCTCTGACGCATTTTGTGTGTTCACCTGTTGAATCTCAATCTTTGCCCAAGGCTTGAGACCATCGATGAATGCAAACAGGGCCTCCGAGTCAGTTAAGCTTGGCAACTCGAGCATGATCTCTTGGAACTCCTTCACATACTCCTTGATGGTCTTGCTATGCGTCAATTGCTTGAGCCTAGCCCGAGCCTCGAACTCCACATTTTGCGGGTAGAATTGGCGCTTGAACTCAGCCTTGAAATCATTCCATGTCTCCATCCGGACGATGCCTCGTTCAATGTCCGTCTCACGCCTCCTCCACCATAGTAGAGCCGTCTCAACCAAGTAGTAAGGAGCCGTTTGTAACTTGGTTGCATCATTTCGAATGTTGCAAGCACCAAAGTACCGCTCCATAGCCCATAGAAAATCATCGATCTCCCGAGCATTCCTAGCCCCTTGAATGGGTTAGGCCTTGGAACATCAATCCGATGAGGTGCCGCACCTCCATGTTCCCCAACATTGGCCATAGCCCTTTCAAGTGTAACCATCTTGTCCTTGATGGTTTCCCATGCCTCCTTCATCTCGACCTTGTAGGCCTCGAACATCCGTGTTATGAGAGTTGATGGTGGCCAACACCTGCCCCTCCAACTCCTCATGGTTGTCCTCCAACGCCCTTACCCGCTCCATCAGGTCCTCCAGCGCCCTACTGTGGTCATCCATGACTCCCTCGACCCAGGTCACCCGAGCCTCCATGGACTTAACCCCCTTCACGCCACCTGGAGCATCACTCACGTTGGAACCGGACTCCATTTCTTCCTTCTTGCACGAACTTTCTCAAGAACTACCTAAAACACGGAAGCTACAGAACCACAACGTGGCTCTGATACCACTTATCACGGGATGAAACTTTGATTCGTAAGAACTTCTTGACCCGTGCGGCACTAGACTAGTTCGCCTCGAGACTAGCTAGTAAGCCTTCCAACCAAAGTGCTTAGTGTGTAAGAAGAGTAGTGTAGGGAGCTAGGAAGTTTGCAACAATGTTTGATTGCTTGTATTTGCTTGATGATTCAAATGGAATGGCCAAATGCCTATATATACACAACCACCTCCCTTAGGAATGGTGGAGATCCTTCTAGATTATTCCATGATCTAGATCCTTCTACCAAATTTTATCTACAATTCTTTCCATGTAATCTTCTACTATATACAAGAACATTCTAGAGAATGCTTCATCCTTCATGGACTTGGGAACATTCTGGAGAATGTTTAATCCTCCTTGTACTTGGGTCTTGAAAATGTTTGGGCTTGGACCACAAGAGTTGGGCCGTGACACTTTGCTGAAGATCTGTATGTAAAAGACGTTAGACATTTAGGCTTCATTTGGTTTGATGGAAAATGGGGGATAAGAAAAAAAGTAGGGGAAAATATTATTTTCTACCATTTGGTGGTTCTGAGGAAATCCTGGAAAATTTATGAAAATCTATATCAAACATGTATATCTCCACTAAATAATGAAAGTTGTTTTTCCCTCACATTTACCATAAAATCTTATTTTTCCCTATTTTTTTTCTTTTCCCCCATTTTTCCTCAAACCGAATGAACCTTAGTACTATGTAGATACTAGACAGTACTATTAGAGGAATGAATTCAGCATGCAGAGGCGATTGTACAGGGGCGCACGGGGTAGCAAGTGCTACCCCTGCTTTCTCGCATACAAAATTACTAGTATACCCCTGAGTTAAAATTTAATAAAAACATCTAATTACACATCAAAACCTAATTAATTCCAGATCTAATTCAGCCCAAGTAATTCCAGATCTAATTCAGCCCAAGTACAGAAGAATAAATTCGATCACTTTTCCCCTTCCTTTATCGAAGTTGCTCAGAGATTCAACGAACAATACCTTGCACCTGTGCTCTTGGAGTTGCGGAAATTGACCCCGAATCAAATAGTTGGGCCTCCTCCATCAGTGGATAACCAATCTCGAACCACCTTCCTTCTCAATTGGTACGCTCTTGAATTTTACTGGACCCTAATTTTTGCGAAATATGATGAATTTGAGTATCTGACTAATTTATGTTTTGGTTGAATTTTGATCTTGGTTTTTAAGAGTATTTGGTGTGAAAGATAGTAAAAATTAGGAATTGGGATTAAAGGTTAGGGATTGAATTAGAAAAGTTAGATAGAATTGGAGTTTAGAAAGTAGAAGAAGAAGAGACTACAAACACGGCAAGTAGAAGATAAGAAAAAGTAAGAACTGAAGAAGATGGAATTAATTGTGAAAGAAGTTAATTGTAAAAGTAGAAGAAGAAGAGACTGTAGACATGTGAAAGAAATTGTGAAAGTAGAAGAAGAAAGTAATTGTTAAAGTATAAGAAGAAGAGACTCGCGTGCATACACACTTGCACACTGCACAAGAAATTAATTGTGAAATAAAATTGTTTGTGGTAATTGGTATAGTACAATATTATAATAGAATAATAAAGTAAGAGACACTAGCTAGAGTATTATACTACACATACACACTACACAAGGTACTTAATTTATGTTAACAATGTTTATTTTTTTAATGTAGAATTATGAAGAGGTATTTTTCGAAAGTCGATTACAATCCTCATTTACCTATTGCGAGTCCGCCGAAACCGTTAGAGGATGAATTGCCAGAAACTCTAGTAGATTCCCCTTCACCTGAAATAGTGGAAATGGTACCCGAAATAATTACTCAAGATTCAGACTTGCCAGAACTTCCGACTGATCTAGCAAAACGGCCCCCAATAACAAGTTATCATCATAAAATTCGAGAGCGAGTTCGGAGACAATACATTTTGAATGGTCCTTGCCAACCTAAACTCCTGAATTTCCCTCAGAAATTGATGTGTGGGAAAATGCGAAGGTTTAATTATTTATGGTTCAATCACTTTGATTGGCTCGAATATAGTATAGAAAAGAATGCTGCCTATTGTCTATGTTGTTACCTTTTCAAAAATGAACTCGCGAATCAAAGGGGTGTCGATGCATTTGTTAAAGATGGGTTTACAGATTGGAGTAGGAAAGATAAGCTTCGCAAACATATGGGTGGTCCTGGCAGTGTCCATACTCAAGCTTCTCAAATATGTCTAGATCTAATCAATGAGAAGCAACATATTGAGACAATTTTAGCTAAAATGACAAATGAAGCAAAGAAGAACTACAGGGCTCAGCTAAATGCTACAATTGATTGTATTAAATGGCTTTTGAGGCAAGGTCTTGCTTTTCGTGGTCATGACGAGTCTGAAGAATCGAAAAACAAAGGAAATTTTCTGGAACTCTTGAAATTTCTCGCAGACCATAGTGAAGATGTAAGAAAGGTAGTATTGAAGAATGCCCCTACAAATCTACAATTAACATCTTCTTGTATTCAGAAAGATATTGTTAGTGTTTGTGCCTACGAAACAACTAAAGCTATCATTGAAGAGGTTGGCAAAGGTTTTTTTTGTGTTCTTCTTGATGATTCTCGTGATGTGTCGACAAAGGAGCAAATGGCTGTAGTGTTGAGATTTGTGAATAAAAAAGGTCGTGTGCTTGAAAGGATTTTGGGTTTTAAACACATTGAGTCTACAAGTGCAATGGCACTTAAAAGTGCACTTGAAGATCTTTTAAGTTCACATGGATTAAGCATCTCTATGTTGCGAGGGCAAGGTTACGACGGGGCTAGCAATATGAAAGGGGAGTTTAACGGATTGAAGGCTCTTATTTTGAAAGAAAACAAAACAGCTTATTATGTCCATTGTTTTGCCCATCAACTTCAACTTGCCCTTGTAGCTGTCGCAAAGAATCATATTCGTATTTGTGAGCTATTTGTTTTGATAACTAGTTTAGTTAATGTGGTTGGAGGATCATGTAAGAGGAAAGATAGCTTACGAGAAAGACAAGCAGCAAAGATTACTGAGGATTTGGAAAATGAAGAAATTGTCAGTGGGCGAGGATTGAACCAAAAAAAGACTCTTATACGTCCTTGTGATACACGTTGGAGTTCTCATTACAGTACTATTCTAAGCTTGATTAATTTGTTTGAGTCCATAATTCATGTGCTTCGCTTGATTGTAGAAGACGGAACACACTCTAATCAAAGGGGTGAAGCATCACGTTTGATAAGGGACATGCTAGCATTTGACTTTGTATTTGATTTACACTTGATGAAATCAATATTGGGAATAACAAATGAATTGTGCCTAGCATTGCAAATGAGAGAGCAAGACATTGTGAGTGCTATGAATTTGGTTGGTGTTTCTAAGGGACGACTTCAAACAATGAGAGATAGTGGATGGGAAGATTTGATAGATGAGGTGTCCAAGTTTTGTGTAAATCACAAGATTAAGGTTCCTGATATGGATGATCTATACATGGATGGAAAAAGAAGAAAACGGAATGACGGGGAGATGACCAACGATCATCGTTATCGTGTAGAGGTATTTACTACCGTTTTAGATGCGATTGCTTGAGTTGAGCAATTCGGTTCAATGAGGTAAACACCGAATTGTTGCTTTGTGTTGCATCTTTAAACCCATCACACTATTTCGAAGCTTTTGATAAGGAGAAGTTAGTGCGCTTGGCAAAATTTTATCCAAATGATTTTACAGATGTTGAGCTTTTAGCATTACAAGACCAACTTGAAAATTTCTATCAGGATATGACTAAAAATGTTGACATGTCCGATATACATGACCTTGGTGATGTAACTCAAGAAATGGTCGAGACTAGAAGACATGTGGTGTATCCATTGGTTTATAGACTTATTACCTTAGCCTTGGTCTTGCCAGTTGCAACTGCTACAGTGGAAAGAGCTTTTTCTGCAATGAATATCGTGAAAAATTGGCTCCGCAACCGGATGGGTGATGAGTGGATGAACGACAACTTGGTTGTTTATATTGAAAATGATACTTTTAACAAAGTGTCGAATGAAGCTATCATTGATAGATTGACAAAACGTCGTGGTCAATTGTAAATTTTTTTTTTTTATACAATATTTTTAAAGACTTTCATATTCTATATGATTCTCTTTTATAACAATTGTGCTACCCCTCACTTTATTTTCTGCATTCGCCCCTGTCAGCATGTGTTTAGTAATACTGTAATATTTTTCTATGAAGGGGCGTGAATAGAATTCATGTTATACAATGGACATCCGCACTTTTCGTTAATCGTCTTCCCGATTAAATTGTTCCAGTTTATAGCAACTGTCTGATCCTCCGCTTCAATTACAGTTGCTGGCTTTAATGGCACAATTTCTTGAAACCTACATTTGTCATGTGGAAGGAAAAAAAAAAAACTGAAAACGAAGCTCTTCCTCTTAGGAAAAACAAACCATGTTATATCATCTGCATCTTTAAGATTCAACCATTCATCTAAATCTACTGCCAAGCTTCCCACCGGAGACCTTCCCGCCACATTCCACGTTCCCACAAATATCCTGAAAATATAAAAAAAAATCCACCATATCAAAAACATAAGCCTTCTCCATGAATTAGTTCTGTTTTCAAAACTAACCTCAGTTCATCTCCTGCTGTGCACGGGTCCATCTCCGGTGACTGAGACGCAATGCTGTTGATGCATTCATCTTCCTCTTCCTCGCCAGAGTCTGTGTATAACACATTTAACTTCTATATATCCAATAGACATAATCACATAAGATAAATCTACTTAACACAAAAAGAAAGATAAAAAAAAACTAGCCTGAAATCTCATACAAGTTGGCTCTCTTTTCCTTCCCCAAAAACCACCTAGAAAACCTTTTCTTCTTCGAGCCGAACCGCTTTCCCATGAATTCTACGAAAACGTTAACAGTAAACACAATCCGTGCACCAACTACAACGTCAATGAAATAGCCGAAACGACAAATTAATTGGTAACAGAAAGCTGTACATTCGGGGGCTAGAAACGAAGGATTATAGTATTGATCGCCTCCATACGGTACTTATAAGAAAGGGACAAGGGGAAGAAGAAGACCGGACTGCTAGTTATGGATGAAACAGTAATAACGAGAAAGATGGAGGGAGAGAAGGTCAATGGTGTGTGTTATGTCAGTTTGATGAAACTTAGGTGGAGTATTGAGACATAATTTGGACCGCATGTGATTCTATCATCACTTGATCACTTCATTATTGCTTATTGGTGGTGCTCCTCACGTACTTCTTGTGTGAGACTAGACTAGTAGATCATGAAAACTTTGGAAAAAGGGAGAGATATTAAGGCTTACTATAAGCTGCTTTACATTTAAATAATGGGGGGAGTGTGTGAAGAAAGTAAAGCACCTTAAACTTGGGATTTTCTCTAGTATGGTCTTCCAGTTGTGTGTATAAATAGCGAAGTTGCATGTTCTGTGGCAAGTCTAAAATTGAAAATTGTGATTTTGTCTTTGCGTATTGAAATGGTATTTTTTTAATTAAGAAAAAAAAAAAAAAGAAGAGTGATATTGGAAATATATATGGAGACTGCAATTAGGCATTCAGGAGGGTGCACCCCTAAATTTTGGGGAAGGAATATTTTCGATTTTATTAGATTCTACCCCCTAACCTTGTAGACACTTATACTTAAAATTCAGACTCTGCCACTAAATGCAAGTGAATCGTTCTGATATTATTAGGCCAAATTTATCAATCTATTTCGTTCTAGCGAAACAAACTCTAAAAAGACCATCCAGATTAATCGTATCCTGATTTATATGCGTTGAGTGTGTACTGAAAATTATGGATTGGAAAAGAGAGATGCAGATGAGATATAGCATGTGCAAATGGTTGGTAATTCCGTAAATTTCGAATAAAGATGCAGTGATCTCGTCCAAAACAATTGATGCATTTGACGGTACGCAATATTAAGAATTTTCGTCATCGCTGCTCTTGCAAACAATCCATCACAACTTTTTCAGAGAGAAAAGTATGCGTAAATATTTTTAATTCACTAATATGATTCCACAAAGAATTGAATGCCGTCGATGCTCCAAGGTTGAACTCATGTTGCAAAAGAATGAATAAAGCACTTCTATTCACTGGGCCACTGGCTATATATTTTACATCACCCAGAATTTCTAAGTTTTGTACATGCAAACACAATTTTACAGCAGATGGAGAACAAGTAAAAGTCGCCGCACCAGTCCACCAAACTCCACTCTCCTCGTACTAAGCTTCTCTTCCACGAAAACGAAGAAACACAAAAAGACGATCCACATTGTTCCCAAATTTGACATAATATTATATGCTCAACAAATGATACAGACAACTCAAGTGTTAGATCCCTCGTACCAATGCTTGAGTTGTTTTTATTTTCCTGAAGAGAGAACCACGTACATGCAACATCTAACTTTCAACTCCAATTGTTGTTTTCTTATTTGTATGTTCAATTACTTGAACTAAGACAAAAAAATAGCTTTAGTAATTACCGGTGATCTAGCTCCTTGATAATAGAGATGCCAAATTTTGAGTGTAATCCAATCACAACACAGAAATAATTTTGTAGACTGGGTCTATAATAAGTTTTCAATATACGTAGTAGGCTGAATTGCACAATATTTCACACTACACACCCCTGCGTTTAAGTCAACTGAGTCAACATTAGTCAAAGGGATTGACCAAACAACTAGAAAATCTGAAATTTTTTTATGGAAAAAGGTGTGAGAAAAACAAGTATGCCATCATATATGATGTCATAAATAACATATGGAAGTCCAAAATTGCCCTTATCAACTTCTCTTAACTTGAATTTTGGAACTCAAATTCTTCCACTTTTACCAACTTCGGACATAATGATGTCATAAATAAATGCATTATTTGAGGGGTGTTTTTGTAATTAACTGTATTACATGTGGCACACAGTTTAAAGGGTTATAAAATTAGCTATAGACCTGATTTGGGAGAATTCTCCTCCCCAAAGTTTGAACGTTGATACATTTAAAAGTTCTTCAAATTGGTTAAATGTAAATCTATTAAGAATCATAGCCCGACATCCCAAATAAACTTATGTACTTATTTTAATATTTGTTTGATGGGCGAAGCAACACTACATCACTAGGTCACTACCTATGTATGCACATTTTACCTTTGTACCTCATATCATATTGTCATTGAGATATTATCACTTGTAGATTGAGTGAGGCTTGGTCGATTGGTTCGAGTCTTTACAAAGGTAATAATTTATTGGTGAAATATTGTAAAAAGTAATAATTTTCTTGGATGTGCAAAAAATACAATATTCCTCGTACTAAAATGTTTACTAGAATGTTTGACATTATAACTTTATCAGACTTTTAATAGATGAATAGTAACTCATTTTTTATGTGAGTGAATGATAACTTAACAAAGTTATTGCATGACAACACAATTTATAACTGATGTTAAATTGTATGGAAAAAAATTCTAATAAGTTATAATGCTCGCATATTTCATATCCATTGGGTCATGCCCTTAGGCCATCTCCAACAGAGTCCCAAAATTGATTTGGGACTCTGCTGGACCTCGATTTGGGACTCCAGCAGAGTCCCAAATCGAGGCCCAAGGATGGGGCGCTGGGGTGCGCCCCAAAATTTGGGGCGTAGCCCAGCGCCCCAAATCCTTTTTTTTTTTTTTTTTTGTTTTTTCTTTTATTTTTTTGTTTCTTTATATATAATTTGTTTTTATTTTCTCTTTTTTTTTTAATTTCTATTACTTTTCTACTTTTATCTTTTTTATTATTTTTTATTTTTCTTGAATATTTCTATATGATAATAATTATATGTAGCAATAGAAATATACTTATACATTACTTCTAAAATTTAAAATACATATTAAAATCACACTTGTAAAATGTAGTATTTTAATTGTTGTAATTTTCATTTTTAGTTATTTTAATTTTCAATTTCAAGTATTGTAATTTTAATTATTGTAAAATGTAGTATTTTAATTGTTGTGATTTTGTTATAATTAATTAACTACATTTAAAATAAATTTAAGAATAAAGTTTAAAAGGAAATGAGAAAAGAAAATGAAATGAATAATTAAGTTTGAAAGAAATGTTAAAATAAAATAGATTTTGGGCCTCATTATTGGAGTAGAGAATTGTGAAGAGTTGCAAAGTGAGTTGCAGTGAGTGGAATGCTGACGTGGCGGAAAGAGTGGGTCAGAGAACAGAATCACTTTTACCAAGATTTTGGTCTTATTGTTCATGCTTTTTACTTCTTTGTCTTTTGTACACCTCTCATTGATTGTTTATTTGTGTTCCCTTACTGATCCTTATCTTGGTGGCCTTGCTTAGCATAATAGAGCATTAATTGGAGATGGTCGGACAAGATTAGGGTTAGACAATTAGTAACAATAACACACCTTGAGTTTTATTGCCCTTTTTAAAAACCAATTACCCCAATAACACTCCAAATAAAATTCAAGCATCAACTAACGTGGGACATCTATGGTGAGATTTTGTTGTTGTGTTTACGAGTAAAGTTGTTTTGATTTTTCGTGTCTTCTCATTAGTCTAATAGATATTATTGACATCTTCCATCCACTGAGATTGGGACGGTATGACATTTATATCATTGATATCTTCATAAGTTACATTGTCTTCTCCAAAAACGAGCATCAATTGTACTGTTGTCACTTTTTCCTTTTATATTATAATGTATCCAACTGTCCAATCCTAGCAACTTTGCAATCCATTTACGCTCAAGTGCAATTTTAATTTTATGCGAGCCAAATTCGTGCGAGTCCAATTTAACATCTATTGTGGCCAAAAGATATGTTATATGTGGTGATAATGTCACACATGTGCCCTAAACTTCCTATTCTACGTTTCGACCCCTTTCCCTACATGCTATTGGTTACTGAATTCAATTTACTTGAAATTAGGAGTCGAATGAAACGAACGATTGCAAACAAGCCTGATGAAAGCTTGATTCAAATTCGAGTTTGACCGAATTGACCACGTTCAAGTATATTTTGGAACATTATTTGCTCTTGAAAATGTAAATATTATAAACATGTACTAGTATATATTTTTTCTATACGATAATAATATACTTCCTCCGACCTGCTAAAAGAAGAAAATCGTCTATACATTAGTCGTACGAACCGACTGACGTATTGTATAACATACAAAACCCCCAATTCAGCCCTAGATACTTTGCCTCCCTCCATTTCACCTACAGAAGCTCCCTGTCACGCAAACCTACACGATTTGGACTCCAACCACCACCACAACTGCTCCACCTCCACACCACAGCTGCTCCAGCTAGTCGGAACTAAATGGAGCAGGTAAACTTCGTGCATTCTTGTTTCGGCATTGATTTCTTTCGATTTCAGTTCTGATTGAGCAGTTCAATTCTGAATGTAGTACGAGAAGGTCGAGAAGATCGGCGAAGGAACCTATGGAGTTGTTTACAAGGCTCGCGATCGCACTACAAACGAGACTATTGCTCTCAAGAAAATCCGTCTGGAGCAGGAAGATGAAGGAGTTCCAAGCACTGCTATCAGAGAGATTTCGCTTTTGAAGGAGATGCAGCACGATAACATTGTAAGGTGCGTGCATTGTAGTACTTGTGTGAACCGATTCGTCGATTGATCGATCAGTGAGTGTGAATTCCTGTGGAAATGTTTATCCCCTTTCTAACTGATATTACGATTCTGTTGAAATGTTCATCTCTTTGTAACCGTTTTATGTTTGCACTGAGTGAGATAGCATTTCGGTGTTGATGTGATGATCTGTGTCAATTGAGATGACTGTGTTGGATGTTACAGATTGCAAGATGTGGTGCACAGTGAGAAGCGGCTCTACTTGGTGTTTGAGTACCTGGACTTAGATTTGAAGAAGCACATGGATTCCAGCCCCGATTTCTCGAAAGATCCGGTCGTTGTCAAAGTGAGTTGACTTCTTTCTGGACGGTTGGAGGCTCGAGCTTGATGTTTTCTGTGCACATAGTTGTAGTTTATTTAAGTTATATTAGCCACGGATCGTTTAGCTGCTTGAGTGTGTCAGTTTATGTTAGTAGAACTAACTATGGATTACTAGGGTGTTATTCCAGTAGTTGGAATGATTAGCAAAGGAACTGCTGGTGAATATTTTGTGGATCATGCGAATTTAACAGGGACATCTGTGCAAGGAGTGGCAGTTTATCTCCCAGAAAATTGTAAATGAATTCTGATTTCGTTTTCTTGAAAATTGCTTGTCATTGAGTCAGTGTTTGGATCTGTAGATGTATCTGTATCATAGACAGCGTGGAATTGCGTATTGTCACTCCCATAGGGAATCATAATATCCTGGGTACGTAGTCGTTTAATTAAGTTACATCACCAACCGATCATTTAGCTGCTTCAGTGTGTCAGTTTATGTTAGTAATACTATGGTTTACTGGAGCGTCTTTCCAGTAGCTGAAACTATTAACAAGAAGACAACTCCTGGCGAATGTTTTGTGCATTATGCAAAATTTAACAGGGGGATTGGTACAATGGGTGACAGTTCATCTCCTAGAACATAGCAGATAAATTTTGATTCCATTTTCAGTACAATTGCTGTTGTCATTTGGTCAATCTTTGGATATGTAGATATTTCTGTATCAAATACTACGTGGGAATTGCATACTGTCACTCCTATCGTGTCCTCCATCGGGAATCAAAACATCCTGTGTACATAGATGTAGTTTAATCAAGTTACTTCAGTGTGTAGTTATGTTAGTAATACTATGGGTTACTAGGGTGTCATTCCAGTAGCTGAAACTATGAAACTATTTACAAGACAATTCCTGGCGAATGTTTAGTGCATGATGGAAATTTAACAGGGGCATCTTTGCAAAGGGTGACAGTGCATCTCTCAGGACATATTAAATTAATTTTGATTCCTTTTTCTTATTAATTTGCTGCTGTACTGAGTCAATCTTTGGATCTGTAGATGTTTCTGTATCAAATACTACGTGGAATTGCGTATTGTCACTCCCATCGTGTCCTCCATCGTGATTTGAAGCCTCAAAACTTGTTGATTGATCGACGTTCCAAAGCATTGAAACTTGCAGACTTTGGACTAGCTAGAGCATTTGGCATTCCTGTTAGGACATTTACACATGAGGTACTTTTTTGTAACATATACTGTTCTGGCATGTAATTGTACTGATTAGTTTTTATTTCTCTGCAAGCCTAGATCCTTTTGCCAGGAACATTGTTTACGTTGTACATCTAATGTTGTTTGTGGTTTCACACTACACCGATTTGTTTGTTCGATTCAAGTTCTACTTATCTCACCACTCAGCATATAATACCTTATTAAAAATAAAGAGCAGGGTTTCCTCGAACTATATGACTCAAAGAGGGTCAAGTTTCCAATAATAAAGTTGTGAGTTTGCAAATAACAAGCAAGTCATGATAGTTGAGACTTTTCTCTTTACAATCTCCTCCAACATCATGTCATCTTGGGTTTCCAACTTTGTGGATGCTTTGTTCTATCCCCCTTGTTTTTTATTATTGATACTTCTTGCAGGTTGTGACTCTGTGGTACAGAGCTCCAGAAATACTACTTGGATCACGCCACTATTCTACTCCAGTGGATGTGTGGTCAGTTGGTTGCATATTTGCAGAAATGGTTACCCAGAAACCATTGTTTCCAGGAGACTCTGAGATTGATGAGCTCTTTAAAATTTTTAGGTGATGATCTTACCTGTCATACTGTTGCCTTGTAAACATTCCTTTCCGACAACATGCTGTGCTTTGAGAAATTTGAGTCATACTGCATGTATAACTCTTCTTTCAAGTTTTCTATTGCTGACATGTTTTTGCCGATTAGACAAACAATGGCCATGTGAATGATAAGATATGCATACTCAATCTTATCGTGCATTATGATTCTTTTTGTAATATTTTGAGATGCTGCAGTTAGATAGATTGTTACATACTTGAATAGTTGAATGAACTCAACCCCAACACAATATTCAAACCTTGAGATCCAATTCCAAATCACTTTTTTTTTAAATAAATTTAATTGATCTATGTCATGTTTTATGTATTTGCTGTTCTATTTTTCTTGTGAAGAGTCATGGGCACTCCAAATGAAGAGATATGGCCTGGGGTGACGTCTCTACCTGACTTCAAATCAGCTTTTCCGAAATGGACACCTCAGGTGATCTAATCCCGTTATACTAATTTTATGTCTTCAAAAAACGTTATGGAACATTAATAGTATGCTAACTGTAATATATATCTCATAATGCAGGAGCTGTCGACTGTCGTACCAACTCTGGATGCAGCTGGCCTGGATCTTCTCATGGTAGGTTCCCGTTCTTCTCACATTTGTAACTAGATTTATATTAATCAGGCTTGGAGAAAAACCTTTCAATGCGAATGACCTAGAAAATATTCGGTAGGCTAAGATTTTACAAAGCAGAAAGTATCAATATGAAGAACCTAATGGGCAGTTTTGCCACAGAACTTTTGTGTAATGCCAGCCCGAATCATTATATAACACTTGCAATTCTAGATTGAACTCCAGTTTTTCACTAATTTTTTGTGTTATTAAATTTTCTTCCCTTCGGCCTGAAACACTGACTGAATGCAAACCTTAAACATCCTGTTATCATTTACTTTTAAGTAACTAACAAAAATTGCTGAGTAACTATTTTATATATTTCTTATAGAAAATGCTCCGTTTGGATCCCAGCAAGAGAATCACTGCCAGAAATGCACTTGAGCACGAGTACTTCAAGGACATTGACCCAATACCTTGAATGGTGCTCTTCATCCTGTTGCAAATGTATATTGTTCTGTGACATGTTTTAGGGTTTTATGACGTGATGTTTGATGGTTGATTTTATCACCTTCTGTCGATTCGTTGGCTGTTGATTTACTTTTGTTAAAGTGGTTGTGGACACATCAAATTGAGCTTACATTTGTTGTTACTGGCACCTACTCACACCCCTTGTGTGGTTGCATCAATTCTTTTGTCATCCTGTTGATGTAAGACATGTTAATACCGTGCCGCATTTAGTTGTGAAATGTTATATGTTGTCATTCTTGAGATCAAGAGACCGTTGAGAACCATTCATGGCAGATGAGAAGAGGTTGAAATTGTTTTTCCTCCTAGGAGGCTTATAATTTTTGTTCAAATACTACCCTAAATGGTGTAGTATAGTTCTAATTATAGTCACCCTATTTGTTTTAGCAAAAATTTAGGTAATTTATTTCTAGCACAAAAGTATAAAATAGACTAGTGGATCTCAAGAATTGTTTTAGGAAGCCTCAAGTTTGGAAAATGTGTTAGGGACACTATTATCTCTTACATTTTGATAGTTTAGCTTAATACTCCATCGTTTTATGATTTTATATCCCAAATATGATAATATAAATCATTATGAGAAACCTATACGACTAAGACCCTCTCCAAGCAATGGTTGGAGACAGGGTTCCGGAGCACCGTACAAAAGCGTTGCAGCTACGTCCCAAGTCGGGACGAGTTGCATCGTCCATTTTTCATTTTTTTTCAATTTTATACTATGTTTTTTATTTCTTTTTCTTTTTCTTGTTTAACTTTTGTTTTATTGTATTTTCGATTTCATGTTTAGATAACAACTTTAGTTTTATGGTTAGCTATTTTAATTGAGTGGGCTCAGTCAAAATCTCCACTTGATCTCCCAACACAACTTTTCACAACTCAATTACTCCACTTGAGTAAAATTTAGTTAATATTCATCAATTAAAACTCGGTTAACTAAAGTTGCGTACCAAACAGCCTAATACTCTATTTGGGTCTTCTATGTTCAGTCGAGGTGTCGCATTGACTAACGTTAGTCACTTACTTTAAACCGTTAGATGTTGAATTTAGTGGTTGAGATCGTTTGACATGCTACCTGTTAAACCGAATGTTATCATTTGATGTTGCTATTATTGCACATGGTGTTGCACTTATCTCTCAATGTCGTTCTAAAATTAATGACTTAATATATTATATTAATAATTACTTAAACTAATAATTTTACATAACAAATTAATTTCAAACAACAAACAAATTATACTATGATCAAATCATGTCAGGACTCAGCACTCCGTCATCTCCATACCTTCCACGACCACCACATCCCCGTATGTCGGTACAACACCGTCGGAATCTTATCCCTCTGATCATCGCGACCGCTCTATCGCTTCTGTCTTGTCCCGTTGTGAGGTACGCAAGTCGCAAGGTTGAGAAAATCCCAGCACGTCATTCAAGCGCAAATGGGTTCCTTTGAATCGAGCATCTTGTTTGAGTTATGAACTGATATTCGATCTTTAAATGTTAATTTTGATGTTAAGACGGAAGTTTAGAACCCTGATTTATAATGTAGGAATGCTAAAATAATTTTAGGAAAACAAATTCAAGTTACAGGGACCAAATTGAAGTTTTTGAAAACTCAAACGACTGTCTTTTGGGAATTAGGGTGACACTAGGGACCAGTAATGCAATTTACAGTTAGAAATGTTGTCTAAACTACAAAACATCAGATTAGGCTGGTAATTAGACAATCTAAATAAATTACATCAATGGTCCCTGGTGTCACCTAATTCTCAAAAGACAGTCCTTCGAATTTCCGAAACCTCAATCTGGTCCCTGTTACTTCAATCAAGTTTTCTGAATACGATTTTACCATTCCTAAATCAGATCTAGGTTCCAAACTTCTATTACTAACATCAAAACATAGAAAGATCGAATCTCACTTCATAATTTAAATCCTAAAACGCTCGATTGGAAGAAACCATTCGGGATTCAAAATACGATTGAAGTACGATCATTCTCCTTTCGATTGGTGACTGCTTCAACTGAACAAATTTTAACGGAACAACCATGAGGAGGTTGAGCGGTCGTGAGTATCGGAGGGATAAGATTCCGGACAAGTCGATTGTAGCCGGAGCGGCAGATGAGAGGTGGTGGTCGAGAGTCTAATTTTTTTTCTTCCTTCATTATGAACAGAACGATTGATACCATTGCCGTCCATTGGAAATGATTAATTATAATTATGATTAATTGAATGGTTTAATATAGGGTTTTTTAATAATTAATTAATTTTTTACTAAGAAGGAATGTAAATTGATGTTATAAATATAGTAACAATTAACAAGTTAAATGCGATGTAGAAGCGATACGCGTGTCGATTATAAACGACTTTGATAATAGTCAGGGCGACATATCGACTGACGTTAGAAAATTTGTACTCTCTTTAATCCGGAGAACTTCATGTAATACGTGCCGTTTTAAAGGGAATAATTAAAACAAATAACATCACATAAAATAATGGCAACTGGTCCCGACTTGGGTGTTTAGTGTTTATTGGGTGGTAATATTTGAAATTAACTTGGAATTTGTAACTGTTTTAATGACTTTATAATTCTAAATATTACCATCCAATCACAATCTTCCTTCTTACATGTATAGACAAATTCTAACCTCTTCAAAACGTTTATAATTATACCCGCCTTTATCTTATCCATAATCAAATCTAGCTAGCTAGTAGCATTGACTATATTAATTCGAGCATTACAAATTTACAGTCCACCCGTGACTCTCATAATCCACCCGTGACTCCAATATCTAGCATTTTTGAGAGAAAAATAACATTGAAGTTGAAAAAAAGTGACCAACAATATGGAAAATGCTAACTTAAAAAATCTTAATCAATCTTACTCACTAGAATTCGAAACAACAAATTGTAATTTTGTGATAGCCAGTATATCGGATAAACCAAATTAAACATCACATGTTTTATCTCAAATATTACATATTTAGCTACTAACATTAAATATTCAGAAATGCATATAATGCAAGTTTATTATACACACTATGTTTAAAATTAACATATAATGTTTACTTTAATATGTTACGTTAAATTAATCTCTACGACAGACGGTCTCTCATAAAAATTTGTAAGCAATAAACGCAAAATCTATTTTATTTATTACTAATACTCGTCTCGACGGTATGAAGCTCACAATTTTTATAATAACATTTTATAAACATATAAAATTTAGAATCGGTGAACAATTCAATTGTTCACGGTGTATACTGTAAGTGTTTAGCACTCCTTGTATTGGCTAAAATTCGTATTTAATTAGCCCGCAAGTCTATGGCCCAATCCACGACCCAATAACAAGTCCAACTCGATCAAAGGTCGAATGGCTAACCTAACTAAGCCAGTGGACCAAGCTACCTAGCTCAATACCCCTCGTAAACCATCCGACTTATTGACGAGCTAACTAGCTAGCTGGCTCACCTAGCTAAGCCAACTACGAAGACCATCCAACTGGTTCAAGCCAACCTACCTAGTTCGAGCGACCTTGCCAACCATCCAGCTGGTTGACAATCCGACCCACATTGGTCAATGATGTGGAACGAATGACGTTAAATTATATGTAGAATGTGAAGGGTCAAACTTGTTTTCTTTATTTATTAATATGTTTAGGATTATGTTGGTAATTAGAAGTATAGTTTGATTAGTATTATGTTAGTAATTAGAAGTATAGTTTGATTAGGTGTGTTGGTAGCAGTTAGGGTTAGGGTTTATTATTTAAGTACTTCTTGATTGTTTTGTAGGAGATTAGTTTTTGATTGATTAATAAAAATCGAGGTTTCCTCAAAATCTATCAATTTTCGGTATTCCTGTGAATCAACGAATCTTGATCCATCAATTCTCGGTATTCTGCTGAATCAACGAGTTTTGAGTTTATTCTGCTGAATTATCATATTCCAGGTGAACCGGGCCGATTTTGGTGAAGAAAAGACAATTTTCGTATAGCATTGACAACCTGTGATCAAGGTAAAACAGAGTTTCTGTTGATTCACCGTTGGATCGCATTTAAATTTTGACAAAGACATCGAAAACTCGTTGAAATAGAATCGAGCAGTGGAGATTGGAATCTAATTAGGGTTGGCAGTCAAATAACGTGCGCCATCAAGCGGCATTCTTTGAAACTAATATCCGATTTATGACTTTCTTGTGTGTCAATTGTCAATATGGAATCGAGCAATTGTTCACCACCGAGGAACGTTCTTTAGACGAACTGGAAAGGGTCTCCTATTTGGGATGACTACCCGGAGGGACAGGGTAGTGATGAAGAGAATGATATTGTTATTATTTGGGACGATGAAGAACTAGAAGATAGCAAAAGATTTGTTGTACGAGATGTTCTTATCTCTACAACAAATAATTATTCTCTGTCATATGGGATCCAAGTTAGTGAAGTACAACTGAAGACACATGAGTTGTCCAGATCTTTTGGTGCGAAATTAGATGTGTATGATGAAAGGAAAGATGATAAACAAGTGTATCGACAATTTCCTTTGGAAGATAGGGTGTTAGAGAAAGACCCATTATGTCTTTTATCACAAGGGGAGATAGATGGCGTTGCCATAATCAACATAGTTAACATGCGAGACAAGAGTGACCGGCATTACATACATGCATGTGTGTTAGAGTTTATTGGCGACGTCCGACTTGTGTTTGATAGAGGAAAGAATGACCCGGCTAGGGAGTTGATTATACTTGTGGATGGTCGGTATGTGTTTTCACAATATTTGCTTTTGTACGTGATTCTTCAGCTGATGATGACGAGGCTTAAGATTCGAGGACGAATCTTTTACATCGGAGAGAATGATGTGGAACGAATGACGTTAAATTATATGTAGAATGTGAAGGGTCAAACTTGTTTTCTTTATTTATTAATATGTTTAGGATTATGTTGGTAATTAGAAGTATAGTTTGATTAGTATTATGTTAGTAATTAGAAGTATAGTTTGATTAGGTGTGTTGGTAGCAGTTAGGGTTAGGGTTTATTATTTAAGTACTTCTTGATTGTTTTGTAGGAGATTAGTTTTTGATTGATTAATAAAAATCGAGGTTTCCTCAAAATCTATCAATTTTCGGTATTCATGCGAATCAACGAATCTTGATCCATCAATTCTCGGTATTCTGCTGAATCAACGAGTTTTGAGTTTATTGTCCTTGTATCCAACCACGCACGCTGCATCAGTCATTCAACCGAGTCCACAAGTGAACACTCTTACTAGGCCGATGGAACTAGTCAACCCACGATGGATGGTTGGACTAGTTCGCCTAACAGACTCCAGTAAAGAGGTGCCTTCTAAACCTACTGAGAAGGAGTCCAACTCCATTCAAATGAACTCCAACAACCTCATCGAAAATGATGGAGAAGTGGGTATGAGAGATTCCAACTGGTGGAAGGAAGAGTCTCTATATAGGAAGGAAAGGAAGAAGGTTAAGGGCATCGAATACTCACTAAACAAACCCTAGCTATCTCTCTGACGCCTCCATCACTCTCAAGCACTCTGATCATCGTCGTCCATCATCGTCATCCACCATCACCTATCGTCATCCACCATCGTCCATCACCACCACCAACATTCATCACCAACCGACGACTACCAGCTAGCTCCATCCAACAAGGTCAGCTAGCCACTCACCGGTGCTCATCCATACTTTGCCAAACCGACTCAACTAACAGGATAAGTCGACTCTCATCATCCTTCTCTCTATCTCCTTTAATCCATACATCTTCTTCCAGTTTACTGACTTGTGCGTCGGAGTCCCTTCGGTCGGCACCACATCGGTGTCACCTTGGAACCTCACGTCTCTAGGTTTGCTTCTGTTGCCTTGCAGGTCGCTGGTGGCCCCCAATTCCTTAACCTAATTCGATTGTAGATTTATGAGCGTCTACACTCCCTCTGTCTCAATTCAAATGTCCCATTTAGACTTTTTTCGCATTCAACATTTTTGAACTTTGACTATGATTTAATCTTAAACCGTAAATATAAAATGTTCAATTAAATTATATAATGATACTTTAGGAAATTCAATAAAGGGTGTAAATGTTAAACACTGATGCAAATCATTTTGCGTATCTCATAAATATTTCGTTGCATAACAGACAACATCATACCTACTATACGGGTGTAACTTAATCATTGGTACATGATTTTGGAGAATGTTGTATTTCGTGCTCGTGTTCTTGCCCAATTTATCATACAATTCAATACTTAAATTTTAATTATATAATTTAATCGAAGAATTTATCAACAGTTTTACAGTAGTTCGTAGCCAAAGTTCAATTTCTCAATGTCAAAAGGTTAAAGCTTGACAACTTAGGCGTTGGAGAATGAAATATATACTCTCTGTCCCGAATTCAACTTCCCACATTTCATATTGAGACGTCTCAATTTCACCGTCTCATCCCTTAAATGAAATTTTCTTTTATACTTTATTTACTATATCTATTACTTTATCCAATTTATTTACTATTTTATTACTATCCATCATGGAGTACTTTACTTGCACTTCCATTAAAATTGTGTTCAGGCACAGAGAAAGTTCAATTCGGAACGGGATGTGAGTTTAAAAAATAATTACCGGCAAAAAAGTATACTAGCAGCACACTACTATAAAATGGTGAACTTGAAAAACTGTTATCTTCTCCTCCTCCTCCTCCAATTCTTAGTTGATTTCACCAACAATGTCAACAACAAGTGACAGTAACACACACTACCTGATCTTCATCTTCTTCCTCACCATCACATTATCCACTCCCATTTCAACCACCTCAAAACCTCCCTTATCCTGCCAATCACCACAACACACCTCCTACCCTTTCTGCAACACCTCTCTCCCAATCCCCACCCGCGCCAAATCCCTAACCTCACTCCTCACTCTCACCGAGAAAATCTCCCAGCTCTCCAACAACGCTTCCTCGATCCCTCGCCTCGGCATTCCTGCTTACCAATGGTGGTCGGAGTCTCTCCACGGAATCGCAATCAACGGCCCGGGCATCTCCTTCTCCTCCGGCCCGATCAAGTCCGCCACCGAGTTTCCGCAGGTGATTCTGACCGCGGCGGCTTTCAATCGGAGCCTGTGGGCGGCGATTGCCGGTGCGATTGCTGTGGAGGCGGTGGCGATGAACAATTTGGGGCAAGCTGGGATGACGTTTTGGGCGCCGAATATTAATGTGTTTAGGGATCCGAGGTGGGGGAGGGGGCAGGAGACGCCCGGGGAGGATCCGATGGTGGTTTCGGCGTATTCGGTGGCGTATGTTACGGGTTTTCAGGGGTTAGGGTTTAAGGAGGGGGTTTGGGGGGGAAGGAGAGTGTTGAGTGGTGGCGGTGATGATAGGTTGGTGTTGTCTGCTTGTTGTAAGCATTTTACGGCTTATGATTTGGAGAAGTGGAAGCAGTTTACGAGATATAACTTCAATGCTGTGGTAACTATTCTTCTTTCGATAAGTTTGCTTTTTCGGAGGTGATTATTGTAGTGTTTATGTGGTATCGGATAGTAAACTAGTGTTTATGTGGTATCAGATAGTAGCTGCCGTAGTTTCTTGTTAATTGATCGGTTTAGCAAAACTAGCTAATGATCTTGTTGTGAGCTCTATTTTAGAGTCTGCTTGTTGGCTAGATTATACGTAATAAGCTTTATTGTACTATTGTTTTTCCAGTCGACCAGAATAAGCATATTATGTGAATAACTATGATACTATCGCATAGGTTATATAAACTAGCTGACGTATTAGGATAGATGACTAGATTTTTAGAAAATAAATTGAGAATTTGAGATATCAGTTTTTATATTCAACTTGGTGCAGGTTAGTTATCTGTTATCACTGAATTTACCAAATACCTCAATTCAGACAATCTAACTTATTAGCCTCTCAACCTCACCTAGATTATCAGTCACCTTACAACTACTAGTAAGCTCGTTTTGCTAATCAGAGGTGTGAATGGTAATTGATAAAGTGACTTATAATGTAGCTGAAATTGAGAAGTGATAATCTACTTGATCTGAATGGAGGTGTTTCAAGTGCTATGTAGTGGAAATTGCTTCAGTTTGATAATAGTGGTTATAATGAACTGTTGTATGGAACGATCCTTTATGTGGGACCATTTGTAGACTAATAAATTCCCTATGACCATAAGTGCCATAATTTAGGTTGAGTTTAAGGAAATTTAGAGGTTTAGTTTGTGTAATAGGTAACGGATCAGGATATGGCAGACACATACCAGGCGCCATTCAGGAGTTGTATTATGCAGGGTAATGCCAGCTGCTTGATGTGTTCATACAATTCTGTGAATGGGATACCAGCTTGTGCTGATCATGATCTGTTACAAAAAGCTCGAACAGAATGGAATTTTAGAGGGTGACATTGCATTATCAGTTTACCAAATTAAGATTAAAGAACTGGGAAAAAACCCTCAAAAAAGGAAAGAAAGAAATATAAATTCCAAGTAGATCATATGCAAGGAGTAACATATGTTTTCTATCTTCTGCAACAGATATATCACCTCTGACTGTGATGCCGTGGCGACAATTTACGAAGACCAGAATTATACAAGTTCTCCTGAGGATGCTGCTGCAGCTGCACTAAAAGCAGGTTGCTTGTGGTTTTATTCAACACTTCTCATTTTCCCAGTTTTCTTTTTCAATCATTATAATTTTTAAGGATATATCTGGCAGGAACTGACATAAATTGTGGAACTTATATGTTGCGCCACATGAAATCTGCAATAGACAAGGGAAAGGTGTCGGAGGAAGACATAGATAGAGCACTAGTCAATCTTTTTACTGTCCAACTCCGGCTTGGACTCTTTGATGGAGAGCATGCAAGAAATCAGTTAACGGAATTAGGACCTAAAGATGTCTGTACATCAGAGCACCTCAAACTGGCACTTGAAGCAGCAAGGCAGGGTATTGTGCTCTTAAAAAATGAGCATAAACTCTTGCCCTTGAACAGACATGGCATCACTTCAATAGCCATTGTTGGGCCAATGGCAAATTCAACTGATCTGGGTGGTGGCTATACAGGTTTGAGTCTTTCTCACTGATGAATCGTCATTCACTACTCAATAGTACTGAGATTCTGTATGATGCCAGAGCTGAACATGTTAATAGCTGAAACTAGATTTATTTTTAAATATACATCAACTTGTCACAAGCCAAATTTGTTACCTGTGCAGTTTAATGAACTTCATGTTCTCAAATTGAAAATTGTATTGCGTAAAATTCTGATACTGTGAGCTTATAAGCTTTAACATTTGTGAATTTCCTGATTTATAGGTTTTCCATGCAAACCAAGGAGCATTCTTGAAGGACTAAGTGAATATGTAAACAATATTGATCATGCAATCGGTTGCCAAGACGTGGCCTGCAACTCTAGCTCATATTTCGAAGAAGCTCTTTCTGCTGCTAGACAAGCTGATTATGTGATTGTTGTGGCTGGATTGGATTTATCACAGGAAACTGAGGATCATGACAGATATAGCCTTCTCTTACCAGGGTATCAAACGGCACTTATTAAGGCTGTGTCTTCAGTCAGTAAGAAGCCACTGATATTAGTTCTTACTGGTGGTGGACCTGTTGACGTGTCATTTGCTGTTGCTGATCCGAATGTAGGTAGCATATTTTGGATTGGTTATCCCGGGGAGACTGGTGGAAAAGCGCTTTCAGAAATAATCTTTGGACACTATAATCCAGGTTGGAACAACATCTTATTCTCTATCCTGCATTTTGAAAAGAATGCTGACTTGATGAGATGATATATTTTGAAACAAAAACAGGTGGAAGATTGCCCATGACTTGGTACACCGAGTCATTCACCAGTGTACCAATGACTGACATGAACATGCGAGCCAATTCTTCTCGCAATTATCCTGGAAGAACTTATCGATTTTACACTGGAGATAGAGTATATGGGTTTGGACAAGGACTAAGCTACACGAAGCATACATACGAGCTTCTATCAGCTCCACACAAGCTGAATCTACCAGAAGCCATCAAGGCCACCAAACCACTGAGAAACTTGCTTGACCAGAAGGGTGACAACCTTGACTATATCCATGTTGATGATGTGCCATATTGCAATTCATTAAGTTTCCGCATTCAGATTTCTGTGACCAATAGTGGAGATATTGAAGGTAATGAAGTTGTACTTTTGTATTCAAAATCGCCCTTAACTGTGGAAGGTTCCCCAGAAAGACAGCTTATTGGCTTTGAGAGAATCAAGATATCACCTTACGGAACTGCTGAAACAAGCTTTCTAATCGAACCTTGTGAGCATCTTAGCTTCGCTGATGAACATGGTCGTAAAATATTGCCCATCGGTGACCACATATTATTGTCTGAGAATATAGAGCATACTCTTTCAATTGAGATGTGATAGTTCTAATATTATTCATCCAAGGCCTGCAAGCTGTCAATGGCTGCTGAACAGCTAAAATCAATGTCCAGATGTTCGCGTTCTTCTTTCTGAATTGTTAGCTTGTGCTTGAGCTTCGAGCTCAAATTGTTCGGATTCCATTCAAGGAGTCCATTGATGCTCATGGAAACACGATGTGTGACTGAAGTAGGGCAGAAATGTACTCGGTTATATGCTGCGTATAGTTAATATAGATGCAGTGTAAATCTGTGCTATTGGAAGTCTTGAAAAGTGTACATGCTATCTGATTCATTTCCAGAAAGTTGAGAATTGTTGTTTACTGCATTTGGCCTGTTGAAGTCTGGTAAATGTAACTTGTTTCATGCAGAGATTTCTAATTATAGTTCTAACTGGTTGTTGTAACCCAAAAAAGCTAAGTAATTAACATGATTAACAGACTAAACTTGATATCCGATTGTAATTTTAATTAGCATCTTCTTACACTTAATTTAAAGATGAAATAAATTGACTGAACAGAACTATAAATATAATGCAACCATGTGCAATACAACTCATACAGCAGTTATAAGTTTGCTATGTTTGTAGAGAAATCATCTTAGCTGTTTCCTGTCCACTTTTGCACCTCCAGCTTGGTGGTCCCGATTTCTCCTATTCTTCTTGGAGTAAACAACTTGTTTCTTCTCTAGAATTAACCTATATTTGTTGGATGAGCTTACCACTACTAAAAAGTAAGCATTTGTATTGGTGAAATTGCACTTTACCCCTCAACTTGTTTCACAATGATATTACAGCCTCATTACTCAGTCGGATTACACGTTACCCCTTGGTCGATGAAATTATTCAAGATGGTTGAGCCCATGATCTTTATACCTTAAATTCAACTCAAGTTACAACTCGGCTTGACTCGTAAACAAAATGATCTAGTATGCCAGTTTGACTTCAGCTCTAGTCTCAATAGGTAAGCTCGAACTTGACTCGTTTGGATGGGACAAGCTCAAGTTCAAGTCTAATCAAGCTTGAGGCGAGGATAAAAATAAATAATTTCATTACTTGAACAAATTATAACAAGGCTCAATAAGATTTTAATATGCACTGAACTTTAACGAGTTCTGAACCAATGCCCCTTGCGAGCTTTTAGCTATCTCAATCTAGTTGAGTCAGATATTCATCAAGAGTTAAAATGCACAATCATATTTTTTAAGACTCGAAACACATAATCAAGATACACTCGTAACATTAATGTCACGATCAACAAAAAATAAATGAAAAGCACATTACCTGAACAAGTTATAACAAAAGGCTCTATGAGCTTTTACTATGAACGGAGATTCTGAATCATTCATTAATATGTAATGTTAATCATTCTAGTTATCATAAACAAGCTGGAACAAGCTTCTTCTAATTATCAATCGGGTCAAATACCCATTAAGACTCGAAACTCATAACCATACAACCATGCACGATTATCGAAAAATTACAAGTCAGCTCACAGCTGTGGATCAATAAATTGGTAGATAAGAAGTGAATAGTGCGGTATGATCACTCGCGGCGCGCGTGCGAATTGGAATCTTGTGAAATGATTCTTTGCTACTCTGTACATTGCCTTTTCACCTGAAAGAGTATATTCTGCATGCAACTATATTCACAATTTTATAACTAAAAAAGTAACAAGACCAAGACACTGTTTAAAAATAATGACAAACTAACGAGAAACTAATTAATACCGACAATTACTTAGATAAGTAACGATTTACTACAGTTTATCTGTTTATGGAGACTCACAAAACCCAATTTTAACTTCCAAATATAATTAATACAACTACAAGTGCTTAATAGTTGGATAGCAAGAGTTAACTGCACAATTAGGGGCACCAACGCATAACGCTCATCTACCAGCCTAACCTATTTATGGTCATGGTAAGTATTTCCCTAATTTACACAAGCCTCACATGATATTCACTCAATTGAGGGACACGTTGGACCGATATCGATAAGACAACGGATATCCAATTTATTCACAGTCCGTTCATTGGCTTCCCGTACGGATAATAAACTACTAATACGATAGGTGAATTGTCGATATCCAACTTATGATATACGTCCCCTGCTTATTTGTAAATTGTTCATTGGTTTCACATGTGCGAATGAATTACTAGGATCATTACCCAATCGGATAAACGACCAAACGCTTTATACGTAATATAGTATTTTTCTATAATCTATTATCCCCTTCAACTTACTCACTATGTTAAATTTGGGCTGTCTCACTTGTATTTTTTGATGAAGTGAAATAAAGTGTTTGATATGTACACGGTTGTTACATCCATGTGGCTTTAAATATGGAAGCTATTTTTTTTGACAAATAGTTCACTTCTGGTGACCGATTAGTCGAAATCTTCGATATGGTCAATTAGTGACGAAATGGAGTTTTGGTGGATCTGCATTTTTTCCAGGATCTTTGTCACATCTTTTTGGATAATATTAATAATGATTTTTTTCATGATTTCTTGTCAAGGGAAATAATACTACTTCATCGTACAATTGTTGTTTAGTACTCCATTACCTTTCTTTCTTATAGCATAAGATATGGATATATCGATGATCGATCCTTGACTAAACTACCATTAGGTCCACCATGACTTTGAACAATTAGAAAAGGACAATATTAATGTGACTTGGAAACTTTAAAATGGAAAATAAAATAAATTGAAGAAAAAGTTAGATTGTAACCCATCTAGCTTATAATATTTTCTTGTACTTTTTTATTTAGCAAAACGAACTGATAATATAACTCATTGTAGTATACAAATAATAAAGTGGTTGGTGAATGATAATTAGATGATTCATACCTGATTAGTTATATTATTTTCCGAAAAGCTATCGAGAGCTAGATCACATGGTTCAGATGAGTAAAAGAAATTTGAGAAAGCGTGAACGGAATATGAACTCAACTTCCACTTTCCGTTTTGGTTCGTCCCAAAAAAAAAAAAAAAGGTTTTATACCCAAATTTTCATTAATATAATATATCTCCTACTTCATTCACTCGATTTCCTACTTTATTCATATCTCTCCTATTTTATTTACTCTCTTACATATATATGTACCCACGAGAAGTAGGGACGGAGGGAGTATATACTAATAACCTTCTTCTTTATCTATGATCTTATATCTCCCTACTATACTTACTAAATTATTCACAATTGTACCTGTCCGCTACTTCCAAAGTTAAATAAGATGCCATCTCAACATGTGATTGATCAGATCGTACCAACACACTAGCAAATATAGTATGAGTTACTGCACCCTAAATACTTCAACGGTTTTAACACACTCAACTCACTATCTTAGTCTCAACTTTGCTAGAAATCGATACCTGTCGGTATGGAAGTAAAAGGAGCTTCCAAGATCAGGTTAGTTGGTGACAAGAATCCAAAAGACATTCCAAATTGACTGCAAAAAAGATTAATATAAACCCAAGTCTATCGAAATTCTTTCACAGGGACCCAATTAATTAAAATTTTATAATTGATGGGTGAAAGTGTCAATAAAAATGAAACATAGTCCCACACGTATGAAAAAGAGCTCCAAGTTCAGGCAATTCGAAATTTAAAAAGTAGGCCCACAATTTTAAAATATTTGCCCATCCAGTCCAACTAATATTTTCTTTGTGGATGGGGTCAGTTTAACTGCTTCCTTAATTTGCTCTTTCCGCGTGGACCCCATCATCCATTCATGTCGATTCTAACAAGGTTATCCCACAATGCATGCTTCGGCCACATGGACTTGCCTAGTAAATTTTGCAAAAGTTTTCATATTTGGTCCTTCTACTTGCTAAAATGGCAACGATTTCCTGCTCGAATGGTGCAAAGGTTACGATCATACTTATAGTGTGTCTTACTATCGATTATATATTTCGACTAGTCTTATGTGTCAATCACACGTTTTAACATGCTTGACAGGGAAAATTCGCTCATAGGACACTAGGAAGCCCCTATTGACACATGAGGTGGACGGTAGGGGGTCGTAATGCATGTGTTTAAAGGATTCATGATGTTCTTAAACTAGAGCTCGATCAATTTTTTGTTATATATAATTTAAATTCTAGAAATTAGCTTCCACCACATGACTTACCTAGTCCATTTTGCAAAAGTTTCCATAGTTGGTCCTTCTACTTGCTAAAAGGACAACGATGTCCTCCTCGAATGGTGAAAGGTTATGATCATACTTTATAGCGTCTCCTATTGTCGATTATATACTTCGACTAGTCTTATGTGTCAATTGTACGTTTTAACATGCTTTATAGGGAAAATTTGTTCATGGGGCACACTAAAGCCCCTATACACAGGAAGTGGCCCGTAGGGGTCCAAATGCATGCGTTTAAAGGGTTAAAAATGTTCCGGAGATCAACTAAGTAGCTCCATCAATTTGTTGTTGTATAGTTTAAATTCTAGAAATAGCTTCCACCAGATGGACTTGCCTAGTCCATTTTGCAAAAGTTTCCATATTTGGTCCTTCTAAATTGCTAAAATAGCAACAATAACTTGCTCGAATGGTGACCATTACAACCGTTTTCATACTTTACTGTGTATCCCACTGTCGATTATATATTTTGACTAGTCTCATATGGGCCAATTGTACGTTTTATTTAACATGCATGATAGGGGAAATTTGATCCTGAGCCACCCCAAAATTACCCCTATGCACATATGTTAAGCATTGATTGATGATGAAAGTGGTAAATGTTAAATGTACTGGATACCTGAATTAACTATATATACTTGCATGCCTGAGTGAACTATACTTGCAAGCGTAGCTACTAATTCAATGTACCTCCTGTGCGTCCATAGTCCATACTACCATACTTGCAATAATTTTCATATACTATCAATTATTTGCATGCATAGTGGAATAATTATTGTGAGTTGTGAGAGGACATATGAATGAATACTTCCTCCGGACAACATTGTACATAGTACTGAAGATATTAAGAACTTGGTTTTTCATCATATACCCTCAAGAAAACATAACTGCAGATGCTTTCTTTAGATATAGCTTCAAAGAGATTGAAGAGATATTTACACCTTCAAAGTTGGTACAATTTCAATTTCGATAATCCATCCATATATAAGAACTATAGAGTTATTAGACATGATTGTTCAAAGCGATTTTAAGAGTGGTAATCTACTACGTACTAGTAATTAGGTTTTCGGTGTTCACAAGAGTATAAATAATATGCACGGTGAATATATGTGTCAAACATATCACACAAAAATTTGGCCATGGCGTTTAAAGTGTCGAATCTAGATGAATTAATGGTGCTCAATATCATTAGGAATGGTGATTATTCTCCTTGAAAATTTTAAATCATGCCAAACACAACTAAATTTAGGGAAAGGAAAAACAAGAGAAATAGGGAAAGAAATAAGTTCTTCAATAATTTCCTTTCCTATTTCGAAGTTACCAAATTGAGCATGATTTACCTCAGTCAAAAAAGAATGAAAACCACTTGTAAAGTAAATAAGTAGTAACAATTACTAATTCACAACAAAAAAAAAATTATACATTGGACTTTTTCATCATTTATTCAATTCGACTTTGACCATAAATTACTTTAATGCGTATATAAAAAGTATCTAATACAATTATATTATAAAGTTCTTGAATTTTACTTTCATAATATAATTTTATTAAACATTTTTTTTCCAAGTCAACCTCGAAAATTATTTAAAAGTAAACTGTTCCATGTGTTTAGGACGGATGAATTAATAATTTTAAGGAACCTAGGGACTTGAACATAATTACAAAAAATAGTCGAAAAAGATTCTCTATATAAGTGAATATCCACCCACCTAATACACTCCAGTACTCCAACAAACAAACCAAAAACATTTCTTCTTCACACCACCAAAAAAACCACATTCATGGAGAAGCAAAACTCCACACTCTCCACCACCACCACCACCAAAGTGAAACTCCTCTGCAGCTATGGCGGCAAAATCCACCCTCGTCCGACCGACCACTCCCTCTCCTACCTCGGCGGCGACACCAAAATACTCGCCGTCGACCGCCACGTCACCTTCCCGGAGCTCCTCTCCAAGCTCAATTCCCTCACCAACCGCACCGATAACAATTCGGAGATCTCGATCAAGTACCAGCTACCCGGTGAGGATCTCGACGCGCTCGTAACGTTGATCGACGACGACGACGTCGAACACATGATGGTGGAGTATGACCGCATGCAGAAGGTATCCGACAAGCCGGCGAGGCTCCGAATGTTCGTTTTCGACATTTCGGCGCCGAGGAAGGATCCGGGTTCGGGTAACCCGGATTACCTGTTCGGGTTTGATAAGGAGTACCAGCCGAGTGTAGGACCACTCACCCAGTGCTCCTACAGTGAGGGGGTGATACCAGCAGGGTCTAACAAACCACCACCGTTGGATTTGTTGCAGATACCTGGAATGGTTGAGGCGGAGAAGGGTAAGATCGGGAATTCGGGTGTTCCGGTTTACCGGATACCGGTTATGGAGAATGGAGCTTACCATACGGGTTATGGGGTGCAACCGGTGTACAATTTTGTGCCGGTGAATATGATGGTGAGTAACGATCAAGTGAATCAGCAGCAGCAGATTTTTTGACTGTGGTAAATTTGGGAATTTGCGGTTAGTGTGAGGGTCTACATATAAAGTTGACATGTCGTAATCTGGTAAATAGTTTTACTGTCTTAATTTGCGAATCCATTTCCTTTTCCGATATTTTTTGGTTGGTGTGTAAGATTTTGTTTAATTATGATAATTTACTATGACTTGTATAAGTAAGTTTAGGTGATTAGTGTTAATTGCTAAGATTTTATTTTGTTGGAGTAATATTGTTCATCTGTTGATAGTTTTTGTGATTGATGATGGTTGTAAAGTTTTAGATTATCTTTTGACTAGGTTGTTGTCATCATTACAATTTGGAGTATTATATCGCTGTTATTAGTTGTTAACTTTCTTTTCTTCTGTAGTTAAATGGGATAACGACACTAAGTTTTTCGGGTGGTGTCATTTGTTACATAGATTAATTGTGTTTATATTACGAAAAATTATTTATTAATTTTTTATTTTTTTTCAATGTAAACGTAATTGCTCTCAATTTAACACTATATAATCTCTAATGCATGATTATACTCTAGTTCCATGGAATTGATACAAGGTTTTAGATGGCCTTTTAATTTAGTTCTCACCCAATACACTTGATACTCACACAACTGGTGTGGTACTCATATGTGAAATTTCAAATTGAAAATGTTTGTAATATTTTAAAGCTAAAAGTTATATTTGAACTCATAAACTAATTAGGCTTCACCGAAAAAGAAGTTAAAATAGTGATAGTGTAGAAGTAGTTCGCTAGATTTGATCAAACCGACTCTTTTTGTGGACCACGTATATCTACTAATGCATGTAGTGGGGTGGAAAAGATCTTCTATTCATCTTATCTCCCAATTAGTGTCCCACTATTCTAAACCACACATGAATGAACTATGGTAAAAAAATATTACGATCTTTCTAATAATGGGGTGTGTTTGGTATCGATTATAGGGAATTTTAAGCCAATTTGATTTTATTTTATGGCTTACGTTTTAACATCATTTGAGCTACTAGAATGTGAGAAAGTAGCGTGTTATTGTGGCATATTACAGTAATAGAATACGTATATGAATACAAGTAATATTGTTACAGTTATAGAATACGTATATGAAAACAAGTAATATTGTTGTTTCTGATAATGAATTTTTTTTTAAGTTAGTGTTTGATTTGATCTGTTTTAATTTAATTGGAGAAGATGGAATATAGTTATCGTTGTTTTTTAATGATGAATCGTTTTTGATTTTGTTGGGTTGAATTAGGGTTTAATATTTAATTTGAGAAGATAGATTGAACTTTTTTAATGATGATTTGATTTTCTTAGGGTTGAATTAGTGTTTAAAATTTAAATGGAGAAGGAAGATTGATTTTTGTCATGATGCATTGATTTTGTTGAGATTGAATTAGGGCTTGTAATCTGATTGAATAAAACATATTATTTTTTGTAATTAAAGTCTAATTTATACATATATTATAAATGATTTCAATTTAACTTAAATTAAGTACTTAATTGCATAACTCCAACTTAAAAAAGAAAGAGGAAGACCATATCCATTATACATAAAATGCTTGATAAACTCACCTAATTTAAGTTGATATAGTATACTAATACATAAATAAGAATCGAAAAATGGTTGATTGAAGAAGGATTGAAGTGTCTAGAATTTCTTAGATTTTACTATTGTTCGGAGAAATCAATACTTTTATTTCAACTTTTGCGATCCATTTTTTCCAACTGGTTTATAAATTCAAAATTACCAACTATTTATATAATACATTTTCTTCAACACTTCCATAAATAAAACTCCAAACCAAGAAACAAATTTCCGAACTCTATATTATACAAAATACTATTCTTATTTTTTTATAATTTATTTTTTCCATTTCATTTATAAATTCCAAATGAACCCAAAAGAATTCTAACTATTTCCGAACTCTATATAATGTGTGTATCCAAACTACGTATAATTTGTTAAGTGGCTCACATAGCTAGTAAAGATGTAGGTATGGGCGGGGTGGTCTTCCCCTACCGTCAAGATTGAAGACCACCCTTACCTTTGGAGTGTGTACGTCCTTGGATGTAGTCTATAATACAGTCTATAATACGTATACAATTTCAAAATCCGAATTGGATGTCGGGTGCCCGGGAACGGATCCAGAAATATTTTCGACACTGGGCTAAATTTACGACGCAAGAAATTTTTGAATAATTGAATTTCTTTGTATTCGTCGATTAGTAGTTATAAATTCAATTAAAGTGATCATGAATTTAAAATGTATAATAAGGAGAACATAATGATAGACATCGAAATGTATATGAAGAAGAAGAAGAAAAACGTTAAAATGATAAGAAAAAGAGTGTTGATGGCATGAATTGAACCCGGGTTGTTGAAAAATAGCTTAAAAAATGATAAAATGATTAAAGAAAAAAGAATGTTGATGGCAGGAATTGAACCCATGTTGTTGAAAAATGGGTTAAAACTTTAAAGGTTGTTACCAATAGAGCTTCAAAGCATAAATTAATTTTAAACTTGCTGATGACAATATGTAAACTTACACTATTTAAACATAATTAACCCGGACTAAAGCCTAGGCTTGGCCAGGTGGTGGGTCTGCCCCTGTACCACGCAATATTCGGTACTCGAGTGAAGTAATTAAGCAATGATGTATCTGGTCGAAATGAATCTTCTTGCATATATAACCTGTAATAATCGTGTGCATGAACGCATCATCACGATAACAGATAAATATGTTTAGAAGTAGCTAGAGTTCTCTTCGTTGTCAAACTACTTTATTTGTTCGCTGCTCTATTATTACGCCGCAGGTTTCTATTCGCGTCTAAATGCTTTTCTTTTAATTTTAAACTTAGAATAATATATTAACATTTCATTACCATTCAATCATTCATATTGTAATAAAATACACTAATTAACAATTGGCTCCAACTAGATTTCAGAGCTATCGATACTCCATTTTAAATTGAGTTAGGAATTGATGAATAGTAACTAAATTCGAGTTGAGTTGTGTGTTTTGTGTTTGGTGTTAAATTGTAATATTTATATGTTTTGTAGGGTATTTAAATATGAGAATGTGTATTTGAATAGTAACTAAATTGGAATTGAGTATAGCAATTGGGAGCCAAATAAGAAAAATTGGTCGAATTCAATTGGAGTTGAATTAACTCAATTGAAGTATAGAACCAAACACTCTGACGGCATTCGTTCCATATACCTCCTTCGCACTGTTAGTCCAACTCCTTGCCACCTGGACACTTCTTATACTCCCTCCGTCCTAGATAACTTCATATATTACAATTGAATCTTAATTTTCAATGAAAAGCTAAATTTATGTTATATATAAAAGGGTTGAAAAATATAATTTTAGTATCAAAATGTATAATTTGTTTGTAAACAATTGATATTGTTTATTATTTGATCCAGTCAAGAATTGGGACCTCAGAATCATTAGTCAATATCTCAAATAATAGACAATCACACCTCTACACATAAATTACACATTTTCCAAAAAAATACACTTTTTACTACTACCATTTTATGTATAATCATTAACTTGAAACTACGCTAATATCCGGACGGAGCGAGTAGTTTCTTTTACTTCTACTTACTGATAATCTGTTCTGGTGGAGTAGTTAAGAAACTTGTTCAACTTTATAGTAAACGGTAGATAAGTCTTGCATTTGCAAAATAAACTTTACACTAAGCATGAAAGGCAGTAAAATTTCTCGAGCTAAAAAGACAGTACAGCTGTTTCAAGATAAACTCTTGTTTTGATTTCATAAGTTTTATTCTTCACAAATACCACTGGGAGAAGAAGATAATCAACATTTTCAGATGTTATATACAAGATGATAGATATCTCAAGGAGGACACACATAAAACCTTCTAAGCCTAAAAATGAAATCGAAAAGATAGAACATCGAGTGCGTCTTTCGCCTCTCTCAGTCACGACTGGAGTAGGCGAAAAGGATAAACCAGATACACACACACACAGCAGCAGTCTAGGTACTTTGATGTACGGGAAAGTGGAAATCAGTGAAGTGAAGTCATATGATGCAACTAGGATCTATTTTCCAGCACCACTGGCTTGTTAATTGCCACAACCACCACCACCACACCCGCCGCCACAACCACTCGATTTCACTGCCTTCCCATTTCCGCAACCACCACCTCCTCCACACACTCCACCACAACCACTCGATTTCAATGCCTTTCCATTACCACAACCACCACCTCCTCCACATCCTCCACCACACCCGCTACCACAGCCACTAGATTCCAATGCTTTCCCATTACCACAACCACCACCCCCGCCACACCCTCCGCCACAGCCACTAGATTTCACAGCATTCCCATTACTGCAACCACCACCACAGCCGCCACTGCCACCACAACCTCCGCCACATCCACTAGATTCCAATGCTTTCCCATTACCACAACCACCGCCTCCTCCACACCCTCCGCCACAGCCACTAGATTTCACAGCATTCCCATTACTGCAACCACCACCACAGCCACCACTGCCACCACAACCGCTAGCTTTCACAGCATTCCCATTGCCACAACTACTACCACAGCCACCGCTGCCACCACAGCCACCGCTGCCACCACAACCCCCTGATGTCACCATGTCACCACATCCCCCGCCGCAACCACTACCACAACCACCGGACTTCACAATGTTCCCATTTCCGCAACCACCACCACCACAACCACCGCTGCCACCACATCCACCAGACTCCATAGCTCTTGTAACATTTCCACACCCGCTTCCACATCCTCCGCCACAGCCTCCACCTTTTGTCGGTACTATAGCATTAGCCTTAACAGCTACGTCATTGGAAGTCACTTCCTTCTGCACAATGGCCAGGTCCGTTACTCCAGCCATTCCACTCAACAGACCTTTCTCTGAAATATCGCTGCTTAAAATCAGGCTATCGTATCCTTTTTCCAATATATCACCAAGTATAAAGGTGAGCAAGCAACCAGGAAAAACAAACCAGTCATCCTTGACCTGAATTTCAGAGGAACATCTTAGTGAGGCAAGCATGCAGGGTTAGATGTTTTACAAGAGATAAATAAAAGAACGTTTTGGAATAATGGATTACCTTGACAGTGCCTGATTCCAAGTCAAGTAAGGCCACAGCCGTTCCATAAGGGCATTCTGCAGAAAACTCTACTGCTGTGACTAGGTGACTTTCAAGTTTGTTTTCATGTTTATGTTTTTCACAGTGCCTTTTCTCGTAATCCATCCTCCCACCAGCGAAAAGTCTCACCTGTATGAAGTGCAGATACAGAAGTCATGGTCATTCTAAAAATAGACTACAAATAAATTCTTCGTGTTTTCATATGGAAAAACGAAATTTAAGTTAAACATATAAAGCAGTGAATAGGCTATCACCACATCTACTTGGAGGCTTGATTCTGTAAAAGGGAACACTTACTGTCTTGGGTCCGGTCAACTCCAGGAGGTGGCCATCATCGTTGTTCGTACTTGGAAGCTGAATAGACCATGGTGAGTTTACTATTGACCACCGTGAATCTGTAAATTCAGAAAGAGTACGTGTTTTTCCTGATCCAATGATGCCAATCACCTCTTTTTTAGTATATTGTTTCTTTCCCTTAGACTTCTTGGAATCCCTGGAACATAATGAGACACATAAGACTGCCGTTAATCCAACATCTTCAAGTAAATGAAATAGGACACTTGGTGATTTCAGATGACTATATAATGAGGATAGAAACTTCTTATAATGGAACGTTTTGGGTGCATAACTTACGATGCTTGATGAGGACAAGTGCATACTTATGAAGTTCTTAGAATTGCATGTGCACATGTTTAAATGAAGAGACAATGTATGAAGCTTAATCTACACTTTAACATGAAAAACAATATTCCATCTCAAATTATTTGGAGAAGATGAAGTATAATAAATGCAATGAAAATGCATGCAAAAATCACAACAGTTTGAAAATTAAAATACAATATGCTGGCTCAATTACCTCATCTGTAGGCTCAGGACAAGATTTCCATTCTCATCAACAACACGAGTCCAACTTTTAGAGAATTGGACCTTCACCGGAAGTGTGAACATGCAAGAATTTTTGGGAGATGCTGAAGAACGCTTTATGTGAAGTTCATATGGCAATGGGGTGGGTATAGTAACTGAAATGGCCACTCGTAAGCCAATCGGATTTGAGCTAGTGATGTTTGTACTTGGCACCATCTCCAACCATTTCTCCACAATAAGAGCAGACTCAGGGGACAGCAAATCTTTAAAAGGTACTGCGGCGGTACCTATTGTTTTGGGTGACTTTGATTCTTTCGACCACGAAACAAGTTCAAAGATCAGATTCCCAGTAGATTCGCATTGGAATGAAGCTACTTGTTTCTCCCCAGATTCAGAGAAAATAGTGAGGCTTCTCTTTGCATCGAAGATCTCATCAGGCTGTGTCTTACTGAAGGACACGAAGAGACTGCCCTCCTGCTCCACGGGTAGGTTCCTTACACCCACAAACTCCAACATGACCTGAAAAGTTAAGTATCCATGAATTTATGATCGCAAGGAACTGGAGACCAGCTAAATAAAAAATTTGTGCTGAAAAAGCCATTTACTTCGATCCATATGTTTATAGGAGCTGAACGTGCATGCCTTGAGTACATGCAAATTCATTAAAAATCTCAAGACTGCAAAGAATTACCTCTATAGCTTCCACTTTGGGAAGTGTTAATTGCTCATACTCGTCAGAAGTCACCGACTTCCTGGCAGAAATGCCAGTGTAAGGAGTATTTCTGACAGGGGAAGGAGCACTACCCCGGTACATTGCTCCAGCCCTCCAGTATCTGGCACCGAACATCTCCTCAAATGTCTTGGTGGTGCCAGAGAATCCAGTGTCCAGTTTCTGACCTTTGGTTCTGTCTGAATCAGTGTCATCATGTTCTAGTATCTTTCCCATTATTCTCATGAGGTCACTGCAGTAAGATACTGGATGCAACTGATGAGTGTGCCAGATGAGGTCGATGTCATAAGTTGGAACAGAGAAGCTCTGTATCGACTTCTCCACGTTTCGCTTGATTATGTGCAGAAAGCCTTTGTACCTAGCCACAGCTCCTTCAAGATAGCGATCGTCATTCATATGCAGTCTGGAAACCTATTTTATTAATATATCAGTAGAATATACATTAGATCCCTGACTAGAATATTTGACAAAAACGATCTTACATGCCAGGTGAGATAAAATGTTAGGTACCTGGTAGAAGAATGGACTTTGCCTCTGAACGGCTGAGATCAAATCATACTTGGTGGATTTCTCAACATGCTTCTCTGCATAGGTCGTATCCACAAGAGCAGTAGCCATGTCCAATTCAAAAGGCTCGTTAGGATATAATGTTTTCCAAGCTTTCTCAGTCAATAAACTTGATACTCCAGCCAAAGATGAGGCCACATTGCGGTTGTCGAGAATTTTCCCATAGAACTTCACACAATCGGACTTGTATCTAACCTGAAAAAGTACGAGATAAGTCGGCATTTATGTGTATAAAATTGAAAAGGCAGTGACAAATAGGATGGTACACATACTGGATTGAGCCTGTGACAGTGCCAAATCCATTCACAGTCTAGAGGCACCACCAATGGACCTTCACAAACTGGAGATTTGGAATGGTTTGCAAGCAATGGAAGCCAGAAAGCATTATACCTGAAAGTAGACGAACAGGAATTCAAACTTAACAAAAGTATAAAAGAACCAACACTAGCTATTCTCATCAGGCAGCATAGTTCTAAATCTCACAGACTTGGAAGTCGGAACGAGAAATACCCAAGTGTCTCAGTTCTTAACCTCAATGAGATGAAATGGACTTGAAATCCAAAACTATTTAAACACTTTGTATTTCATAAATTTTCATTTTATTTTCACAATATTATGAACTGATTTATACTCCAAAATATACTCCAAAATCGAGCTTTTAATCATCTCAGGCAGTAAATTACATCACACGCCTAATCAAAGATGAACAATATCAAAGAAATAAACTGATTTATACATCAATATACTTATATACTTCACATTTAGTACAAGCTTAGCTAGAATCAAGCACATAATAGAACACAAAATCAAACAGAAATTAGTAATGCTAACAATGAAACTATTTCAAATACCGAAATGTCTAAGAATCCAAAATATATTCCAAAATCGAGCTTTTAATCATCTCAGGCAGTACATAACATCACACGCCTAATCAAAGACAAAACAATATAAAATAAATACGCCGATCTATTCATCGATATACTAATATACAGCACATTTACACTTGGTACAAGCTTAGCTAGAATCGAGCATAGAATAGAACAAAAAATCAAACAGAAATTAGTAAAGCTAACAACAACACTATTTTCAAATACCTGTAAATAGCTCTATCTAAACCAGGACCTTCATACAGCCATCGATTCCGGTCAACAGCGGCCAGAAACTTCAGCTGAGTTTTGGCAGCGGAAACAAGGTCGACGTTTATAACAGTGCTCTGTGCAGCTTTCCATTCCTTCTCCTGTTGCATCTCCATTTTTCAGCCTGAAAATACAATCAACTGTCAGTAAGCAAACTTTAAGCTGTTTTGACAACGAATTTGAGATAGTATTGTGATGAATGATCGCCTGAAAATCGAAGTAATTGATGGATTGCGTGCGTTGACGATGATGGTGATTGGGGAATTTCGTGGAATGGATAGAGGAATGAGGGTTCATATTTATAATGGTGATTTGTTTTTCTTTTTCCCCTCTCTTAGCTTCAATTGGGTTTTGCAGTACGACATTTCTGTTTCAACTGACTAGAAGTCTAGTACAAGTTGGGGAAACACATGTATAGACGATATTACCCTTTCCAACGCGCCAAATTGATTATAATCCCGTCTCAATCAAATGTACATATTCAACATGTATCCTAACAAGTTCGATTCCACACAGTTCAATTCCGCTTTATTTCAAAGTTAAAACACTTTCGATCTATACATTAATCTCCGTATTCAAAATTAAATGAAGTATCTTTTATTTTTCGTTAACAAAGTTGGATACTCTGCTCGATACTTGTTAGAACATGATAATTTCAAGTAGTTCCAAATTTTATGATTATCTGGTATAGCTCAGAGGTAATTTTTAAGTTGATTTTTATTTTTTACAGATTCAATAACTTTTTTTCGCTCAATTCAAGATTCTAGACAAGTTTACACTAGTTCAATTCGTATAATATTTCTTGCTCCCTCCGTCTTACGGAACAGTATCGAGGTTGACTTTTCAAACACTGTTCGACTCTAAATTGATTTTAAATCATGCCGACAACAAAGTTTAATAAATATTACTTCCTCTGGCCCCGTCTCAAGTGTCCGTTTTGACTTTTCGGTCAAGTTTGACTACGAATTAATCTTAAACCGCAAATGTAAAATGTTTAATTAAATATATAATGAAACTTTAGTTTGGAGATGATTGACCGAAAAAAATTAAAATGGGATAATTTTCATAGTAACAGTATAATTTGTGAGTAATTTGTGATGAAACACCAATTTAGAAGGAAATCCGAATAATATTCTTTGGGAGGGCATATATGGTACGACAATGGATTGAAGAGATATCCTCTAGCATCACTGAACAGTACTCTGTACTACATATCAATGACGTATGTTCTTGTTGTACAGAAAACTGAAATTACTGAACACATCTCTTCAGCTTCACAAAAAACATGAATTTCTGTTCTTTCTTCACATTTAACACGCAAAAGCACTCTCTTTTTAACTGAACTTATGCAGCAGCATCACTAAACTTGCATTGGATGTAGACGACAAACTAAAACGTATAAAGGGCTGCAAAAGCATGCCAAAAGCCATAACCATTTCCTTATAATCCTTCTTTTTCGCAGTTTTTATGAGTGCGAAAGCATTACAAATGGTAACAGATCTTGATAACACGCAATGAGCAGAAATCAGATGTTACACTGTCTGATAAATTTTAGTAAAGTAGGTTGCTAACACTTGCATATACAGATACAGATCGCTTTATGCGAATCAAAGAGACATCCTAAATTTACACCTAATGGACGTATAAATTTCAGCTTCTAGATGACACTAACAATACAAAACCTGTTGGGAAATATCCTTGAAATCTGTGCTGGAATGCTGGTTTAGAAATAGTCATCTACGGTTACTTCTTGTTCCATTTCTGTATCTTTCGTAACATCCTTCTTTGAGTCCAAGTACTCCTCTTCAATGGTTTCTTGGAGAATGAAAAGTCTCTGAATCACAATAGGTGGATTCAACTGTCTGGCTTCCCTTATTTCAGTCTCTTCTGTGTTGAGATGGTACGCGTCGAGCATGATCTTAATCCATTTATGTAGCTCTTTTGGCGTCCTGGCATATCAGAATAAGCAATGAGAACGACGTAACATAAAGCATGTACTGTGTGCGTAACATTGAGTATATACCAAATTTAATTTGATTAGACAAGATAATATGGAGCAGTGAGTATAACATTGAGCAGTGTGCTTTATTACGTGTATATGGCGTTAGGTTCCTTAACAGAGACATCATCGCCTGGAGAGAATGCAGTTGCTAATGCTGAGAATCGCTCTTCAGGATCCGTGATATTGAGCAAATACTTAAGCAACTTAATTTCTTTTGGTACAATACTCCTCATACTACTTTGGGTTGCCTTGTACAGGCGGTACATTATTTCTTTCACCTGCAAGAAGTTCGAGGTTAAACATAAAAGAACCATGTCAGGACAGGGTTACTGTACAGAACTGCCTGTTCCATTCGACACGTGCCATAACTATGCAAATATATTCATGACAACATAAAGAAAAGAATATTTGGTTCAGGCGAACTAAAAGGCTCAGGAATGACACTTAGTTTCACAATTAAAAGCAAAACATGAAATTATATACCTCATTTTTCATGGTGGCCGACTCCTTTGATGCTGCAAAAGCACCAGTTATCAATAGAATCAAAGAGGAGTCAAGTTCCTTAGCCTTCGCTAGGCTTTTAATCTTATCACAAGCCACATCAATCGACGGGGAGTTCAAGATGTCATCAAACTTTGCCTGGGCAGTGTCTAAGGTTCCCACTATGTCCAGAGTGTTATCAAAAGCACTCACTGCTGATAAGCACCTTGCCCCTAACCGAGCAAAAGCTGCTCCATCATGCACACAGAAGGACAGTGAATTCAGACATAATTATTTCATTTTTCAACAAAGTCAACTATAAGTACTCAAAATCCAACACAGTTTACATTTTGTATTTAATTAAATCAACACCAACAAATGTATCCAAATGCACCAAATCCAGCAAAGCATGACTACTAGTAGCTATCATAAATTTATCACATAGTGCACACTTTGCGACGGCAAACAGAGGAACTCTTTAATGAATGCTTGAACAAAAAAGGTGTTTAGAAGGTACAAATATGTCTATGCGCAAGATTTAAAGCATTTGCTTATTGACTGAACAAGAAACACAACTCATAAGATATGGACCTTCGTTTATGCTAGTTAGTTGTTCATAGGTACCAACACTTGCCATCATAAACGTGAAGCTGCACATTCATGGGTGCTCAACCATAGACAAACAGGATGTGCTCAAACTACTTATCTCATCACGCTAAAGAGTTGCACTCTCAAGAATACCCCCTCAATGGTCAAACATTATGAACCTAGACAACGTTTTTTAAAAGAAACTTTATGCCTTTATGTTTGAAATAGATATTTTCAAAGAACTTGCTTGTGTACAGATATGCATTTGAAGGCACGTTATGTTTTGTATGCAGATTAGAATATTTGTCATGAAAACCAAATAAGATAGAGGAGAGGAATAAGTTGTCATGAAAACCAAATAAGAGACAAGAGGTCTCTATTTAAATTGTAGATTAGTCAGCATATAACACTATTATAACTTGCTCATACTTGCAGGCTTAGATTTCTTAGTAAAGATTAAGTATAAGCCATAATTCTCCCCACTGAAATCACTCTACTCAATCTAACAACGGGCTTTGTATTGCAGAGATATTTTACGACACAGACATAACAAAAGTCAAGGAAGAATTTTCAAAGATGGACAACAATTCGAGTTGAAGAGATATACTATGTTTCTAATTCTATACACTTTCCACATGGTCCACAGTTTATCAATTTTAAGACTAAAACAGATAATTTTCTCACACACGTGTGATATACACATATCGATCTTAGGTCGATACATCTCATGTTCTCATCATAATACACTTTCCACATGGTCCACAGTTTATCAATTTTAAGACTAAAACAGATAATTTTCTCACACACGTGTGACATACACATATCGATCTTAGGTCGATACATCTCATGTTCTCATCATAAGTCATAACTCATCCGATTGTTAATTGTCTACATAATTCGATTACACTTAGTATAGCCTACAAAAGTTAACAGCACCAAATTACACAAAGGTCAAAAACATTACCATCTCGATCCTCCAAACTGTCATAGGTCTCCGCTAGCAAATTGAGGTGACGGAAGAAATCCCCCGTAAAGTCGTTACGCCTCTTTGCCACAATAGCATTTATATCCATTGGACTATCCTGAATCTCTTTCAGAAGTTCAGTATGCTTATCCATTTCATCATCAATCTGCAATGCAGCACATCATCAAGACTACACATCGAAAAATTCTCCATAAATGCACACATTTTGCTATACTAAGTTACTAAGACATCCATTCATATTAAAAAAAAAAAAAAACACATTCAACATAAATAGAGTTAATTCAACTGACTAGCAAAACATACTACCTTCTGAACTTTCCGAGCCAAGTCCATGAACTTCCGCTTCGTATCCGAATCGGTTTCGGCATCGGCGCGTGCTCCACACCGATTGTAAAACCTTTCCCTGTACTTGTTCCACTCATCCCTGAAAACCAAGTACTTTTTCCACTCTTTAGACTTGGGCTTCTCGTGCATAAAAACATCAATCATCTTGTCACAGAATTGAGTAATCGTGTACCCCTCTGCAATTTCAACTTCGACATCAGTATTAACCCGAGCTACAGTGGCAGTGACAGCTGACCTAATTTTCCTTGATTTAGGCCGGAAAACAGGGAGAATTGATTTCGTTGGTGTATTCGGGAAATCGATTGGGGTTAATTCTGCTCGGAATGAGAAGAGAGTGGAGCTGAAGAGTGAGAGTTTTGCGGCCATGGATAAGGAGAAAATGGAGATGGACCCAAATTTCACTGATATGAGCTTTACGCTGTCGTATTGGATGTTATTTGAAAACCCCTTCTTAAACCGGTTTACTCTATTGTGCCGTAAGCCCGCAACTGATGTGGTGTTTCACGTTGATTGGATCTGTTGTAAAATGCAATATAATTCATATGGTACAATCAGCTAAAACCTTTAGACCCTATTTTGTGTTGTTTTTTTTCCCTTTTTCCAATTTTGTGAGCAATTCGAATATTATCCATTTTAAATTTATACACCTTTCATCCAGATATTAACTTCTCCCTTTCATCTTTTCGCGTCTCAATTTGTCATACTTTAATTATAATAGTCATCATACTTTATTCTCAATTCTATATCGTAATTTAATTTATAAACTAGTAAAATAACTTACAAGTTAGTATATTATAAACGACATAAGTAAAACTGGTATTTTGATTAAAAAAATTAATGACACAACGATTTTTATCCAAACGACTTGTTATATATATCTTAAGATTTAAGATTAAACAATATTGAGAAACCATGCATGAATGATTCTAGAGAAACCGAAAGGCTTTGACTATAAAGGGATGAGAGCTAACTTGTTTCCTATATAATTCCAGGGCTCAAAACGAAGTGTTTTGTCCTTCATCACCAAGCATGGACCATTACGCTTTATGAGCCACATACACTTATCATTGCAGAATCTCCCATGTCGTAAACGGCATAGTAACCATTACCATGATTTGTGGAGAAGGCACACAAAAATTTGCTAGTACGATAAAAATTTACCTTGAAATGAAACAAAAAACTTTGTTGATATTGAAGAGTCATGTTGCCCGTATTTGGCATTCCTGAGTAACACAATAAGCATACGCAGTTTCTTGTGGTATATCATTTTGGATACCCACATACACAAGCTGACCCCAATAACTAGCTTCTATTGTGATCATGGACAACACAAAAACCAGAAACCCAATATGCCATATTGAACTCATGACTTTCCTTTTTTTTTACTTTCTACGCTCAATTTATTTTTCTTTGTAGCGTTGCAGATGTATTATGATACAAATTCATCCATATTTATAGATGGAGGTTAGTAACCTTATGAACAAATCAATATAGATATATAATAAAAGTCTCAACAAAGAAACATTCCAAATTTGCAAAATACGATGTGGCATGAATGGAATAAAATTCATATAATTTTATTTACAAATTTCAAGCAAAGTTAAAAGAAAATATTAATTAATGGGAGTACAAAATATGTTACTGTGTACCCTTCTATATTTATATATGGCAGTTTGTAATTAATAAGTATACCCTTTTTTATTCAAATTCAAATGAAGTATATCGTTTAAAATCTTATTAAATTTAATGTTGTATGATTCTTATGTTGTTTGATAATCTAATTGCCTTAATTTAACCAATTAACTTAATGGTTGTTTGGTATAGAGTTAAAACCTTGAGTTGTATAGAAATTTAGGTATTTTTAACCCGATTTTTTGAATTTAAGTTATTAACCAAACATACACTTAATTACCTTATTATGTAAGTAAATCATTTTGAATTCAACTTGTATATTGCATGTGTGCATATCCTGGATAGAGATTTGTATGCATAGTTGGATATAATTAATCGCATACGATTTTGCTAAAGACGTTGATTGTAATAGTGGTGGACTCAGTGATATTTCCTTATGAGTAAAGAATCTCTTATTTGCATCACACACAAAAATAATAATAATAAAAAATAAAAAATCTCACTGCCTCATATTTTTGGTAGACGTATAGATGCCAGTTCCTTAGCATATATGGTGTTCACTCTAGCATACAAAATAAGAGACATTATTAATATCTTTTTACTACCATTTTATTTATTATAAATCTCACATTTCAATTCAATAATTTGTATATTACTATATGTGTACATTATTATGTCATTTTTAAGATAAAAAGGGAGGCGCGAACAAGTTTTTGGCACACATTAATGATTGGTCGAATGTGAAAGAATGTTTTCCGTAAGTCTATTCATTGATTTCCTTCAATATTTATACAAAGATTACATCTAGAGTTGTGCTACAACTATGACTCTAATTTACAACAATATCTGCTAAATATATGCTAACCTAAGAATAGAAGATTATCAAATATTCTCACTAATATCTACATAATCTATCACACCTCCGCAGTCGAAACGGGAGGTTTACGAACGCTGAGACTGTCCCGAAAATCTTCAAATAAGACTTGCGGTAGTCCTTTAGTGAATATGTCTGCGATCTGATATCAGGATGGAACATGAAGGACACGAACTTGGCCTTGCGCAACCTTCTCACGAACAAAGTGGATATCCATTTCAATATGCTTCGTGCGCTGATGTTGGATCGGATTTCCCGAAAGATAGATGACACTAACATTGTCACAATAGACCAGTGTGGCCTTGGCAATAGGGCAGTGTAACTCCAGCAGAAGATTGCGAATCCAGCACGACTCAGAGACAACATTAGCCACACCCCTGTACTCGGCCTCAACACTCGAACGAGATAAGGTAGGTTGGCGTTTTGAGGACCAAGAGATCAAGTTATCCCCAAGAAATCATAAGATGTTGAATGGGATTTATGAATGGTGGAAAAGGGAAAATTAGTCTCATAAAAAATGACATGACGAGAGATAATGATTTTGTGGGATGATAAATCATAACACTTATACCCCCTATGATTTTGAGGATATCCCAAAAATACACATGGTGTAGACCGGGCTTGTAATTTGTGGATAGTGGTGGAAGGGATGAGGGGATAGCATAAGCACCCAAAGACTCGAAGATGAGAGTAAGATGGCTTGCGATGATAAAGCATTTGGATAGGAGAAGCATGGTCCAAAATTTTGCTTGGTAAAACATTAAGAAGGTATGTTGCCATTTGTAATGTGTGATGCCAAAACGAAGGAGGTAGGGAGGCATGCGCAAGTAGAGTCCGGATGATATTATTGATAGAACGGATTTTTCTTCCGGCTTTTCCATTTTGTGAAGATGTATGTGGACAAGAAAGATGTAAAGACATCCCATTAAATTCACAAAATTTCCTGAATTGACCATTATCATATTCCCTCCCGTTATCACATTGGACATTTTTTATGTGTCTCTCAAATTGGGTATGACTATGGGCTCGTAAAGCTAAGAATTTGGCATAAACATCAGATTTCTTAGCTAAAGGAAATGTCCATAAAAAATTCGAAAAATCATCCAAGAAGAGAACATAATATCGACGACCCAATGAACTTAAAACTGGAGAGGTCCACAAGTCACTGTGAATAATATCAAAAGGTAACATGGTTTGAGACAAAGACGAATCAAAAGGCAACTTAATGTGTTTACCAAGTTTGCAAGAACGACAAATGCTAGAAAGAATAGATTTATCACGAGCAATGCTTTTATTTAGTCTAAGAAAATCCAAAACAGAATGTCTCGAATGGCCCAAACGATCATGCCAGACAGAAGAAGACAAAGCAGCAAAGGTTGATGGCGTGGTGGTGGGATATTTAATGGAGGTGAGTGGATAAAGGTCTCCCTGGCTATCACATCTCAGGATGGCTATCCCCGTCTGAAAATCCTTCACAGAAAATCCATTAGGATCAAACTCAACTGACACAGAATTATCAGTAGTAAATTTCAGGACGAAAATTAAATTTTTAGTGAGTTTAGGAGCATGTAAGACATTCCGTAAGGATAAAGGAGGGTTTGGGGGGACAAACTAGTATGACCACAACCACGAATTGGAATAGAATGACCATTGCCCACAATTAACATACCATTACTTTGAGTGCTCAAATTAAATAAGACGAGAGATTACCATTGGAGGATGTCATATGAGAAGTCGCCCCGGTATCCATGTACCAATTCTGATCTGGCGGATTCAATGTCATGGTGTGCATAGCCGACTCAATGTCAGTCGGAACATAGGAACCATGAGGAGCCACCGATGCTGTGTACACCTGCTGGGCTGGAGAAGGGCCCAAGATTTCGGGCTGCTTGCTAGTGGATGCAGCAGGTGGACGAGTCCATGCGGCTGTTGGGTAAGGACATGGAGGAGGAGGGGCAGCCACATATGGATGTTGTGGCACCCACTGCCAGTGCCCGAATTGGCTGGCATGCCACTGCTGCGGCGAAGATCCCACCCGGTGTGCACCCCCGTTTCCCCGGTCGGAATTGCCACCACGTTGTTTACCTTGGCCAGACCCTTTGCGTCCATGTTTATTGCGCTGGGAGTTGTTGTTGCGCCCACGGTGTGAAGTTGTGGTGTCTGGTGGCGCATCATCAACCACAGCCACCATGGCTTATCCAGAACCGTTAGCCACCATGGCTGCGAGTTCCCGTTCTTCCAGACAGAGAGATGAACGAGCCTCGGTGAAAGAGGGAAGAGGTTTAGCATGTCGAATTTGTGTTCCAACACCTTTATATGCTTCAGGGAGACCTGCAACAAGTTGAAGAACCAGGCGGCTATTGGAGACAGGAGCCTCAACGTTTTTCAGCTGATCAACAAAGCTTTTGAGACGTTGACAGTAGGCAGAGGCATTAGGAAAATCCTCCATTCGGGTCGTAGTGAATTCTTGCTCGAGAGTCATCGCACGAGAAGTTTGATGGCCTTGGAAGATATCACGTAAGCGTCCCCAGGCTTCCATGGCTGTAGCATCTGGTTCGATGATGGTGTTCAACAAATCATTCAAAATTGTCGAATATATCCATTGAAGAACGGTGGCATCAATGGTCGACCAGAATTCGATTTCCTCGTCAGTTTTAGGAGCCAGTTTCTCCTTACCTTTAGGTGGAGGAATGATATGGTGAAGAACCTTGTGAGATCGAGCATGAATCTTGAAAAGATCGGCCCAGGTTTCGTATTGCGAGTTCTCCATCTCAAGAATAACAGAGACATGATTCCTGATATTGGACACCGTGAGTGCCGGATGGAACATCGGTTTAACCGGAGTGGAGGAGGTAGGTGGAGTTTCGTGAGACATGGCTGAGGAAAGCTGGATGACGGAAGAAGGAGAAGAGAGAGTAGGTACGAAAGTTGCCGTAGAAGAGAGAAACCCTAACTTGATACCATGAAAGAATGTTTTCCGTAAGTCTCTTCATTGATTTCCTTCAATATTTATACAAAGATTATATCTAGAGTTGTGCTACAACTATGACTCTAACTTACAACAATATCTGCTAACCTAATAATAGAAGATTATCAAATATTCTCACTAATATTTATATAATCTATCATAATGAACAACATCATAAATATCTCCATTTATCTGGTCCGCAATTTATATATAATAACAACTTTCAACTCATGACGTAATTTAGCCACGTATTCTCTGATAACTACATTTGGTCAACCAAATTTTTCACAAAGTTTCACATAAACACCAAAATTAGATGTTTAATAGTTACTTTTAGCAAAATTACGAAAGGAATTTCAATGCTATGACCACCAATAGTGGTGATGGTTTGGACATGTTTCGAAAAAAAAAAATTATGTACCTGAAATTTTGGATTCTATTTATATACTATCCCCAACTCGGCCCTATTAATACCATGATCTTTTAAATTTCATATTTTATTTTATAACAATATCATGAGCATTCAAATTTCATATTTTATTTTATTACAATTAACCCTTGTTTATACCCTATTTTATGTTTGTTTGCTTCCCCGCCCCTTCTCAAATTTTATGAGAATTATAGAATACTACGGATTTTAAATTTATACCCTTCCATCTCAACTCAACTCGACTTACCACTTTCATATCTTTTCTCGTTTGTGTCAATCGCAACTTAGAATGTAAAACTTCATATCTAATACTCTTGTAGTGTATAAGAGAAGTACACATAGAGACATTACTTATGTTTTGTTAGTTTGTCCATGATCTATCAACTACTAAAATAACTTACAAGTTATATTTTGAATGGTAATTAAATGAAAATTAAATTAGCTTGCTTGCTGATTAAAAAATTAAGAACACAACGATTTTTATCCGTCTAGCAAATAAAAAACTTGTTATATCTAAGATTTTAGATTACATCACATGGAGAAATGATGATAATTCTAGAGAAAATGAAATGCCTCAACTATATATATATATATATAAAGGGTTGGAAGTTTGCTTGTTTAAGCCTATGACTTAGGGTTCTTCCAAAGCTGACATCGATTGGCTTTGTCCTTCGTCACCAAGCATGGACCATTAGGTTGTATGAGCCACAAACATGTATCATCACAAAATTCTGACTGGTGGGTTGTGTAAACGCCATAGTTACCATTATCATGATCTGTGTAGAAGTCACACCAAAATTTGGTAGTACGAGCAAAATTTACCTTAAACTGAAATTGAAATCTTTGTTGATATTGAAGAGTTTTGTTGCCAAATTTGTCCTCGGATGAGTAACAATTAGCATATGCAGTTTCTTGTGGTATATCATTTTGGATACCCACATATATGCACAAGCTGACCCCAATAGTTAGCTTCTATCGTAATCATGAACAACACAAAAACCAGAAACCCAATGTGCCATGGTGAACTCATAGCTTTCCTTCTTATTTATTCTCTCAAATTATTTTTTCGCTGGTAGTTTTGTAGATATATTATGAACCAAAATAATGCATATTTATAGATTGAGGTTAGTAATCTTATGGAAAAAAATCATTAATATATTAAAGAAATCAATATTATGGCATGTATGGAAGAAAAACATGTAAATTCCTTTACAAAATTAAAATAAAACATAAAATTAATTCACGGTATGTAACATCGTACCATTCTATATTTATATATGGCGGTTTTTAATTAATAGTTTAGCCTTTTAATTGAAATTCAAATTGAGTACATCTCTGAAAATCCTATGAAATTTAATGTTGTCTGATTTTTATATTGTTTGATAATATAATCGACTTAATTTAATCAATTAACTTAATCTCCTTATATATTATGGAAGTAAATCATTTCGAATTCAATTTTTATATTACATATGTGCAAATCTTGGATGGAGATTTGTATACATAATTCGATGTAATTCACACATGTTTTTGCTAAAGACATTGATTGTAATAGTGATGGACTCCGTGATATATCTTCCCTTCTCATATTTTTACTACTAAACAAGTGATCATAAATTAAATCAATTTCTCATGAGTAACGAATCTTTTACATGCATATCACCTTTCAAGCTAATTTTATAAAACTGTTGTTATATCTAATTTACAAAACGGATTTTATGTTTTTTTCTAAAAGAAGTAATACGCAACTTTCTTAAAACAATTTTAGTTAGAGTATCGATTCTTTCTCCTTTCGTTTTGCTGAACTTAGTTTCGAATATTGTCCTTGGACCATAGTATGTGTTTTGGTCACCATACAAACACTGTACAATTCACTGAACTTAGTTTTCGAACTAGATATAAAAGTTCAAAAAAAAAAAAAAATTCATTTCAAATACTCCATCTCTTATAGGGTAAGAGACGCTCAGATGCACATAGACTCATTAAATTTGTTTTGTTAGTTTGTCCAAGATATGTCTATATTCTGATCGGTAAATAAAATTGGCGTCCTGATTCAAAAATTAATAATACAATGCTTTTATCCATCTAGCAAATAAAACACCTTATTGTATATTAAAATTAAAATTACACCATGCATATTTCGAGAAACCATGAAAAATTATAGAGAAAACGAAAGGTCTTGATTATAAAGGGACGGGAGCTGGCTTGTTTATGCCCCATGATTTAGGGTTCTTCCAGAGTTGACATCGAAGTGTTTTGTCCTTCGTCACCAAGCATGTACCATTAGGTTGTATGAGCCACAAACAATTATCATCGCATAATTTTGATTGGTGGGTTGTGTAAACGCCATGGTTACCATTACCATGATCTGTGTAGAAGTCGCACCAAAATTTGGTAGTACGAGTAAAATTTACTTTAAAACGAAACTGAAATCTTTGTTGATATATATTGAAGAGTTTTGTTGCCAAGTCTGTCCTCGGATGAGTAACAATTAGCATATACAGTTTCTTGTGGTACATCATTTTGGATACCCACAAGCACAGGCTGACCCCAATAGTTAGCTTCTGCTGTGACCATGGACAACATAAAAACCCAAAACCCAATGTGCCATATTAATGAACTCATATCTTTCTTTCTTATTTTCTTCTCAATTACTTCTTTCTTTTATATCTTTGGTAATGTTGTAGATTTATTATGATCCAAATCCACACACACACACACACATATATAGATGACGGCTGGTAACCTTTTGGAACAAATTTCAAGTCATTTAAGATTGTTATAAATTATATCTAATTTCAAGTAACTATTGACTAGCAAAAAAAGGAAAACCTCTAATACCAAATAACTATGTTACTATATGTACTATCATGTATATATCAACAATATATTTTTTGCACATGCATAAAACATTTACTTAGGTAGATGATTTATGTACAAGAAGAATAACACGAAGTATTTAGTAAGTGAATTGACCCCACTAATAATAGTTGAGTTATACATATATGTAGCATTAAGTCGTCCAAATACTTGGTAGGTGAGTTATGCACAAAATAAGTAGTTTTTAGAATATAATAAAGTGAATTAGCCCTTAATATAGTAGGTGATAACTACTAGTAGTATTTAGTATGTCTATTAAGTCCAAAATACTTATTAGGTGAATTATGCTCAAGACAAGTAATCAGTAAGTGAACTAAGCCTAATTCTTTCCATAAATACAATGTTAAAAACATCGGAATAGTTTGTATGTTTGTGATCATTATATTGTCCAACGTGGTTATCGTATATTATTTCTACTTGTGCATGTATTGTACGGATTTGTCTAGTATTGTGGCTGTCAAGCCTTGATAAAGACATATGCATTAACTTGTTATAAATATGATTTTATTCAAAGAAAATGTTGAACTACCAACTTAGCCACCTTTTGCAAATATATAGCTCGAACTTACAAACTTAAGTCGATAGCCAATATGATAATATCCAAAAATAATTAAAATTTTGAGGATACACAAATTGTTTTATGAAATATGAGCCATTAATTTGATAGTTCTTTTTTAAAAAAAATAAAAGGCCAAGGTTGTGCATTTAAAGTAGTGCAAATATTGTCTTTAATTGGTACATATGTATGACATGGTGAACCGTGCTTGAAAATACTCGATGAGGGGATTATCTGCATAGTCTAGAAGAGCCCTAAACAATATACTAACTGCAGGACAAACCCAGTGATATGAACCCAGTTTCACTATATGAATTAGACATCTTTCATTAAGTCTTGTCGATGTATGACTTTAGCTGGTCCATTGATGTCAAATTTATTTAAAGCCTTTGATATTATTTTAGCAAAGTTTGAAGGAATTTAAATGCTTAACTATTGAATATTTATAGCATATTATTTATATATTTTTTCTTTTATATAAAATAATAATTGGTGGATGAATGAAACACATACTCATTGATGAAGATTAAGAACTTTGGGTGAATGTCTTTTCAAGTCATTCAAGATTATTGTAACTTACACATAGTATTAACCTATAAAGAAACTTATAAAATCATCTATAGGATTCTATTTTTAAAATACTAGCAAAAGTAGAACAAAAGCCACATTTATAAGATTAATTTTCATTCTTCGTTTGTAATTAAGCAAAGTTTCTTAAAAGTTATTATAATATATGCAGCAAGAGTATACTAATATGGGATTAATTGAGAAAATTTAACATAGATGAATTTGTTATTAAGCTTCATCTATAAATTAAATGGTTCTATGACACAAAATTTAATATTTTTTTATATAATCATTAATAAGCATGTCTAATATTTGGCCCATTTTTGTTCTCTTTTAGGCCATGGCCATCTCATCAGAATCTATATATTGGGGGCAACCTATAACTGTTGTTATACAAGGTGATATAAAAGGTGAAACTGTGAGCGCTCATTGCTACTCATCTGAAGACGATGTGGGTAATCATACACTTTCGTATGGTCAATCTTTCAGTTTCAAATTTAGGGTAAAATTTTCCCTAAGTACCAAGTTTTATTGCGACTTCGTTTCGAGTCATGGTCATGGTGTTTACGGTGTTTTCACCATAAATCAAGAAGGATACTGCCAAGGATATTGTGCTTGGTATCTACGACAAGGTGGACCATGTTCGAAAAGTTTCGAGGGTAAGCTTCTTTGCCAAGATTGGAAGATGAATACCAATTTTGCTAAATAAAGAATAAGTACATCTACACTACAAGAATTACTGTCAGAACGGACGGAAAGGGCGACGATTTTATCCGTCAGCCTCAGAGCGACGGATCGCCAAACGGGCGACGGATTCTATCCGCCATGCTTGCAACGGATAAAACTTATCTGTCGCTTCGTAGCGACGGATAAGTTTATCCGCCGCTGAAGGCCGACCAAGATTTAAAAAAAAAAAAAAAAATTTAGCGACGGATAGATCTATCCGTCGTTAAAATAGCGACGGATAGATCTATCCGTCGCTATAGCCGAAAAAAAAAAAAAAAAGTTAGCGACGGATAGATCTAGATCTATCCGTCGCTAAAAGCCTAAAAAAAAAACCATATATCTCCTCCACCACCTCCTTTCCTCCACCACTTCTCCTCCATTTCTCCTCTCCTCCTCCTCCCACCACCACCTTTCTCCTTCCACCACCTTTCTCCTCCACCACCACCATCCTCCACCACCATCCTCCTCCCACCACCACCACCACCTCTCTCCTCCCACCACCACCGCACCACCACCATCTCCACCACCGCACCACCACCATCTCCACCACCGCACCACCACCACCACCACCTCTCTCCTCCCACCACCACCACCACCTTTCCTCCTCCCACCACCACCTTGCCACCACCACTGCCACCACCGCACCACCTTTCTCCTCCCACCACCACCGCACCGTACGAATACAAATTGGATACGAATATAAAAATTCGAATACAAATTAATACGTATACGAATACAAATCAATATCTCGTATACGAATACAAATTGGATACGAATTAATCCGTATACGAATATAAAAATTCGAATACGGATTTTATTTTTTAAAAAAAAATAGAAATGGGGCGACGGATAGATCTATCCGTCGCCACGTGGGGCGACGGATAGATTATCAATTTAAAAAAAAAAAAAAATGGTCAATCCGTCGTCCAATCCGTCGCGAATTGGACGACGGATTGTTATCCGTCGCCACAGCTCCAGGGGGGCGACGGATTTTCTATCCGTCGCCAGAGCTGGGGCGACGGATAGATGGCCTGTAGCGACGGATCTATCCGTCGCTACAGGCCAGATTTTTTGTAGTGCTATAAGTATTTCTGGCTTGGTATCTACGACAAGGTGGACCATGTTTGATAAGTTTCGAGGGTAAGCTTCTTTGCCAAGATTGGAAGATGAATACCAATTTTGCTAAATAAAGAATAAGTACATCTATAAGTATTTCTGGCTTTTCGTTTTTTTTAAATAAATATTTTGATTTAATATTTTGGTTGATTCCATGAATGACAAAGTATTTGTGCAAACATATATGGGAACTGTAAGAACATGTAAAATAAATAACTTTTGAACATTCGAAGATCACGCGGGTAACATATGAAAAAATACAGTAGGGAAAATTACATATGGTCCCCCTACAATTGGCCCCCGAAACAGATTCATCCCCGAATTTGAAACAATTACATATTCCACCCTCACGTTGACCAGCACTACCATGTTGTTTCTCTCTCTGCCTAGGTGGAAATTTTAGGAGCAAATCAATAACAAAAAGCTAAAATAAAATGAAATTCAAAACTTTAATAAAATTAAAGTAAAATTGCACATAACCCATCTCCTCTCTTCCTCCTTCTCTTCTTCTTCTTCCTCCTTTCTTCTTTTATTTTTTTTCGACGAATATGCCGGAGGTGGCTCCAAACAGTGGTGAACTGAAAATCACCCGATTGAATCAGAATAGCTCCACCGAGTCAGAGATACTGCTTGAGTCAGAGCAGCCTCAATCGGTGATTTTACTCCGATTGGAGTTGTCCAGCTCCTTTTGGAGCTTTTATACATCTCCCGAGCTCTTCTTGCACCTCCGCCGGAATGTCTATCTCCTATATCCTCCCGCTCTTGGTCCGATTTTGGTTAATGGGACTTGTTTGAACTTTTTTGAAAATTAATGGGTGACCAGTGGAGAATTTGATCTCTTGTGGTGACTTGTATTGCAATTTTCCAAACCTTGAAAATTAAAAGGAAAAACAAAAGAAAATAGGGATAAAGAGTAAAAGAAAGTGTAAAATAAAAAAACTCAATGGCATTTTTGTAAATTTCTTCAAGTTTCCACTCGACATCAGCAAAAAAACAACTCCATGTCAGCATCCCCTTTGACTTTTGGACCCATCTGTAATTAGAAAAAAAACGTAGGTCATTTTTTGGACGAAAATGTAATTCTTTTAAATCGGAGGTTGAATCTGAAATTAGACCAAATTTAAGGGGTACCAAAAGAAATTTGTCCAATACAGTAAATATGATCTATATGTAATGCGCCTCTATATAAATATGGTCCTCTAATGTGGATTATTGCGGACGTATATAGACATCTACTGTAACAAAAATTTCATTCTTAGTCCTCCGTGCACTTTCGCCACGATATATGACTACACGCCGCCACTATATGATGTCATGTTTCAAGATGCAATTTACTGAAAATTAAATGAGAAGGAATGGCCTTTTTGTAGTTTAAATCAATTTTGGGTTTCAATTCTTGCTAAAAAATTGAATCGGGACTAGAATGAATTTAAAGACAAAATGAGCTTTCCTTGTTTTGAATTTGGGTAGTGTGTTTGAAATACTCTTCCACGTAGCTCATATATTATTCGATCAAACCATAAAATTTATTACATATAAAAAAAGAGTAGCAACTATAAGTTCATGTTAAACAGAGTCTATTTATGATCCGAGAAGCTTTCAAAATGATACATTAATTATGCATGTTTCTTCCAATTTTGGCAATGAAGTTGCCCTGTTGATTTATCTTCCAAGCAAGGCCCCTCTTTCGTAATGTGCCAGCAACATTTATAACCGAAATTGGACTTGTAATCACAGTGCTTCGACTGATCTTTAGTAAATGTAGCATAGTTGCCATATCCATGGTTTGTATGGACATCACAGTAAAATTTAGTCCAAAGGAGCATATCCGCTACAAAATAATAATGGAATCGATCCTTGGATGGAATCTCCTGAACCTCAGGGTCATCTTCATATGAAGAACAATTGAATTTGATGTTCTCGTCTGGTATATCGTTCATCAGAACAACGTCTACCATATCTGGCATCCAAAATACGACTTCTGATGCGATAACAAACGTAGCAGCCAGGACGATGATCAATGTGGTGAACGAATTCATCTTTCCTTACTTTTTTTCTTTTTTGGTTCTGTCTTAAATACTCCAGGATCTGTTCTAGTTAGTAAATTCCAAGAATGTTACTTTAGTTTAGGAATCAATTGCCAAAATAGACTTTTACCAAAAACTATATCCCAAACTAGCATTCTACAAAAAATATTTTCTTTTATAGCCTTCTTTGCCACGTGAGATGCCATGTAGATAATGAAATGTCACAAAAGCCAACTTAAAGTGTCACAAAATCATCTATACTATTATCCTAATCAAACACAACTAGGTAGTTATTACTCCCAAAATAGAAGTTACAAGAAAATGATAAACACAAACCTCCATTAACCGTTCCTGAAATACAAAAACCGATGAAAATAGTCCATCCTACTACCTAAGGGGTCCAAATAATTTTCCATTAAACCTCATCTACATTTACAAAACCTACCATTAACCTATCATTTAATCCAAATATTTTACTATCATATACAATATATAGATTTCAATTTATGTTAATTTTAAAATGTCAAAGTAAAAATGATTCACGTGAACAAATTGTTTTCCTTGAGAAATTTCAAAACTCGAAATTATAAAAAAGGTATCACGCGGGTACCCGCGTGTCAGCGATACTAGTTTAACAAAATCCAACTTAAAGTGTCATTGAAGAATATAAATTTCACGTACAAATCTTATCATCTATAGTAATCAAAATATTTAAAATGTTTAATTAATTAGTAATCTTACAAAAATTAAGATATAGTAGTGGTGTACTAAATCCTACTATTAAAAATTCGTCCGTATTAATCGAGTCAAACAATAAATATGAATTATATAGGGTTATTGCAAATAACCCCAAGAATTTCCTTTAAACAAATTCAGGAATTATTGAAAAATTAAAAAAAAAAGAATTAAAAGAGAAATAGCACGCAAAATCTCAAGAAATAGTACCAAACCCTCTAAGTTCCTATAAAAGTCTGAATCAAACCGGCGCACTTGTATAAATAAGTTAATTCTTAACTAACAAGTTTAGTGATTATAAAGTTCAAAATAAATTAAAAACCACTATAAGATTTAGTGATTTTCATAATATATAAAGGAATGGGAAAAAAGTGTTTTAATAAATGAACATTTCTCGGTATATAACAAAAAGAAACTTTAATTTGGAGAGAGGATGAAGTAATATATATGAAAATTGTACCTTTTTTCTAATTTATGCGCGAAAGAATTCAAGATGAACAAGCAGAAAATAATGCACAATGCTAGGCATAAATAGTGGGGAAGTTGAATATATGAAACATAAAGTAAATAAAAAAAAAGGATTAACTAGTCATCCTATGTGTAAAAGAAGAGGTTATATAGGGATTTATAATTTAAAGAAGGCTAGTATGGGATATATTTTTTGGTGGAAGGCTATTTTGGCAATTCATTCATTTAGTTTATGTCTCTATGGTTTTTAAGTCATTAAGATGAATTAATGAATGCATACATTTAAATGTAGCAGTTCTTTAACATAACAATCCCCAACAGTCACAAACATAATTTTCGCGATCATTTGAACACTTTAAAACATAGTAGTAATACATAGCTTATAAATAAAGAAAACTAGAAAACATTGTTCGCGATTCATCAGAAGCATGGACCATTGATCATATATTCATATTCAAACTAATTTTAAGGTCGTAGTATTAGCATTAATGTTGGATCGTCCACTTTTTCCGTTCCATTTCTGGCAATAATACTCGGAATTGCTAGCATCCTTGGGCGAGAAAAGACATGGTCCGGTTTTCTTTATCAGCCAAAGACAGGTTTCCTCACAATAATCGTACGAAATCTTGAAATTGAAAACAGGGTAGCCTCCATTGCCATGTCTTGTGGAGAAAGAGCAAAAAAATGCAGTGTTTAGAAACACGTTCATTCGGAAGGTAAAAGTGAACCTCTGATAGTCTCCCAGTGTATGATATCCAAGTTCATCATTACCTGAGAAGCAGTGAACCCTGAAAGTATATATGTCCTAGAGACAATCGAATTGAGGACAAATATACATATTCGATTCAGTATTTATTTATGATTATTGTTCATCTATAAATAGGCATTATATTATGTAAATATTATTATCTGTTTGTCTGTAATTGTTTACATATGTGTTCCCATGAGCTTTATGTTATCACTAAGAATGTGAGATCTTGAGTGACATAACATAGCTCTAAAAGTAGCCCCAATCAATGATCATCGAGAATAGGATATCGATGATGTATTGGAGATTGGTATGTGGTCTGCATCATATCCTTTGAGGGTGTAGTAGTTCTCACGACTACGAATTACTTGGTAATCCGTGATGGACACATGGACACTTTAGAGAGTGTTGGTATACCCAGCCGAGAAACCGTTTGATGTACTCTATTTACGTGTCTACGGAAGTAACGGTTTGTAGGGTGGTGTAATAGTCCTTTGACTTGAGGTTAATACTTACTACGTACATCTGTGGACTCGTGTGCTATGACCATGACCAATGCTTGCACTCCTTGTAGGGGTAAATATGGCATGTTTTAGGTACATCACGAAACACATGTTAGTAGTAGTTGAACCAAGATAGGATTCATTCCTCAAAATAGACTTGGAGAGAACACTTAACTTCTCATTACTACTAGTTTGATCAAAGTCGTTGTCCAACGCAAGATATGTTTGGAATGGTGTTTCAAATATTATGGATCAATTAGTAGAATGAGATAAAGTGATTAAGTTATTGGAACAGACACGAAATCAAGTTCTAGACTTAATCGAGTGTTCGCGAATGAAGGGACCGTATTATCATAGCTCTACATTACAGGTGGTTTGCAATCCTTTCAAACGTTCCTTATGTATTGAGAATGTTTGGTAAATTGTCTAGGAGTTTCACCAAACCTTAATTAGATTAGTGCTTACTTACATAAGGCCTTATGGGTCACACTTTGTGGTAACTGTTTTACCAACTGAGTATTAAAGTGAATTAAATATGATTGGATTAATAAATATTTAATTTACTGTTATTGAGAATTGATCTATTTGATAGAAATAATTAATAAGTTAAATTGGATTTATCGAACTTAATTAATTGTTATATTTAAGAAAGTAAATTAATTGAATTGGATTTAATTTATATTTGAAGAAAGATTAATTAGATTAAATTGGATTTAACTAATTAAAGTAAGAAAAGTTTATTTGGACCAAATTGGAATGGAGTTCAAATGTAAAAGTCCAAAAGAGATAAAGAAAAATAAACTAGGCTTGGTGGGTTTCAAACCCATGACTTGATGCTTGATGGATTCAAGTCCAACCAACTAGGCTAAAAGTACTTTGTATACTAAGATACTACTCGAGTATATAAGTACACAGTGTCCTGTGAATTTCATATAGAAGAAGACACACAACACGTTTCTTCTCTTCTCTTGGCCATCATCTTTCTTCGTGGTTCAATTCTCCATAACCATACTCACTAAATAGTTTAGTCTAGTTTCGAATGGGAACCTCCTAGCGTTCTTCGGTAGAAATAAATTGCCCGTGGATACCGAGGTCGAGGAAGCTAATCATGATGTATTGGATTTCAACGTATCATACATGGTGAACAGATTTGAAGTACTTGACGAACAAATTCGCAGAAGAGCTTTAAGGTTTTAAAGCTGTTGTCTGGAAAGCTAGTGCGACAAGTAAGTATTGATTTGCTTGTTTTACATTATATAGTCATTGGATCAAGTTTAATATGCAATAAAATTTTCGAATTCCGCTGCGTTAACTTTGGGTTTCCATTGCATATTTACTAACAAACCCGAATAGTTTCGCCTGGTATGGCGCCTTGGATAGTAACTGTATGCTTACCCCAGAAAATTAAAGGAGACGACGCAGCGTGTGATGTAACAAGTATCGCGCTAATCAGCATAACTCTGAAGACGAAAATGCGATTCATTTTTCTCTCTTGTTCTTTGTTTTACCAGAGGATTTATGATTTGTGTAACTTAGTACTGAAATTGATATTCATGCCCACATATATACTGCCAAATTGAGTAGTTGATTGATCTTGATCTTCATGCATGCAAATATTGTGTAGAGCTATTTATTGCCGTCTGGGAATAAATATTTGAAACACTGTTATAGTACTCATATTTAGGGGTGAGCAAAAAAGCCGCCCGACCGACCCGTCCGCACAAACCGTCCGCGTCTCATCCGCACCCGCCAAATATTTTTTATAAAATTTTTTCGTGGGTTGAAAAATTTTCAACCCGCCCGACCCGCCCGCCGTTAGTAATAAAAGAATAGTTCATAGTTGTAGTATGTAATGAAATACGTTTCTTGCTTTCTCCTTAATTGCTACTTATAGACTCAAATGTAGCATACCCCAATCTGGTGTGCCTATTTTATTTGGATATCCATTATTGTTGTATGATTTAATTTGGATTTGAAACTTTATTTATGATCATTGCTACTTGGGGATTTATAGATTCATTTTACATTTCAAATTTATATTTTTTTTGTCTATTTTCACCCGCCTATCCGCCCGCCATTGTCATCACCCGAACCGCCGCGGGTTGGAAAAATATTCCACCCGCCGCGGGTTGAAAAAATAATCACCCGTCATAGGTGGGTCGGGTTGAATTTTTATAAATATCCGCCAATATCCACCCGCGCTCATCCCTACTCATATTGGAGTGATTTTACGTGCAAGTTTTGAAGCCTTTTGATTCTCACAAACACAAGTCCAATTTAGAGTGTGTACCAATGAGTGTTTATAAGCCTGTTTAGCACTAACTTATATAGTAATTTCAATAAGTTTTATTCCGAAAAAAACATGATACGTGAACGCATAACTGATAACTTATAAATTAACCAATCTAATAAGCTTGTTCAGATGGATTATTAAGAAAACAAGTTAGTTGATTTATTTTTATACAATATATTTAACAAATCAGCTAATGATTACAAAACACCTCCATAAATCAACTAGTTTATGATCTACTTAATCAACTAACAACTTAACTTATCATCTATCAGTTAGCTTATCAGTTACCAATTAACTATTGTCAAATTTTGCTAAACCGAGTTTATGAGTGAGTAAACCAAATTCGTGAAAGGATAAAACAAACTGTATTAATGAATTGGCCCTGAGAAAATGTTACAGGGGAGAATTCGAATGTGATCGGACATTGGAGTAGTTTTCATAGCTAGCTAGTACAGTTAGCTAGGTTAGCTGAATTTGGGGAGTACAACTCGGGTTGCTCGCTGTACAAGTTAAATTGGAGTTTCTTACAACAGTTTCGATACATTAGTCCGTAATTCATGTCCTTCTTCAATCAAGTCCACCTCTTCTTATGTAGTATGTTAGAATCAACTCTTCCTTTATTTCAATTTGATCGTTGATAATAATAAAAACTTGTCAACACTAATAAGAAAGAAGGGAAATTTTATACTGGTCGATCTGAAGAATGTTTTTGATTCGTCATAGTGTTGAATACCGATTCATAAGCAAAGTTTTATGAATTACATTCGCATATAAAAAGTATTAATAAACCAATGATATCAGCAAGGAGCATTAGTGACCAACATTCTTTCGCGAAATGAGGTTATGTTCAATCACCTGAGAATAAATTTCATCCAAAGGGAGGCGTAGTTGAGGAAATATTAACCAGGAATTGGGGTTCTGCTGGTACCTTCCACCTCTGGCAATAAAAATCCGAACTCCTGCCATCCTGTAACTGCAGACACGGTCCATTTCTTCGTATGAACCAATTACAATTATTCCGACAATAATTATTTGCCAGGTTTCTATCGAAAACACCATAGTTCCCAGACCCATGCATTGTTGATATGTCACAATAAAATGTCGTGGTAAAGAATAAATTCATTCTGAAGTGAAAATCGAAACTTTGAGCGTAAGCAAGGGATCGAAAGCCAAGATTATCGTCGCTCGAAAAACAATGAACTGTAACATTTTCGCCCGGAATAGAAGCTTGAATCACAACTGTGACGTTGTCCAAGAAACTAATAGCTTCCAATCTGATGAAGCACATTGTTGTAATCAGGAAAACGATAGGTACGAAAAACCGACTCATCTTTTGTTGTTAAATTGATGTTGAAGTTAAACTTGAAATCTATATATAGAGATTCAAGTCAGTAAGGTAAGCTAGTCCATAAAAAGACTGTGAGTGAGCTAGTTTATTTACAACAAAATGAAATTGTTGGTGATATTTAGAAAATTTCATTAACATTCAAAGATTGTTTGGATATATATTCCATAAAGATCATAAACATATAAAAGAACGCTTTCATATAATATATTATAACCAACTATGGCTCTTCTACAGTCAGGCAGGGACAAATGATTCTATACCATTGAATATTTGATCTAACCGTCGATATCAAATCGCCTTGGACATCAAGGCGATCGCCCTTTCGCCTTTTGGCGACACGACGATCGCCCTTTCGTCTTATGAATACTTAAATATAAAAAATACAAATATTAAGTAAATTACCAATTTACCCTCAAAATTTGAAAAAAAAAAATTATTTTTTATTAATTTCACGAAATTATTATTTTTTTTATTTTGATTTTATTATATATTTTAATTATTATATTATTATTAATTAATTGTTCCAAAATTTTATTGAAAAGAGGAGCAACAACAAGGATCGATCCCTTACCATAGTTTACACCGACAAAAGGCTACACCACTCAACCATGCCAATTTGTTATGCATTAAGTTACAGTTTTATCTTGTTATTTTATCACTTCTTTCCACCCTTTTCTCTCCTTTCCAATTTATTCCTACTTCTTTGAATGATAGGCATAGATCCCTTCCAGCCATGACTGAATTATTAGTCATATATTAATTATATAAGCTAACTATATTAATAATTTATTTTTTATAGTAGGTCTGCTAACAATCATCGTACGAAAAAATATACAAGTATAATAATACAAGGGAGTAGGGCAATTTTGGTTGGGTATGATTATAAATTTAAATTAATTACAAAATTGTATATATATTATTTCATCAGTCCCGTCTTAAGTTTTTCATGTAATTTTTGTTGACTTTCAATAGTAATTTGACTATAATATAACCGTAAATCATGTAGCATGAGATTATGAATGCATAATATATTTTTAATTATGGTTCCCTTAAATTTAATTTATAGCGAGACGAAGATTTAAAAAATCAACAAAAATCATATAGGAACCTTGATCCGGAAGTGATGGAGTATAAAGTTAATCAATTAAGGAAAATTCAAATAATTCGTATCCATTTATCTGTATGTACGTGTCGGATCAGTCCGATCCATTAGCTAATGAATTGTACAACGTATACAACTTTTCATATCCGTAAGGAGCGGATCGGATCTAACTCTTTTCACATGCTCTCATGTTTGGAACAGGAAAAATCAATTTTTGGTACCTTAAGTTGTGACAGATACAGTTTTGGCACCGTATGTTTCGTATTTATCCAATTTTGTACATCGTTAGTCAAATTTGACGAACCGTTAATTTTGACCGAATTAGAAAGAATTAGCGCTCATTAGTCGATTTTCCGTCAGTGCGCTCGTAATAAATTTTTAATAAACTTTAAAAAATTAATTCATTTTTTAATTTAACAAATAAAAAAAACTAAAAATTAAAGAAATAGTAAAGCGTGTTTCTCCCATCATTTAACTAATCGCCCCAATTCTCTTAAGAATCCTAGCCAAATTCTTCAATCTAATTAACTTTTCTTTATTTGATGCCTTTGCGGCTCCGCCGACGAGAATAGAATAGGAATATGACAAGAATGCCTAGACTCTTGGTAAGTAGCAAAATATTTTAATTAAAAAATATTAATATCTTAATTTAAAAGTACTAATATTTTAATTTAAAAATATTAATATTTAAATTAAAAAAATTAGTATTTTGATTTGTTAAATTAAAAAATAAACGGTCAAAATTCTTACTAATTCGGTCAAAATTAACAATTATGTTATGTTTGACTACGGAGGACCAAAATTTGACAAATACGAAATATAAGGTACCAAAATTGGACGGTCACTAAATATACCAAAACGGTAACTGTCTCAATTTAAGATACAAAAAATGGATTTTTCCTAAACTGTTGGAGTTTTATATAAGTGTGTCCATATACACCTACAATTAGGTATGGTACGTTGCTAGTTGCATAGTTTGGTAACTTAGACTCACGAAATTAACATTTAATGTTGGTTTTAAATATTCGATCACGTGACATTGTTTGTTTAGATATTTTTCATGAGTAACTAATTTTGCAAAACATTTTCTTTTATAAATTTGACATATCGTGGATTTAACCAGATTTGCACAGGTTGATCCGCAATCCGATCCGTACGTCTATACTGGATCAGATAATGGATCGACCTATCTTCGTCCGTTTTTACGGATATCCGTTCAGCGAATATAATGAGGTCTGTTGTGCAACCCTGAGGTGAACCCTATTTACTCGAACGATTTCAACAATATCAATCAATCGCAATTACATTATCGACAATCCATTTAAGGTTATAATTATGAAATTGATCCTTAATTACAAGTCCATGTGTGCTTGCGGTTTGATTTTGATACGAAAACGATAAATTTAGTAAGTAACGTATTTTAATAATATCATAAAAAATAATTTATAATTTTAATTAATTTATTTTTATATGATTAAATAATAAATTTTACAAGTATTGTCCAACATATGAAAACATGGGTAAGCCAACTTTAAAGGACTTAAACATATTGTGTAATTTGGATGAAGTAAACTATTATAATTTTTTTTTTTATTAACATGAAACATGTACGCACAGTGTAATTCGGATGAAGTAAACTATTATAATTTTTTTTTATTAACATGAAACATGTACGCACCTAATATTATACGTTCTCTTAAGATGAACTTTAATATATTCTCTCTATTTTTGTCTCTCGCCATATCTATTTCTATATTCTGGCAACAAGTTGGTTAGCATTTCTTTCTATAACCATATGGTCACATGTTCGAATCCCACTAACTGCATCATTAACTTCATTTTTAATATAGATGGCTCATAGAAGGCCCAGGAGGTGGCCCTACTAAATTTCGGGCCGGGTCAATCTGGGCTTAAATTCTGGCCCGGGAAGTGGGAGCCCAATGGTAATGGCCCGGCCCATCCTAAATATATGGTGACTTATTTTAATAACTTTAAATTTTATTATTTGACGGGTATTTCAGTCTTTTTACATTTAATGGAAATAAAAATATTTAAAAATTTAAATTGCTCTTGGGCGATGCCTGTTGTCAGGGAGGGCGAAAATCTGCCTGACGGTAGAAAAGCCCAACTAATTAGGATGACCTTTCGAGAAGAGAAATGGAAGTATTCTTTTGTCCATCGGGAATCAAGTGGCAGACATTTAGGCCGAAAAAGCTAACACGGAATGTTATCATGCCATCCCCGATTCAGAGTGATAGTGGATATCTAGATAGTACATAATACGATTTGTAAATTGTAATGAAACAATGTCAATGGTATGTACTAGCTTAAAAATCTGGGATCTTTGTCCAGAATGTTAAATAGACAACCTATCATGTCGTTATTGAGGTCATTTGACTATGCACTCAAGTTTACTTGGATGAAATTTGACTTGAAGATCAATGGTGTGAACCATTTTGATGCTATCAAGCCCGACCATGAATTTTAAGCAACTGAATCAAAGAATTAACATCGAAAGCATGTTTGAACTGTTCATGTTCATGGATTAAGATGTAACTTTTGATTAGTTCCAACTTGATAGGCTTCCCTATAGACAAACTCAACATGTGCTAATATCTGATCCATAAGTTGATACTCCAACTGTCCCGTTAAAATAGGCCACAATATTTTCAACGTTGTTTTTAAGACGGTCAATATTTTATTGTTTGTGGATGGAGAGAGAAATAATAAAGAATGGAGAAAGTATAAATATAAAAGAGAGAAATGATAAAGAATGGAAAAAAATATAAAATAGTGAAGGTAGTGGCGTTTAGTCTTTTACTATTTCATGAATTGGCCTAAATTAGTGGGACGTTAAGTACATTTTTTAGCAGGGTGCTAGGAGTACTAGATATCTTCCCAAAAAAAGAAGAAGAGAAAAGAGGGGGTTGAATGAGAGAACTCTTATTTTTCTTCAAGTTCATCGAGTATCTGGGGTGTAGAGGAAATTTAAATGGAAAATCTTTGGTTTGGTGTTACTTAATTATAAGACAGGTAGAACTGAAACTGAAAAGGAAAACCCACAAACATATTATCAACACCATCATGTTCTTCTTAACACCATGTGGTTATAAAGTCATCAGTGAAACTGAAAATTAGTCTCTAGGAAGAAAACGAGAGGCGTTTCTGGGATTATCATATACAAATGCAGGAAAAGGGGAGAAACTTGATTAAGCCAACTGCAATCATTTTGCTACCCCACACACCCCAAATACTTTGCCTGTTTGCCACATAAAGATGATATGAAGAAGTTGCGCAAATGATGCAATGAGGAGGAAGTGCATTTTGGTGTACTTTAATGATGCATTTTCACATATAGTACAAGAGGTATATCTAATGGTTGCTTGGAACAATTACATACATAACGAAAAATTAAATCAGCTTAGGACAAAATAAAATGAGAAAACTAAAAAGAATGCAAATATCAGAGATGAACTTCAGTGGAATGAAGAATAAGGCATGCTAACCAAGATGGCAAGCAGCCTACAATCCGTATGGCTGAAAATATGCTGGGTCAAAAATCTTGCCTAAATAAAAGAACATGCAATAGAAGCTCCAGTGAAGTAAAATCCAATTAGAAACTTATCCGAATAGTATAAAACTATACCAAGAGCAAAGATGCTTAAAGCCTTAAGCAAGTACCAAACTAAAGGTCTGTTTAGCTTATCAACTAGATTAACTTATTTGACTGCTTGACCTCAATAAGTCAGTTACAAGAATGACTAGCTAGTGACTAATAATTAACAAGGAGTAGCATATTAGAGAGGCTACTGACCCTTGTTACTCCAGGTAACAGATTCCAAATATAAACAAGCTATTTTGCTTTCATATTCTATATTTAGCAATCAAGTAGCTTATCACCTCCACAAAATCAGTTTACCTACAAACTCTAAATTTCAACTGCTAGCTAGCTATCTCATCAGTTTTTCGTAAGTTGTTTCGCTAAACATAGCCTAATTATACTTGGCTACCAAACTCCAGCAGTTAGCACATCTAACTCCACCAAAATATTTAAGATCACCAGCTACATTTCCCTTTCTGTCACAATTTACAACCCACGCGGACTTGTCCCACTCTCTTTTACACTGCAGCTTAATCTCCGTGCCCAAAAAGCAAACGAAACATCTGTTTTGGGACGGAGATAGTAGCTACTAACTGCTAGCAGAGGAGTGAAATATCTCGTATATAGGACTGCCAGATAAAGAGAATTTGAAGATCTGATGAATTCATACAACGTAGACAGTAGACAGCATTACAGAATATAAACAGATGACATATACGTAAAATCAACATAGCCTAATTATTCTTGGCTACCAAACTCCAGCAGTAAGCACGTCTAACTCCACAAAAAAAATCAAGATCACTCAGCTACATCTCCCTTTTTGTTACAATTTAAAACCCACGCGGACTCGTCCCACTATCTTTTACAATGCACTTTACTCTTCGTGCCAAAAAAGGGAGATAGTAACTACTAACTAGTACTACTAACAGAGGAGTGAAAAATCGAGCATATAGGACTTCCAGATAAAGCAAATGCATACAGATCTGATGAATTCATCATACAAGGTAGAAAGCATTACAGAATATAAACAGATATAACATATATGTAAAATCAACATCATCAAGGTCAATTAACTGTTTGGGGTAAAAAGAGAAGGATTGGCTGTGGCATTGGAGACTTGTACCTCGAGCAATTCAAGCCGCCGCTCAAGCAAGTCCAGCTTCTCATTCAATTTCGACAGCTTGTTCTTCGTCGTAGACTCTACAATTTCAAAATAAACAAATAAATAAATAAAACATCAGTAAACGATCTCAATTCGTTGAAGAAATCGGAAAATGGAAGAGGAAATACCGAATTGGACGAGGAAATCGAAGAGACGGCGAACATGTAGCGAGATGTTGGAGATGAATTCGCGATTCTCCCAATCGGCTTGCACTGCTATGCCGACATTTACAGCGTTCGTTATTCCTCCAGCTCGGGCCATTTTCAACGAGTGAGCTGAAAGCAAGGTTGTTGTTGGGACTTGGGAGAGAAGAGGAATTGGAGTAATTTGTACTCTGATCGCTGATCTTGTGATTCTCTGTAATTAAGGTTTAAGACAAAATCGTGTAGCAGTAACACGAGTATGTGCGGTTGGATAAATGCTACCAGCGATTAGGGTGTGATTGGTAGGAAAACGAGTGCGCTTTAAGTCAACCGTTATTTTTACATGCATTTTAGGCCCTTGTAAAATTGAGTGGGTTTTCACCAGTTTTCGCATTGATTGGTAGGCAATCTGTGTGTGTAAAAAGCTATATGTTTCGGTAAAACCCCGATTGGTACAAAACTTTGTTTTACACGTTTGCGTGTATTTGTAGTTGTAGGCCATGCGAGGGAAAATGTGAAGGGAAAATGCGAGAAGAAATGAAGAATGGAGGGAACATGTGAAGGGAAATTCAGATTTATCATTTATCATCTTAATTTAGGGTTTGGAGGGTACAATGGGATTTTCATGTTCAATTTGAGGGGTATAAATGACATTTCGCATGGCCTCTATTTGTGTTTCAAAACCCCTCTATAGATGCGTTTCAAAACTCCTCAATTTTCCAGGGGTTTCAAAATGCATCTATAGAGGGGTTACAAACCCCGGCCCTCATCCGAACGCGAGCTTTACAAATACAAAACGCAAACACGAAAACACTACCAATCAACCCCTCAAAACACACAACTTACTCCCTACCAATCACACCTTAGGGAACAAAGAAATGCATACAAAAATAGGACGTTTCTAAGGTTCGACTCCATTTGTACGGCTTAACGTACACCCATCTCAGTTGTACTTATTTATGACCGTTAGATCGTTTATACAAATATAATTTTAACTTGCAACTAATCATAACTGTCCATGTAATTTGTAAATTTTACAATGGTAATTTTTGTAAATACATCTATACGAACTGGATTGTAATGTCATCATTATATAATAAGTTTAATCTTTAAAAAATTTGAATATTATGCACATCTTCCAGAGTAACACAAACGTGACTACATAAATTTCTTCCCCAATTCACCTCTATGAACCCTGATTTAATCTTTGCCCGATCCATCAGTGCAATCAGTTCATCATCAATCTGATTCCATTGGGATTATAAGTTGCCTTATTTCGGCAGACAAATTCATGAAAGAAGAAAAATTAGCGTCATTCATCAATTCGATCCCAATCGCTTGGACTCCATTCAGCAATTTCATTCTAAGCGTGACTCCATTTTCTGGACCAGGAGTGTGGAGCTTAAAGCCTAGATTAGGACCAGCAATTTGATTCTATATTGAAAAGATAATGAAATTGGGATTAGGGTTCATAGGATTCTGGACTTGAAAGAAACGTCGTTGTTAGCCTAACTGATAGAATCTAAGATGAATAAATGTTTAAAATTTTGTTTATGTTTGTTAGATTTAATTTATGATTTATGAATATAAAAGCTATTTAAATTACATTATAACCCATTTTGTACAGTAAAATTTACTTACCCCGTCCCGTTCGATGTTTTTCATTTTGACTTTTTGCAGTTAAACTTTTCCAACTTTGACTACGAATTAATCTTAAACCGCAAATGTAAAATGTTCAATTAAATTATATTATTTAACTTTAGTCCCTGAAGTATCATAATATAATTTAATTGAACATTTTACATTTGTTATTTAAAATAAATTCGTAGTAAAATGAAAGATCGAAAAAGTCAAAAGTAAACATCTACTGACGGATAAGTACAAGATTTGTCATTGTATAATTTTTACAATCACATGAAGGTCAAGATTGAGTACAACTTAAAATATAATTTGTACAAGTGATCTAACGGTTAAAAACGAGTACAACTAAAATAGACGGACGTGAAGCTATTACAATTGTAGTCGGACCCTAGACTTAGCGTACAAAAATATCCATTAATAAGACTTTTTTCCGAACTTTGACCGTAAATTACATGCAAAAAGTATAAAACAAATTTATGTTAGTAAAATATACTTAATTTATTTTTATAATACAATTTTTTTTTTCGTATAATTTGTGAGTAATTTATGATTAAAGTTCAGAAAAAAAGTCTCTCTAGAAAGTTATTAATGAACTGGATGATGATACCGTTCTTCTCACAATATATTTAACAGTTCGGGAATTAAGAAATCGCACAAACAACAAGCTTTAGAGAGCAAAATAAACAAAATACTTTTATGCCAAGTAAATGATGACTCCAGTCTCCAGCTAGGGGTGTGCAAATCCGACCAGATCGGATTTCGAATTAGCATTTTGTAGATCCGAAAATTTCGGATCAGATCAAATCTGCAGATTTTTGAATAATCTGATCGATTTGAATTTTTTTTTTCTTCCTATCATTAGCACTGCTTGGGTCTTGGAGATAAAAAAAACGCCACAATACGAAATACTACGTCTTTAAGCCACATCCCACATATAAAAGCAAATCTCCAGCAAAACTAATCACTTTTTCCAAAAAAGAAACCTAGCTAGACAGATTCAAGGCCTCTCTTTCTTCGATCTCCAACTACCCAGAGTCCCAGCTAGAACATTAGCTAGCACTAGCTTTGCTTCTTCTCAACCTACCCTTCAACAAACACCTCAATTAATCTATTTCAAATCCCCTTAAGATTATCATATCTTGTTCCTCTACCATTCATTCTCATTATATTGCGCCACAACAAGCAGAAATTTACCAGACATAAAAAATTCTCCTGCTTTAGATTTTCTGTATTGAATTATCTCTAGCCTCAATGTTAACAGTACATTTCAAGCATTTGCAACCAGACCCTGGAGATCATATTTTTTCAGATCGAGCTGCTGCTTGTGGAATATGAGGTACTACAACCAACTACTCTTGTTGTCATTTGGTAACAGTTGAATTAAGAGATGCTAGAACTGGTGCAGATTTTCGAAATATGCTAGGAGAAATGTTTCTACTACTACTTGCATGCTCACTTATTTCGTACTTGTTACTATTATTGTTTTACTTTTCACCACAGAACTCGGCAATACAATTTATACACCCTCCTGCTACTCCGCCTGTCAATGGCAGTTCAGTTAGTTCAATTGGAAGATAAGTATTTGCTTCTCGGTCCATTCTCGGTGAGCCAATTGCTTCTCGGCAATTCCGAAGATCAGTTGGCATAAGTACTCAACTTTGCGAAGATCAGTTGGGATAAGTACTCAACTTGGAGGTGACCTAGACTGTCTTCCCTAACTTCTAATTTATAAACTAGTCTAGTGCAAGAAAGCATCATCATCTCTCTCCTATACAAACCAATTATAACGGCAGATTTGGCAATTGTACCTACCGTGCAAGAAAAGCATCATCATCTCTCCTCTCCTATACAAACCAATTATAATGGCAGATTTGGCAATTGTACATATCATTCTTGTTCCTTTCATATTTTCCTTCAACATTTTGTGCTGTTTGTACTTGATGAGCTGATAGAGCTTATTTATAGAAGTGTACAGTGTTTATTTAGGCAAAAAAATGGCAGTCTGCATATTTAAAGGTGGAATTACAATTCATCAAGTTTTGTTTCTCAACCTACAAAGAAAGATTGTAGTATTTCCTTGTCATTAAAAACGACTAGATAGAATCACAAAATTTGAGGAACAAAACTTGATGAATACTATACAACCTGGTATACTATTGTAGTACCTCTTTCATTATACAGGATTTGAACTTGAGCAAGGTCCTTATCATCAAGTTATTTTTTGCATCCATAGAGAAATATTATCGCTCCTTGAAATACAAACTTTGGTGAAAGTACGTTTCTCGAACAAACCGGATCAACATCCTATATTTAACTACAAACATTACATGCTTACCTTTTAACTACAAACATTACATGCTTACCTTTAAAATCATTCGTTAATAAGCATGCATTATACTTGCATACTTGTATGGAATGTTTGTAGCTATATCATGTTAACATGTGTGTATATAAGTGAACAACTATTGAAGTTGTACAATTGAGTATTTAATTTAAGTTAAATTGAACTTATTTGCAATATATATGTAAAATATTCCTGAATTGTAAAAAATAAATACTACTACCTCCATTTCAGAAAAAGTGTTACATTTTACTATTGCAATAATCGTTTCTTTTAATAATTTACTCTTAAACGATATTAATAAATAAATTATTAAAATTATATAATGAAAATTTAGTAATTAAATTTTTATTATATGATTTTATTAAATTATTTACTATTATCGCTTATGAAGAATTATCAAACTCAAGACAATAATCGATCAAAGTTATAATGTAACACTTTCTCTGAAATGGAGGGAGTATATGTTTTCCAATATAATTCCAAGTTATAATTCAACGGATTTGATGGAGAAAATAATTTACGAACTGGCCGATCCACATACTTTTTCTCAACTCTTTCTTCAACTCATGCAGCTAGCTATAGCCACCATGCCGATTAGATTAGACAAACCGTTTTAATTTCCATTTCACCAAATTAATTGATTTGCGAGTGTGGGATAAAATGTTAAGAATGCATTATTTTTCAATATTTTTATGTAAAAACTAATTCATCTTCTTCAATTAAATTACAACTTATAATTCGACCCTAACAAATTAAGTAATCATTAAAAGAAATCAAATGTCTTATTCAATTTAATTCCAAACGGTAATTCAACCTCAAAAGGATCAATTCATCATAGTAACAAAAACAACAATAACCAATCTTTCCTCTTTATCTTCTTCAATTAAAATAAAACATGTCAATTCGCACCAACTCAAACCATAATTTAACTCGAAAAGACGATCCATTATTAAAAAAAAAAAAACAATATTAATTACATTCATATACTTTTTTCATTATTTGTAATTAGATGCCACAATACTATTCTGACATTCTAGTAACTAAATATGCGGCGATGATCCAGTCTCTACGACTGACTCTTGCAAAAGTTCATAAATAGGGGACTAATTCAGGACAGATTAACAGAATAATTGAAGTACTAAAATCGAACTATTGAAGCTACAAGTTTCATGACACCTGAAGAACCTACTACTGCAGATCAAATTTCACGAGATTTTGCAACCGAATGATAAATACTGTATTTCTTCCCCAGTGAGAATCCATCAGATGCACGGTGTGCCTAACAACATGCAATACAAGTTGGATGGCTATACTCACGCAACTTGCAACAGCCCATTATGCCTCAACAAAGCCTCGGGCGAGGGTTCACGCCCTCTGAATTCCACAAATACCTGAATGGAAATTTCAACAGAACAGAATGGTGCTCAGAGTTCATAAGCAATGAAGAAACATAAAATCACCAATTAGTTAGTCATGGATCTATTGGTACTGACCTCAAGTGGTGCTTTACCGCCTCCAAGAGCAAGAACTGTTTCTCGGAATCTATGACCCGTCTCCATAACAGCCTGGTTTGAATTCACCAGTTAGTATGAGGTATGAGAGTACAAGTAATAATACAAAAACTTGTGAAAGTCCAAGTTTTTGTGAGAGTCCTGAGAATCCTGCAATATTGTATACTAATTGTGCGGCTTCGTGTGTAAATTGTTGATTTTTGTCTATTTGTAAATTGTCTATTGTTGTATACTAATTGTGCGGCTGAATCTTTTTGTTTAGGACTCTCAGGACTTTCCGGACTCTCAGAAGAGTTTCTCAATAAGTAATAATAATAGGGGGAAATACCAAGATCCCAATAAATTTCTATCTTCACAAATACCTTAAGTGGTTTCTACTTTTGATAAGACATACCTTGTCATTACTCAATCCGGCATCTTCGAAGGCCGAGAAAGCATCAGCAGACAAAACCTCTGCCCACTGCAAGATTTTAAGTAAAATGCAGTTAGACGAGATCAATTCACAGCATGAAATAGCAACTAAGCTTCTCTAGGACATAAATACAGTGTTTTTAGTGCTTGTAACTGCAACGTGGAGATCTGAGCAATAAACCCACAGAAGTATTTGAAAGGACAAGATAGAGCTTCATCATAAGAGCACCGCTAGCTTATAAGGAGGAATTTAGGGCCAATTAACAAAAACCAATTACCTTATAACTGTAATATCCAGCCGCATATCCACCAGCAAAAATATGACTAAAACCGCACAGGAATTTATCCTCTGGAAGAGGAGGAAGGACTTGCGTCTTTTCGCTTACTCTTCTGTCAACGTCATAAATTGACTCTGAGCCACCAGGAACATACTTTGTGTGCAACTCAAGGTCAAGAGTAGCAAATCTAAGCTGCAGCAAACAAAAGGCAGACGAATAAAAGTTTCTTAATCTGGTTTTTACACAATAAAAGCCTCAGAGAACACACTAAAAGAATTAGGGCTATAAATGCTATAAGAACGAACAAAAGACTTATACCTGACGCAGACTCAGAGAGCCAGCACGGAAAGTCCTAGCAGCAAGAAGCTTCTTGTAAATCTCTTCTGGAATACTTTCTCCGGTTTCATAATGCTTACCAATGTTCATCAAGGTATCTCTGAAAGAAGCAACAGGACATTAAATTGCATGCTAGCAATAATCTGAAATGCACAAAACATTGCTTCAGTGTTGCTGAAAGCTATAAGAAATGATTGGCAGAAGCACATGGAAGAGGAGAATGCACATGCTTCTTTCGAATTAGAAGTACCTCAAATTCTCAAAAGTTTAGCAGCTGATAACTTGGTAAGAAAGATAAATCAATTATATTTCAAACAGGATAACTTAAAACCGTAAGAGACTACAGTATGGTAATTCATCCTTCAATAGTTCAATCCGCAAAGGATGTGAAGATCCATACCTATGGTAGCACCAATTCTCCATGAATTGTGATGGCAATTCAACAGCATCCCACTCAACATTCCTAATACCAGCAACCAACCCTTCATCCTGTTTCGTTAGCATATGCTGAAGGGCATGACCGAATTCATGAAAGACAGTCTCAACCTACAGGAATTACAATAAGATAACAACACCCTCGTAAGTACCAAACTTTTCACATGGAAAATTATTGAGAGGATACAAGACGGATTTTAATCAAATATGTTCCCGGGCCTATATGATACAAATAAATTGATAAAATACTTTCTGCAGTTACATGAGTGTGTGTGTGTGGTTGGGGGGGTTGATTTTGTAAAACCAGTTACAGTAGGCAGCATCTTATTTGACATTAACAGGTAAAGGCCAAAAAAGCATATATTTTCTCTTCCAAGCTTGTCAATCAAACAAGACCTAGCTTCGCTGTTTAAAACTCAGAACCATGTTTCAGAGTTAGTGGTGAACACCAAATTAATGTATTTACCTCACGGAATGTCATTAAGCTTGGCTTCTCTCCTACCGGTGGCATCTGATTGCACACCATGTGGGCAACAGGTAGCCTTGGAGAGGAACCGTCTTGAGATAAGAAGCGGCTTCGTCCAACCACTTCATCCATCCATGCTCCTCCCCTTTTTTCTGATGGACGAGAATAAGGATCAAAATAAAAGTATGCAATTGGACTTCCGGAAGAATCATTCACGCGGTAAAACTGAACATCACTATTCCAGACCTATATTGGAAAATTGTTCTGTTTAGTACTTAGTATAAATCATGCTCTAAAGGAAATCTAGAAAATCAAATATATGAAGCACCATCCCCCACCTGAATGTGCACATCTCTGAGTGCACACACAACAAGTACAAGCTAAACATAAAATGACACAAACAAGGAATAAAGGAGAAAGATGAAATGTCTTACGGGAGCTAAACCATTAGCTTGTTCAACCTTGATTCCAAACAACTTATTTGTAAGACTGAAAAGTCCTTCCATAACTTTAGGCAATGAAAAGTAAGGACGCAATTCCTCCTGTTTGCATGAAGAAAAGGTCAGGAAGTCAATGCTAGTTCATATAATGAAAGAGTCCGAGCACAGATAAATATAGCATGAAAACCACAGTTTTAGTCGCTTAAAGGTTACGATAACAACCAATTAATCCATTAGTACATCTTTAAATTGCCTATCGGGCCGAGGATAAGAACACTTTCAACAATCCAGATGAATTCAATCCAGTAAGATCCGCCCCGGATCATTCGTGAGATAAGTAAAACAATATATCAACTCTATCCATGAAAAGGTATAATCAGAAGACACTCGAGAAGAGGATAATTTTTTTTTCAAGGTCTCACATATGAGAATAACACTACTCCACCCAGTATATATGTATTTCGCAAGAAAATAATTATCTTTGCTGATCACAAGGAACAAAAAGGCAATGCTTATGCATTTCTAATTAAAAAAAAGAGTCATAATTCGAGATTATGATAATACAATGGAGTTGTCCAAAAAATTATTTGAGAATTCAATGCAGAGATAGTTATTAACAGATTATCAAATTAAATGACTCCATAGTACATACCTCATTAATGTCATATTTTGATTCACGGAGCCTCTCACTCCAAAAGCTGGTATCCCAATTATTCAAGTCATCAGCTTCTGGAGCACCTTGACTTTTTGCAAAAAAATTCAGGTCCTCCATATCTGCAAAAACAAGAATGAGTAATAAGCAATATTCTAAGTAGTTGCCTAACTTCATAGAAAACTACTTTTAATTTTACAATAAATAAAATATACAGCTAGTCTAGAGCTGCTGACTGAAAGTCCTAACTCATACTTTCTCTAAAATAAATTCAACACATGCTGTAATTCTGCTGCTCAAACTGTTGAATATTAAAACCAAGTCTTAGAAACATATTTTAATAGGAATACAACACATAATAGACGGATAAACAATAGGTCTTCCAAACAATAGAGGATGTCTATATCTCAAAATATCTTCAGGTATTTACATCAACCTATTCAATTCCTTACCCCAACTCCCCAAAAAAGAAAGAAAATCTAATGAATGAAATTTAAAGTATCCGGATGAATGTCTATGATGTCAGAGTAAGTTATTTACAGTTCTTCTCTTAAATGAATGAACCATTTTTAATATATCACATTACCTTGAACTGCAGGATCCCAGGATGCTCTGCGTAGCTTTTCAAGGAGCTCTGCTGCCCTTTCAACTGTAGCCATCTTGGTTGCCATACTTACCTGATTACAATGACATTATTAGCTATGCCCTACAAGGTGTGACTGAAAAATTTATGCCATACCTCTGCATAGTTATTGTACCCAAGAAGCTTTGCCTTTTCAAGCCTAAGTTTCAAAATTTGATCAATGATTGGTGTGTTATCGAGATCTCCACTGGAAGCACGGCTTATATAGGCACGATAGACTTCCTCGCGCAAAGAACGGTTTTTGGCATGCTGCATCACAGCCATAAAACTTGGGGCATCTAGTGTAATCATCCAAGGTCCACTCTCGGCAGTAGCATTTTCATGACCCTGTTATTCATGGAAGAACATAAAACATTAAAATTACCACACGTCACAAGGTGCAAACTATATTACACGATTAAGTACCTTCGATGCAGCTGTTTGTGCAGCAAGTCCAAGAGCACTTGCAGGCAAACCAACAATCTCATTCTTGTCTGTTATTAGCTTTTCAAACTTCTTTGTTGCATCTAAAACATTCTCATCAAACTTCTGGGACAGTTTAGCCAATTCCTGTAGAGAAGAATAACAGAGAAAATGTAACACTCCTGAAAATAATTTGTACTAGAATAAATTATAATAATGGCTAAGATAATCTGATAAGAACATATGACATCCCCAAAAAGAATCAGAAAAGTACAGGGACATATATACCAGTTTAGATATGAACTGTTAGGTGTGTGCACATAGCTCACTGGGCCGGTGGGCCCAGAATGTTCACTATATTGAGAATTCCTTTCAAATATTATCCCAAACTATACTGATATCTTATACTTTCGTCTTTCTTTTATTCCAGACCAGATACAACAACAACAATAATAAAGAATTAAAAAAAAAAAAACCTGCTCAATCTTGTTAAACTCCTCTCTTTTATCATCTTCAAGAGCAACACCATTTAGAACAGCCTCCTTCAGTTGCGCTGCAAATTGTACAGATGTAAATAAATGTCAAGAATCATACAACCAGAGTGCGTAACCAGAAACTACACATAAAAAATAAAAAATAATGCAGATTATCATCCCATAATTCCACACATCACTCATAACCAAACTAAAACCAGTACCTTCAACTATCCGTTTACGAGCTTCTGTAAATGAATCCCAATCCGCAGACTCCCTGATCGCTTTAAACGCATTATAGATAGGCTTACTCTGGCCCAACTTAAGCTCAAAAGCCACTTTCACTGGCTACAAAAGCCCAGAATCAGCACCAAACCATATCACACAAAATACATCCTCACTCTTAAGCACAAAAAACACACACACCTGAACTTCTTCAATCGCTGCACGAAGCTCAGTGTTATCCTTAACCGCCTTGAGATGCGAAACTGCACCCCACACCTTTCCTAGCCTATCCACAATACTCTCCAACGGCTCCACCAGCTTCGGCCACGTCGGCTCTACCGTTTTCTCCAGCTCCTCCAGCTCAAACTCCTACATATCCCCAATCAAAACCAATCAACTCATTGCCTCATTACAAATTCTTACAGATTACTCTAACTGATTAAACGAATGTAACTCAATCAAAATCAATCTACAGAAACAGAACCAAATCCAATCAGCTCAAACTTCTACATATCCCAAACCAAACCTCAAATTAAAACCAATCAACTACAGATTACTCTAACTGACTAAACGAATTAAACTCAATCAAAATTAACCTACACATCAAATTTAATCAGCTCAATCTACAAAATCAAAGTTGAATAACATACGAGTTTCTCGAGCAATGCGCGAATTCCAGGACGGACGTGATCGGCGTGGATGGAGTCAAACGGAGGGAAGTAAAACTCGTTCAGGAGCGGATTGGTTGAAGCAGCCATTGCTGGAGCTTGAGATAGTGTGGAAGAAATGGAGCAGGATCGGATTGGTTTGCGATTGGAGAGACTTTTGGGAGAATTGATATGGAGAAGGCAGATGGAGAAGGAAGAAGACCAGAGAGGACAAGGGTGAGATTTGTGGAAATGGCGAGAGTAAGACGGGGATTTGGATAGTCGAAGCACAGTTTTTGTGTGATGGGGTTTTAGTGAACAGACGGGTTGGAGTGAACGAGTGAGAGATAAACGGGTCGCCATGATGACGAGTACGAAGAGTAAATGGATCCGGGTGGTGTTTTGTAGTGCGAATTGGGGTGATGGATTTTTTGAGGATAGGGAGTTTCTTGTGCTTGTAGAACTCATTTTTTTTGACTTGTAAAATGGATGGATAACTCATTCAACTGAGGATTAGGGAGAATATGGGAGGGTAAATTAGTATTATTATTAAGATTGACTATGCTTGGAAATAATGAAAGGAGTACTGATATACTATGGTTTGGACTTTAACAGAGCCAGCAAGTGAGTGACAAAAAGAAATTTCATATAAGAATTTGATTGTACTAGTATTTGATAATGGGATACGTAAATGGCAAGATAATTCAATGTCAGTAGTGAATTGAGATTTTCTTGGAAGGTAGAAACATAAATGTCAAAGACTCAAAATCATGATCTTGCTTGGTGCCTCATATGATGTTTATCTATTTTGGTATAATTTAGATTTAGATTTCAATCCAAATGAGATTGTTTTTGCTTTTATCAAAGATGAAAATGATCATATTTTCTACATTAATGCCACATTTAAAAGTTTAATTATATCACATATTGCCAATACATTTAACCAATTCGATAAACTTTTAGGTATGTCACGGTAGCTTAGGGGAGAAAAATTCTCCCTAAATGAGGTCTATGACTAATTTTATAAGCCTTTGAAGCTAGAAATACTCCACACATTAAAGTATGGGCCAATTGTAACAATGGATTATGTGGTGCATTTCAAGTTTCAACACACGGTACTTAAAAAAACTCCTAGGCCCAGTCTACAAAGTATTTCCTGGCTGTGATTTGATTACACTCAAAATTTGGCATCTCCATTGCCTAGGAGCTAGATCGTTGCTCAAACTATTATTTGTCTTAATTCAAGTAATTGAACATACAATGACAATTGGAGTTAAAAGTTAAATGCTGCATGTACATATAACCATGGTTCTTTTTTCAGGAAAATAATAATTATACAGGTAATGTTTTTTCCAGAATTTCTAACGTTGGGGAACAAGCTGGCTCGCTACAACCAACTCAAGCAACTTGTAACAGTCCATTGTGCCTTAACAATGCTTCTGGCGAGGGTTCGCGCCCTCTGAATTCTACGAATACCTGAATGACAATGTCAGTAGAAAACAACGATGTTCAGACTTCAGAGTTCATAAGCAATGTGCGCAGGAACATAATACACAGGTTTCCAGTTCAAGAAAGCTTGGAATCATTAGTACTGATCTCAAGTGGTGCTTTACCACCTCCCAGGGCAAGAACTGTATCACGGAATCTATGGCCCGTCTCCTCAATCGCCTTTGAGAATGGAGACTGCTCCAGATTATTAAATTAATTTACTAATACAGGCATGCAGATATGCAGCAGCATTATGTATTGAGCATAAATGACACTTCTTCCACAAGTGGATTTTCTCATAGGAGTTTTACAAGTATGCCCGCTTAAATATAGGTCTCTTAGCAATGGCACCCCAGATATGAGAAACTACGCTTTCCCTCCAAAGGATGCAAATGCAATATTTTGAGGGGAGGTAGAAATAAGGTTTTGTATAGTATAGGAAGAGCAATAAGCGCCCAAAAAGATGAGGAAATGCATGTGAAATCTTAAAACATAAGGGTAGCAACTGAAAAATGACCATTTCTGGTGAAGGGAGATGCGATTTTCCTTTGTTTACCATACACATTGTAGTTGAAGCCACAAGTCCTCAAGAAATCACTATCTTCACAAAATGGGATTTTCACATTTTGACAGACAAATGGAGTTATACCTTGTCATCGTCCAATCCAGCATCTTCAAAGGCGGAGAAAGTATCAGCAGATAGTACTGCTGCCCACTGCAAGATTTCAAGCATCCAATGCAGTTAGAGATCAATTGTCATGAAATAGTAAGGACAAAGTTTTTCTAGCAGGGGAGAATAATACAGTAGACTCTCCGGTGTGCAAACTGAGAGATCTAAGCAATTAACCCACAAAAATAAGGAGAAGAAGAAAGAGTTTTAGTGATAGGCTAGCTAGTTTACAAGGAGGAATTTGGAGCCCAACTAACAAAGACAAATTACCTTATAACTGTAATATCCGGCTGCATATTCACCAGCAAAAATATGACGGAATCCACAGAGGAATCTATCCTCTGAAAGAAGAGGAAGGACTTGTGTCTTTTCAGAGACTCTTCTGTCAACATCATAAATCGACTCTGATCCACCAGGGATGTACTTCGTATGCAACTCAAGGTCAAGAGTTGCAAATCTGAGCTGCATAATATGAAACACAACCACAGAGAAGTTTCTTAATCCGGGATCAAATGCAGTCAACATCATGCTGAAGACTGACTGAAGAGAAATCTTATGTTAAGATAAGGCAAACTGTCCTAGCATAACAGGATGAAAGAACCAATTAAAGACAGTATACCTGAAGTACACTTAGAGAGCCAGCACGGAAAGTCCTAGCAGCCAAAAGCTTTCTGTACATCTCTTCAGGGATACTTTCTCCAGTTTCATAATGCTTAGCAATGCTCATCAAGGTATCTCTGCAATGAGCATTAAAAGACATACAGTAAATAAGTATTAACACTGAGTACATTACCAAAACATTTATGAAAGAAGTAGCAAAGAAATGGCATAATTAAGTAAATGCTAGAGAATTAAAGCATTGCTGATTAGATAAGATAACTCTTGTCAAATCTCGAAATTGGCAAATCATTTGGTTTGTGTTTCTGATGAGTTGGTTCGACGATAATCAGGGCTGAGGGAGATTGTACATTGTATCTGGTGAGAAACACATACGCTTCTATTGAGAGTCTAGAAATTAATGGTAATAGAAACAATTAGCAAACATTTCACTAGATTCTTCTGTAACAGATTAATTATATTCCAGAGAGGATTCCGTACGACCAGCTGCCTTTGAGAGCAAAAATAGGGTGAGCCATCTTCAAAAAAAGAACAGATGTGAAGATCCATACCTATGGTAGCACCAGTTCTGCATGAATTGTGATGGCAATTCAACAGCATCCCACTCTATATTCCTAATACCAGCAACTAAACCTTCGTCCTGTTCTGTCAGCATGTGCTGAAGGGTATGACCAAATTCGTGAAAGACTGTCTCCACCTACGGGATGACAATGAAATTAAAAGAAAAACTCTCAGAAAGCACTGAACTGAATCTTTTCATGCACTGAATGGATAGAAGATGAATTTAAATTTCATGAATTGGTACTTGATGACATCAAAATTTGATGGAGCGCTTACGTAAAGGGGAAAAAAAGAAAAGGCCATCCTCTATAATGAGTTAAGGAAAGGTTTAGGAAGTCAAGCAGTACACTGTTCAATGATAACAGGAATAGTCATATGTATAGACCAAAAGAAAAGATTTATCTAGCTTGTTAATGAAACTGACTCGTAGTTTGACTGGTGTAATCATAGGTTTTAGATTGATGTATTTACCTCATAGAATGTCATAAGGCTCGGCTTATCTCCTACTGGTGGCATTTGATTGCACACCATGAGGGCAACAGGTAACCGCAGAGATGAACCATCTCGTGACAAGAAACGGCTCCGACCAACCACTTCGTTCATCCATGCTCCTCCCCGTTTTTCGGATGGACGAGAATATGGATCGAAATAAAAGTATGCTACAGGGCTGCCTGAAGAATCATTCACGCGGTAAAAGTGAACATCACAGTTCCAGACCTAAATAGCAAAATGATTCTAATCGTATCAATTTATTGCTTTAGAGTATTAGAAAAACATAACTTGTTGGAGACCCCAGATACATGCATATCTCCATTCATTTGAGAGCGGCAAAAGGTAATGCAAAAGTAATGATTAAACAACAAAGTCAAAGTAAAGGAGAAAGATGAGACGTCTTACTGGAGCTAAACCATTGGCTGGTTCGACCTTGATCCCGAACAACTTATTTACAAGAGTGAAAAGTCCATCCATGACTTTAGGCAATGAAAAGTAAGGGCGTAGTTCCTCCTGTTAATATATAAGCAAAAAAAGGCAACCAAGTTAGAGCTAGTTCATGTAATGAATCAGGACAAGTACAATATAGGAACCGCATTTTGTGCTCTAAAAGGCTACAAGAACCTAGCTGAGCCAAATCTAGCAAGATCCTTCTCCAATGTAATTTAAGGTATAAAGGAAAATATAGCAAAAAAAAAAAAGTAACTGCTGAAAAGGTCAAATCAGAAGCACACAGACAAACAGTATTAGAAAAACATAACTTGTTGACGGCTAAAGAATACATCACATACTCTCAGTATACACAGGAGGCCAAGCACTTATTTCAAACATCAAAGCAGATAGTATTAAACAACAGTGTCCACCTCATTTATTGCATACTTCAATTCACGGAGCCTCTCACTACAATAGCTGGTATCCCAGTGATCTATGTCATCAGCTTCCGAAGCACCTTGATTTTTCACAAACAGCTTGATCTCTTCCATATCTGCAACAAGTGATAGCCAATACTCCAACCTTTAGTTGTCATATAGGAGATTGATGTTTCTTACAAACAACCTTCTTAAACAATAGGAAAGGTCATATAGGAGATTGATGTTTCTTACAAACAACCTTCTTAAACAATAGGAAAGTAACCAGCAAATAGACTGGAACTCGTAACTCATTGACAATTTAAATGCAAAATCCTATCTCGTAAAAATTTCTTCCAGGTGATCTTAAAACCTACTTAATTTCAGTGTCCTGCTGAATAATGTTGAACTAACAAAACTAAATATCACTGTGTTTGAGATAATATGCGGCAATTCTATTTAAAAAAAAAAAAAAAACAGTAAACAAATCATTTTTCATTAGGAATAAAGAATGTCTATGTATCAGCATATCTTCAAGTATTTATGCATTTAATGTATCGAATGAAGTCTAAAATGTCGAAGGAGTTTGTTTTATAATCTTTTCTTCTAAATGTCAACATTACTTGAATAGTGAAATACCTTGTACAGCAGAATCCCAGGATGCTCTATGAAGCTTTTCGAGGAGCTCTTCGACTTTTTCAACTGTCGCCATCTTGGTTGCCATACTAACCTATAACAATCACCATATTAGACATGCTCTAAAAGATATGACTGGAAAATACTGGCCATACCTCTGCATAGTTATTGTACCCAAGAAGTTTTGCCTTTTCGAGCCTAAGTTTTAAAATTTGGTCAATTACTGGTGAATTATCGAGTTGTCCACTAGAAGCACGGGTTGTATAGGCACGATAGACTTCCACGCGCAACGGACGATTTTTAGCATGCTGCATTACTGCCGTAAAACTCGGGGCGTCTAAAGTAATTATCCAAGGCCCATTCTCTGCAGTAGCATTTTCATGTCCCTGTTAATCATGGAAGCCAATATATTACTAACAACATATTACTAACAACAACAATTTCATATGTGGAGTCAAAGGATATGCCAACAATGTAAATATATTACTAGATGAAGTACCTTAGATACAGCTGTTTGCGCAGCAAGTCCAAGCGCCATTGCAGGCAAACCAACAATTTCATTCTTGTCTGTAATTAACTTTTCATAATTCTTTGTTGCATCTAAAATATTCTCGCCAAACCTCTGGGACAATTTAGCCAATTCCTGTGGAGATGAACAAAAGGAGGGGAAACGATGTTACACTCATGAATATAGAAGTCTACCATAAAACATAGCGTGTTGTGAAGAAAATGACACTCTAACGGCCAAGGTTCACCTATAAGAACATATAATAACCTCAAAAACAGACGAATAGTAATATTGAAAAATCTGTAATATTGAAAAATAGACTACAATATGCTCACACTTCCCTAACTGAATTTGAAGTGTCAACTATATTGAGCACCGATTCATCTATAAGCTATTCTCATAAAATAACCGCATTTTACTTTCTACTTTGTCATTCTGGTCATACATTCTATCTTGCCGACTATGGTTGTTCATTCTGTCATGAACTTGATTAGCATTATAACCAATTTGAAGATATACAAATGATCAGGATTAAAACCTGTTCAATCTTGTTAAATTCCTCCCTCTTATCATCGTCAAGAGCAACTCCATTAAGAACAGACTTCTTTAGTTGTGCTGCAAAGTTGGTCAATTAGCAGACATTGATATCATACGATCAAAGATCACAACCATAAGTAACACATTAAGTACTACAATCAAAGGCTACTCAAAATGAAACTATAAGCAGTACCATCAACGATTCGTTTACGAGCATCTGTCAACGAATCCCAATCCGCAGACTCCCTAATCGCTTTAAATGCATTATAGATAGCCTTACGCTGTCCCAACTTGAGCTCAAATGCAACTTTAGCTGGCTACAAACATTAAAATCAGCACCAAATCACCATCAACATTTCCTTTTTCAAAAAGCAGCTCACAAACAAAAAACACACAGACCTGAACATCTTCGATTGCGGCACGAAGCTCGGGGTTATCCTTAACAGCCTTGAGATGCGAAACTGCACCCCATACCTTAGAAAGCCTATCCAGAATCCTCTCTAGCGGCTCCACTAGCTTCGGCCACGTCGGTTCCACTGTTTTCTCCAGTTCCTCCAGCTCAAATTCCTACTAATTCCCAAATGAAAATTAATCACCTCAATCCACAGATACAGAATCAAATCGTGGTCAGCGTGAATGTAATCATATGGCGGGAAGTAAAAATCCTTTAGAAGGGGATTGGTCTCAGTCATTGGAAGAAGATCGGACAGCTGAGACTTGAGAATGATCGGGTAGAGAGAGTGTAGAATTGAGTGATCATGAGAAAGCAGATGGAGTAGGAAGAAGACCAGAGGGGACATGAGGTTACTAGAAGCCTATTAGGACTACCCTAGACTTCTTATTGAAGTTTTCTGGGACAGAGGGAGTATAGTTCACCACGAATGCAGACGAAATCTTGGTATCGTGTAACATTCCTAAGAAATTAGCAGTAAGGATATCATGTCATATTGGTATCTGTGTTCGAAGAGCTCATCAGGAAAGGATATCATGTCATTTTGGTATCTGTGTTCAAGGAGCTCATCAGTGTCTCATGATGGGTGAAGCACATTTCTCTGAAAAATATTGTTCTGGTAAATGCTACTGGCTGTTGTTGCACTTGTCTTAATTTGAGAAACTACCAGGTGTAAGCAAGTGTAGTTGTCAATCTCTCTAGTTTATTGCTTCAAAGCTCTGTTTGTAGATTTACACATACCAGGGCAAAAACAGGAAACCATGACTGATCAATTGTATACATACAATGCAATCTTATCCTGAATGCATATGATACTTCTTCAGATTTGTTTTCATCCTCTTGCATTTTAGTCCAGAAGTCTAGATTGTCGTCGATAGCTACTAAGCAATTCTTATAATACTAAAGTCATTGAACATACAAATCAGAAGAATCAAAAGTCCTCAGAATATAAACAATTGGAGCTAAAAGTTCCATACTGCATGTCCATATGAATTGTGGTACTATTTTTTTTGAGAAAATGGCTATACAATGTTTTTTTCCTGAATTGAATGGTTCGGGACACACTGCAAATTTGCTTCCAAACTACTCAAGCAACTTGCAACAATCCATTGTGCCTTAGCAATGCTTCTGGAGAGGGTTCGCGCCCTCTGAATTCCACGAACACCTAAACGACAATACAATTTCAGTATAAAACAAAGATGCTCAGAGTCCAACGCCATGTAGATTTTGGGTGCAAGAAAGCTTGGAATCATTAGTACTGACCTCAAGTGGTGCTTTACCACCTCCCAAAGCAAGAACTGTTTCACGGAATCTACGGCCTGTCTCCTCAACCGCCTGTTGTAAGTCATCAAATAGTGGATAATATGAAATGACGACTACACCAAATTATTCAATGATATGCAACAGCATTAAGGAGATCTACATTGACCATAAATGGGCCTCTTCCATGAGGATTTTTCTAATAGGAGATTTATAATTATATTGTTTAAATTTGGGTCTTAGCATTTAGTAATAGCACCCCTATTGTATATGATAAACTAGGTTGACCACTTGACCTTCACTTCGAAGGATGCAATTATTGCAAATGCAATATTTTGAGGGGAGGCAGAAATAAGGTTTTATAGTAGGAAGAGTACCTATAAGCGCCTACAATTATGAGGAACTGCATGCGAATTCTTAAAACATAAGGGTAAGCAGCTGAAAAATAACTGTTTCCAGGTGATGGGAGGAGCAAACTCCCTTTTTACCATACACATGGTAGGGAACCAAAAAACTTGAAGCCATATTCCTCAAGAAATTACTAATCTTCACAAACTCATTAATACAAAATTATATTTTCAGATTTTGACAGATGAAGCAAAAATCATAATTACCTTGTCATCGTTCAATCCTGCATCTTCGAAGGCTGAGAAAGCATCAGCAGATAAAACCTCGGCCCACTACAAGATTCCAAGCATGCAATGCAGTTAGAGATAAATTGTCATGAAATAGGACCCAGTTTTTATACGAGGAGAGAATGATAATACAGTAGATCATTAGTGCTTATAGATGCAAACTTAGAGCTCTGAGCAAAAGGAAGGAGAAGGAAGAGTTCTATTGATAGGCTAGCTAGTTTACAAGGAGGAATTTAGAGCAAAACAAACACAGATTACCTTGTAACTGTAATATCCAGCTGCATATCCACCAGCAAAAATATGACGGAAACTGCAAAGGTATCTGTCCTCTGGAAGTGGAGGAAGGACTTGTGTCTTTTGAGAGATTCTTCTGTCAACGTCATAAATCGACTCTGATCCTCCAGGGACGTACTTTGTGTGCAACTCAAGGTCAAGAGTAGCAAATTTAAGCTGCATTATACGAAAGACAGGCAGCAGAAATTTCTTAATCTGGGATCAAATATGATTGACATCATTCCGAAGACCAACTCAAAAAAATATTAAGTCAAGACAAGGCAAAATTATGTCCTAGCATCACAGTATAGAGAAAAAGAATTAGGGGTGTAATTGATGGAAGAAACAATTATAGACAGTATACCTGACGTAGACATAGAGAGCCAGCACGGAAAGTCCTAGCAGCCAGAAGCTTTTTGTATATCTCTTCAGGGATACTTTCTCCGGTTTCATAATGCTTACCAATGCTCATCAAGGTATCTCTGCAATAAGCATCAAAAGAAGTAGCACATAAGTGAGTACAAAACAGGGAACACTGAAAATATTGACATTGAAGACAGAAGCAGAGAAGAAATTGCAAGAAAATCAAGGCATGTCAATTGGATATGATAACTCTAATAAATTTCGCAATTTAACTAAATCATTTTGTTTCCCGATGAATTGAGATTGGGAACTGTATCTGGTGAGAAACGCATATACTTCTTTGGAGAGTCTAGAAATGAGATGCTAACAGCAACAATTAGAAAGCATTTCAATTGTTTCCTTTGTGAAGGAAACTAGATCAACTATATTCCGGATAGGTATCCGTACAGCCGGCTGCTTTGAGAAGACTAAAGTAGGGTGACCGTTTTCAAAAACAGAAGAGATGTGAAGATCTATACCTATGGTAGCACCAATTCTCCATGAATTGTGATGGCAATTCAACAGCATCCCACTCTACATTCCTAATGCCAGCAACCAAACTTTCATCCTGTGTTGTTAGCATGTGCTGAAGGGCATGGCCAAATTCGTGAAAGACTGTCTCAACCTACGGGGATGATGATGAGGAAAAAACACTCTTAGAAAAGACTGAACTTCTCACATGACATGGGGCAAAACTCTTGCGATGCACTAAAGGATATAAGATGCATATCAATTTCATGAAGTTAGCTGTGTACTTGATGACATCAAAATTTGATAAAAGTTGGTATATAAAGAAAAAAATCTTTCTCTAGCTTGTCAATTAAACAGATTCCTAGCTAGACTAGTTATAACCGTACATTTCAGACTCCATACAGAACCCAATATTGGTGTATTTACCTCATAAAATGTCATAAGGCTCGGCTTCTCTCCTACTGGTGGCATTTGATTGCACACCATGTGAGCAACAGGCAACCGCGGAGATGAACCATCTTCGGACAATAAACAGCTCCGACCAACCACTTCATTCATCCATGCTCCTCCCCGTTTTTCTGATGGACGAGAATATGGATCGAAATAAAAGTACGCAATAGGGCTGCCTGACGCATCATTAACGCGGTAAAACTGGACATCACTGTTCCAGACCTAAATAACAAAAAGATAATATTTGTATTAAATCACTGCCCTAGACTTCAGAGGCCATAAGGAGGAGAAAAAATGAGGAACCATCCTCCGCTCAGATACATCCATAAATCCGCACATTTGAGAGGGGGAAAGCCAAATAATATAATGACAAAACAACAAAGTGTAAATGAGGAAGATGAGACGTCTTACTGGAGCTAAACCATTAGCTGGTTCAACCTTGATTCCGAACAACTTATTTACAAGAGTGAAAAGTCCATTCATAACTTTAGGCAACGAAAAGTAAGGGCGTAGTTCCTCCTGTTGTTATAGAAGGAAACGACAACCAAGTCAGAGCTGGTTCATTCAATTAACCGGGCAACATGTACACAAATACTATTATATCATAGGAATTAGGAACCACAATTTGCCCTCTAAAAGGTTACAAGAATTCAGTTGACCCAAATCCAGCGAGATCCTTCTCCAACATAATGTATGATATAAATGAAACTAACATACTATTTGTTTTCTAAAAGGGTAAATCAGAAGCACCCGGACAAACAGTATCGAAACACAACCTCTTACTTTATCTAGTATAATTGCGTTTTGGAAACACGGGATAAGAATGTACTACATTATTCTCTTTGGCAGATCCCAAGAAACAAAACATAAATAGTTTTGAATTGAATGAGATAAAACTGATCATAATCAAGGCTAAGGACTATCTTAAAGTGGTGGCCGCATACTTCAGTATACACAGGAAGCCAAGCAGTTATTAGTGTTAAATAACGAAGTCCACCTCATTTATTTCATATTTTGATTCACGAAGCCTCTCACTCCAGAAACTCATATCCCAGTTATTCATGTCATCAGCTTCTGAAGCACCTTGATTTTTCGCAAACAGCTTGATCTCCTCTATATCTGCAATGAGCAATAAGTGATGCGCTAACCAATAGTTGTCCAATTTTATAGGAAATTTATGTTTCTTACAGAGACACTTCTTAAACAGTAGGAAAATAACCAACAAATAGTCTAGAGCTCATTGACAATCTAAATACAAAACCCTACCTCGTAAAAAAAAAAAAAATTAACATGATTTAACACGTACTCAATTTCTCCTGTTAAATAATGCTGAGAATCTAAGTGCAGCAGTTTAACTTGGTAAAAATCTGAAAACATTGAAAACCAATAGGGAAAATTATGTAAAGACCCCAGGTATATGCTAAACTACACATACACCTGGTCTCACAAACCAACATATATACTCTCTTGCGCACTTTGTCCTCACTCATGTGCGCACCGGAAAACTTCCCAGTGAGTCACCAATCCAAGCTTGCACGCTTAACTCCAGAGTTCTTATTGATTGATTCCCGAGGTGCACCTCATTGGTACGGGTAGCGCTCTAAATCCCTTTAAGCTCTCTCAAGGATGTCTAGCATGTCGGAAGAGGTTGTTTTCAGTTTTTAAATAATGAAATACCTTGTACAGCAGGATCCCAGGATGCTCCCCGAAGCTTTTCGAGGAGCTCTTCTGCCTTTTCAACCGTGGCCATCTTGGTTGCCATACTTACCTGATAACAATCTGGAAATCAGGCATGTTCTAAGAAGATGTGACTGGAAATACTGACCATACCTCTGCATAATTATTGTACCCAAGAAGTTTTGCTTTTTCAAGCCTAAGTTTCAAAATTTGATCAATTATTGGTGTGTTATCGAGTTCTCCACTTGATGCAAGGGTTACATAGGCACGATAAACTTCCTCCCGCAGAGAACGGTTTTTAGCATGCTGCATAACAGCTGTAAAACTTGGAGCATCTAGAGTAATTATCCAAGGCCCATTTTCTGCAGTAGCATTTTCGTATCCCTGTTTTTCGGAAGAATGTGCAGAATTAAAGACAATAACAACATATTTGGATTCAAAAGATATACCTAAAATGCAAATCTATTACTAGATGAAGTACCTTAGACACAGCTGTTTGTGCAGCAAGTCCAAGCGCAGTTGCAGGCAACCCAACAATCGCATTCTTATCTGTTATTACCTTTTCAAACTTCTTTGTTGCATCTAAAACATTCTCACCAAACTTCTGGGACAGTTTAGCCAATTCCTGAGATGAATAAAGGATTTTTTTTTGGGGGGGGGGGGGGCAAGGACAATTGTTACACTCCTGAAAATGAAGGTTCACCATTTAACAAAAACTACAGTTGCTATTTGTGAAGAAAATGACACTAACAGCCAAGTTTCACCTATAAAAAGATTAATAAGCCCGAAAACACCAGAAAAGCAAATGAAACCAGGTATCAGTTTAAACTAGAAGATGCTTACATGTTCCTCAAATGTTAGCTATAATGAGCAGGATTCCATCAATTCTCTTTAAATAACCATCTTATACTTTTTTTTTTTGTCATTCCAGGTCATACATTCTATATTATCGACTAACCTTGACTTAAATATTCCAAACAATCGCAGTCCATTCAATCAAGAACTTGATTACCATTCTAACGAGAATGAAGTAACTTCACAACTGAATCAAGATTACCTGTTCAATCTTGTTAAATTCCTCTCTTTTATCATCTTCAAGAGCAACACCATTAAGAACAGCCTTCTTTAGTTGCGCTGCAAAATTGGTCATTATCGGCACACATTTAGTATCACAAGATCAAAGCTCAGAACAATAAGCAAGACATTAAGAACTACAACTACAACTAAACCAAAAGGAATACCTTCAACAATTCGTTTACGAGCTCCTGTCAACGAATCCCAATCCCCAGACTCCCTAATCGCTTTGAACGCACTATAAATAGCCTTACTCTGTCCCAACTTAAGATCAAATGCAACTCTCAACGGCTGCAAACATATTTCCAATGATATTCAGCACTCAACCATCACTCCATCAGCAAAACTCACAAACACAAACACAAAAACAAAAGCACACACCTGAACTTCTTCGATCGCCGCCCGAAGCTCAGGGCTATCCTTAACAGCCTTCAGATGCGAAACAGCACCCCACACCTTACCAAGCCTATCCACAATCCTCTCCAACGGTTGCACCAGCTTCGGCCACGTCGGCTCTACCGTTTTCTCCAGTTCCTCCAGCTCAAATTCCTACAAATTCCCAATTCAAAACTCAATAATCAATTTACAGATACAGAATCGAATTCAATCAGCTCAATCTACAGAATCAAAATTGAATCACCTACGAGTTTCTCGAGCAAGGCACGAATTCCTGGACGGACGTGGTCAGCGTGAATGGAATCATATGGTGGGAAGTAAAACTCCTTCAGAAGAGGATTCGAATCAGCCATTGTTGAAGCTTGAGCTGTTGAGAATGATCTGGTAGGGTTGATACGGCGTAAGCAGATGGAGAAGGAAGAGGAGCTAGGAGGACATGAGTGTGATTTGTAGAAATGGTGAGGGTAAGATGGTAATTTAGAGAGTTTGGGTAATTGCAGAGTTTTGTTATAATGGGGTTTTAGTGCAAGAGGAAAACGGGTTGCCATGTTGAACAATAGTGACTGGGAAACTGAGAAAATGTATTTAGTAAAGATTAGAATTTGTCTTGTGCAAGATGTACAACTTGATTTGTGCCTTGTGGATATTGTTGTACATGCTTGATTTTGAGTGTCTATCCAGCATCTCCCAAGAACTAGCATTTTGTAACGGTTTTGTTCGAATGCAGAACGAAATCTTGGTATCGTGTAACATCTCCAAAGGAGTTGGGCAGTTTAGTACAGTTTTGAATGAATGCAGAACGAAATCTTGGTATCGTGTAACATCTCCGAAGCACTTGCAGAAAGGAGATGATGCGTTACCAATTGCATATTGGTATCTGTGTTCGAAGAGCTCATGAATGTGTTATGACAGGTGAAGGCAAATTTCTCTGAAAGATATAGTTCAGTAATTCAGGCATGTTTAGTGTTTAGCAGGTTAAATGGTTAAATGCTACTGATGTTGCACAATGGACTTGTCTTGATTTGAGAACTAGCAAGAAACTGTAAAAAAAGAGTAAAGGTGTAGTGGTAAATCTCTCCAGTTAATTGCTTCAAGTTCTGTTTGTGAATGTACATATACAAGGGCGAAAACAGGAAACAATGTCTGTATTTTATACAATACAACTTGTAATCTCATCCTGATATCATATGATATATCTTCAGATTTGTATTCTTCCTCTTGCATTTCAATCCACAGGTCTTGAGGTTGCCTGTCAATGGAGTTCAACATCGCCAAGTTAAGTTATGAGTATTTAATGTTTGTTTGTCAGCCATGTATACAGATTGGTAATGCTAATGATGCTGGAGATCATGTGTCTACCTGAGACGCATTATGATCTCTAGTTCTTGTACTTCATGGTTTCTTTTTCGAACCCAATTGTGGGAAATTGCTTTGCGTACTCTTCCACATCATGGCGAAGTTTTGCAATCTCAGATTGGAATGCACTGGACTGCATTGTGGTGACAAAGTCCTTCAACTTTGTTCCTGTATCGGCAAGCATGTAAACATGAGAGAAATAAGGTGGTCGAAATCTGACTATACTACAAATCACGAATTTCCCTTGACCAGTCAGGTATATGAGCATCTGTACTTTTTATTAATGGCATTAATATGGCTAATTTGACATATCATTCGCAAATATGAATAAAGACCCCAACAGAAAGGTAAGAGTGAGTGAGAACCTTTGCTCTCCGCCTTTATTTTCACCGCCAACTTCACAGCAGAATCAAAGAAGTGAGCAACTTTAGCAAAATCCTCCTCAATGAATCCCCTTGAAGTAAGCGCAGGAGTTCCTAATCGAGATCAAGTATAAACTTAATTAAGTTGATGAAAATGATTCCTCTACTGAACTTCGATTCTTCAGATAGATAAGGCTCTTACCCATCCTGATTCCACCAGGAACCATGGCAGAAACATCTCCGGGAACAGTGTTCTTGTTTGCAGCGATATGGACAGCTTCCAACACTTTCTCTACCCTGGAACCATCGATGCCCTACAGAAATAATCCAATAAGAAAATGAAGATAGCATAACTGCTACAGCTGTTTGTGCTTATAATTTGAATCCTATGTAAAGTCATGTCTCATTTTCCTTTCTCAGGCAGCTTGAATTTATATAATTACATGCTACTGCATGATAAGCTAATAACTGACAAAAGAAACAATCACATGCCTTGTTTTTCAGATTGACAAGAACTAGGTGATTGTCAGTTCCACCAGAAACGAGTTCATATCCATTCTTGACCAAAGTCTGCAAAATCAGAGTATTTTTAGCATCTGTTATATGATCGAATTGAGTATATTTCAACACTTAGTAAATGCAGTGCACGTATTAGATTCTGCTGCTGTGGGCCAATTAATGTGTTATTTAGTCATCGCACCTGGGCAAACGTTGCACAATTGCTCAGGACTTGTTCTTGGTAAGCTCTGTATTCTGGGGTGGTTGCCTGTATCCCGAAAAGAAATTATCAATTTATCATTAGTATTTGGGTTTTGCAATAGGTAGTTGGATTAATTGAAAGAGGCAGAATATAAAGTCTGATATTTACGACACTCTGTGTCCATTTATTAATTTCTGTCAAACTTGACATACTGCATAAAATAGCATTCGAGATAAATTTCACATTTCCGTTATCTGCTACATGCATGCCTTTGTCAATAACATTGATATGAGTTCATTCTGAGGACATGATATTAGGACATCAAACCTGTTTTAGTGCAACCGCCAAGCCAGTGATAGTGTGATTGTGCGGGCCACCTTGAAGTCCAGGAAATACAGCTTGATTGATTTTGTCTTCATAGTCATACAGAACCTTCAAGAACCAAAATTCAGGATTTTCATTTCTCACTAGTTCCTCAAAAGTCAAGTCATTATCAAGCAGAAGGGGAGTGTTCAAGTAAGAGACTTATATATCTGGAAGATAAACAGCTAACCTCTTTGCCTTGTTTGTTGATCTCTTTAACACCCTTCCTGAAGAAAATCATGGCACCACGAGGCCCACGGAGAGACTTGTGAGTTGTAGTTGTCACAACATCTGCGTAATCAAATGGTGATGGAATGACTCCAGATGCTACTAAGCCACTGATATGAGCCATGTCTGCCAATAAAATTGCCTTTTGCTTGTCACAGATCTGTCAAAGAAATGTATTGCACAAGATCACGCTTATGTAATAGAAAAGGCGTATCAAAGTTGTAAATAACACAGCCAATCAGCAAGCATACAGTTTTAGCAGAAATTACCTGTCTAATGCGTGCATAATCATAGAGGCGTGCATAAGCACTAGCACCAGCAATAATTATCTTTGGCCTGAATAGCACAGCACTCTTTTCCAGCTGCATGAAAACATCAAGCCATTGCATACTGGCTACATCAGGAGTCGACAAGCGTATGGAAAAACAGAATATATTTCCAATGTATCACCTTAGATTGCAAGTACTATGAAATGAAGATAAAATTTGAGTTCATGATTCAGTAGACAAAAATACATGATCCACAAGAAGTGAACTAATACCTGATCGTAATCAATATAACCAGTGCTTTCATTCAATCTGTATGGCATGGTCTCAAAAAATATAGAGGTTGCTGATATCTTCTTCGTGTCAGTCTGCAGAAATGAAAACGGGAAGGGATAAAAAATCAACGCTCAATATAAATAAATAGTATAAAGGCAAGTCACTGAAGCCAGTCACAAAATAAGCATTTTCTACTTTTCTAGCTTCAGTTAAATTCTTGTACTCTCTGCAGCTAGATGGCTGTTCCGTATAAGTTTCCACCGTGTGCATCAGAAAACATAGGGCCAATACTATTACTCCATCTCCAAAGAAGAATAAGTAGCTACGCAATACTAGAGCTCTCTATCTTATTATGTCACTATTCCAATTCATACAAAACAAAATGAACGACTCCATGCATAAATTTCTTAATGGGCAAAACAACTGTCAGAGAATGGATTTCTGTATTTACACCAAGTTAATTTTTCGCTTCCTCTTTTCTCTCAGATAACTAAGTTTCACAACATACAATCTCAAAGATAGACTACTGCCACTTCAGATGACTTTAGAAAAACCTTGACAATTCAAGAGTAAGTACAGAAATGTAATACCAAGATTTATCTGAGATATAATAGTGGAATTCTAGACTACCTGAAAACCATGAGAAAGATGTCCTCCATGAGGAAGATCAAGTCCCATGATTCTTTCATGTGGTTTAAGCAGAGCAGTATAAACTTGGAAATTTGCTGGAGATCCTGATAGAGGCTGCACATTAACTGCATTCAAGAAAATCATATCAACAGGCTATCCTACCAGAATACTTTTACTATTTCATGAGAGATAATATATCACAGTTTATTAGTAAATCCTGTGATTGTTCTTCAAGTATATCACACAGTTTATTATGGCAGTATCATGAAAATAAAATGCAACTCAGGATGTCCTACTAGACATGTATAGTCACAGGCCTCTAAGGCAACTTTAAGACTTCGTGAATAACAAACATGAAGAAAAGAGTCACAATAAAGCAAAGAACAAGAAGAGTCCCCGGTTAAAGTCCCTTCACCGCAACTCATTCATTAATAGAAGTGTCACAAGTCTAGGATGCAGTAATGAGGGGTAAAATATATTTGCATACACATTAAAGGGCGTGTGTAATGCTATGAGCTTAAACGTGTAGGAATCAAACGCTATTTACCTCCCCATTTCTCCGGGTCCAATCTAAATGCTTCCAGAGCGCGCTTTTGGCATAGTGTTTCAGCCATGTCAATATACCTGAAATTCAAAATAACTTTGTTAAGCAAGATCATCAAAGGAGACAAAAGGGCTACTCTTCGATTGAACATAACAACCAGTAGAAGAAAAAAGCTGAAGTTTATTGACATACTCATTTCCTCCATAATATCTAGCACCAGGATATCCTTCACTGTACTTGTTAGTCATAACAGAGCCAACTGCTTCCATCACAGACACAGAGGTGAAATTTTCGGAGGGGATCAGTTCAAGTCCCTACAGCATGTGCAATATACCAATGTCAAAAACCACAACTTTACTTGTCTTGTTCACTTGAAAATGCTCAAGTAGCTTAAAGTAAAATTGAACAAAAACCTATAGCCATGAACTCAGTCCGTTCTTCCTACGGACATAAACTAACAGAGTAACTGACTAAAATCCATTAACAGAACACTCTCACTGAGTGTAATAAAAAGTACCTTCCATTGTCTAGCTTTCTCATGCTCAATAATGTCGGCTATCTCAGGATCAACGACCTCTAGCGGCGCATTCAGCTGCTTCGGCCACTGCAAAATCCAAACATCAACATCAGTCTCCCATAATCAACACTAACACTATCCAAAAAAGCTGAATTACACCACAGTAATTCACTCAAACAGTTGGTATGCATACCGAGACACCGTTCTTCTCCTTCTCATAAGCTGCTTCAGACGACTACAAAAACACCAGAACCATCCATCAGTTACTTAAACTTAAGAGAACCATACATTATACACAGAACAAGAAATCGAAAGTAGAAAAGGGACCATGTAGTAAAGGGAGCCACCGCCATTAGAGAGGCGCTTGACGGGTTTGTCCAAGGAGGAAGAAAGCCTCCTGACAGCCATTGCCAGAGCCATTTTGGTTAGTGTTTGTTGTTTTCCTTATCCGAATGATTGTCTGTCTACAAGTTGGTAGAAGACATGTGAGAAGAAAGAACAGAGAGAGCTTTTGAGAGTCTCTTGTTTTGGGTGAGGTTTTGGTTGGTGGAAGAAAATTGGGGAAATATTTCTGGTTCTGGTTGGTTCTGTGAATGGACATGATATCTTCTTGCTTTTGGAACTGAAAACCAACGGCTATGCTCTCATCTTGCTGATCGTTGGTTCACAGCAGTTGGAGGGAAGATAACTTCCCTTTAAATATTTCGGCTCAATTCCATTTTTTTTTTTTTTAAATGAAGTATTTTAGGAGATGTTGATAAAATTATTTAAATACAGATTTATAATACAAATAAAAACATCCATGTTGATAACAAATTTATTTTTTGTACATAAAAAAACACACATTTTTATTAATAACATCCATATTTTTCTTAACAACATAAGTCGGTCTTTAAATAAGTTGTGTAAATACGGTATCTCTAGAGACTTTGTGATTTTAAATAAGTCTTTTAAAATTGATTGCGAAAATAGTTATTACGCTCATTTCCGGGGCGCGCTTGAGAGTTGAGATTATCAAAGCTCATGAGTAGGATTCGACCATAACCACTCTAGCATTACTAAGACTTTACGTATAGCTCTCTGGTCTTTGCTCCTAATCAGGGTTTAATCGTACTTGCCATAGCTGGACTTGGCCCCAATGTGCCCGAGCATGTATCATCTTACGAGAATAGATTGCACTCCCCTTGCCATAAGGCCCATAACTATGAAGGGCAAAGGGAATGATTGATGGGCCCGAGCCTGACTCACTCATCGAGCCCAGGCTCCCCTACAAGTTTTCGGATTTCACTCGGTTATGTCAACAAACCAATTCCTATGAATAGTAATACATTTTGGCACAATTGAGCCTTCAATACTCACATACTGCACTATTCTATTGAGAGGTATTATGCTAAGATTGACAATCTACTCGATCAGTAAGTTTAATCCGGTTTATCTAAAGCAAACTAGTCCAAAAAGAACTAAATCCTACCTTTATATTTTCAGGTACAATAGTTTGAATTTTCTTATATTGGAAAATGAATTAACCTTTTATAGTTTTATACCTTATCAAACTGGAGTGTACGTGTAGTATATATGTACGTAAAATCAAATGTTCCAAAAGAAGGGGAGAAACATCAATACGTGGTCATTTCATCTCTATTGTCCTTTCAGTACAATGAAATGATGCATGTGAAATTGTGAATGTGATACATACGAATGTAGTCATGTAGAAATAATATTATTTGGTGTTAGCTAAGAATATTAGTAATATGACAAATCATTTGCCAAGTTAGTTAAGAGAAAATATTTTTCTATGTTTCAATCTTGTAAAAAAATGATAAATGAGCTAGTTAGGAAGTGCACGCCAGAAATACAAATAACAAAAAGATACATACACTTATAAAATCATAAACCGTTGAAAATTTCCCTTCTAAATGAGGAAAAATTCATAAACACCCTCTAGTCCTTCGAAACTTCAGCATACTGAAATAACGGTAACAATAAGTCTCGTTAGACAGTCTCCTAAGAGAATATTATACGTATCCTAAAACCGTCTATAAAAGAAGACGAACAATAAAATTATTATTGAAAAATTGGATTGTCCAGTTAAGAGTATTGATATTTTTTATAAATAAAAAATATATGTTGTTAACAGCATAAATCTTTTGCTTAAACACATCGATATTCTCTAAACAACATAGATTGGAGTCTTTATAAATTAAGTATATACTTATATTTGTCTTTTTTTCTAGAACCAAAGACTGTTTTTGTCGCTACTTGTTTGATTCAACCGCTGTATCATGGGAACAATTGTCCGTCCGCCGGTTCTTCTAAACACACCACAACTCCACAACTGATGGGACATAAAAAAAATTTTTAAGGAAACTATGTAAACGGACCTCGGTTCTTAGCTCGTAATTAGTTTGATCGATTTTTCTTTCTTTTTTTATGTTATATGTCTTCTTCCTACCTCTTGATTTTTGGTGGCATTATGAGAAGATTAGAAATCTTGATTATGTCTTGTTTCTATTAATCTTCTGGACTTTAGTAATCTATGTAATGGTTGTAGTGAATTTTTTATCTTTGAACTTCTTCGAGTTGTACACGGGTTCTTATAAACTCCTGTGATTTTTTATTCTGTTATTAATAAATGGTAGAAAAATAAATAAATAAAAATTCAGAACATATTTTTACTATGTTGTCGATTGTATTAACATGCAATAGGAGTCATCGTGGTGGCAAAACTCCTTGATTAGTAACATCCACCATCTTTTGAAGCAAGGAATGGAAGTAAAGAATCTTTTGTCTACCGGAAAGATAACATTATGAAATACCCTAGCCAAGAAAGCAAGTGCTAATCATCGGATCGATGTAGTTCCCCTGATTTGTATGATTAGCAGCAGTTGTAAATCTGATATTATGGATTGTGATATAACTAGAACCTTATCATGTACGAATCTAAGAATTTTTGTACCTTTGTCCAATATGGGTGTCTAATCTAATCCGTAGAAACTACATTTCGCGACGTAAATGTATCAGTGAATATAGAATATATGTAATCTTCTAATTATACTTGATAGAATAGTGAATCGGGCTTGGATGAAGCCGGCGTTGCGATGTCATATAGGTACACTTTTATTGGGCTAGTTTTCTTTTGATTTGGATAAACTAGGTCCTGATGGTTTTTGGATTATTTTTGTTTGTGATGATGGGCTGGAACACTTTTGGTTCGTCTTGTACGTACGTTGTTTTTTTGGGATTTATAAAAGTATACAATTGGTTCCAAAAAAAAGTGGACTTATCAATAATAATAATAATAATAATAATAATAATAATAAAAAAGAAAGTTTTGTTAAACCAATCTGGAAATTCGAGGCTGCTTATAATATGTTATTGTCCTGCTGCCAAGCAGAAGGTATCCCTACTTGACCATTTTAGTGTAAACTAATGCCTAATAATTGTAATAACAATGAGCTACTAACAGGCAAGGCAAGGTTCATAAACATATTATGTAACCATTATATTAGAGTCCAGAAAAGAACTGAACTGATGACCATATTCATAGACAAATCCAATCTCTCATAATTTGACCCCAAATAAAACAGGAAAAACAGGTTTCAAATGGAGAACATAGCAGCAGCAGAAAATGAGGAACATGAGTCTCCCTGCCACATTAGCGTTCCAATTCCTCATTCGCGTGATCCTCAGCAAGTCATAAATCGAGTGCGGCCTCAATTCAGGAAGGGGAAAACACCCTCACCGTATGATCCTGTTATTGTATCCATAGGGCCTTACCACCACGGCAAACACGAGCTACACCATGCCGAAAAGTTCAAGCAACAAGCAGTGAAGGAGTTTGTTTTAGAAAGCGGACGCAGTGACAAATCCTACTTTTACCAACAGATTCTTGCGCGTGTTCATGAGATAAGAGCTTGCTATGACGATGATGTTGCGTGCAGCAACCCTGCCCTGGCGAAACTGATTCTTCGCGACGCGTGCTTCTTCATTTACCAAATCAGGATTCTGATCTCACCAGACGAGCCTAGTTCTGTCCAATTTCTCAATCACTTCGGTCCTGGCGGTGTTAAGTTCATCATGAGGGATTTGCTGCTGCTTGAGAATCAGATTCCTCTATGGATCATCGAACTCTTAATCAGTTTGCAACTGGGAGATCAGTGTGATGAATGGGAAACAATTCTTCTAAAGTGCATAAGTTACATAACTTATGGTTTTATTGATGAGGATTCAACAAGATCCCTTCCTTGGGGAAAGGAAGATGAAAACAAGCCGTTTCACTTTCTCCACGCGGTACTACTTTCCCATAAATCAGTACAGGTGAAGGCTCCAAGTCCCACTCTTACCGGCAATTCTTTTGAAAAGCTGACAGGGCGAAACGTGGATCTTCTCAAGGCGAAATACAAGTTTTCAACTGAAAAGAAGAAAAGAAGCTACCAGTTACGCTCGATAACTGATCTCAAAGCAAAGGGCATTTGTTGCAGGCCAAGTGAAGCAAAGATAAGGTTTGTTTCATATCCATTGTGTGGGAAGTTTTACTTAACACCGCTGATCCTGACAAATAATCTTTCCGTGCTCTACTCAAACTTCATTGCGTACGAGTTGTCCCCCACGAGTAACAGCGACTTTCTCATGCCCTCCTATGTTAACTTGATGAAATCCCTGATCCAGAGCACTGAGGATGTGAAGGAGCTGCAAGAACAATGCGTATTGATTGGAAATATTGGCAGTAATGATGAAGTTGTGAGAGTTTTCAAGGAGGTGGAAACTTTTGGAATGGATAACCCAGAGACGTTCTTGGAACTTAAGGCTAGTATGGATGAGCACTGCTGCAGCATGGCTAAGACATGGAAAGCGGAGCTAATGTTCACTTATTTCAGTAGCCCTTTCACAGTTATCGCTCTACTCGCCACTTTATTCTTGCTCTCCTTGACAACTATACAGACACTCTACACAATGCATCCAGCGAAATGAATTTAATACTCCGCGTTGTGAATGATTTATGTTGTTTGATTGATGTTCTGATTGAGATTTGAATGTACAAAATTTGTTTTTTCTTGTAAAGTTTGATCGACTTACACAAGCACAAGTATGTTTTCTGTATTACCTGATGAAATAAGTGGACAAAGCCGAAACTTGTGGCTTGTTTATGATCTGTTGAATAATTGATACAGTTGTGAGCAGAACACTTGTTTCAAATTAATAACACCAGGCTGATGTTTTTCTCAAGTTCATGTGTCTCTAGGTACCAGACAACGTCCTCACACGAATTTGATACTAAAAACGAATATATTTCAACATTCATGCCCTAGCAAAGGTTTCTTGATACCATACAATTAGCTCAACACCATTGAAAACAAAGGGCTACAGAATCTTGTCTACAGCACCAAAACCATTCAGTATATAGCAAGCATGTAAAAATGGTGTTTGCCTATTATTTTCCGGATATATTTCCTACATTGGAACCTACAACTTTACATTCAACAAAAGAAAGAGCTTGGAAATCACTATGTATACTTTTACATGTTGGGTTTTCGTCTCTGAAACACAAACAATGAACCTCTAGATCCCTTACCAAGCCTAATCTTCTCATTAACATATGTGATCTGCAGCTTCACCTCACTCTGACCACCATACTTGAACTCCAATCCCCCAACTTTAAGTTCTGGTGGCTCAAATACCACTTGAATCCACTTCTCATCCAAAGCTGTCAATTTCCCGTTCAACGAGACCTCTCCATCCACTAAGCCTAGAAGCGTAAACGAAACCATGTTCCTAACAACGTCAGGAGCCTCAACAACCTGAATCATCTCTTTAGTTTTGAAAAACAGGCGGCCGAACGCACTCCTATAGCCACCACCTGGTGAGGTAGGATTCGAGCAATACTGAACATCCCACTCTCCAAATATAAGAGGGCACCTCACCGGTTCATCGACACAAAACGTTTGCAGTTCCTTAGCCAATTTATCTACCTTTTCGTGTTCGTCTCTTGCCAGGAGGACTCCTCTGTCTGTTTGATCTACCTTGGACAGAATGTCCTGTACCAAATCATCGACAGGCCGTGTCGTCGGCACTGGAGTTGCTGCCGAAACCGAAGCATAGGCGGCGAAATTAGGCTTGGATCGGAGGCGGCGTGACGAAAAGACCGGCCGAGGTAAACATAATGGCTGAGAAATCTTGGCCAAGGTAACTGCAGGACAAGAACCTGGAAATGCCATACTACCCATTTCTTCTTCAGTTTCTAACAGATTTACAGTTTGCAATTAATGGTCCAAATTTTCATTTTTTTGTGCAGAGATAGATGATGATAGGATGAAATCTTCACAATGGCCCACTGGTTTCCAATTTGAGGACTAGCTTGTGCCAAGTCTGCAGAAAATCTAACTATCAGCCAAGAATATGTGTGAGTTAGATTATTTTTGGTAGTAGTGCACACGGATGGAGCGGCAAGACGACGAATTAAGGACAGTTAGGGATTTCAGTTGTACTAGATGTAATGGCTTTTGTACATTTCTGTTAAAGGGTTGGTAGTTGCACATTTCTCCTCAATTTTTTTTTTTTTTTTTTTTTTTTGAGAAGCCTCAACTATCTTGAATAGCTAGATCTAGCATCTTGTAAGTTGTAACTCACTAAATTTTCTACTCTTCATTTCCTTCTTGTTCTCATGTTATATAATAGGTTGATAGAATTGTATTTCTGAATTTGCTCTCACGCTTTGACATCTCAATTCACGCACTATTACGCTTTAGCTTTTTTTACACGAACTAAATTAAACTAATTGTTTTATTAAGAATTTTGAAGCTAACTTTGACATTATATAATGTACAAGGAGAGGGGAAGGACAAAGAATCGTTAACTTACCAGAGTTTTCTACCTTCAACAAATGATATACTATGTCATATTCCGGGAAGGTCTCGACAATAAGAATATTTGTGTTTCTAGAATTAGACAAAAATTTATCCAGTCGAGTAATGTATATATTATATATATATAAATTTATTTACACTCAAATTATAGCACTCACGGTCGTATATATTTTTAAAATTGTTGAATTTTGGTCTCGTCCCCGCTCTCGGATTCCTATGTGACCTAGTTAGTAACCACTAACCACATGCTTTGATTTGTCCATTTGTGTTTGCCTCAACGGTCACAGAAAAGATAGCTCATTCTTTACACCAGTCAACCATTATAACTAAAACATTGATTGTTATTTTTAACACTCAATAGCAACTTTCTGATTGAAAAAATAGAAATGGAATCTCAATCACACCTCAATCAAACAACACCACAAGTAATCAATCATCAATCCATCAAACACCGTGCATCCCATTTAAATATGAACATGAACTATATCTTCAATTTGGTTTTTTGCAATTTGCTTTCTTGTTTGAAGCTTAGATGCATATAGTAATACAATAGTGCAACCGAATATAAGTAGTACTCCACTAAGAAAGAGAAGGAAAAAGAAAAAGAATCTCAAAATACATGTATATGAATGCCAAACCAATAAGTTGGACCTCAATAATAAAGTTCCACCTCATAGACATTATCCTTGCATTTATTTTAGACATAAAAATGGTACTGTTATAACAAACCGATCTTCTCCCTTCACGTGATGAATATTTTTTAGCATATGTATTGTGAATTGAAAAAGAAATTGATTGGAGGATGGTCTAGTCTCTAAGAAATAAGGTGTAACGCTTCAAAGTTTCAAGTCAAGTTCAAACAGTTTAAGAGGATCGAGAACGCTACTCATACTAACAAGGTACACCTTTCTTTTCGGGAATCCACTCATAAGAACTTCAGAGTTAAGCGTGCTTACTCTGGAACAATCTTATGATGGGTAACCTGAAATCTCTCGATTTACAAGACGAATGAAGACAAAGTTACAGGAAAGCGACATAATGCAAAGATATCAACCAAGAGACGCCTATAAGTAATCATACGGCCATTACTTACCATTAGTCGTTACATAAGGACTCACATAAAATGACTTATTTGTCTCTCTATATTCAAAGTGGTCAAAGTGATGGCGAAAACATTGAAGAAAATATTCATTTCTTATGAATCAAACAGACAACAATAACTAAACGTACTTTGACATCTACTTCCGATAAGAGAGTTCACAATATGTGACTGCAGCTTCGTGTTCAACATCTTTAATGATCAGCCAAACCAGACCATTGAATCAACTTACGTGTCTGGACGAAAATTACGAATCCAAGTGAGTGACATACAAGTCGACTCGAGTGTCACAGCTCTTGATCCCTAATCAAGTTCACATTTAACTCGATTTGTTTAGGAAATTAAGTCTAAAATCGAACTCGGACTTGTTTTTAAATATAAAATGCATTTAAAGTTAAAAAATAAACATGTAAAAGACATACTATATAACATGGACTAATTAATTGATATGGAATGAGCCAACAATAAATTTTTGGGCCAGTTTAGCACTCTTGAGAAACATTTAAGCTCCTATAGCCTTTTAGGGTTGCTCATTAGTATTTGAAGAAGTCGTTATTGATATTCGTTAGTTAGATCGGGTTTCAATATATCGTTCATTATTGTGAAAACACAAACTTAAGTATTTCTTGGTTTTAACCGTGTTCTACCTTTTAGCTCTGCTGGTTTGATAGTTGTTTACTATCATTCTATCTGTTTTACAGTCTCTGCATCGCTAAATAATGAGAAATCAAGGATGCAGAGGTACGATCCTATAGAACAGATCCTGTTCAAGTAAGGTCTTAGAGGAGACAGAATTAGTTTGTAGTAAAAGAAAATAAAACTTGGTGATGCCGCCTCGCCGGAACCTCTCTGTTCCGCCACGCCCCCGCGGCCGCCCGAAGAAAACAGGGCATGTGGGATCGACTGGTGCTCCGGATGTTCACGAGGAGGTTGTAGACACGCAAAATGTGTCGAATAAATTATTAAAATCATTAAATTTGATTTACCATATTTAATTGGAATTTTACCAAATTCTATTCCAAAATAGTATGGTAAATTAATCGATTTTAATACGCTCCATTTATACTATCAAATCATGCCACGTACAAAATATGGAGTATTTTCGATTACTTTGCATTAAAAACGATGTGAATACTCAAAAAGTTTAAAGCCGATCAAACGTCGCCACGTTGAAAGTATGATGTCGAAATACATACTTCCAATTAAATCAAGACATGAAGAAGGAGATAATTAATTAATGGGATCGCGACACATCGTAAATGTGATGCAATTATTCAAGAAAAGGAAAAAGCTTTAAAAAAATGGATTTCCATCCTTACCCCTCTTCAAAAAATGGATTTCCATCCTTACCCCTCTTCCACATCTATAAATAGAGGTCTTCCATCAAATTGGAAAAAGAAGAAGAAGTGAAGAAGTGAAGAAGAGAAGAGCAAGTGCCCACAAATCCTCTCATCCTCTCAAGATCCGGCTTTAAAGTTCGAAGGAGCATTTAAGAAGTTCTTCCGGCAACTGAAGCAAAACCTTCGTTTGATCCAAGAAGAAGTCCTCGCACACTTGGAGAAACGATATTGGAAGATCAACCGCCACAAAGGAAGATCAAAATCCAAAAGTCCTGAAGAAGTCCGAACAGAGTTCTTGAAGTTCTTCATCAAATTCAAGTCAAAAGCAACGTTCGATCCAAGATCAAGCTGAGAAGCCCTTGAAGAAACGTTTCCGAAGGACAAACTCCCTCTATACGAAGATCAAAATCCAAAAGCCATGAAGAAGTCCGAACAAAGTTCTTGAAGTTCTTCATCAAATTCAAGCCAAAAGCGACGTTAGATTCACGATCAAACTGAAAAGCCCTTGAAGAAACGTTTCCCGGAGGCCAAACTTCCTCTACAGAAGATCAAAGGCCAAATTTTGTGACGATCTAGAAGCGTTCTTCGTGGAGTTCATCCATCCTTCAAGAAGTTCGTTATCGTTCGCTTCAAACACCTCCAAGTTCGCGGATTGATTCGAGATTAAGCCAAGAAGCTCCCGAATTATCGTTTCCTCGACCTTGGAGTCATAAAATCCTAAAGCGAAGACTTTGAAGATCCAAGTTCGCCGCATTAGAAGACTAGAATCAGAGGATTGTAATAGAGAATTATACCCGCACTCATCAAATCAATAAAATTTTATTTGTGCAATTTTAGTTGCTACAGATTTTTGGCACGCCCAGTGGGACATCTCTACCTCTCATCCCTAGTCATCGTCTAAGGGAAACAAGGAAAGATGGTCCGGAAATCAAATAAGAGTACTTCACAGGTGTCGGGAGATGTAAGTTCCAAAGATGCCGAAGAACTAGCCGTGAATGTCCATGCTTCGGAAGCCGTCCTCAAGGCACCTGGTACAAACACTGGTGAAAATGATGGAGATGAAGCCTCTGTGAGTAACGACTCCCAACCACCATCTCCTCGCAATCAAGAGGTTCCCCCATCAAACCCAGCCAGAATAGTGAAATGTTGGAATCTCAGTTGATGACTTTGGCAAAATCCATAGAGTTCCTCATGAAACGCGCTGAAGAACAAGACTCGAAAATTGCAAAGCTCTTAGATCGAGAATCTAAGATTGAGAAACTCTTGAATAAAGAAGAAGTCGAAACCAGCAAAGTGGGAGAGAAACGCTATGAAGAACCACTATACAAGCAGCCACAATCAAACTTGAAGATGAAATCAACCCATGAAGAAGTGTCAATCTCCCCAGAAGGGACAATCCCAGCTAATCAATTGAAAGAATTCATCATGGGTGCCCTGAAGGAGAGACTTGATGAAAACTCCAAATCATCTTTCACTTACAATAAGTCATACACACGGAGGATTGATAACTTGAGGATGCCCACAGGATATCAACCACCCAAGTTTCAACAATTTGATGGAAAAGGGAGCCCAAAGCAACATGTGGCGCATTTTGTTGAGACATGCAACAATGCTGGAACCTATGGCGACCATCTGGTAAAATAATTTGTTCGCTCACTAAAGAACAATGCATTCGATTGGTATACTGACTTGGAGGCTGGATCCATAGATAGTTGGGATCAACTGGAGCAGGAATTCCTTAACCGTTTCTATAGCACAAGAAGAACTGTTAGCATGATTGAGCTCACCAACACACGCCAGTGGAAAGAAGAAGCCGTCATGGATTACAGCAATCGATGGAGGAACTTGAGTCTCAATTGCAAAGACCGATTGTCTGAGGCTTCAGCAATCGAGATGTGTATCCAAGGAATGCAATGGGGTCTTCGATACATTCTTCAAGGAATCATGCCTCGCTCATTCGAAGAACTAGCGACTCGAGCCCATGACATGGAATTAAGTATGGCTTCAAGTGGAATTGAAGGTCCTCCTGTGCAAGAATCGCGTAGGATTGACACCAAGAGAGGGGGTAAGCCTCCATTCAAAGGTAAAGAAGCAATGGCTACAAGCGTCACAAAGATCAAGGTATCAAGGGCGACAAAGGACAAAGAAAAGGTGAACTATACACCAACAAATAAAGCTCCGCCAAAAGACGAGCAAAGAAGGTCGACTCTGAAGGAACTGATGGCAAAGCAGTATCCATTCCTCGACTCTGATGTCCCGGGGATATTTGATGACTTGTTGAAGAATAATTTGATCAAGTTGCCTGAAATGAAGAGACCTGAAGAAGAAGAAGGTCATTCGGACGACCCCAAGTACTGCAAGTACCACCGTCTCGTGAGTCACCCGATACAAGATTGTTTCGTCTTCAAGGAGAAGGTGATGAAATTGGCTCGGGAAGGGAAGATTTCGCTAGATGGAAAACGCAAATGTCAACACCATCTCGTCTGGCGAAAATCATGAGGAGAAAATTGACCAACCCTCACTAGAAGAACCTCCGAACAAAACATGTGTTTCCACCGAAGTGGCAAAACCCATTGATTGTATGACAACTATCTCCTTTAGTGATGAAGATCTCTTACTTGGATCTAAGCCTCACAACAAACCATTGTTCGTGTCCGCTTTACTCGTGAGCACAAGGTAAAAAGGATACTCATTGATGGTGGTTCTGCCGTCAATATCTTGCCCCTGCATACCATGAGAGAGGTAGGAATACCTGTAGAAGACCTCGCTAGTAGTCGACTGATGATCCAAGGCTTCAACCAAGGAGGGCAAAGAGCAATGGGCATTGTGAGACTAGGGTTAATGATTGACAATATGTCATCAACAACGCTCTTCCATGTTATTGATGCCAAGACGTCCTACAATTTGCTTTTGGGAAGGCCATGGATACATGAAAATGGTGTAGTCCCCTCGACTTTACACCAATGCTTTCAATATTGCCAAAATGGAGCAGTGGGAAAGGTGCTTGCAGATGGCAACCATTCACGGAAGTCGAATCTTATTTTGCCGACTCCAAGTATTACAAATAACATATGAAGGATGTAAATGAAGGGTCGAACTCGTTTGGCGGCGAGTCAAGAGAGCAAGTGAAAAATCTTGACAAGGAAAAATTGCCTCCTCAGATCTGCCCCGGTGAGGTCTCACATGCGAAAGATGAAAGGTTGAGTGGACTAACTCTACCATTGACAAAGCTTAGCCTCACCAGTATGGTCCAACCGCCCCTTAAGGGATTTGTTCGCCCAGTCCACGAAGGTTTGAATGAACATGAGACTTCATCACATAAAGTCGAAAATAAACATTTTGGACCAAACGCTTTCAAGCTTTTGATAAAGGCAGGATATGATCCTAAGAATGGATCTCCTCTGAGATTAAATACATCAGGATCTTCTAGCTCACAAGGTGGTGGAAAAACTCGAGAAGGTCTTGGTTTTCAACGGCCTAACCATGTCCGCATCACCATAAAACGAGCCACAAGCAATTACGTGAGCGAAAATGACAACTCATTCACCGAATGTGTTTCTGACCAAAATTGTGAGAAACCACTGCACAGGTCTGTCTTTTAAAGGTTGGGGCCAATTAGACAGTCCGCACATCAAAGACTGGGGCCAATTAGACAGTCCGCACATCAAAGACTAGGGGCAATTAGGAAACCTACACGTCAAAGACTGGGGGCAGTTAAAAATTCTGTGCATCAAAGGTTGGGACCAATGAAATCAGACACTGTAGGAACTAGCGAGTTAAGTAACACTGGAAAACTACGAAGCCTAGTTCCATCTCGCATGATGCGGACCGAAGATATCAAGGTGTCATACGGTGAAACCCTCAAGGTCAAAAGGGTGACGATAATCCACACAAGAGTCCAAGATAATATTGAGGATGAAAATGAAAGTGTTGAATCATCATGCCACATCACCCTTAAGGATTGTGAGGTCATTGAAGAAGAGGATGCTGAAGTAGCACCCCCTGAATTTGAAGAAGGGGTAAATGCCACCATTGATGAATTAAAAGAGGTTAATCTTGGTGATTCAAATGATCCCCGACCCACGTACATAAGTGCTTTTTTAAGTGCCGATGAAGAGATTGCTTACATTGCCCTGTTAAAGGATTTCATAGATGTGTTTGCTTGGACATACAAAGAAATGCCTGGCCTCAATCCCAAGATAGCAGTGCACCAACTCTCGATAAAGAATGGAGCTCGTCCCGTCAAGCAAGCTCAACGGCGATTTCGTCCTCAGTTGATTTTGCCAATCGAAGTGGAAGTGAATAAGCTAATTGAAGCAGGTTTCATCCGTGAAGTCAAATACCCTACTTGGATTTCTAACATAGTCCCGGTAAGAAAGAAGAATGGACAAATTCGAGTGTGCGTAGATTTTAGAGACCTAAATTACGCATGCCCCAAGGATGACTTCCCGCTGCCCATACCGGAACTCATGATTGACGCCACTACAGGCCATGAAGCGCTATCTTTCATGGACGGGTCCTCAGGATACAATCAAATTCGCATGGATCCAAAGAAGAACTAACGGCTTTCCGCACTCCAAAAGGGATATATTGTTATAAAGTAATGCCGTTTGGTCTCAAGAATGCTGGCACCACCTATCAAAGAGCAATGCAAAAGATATTTGACGACATTCTTCACAAGAACGTCGAATGCTATGTTGATGACTTGGTGGTAAAATCAAGGAGGCAAACAGACCACTTGCAAGACTTGAGGGAGGTCTTTGAGCGATTAAGAAAGTACCAACTGAGGATGAACCCTTTGAAGTGCGCATTTGGAGTTAGCTCTGGAAAGTTTCTGGGCTTTATTGTTCGACAACAAGGAATAGAAATCGAGCAAGCCAAAATTGACGCGATTATGAAGATGCCTGAGCCAAAAAACATACATGAGCTTAGAAGCTTGCAAGGGAAGATAGCTTACCTCCGGAGATTCATATCCAACCTTGCAGGAAGGTGTCAACCATTTAGTCACCTCATGAGAAAAGATGTTCCATTTAATTGGGATCATGCTTGTAGGAATGCATTCGAATGCATCAAGTCATACCTTATGAAGCCGCCAGTGTTAGGAGCTCCGATACCAGGACGCCCTTTGATGCTATACATAGCTGCACAAGAGCGTTCCATGGGAGCATTGTTGGCTCAAGAAAACGACAATGGGAAAGAGAATGCACTTTACTATTTGAGCAGAACAATGACGCCAAATGAGATAAAATATTCCCCCATCGAAAAGCTTTGTTTGGCTCTCGTCTTCGTAATCCAAAAATTGAAGCATTACTTCCAAGTCCACACAATTCATCTTGTTTCAAGAACTAATCCATTGAAGTATGTTATGTCAAAGCCGGTGCTCTCAGATAGGCTTGCCAGATGGTATTTGCAGATTCAGCAATTCGAAATCATATACGTGCCGCAAAAAGCAGTCAAAGGGCAAGTCTTAGCTGACTTCCTAGCTGATCATCCGATACCTGCGGAATGGGAGTTAACGGAAGATTTTCCTGACGAAGACGTTATGACAATCGAAGTAATTCCTCCATGGAAAATGTACTTCGACGGAGCCTCACGTAAGCAGGAGCTGGAGTTGTGTTTCTCTCGCCCAATGGGGAAGTTCTGCCATACTCATTCACTTTGACCCAAAATTGCTCAAATAATGTTGCAGAATATCAGGCGTTGATTCTCGAATTAGAGATGGCGGTCGATGCAAAGATATTACATCTCAACATCTATGGAGACTCTAAACTAGTGGTCAACCAAGTGCTAGGGGATTATGATGTCAAGAAACCTGAACTAGCCCCATATGTTTGCTATGCTAGAAAATTGATCGGATGGTTAGAGGACGTGTCAATCGAACATGTTCCACGAGGAAATAATGGTCGAGCCGACGCTCTAGCAAAACTTGCTTCCACTCTTGTGATGCCTGACAAGAGAGTCCATATCCCGGTTTGTCAGAATTGGATCGTTCCACCTATACTTGAGGATCGTGAATGTGGTGAAGAAAACAATGTCGTGGAGGTCTATGAGATCGAGAAAGAAGACTGGCGGCAACCTCTAGTTGATTACTTGAAATACGGCAAGTTGCCCCATGAACTACGCCATAGAGCAGAAATTAGACGTCGAGCAGCTCGCTTCATATACTACAATGACACCCTCTATAGACGCTCATTCAATGAGGTATTTTTGCGATGTCTCGGCGATGAAGAAGCTGTGCAAGCAATGGAGGAAGCACACTCTGGCGTTTGTGGTGCTCACCAGTCGGGTCCGAAATTGCACTTTCGAATCAAGAGGATGGGATACTATTGGCCCACCATGGTCCGAGACTGCATGGAATATGCACAAAGATGTCAACCTTGCCAATTTCATGCTAATTTCATCCATCAACCACCTGAGCCGCTACACCCAACTGTCGCCTCATGGCCATTTGATGCCTGGGGGTTAGATGTGGTTGGCCCAATGACGAAATCTTCCGGAGGTCATTTGTACATCCTGGCAGCAACCGAATATTTCTCTGAATGGGCAGAAGCAATACCACTTAAAGAAGTAAAGAAAGAGAACGTTGTTGACTTCATACGTTCCAACATTATCTTTCGGCACGGCGTTCCACGCTACATAATCACCGACAATGGAAAGCCATTCTGCAACACCGTGATTGATAAGTTGTGCCAACAATTCGAATTCAGGCAGAGGAAGTCTTCAATGTACTATGCGGTAGCCAATGGCCTCGCAGAAGCCTTCAATAAAACATTATGCAACTTGTTGAAGAAAGTGGTAGCAAAGTCGAAAAGGGACTGGCACGAGAGAATCGGAGAAGCATTGTGGGCTTATATATAGGACGACACATCGAACTCCTACCCAGGCCACCCCTTACGCACTGGTTTATGGAGTAGAGGTTGTCCTTCCCCTGGAACGACAAATTCCATCCCTAAGGATCGCAATCCAAGAAGGGCTCACTGAGGAAGAAAATGCTCGCCTACGACTGGAAGAGTTAAATCACTGGATGAGAAAAGGCTGGAAGCCCAACAAAGACTCGAATGCTATCAAGCTCGCATCTCTAGAGCATTCAACAAAAGAGTTCGTCCTCGCTCTTTCCAAGTGGGAGATCTTGTTCTCGCTGTAAGAAGACCGATCATCATGACCCACAAGACTGGGAATAAGTTCACATCAAAGTGGGACGGGCCATACGTCATCAAAGAAGCATACAGAAACGGCTCGTACAAACTTAGAGCTGATGATGGATTGAGAATTGGTCCCATCAACGGGAAATTCTTAAAGCGATACTACCCGTAAAAAGAGGAAGAAACCAAAAAAAAAAACAAAAAAAAAAACAAAAACAAAAAAACAAAAAACAAAAAAAAAAAGAAAAGAAAAGAAAAAAAAATGCAGAAGCCCTCAAAACAAAGCAGGGGTGCTTAGATTAGTACGCTCCTGACCCGCATGAGCATAAACTGTGTACGGTGACCACCAATGGTAGTACATGTGGCTAAACTGTTAACTAACCCCCACTAAAGGCATTTTATAGTGGTTAAACTTCAAATACCTCACCTAGTCTAAGGTGGTTAAGCAATAGATACTCCTGGCCCGCACGAGTATAAACTGTGCACGGCACCCCCCCCCCCCCTCCAAAGTCATCCTTGAACTATGTTTTGACTTGATCATCTTTCAGAGGTACGTAGGCAGCTTAGTTCATTCTAAGTCCAGTCATAAGTATCAGAGATATATGTTCATCCAAGACAATATGATACTCAACACGAAAAGCATGCAAAAGTGATATGGAAAAAGGAAGATAATCTTTATCATTCATCACAAAAGATAGCAACATATGTTACAAGAAGGAAAACAAAACAAGATAGTAAAATGACAATCCTAAAAGGCTTCAAAGTCTTCAGCTCGTCATAAGCAGTCTCCAACTCTACCCTCAGAATATCCAGCTTCTTTTTGGCTTCATCAATCGGTGTAACGGTGTTGTTCAACTCAACAGCTTCTTGTTCAATCTTGGTGACATCTGCTTTTGCGGCTTGAAGAGACTCCGTCTTAAGCTTAAGCGAGGCCTCAAGATCCTTCACCCTTTTAACCAAGGATTTAAGTTTCTTCTTAGCGGTTCGGACACTAATAGATTCATCAACCACCTTTGTTTTAGCTTCCTCGAGACGAGCATCAAATTCAGCGACTCGTTGGGCAAGTGATTCATCGGAAGGCATATCAGCGATGGCAGATTTCGCAGTGTCAAACATGACGGCTTTCTCAAACAAAGAATTGAACAAAGCCCTCAAAGAAGGAACATCAACAGACTTGAATCGCTCCAATCGTTCAAACACAATCAGGACCTCATCTTTAAGGCTTGACACCATGTCTAGAGGAGTCTCGACGATCCTGGTAGTAAGCTCACGCCACAAAAGGTCAAGACATTGCTTCTCCCATTTGTCCACAAATCTTTCACCATGGAAGGTGGAAACAACAGGATGGCAAGGAGCTACAGGTAAAGGAGTAGCAGAACGAGGAGACCCTTCCCGACTCTCTATCATAGTGGGTGTGGTCTTGATGGGAGGTGCAACCTGAGAAGAAACGAGTATCTCCTGATCCAATACCATTTGGGATTCATGAACGACACCGACATAGTTCGGAATGTCATTCTCCAGCTGCCACAAAGAAAGACAATATATTAGCAAGTCAAAAACTTGTTATGAAGGGAATCACGGGAACAAAAACATTTGAAGTCATTACCTCCCGAACAAAATCCACCAAATCTTGCCGAACATTCGAAGCATCTCCACATGTTTCAACGTCCACTGGTTTGGAGGCTCCTTCTCCTCGTTGCCTTTTCCAATGACGATCGGAATTGTTGCAACTTGCGCTCTCATCAACGTTGGAGGAAGTGTTCTTCTTAGCTAATAAGAGGATGACGATGTCAAAATAAGAAGAAGTAAACAAAGGAGCGAAGAAGACGGATATAGAATAAACCTTTGGCGACTTCAGGAACATTGGTAGGCACGTCTTGTTGAGCATACTCAATGGCTCTCTTCTTAGGAATCAACCGCTCAATATTCCTCTCGAGATGGTCTCCTCCACACTCTATCCACCAATGCAAGAAACCACTAGTGTAATCTTTCTTCACAGTGAGAGAGACCCCGGAAAACAACGCTTCATCAAAGGATAGAGAGCATGTGGACATTCTCCAAAAGGATAAACCCTCACGCAAGGTGGCACTATGGAATTCTGTGGCAAGAACGTCAGGAACGTCTTGGTAGAACCCAAATTGGCGACTAAACCGATGGGGAGAATATGCCTCAGTAAGGAAACATTCACCATCTCGCAAGGTAAGGAACGAAGATCAGATGTTTGCAAAATACTCACGCTCAGTGACCGAGGCATTCTTATTGTCGATGAATCTATAGTTGTGCTTTGAACAGGTAAAACAGTTCCAGTTGACAGAAGAGCCTTTGTGGATTCTGGTACGAGCCTCTCTAGGAGTAAAAGGCTTCGCACTGCCTTCACCAGAAAAATTCACCATGGCGGGACTGAGGACCGTTCGAAACACACGATGGTGTGTGTTGAAATATTGGGCCACCCAACTATGAACGAAGTGGATCGGAAGTGGGCAACTTGAATGAGACGGTTGCGAAGACCTTGCAATGTGATTGAGACCTCTGTAGATCGATGCTAGTACCGGGATTGCCAAACTCACGGATTCCCCCATCGCCATCTTGAAAGTGCTCGGCCGTATCATACCAACGTCTTTGACCGGAAGAACAAATGCGCATAACCAGCACGATAGATATGCAGCCAAATACGTCTCCATCTTGTGCCCATGAGGAATGTTCAACTTGACAAATAATGCTAAGTCTGTAGAACTCCAATCGTCGTGAGGTCCGAAGTCACCTAGTGGATTGAGGGTGGAAACAGGAGCAGTCCGACTCCTTCCTCTGCGTGGAGGGGGCTTGGAATACTTCACCTCCCTACTACGTACACCAAAAACAGATCCATCTCTCAAGAGTAACAGGAGCATCACGTCGTTCGCCTTCATTCGTTTTCAACAGGTGGAATGCATGGTAGAGATATCGGCACGAATGTGGAACGAACACATCTCCCTTTACATCTTTTCCAGTAATTTCCAGAACATCAGGATTCACCTCGTCATATATAGTACCCAAGACAGGTAGCCCAGCAAGTTGCGACAGATCCCACAAAGTGATGGAAATCTCCCCGGACGACACATGGAGTGTGTTTGTCGATGGACACCAAGCCTCATAGAAGGATTTCATAATGTTGGAGTCGAAGTCATATGTAAAGAGCGAAGCGTTAACGGCTTGGTAAACCTTTGCAGAATTTAGCGCACTCTTGCAGCGGCTCAGAACATCCTCAGTCCATTCCCAATAACGGTGGAGATAGTGGAATTCCCCATCAATGCAAAAGGCGTCATTGCTCCAAGTTGCCTTCCCCTCCAGAATATTGCGACCCAAAGTTTGGAATAGCTTGGTACTTTGCGAATGTTTGTGCATGCTTAGGAGGACGTGTGGGTTCAAGAGTCTGCCCGACGAATCAACATGTTGTCTCGTCCAGTTCTTCATACGCATTGAATTCACCAATCTTGGCCACTCCTGTGCATAATATCCGATTAAAGGTGTACCAACCGGCACCTTTGTAGACTTCTTCGAGGACTCGCCTTCTTCATTAGATATGGCCAAATACTCCTTATGGGTAGCAGATACAGTCAATTTTCGGAAGAACACCATTCTCAATTTCCTGCAAGTAACACGAGGGAATTAAAAGATTGAAGATGGGAAAAAAAAATGATATAAAGGGATAAAATCCCTAAAATTGCCATTCTTCCTCAAAATCCCCAAATCCATCATCTTCACACTTCTTCTCCAGCCCCTTCTCCTCCCAAACCTGCTCTCCCACGCCGCCCCTGCTTCTCTTCTTCCTCCATCACGCCTTCACTCTCCCCGCTGCTGCACTCCACCACAGCTCCTCCCTCAAACCACCACAACTCCAGTTCGCCTCCCCTGCTCCTCTCCACTCCAGCCACGCCGCTCCTTCTCTCCTCTTCTCTCCTTGTTGCTGCCTCCTCCGTCGTCACTCTCCTCGCCGCTGCCTCCTCCACCACCGCGCCTCCATCTTCTTCTTCTACTCGCCCTCCAGTCTGCCTCCTCTGCGCGCCTCCACCACTGCGCCTCCTTTGCGCCGCCTCTCCTCCTCTCTCCAGTCCACCTCCACCGCTCACCTCGCCTCTATCACGTCCTCACTACTCGGATGGCTTTAGGAACAAGGGCAAGATTCAGATCAGAGAAGTTTCTTACCGGAGTTCAATAATTTTTTTTTTTTTTTTTGCTTCTTGCTCACTGCTGATTGCCCGTCCCTCCTTGCTCGTTCTTGTTAACTGACTGCTGAAACTAATAAGGGGAATTGGGGGAGTAATTTTTCAGATGAATGGTAGTAATGTTGCCTCTGTTAGTTGCCATTTCACTGGTATTTATAACGTTAGGAAGCAAGAAAGGAGCAAAGCAGGCGTGAAAGGTGGTTCAGGCTACAGTTCAAATTGTCAGAATTGTAGGCATCAGAAGAAGCATGAAGAAAGTCAAAAAAAAAAAAAATGAAGAAGCAAATTGATTCCATTATAGATGTACTGCAGCATACTCTACTGCCCTCTACTAAAATTGTAATGATTTTAGCTAAATAGGATGAGGCTCATGCTTACCAATTTAAACATTGAAATGATGAAATTTACAAGTTGTCCTAGCTCAAAAATTCAACTCCTCAAGCACAAATGAAGTGATGATAGACGTCTACAATCCCGAACAATTTTTGCACATACAAAATTTGTGTAAGCAAATTTGATCGTGTCGTGACTTATTCACTCCATTTCGCGTTTCCACGACGTCATTCGTGAACCGTCACGAGGGGGCAATTTGTAGACACGCAAAATGTGTCGAATAAATTATTAAAATCATTAAATTTGATTTACCATATTTAATTGGAATTTTACCAAATTCTATTCCAAAATAGTATGGTAAATTAATCGATTTTAATACGCTCCATTTATGGCCTATCAAATTGCGCCACGTACAAAATATGGAGTATTTTCGATTACTTTGCATTAAAAACGATGTGAATACTCAAAAAGTTTAAAGCCGATCAAACGTCGCCACGTTGAAAGTATGATGTCGAAATACATACTTCCAATTAAATCAAGACATGAAGAAGGAGATAATTCGACCAATGGGATCGCGACACATCGTAAATGTGATGCAATTATTCAAGAAAAGGAAAAAGCTTTAAAAAAATGGATTTCCATCCTTACCCCTCTTCAAAAAATGGATTTCCATCCTTACCCCTCTTCCACATCTATAAATAGAGGTCTTCCATCAAATTGGAAAAAGAAGAAGAAGTGAAGAAGTGAAGAAGAGAAGAGCAAGTGCCCACAAATCCTCTCATCCTCTCAAGATCCGGCTTTAAAGTTCGAAGGAGCATTTAAGAAGTTCTTCCGGCAACTGAAGCAAAACCTTCGTTTGATCCAAGAAGAAGTCCTCGCACACTTGGAGAAACGATATTGGAAGATCAACCGCCACAAAGGAAGATCAAAATCCAAAAGTCCTGAAGAAGTCCGAACAGAGTTCTTGAAGTTCTTCATCAAATTCAAGTCAAAAGCAACGTTCGATCCAAGATCAAGCTGAGAAGCCCTTGAAGAAACGTTTCCGAAGGACAAACTCCCTCTATACGAAGATCAAAATCCAAAAGCCATGAAGAAGTCCGAACAAAGTTCTTGAAGTTCTTCATCAAATTCAAGCCAAAAGCGACGTTAGATTCACGATCAAACTGAAAAGCCCTTGAAGAAACGTTTCCCGGAGGCCAAACTTCCTCTACAGAAGATCAAAGGCCAAATTTTGTGACGATCTAGAAGCGTTCTTCGTGGAGTTCATCCATCCTTCAAGAAGTTCGTTATCGTTCGCTTCAAACACCTCCAAGTTCGCGGATTGATTCGAGATTAAGCCAAGAAGCTCCCGAATTATCGTTTCCTCGACCTTGGAGTCATAAAATCCTAAAGCGAAGACTTTGAAGATCCAAGTTCGCCGCATTAGAAGACTAGAATCAGAGGATTGTAATAGAGAATTATACCCGCACTCATCAAATCAATAAAATTTTATTTGTGCAATTTTAGCTGCTACAAAGGTCACCGTGGAAGCAGCTTCGGATGGGGAAGATCTACAGGATGTCACCGTACATGAAGAAACTCTGCTTACTGATCCAATTGTTCCGATGAGGCAGACTCCTGAGCCGGAATCGATTCCGACAGGGGCTGATTTGGTTTCTCCGGATAAAACCACCCATTGCGTCGACCTGAACCGCCTTACGCCAGATAAAGGCGTTGAACCCTCGTCTGCTCAGAATAGTCCCCAAATTTGGGTCGATATCATAAGGGGAAATCGAATGCCTCAGCGAGGTAAAGGAATCAAATATGTTGCGCCTACGATTATTGATGGTGAGATTCAGATTGAGATTAATGATGATGATGTTGAATCAGAACTACAATTCTGGAAAAATACCCTGATTTTCTTTGTGCTAAGAGGAGAATTAACTATGAACGCTGTTAAGCAATTCATGATAAAAAAATTGGCAGTTTGTCCAGTTACCTGAGCTATACTATAATGAGAGGGGTATTTTCTTGTGAGATTTCACTCAATGGACGATAGGAAGGAGGTCCTGAATAGGGAATCGTATTCGATATTTGGCATGCATATTTTCCTGCGTCAATGGACGCAGAATTTCTCTCTAAAAGAGGACTTGCTACGTGTTATGCCGGTGTGGGTTATGTTCCCACAATTACCGCTTCACCTTTGGGGATAAAAGAGCATAGGTAAGATTGCCAGTGCCATTGGAAAGTCGTTATTTACTGATGAATGTACAGCTAAAAAGCTAAGGGTCACTTATGCGAGAGTAATGATTGAAGTTGATGTCACTAAGGAGCTAAAAATCTGTCCCTATTAAGGATAATAAAGGGAGGAAATTTGATCAGCCAATTGAGTACGAGTGGTCTGCACCTTTCTGTGAGAAGTGCCAGCTAATTGGTCATAGCTGTGTGGATCAGGAAACTAGACAAAAGGATATTCAACAGCCTGCATGTCACACCCAGCCACCTACTAGTCGTCAGGTCCGCGCAACTGCGCAACAGGGAATGGGACAAGGACAGGCCCCGTGTCAAGGGCAGATTCCGCGGACTACTCAATGGGTTGCAAGGGGTACTACTACGGGGCATCGGAATGGGAGGCAGCAGCTTAGAACTGGCGGGCAACAATCCAATCCAGCAGCCCCAACCGTGAGCAGACACGAGAAAGGCATATTGATCCAGGAGATAACACTAGGAGTGGAGTAAATGCTACTCGAGCTAAAAATCAAGCACTGGACATCCATACACATAACGGGTTTGAGGTTTTGGGTCATCTGAATGACCAAGACGTCCCTCAAACCCGAAGCCAATGTTAGCATGGAATACAAGGGGGCTAAACAAAGTAGCAAAACATCGAGAGGTTAGCTCCCGCCTCAATTCGCTTAATGTGAATACTGCTGCTTTGCTGGAACCTAGAGTAAAGGAACGGAATGCAAGTAAGATCAGGAAAAGGTTTGGAAATAAATGGTGCTTTTTGGATAATTATGCTAAGCATGAGAATGGGCGTATTTGGATCCTATGGAATGACCAGCAGATCAAAGTTCGGGTCACAAGTATGTCTGATCAATTCATACACTGTGGCATCTATGATAAGGCGGACACTCTCATTCAATGGACTACTTTTGTCTATGCACTGAACACATTGGATCGTCGTAGAGAGCTGTGGACAGATATAGAGCAACTATCTGTGAACTTGACAGGGCCATGGATGGTGATTGGAGATCTAAATAACGTCCTGAGTATGGCTGATTGGGTGGGTGGAAATCAGGTAATGGCGTCTGAATATGTTGACTTGGAAAATATGATGGCAGTTGCGAACTTAGTTGAGAAAGAAACGGAGGGGGATTATTTTACATGGTCAAATAAGCAAGACCATTGTACTATCTACTCTCGTATCGATAGGGCTTTGTGCAACCCCGACTGGTTCATTAAATTTCCTCACCTCCAGATTCATGTACGAGAAGCTGGGGTCTCTGATCACTCACCTCTGCACGTTGAAGCTATTTCCCCAGGACCTCGTAAAGTTCCAAAACAGTTCCGATTTTTGAACTGTGTGGCTGCCCATACGGATTTCTCTAGCACTGTCCACACGGCCTGGCAGCAGGATGTTCGAGGGCAGCCAATGTATATCCTCTAGCGGAAACTCCAACTCTTGCAGCAGCATCTTAAACCGCTTACTAGACAATACATTGGCCTCCCACATAAACTTGAAGAGGCCAGGTCAGCACTTTATTAGGCACAACAGAGTCTGACTAATGATCGCTTCAATGTTCAGCTTATCCATAATGTCAAGGAATGCACGGAGAATGTTATTAAATGGAATGACATGGACGAGATGATCATGGCGCATAAAGCAAAGATCAACTGGCTCCGGATTGGTGGTGGTAACAATGCTTTCTTCCATGCAACGGTGAAGGGAAAGAATCGAAAGGTGATTATCGCAAAGCTTGTTTCGCAATCAGGTATAACTTTAACTTCACCACAGGAGCTGGAGCACGAGATTTTGAGTTTTTATACCAGCTTAGTCGGAAATGCCTCACCACATCTTCATGGAGTTGACATCGAGGCATTAAGGCTTGGTCGGTAGCTGAGTAGAGATGATCGACTTGAACTAATAAAACCGGTAAGGGAGAAAGAAATCTGGGAAGCACTCCGGGATATTGGTGATAATAAAGCACCGGGGATTGATGGATATAATGCGAAGTTCTTTAAAGCTGCGTGGAGTATCGTGAAGGATGACGTTGTCCAAGCTGTATTGGATTTTTTCAATTCAGGAAGCCTCTATGCGGTAGCAAATTGCACCCTCGTCACGCTTATTCCGAAATCTGCTGGCGCATGTACGATGAAGGATCTGAGACCTATCTCCTGCTGCACTACTGTGTATAAGATTATCTCTAAAATCCTTACGAAAAGGTTAAGCAAAGTGATCAACTCCGTTGACGATGAAAGTCAATCTGCATTCTTGCCTGGTAAGGTTATCCATGACAATATTTTGCTTGCAAGTGAATTAGTCCGGGACTATGACAGGAAAGGCATCTCGCCTCGTTGTATGATACAGATAGACCTCCAGAAAGCTTTTGATACAGTCGAATGGGTTTATCTTCAAACCATCCTTGAGGAGATGAGTTTCCCATCACAGTTTGTTTTCTGGATCATGAGATGTGTCACGACAGTCTCTTATCGCTATGCCATTAATGGAGTTCCTTCCAAATTATTAAAAGCTAAGCGTGGCCTTCATCAGGGAGATCCCGTCTCGCCTCTTCTGTTTGTTATCATGATGGAGTACCTGCACAGAGTTTTGGGAAAGTTGAAGCGAAATCCTGACTTCAACTACCATGCTCGATGTATCACTAACCTTTGTTTTGCCGATGATCTCCTGATGTTCGTTCGTGGCGATGTCTGCTCCGTTGAGCTCCTCATGGAGTAATTCCATACCTTCTCCCGCTCCACAGGACTGTCAGCTAACCCACAAAAGTGCCAAGTTTTCTTTGGAGGAGTTGGAGTAGCCGAGAGATCACAGATCCTTCGTTTGACAGGTTTTGCGGAGGGCAAACTACCTATAAAGTATCTTGGTGTCCCACTTTCAACTCGCAAGTTGACAGTGCGCAACTGCCAACCACTCATCGACCGCATCACAGATAGAACCCGACATTGGACCTCCAAGCTACTTAGTTATGCGGGCAAGTTACAGCTTATCCAGAGTGTCCTACATGCCATGACGAGCTACTGGCTACAGGTTTTCCCTATGCCTTCCACGGTGCTAAAGCATATTGAAGCCATTTGTCGATCTTTTCTTTGGAGTGGAACTGATGAAGTTACTCGAAAATAGCCGATCGCATGGGCAAAGCTTTGTGATGAGAAGAATGCGGGAGGCCTGAACTTAACATCGCTTGCCGACTGGAACAAATGTACCATTGCAACGTTGTTATGGAATGTGTGTTGCAATGCGGATAAGCTATGGGTTAAGTGGATACACTGCTACTACATTAAAAATCGAGAGGTGATGGATGTTCGATTATCTGAGAATTGCTCTTGGATACTTAAGGCAATGATGAAAGCTCGATCCATGGTGAGAAATACACACACTTGGTCGATAGCGTTGAATTCGCAAAGATTTCCCACCCGGGCTTTATATAAAGAATTGCGGGGTGTCAGACAAGAAGTAAAGTGGAAGAAATTCTGGTTTGGAAATAAAGCTAGGCCTAGGGCTCTTTTCTGTACTTGGATGGCTCTGAACGAACGCCTAGCAACGAAGGACCAAATTAGTCGATGGAATCCGGCTGTCGACCCGAGCTGTCTGTTCTGCGTGCATGCCGAGACACATCAGCACCTGTTCTTTGAATGCGCCTACACCTGCAACATTTGCGTCATGTGATTGAATGGCTGAAAATCGACCGTTCTCCGCTTGGCTGGAATGCAGAACTGGATTTGATGAGTCATCGTTTTGGAGGGAGAGTTGGAAAGCGAAGTTACTTAAGAGTGCATTTGCGGAAATTATATACGCACTATGGATCGAGAGGAATGCTGTTTGTTTCCAGCAAAGGACTGCCGATCTTCATCTTGGGGATAAAATTATTGACATATTGATCAACAGAGCTTGGGTAGACCCTAGTTTACGTGCGCATTGCGCAAAATTGATGTTAGGATAGTATAACATCTATACTTTAGAACTATTTTAGTCCTTTTGATTCTTTTGGTTGTTTTGATATTGCCTGGATCTTCGGATCGGCTTGTACCTATTGGTTTTGGAGAGAAATAAAGTTTAATTTCAATTCCAAAAAAAAAAAAAAAAGAGTCATATCGAATCGAACATAACTTGACATTAAGTAGAAAATGTAATAGCATATTTCGACCTCCACGTACTCTAATACCTAATCGATCGAGCCGAGTGAGATTCCATTGATCACATAACATAACATCAGTGCAGTGAGTATGACCAGTCAAATTAAATAGACAAGTTTTACTGTAGCGGATCTGAAAGGGTTAATTAGTTACCCGCATTCACATTCACAAGATTCGTTTTTGAAACTTCTTACCTGTGAATATGGCCCATCACAATGTTGACGAATCAATATGAGGGGACATGGGCCACAACAATATATGGGCAAACGATTTGCCTTTGTAATTGTATCTATCGACCCTGCAAATTGAAGGTGACGACTCGAAATCTCATCAGTTAGCCCCCCACTATTTTTCTTGGCCTAGGCTGGCCAGATACCATTATCACATGCCTCTTCTTACACCCATTTTCTTGCTGTCCTTTCTTTTGAATTTTCTTTTCATCCCTTAATACACGGTTTCATCAGCGACACAAAAACTTACGATTTTATCAACGTCTCAAATTCATATTTGAGTCGTGTGAATGCAACGCACAGTGTTGGTGTTGAAGAATCTATATGAAGGACGAAGGAAAGCGTGAAATTCACATGGCTGCATAAGAATCGAGACAATATTTGAGAAACGGGGACGAATTAGGAATCAAGATTCAGTTTAGTACATAGGAAGTGCCATTGCGCGTGTGCACCAATACGAGAGCAGAAGAATTTAGACAGAGTCAAGTCGCACGTGAACGATTGAAAAACAGGAAGAGAAGGGAGATGGGTATGTGAACTAAGCACAAGCGATTGAGAGTCTATTCTAATCTGCAATGTTACGACTCAAGATTTCATGATGGTTGGACTGGAGAGTTAGCTATCAAAAGGATAATATTATTTAACCGAATTAATCACGCGTAGCATATAAAAGTGAGACATTACCTAATCACGACATATTACATCACATTTCCACCGAAAAAGTGTATTCGAGTGATTAAAAGTTTGAGTTCTAGCCGAGTCTTCTAATTCTTCATAGTTCATAGTATTCTTTATGAACCGAGCTTTAGTAGAGAGGTCTCTGTCTGTTTTTTCCTTTTCCTTAACACGTACAAGCTTTCTTCGCAAAAAATAGATAATTAACGATTGTGCTATTCGATCACTTTCTCATTTCCTATTTGTGACTGACTTTGAGTCACTTGTAACAAGTGGATTAAATCCTATCCACTCTGTAATTTGTCGGCTAGCATAAATCTTGACATCTAAAAACACCAATCACTTTATGCTACGTACCAAACTACACCTTTAAAAATATATAATGACCCGGCCACAAATCATTTCGACCCTTTAAACCGGCACGGTTACTTCTGAATTATCCTCCGTATATATGATGGTCCCACTATACGAGAACATATGATTTGATTCTCGAAAATAAATATGCGTACGAAAAAAAAAACACTAAAACTAATTACTTTGTCAGCTCAAAAAATAATTAATTTGTCAGCTTTTGGCGACAAACGGGAAATTAATTGCAAACCAATTAACTGCAACCGCCGTAAAGATAAGGAAAACTAGACTAACTAGTTACATACGACAAAATTAATGTCGCTAATTAGTTAACATGTAGGTAGCCGACGCATCTTGTTTCATCAAAATTTAGAAACCAATAAAATCGTTTCCTTCTAAATCACATGACAAGATTTCATTAAAATATTAAAGAAGCATCGTCAAATCAAAATAACAAGTGAACGAGTAAGACAAATATATTACTAGAAATTAAGGCAAAATAGGGAACATTTTTAATTTAATGAAATCCGTTATAGAGGGCCAAAGAAGAAGATAAGAGAGCAGAAATTATATGAAGAGGAAAATTTTACGCCTTATGTTTCACTGAGAAGGAATGACTTATAATGAAACGGAGAGGGTTATTTCATCAATTAGACAAATGATATTTCAGATAGTACATTTTTCGTGCAAGATGGTTTATTGGTATCCAATTGATTAATTATGTGTTAAACTTAATTGTGAGATGTAGGAAAAGATAGCTCTCTGATAATGATATAACTTGGTTTGTGACCATTCTCAGCTGATCATTGACTACAGAGTGTTTTAGATTTGACAAAGATTTTGATATGGCATAAGTTGTAATTACGTGTACGAATCATGGAGTATCATCAATTATGTGTTTGAGCAAATGAACTATGGGATCTTAAGGGCAGATATTCGTATATTATTTTTCATTACTGGAATTATATGTTGTGGAAAGGTTGGTAGTTGTATTATATATGAATCTTAGTAGTGATCATTTTTAATTCAAAAGTTGGGCCAATCACTATATACACTATCATTCACAATGATGACGACTTATAATTCACAAATTCTAGTTAGTAATTTTAACATGTAACTATGTAGTTATTCTATTAAAATGTATATATTGTTCATAAAATGAAACTTTTATTTATGAATAAAATCAATATTCTTAACTAAATACTATAAATTTTCATTAATAATCCTCAAATATTTACTCGTCTATTTTATTAAGACAATATTCCAAAACACTTAGGTTGTTTGGCCAAGAACTAAAGTTCAAAAAATAGAATTAAAAATATCAAAATTTTTACTAATTCAAAGTTTTAATTTTATACCAATCAATCACTAAATAAATTTATATTCTATGTAACTATAACGATTATAACACCAGCCTACCTACCTACTCTACCTTCCCTTTAGTGGACTAAAGAAAAATATTCACTTTTAGATAAATTACTAAGTAATTCATCCCGGGTGTTTTGGCATGAATTTAAAACTTATATTCATTTTCTTTATAAATACTCTAGAATACCATATAAAGATATGAGTAAGTCTCCTGAAATACGATTTTATGAAGAGACGGACAAATATTACAGTTATATTCAAAAACATTATACGTTTTATTAATAATATCGACGATATACATATACATAAAAAATGATATAAAATGTTCACTCATAAAACATTACTGATATTGTTCAAAACATTATACGTATACTTAAGAACATCGATCCGTCTCTCAGGTTTCTCACTAATACACGTCTCTTCCAAGACTTTGTATCTTTATATAAGTATTAAAAGTGATTTATAGTATAAAAAACACAATGAATTTTTACTAACATCAGTTCAATAATAAAACATCAATTTTAGCTATATAAATCTTTAACTCTATACCAAACAACATTTTCATATGCATTTGTTATAATTATGTTATAACTATGTTATAACTTATTGTTCTAATGATATCTGATTCATCCATACTAATAATGCAAGAAAAGAAGAAAACATTAAACTCCACAACCTCCCAAATGAATGATGGCAAGTGCGAATTTTAGTATAAAGTTACAAAAAAAACCTCCATCAACCCCACAAACAAAGACACCAAAACTCACACCACAAACAACCCCTTCATCACTACTCCAACCATACCAATCCAACTATGGGTGGCGGCGATATAATCCACAGGCGGTCATCCTACTTCTCCGGCTGTATGTCACCGTCATGCGTAGCCGTGCACGAAGAATACTCACGTATCAACGTGTCGCGCCATGAGAAAATCCACCACCGGAGCCGGAAGCTGAGGAAGCTCATACGCAAGGTAGTGAACGAGAGCAAGAGCATTTACGGCGCGCCAACGAAGCCGATCACGTTCCAGTACGACGCCGTTAGCTACTCTCAGAACTTCGACGATGGGTGCCACGGTGATGAGGATGATGAGTACTACGTGCGGTGTCACCAAGTTTTTGAAGATTCCAAGTGGAGGAGACATCACGTTGTTGTACACACTAAGTGAATTTTTGTTACTTGTGCTACTAGTTATTGACATTGTCCGTATTGGTATGATGACCAATCCGTTAAGCGTTCAGGTAACAAAATTTATTTCAAAAATAAACTCATTGAGAAAGTGATAAACAGAGTGGTTGTTGTACATACTAAATGTATCTTCATTTTTCTTCATTGTGATACTACTAGTTACTGGGATTGCCCGACGGGGATTATGAATCTGAATGCGTGTAGAATGATTTATCATTATGTTTTTTAAACGAACAAAAATGCAATCAAGCAACATCTGTTTATTAAAGTGATAAAGCCATAAAGGGCTCAACTTTGAGTTTGATTCTTGTTGGTGAAAATTACATTATTGAAAGAGGTCCAGCTTTAAGGGCCTGATAAATGATAATCTTAGTTTCCCAAAATGTGTAATAAAACCAATTCATAATTAACATAAAATTGGTTTGGTCGCTCATACGTATTAGTTGTGGAATTTTACACAAATTAAGTGAAAGAAAAGGGAAGATTTAGTGGACTAATCAAAAGAACTTATAGGAGTGGTGTAGCAAGGAAGCACGTTTTGGTTACTAGAGAAACCAAAACAAAAATATTTATGTGGAGGAGGCGAGTGTCAGATCATGGTCAACACGTTTCTTAACAAATTATGGTACTGTCATTTCTAAAGCCACCTGTTTCTTAAACGTCAATCTCATATCCGCACCTACTAGTCATAAATGATGTGAAACTTATACAGATCTTATATAACCTTTTGGGATAATTTGGTTAGTAGTGGATGAATCGGGGGAGCGAGACCAGCATCAAAATTGAAAACAACTTGATACTACATTTTTTCTAAATGCTAAAATTCTCAGGAAAAATAATAATTTGTTTCTATATACCAAATTCTAACTTTTCTTTATACATGGCAAAAAATAAATATCTGTAATCCATAACCATATGGTCCTATCTCGACAAAAGCAAACAGCTATCCAAGAATAAAATTTGAAAACGAGGAGGCCAAACAATTTTATTCATAAAAGCCAAAGACTTTTCTGCGATCCATTGTATTTATAAGCTACTGTCTGATCAGACATTGTATTCTTCTTCTTAATAAAATTGGATCATATTACGTGGCTATACGTCTGATGACTATATTACTTAACTTCTCTTAATACAAATCAGACATTCGTATTTCTAATCTGATTGATTATAACGTTTTATTTAAAACACCAAACAACAGAGTGCTTTTTCAGCTTGGATGTAAAATTGGTCTATGGCACCAATTTTCCCCAAGAATAATGTAAGCGTACCACCGATGATAGTTGAAAATGAAATGAGTGATGATAAATAAAGCACAATGGGCCTGATTTGGGACCAAGCAATACTAGTTCAAGTGTTCAACTTGCTCACAGTTACAGAACTAAAGCTAAAATTTATTTCATGAAAGTTACAACAGGACGGAAACAAGAGAATCCAACCATACGCGGAGATAGTGAATAAGCTGAACTACATAAATACAACGTTTTCATGAATATATGTATCGGGGCAGTGTAATTTCTATGAGCCGACAGGTTTGCCATTTAACTTGGGGAAAGGGTCTTGTTTGCTCAGAACCACCACTTTGCTCTTGTGAGCAAAATACCCTTTCATAAGATTCTTGAATATTAGAATAGACATTATGCATTCCACCTGCAAATGGAAGAATATACCAAACGGAACTCAGAGCCTTTATAGGGGATAGAAATGGAGCTTATTGCGGGTTAGAAGCAGGGGAATATTGGGAAACGAAGATTACCTCATCAACATCCATGTCCATCTCCAGCCACTTGAGAGATTTCACAATAACATCCAACTTGATCTGGTGGGCTTTATTTGGATCCTTTAGCTTCTGAATCATGTAGCTGCAATAAGGCCAAGTTGGCTATGAATTACGGAGCTAGATTAAGATGATGTAACTGGATAAAAGATTAGCTCCGCCGGCTTACATTTTCTTAACTAGTCGTTGATATACTTGGAGTTCTAGCTTCTCTAGAACTAGGTATACGCCGGATCTTAAGAACCTTCATTGAAGAATGGGTCACATGTTAGATGCAATTAAGACAGTTGAGAAGTGTCTACAAGTGAAAGATTCTCACCTGTCTTCATGTTGCTGAAGGGCATGCCTTAAAAGTCGAAGATCGCCTCTTTTAAGAGCAAGCCGCACATCACTATACTGGACAAAAAGATAAAAGGCAACAATATATTCAGCAGCAACAGAGGATGAGATGTAAATTGCACAAGTACCGCACACACAATATGAAAGTCTCTGCACGACACACAAACAAACGGGGAAAGAAACACAGACAAAAGAGGAATATAAGACAGAATCTTGGCTCTCATCTATTGTGCAGCCTTCCAATCTTAACATTTACCCTTCCAAATTCTGCTCAGAACTGGAAGATACATAAGCGATCTTTTGTTTTGTTTATCAGTGATGAAGTTTGATGGGTGAAATAGTTTCACCCTTCCAAAACTCTTCAAGTAGGATAAGACAACTTATTTTACAAAACTTGTAAACCTAGTGGATAGTGGAGGAGAGCAAATGAAGTACTTCGTTCAGAAGCATACCTAGAAGATAATGGGAGAGCAAATGAAAAATAGTCCAGAGAATTCAGATTCAAAATCAGGCAAGCGTGTTGCAGTGTTGCCTCAAAGGATGCAGATAATACTACACTCCACATATTGCTTCCTTTGAAACCAAATATCAGTTTGGATTAGGCTACAAATGTACAGTATTTGGAGTAAAATTGTAACTAATTATTCGGAGAGACGAACATATGGTCATATGGAGAGTCCAAGAAAAGACTCAAATCTAAAATTATACCATCTCATCATTGAGAAGCTGTTCCAGGAGTTTTTCTTTTTTTGGGGACTATTCTGGCAATGAAGAGTTTGCTCTGGTTATTTGGTCATCACAGAAATCCAGATAACATTCCTCCTTGTCCAGACTCGCCTAGTATAAATCCACAATCTAGTACCCAGCTATAAGGAATATTTCCCACTCCAACGACTATTTGCATATAGAACTGTCAGAAGATTGTGATTTTGCAAGGCTTAAAAAGGCTGTATCTTATTGCTTGAGCCAACTCAAGCCTATGTAAAGTAATAAATCATACATTGATAGACATGGCTGAGACAACCAATGGAAACTTAAGAAACAAAGAGAATCTCCATTCTGACAAGATTAAAACTGTTTTCTGTATGTGTCATCTATCATGCATTTAATTTCAAACATATCTGGAACAGAATCAGTTTGCATGCATATCATACCTCATTTAAGTTAAACTTCTCGAGGAGTTCAGTTGCTGGCAAGATGCCAATTGAGAGCTTTACAGGTATCAGATATTTAAGTATCATCCTGATAGAAAAGAAGATGAAAAAAACAAGAAGAAGATCAGTAACACCATCTGCAAACATCAAGAATAGGACGCACAAGGGCGTCTTGAGTCAGGACTCAGGACTCTATGGATAATTTGGCAGGGTGAACCCAATATTATGCATCAACAGTGCTCAGGACACAACTTTGGTCCACATTCATGATGGTGAAGAGGAATCAAAAGGAAAAGAAAAAAACATGTGAAAGCAAACCTTATGTTTGATTCTTTCTGTGAATCACAATGTGTTAATGCATATGATAACTTGTGATCAGCAGCTGGAAAGTTTTCATTGTAAACCTCCAGACGGCCAGTGTAGTACATGTATGTCACCTTATCCCTGACAGGGAACTCCTCGAAGTCAAATATTCTAGCAGTTTCAATACTTCTAATCACACTGCGACATAGGTTGACAGTCCCAAGCTTGAAATAAATTTTGAACAGTTGGCATGTCACATATAAAGCTCCCACACGTTTTGGTCCTTTACCAGCAAGAACTCCAAATACTTTCATCAGGTAAGAACCAGCACCTTTCAGTTTCTCTGGGCTTTTTCCTTTGGAAGCCAACTCTATATCAGCCTTCAGGTAGATAACAAAATGACTTTGGGTGAGCGTAATGCATGCTAAGATTAAAGGGACTTTAAGAGCGCAGAACACTGATGAATTTTTCAATTTCTTACCCTCTCAGCTAGAATCCTAACTTCGTATGCAACAACATATAATGCTTCCAGAGCCCATGCCGATTCCCAATTTCGGAATTCCTGGATAAAAGCACTGTATTTCTATCATTACGAAATAGATTATCATGCAGAAAGTCAAGTCATGAACCAAATCTGGTCAAGATTAACATACTTTGATGCTTTTTCAAAGGCCACGTATGATTCAGCCAAATTTCTTTGCCGGTAACTCCGCAGGGCACGAAATATAGGAGCTACAATGTCCCCATATTGAGAGAACTTCTCTGATTGTGTAATAACTCTGTTAGCATCCTGTAATCACAAGTATGAAATTGAGATATCCATTCTTGCAAATTATTAGAAACACAAAATCATGCAACCCGAGAATCTAAACTAAGAGCACACTCTTCATTATCTTTAATCTACATAGAGGGATTACAAGTTGACTATGACAATTGACAGATGTAAGAAACTCAAGTGCAATGGCTAAGCAATAACACATCAAAAGGTGCCGTTGAACAAATTACTATATCTTCTCCTGAAGCATTCACATTTCCATATAAACTTTAACATCCAATCAATACATTCGCATTTATAGATAATTCATTCAATCATCATTGCTCCTCAGCTACATTGTTTTGATGTTTGAAAAATGGCACAGCATAGGCAAAGAGGTCACAAGATCCCTACACATAGTCTGACACAAAAAGTTCATGTCCTCGTCATTATTTCCTTCAGGTGTCAATTACTAATTATCCAAGTACATAATCTCTAGTACACGTAATCTTCCTCTACAATCATTTGCAGCCATAATAGAAACCAAATAGGCTATACAAAATCAATCATGAATTCCCTATTCTTCACGCACTAACATCTATCTCAAATCTACTCATGAAGTCTCTGCTTAGCATCAACTTATGAGCTAAACAAACTTATTTAACCACTTGACTAAAATAGTAAGTACATGCCTCGCTATGAGCTTACAACCCAGCTTATTTACAAAGTTGATCCAGCTTATTATCTTTATCATCCATTTTGTACAAAATCAGCTAATTTACTACCCATCCTCACTCAAAATCAGCTTGGTTATCATCCATCATTCCAGCTGCCTTATGGGCCAGTTTATCAACTACTACCAGCTAAGCTGTCCTATCATCAGCTGAGATTGATAAACATCATAAACCACAACCAAATGAAACCGTAACCATTTCAAACACCTTAGTCTCTGTTTAGTACTAGCTTATAAGCTTTTCAAATAATCCTGTTACGTGATCGCCTAGCCCAGGTAGCTGATCTGTTCATGTAGCTTATTGAAGAAGAAGAAAAAAGCTGTTGATTTGTTTATATGTACTACATTTAGCATATCATCTAGCTTATCAACAAAATTAACTTTCTAAACATCTTACATAAAAATAATTTATTAGCTGCCTTATCAGCTAAAACAACTATATAAACTAGTTCTGCTAAAAGTAGCCTTACTCTCATACTAAAATTTACTACCCAAAACTACATACAAATACAATCCTCCAGCCCTACTTATGAATCACTAATTGCTTCAAAATCAAGTACTACTACTCCCAAATCAGCAAACCAAAACATCAAATTATCATACATTTCTATGAAATAAAGCACCAGATGCAAACCTGGTAGGTGTTTAGGGCATCTGCGAGGGAGAGAAGTGGACCGGAGTTGGAGGAGATGGAGAGAAGACGACTTAGCGAGTGGCCGTCTTGGTACGAAACGGCGTCGCAAAATCGATTGAGGTATTCGGTGATACGGCGGTGTGCTTCTCCCATGCTCATATACGCCGACGCCATTGCCGCCGGTGATGGTTGTGCAGTTGGAATTCCGATGAGTTTACCCGACCAGGATTTTGCTGGTGGAGTACTCGATATGGGCTTGTTTCGCTACTAGGTCCAGCTCGCATGAACCATTTGGTATCAATAGAAGTGAAGTGAAGTCCAGCTAACGTTTTAACCGACCATGGGAGGAGATTTGGGGCAATGAAGTGAGGTTTGTTATGCTCTCATGGTCCAGGGCCCAGGCCCAGATCTATCTCACACTTTCATCTAATGCTTCATTTTTGTCCCAAAAAACTTTATGCATTAGAGAAAACGAATTAGATTTAAGTGAATATTTCAAATGATTGATAGAACATGAGAAGGTGGGGAAAAGGGAAAATTATCATTAATTATTATGAATGTATAGCACAGAGTATGGGTTTGTGGGCAAAACTTGGGCGCACGGGAGATGTATCTCTAGAGCAAGACTAGATTGCCAATCGAAAAATATGTGTATGACCAAAATGTACCCGTATACACCAATCTACATGGTATTTTTTCTAAGGAGAATCACTCTTTTCACACCTTTATTTTGTTTCGCCGGGAGGGGGGGGGTTACAAATTTTAATAACGTCGATAACTTAAATGACTTTCAAATTTTTGTTTATTGCTATCGTTGTCAACAAGTTTTGATCATCATATCAAATGCTAGACAAAGAGGTTGTGAATAAGTAGCAACAAGGTTGTGGTGTAATAAAGCGGAAGCTTGTAGATTGATCTATAACTTCTATATTGATCCCTGAAAAAATGAGCCCAGGTGCTATTGCCCGCTTCTAAACAATTTTCAAAGAAACTTCACCCAGACGCTACTCCTCCTATTCCTGTCAAGCCTATGTGGAGCAATTGCACAGGTGAAGATGAACAAGTGTGAAAGCCCTTTGATAGTAAATTTTAATAACGTCGATATCTTATATGACTTTCAAATTTTTGTTTATTGCTATCGTTGTCAACAAGTTTTGATCATCATATCATATGCTAGACAAAGAGGTTGTGAATAAGCAGCAACAAGGTTGTGGTGTAATCAAGTAGAAGTTTGTAGATTGATCTATAACTTCTATATTGATCCCTGAAAAAATGAGCCCAAGTGTCATTGCCCGCTTCTAGACCATTTTCAAAGAAACTTCACCCAGACGCTACTCCTCCTATTCCTGTCAAGCCTATATGGAGCAATTGCAGTGAAGATCAACAAGTATGAAAGCCCTTTGATAACAAGTCCAAGGCCAGTGTTAGGACTCCTATAGTTTATAAGTATCACAATTGGACATATTCTTTTTAAAATGAAGTTAATCGGATAAAAAGTTTCACAAACTTGATACACGGACTAATACAATAAAATAAAAGATGTACTTTTTACTCTCTGAGAATGTATATATGGGTAATTTGTGAATAATGCTAGCATACTCCATTATTATAAAAATTAGTCAAATCAACTTTATATGTAACTCCCAAAAAGGTACCTATTTTCAAATTATAAAAGAAAAAAATATAGCAGTAATAATAGAGAAAAGGTAAAGCCTGCAAATTGGCAATATCAGTATTATTATTTGGGCAGGAAGTGGACAATGCAGAACCAACAATGACAATAAAGGACTGAAATTGTTACCCCACAACACCTATCTTTCATATTATAATAACCTCACCTCAATACCAATAGCAATAAATTTACAACCAACAATTAATACATTATGATAATCCTACATGTCCTTTTGACCAAATCTGATTCTATCTACATAAATATAAACAATTAATAAAATAAAAAAAAAGCAATAGCTGCAGAAATTCTCAAATATGCATAATCCATCCATCCATCCAAACACACATTTTCAACCATGGTTAGTTAAGAATCTTAAGACAGATAGCCTTAGCCACATCCCCCTTTCCCCTTTGTCTCACTCATTTATTCCCTTACCCTCTCACTCTCTTTCTCTCTACTCTCTCCTTTTGTACAAAATCTTGGAAAATTTCAAAAAGATTGCCTTTTTTCCTTGAAAAAGATTGCTTTTTTTTTTCCCTAGTCTTGTATGTTGTAACCCTTGGAGCTTTTATGTTTTTGGTTAAGTATAAGTTTGTGTGAGATAGAGTTGTTGCTACTTGCTAGTGCATACTTTGATATGATTGGTTGTTGTTTCTTGGTTTAGTGGCTCTAACTATTGGCCAAAAGCCAGTTTCTTGAATAGGAACAGAAGAACAACAAGAAACTCTTAGTTGTTGTCTGTTTTTGGCTATTTAATTAGAGCATCATTATTGCATGCTTGGATTTTCTTTTCCTTTGTTGATTTTTTTAGAGTGAATTAATAGATTGATGATGGGTAAGAAGAAGGAGATATCAGTGACAATATTGGCAGACTCATCAACAAAAACAGCAGAGATACAGAGTCCAAGAAAAAGAGGAAGGCCAAGGAAAGTTGTGCAGCAAGTGCAACAGGATGAGGAGAGTTCCAAGAAAATGAAAGCTATTGATGGAGAGGAAATTAGTAAAGGGGATAAGGAGAAGAGACTGGAAGACATAAAGGAAGAAGTTGAGGGGTCATCTTTGAATTTGGAGAAAGAAGAGGGTAAATCTGAGAAAGATGAAGAATCATCAAATTTGCAGCAGCAGGTTGTTCCAAGGAGGAGCAGCAGAGCAAGGAGAAAAAGCAAGCCTAGGAAAACCAGTTGATGATTGTTTGTTATCCATTTCTGATCTTTTTTTATGTTTGGTTATTGGTGGTTGTAACTTTTATGGTCATTTTGAGATAATGAATTCATCAACTTGATCTATTTTAAGAGCATTTCTTGATTAAGTGGTCAGGAGCTTTACTATAGAAGATGGATATGGGCATATGGTATATAACTCCTCAAAGTTTCAGTAAAGTCAAAGGAGTTTAATGGATTGATATCGTTACTCATATTAACAATGTACACCTTTCTTTTCGGGAATCCATCTATAAGAACTTTAGAGTAAGCGTGCTTGCTTTTGATCAATTTTAAGATGGGTGACCAATTGGAAAATCTCCCGATTTGCGTATGAATGAGGACAAATTGCACGGGAAAGTACATGTTTTGGTATAGTGAATTGAGATCACCTGGAAAGATGTCCACGAATGAATCTAGTGTCATTCAAATGATCGAATTTCGATGCATTAGTGGTTCAGGTCGTTACATGGTATCCATTTAGGAAAGGGTAATTTGTGATACACATGACTTGGAAATATTTGCGTTACATGGTATCCATTTAGGAAAGGGTAATTTGTGATACACATGACTTGGAAATATTTGCATTAGTGATGGATCGTAGATGTGAACTGATTCTGTAAGTATAATTATAATGTTTTAAACGGTATGAATATGTTTTATGATTGAATATTTTAGATGTATAACGACGATGTTTTATTTAAGACGTGCAACTATAATGTTTGTTAGTCATTCTTTAAATACAGTTTTTTTTAAAAAAAAATAGGATAATAAATTGAAATTAAATCAAGAAGATAGTTTGATTCTTTGTTGAAGACAGGATACTGTTGTTCTTCTGGTCTTGTGTGGGAAAACCACTTGAATTATGGAAAACCAGGGGCTATATTTTTTGCATGGTAAGATGAAAACATATTGGAACGTCATATAGACTATGAAGTGACATGATAGGTAAATCCTGCTACTATAGTGAGCAGTCAGTGTTATGTCATGGGCCGGTGTCTAAAATTTGGGCACGTACGCTCCACTATCCTGTGTATTCCGTGCTTGAATGATACTACCTTCGTGCATTTAGAATGTTTATATTTTAGTTTTGTGTGAATTTTAATAAATATGGTACAAAATAGGTTTATTTTTTGGTTTGGTGTGAATTTTAAGAAATATGGTATAAAATAGTAAGTAGATAGTAAAAATTAAGAGATAAAATATAAAAGTAGGAAAGATAATAGATAAAGTAGGAAAGAGAGTTATAAAAAATTAATAAGTGGAGATAGTGAGTTTTCGAAAAATGAAACGTTAAACTTTAAAAACACTACCGAAATGGTAATTAAACCTTTAAAAAGAACGGAATGAGTAATGACTATAATAAATGTGTGACTGACAGACTGCATACTTTTTTACTGAAAAATTAATATTGGTCATGATCGATATATAGTTTCATTCCAGTAAATATGCATTCAAATGATTAAATAAAGATTCATCTTGGATGAGCATAGGATAAGACTTAATAGAGGTTCATGTCGACAGCAACCATTGAACAACTACTAGCAGTATATCTTATTACGTCCATTACATGAGAATCATTGTCGTTCCTAATTAGGTCCCTTTCGCTATCCGTTTATATATTCCCTCATGAATGGAACAATTTCTCTTAATTATTAGGGAAGATGGTGATGACGGTACACCCTAAAAGTTCAATAAATTTTAAGGTCGGGAATCGTAAGTTGATCACCATAAATATAAACACGAATACTAAACGCAAAACATAAAATACTAAATACAGGACAACTTAAAAACATTTACACATTAAGTCTCTATTTTATATTATTACCAAGTATCTATATTTATTTTTCAAATTATCATTTCAGTCCTAAATTTTCGAAACCCCTAATTGGTCAATACAGTCAGTCACAAACCCCTAAATAACATACGCTTCCAAGTTCCAACACCCACAAAATCACATAAGCTTTAATCGATTAAGAAGAGGAGCAATTCATCAAGAAGAAGACGGAAGAATCAGGTTAGTGTTGCTTCAAGTTTTATTCACCGCCTAAAACAATCAAAGCCATCAGCCGCATGTGGCTATGGATCTCACCGCCATCTCACTGTAGGTAGCGATGTATTCGATCTCAAATACCTGTCTGTTGGCGCTACATCTTAGCGCTATATAGACTTTGCGATATTTTGTTCAACCGTTCCTGCTTAATGGCGCTTACTTTCGGCGCCATGTAGCACAACCGGCCATGAATATGGGCGCGGGTTAGCTGATGAAGGCGCTAGGTTCGGCGCCAATATCCAGTTACGGTTTGGCGGCATCAACTCAAAAAACACCCTATTTTTCTCGATTTTTTCTATAAAAATAGCTTACAAGTACATAAATACCTCGAAATAACCATCTTCAAGCCACGGTGGTTCTTCTTCACTTTCTTTATCAATCACATTAAGATAGGGCTCTTCTCCACTTAGATTTTCGCTCATGTTTGATTTCGTCAACGTACAAACCATCAATTCTGTTATTCTAATTTATTTGTATTAAAAGTGTATCTTGTTGTAATTATTCAAAATATGAAGTCTATGTAATGCAAATTTGATTATATATGGACGTGAATGTAATTAAGTTTAAGTTGTCCTGCGTTTAGTATTTTATTGTACTGCGTTTAACATCACTATATAATTTGCAATTTCATTTTCAAGATTCATTGTAAAACTAAAGATTCAAACATCTTTGATATAGAGCAATCATAGAACTTACTAGTGATGATCGAAGTAAAGTTTTTCATGCGCTGGCGAGGAAGTATAAAGTACACAGGATATCATCCAAAAACCACATAGTGAAATACTTGACAATCGTTACCACGAAGGTAAATCCATCCATCCATCCATTCCATTCCATATTTTATATTTTATGTAAATCACAATGGACTAAGGCTATGTTATCTTCAACTGAAAACTCATTCGATTCGATTCTGCTTCGGATTATATTTTATACTACAATTCATTCAATTCGGGCGATTATGTTGATTCGATTCGATTCGATAAATTTGATTGAAAAGAACGAGCCTAACTCACCATTCTTCATTCGATCCTGTGGAATTTTTGTGGAATTAGTTACATTTAGTGATATATTTTATATATTATTTTGGTATTATGCGTATATAATTCTTATTAAATCTCATATAACTTTATTTAAAAATCCGAAAAATATATGGAACATATATTTGAATTCGTCAAATAAATGTAATCCATGTATACCAATCTTGAATACTATTATTAATTAAATAAATTATTTTATCTATTAAAATTAAATATAAATTTATTAAATAAGATAAAATGAAATACTGAAATTTTAAAAATAGAGTATTTATTAAATTAATTCATTCCTACGTGGAATTAGTTGCATTTTCAACCGGTATATACATATTTCACAGTATATTTTTGGTATGTTGGTTGCATATATAATTTTTATTAAATCTCATATAACTTTATCTACAAAAATTCTAAAAATATATTGAACATATATTTGAATTTCCCGTGACAAGACGAATCCATAGACACTAATCTTGAATACTATTATTCATTAAATAAATTATATTATTTATTAAAATAAAATATAAATTTATTAAATAAGATAAAATAAAATAATTAAATTTAAAAAATAGAGCATTTATTAAATTAATTCAATCCTATGTGGAATTTTGTGGAATTAGTTGCATTTTCAACCAGTATATAATTCACTGTTTATTTTTTGTATGTTGGCTGCATATATAGTTTTTATTAAGTCTCATATAAATTTATCTACAAAACTCCGAAAAATGTTTATGTTTATATTAATAGATATTTATATTTTTAATTAATATATAATAAATATTTATATCTTCAATTATACATTTTGATTCTACGGTTGAGCAGATTCCAGGTAGGGAGAGAGAATTTTGTTGCATAAAGTTTTGCCAGGTTAAACGTGAGGAACTAAGGCTAATGTTCTAGCACTTAGATTATCAGTTGGGTGTTCTTATATAATATAATATAATATATAAAGTTGATGAGTTAATTAAACCCACCAGATTCATTCAAATTTCATCCATCCTACGTGAAATTTTGATTTTACGGTTAAGCAGAGTCTGAATAGAGGAACGTAGTAGTGTTGTTGCTGAGTTCATGTGAGCAATGTTATTAATTGGTGATAAAATTTTATGTCTTATGGTTGCTGAAAATGCGGAAGGCCATGAATAGTGTTTTCTAATAGATGATTATTATTACTATTATTATTATTATTAATTAAATAAATCATTTCATTCACTAAAATAAAATACTAATCTCATATAACTTTATCTACAAAAATTCAAAAAATATTTTTAACATATATTTGAATTCGTCGTGACAGGACGAATCTATAGACACCAATCTTGAATACTATTATTAATTAAATAAATTATTTTATTCATTAAAATAAAATATAAATTTATTGAATAAGATAAAATGAAATAATGAAATTTTAAAAATTAAAAACGACTCATTAAAACACATTATAAATAATTAATGTAGCATCAAGCATTCAAAAAGATACTCATTTTAAATAGTTTAGCTTCAAACATTATGGACAAACTAAAATATACGATTATTTTGATTAGCCTCACACACACACACACACACACATATATATATATATATCCATACGACCATACCATTTGCGCACTTTCGATTATTTTGGCACTTTCGTATATTTTTCTACTATATTCTAAAGTTGATGGTTTACTTTGAAGCACACATGATCCGCATGTGTATAAATGATACTTGGAGCGCTTTCTAATTACTTGGACATTTTCTAATACAAAAAGAAATTAAAAAGAAATTCATTTTAAATTGTATTAACTCTCTACCTTTTTTTTTTTTTTTTGATTTTTGAATCTAGGTTTCAATTTTTCTCTAAATACTTATGTATGAAAAATAATGAATAGTCGTAGGAGATAGTGAATAAAGTAGAAGAGGTGAGAAGGTAAAGAATAAAGTAATAAATTAATTTTCAATTTTTAGGCATGTGAAGATGAGATCTATCCATATATTATAAAGACCAGTTTTTATTATCAATTCTAACTATGGTACTTTGGCCTCAAATCAATGTGAGAAATTCTTTCATTTTTTTTAGATTAAAAAATTACAAAACAATTATAATCAGGGTAAATTTATTTTTGATGCCAAGTTAATGCGTATTTAGTTCTGTTACCTTTACAACTGTAATCTAATTTTGGTTACATAATTCTGCCAATGATATTCAACCTTTGCAACTATTTATAAATGTGATCAATCAAATCTTCTAAATCCCATAATTTCATCAAAATCGCCACCCACACACTAATTTTCTTAATGGGCATGAATCCAGATTGAAGGACCTTTGGATCTATGCTTTACATAGTTCCTTCAACTAATCTTATAAGAATGTTCTATAAATCGTGTACTAGACCTGCTATTTTCAGTTCCAGAAAATAGAAGAGACACACGTGAGCTAATTGGTGATGTGTTGATCTTACATGTCTATCAACAACTTTTTACATGTGAAGACTTTCAATTTCATTTTCTTTATGTATATGATTCGATCGATAGGATGAGGTATAAGGTTTATCTTCTCTACGATCTCTGGCTGAAAGGACTGGTTCTATCCAATCCGAATTCCAACCCCGTTCGAAATAATGATGTACAGGTCCGATCTGGTATATACTCGAACCTGTTCCATACTTTGTTATAAGACCCGACCACAGCATTTTATGATTAAGTTAGTAAAAACTACATTCTTTCCGGTGGTGGGGGGGGGGGGGGGGGTCTACATATACTCTCTAGGCAGGGAAACTCTCTTCGATCTTCTCTCTACTTTCTTGATACATAACGGACCTGGGGGATCTGATACTCTCTAGGTGGGGAAACTCTCTTAGATCTTCTCTCTACTTTCCTGATCTCCACAACGAGCCTGGGGGATTTGATACTAGGTGGGGAAACTCTCTTAGATTTTCTCTCTACTTTCCTGATCTCCATAACGAGCCGAGGGAGGGCGGGGATCAAAACAAACGCGCTACCATGTGAAATTATGTTCGTAGAATAATAATTTTTGTGTCTTTGGTGGGGTGACGCATACCACCGCGTGGTTGCTAGGAACCGGTGGGTTGGAAAAAAAACAACCGTGACATGTGAAATTACGTTTGTATAATATTTGTGTGTGTGGTGGGGTGACCACATATCACCGCGAGATTGTTGGGAACAACCATTGTGTTGTATACTTTTATATTTTATTTTGGTTCCGTTTGAGGGATAGATTTTTTTGTAAAAAAACATGTACCTGTTACTAATTAACAAGTCGGGTATGGTAGGACCCTATTTTTACATTTTCTATAGTTAACATAAATAAACACTCAATGATATAATATTGGATGGAGAATGACTACCGCCGACACCACGATCAACATTGTCTACAACGAATTTTGATTATCTTTTTTTCGATTAATTTATTTAATCCTCACATTTCAATTTATTATTAAAGGTAAACTATACCGTGGCATCGCCACGGGTTAGTACTAGTTTAACGTTAAATGGGACATATTTACTCAGAAACTATCTTTAATTTACTACAGGCATAGCGCTGCAAAAATCTATTTATCCGTATTTATTTTCTTATAATAATAATTGTGGCAATTTCTATTCCAAAAAATACAGTTAGTTTGCCATGTCCATGAGTAAGGCTCTGTTCTTTTCAACTGAAATTCTTGAACTAAATCGAATCGAATCAATGGAATCGAATCGAATCGAATCAAATCAAACGAATAAATCAAACGAATCAAATCAAACGAATCAAGAAATTACATTTGTCCCATTTTTTAATGATAATGAATACTACATCCGGTCCATTAATAAATTCGTAAGGAGACTTTTTTCTGGACGTTGACTGTAATTACTCGCAAATTACACGACAAAAGAATATAATAAAATTATATTATAAAAATAAATTAAGTATATTTGACTAACATAACTTTGTTTTATACTTTTTTGTGCGTAATTTGCAAGTAATTTACGATTTAAGTTCGAAAAAAAAAATTCTCCTTAGAAAAATCGATTGTTAGTGTAATATAGCGTCCGAGGAAGATAACATGGAAACTAATACGGAGGAATAAATGCCATTTCTCAATATTTGTGATAATGTCGTTTTGGTTCGACTTTAGTTTGGTTTAACTTGTTTTGGAGTTTTTGGTACTCTCAGGTTCCTGTAGTTTCTTATCTTAACTCAACTTTTACGGTAGAAAAGAAGGGTAATTCGAATCGTAACTATACTTTTTATTTCATTGATCTACTAAAAGTCGTGTTAAAAAGAAAGAAAGAAAGAAAAAGGTTGAAAATATCTCAATTTGATAAATTTTCTTATTTTCCTCGTACAAAAGATGGGTTGTGTAAATAAATGATAAAATATTAATAATAATAATAATAATAATAATAATAATAATAATAATAATAATAATAATAATAATAATAATAATAATAATAATAATATGAATTTAATGAACTTAAGAGAGTCGAATCAAGAAAGCGAATCAAGAGAGTCGAATCAAGACGAAATGAATCGAATCGAATCAATTGAATCGAAGTTAGTTGAAAAGAATGTGCTAAAGGCTCTATTCTTTTCAATCAAATTCTTAATCGAATCAAATCAAACTAATCAATCAAGAAATTATTGTATAATAATAATAACAATTATATGATGGTATATATAATCACAATTAAAAAAATATATTACTTTTGTCATCTTTCTCACATTCTTCCTACTCTTTTTTCTGTCACTTTACATTTTTATTTATTATTGTATAACAAACTTTAAAACCAACCGCGTAGAAAACAATATGAGAATGATAACTCGATTAAAACCGAATATTAATCGTCGTATAAACTGTCTTTGTCTAGTTTTGCAACATGATATCAATGTCCAAGGTGGAGTGGATAATGATTTATTGAACCCGACAAGGAAAGAAACGATGAGCAAGTGCAAGGAGATAACATTGAGAATTTGACGCCTATTCCAAGCAATATAGAGCCAGGAAGATAATATAGAGTCAGGAAGATAATATGGAGGAATAAATGCCATTTTCAATATTTGTGATATATAATATTATTTTATAAAGTTTGGTCCGACTTTTGGTTTGGTTTAACTTGTTTTGGAGTTTTGAATATGTAGATTTTTGTTAAATCAGAATTATACTCTTTATTTCATTGATCTACTAAAAGTCGCATTAAAAAGAAAGAAATAAAAAAAGTTGAAAATAACTCAATTGGATAAATTTTCTTATTTCCTCGTACAAAAGATCGAGTGTGTAAATAAATGATAAAATAATAATAATAATAATAATAATAATAATATTAATATTATTATTATTATTATTATTATTATTAACAACAACAACAACAACAACAACAATAATTTAATTTAATCGAATCAAGGCGAGCTAAATCGAATCGAATTGAATCGAAAGTTTCAATGAAAATAACTAGCGCTAAATAATTAACACGAAATCAAATGTTACAACTAAAAGTACCAAAAATAAAAACGGAATTGTTACCTATCAACTATGGAACAGCAATCGAGTCAACTTATCTAAAAAGGAGAGGTGGAAAGAGACATATTCAACACCGAAAGGCATTGTTTTTTAATAGGAAACCTACGCACAATTATCATGGAAAATAAGGAATCACTGAACCAGGTGAAGATACAAAATTACAATCAATCTTTTGCTGTACAAAAGTATGGTCATTCCTCAGTAGAGACCCTCTAAATTAGTATACCAATAAATGGACTGTTCATCTGTTTCATACATACAAAGAAAGAAGAAATAATCGTAGATGAAGTGGTCTACTTCGAGCACAAAATTGGTTGTATACATACATGTCTGTGGGAGAAGACAGAGAAGAATAAATGCTCTAAACAACTCGAGATATACGACACAGATCAGTGAATGACAATTAGGGTCGCCACGTGGTCTTTTGGGCACAGAGTATACCTTCATTATTTTGGGCGAAAGTCAGCCGGATATCCCAGTGCAAGCTCTTTAGAATTGCTTCAACTGGATTGAGTATTTCGACCTTGTCGCGGATAATTGCCCAGCCGCCAGGCCTTAATATGCGATCCATCTCGACTAGAATCACAGCCGGTTGCTTACATCTGAAAGTAGACACCAAAAGGTTCTTAATAGAAATCTATAATAAAATAGCAACTAGAATCGTATTGCTTGAAAGGCACTGTAGTGTTTGAATATATTGAAGATTCTCAAGAAATATTGATTCGATGAATCAAAATTCGAGGATTGCCATTTCCGATACATAGCAAAAAAGCAGCAGATATGGAGATCCATAATTAGAGAACATATGTGGGGGCAAAAGCAAATGATACCTGTTCTTAAGCCTTGAGAAGAGATGATCAGCATGCAGAAGGTCATATGATCTAGGATAAGTACCAAAAGATTCGCACCAGTCATGGTAAGCTCCAATAAGTCCTCGCTCAAAAATTATGGGTAGTGTGTCTGGTGCATGTACAGGTACAACATTCATAACCCAAACCTCCTGATCTGACAGCGCAGCAGCAAATCTGTAAATTATCATGAACTTTAGAAGTGTGTGCTGATAAAATGGAACGAACATAGTGAGTGTTTGCAAATGTTTACTGCAAGGCAAACTGGTCATAGCTTTACTGAAGCAGAATCAATTAAAATCATGCCTGCAAATACGGATTATATCTTCTAGTAGAATCAGGAGCTTTAGCTTGTGTTTGCAAATGATTAAAAAAAGTGCTTTTGTGATTTTGAAGTAGTAAAAGCAGTTTTTTAGTGTTTTATATCACAACTTCTGCTGCAACTTTTCTGGAAAAAAGCAGGTAACCGCCAAAAGCAGAGAAGCAACCCAATAGCTGCTTCTAACTGCTTTAAGCAAGTTGTAGCTTTTTTTTCAATTAAAAACAACTAATTAAATTAATTTTTGCAAACACTAAAACTTCTGCTTTTACAATTTTAAGCTGCTTTTTATCTGAAATATCAAACACTACTAACTTTTGCTTAAAATGAACTTTAATCAACTTTTAGTAAAAGCAGACAAAAAAGCACAAGTAAAAGCATTTGCAAACACACACTTAATCTATTTTGCTGATTCTTCTAATTTATCTTGTTTAGTATGCTTGGACGCACTTAGCTCACACATAAACTACTACAACCTGATTCTGCTTCATTTAATCACTTCCCAATATTATGAAGGTTTTAGCAAACAGGCACATAATCTGGACACTGCTTTATCATTACTTAGTTTTCTTCTTGATATTTCCCTCGAGGAATAACATACTGTACTAGCCCAAGCAGAAAATTTGAGTAAAATCTGACTAATAGCGTACCCTCCATTAATGGATTTCATATCCATTACATTGCGGATGCTACACCAGTCAATGCCAAGTCCAATTTGATATGAATTGTTCACAATAGCTTTCCAGTGGGCACTATCAGCAATCAACTTCTCTTTATTGCTCATCCATTCGGGAAATGTATGAAGCCTCTTGGGCCATTCTGTGGGCCATTCATTGCCGCGTTCTTCAATGGCTTCAGGAATTGTGTGCAGACAAGTTTTCAACGGAACGTACCTGTGACCAGTAACATATGTTGCAATCAGAAAGGAGTAAAAGAATATACTAGTAATAGTTATATATATAGTCATAGGGCAAAGACTAATACGCCTGACGACAGCCATAGTAATTGAAAGTTTAGGTTTGTTCTTCTTGAGCTTCATTTGTGGTTAATGCAAAAGGAAAGTATGGTAGAGGGAGTACTGGACAGTTTCCATACGTCATCTCGAAACGAGTGATCATTTGAAAAAAAAATTAAAATAAAATAAAATAAAAGTGATGTCTATCAAACCATTAATGCATGAAAACTACACTTCCATAGGAACACAATATTTAATTTCTTACCAGGCAACATCTGGCTTATCGTTTTCTTTGCACAGAGGTGGAACCTTTTTCCTTCTCAGTTTGTACATGTCATTCGATTCTGGTTTTTGATATATCTTGGCAAGTATGTCACTGACGTCATCAGTTTTATCAGCAAGGATGTTCCAACAAATAGATGCCATCAATGTTTTTAGAGCTGGAATGAGATTTAGAAATAGATGTTACCTCCCAACATGATGGAGTACATAATAACGCATGAAAGTTCGATATTATATGTGCTGATAATTAATTTTATGGGCCATGAAGTCAAAACTATTGTGAAACATGTTCATATGCATGAAACATACATTTTGTCCCAATCGTCCAAAAAGACAAAACTGAAAACTTACTATTGTTATTTGCAGCACAGAAGGGTAGCAGAAACAAAGGTTTACCATGACAAATTAGGATCTTGGAATACAATTTGTAAAATGGATATAACAGAGAACTCCTCATTTTGTGATTGTCCGGAAGAAAAATATACCAACCTTCATCAGCTTCAATGCTGTTATGCTTAGTTGACAATATGAAGTAGCCTCCAGGCCTCAAAATCCTGTTCATCTCTACAATAAGTTTACCTCCTGAAAAATAAAATTCAAATCAATCACTTTGTGCATTTGAAGTTCTGATGCCAAGGAAAAGGGGGAAAGAAGACGTCTAAAAACCTCGAGTGACGATACAAACCATTTGAATGCCAAGGGATGCCACATTCGCCACAATGAATTGCATCAAAGACTCCACTGGGAAAAGGAAGCCTCCTGCTAGCAAATGGAGTAACTATAGCAGGAAAACCACGTTCAAGGCCAACCTGTGTGAGATCCACAAGATCATCTTTCAAGCCCAGCGTAAGAGTTAATACATCCTTCTCAAGTAGGTAGGCACCAAAGCTTGAATCCTTGCATCCTATATCTAGAACAATGCGGATGTTCTTTCCCCATTCGATGTCAGGAACCATCTACAACATCATATCAACCAATCAATGAACACGCAAAGATAATTTAGCTTGGAAATAACTACAAATACATAAAATGCTGTGCCGACCACTGTGTTATAACTTATACGCGACTTGCACCAAATCCTTCCCGTTGCTTTTTATTGCACAAGGCCGTTTTGTTAACAACCCTGCAGAAAAAATCTGTTTCTTTCCAAATTCAGAATGTTTTGGAGTCCTTTCAAATTTAGAAATTTATGGTGCAGATAGACCTTTACTGAATTTGGAATAAGGGGATCCCATGCAGCCAATGGGGACTGGGTAAAATAAAAGTAAAACGTGACGATTAATCTTGGGTCGCATATAGCATATGGGGCTTTTATGTTATCCACTTACTAAATGTAAGCATAAATGGCGAGCGTGACAATGGTTTTCCAAAGGCTTAATGCCCCCGGCCGACAACAAAAATATCTTAAGAATACCGACAAGGTTATGGTTAGGTTTGACTTTTAGGCTTCTAGCAAGTTTCCTTAGCTAATATTGCCACTGTATCTTTGACATCAGCTCTATCTTCCTTCTTAAGAGACAGGTTGTGTACAGCTAATATCCAAATGTAAGAACATTGTTTCACTTCAAAGACACAAGTTTGATGCAGAGGTATATCCAATACAGTACGTATGTCACTGTAAATCAGCACAAAAGGAGGACTAACCTCTTCTATGGATTCCAAATAGTGTTGAACTCCACCTTTGAAAACAGACCGATTCTCTGGAAAAGTAAGGTATTCTCCAGATTCGACCAACCAATCTTGTGTCTTAACAAAAGCTGCTAGTTTTGGGTGCGCCACATTTTTATACAATATCTGCAATCAACACACATTTAGCAAAAGATTACACCTACACATTCCAAGCACTATCCCAGACTAACAATGTATACCTTCGTTTTGCTTTCAGGCCAGTGCACCTGAGAGTCATAACCATCATGGGGAAGGGGTACGAGACACATAACAGCCGACCTAGGGCAGCTCCTTTCGTGATGCCTATAGCTCTGCAGCCTCCCCGTTGCAGTCTCCATGTCGATGCAGGGAATGTAATTATGCTTGCTTCTTGTGTTGCATAGTTTCCAAGAGTACTTCGCTTTGGGATCAAAAAGTGGACCCAATTTATTGTTCTTCCTAACCGGACTGCTCTCTTCCTCCTCAATAACTTCTTGATCCAAATCATCCGGATTAATCATATCCGAATCTCCTTCCCTTTCATCACTAGCATTGCCATCACTATCTAAATCTTCCTTCTCATCTTCGACCGTTTCTTTAATCACCTCCTCCTTCCCTTCGGCTCCCACACTCCCATTAACTTTCTTATCCTTACTCACTTTCGAATCTTCTCTTGCTCTCACATTTTCTTTCCTTTTCTTAGGCTTCAACGGTGGAGACCCGTTACTCTTTTCTAATCCAGGCTTAGAACTCTCTTTAGGAGTTTCTCTTTCTCCCCCTTTTTCGGGTTCTATCCTATTCGAATGAGCTCGAAAATCATCAACCTTCCCACTTACCATGGGAACAGAAATATCATCAAAAGTCTCCCTTTGAGAAGTGACAGAAAAATTCGAAAACACGGACCAAACAAGCACAAAACACAGGCCCAAGATTACAACAGCTGACAACTTAACAATGAACCCACATGATTGGTATGAGCGCCTTACTTGGCGCCCTAATTTGGTTATAGCCATTATCTCTTTCTACTTCCCAAACCCACAACTTATGTCGAACAAATTGAATCAAATTCAGCTATACATGAGTAGAATTAACCGAGAGAAATATGAAGTCAGCTGAAGTAAAGAGGGTAAAGCATGACGAGAAAATGAACTTACAGCTGCAAGTAGTAGAGATTAAGGAAGATCCAGGAGGAGTACTTAACCATCTTTGTTGTGATCTTTCATTTTTGTATTTTAAAATAATTTTCTGCTGCTGCATCTAGATCAGTTGCAACTTGCTATACTGTTGATATATTCATCTGGAACTGGAATTACCAGTGTCTGGAAAATGGAGTAAAAGTTCACAAGCTGGAAGGGTTAATTAATGTTTGTTACGCTGAGATTAAAACTTTGACTTAAAAAATAAAAAGAAAAATTTAGGTGTTTTTAATCGGTTTTCATGTTTACAAACACATTTCAAATTGTCTCTATAGTTAATTAATCGCCCCTATCCACCAATCACTTAACATCGCAATTCACAAACCACGTGAATTCACATGTGAGACAACATCGTGTTTGAGTTTTCAAGTAGTAGGTGAACTAGTATATGGCCCGTCGATACTCGACGGGTATAGTGAAAAAAGAAAAGGTATACGTAACTCCATAATTATTACAATAACATTTTTCAGTCTATAAACAACTAAAATGTATAGCCGGTGGGAATTTATACATCATTAACATCAACAAAAGTTCATGTAAAAAAAACAACTTATACATATAAATACTGGAGAAAAAAAATTAGTGAAAATTGACACGCTTCGTATATATGAATTGTACTTATAAATCTATGTTGTATGGTAGATAAAAGCTTGTTGGACACTTATGTATACACCATATTGGTTATCGTATCATATGTTCTACAATTCTTGTCAAAAATCAAAACCCCCTTCCCCTAGGTAAGCTCCTGGTCGTTCTATTAAGGGTCCCCAATATAAAGGTTATGTAAGTACTTTCCCGTACCGTATAACTTTATACATTCGGGTTATCTCCTCCCCTCCCCCCCCCCCCAAAAAAAATGATTTTTTTTATATATAATATGTTTGAAAATATGTGATTTCGCCCAAAAAAATCTTATATGTATAACCCCGTTTTATATCCAGGTCCTCGAGAATGACATTAACTTACGGTGCACGAATACATGTGGAGAGGTGCATATTGATATAAGGATGGAACTAATTCTTGTTGAATTTGAGATGAAAGTTTGTCTCGTCGGATGGACTCATCATCAACCATAAGAACAATAACCTTTTGGCTTGGATTTCATACCTCACTTTTTTTGGGCTTAATTATATGTTTTCCAATAGTAGTATCTCAATCCCGTGCCATTGCAGAGTTTAATCAATATTCCACAAAAATATGACCATACATCCAATATTTAACACGATCTACGAATTTTACTGAGAAGGCCTCTTCTAATCTAGTCTTTTAAACGGTCTCCGCCCCCGCCCGCGGACATGGTACCCGTTCAAGATAATGGTGTTTGCGTCCAGGTCGGTATATACCCGACCCTTTCCATACACGTGAAATAGGACCCAAACCGATAAAAAAAACCTGCTTGGTCCTGCCCAATCCGTAATATAGTTTGTGATTATGTTAGTGAAATACTAAATTTTTGTGGTGTGGGTGGGGCTGCGTGGAAGGGTTGGGTCCCAGGACTCGCTAATTTTTTTTACCAAAACATGTGAAAAGTTAAGGTAATGAAATAATGATTTTTTGGGGGCTGGGTACACTGCCCCCTCGAAAAAGATATGACCAAAATATGTGAAAGAAGATGTTAGTGAAATAATAATTCTAATCTATGACCCGTCGATACTCGGCGTGCATGGTATAAATAACTCAAAAATTACATCTCAATCATAAAAAACATCCTTACTAAAGGCCTAACGGCAAGCACCTATTTCACCCTACACCTCGAGACCTCCAAAATAGCATCTAATCTCATAATCTACCACCTTTCACCTTCACTAAAGAACTCCCATAGATGCAATGTACCTATAAGTCTCTTTAATATGATAGAGATAAACTTGCGAAGCACTCTCTGACAACATATTGGTTGTGAAGTACCTGACACATTAATCGGACATTTTCGGCATAACATATTCATTAATCTTATTGTGTCAAATAAATGGTAGTGTCTTACTCAGTCCCAATTATGAATAGTACGTTGTATGTAAGTCCGACTTTAATTATTACTTTCACACCTCCTGGTAAGCACCAACTTCGCAAAATGGTCAAAGTTATATGAAAACAATTATTGTACGTTCAAACTAAAATAGTCAACTATTTTTCCAGTTGTACTGAATTGCAAATTGTGAAGTTTATTAAGTTCACTTTACTGTCACATTGTTTTATTATTTAAAGAAAAAATTACGAAATTGTCTCAAAACATTCAACAAATGTTACATACTCTCGTAAATTCACATCATATTAAAAAAATCCTAATATTTATAAAAATTAATTATGGAGATAATTATTAAAGGAATTCAAAATAATTTTGGAAAAAAGACATTAAAAAATAAAAAAAATATATTGGAGCTTCCATGGGCTTTGATTAGGAGCTGTTACAACTTCCGATCAGAGTTGCAACAATTTCGTAAGGAGTAAAAGCTTTGGAGATTTTAAAAGCTTTAATATGGGACTGTTAGTAGCTTCCAAACCGGAGATGTTACACCATAGCTATAATAGGCTTCAGGTAAGGAGTTGTTTAACAATACGGTGACTCTGTTGTACTCCATTGTTGAGCTCTGGTCCGGCACCAGAGATGAATTTATTTATTTTTTAAACTTGGGGGACAGTTTTTCAAATAAAAAACTTAAAGGGTTATTTTGTTTTTTTTTTCTTGCTGAGAAAATCAAAATTCAACAAAAAATTAAATGTCGGGTGTTGTTGTAATTTTTGTCCAAATATGGTATCCCTGTAACACGTGGTTGGTTAATAAGTGACACGTGACACTTTGCAAATTAACATTTTTAATGGATGAATTGCTACGGTAATGGAGCTCCACAACAGATCTGGAGCTTCATTATCGGAGCTTCCATGGCTGCTCAGGTAATGGAGCTTCCTGGTGGTGGTGGCGGGTTTGAGGGAGGGAATGGTAGGAGAATTGCTTGGAGAGAAGAGGAAGAAACAATGGCTGTTTTTTGCAATGGAAGCGGAATGAGGAAGAAGAAGAAGGATTTTTTTTTTTTTTTGCTATCTTAATTTTTAATGAAAAATATAAATAAAATGTTTTTTAAATTCTTGTAGAATTTTGTTTTAAAATTTTAGAATTTATTTTACATTTTTATATGAAAATACATAAAAAAAAATTAACGAGAGTGCGACACGTGTCCATGTAATTGAATTTTCTTTTTCTTTAAGGTCAAAATTGAAAGAAATACGGTCAACATACGGTAATTGGAGGGAAAATGCGTATTCCGGTTGCCACATCATCAATTTAGTCGGAAAATTGAATGGAGTACCAAAATTCCAATAAAGTTGTTATTGTGTACTGAAATTGGACGATACCAAGCTAGTGTATCGAAACTGAAACTGTCTCATCATTCTAGTGTAAACAAAAAAAAAAAAACAAATTATGTGCGCACGACCCTCATACACAAATGTCGTGATATTGTTGTTCACAAGCTTCTCGTTGATATTTGTGGTCCAATTAGGAAACTGCTACACGCTGGGTATGAGCACATGAATTTTTAGTTATCGGTCCATATCATAAATAATCACCAAATACTTCGACCTTGAAACTCTCAATTACTTTGTTTTACATAGTCCTAGTGTTTCGATGTTTGACGTTGCATGTGCAGATCCGGGGAAGCTAAACCTTCGCAGGTGCAGCGTGAAAGTGGAATGGGGTGGATAGGTAGCCTAACACCATCATATATAATTCGAAAAGTAATTCAAAATCAACACATTTGACCTATTTATAATTTCGTGTTATACGTGTGTCGATGTTGGAGTTTTTTTTTTTAAATCCCATATGGAATTTCACATCCTCAATTCTATATATAAAAGAATCAGGGTTTTTAGCGCCCCGACCGGGAGCTGCCAACTCCTAGTCGGATAGCCACCCGCATGTAGTATTCTTCAAGTAAAATTTCTATCTTTCAGAATATTACAAGAACGGTCAGGCAATATTTAATTAAAACAATCAATGCAACTTAAAAGAAATTCAAATGCCATTTTATTCCGATCTCTTTTATAAGAGAGTAATAAATACAAACATTGCCATTCAAAGTACTTCACATAAGGGACTCGAGGCTAGTAATTGCACTTCAATCTACAATTTTTTTCCGCATGGAAGAGAAGAAAACAATTTAATCAAGACCTGCCACTATATACAATATCCATGTCACATGATTCACTTGGTCTCTGCGAAAAGGAAACAAGAGAGGGTAAGTCTTAAAGGACTTAGCGAGGGTAAAATAATCAGCCAAATGAAATAAAGATCATGAGGGTTAACAGCAGTGTAGGAAAACCTGAAATATAGCAAGATCACTATATGATAATATTTGAAATGAAAGTTGAGACATGGTGTTCAAGAAACATAAGAAACATATACCAACCAACACCATAACACATACCAATATACTACCTTATACTCCCAGGCGAGGAGCTACCTCGAAACACGGCAACATGCCTAGGTACATGTTGATTGGATCGTATATTGCAGCCAACTCCTGACTACCCTATGCATCCAACATGTAGGATCTGAACATAGTAACCTTAAACCGTCAGTCCTTTCTGCCCGGTAGTTATATGTCACAGTCCTAGGGCCCACAAGTTCAAGCACGGGTACAAGTATTAGGGAAACACGAATTCCCATTATCCAAGTAAGTTTCACAATAACAGGACAATCAAGTACTGGTTACAAAAGACAATATAAACTGGAATACGGTGAACATGGTCAATAAGAGAACAATCACGGGCAAGAGATTAAAGTCAGGAGGATTTGATCAGGTGATAGTAACTTAGATACAAGAGGGGACTCGATTGGTAGGTTCCAAAAGATGAGATAAGTGAGTCAGTTCAAAGGAAGGATTCAAGTGACAATGACTGAACTGCGAGATAAGGAATGAATATTGGCGAAATTGGTGATACGATAATAAGAGGAGTTCAGGAGAATAATGGCTAGCAATATCAACTCAGGTGCAAGAAATGAGAATGAGGACAAACTCAAATGAGCATAGGAAGTGTTGTTACGGACATGTGTCCAATCCGTTAAGGGCGCCATAGAGCGTGTCCTAAAGCGCATCACGGCTTAATTAGCCAATTCAGTACTAGTCCGACCTCACATGGTCCGGCCAAAGTGAATCAACCAGTACGCTAAAGTCGCTACACCCTCACAGCTAGTCCGAGCTAGCTGGGAAAAGGACTTCTAATCCACGCCAAGACAGGGATGCCAAACGGACCGGACGAGAGAATCTCGACGCCACCATCACATCAAGACCAAACGAGCAATGTAACTATCGAGATACTTGGTGAGACTCTTGGCTCGGACATCCAGAGTTACCCAAGGCGATCAACCAGCAGAGACCGTCCGAGGACCAACACGGACCCAACGGTAAACAAGACTCAAGTAGGGAAAGGTCCAAACTACCCTCCTGCACCGTTGATTAGTATTGGATTATCGCTCACTAATGGGCCAGTAAAAAAGTAGCATTGGTGTCCAAATCTGAAATGTACACTTGGCATCATCCTGTGAGCTAACTCATAAGCATGTGATAACTATAAATATGGTACAAGGTCCATGACCTTAAGGTAAGCAATATCAAGGGAAGAATCCCCAAGTATTATTATAATCCCTCATAACTATTACATTGAGAGCTTCCAACTCTCTCTTGAGTAAAGTCTCTTACCGGATTGACATAGGCAATCCGGGTAACCCATTCTAACCCCCCCCACCCCCCCACTTAGTTCTTTCAGGTACACATACTTGGATCAGCACTATCTCGGACCTCAAGTCGGAGGCGGGCCATAAACTAGGTTATTTGTGATAGTTTAGTTAGTTAGTGTTGGAGGTTTTAGCCCTCAACAGGAAGGAATCAAGACAATGAAACAAGTTCAAGAAATGGTTCAGTATGTATCGAAAGTAAAAAGTGATAGAAATGAAGTCTTAGAAATAGAATTTCCAAGATGTCGAGTCGTAAGAAGGCACGCAAGGCTTCAATTCAACAAGAACAAGAGAAATGATATATTCAATGGGCAAAGAAGCAAGAGAAAGAGATCAAGGAACCCTCACCTAGTTGTAGAACCAAGTAACTTAGTATCTGAAGTTTACCGACTTTTATGTGGCACCTATATGTACATATACATCAAGGGAATAAGTAACTAATCTCCCTTGAATTACTAGGAATTTGACAGGGATAAGTGAAGGGATATTAGACCACCTGTAATTCAAGATCAGCTTGAATTCTTCTCCCTTAAGGATCGATCTGGGCAATAATCAATCTCAGTCGTTGATAAATTACGATCCGATCTGCTGCTCGCTAGAGAAATAATTGGAATGGAAAATAGAGACAAGGATCGACCAAGTAGAGATGATTGGATGAAATTAATTAGGATGGATCAATTATGTATTTGGGGAAAAAAAATGAAATAATAGATTAAGAGAAAGAGTATGAGATCGATCAGGCAAGTTAAATGAGATATTTGGGAAAAAAATCATTTTTGGTACTTCTTAAGTTGTGACAGTTATCGTTTTGAACCTTAAGTTGTGACCGTCCAATTTTGATACCTTAAGTTGTGTATTTGTCCAATTTTGGTACTCCGCTAGTCAAACTTAACGGAACCGTTAACTTTGACCGAATTCGTAAAAATTAGCGTGAATTAGTCGATTTTCAGTCAAGTCGGCACATGAATTAAACACGCTCTTAGTAAAATATTAATAAGTGTTAATTAAAAAATTAATTCATGATCAATGGAAAATCGACTAATATCAATAAAAAAATTATTAATATTAATATTAATATTAATAAAATATTAATAAATTTTTAAAAAATAATTCATGATTAAAGGAAAATTGACTAATATAAATAAAAAATTAATTCATCATCAATGAAAAATCGACTAATATAAAAAAATATTAATATTAATAAATTTTAATTAAAAAAATAAATCATGATCAATGAAAAATGGACTAATATTGATAAACAAATTAATAATAATAATAAAATATTAATAAATTTTAATAAAAAAGTTAATTCATCATCAATGAAAATCGACTAATATTAAAAGAAATATTAATATTAATAAATTTTAATTAAAAAAATTAATTCATTATCAATGAAAAATAGACAAATATTAATAAAAAGGTTTCATGATCAATGGAAAATTGAATAATATTAATAAAAAATATTACTATTAATATAATATTAATAATTTTTTAATTAAAACTTATTAATATTTTATTATGAGCGCGTGTAGTTCACGCGCCGATTTGACGAAAAATCGACTAATTCTTACTAATTCGGTCAAAGTTAACGGTTCCGTTATGTTTGACTAACGGAGTACCAAAATTGGACGAATACACAACTTAAGGTACCAAAATTGGACGGTCACAACTTAAGGTACCGAAACGACAACTGTCACAACTTAAGGTACCAAAAATGGATTTCCCTGAGATATTTTGTCAAATTATAACTTCTCCCTTGACAAATTACAAGGTAGGTACTTTATATATTTCAAATTAGTACCACAAGTTAGTTAGTTTCTATTTGCGATTATCTTGCGTCACAAACTATTCCGTACTTGTTTCCTTTCAAGGTCTCGAGCTATATAATAAAATATTAATAAGGCCCTCCTCGACATGTTAGTCGTGCCAAAAAAATAAAATTAACTCAAATAGCATATAATTTATAAATACTAAGCGTAAATATAATTTAAATTGACGTAAACCGTTAATTAAAGTGGGGCGTCACAGGGTTAGATAGATATTACATTAATTCAATTCACATAATTGGGAAATAAACTTTAATGCGTGACGTTGGAATGTGAGTGGGTACTAAATATAATAAAATACAATATTCCTACAATACAAGTGTTTAACATGCTCACATAGATTCCACTGATTTAATGTGGTATTTCCTATTGTATATTTGTATAGAAAAATTAGGACTTTTACTATACTTGCTCCTTATACATATACGCAACCACCTCCTCGATGGATGGTGGAGATTGGATGATCTAATGGTGGAGAGATATCTTCTAGGCCCTTCCAATGTCTAGATCATTTTACCTAATTCTTATATTTACGAAGAGTCTACCAACACATTCCAGAGAGTTTAATTTTACATAATAGTCCGTGTCTTTCTATAATTATAGTCTTTTCCCAAGTTATCTAGAAATAGTTTTTTTAAAGGCTCTGTGTTTATAATGATTATTCATTTATGTATGCACATTCAAAATCCAAAAGGAAGAAGACATGGGAAAGGAATAGGAGTAGGATCATTACAAGTAAGGTTGTACAATCACCGTGGAGAATATGAGGTCGAACTCATTGCATCATTGTTTTTCACAGTAACACACCACGAACTCTCCCACCACCGTAGAACATGACCAACAAGTTAGGTTACAAGAAAGTGTTAGTTTTTAATCACTGCTTTCCAAGTAAATCCATTACATACCTTATTTCCACGTTCATTAATCACGGTATCATGGAATAATTTTAGATAAGTAGCTAATTTTTTAGAGCACCTAGAACTTGTTTACCTAGTGACTCATGCACGCTGTTCTGCTTCAATTCTTTATATCTTTCAATTGCAAACTTCATATTCTACCTAAGCCACTTATTATTAAACTAAAGAAGCGCTTACTAAAATTTGTTTAGTTGTCACTTCGAGATGCTCATCGATTATACTTAAAATGTTTGACTCAAAATTTGAGTTAAAGAGAAATTCCAACCCAAATTGAGTCGTTAGCATGTTCATCAACTCGAGTAAATTTTTCTTTTAATTCCCGCACTCCACGGTCCAAGCAATAAATTATTTCCCACGTGTTACAAAAAAAAAGTTAAAAAAGCACATTCTGGCGCAAGCAGTCCCATCCACAATTTTCACTTTGCTAACTTGCGCACACACCTGTTCCATGCTGCTATAGTGGAATTGTCTCCACCACTGAAACTCCACCGAGTCACTTCACTCGTTGCTCACACATCTCCACCGAGTCACATCACTCGTTGTACGCCACAACTCGCCGTCGCCACGTGGCCGGTGGTAGACGAGAAGAATACGAATTCGATACTGCTGAGTGACGCGAAGTTTATCCGCACGTTCGCATAAAACTACAAATCCGAAGTGAGAAAAAGCAAATTAGGTATGGAGATGCCTTAAATGTATGCACCGAATCGGATTCCGAGCATTGTCTTGTGATTGGAAGCTGAGCGGAATCGCATCGTTGCTCGTTTCGAAATGGCTATTTAATTCGATGATGGCTGTTGAGAAGCCTGTTGACATTCCCGAGCATTTTTCGTTTCTATTGCTACTCGAGGAGTTTTTGTGCTTCGATTTCTGGGTGGAAGGAAGGTAAATCGTTCTAGAGGTCTGTTTCTCTCTCGCTCTGTTGATTTTCGTACCGAGAATGCTGCTCGTAGAGCTTGATTTTTTATTTATTTTTGTTATCTGAATGATTTCATGATTGATTTTGTTGATATTTTATTGGTTTGGAATCTGAAATGCTTGTTTTCTGGCAAAATCATTGATTACGAACGCTTTTCTAGTGGAACGTAGTTGCAATCTGGTAGTAGTGTATAATTGGATCTAGATTCACCTATAATTCTTCGTAAATTGCAGTATATATGACTCATGCTTATGGCTAGTAGTGTGTAATAACAATGAAAATAACTTTGATTGCTAAAATAACTGAAACCTTGTTAACTATGTTTAATCTCTTATAGCAGTTTGTGGATTGGTAGAATGTGGTATGTTATGGCCTGATATTTGTAATATCTATTTAACAAAGGGCTTGACTACTTGTCGGCTTATTATTGTTGAACAGAATCAAGTAGTTAGTTGTTACTGCGTGATCTAATGGAGAACAATATATTGGAGTTTGAAAGGATGAAATGCAATGATGGAGATAAGCATCTGCATGTGTGGTCGTCTCCAGAAGGAGGTCAAAAGATTGACATAGGAAAAAAGATTTTCTGCAATAGATCCTTGAATATGAAGAGTATTCTTGCTGTTGGATTTGATATGGACTATACATTGGCACAGTACAAGCCGGAGACATTTGAGTCACTTGCTTATGAGGGCACAGTCAGGAAGCTGGTTAATGACTTGGGGTATCCTAAAGAGGTATATAGTCTGGATCAATCCTACTTAATATTTTCTGTTTATTGGTTGGTCATGTACCTCTTCAATAGATTGCTTACGAAACAGTTGATTCCCTTTATAAGTTATTCATTGGTACGATAATGATAGAGAGACCAAAGAATCTGCATCTCTAGTTATAATTGCGTTCCAGATAACATGGAAAAAAAATGGGAATCATATTTTCTTCAAGTAATGCTGCGTGCAACTACTCTCTGCCTGATGTTGATCATCTCCTGCTTGGAACCAATAATTGCTTACTTTTTGGGTCTATGTAGTTGCTGGAGTGGTCATTTGATTGGAGTTACATGGTCAGAGGACTAGTTCTTGATAAAAAGAGAGGCAATATATTAAAGGTACGTATTCTATTGGAGTGTTGAGTGCATGAGCAGCCTGTTACATTAATTCACAATTTATGTTTCTAAGTATTCTTTTTCCGATTTTGTTTATGTGGTTGCAGATGGATCGGCACAAATACGTGAAGGTGGCTTATCATGGATTCACAGAGCTGTCAAAGGAAGCTAAAGTTGCAACATATGGAAATACTTTGACTCGCAACACATTTGACGAGCCCGAATATGCTCTCATAGACACCCTTTTCTCTCTGGCTGAAGCTTACTTGTTTGCACAACTTGTTCATTTCAAAGATAACAATCAAGGGAAAGTTCCAGCAGAGTAAGTGAACTACCAACAATCATTATAGTTCTGATGATATGATGAACCTGGCCTCCGGCTTGTAGCTGCTTACATTTTGTTTTCCGTATTTACTATTTGTTGTGTTGTCACGGTGCAGCTATTCTCAGATGTATAAAGACGTCCGAGCTGCAGTTGATCTGTGTCACCGTGATGGGACATTAAAGAAGATGGTTGCAAAAGATCCTGAAAGGTATTTCAAATGTAACTGGTTCTGAAGTTTGGAGCAGTGATATTTTAATATTATTCATGCTATAACTCCGACTGTCCGACATAAGAAAAATGTGTACCAGAGATATTTGATAGCGCAAGGAAATATGACTAAGAAGAAATATAATTTAATGTCAGCAAGGTGCTGAAATTTTGTCAATACTGGTGAAAGAAACGAGTAGAAAGGAAATGATTCTTATCTCAGCAGGACAACGCAATTCCGTCTTTTGCGAGAATGTAACCACTCATCCATGCAAACTTTTCTTACAACTCGTGAATGATCTTTTCTCCCAGACCACAGATTACCACATATCAATTTCTTCTACCTCTCTTAGGGTTTATAGATCCAGCAAATTGTATGTTTTAAGGATTTCGACACTGATGACTTGTCTGAAAAGCTTTTGCTGCATTTTGTTAGTTGCTGGGGATGGTGACACCAATTTTAGCAGTCCCACATAAATGAGTGAAATGTTTTTTTCCTTTCCTTTTCTTTAATTTTTTTCCATTTAAAACAACGTCGGGGTCCTTAAAATGCACCGTCAATCTACATTTTACTATTCTAGTGTATTTGAATTTCCATTAAGCTTCTATCTTATCTTAAATATACACCACTGACGGTAAAATGAATTTCCATTAAGCTTCTATTCTAGTGAAATGTATTTGTATTTAAAGCACGTTCCACTTGCAACAGCTATAGAGGACACTCTATCCATATGTGTGCAAAGTTAAGAGTCAGAAGGTAAATAAAGTTATGAATATATTATATTTTTCTACTAGATTTTAGGCATGGCTGGATAACAAAGAAAATCCTAGAAATAACAGTAAAGATGTTGAAATGAGAAAACATAACTTTTGCATAATACTGATGTGGCGAAGCATCATATAAAGGGAAATGCACTAGATTCCTCCTGTCTCTATGATTTCTGCCATTTTATTGGTCAGAAAGACCCAAGTGTCCACAAGTAAAATGTGATAAGCTTGGCTCTTTGCTTTAGGAAAAAGGTGCACAAAGTGCTGGGAATTTATTATTTCACTAAAACGTGTTGCACAAGATGCAAGTGCAACATTGTTCAAGGCCTGCTCTTTTCTCACTGACTTATAAATTTAGTGCGTGCCATCACCCATTCCATTAGTATCTTCAATTATCTTGACGAAGTCCATTATATCCACAGTCCCGAGAACCTATGTGCTTAAACAGATTTATGTCCTCAGTTCTCACAACCATTGAATAACAGCAGGGTGTCACTATATGTAACAAATTCCCAACTAGCTCCTGTTCGTGTAGAAAAATTCTGATGTGTATTCGCAACTATTCATAATTTATATATGAACGAGGAGCACCTCAAAGCTTGAACTCTGGTGTTCTTTTCCTTTCTTTCTTTCTTCTTCTTCTTCTTCTTCTTTTTTTTTTTTTAATATAGGCTAATAGAATTAATATTGATATGGTCTTACTGTTCTTGAAGAAACCAGCTTTCTAAGCCACGGTTTAACATAGGAATGTAAACCTAAATTTATCCTTTATGTTGTGTTATCAGATATATCAATGAGGACCGCTCTATTGTCCCCATGCTAAAGATGCTTAGAGAGTCTGGCCGTGCTACATTTCTGGCAACTAACAGGTATGACTCCTGTCAAAAGTTGTTAGCCACCAATGAAGTGTAATGTTATCTTCATAAAATGTTTTACCTCCTTTTTCTTTTTGATAGAAATATATGGAAATTGTAATGCATGATGTAATACGCCTCACACAATACTCACATTTGCAACCTGCTAAAATAACCCCAACAGTATTTCTTCACTTTTACTTCTAATACAAAGTGAATATGGACATTAGAAATTAAAATGGAAAATGAACCAGAAATAAGAAACAGGATGCCAAAGAGGTCAAAATTTTGCAGGGATGTTATCAGAAAATAGATAGGATGCTAAATAGGTCAAAATTTAGATATTGAAATAAATTAAGATTTAAAGTGTAACAGTTATGGATGAACTCTGAGTTGGTTGTGAGTTGTTACTTGTTACTATCTGACTAGGAAATATAGGAACTATATTCATAAGATAACACGTAATTAGTCTCCGTTCTATTAATTGAATTGCAATTAATAACTAAACTTGAGAGAAAAGAAACCCCATATGCACCTTTCCATGGTTTTTGAGTTAATATTCATTTTGACCCAAATGTTACCAGTACACTCTATGTAGCTGCTTTCATGGCATTCATTTGTAGTATATACTGATTTCAGTACGAAAGATCACAAAATGGATTATCTCAATTGGGCAATTTTTGATGTTCAGTTTTGTACTATAATTTTCTTTTTCCTATGAAGTAATTCCGATGCTAAATTCTTAAATTCCCATTGCTATATCTTGAGAAATTCCTTGTATGGAATCACTATGAGGTAAGTTTAATTGTCTAATAATACTGTACCTATTTAATGCTCTTAACTGGAGATCTATATTCACTTCCTAAATCCGCTTTGGTATTTCTGGAGAACTTCCTTCATGAGTGTCGTGCATATCAGATCTCGCTTTCTCATACTTACTTCTTCCTCTGCCTGGAAATATGTGACGAGCAGAAGGTTCCAGTTCCATATTATTTTTTACACACAATTTCTGAATTTTGAAAAATTTGTTTTTTGGTGCAGCCTATGGGACTATACAAATATTGTGATGAACTTTCTTTGTGGGCCGAGAGATACTGATGGCTGCTCTGCTTCAAATTTTGATTGGCTTCAGTATTTCGATGCTGTTATAACTGGCAGGTCATAAGCTTTTAATACCACGTGAATGTCTTGGTTTATTTCAATCATTTTCTCATTTTCTCCCATTTAGTTATCACTGGATGATTTTTTTGTCTAAATTTAAGTAGGCAATTGAATTGTGTGGATTTGTTGGGTTTTCATGTTCACTGTGTCAATTTATTTCCATAAAGTTATGTGAGGTATTTGTCCAGTCCTGGTGATTTAGGATGGGGGTGACGTGTAATTTGACTATCTCACTCTGTAGAAACTTGCTATAAAATTAATGATAAGAGTTTTTTTATCGATGAACGATTGAGGGCGACAATGTAATTTGACCACCTCATATGACTCTGTAGAAACTTACTATAAAATTAATGATGAATTCTCTATCAGTGAACTATTGAGCAAAATTTGCCCCAACTGAGAATATTTTGTGATATTAATGCTCAATTGGTGCTAAACTTCATGGGAACCTATTGTTTCGAATCTTGACCGTCTTCTGATCATGGCATTTTTATGCATTAATTCCGTGCAGTGGAAAACCAAGTTTTTTCCTTGACGAGAACCGTGCTGGTCTGTTTGAGGTTGATCTTGAGTCAGGGATGCTTGTTAATACTGATAATGGAACTCCTATGCCGGAGGTTAGTTTGCATTTTGTGTTCTTTCTCAGTGTTATCAATCCTGGATTGCGGAGCGCAGCGGCCAGCCAAAAAATCTGGGATAGCAGGGCCGGGATGGCTGGGATACTGAAGTGATAATATCATATACAATATCTAAATGAACATTAGCTATTAAGTATGTGCAAAGTCAAAACAAGCTTATAACAACGGAATTGATAACAAGTCATAAAATTCTTCATAGAGAGTCATACAAACAAGCAAAGTAAAGGAAATTGAGGCTGAATTGGTCATTTACCCCCAAAAGTCACTGTCTCAGTGCTATCCCTCCGAGAACACCGTGATCATCCCGGGTTGCATAGCTACCCAGATAGAGGTATATATCCCGGGCAGGTCTGGAAACGCTCCGGGATCGTGGAATCTCGAGGGATCCCGGCGGGATTGACAACTCTGGTCTTTCTAATACCGAAAATGTATGCCAGTTCCGGTTATCAGATCAGTTTTTGATTGGACCAGGTTGACATGTCTCTAAGGCTGCCGGTGAAGAGCTCAAACAAGAGCTGCAAAGTTTTCCAGGTTTAGCTATACTAGTCAAGAGTTTAAGAAAATTATGCTGTTATAATTTACTTGTAATTTTCTATGATTGGATATATCGATTACGAGCATTATGTGATTGCCTTTTTGAAACTACATTTTCAGGGAGGAAATGTTGGCCATCTGCATAAATTGCTGTCTATAGAATCAAGCTCTCAGGTACTCCACGTGCTCTGATCTATCTCGTCTGCCTATTTATGTGTTATAATCTATTTCAATGTCGAAGCATATATAGATTTCAGTTGCTGGACCATGCATATGAAGCCATTAGATAGTGTATGGGTCTTTGCGGAGCATGAGCCTAGTTTCATTATTACTTTTGAAAACAAATGGAGGTAGCCTGAGTTAGGTTTCATCCTCTTGGCTCTTGGCTGTAAATTTGTTCTTCCACACTTTAGAAAGAAAAAAAAAGTTCACTGCAATGATAGGTTTTTCTAGTAAGATGCTGAACCGTCCACAGAAGCTATGTTTTGCAAGACCTGCAAATATGGTTCAGATCGAATGCAGGTTGCAACTTGAACCCAACATGCATGACATTCCAGAAAACTGAATCCAAGCTAAATTTGAAAGATATATCGTAAAACAAGTTAGTATACCAAATTTGCTTCTAGAATTATAAATTTGTACAAAGTGTTGGTGTATAAGTGAATGGAATAATAATTCATTTAGTTGGTGTGAGCAAGACTGCTCTCTGCTCTTATTTTCTGAGAACATTATCCGTGGGCACTAAATAATCTATGTTGCTGAACATTGACATTTCGCTTCAGGTACTCTATGTTGGGGATCACATCTATGGAGATATACTGCGCAGTAAAAAGGTTCTCGGTATGTCTAGCATTTGTTTCTTATCATAGTTCCTTTTGTGCTTTCTGTTCATTTCCTCTTATGAGCAACTTTGCTCAAAGCTGTAAACTCATTTATCTCACAAGGAAAAAGCATTAAGCTCATGTAAATGGAAGCAACTTTGAATAAATCTGTAAGCTCATATTTAGATTACCTCTTCCCGTAAATTGGATATTCCGGTGCATATTTTGTTTGGGACTACAAGATCTTGGCTCATGGTTTTACTTATTAGTAAGAGAAAATTTACACAAACATCCCCTCAATTTGTCGCATTCACTTTAACAAACCCACCCACCATTGGTTTCTTACATCAAGACCCCCTACCATTAACAAAATTTAACAAGCTTGGTCCCTCTGTGAAAAACATGCTGATGTCATCTGAAATTTAATGTATGCCCAAAGTTTGCTTGGATGGAATCATGTCTAATGATAACATCCCAAATTACCCCTGGCCCTGGGGCCTGGTGTGTAAAAGTCATAAGGGGGTATGAAAGTACTAACTATTGAACTTATAAAATTGAAATAAATACTTATGAAATACCAAATTACCCATGCCATCTCAACCAGATTCCAGGCAATTTCACCAACTCATATCAAGCGGGGTCTTCAAGTAGAATGAATGAGAGGGTGTGGAATTCAAAATATATCAGTTTCCCTAGTGAAGTGATCATTTCCATTGGGGCTAGTTGGCACTTGGCACGGTATATTTCTTGGGTGATACGTACTCTTGTCCTATTTTACTTTCCCATTTTGGGATTGTATTAAATACAGAGTCGTTCAGATCATCCTGCTCACCTGCGTCTTACAACTATGTTCCTCCTTGTTTCCTGATATGAGCTGACTTAACTAATGTATCTTGTAATAATGTTATCAAACACACAACAGTAGACAAATCTGATCTTAAGATCCTGAAGTGATGTGCTATATAATTTACATTCTCAATTTTTTTGGTTCAATATTTTCTGACTTTGTTTTGATAGGCTGGAGGACAATGCTTGTCGTTCCGGAGCTCGAGAAGGAAGTCAAACTTCTCTGTACATTAAGGGATACCAGAAAGGTAAATTGAACGTCTTGTTTCTAGATACCTTATTGCTAAATTACATTGTTGGGAGTCACCAGCTATCATGACTGACTGTAAAGCGGCTCGTCAGAAATCTAAGTTTCGACTTTCTGTATAATTCATCAATGAAAGATCTTTGGTCAACTGTTGTCGTATAAACTATCTCCATGTTCAGAACACATGCAATTTAAGTCGTTGATAATGTGTAGATCCTTAGACTTTATTGATAGAGGTTTCTGGCAAGAGAAAAAAGCGTTTATACACATTGGGAGGAAATTGTGTAATACACATTGAACTGAATTTGGATGTAAAATATTTTTTATCAATATGATACAGGGGTCTAAGTGCCCATTGAGTGATTGTATATAACACTGAACTGAAATTGTTTGACCTCCTAATAAACATCAGTAAAGTTTTATTATCTTGTACATCTATGCCATGACCATTAGTGATTCTTTTCACTTTAATACTGCATACTATGATTATGTGCAGCAACTTCAAATATTAAGGAGCGAGCGGGACCACATTGAAGATAAAATTCATCACTTGAAGTGGTCACTCCGGTAACTGATTCATTCCTTTACCGTATGCAAATATACATTCGAATATCGTGATAATGCTGAATGCTGAAAGATAAATTTCTCGACATTTTGGATATCCCGTTCCTGACCCACTCGGCATGACAAGGATAACAGCGATAAAAATATTTATAGTAAATGAAAGGGGAAAAAAACTGAAATCACTGTGTGTCCTTGTGCAGGTCTGAAAGTGTAAACATTGTGAATGAGGAAGCTCATGTTGCGGTTGAAAAATTGCAGGTTGGTAAATTCTATTGCATTGAAGTTTGTAGGTATTTGATTCACATGAGTTAAATGTGCTTAAAATTAGTAGTTGTACCTTTCTTTGGATGTGAACCTTGAAAATCTTTTGCTGTCAGTCCCAGCGGGAGCAAGTGCAACAGAATCATACAGAAGCTCAACGCGAGTGTCATCAGAAGGTAATAAAGTGGAAGAAGCTTTTCGTTACAAGTTATAGCTTCTGATCCTATATCTTTATTTTGTGTATCATATTGGTTATTGATCACTGATATAATTGAATCTTGCTTATGTATCAAATATGTCAGTTCCACAAGGTATGGGGTCAACTCATGAAGACAGGATACCAGAACTCTCGCTTCGCTCATCAGGTGAGTTAAAACCTCGAACAAAACTAACCCACAACGAGAAATTTCTCGACTAGGTATTTGATTTCTTCTTGTTCTTCTTCTTTGTTGGTAATCTCAGGTGGAGAGATATGCTTGTCTTTATACTAGCCAAGTGGCCAACTTTAGCCTGTACTCTCCCGATAAATACTACAGGCCTAGCGAAGATTTCATGCCCCATGAATTCAATATCTTTGCTTGATAAACTTGCAGACCAGTACATTCTGTATAATGATAGCTGCAATCTAGAATATTCTCCAGAACTGTAATTAAAATAGTCTTCGAATCCAGGCTGGAGTTGCCATTTCGTCTATGCTTGCTAGTAGTGCTTGTGAAATATATTAGCATAACCAACTTTTAGTTGTATTGGCATGTGTATTTACTATTGTCTGGGGCTAAACTTGGCTTTCTATCTGGTTTCTGTTGATGAGTTCTTGAGACACTCAGTTTTGGCATGTCTCAGAAATCAGAATAAATCTCTAGCTCGTCATACTGGACCAGACCAGATGTTCCTTGGAATTTGCAAACTCAGTGGAATGTATAACTTGTATGGGATAGATTAATGTTTATATTTAAGAACATCAGTCGGTCCCTACGTCCCCAACTAATGCAGACCCATTCCAAGCCTTTGATGTTCCAGCTTATTGCAATGTGAAAAGTTAAACTCTCTTTATGCAAATCTTTGGGGTTAAGTGGTTAATGCAAGATGATTCCTGCTAGGCTGCTACTACCCCAGCCCTGGTGAACTTCTTATATTAGGGTGTCAATAAATAAGTAAAACATAAAAATTTAGTAAAAATGTGTGCTTGTAGTGGCAAATGTGTTATTTATGTGTTAATGTAAGATTTTTAATTATTCGTTGGGTATGAGGTATCTTCAATGTTTAGTAATTTATGAAGTTATATGAGGATGCTGTAAATGTCAAATGTATGAAGTTATATCGGACGGAGTGAATACTAGATGAAAATGCAGTTTACCCTACTCACACTACTAGAAACATGAAAAGGGTTCTAGGACCTGTAAAACAACAGAATGAATTAAGGAAGAATTCAGACCATGCACGTTTTGCCTGTGAAGGTATTGAAATTTAAAACGCAAGCGTTTTCTCCCTGATTGCATATTTGCATTTACAATGTATCTCACTTTTCGCATACATGATGTAGGCTAGCATGAATTTCCATGCTTCGTACCAGTTGTGAAGCACTAAGGCTGATGAAACATTACAATTGTACTTGACAATATCACATCTTTACAAAAAGCAACCTCTCCAAACTGTGCTTCTTTTCCAAGTTTCAAACCTATTCCAGCTGACAAAGTTATCCCGACTAAGCATCAGGACAAACGTGGTATCACACGAAAAGCATGCCTTGTGCGCTATGTATACACCAGTTGTTCAGTGCAACAGTTCATTGCACAAGGTGAAGTGTAGTTTGTCTATATGGATTCGAGGAAATCAAGTGAGGAGTCGAACATGACTTGGACTAAGAAGCAGAACAAGCTGTTCGAGGAGGCTCTGGCCATCTACGACAAAGAGACGCCTGATCGTTGGGAGAATCTGGCGAAGCATGTTGGTGGCAAGACTCTGGAGGAAGTGAAGCTACACTATGACAAGCTTATAGAAGATATCAAGAACATTGAGGAAGGAAAGATTCCTTTGCCTGATTACAAGTATTGATGGATCACTGCATCACTTCTTATTATGTTTTTCTGTTCTGTCTTTGTACTTGATGAAATTCGCAGTTTTATTGGCTTCTCCAATGTCTAGCTGATTAGTGCACCAAGTCATCTTGTGATTCACTATTTATCCTTTTGTGAAGTTTTAAAATATTTAAGTAAAAACTTAGTATTTTATGGTACACTATCAATTAATAGTATAAATATTAATAATACATCATAATATTTCAGTCAAATTCTTGTAAAGTCATCTTTTTTCTGAACCTATGAAAAAATCGGCTATCGCACTCAAAGTGTTTGGCACACCTGATTTTATACAAATATGATGCTCCATCTTTCACCTGATACTTTGAAGATCAAAATTGTGTAAGGTTTTGAAACTCTTAAACATGTAAACATTATGTTTTAAATGTAGAACCTTCTATTATTGTGACATTCTAAGACAACATCTTTAGCTGCAAAATTTTTTTATAGCCAAATTGTGCAAGGAATCCTGAATGACTGCATTGTAAGCTGGTAGACACCTGGTACTAGAATTTTCAATTTTAGTCATATATTTTCTTTTGTTTTGTTATGCAAGCAAGTATTTATTTAGTAGTATTAGCTAATGGTAGTAGGGTTAGTTCACCATAAGGTTTACCCGAACCTTCTAGTAGACAATATTATACACAATTCTAAAGCAATTGAACTAGGCAGCCTTGTTATAGAAACATTGCTCGAACGAATTCTACAAGTATATTTTCTTCTAATGACGTGGGAAACAACATCCACTATACTTCTTTTTGGTGTGTACTGAATAAACTACATGAACTCACGTAATAGTTTGCAAACCACGTAAGTTAAGTTAAACCGTAACAAGTTGCGACAGGGTGAGGCAGTGTAATTCACCAAAAAGGGATAAGGTATCAGATTTTTACAACATTTTATATTTTGCCCATCAAGTTTACTAAACATTATTATAATTAGTCTGCTAAGTTATTAGATTTAATTTCCATTTACATAATTAGATAACCAGAGATAGATATATTGATACTTTAGTTTTGTTTCGACAATATTTAAAATTTCAAAAAAAAAAAGATCTTGAGTTGTATATTTACTACTTTCATCGTTTTTGGAAATACTACTATTCATTCATTAGATGAAAACATCACAGCTAGTCGAGCTCACATTTGCCAATACGAGTCGAAGAGCTTTAACATACAAAGCAAAGAATCAAGCCACACTTGGCATACATCCCAAACTACTAAGCTACGCATAATAGGATTAGCTACTTAGATATACGCTTGCATAATTACATCCCTATGCAAGGCATCACTACCATATTTAGCCACGCATCAGCCACACGCCCACATCGTTACTTTTACGTTATATAAAACAAAATTCCACATCTTAAAAGACTCACGGAATCTCTTGACATCCATTATCGTCGTCATGTGCCTGCATGTCGGTTGTTGTGTCCTGTTCAAACATTCAAACCCATAACGCGGGTCAAACAAATAGAAATATTACGCACGCCCACATGTACTGCAAGCTTTAATCATGCTAGTAAAGCCCAAAGCTCCGCATTATTAATATCTGTTTTCCGTTGCACGAATGAAGTTGCAGCTTTCATTGCGTAAAATAGACAATATCTAACTTAAGATCATGTTTTAGATCTTATCATAACGAAACTAAAAGTACTGATACGTCTCACATTTTCACTGAGATGAAAAAATATTTCGTACTTCATAACTTCTTATATTATTTTTCAAATATTAAGATAATTTCCGAAAAGTACTGAAATATTCCGAAGCATTTTTCTTCCTTTCAAGAATCACAAACATATTCCGAAATCGAGATTAACATTGGATTAATATTAAAAAAGGAAAACGTGTTAAAATATGATTAACCCATCACCCCAGCCATACCCCACCAGTCCACCACTATCATCACCTACTAATAATACAGTCCTACACGTCCAGATTCCGCTTTCCCACTTTTACCCTTCACCATTCAAAATCCTATCACCTATACACCTCTCTCCTATATATCCCTCACTCTTCCAGCTCAATTTGTCAACTCCTCCTCTTCACCACCACACCAACACAATGGCCAGCAATGGTGGCGCCGACGACGACTCCCACAGCTCCACCACCGCCACTCCCGGCGGCGCCACCGTACAGATCCACCAGTCCCGCCGCCTCCCCGACTTCCTCCAGAGCGTCAACTTGAAGTACGTCAAGCTAGGCTACCATTACCTGATCTCCAATCTCATCACTCTCTGCCTCGTCCCACTCATGATCATCATCCTCGTCGAAGCCTCTCAGATGAATCCGGACGACATCCGCCAGCTCTGGGTGCATTTACAGTACAATCTCGTCTCGGTCGTGATTTTCTCCGCGATTCTCGTGTTCGGATCCACCGTTTACATCATGACCCGCCCGAGACCGGTTTATCTGGTGGACTACGCCTGCTATCGTGCTCCTGATGACCTCAAAGCTCCGTCCGAGAAGTTTCTGACACATTCTCGATTGACCGGCGATTTCGACGAATCGGCGTTGGAGTTCCAGAGGAAGATTCTCGAGCGGTCCGGTTTAGGCGACGAGACGTATGTGCCGGAGGCGATGCATTCTCTTCCGCCGCGCCCGACGATGCAAGCGGCGAGAGAGGAGGCTGAGCAGGTATTGTACGGTGCGTTGGACAATCTGTTTGCTAATACTGGCATTAAACCTAAGGATATTGGGGTTTTGGTAGTGAATTGCAGCTTGTTTAATCCTACTCCTTCATTATCAGCTATGATTGTGAATAAGTATAAGTTGAGGGGGAATATTAGGACTTTTAATTTAGCTGGAATGGGGTGTAGTGCTGGTGTGGTTGCTGTGGATTTGGCTAAGGATATGTTGCTGGTGCATAGGAATACTTATGCTGTGGTGGTTAGTACTGAGAATATTACTCAGAATTGGTACTTTGGGAATAAGAAGTCTATGTTGATTCCGAATTGTTTGTTTAGAGTTGGTGGTGCTGCGGTTTTGTTGTCGAATAAGGCGGTGGATAGACGGAGGGCGAAGTATAAGCTTGTTCATGTTGTGAGGACGCATAAGGGGGCGGATGACAAGGCGTTTAGGTGTGTGTATCAGGAGCAGGATGGTGACGGAAAGACCGGGGTGTCGTTGTCGAAGGATTTGATGGCGATTGCTGGTGGTGCGCTGAAGACGAATATTACTACGTTAGGTCCTCTCGTGCTGCCGATTAGCGAGCAGCTTCTGTTCTTTGCGACATTGGTGCTTAAGAAGCTGTTTAAGAAGAACGTGAAGCCGTATATTCCGGATTTTAAGTTGGCGTTCGATCATTTCTGCATACATGCTGGGGGGAGAGCTGTGATTGATGAGTTGGAGAAGAATTTGCAGCTGCTACCGGTTCACGTCGAGGCTTCAAGGATGACTTTGCATCGATTTGGGAACACTTCGTCGAGCTCCATTTGGTATGAGCTGGCTTATACCGAAGCTAAGGGAAGAGTGAGGAGGGGTAATAGAGTGTGGCAGATTGCATTTGGGAGTGGATTTAAGTGTAACAGTGCAGTGTGGCAAGCGCTTCGCGATGTTAAGCCATCGAATAATGCTCCTTGGGAGGATTGTATCAATAGATACCCAGTCGAATTAGCCTTTTAGCATATGTGTGACTCTGGTGTTATGTGCTAGTGCTATAGTGTGTCATTTTGTATCATTTAGTCTTCCAGTTCATACTGTATTACTATATTCTCTTATGTGAGTTCAGTTTATAGAATGAACTCAGTTTCTTCATATTATTATTGGCTTAGTACTAGGCTACTAGCAGATTTAATCCTGTATTCTAAGTTTGAATGATGATCTCTTTATTGTTTGTTATCAGTATTCACACATGTATCCATACCTTTAGGTGATTAGCTATTTCTTGAAATGTCAGGATCATTAGCAGTTGCTTGATTTGTTTTGAAGATGAAATGAGCTTAACTGGTAGATAAAATTTGGTCAGCTTAACTATTTCTTGATTTGTTTTAGCTAGTTTTGGTCATAACTCATAAGACTCATAACCAATGAATTCTGGATAAGTGTATCAAATTCCTTAAATGTTGTTGCCAGGTTTTTTGACAAGGATGGAAATTTTGTGGTCCTCTTCATCCCCAGTTGGTAGATGCCTATAAGTGTTTGAGTAGATTTATGCCAAATTTTATCTAGAAATAGGGTTAAATTCCGGAAGGAGCATACATATGCCACTCTTGCTGGGACCTCTTGTTTTTACTAGGAGTACTAAATTATATCTTCAGATCAGTTCTTGAATTAACTATGTTTTGCCCAGGTTATCTACTCTTGACTTGGTCATCTCCTAACTCAATTAACAACTGATCAAGGGTTGATTAAGATGTTAACTTGTAGGAAATGAATTCATGAAACTTCCAAGAGTTAGTCTAAAATTTCTGACATTGACTCTCTATCTTAGTTTTTTTGTAAGCAAGCCAAAAGGGACCTCTGGGGTTTAAAATATGTTTTTTCAGGCGTTCACATCATCTATATATTTTGTTTTTTTGGCAAATGGATTATTACTTGATTACTTTAAAATATGTTTTTTCAGGCATTCACTCCCTATATATTTTGTCTTTTTGGCTAATGGATTATTAGTACTTGATTACTTGAGAATTGCAATATGGTGTTTGAATAATATGAAGGGGTTAGGACTCAGGATAGTACTTGGTATTAATGATCAGATATTCTCAGTATTTTCATTCATTGGAAACATCATTTAGAACTTTGAAGCTGGCTCCACTTACTTTTAGACGGATGCACGAATTAATGAGATTAAAATAGTTTTACTCCATTATTGATGTGGTTGTCGTTAAATTGAAGCATGTGCCATGTGAGGTTGCTCTAGGTGTTTTCGTTTTGACAAGTTGTATTATTTAGCACTCAATTACCAACTTAGCTAAGTAGCTTATTATTTTGACGACCGCCGTGAACATATATAGCTGATGGTTTATAAGTTAAGGCCCTGATAAACTTGTTTAGTAGCATATTAAAAGCGTCAGTCAACTTGTTTCACGAGATCCTTTACGGTTAAGGCCAAATATTTAGATGTTCCGTTACTTGTTAAAGCCAAATATGTAGATGTTCAGGTACTTGTTGAGGCCAAATATTTAGATGTTCCGGTACTTGTTAAGGCCATGTGCTGCACGAGATCCTTTTTCTTGAACAAGAACAGTGCGAGCTTAGCCGGCCAGGTATAGTTGCACTTTACGGTTCTAATTGTTTGGCCGGCATTTTCGACCTTGATTTGGGAAGGGTCGGGCAACTAGACATTTCTTGAGGTTTGATTGGACAATTATGGAGTAAAAAAGCAACGATGCCCATTGACTTCTAAAAGTGAACAACATTTTTTGCCCTTTAGTCAAGTACAGTGCACAAAAGTTTGATACCACCACTAGTAACAGATTTGTCAGTTGGCTTGGTTCCTTTTCTTCTTTGTAAAAAGTAGCACGAATTTATGTGGTAGTAGCAGTAATTTTCTTTTTTAATTTTTCTATCTCCCCTTCTCACGTCTCATGTATACTACCTCCATTTCATAAAAATTGTTAAATTTTACTATTTTGCGGTCAACTGTCTCCGCATTTGACCACAATTTACTCTTAAACGATATTAATAAATAAATTATTAAAATTATATAATGAAAATTTAGTAATTAAATTTTTGTTATATGATTTTATTAAATTATTTACTATTATCGTTTATGAGTAATTAAAACTCAAGACAACGATTAATAAGTTCAAAATGTAACACCTTCTCTAAAATGGAGGGAGTATTAAACTTCGGTCTAATCAAAATTATCATGTCGAAATTTAAATAAATTTTTCCTAAATGTTGTTATCATGTTATGTTTAAAAAAGATCATAGAAGTGCATTTCGTGGTTCTTTTAATACCATGTTTATAATCTTTTATCATAATTATAATTTGTGAGTAATTTGTTCTTAAAGTCTGATAGTCACGATACCATTTACTAATTATAACCTAATATATTAGCGTTTTGTTGGAACTTTTACAAGAAACGGAAGCAACATAAAATAAACTAGCTCCCCATATTTTCTTATTCTCCATGCACATATAAAGAAAATAAAAAATTAAAGAGTCCGTTTCGCAAGAGACCCCTATATATAGAAATGTCCCGAAAGTCCCCTTCAAATGTTAAAACTAGACAATTATACCTTTTTTCTCGACTTGGTTTATGATGGTTTTTCGCGGATCTTTTGACCCGGATTCATTAAAAACGGGTCAAGTATAAATAAAGAAATTTACCATATTCCTAGATATAATGTAAAAACTAGAGAATTTCTCGCATAAACTAGACAATTTCATATAAAAACTAGACAATATAATGTAAATTTAATATCATGTAAAAACTAGAAAATTCATTTCATAAACTAAACAATATAGTGTAAAAACTAGACAATATAGACAATTATGTTTCACTCAATAAATTTCTGGATAAGTAATAAAACTAGACAATGCATTTACAAAACTAGACAATTCAGTTACAAAACTAGACAATATGTTGTATAAACTAGACAATTATGATTCACAAAGTACTAACTGGGCAAATTTGTACAAGTAATTGAAAAGCCTAGCAATTCTACACCTAAAACACTAAACATTGGACAGTTCAAAAACACTAATTTTTCTTTAATTGCTTTAGTTTCTTCAGAGCATTCTTCTTTAAATCATCCAATACACCATCTTCAAAATCATCATCAGCATAAGGTCTCTTAGATCCTTGCAAGGAAAAGGGTTTCCTTATTTACTAGTCCAATCAAGCTTGACAATTTATACAATAAAAAAAAAATAGAACATTTATACAAAAACTAGAGAATTCCTCTCATAAACTAGACAATATAATGTAAATTTAATATCATGTAAAAACTAGAGAATTCCTTTCATAAACTAAACAATAGTGTAGAAACTAGACAATATAGACAATTATGTTCATGTTTGATAATAAAACTAGACAATATCCCCTAAATACTAGACAAATATGTTGAGCTCAGTTAGTAAATTTGATAGTTGAAGGTGAAGGTGAAAATGTAAAAACTAGAGAATTCAAATGCATAAATTAGACAATATAATGTAAAAACTAGACAATATAATGTAAATTTAATAGCATGTAAAAACTAGAGAATTCCTTTCATAAACTAAACAATATAGTGTAAAAACTAGACAATATAGACAATTATGTTCATGTTTGATAATAAAACTAGACAATATATACTAAAAACTAGACAATATCCTGTAAAAACTAGACAATATACTCTAAAAACTAGACAAATATGTTGAGATCAGTTAGTAAATTTGATAGTTGAAGGTGAAGGTGAAAATGTAAAAAATAGAGAGTTCCTAGACAATATAATGTAAAAACTAGAGAATTCATCGCATAAACTAGACAATATGATATAAAAACTAAACAATATAATGTAAAAACTAGACAGTTTCACACAAAAAAAATCAGAAAATTCAAACAAACAACAAATCCCCGCCAGAAACATATACAGTTGTACACCACAACATAGCAAAAGGTAAAACGTAGAGTATTTTCATGTAAAACTAGACAATAAATACTAAAACCTAAATAATTTCACACAAAATGAACCACATATCTAAAGAAAATCATCAATTCACTAAAGTTTCCAATTAAATCGGTGACAAAACTCTTCATAGCATTGAATGTCAACAGTAAAGTGAAGGGATAATTAAGCAAGCAGCAAACAGTACCATTGGAACCATTTAAATTGACAAACTAATAGACATTCACCACTAAACATACAACAAAACGAAACATAAATAAATTAAATTGTTGAGGGGTTTAGCCTCGAACATTAACTAACTAAACTACCATAAATCTCCGATCCAAGATCCGCCACCAACTTGAAGTCCGACCTGATGACTGGGTCCGAGGTTGATCACCTGAAAAGACTAAGGGAGGGGGGGAGGTTAGATAGGAAACCCGGATTGCAAGTTGTCAATCCGGTAAGAGACTTTACTCAAGAGAGAGTTGTAAAGCTCTCAATGTAGTAGTTATAATATATGATTATTGCTTATCACTTGGGAATTGTCCCCTTCTTTTTCTCCCTTAAGGTCTTGGACCCTGTGCTACATTTATAGAGACCATATCTTATGAGATGACTCATAAGATGGTGCCAAATGTATGCTTCAGATTTGGACACCAATGCTACCTTTGGCCCACGTGATAGTGAGCAATTCCACATCCGATTAATGGGCCTGGGAGGGTAGTTTGGACCTTTTCCCTCTGAGAGTACTGTTCCGCCCGTTGGGTCCGTGTCAGTCTCTCGGACAGATCTGTCTGCTTGGTCGGTTTGCCCTTAGGTAACTCTGGGTGTCCGAGCCAGAAGTTTCACGGAAGTATCTCGGTGGTTCTGTTATATACGTTTGGTCTTAATGTGATGGTGGCGTCCGAGATTCTCTCGTCCAAATTGCTTGCATCCTTGACGATTTATGGTACTTGGAAGGACCATGTGACCTTTTGTCAGGTTTGGAAGTCGTACACCTAGCTTGGTCGGACTTAGCTGAGAAGGTGTGTTGACTTGTAAGTACTAGTTGACCTGGTATGGTTTCGCTCAGGTCGGACCATTTGAAGGTCGGACTAGTACTGAATTGGCTATTTCAGCCTTGATGCGTTCTAGGACACGCTCTATGGCGCCCTTAACGGATTGGACACATGTCCGTATCAACATATGTCCCCCTAGTTTCCAAGTATCTTAGTAGAAGATATTTGGTAACTATGAAAAGAACAAGTGTGTTGTGGAGCGTGTCCGAATTGTTAACTGAAAGGGAAAAAAATTCCTCTTTGTGAGATCCGTTGTCCGTGTTCTTAGGAATTCAATATATCTCTCTCTCTCCCCCCCCCCCCCTTTTCGTTCTACAGTCCGAGTTATGTAATAGCTCGGACTGTAGAAGGAAAAGGTATTTGTATCCGATACAGTCCGTTCTACATTCCGAGATATATAGATCCGAGTACGATTAGGATCTGAAGAAGTCTTATGTGGAAGAGTGTATAGGAAGCAATCCGTTGGGCCAAATATGTGGAATGGCCCACCTGGGCTGATGAACAGTAATTCAAAAGGCCTAATAAGTCGCATGTCCGGCCCACGGGAAAAGATCCCGAGTAAAGCGATGTGACTCTTGGATTGAGAAGATCAACGGTTGGGATTTAAACCCAAGTGATGTGACGTTTCTGAGAAGAATTAAATCGGTATAATGTGTTAAATATGCATAAAAATCGGTATTGCACGTTCCTTTTGCAGTATTTTGGTGTCGATTGGCACATAGACCTTTATATGCTGTCCCTGTTAGTGTGCCCCATAGGGTAGGTAATAGTGCCAATGGCACGTCTTTGCGTGCCAAGTCTAGTACCCGTGGTGTCATGAGATTGTGTCCTATGTAGAAAATCTGATAAGGTAGGGCATCCTCGGACCATTGGACTTAATAAGACACTTAAATTAACTCTCGGACAATCACAATCCTCGTTACTGATCCGTTTCCTTGTGCCCTAGGATGTCCGGGAGTGATAGTCAGAATCAGCACGAAGTCCTTGATTACGATGACGGGATATCCCAAGGATCCGAATTTGGCGCGGTAACCTCGTCCGAGTCAGACGATCTGGGGTTGGAGATCCCGGAAAACATTCTTCCTGCGGAAGTACCTAGGGCGCACGTTGTGGAGGTTATTTCATCCGGCGATTCAGATGCTGGGCAACGGACCCGTGGTACTGTTGCTGCTCAGAATGATGGGGTGAGTAGCCAAGGGAACGTTGTGAGAACAAGGGTGCGAGTCCGATCTCGGACCATCGGTAGTGGTGGCATATCGGTTGGTGGAAGTGTGCCTCGGATGGAGCAGGAAGGCGACTCTGGTCGTGAGGCAGACGATGTAGAGATGTTTGAGGCTGGTGAGGAGGACCGTGTTGTGGCGGAAATAGGTCCGAACAACCCGAGTACATCTGGGAAACCCAAAGGTGGAGAAGAAGAGGAGGAATATGGAGAAGAAGATGCGGATGGCGAGGAAGAAGAGGAGGAAGCCTCTCAAACCACTCGTCCGCGGGAACGTTCCGGGCGGAACAATCGCCAGATTGTTCTCCATCCTAGAGTGCCCATGCATTCTAATCCGCCCCTTGTTGCTAGTCGTGGAGCCCAAGCAGCACGAACTAAATTCCCTCGTCCTGCGTCCGTCGTTGTTATAGCTGATCTGTACGATGAACTTAATGTGGACGGTCTTCTGCCCACATGTCCGTCCAAGGTGAAGCCTGAGGACATTCCGGAGTGGAGGCGGAAGTGGGAAATCCCTGAGTCTGTCGAGATCATGGTGCCAGAACCCGGGCATGCCTTTTATAATCCGCCCGCTGGATATATGTGTGTGCACGAGGCAGCCTTTTCCTGTGGATGGAAGGTTCCCATCGCGTCCGAGCTGAAGCACATTCTGAACCACATCGGTATCGGTCTGAGTCAAGTTATTCCCAAATCTTTGGGAAACCTTACCTGCTTCGCAGTCTTTTGCGCAAAAAAGGGGCAGTCGGTAAATTTTAAAAATTTCCGACAATTATTCAATGTAACTTTTAGTCCGGGGAATCCCCTTTTTTATACTTTCGTAAATAGGAAATCATATAACTTCATCTCGGACCCCATCTCCTCACTTGGATCAAAATGGTGGGAGAAGTATATTTTTGTGCGGATGGCTTTGAGGCCTGGGGAGTCCGCGAGGAGACGAGAACAATGGGGGTTGCCCAAGAAGTTTCTAAGGGAGAGTATCCCGAACTGGCGCCCTCTCCCCAAGAACGTGGCTCCGTGGGTGTCGGAGATCCATAAGAAAAACAACCCACCAACTTATCCGTTCTACGGATTGATCTGTCAACCGCTGCCACACTTGTGCAGATTGACTGATGTGGTCGAGGTCGGAGGGAAGACCGACTTCTGTAAGAATCCGTAACTTAGGATTTTTTTTTTCATGATCGTTTCATAGTTGTCCGCTGTTCACGGTGTTATGGATCCGCATCTGACATTGTTTGTTCCTTCTGCAGCTTACTGGTTCGAGTACATAATGTCGACCCTCCGCGAAAAGAAGAAGCAGCAGAGGGCAGCAAGCCCTCGAGCTTGCCACTGGCCAAAGGGCCAGAATTATCAATACGTCCGCGGGTTTGCCTATGGCGGACCCCAAAAATGCGGCTCTCTTTGCTGCTGAGGAGGAGCGACGGAAGAAGGCGGGTGAGGATCCGCAGATTCTGGAGGTGCCCGAAGCAAGGCAAGGTCGGCGACCAGCATTCACGGTGAAGCCACCGATCATGGTGTTCCGAGGACGCTGGTCCTGGCGGTTCCGCTGCGTCCGCACTCCGGGCGATGTGTTGATGCAAGATGCCATCATTTCTGGCAAGAAGAGGGGTGCGACCTCGGATGCTTCTCCTGCATCAAATAGGCACCTTTTTTCCGCTGTTCTGCCATTGTCGGACCAAGCGGCCCTCGACGCTGAGTATGAATGGAGTCGCGGGCTCCCTGAGGTAGAGCGGGTTGGAGAGCTCCATGACTTGCATCAGAGGGTAAGCAGCTTATCAATGTTTCCCTTTCCATGCTTTCAGCTTTTTATGATAGAAATATAACTTTTGTTTGTGCGGACTTCCTGTAGCTCAGATGCATGATCAAGGCTATGCAGTGGAAGGCCAGTGAACGGGCCACCATTGAGGAGGACCTACATAAGGCAGTGGCTGCAACGACGGAAGAGGCGAAAAAAGCCAGGCGGGCGGAAACCCACCTGAAGCAGAAGGATACAGCCATAGCCAGGCTGAAGGCTAACGTGGAGACTCTTAGGTCGGATTTGGAGTGGCAGGAGAACTTTATCAATAAGTCGATGAAGGCATTCCTGGATTCCAAGGACGTGCTCCTCGAAGATCTCCAGTTTGCCCGGCTCGGAGCGGTGAAGGACTTCATGAAGTCGGACTCCTTCAAGTTCTTTATGGCGGACAAGGCTGATGCCCGTCGTCTGGAGGGGTTCTCATCCGCCATTGGCCAACTGCAAGGGAAGGGACTGCTTCCTCCCAACTTTAACTGGAAGGCGGAAGGGCTAGATCCGGCCGTAGATGCTAATGGAGTGGAGATCCCGGTGGAGGTTGTTCCGAATGAAAAGCTGGGCGCGTGTGAGTTCGCAGAGATAGTCACTGAGGAAGGTGAGATTGACATCACCAACGGCGGGCCTTTTCTTCCCGAGTGCGTCCCGGATTCTCTTCGAAAGATATGTTTCTTGCCTTTTGAGAACAACATGAAGAATTGGTACTTCATGCCTTCTCGGATCGTCGGCAATGCTGCGGACTTCAACCTGTTCGAGAACATCAAGGCCTCATTTGATGAAGTTGCTGCCTCCCGCGTTGCTGCTGCCAACGTCAATGCCAATCCGTCCTCCACTATTCCGCCTAGAGTTGATGAAGCCGGTCCGAGCCAACCTCCTCCTCAGAAAGAAGTCCGGGGTATGCCCCGTGAAAAAATTTGTAAACATTTGAATTTTGAGATCTTTTGATGGCACGGAACGTTGCCAAGTACAATATCTATCATTTTTGTTGTCTGTAGTTGTTATTTTCGGCACAATGTGACTTTTGTCTGTGATATAACAATTGTGTGCTCCTTTATTTTTCTTGATCCGTCCTTTATACGCTCGGATAACGTAAGTAGCAAATATACAATTTTGCAAGCTCGGACAACTGTCTTTATTATACCGATCTACTTTATGGTGATGTGTAATCTTCTAGAAGGGGGCAGGTGAAGCGGTAAAGTCTCCATTATTATTGCGTCCTTTCATCTTCCGAGTCGTCAGATGGTGGACACGTGGCGTGATCGTAGGGATTCTTCGTTCCTATAAATAAGGATATGGTAATTCTTCATTTCTCACTGTTTTACCTCTTTTCAGCCTTTCCTTTTCTAGAAATTTACTCTCGAAAAAGTCAGATTCCTTTAGGATGTCGGAATCCGCCCGAGAAGCTACAGGTCGAGCTAGGAAACTTCACCTTAATGCAAGTGCAGTGCTACCCAACTTGGAGAACTTCGACGTTGGAGAACCAGATGATCTGAAGTACGATTGCTGTCGGCACTGGATAAATTGTGCCTGCGGAAACATGCACCCTCTGACTTATCCTGGTAAAGGCACAGTGGATGACTCAATCATTCTTGATTCAGAAGGTGATCCCCCTTTGTGTCCGGTGGTCGCCAGGAGGCGAGCCGAGGAAGAAAGAGCGAATACTGAAGATGATCCGTAGGAGGATCCGAATGCAGCAGCAAGCTCGTCGGGCTCAAGGTGGTGGCTCGGAATCTCAAGGCTCAACCTCGGGAATCCACTGAAGGGACAAGGCGGGGTATGCCGCGTAGGCATATGTATGGTCCTCGGACCTTGAAAAGTTGTACTTTCCGTTTTTTGAATGTTCGAATGATTTTCTAATGAAATTCGTACTGACCTCAAAAGATGAAATTGTTACCTTTTTCATAGACTTACTTTGTCGGATCATTTTTCACTACAAGAATTCTGCTGTAACGGGACGGAAAGGGGTGACGGATCGCCAAACGGGGTGACGAATTCTATCCGTCGCCCCGTTTGGCGACGGATAAAACTTATCCGTCGCTCTGTAGCGACGGATAAGTTTATCCGTCGCTACAGAGCGTTGACTAAGATTTTTTTTTAAAAAAAAAAAAAAATTTAGCGACGGATAGATCTATCCGTCGCTATTTTTAGCGACGGATAGATCTATCCGTCGCTATAGCCGAAAAAAAAAAAAAAGTTAGCGACGGATAGATCTAGATCTATCCGTCGCTAAAAGCAAAAAAAAAAACCATGTATCTCCTCCACCACCTCCTTTCCTCCACCACTTCTCCTCCATTTCTCCTCTCCTCCTCCTCCCACCACCACCTTTCTCCTTCCACCACCTTTCTCCTCCACCACCACCATCCACCACCATCCTCCACCACCACCTCCACCACCACCCTCACCACCACCACCACCACCACCACTCACCACCCACCACCACCACCATCTCCACCACCACCTCCACCACCACCGCACCACCACCATCTCCACCACCACCACCACCACCTCTCTCCTCCCACCACCACCGCACCACCACCCTGCCACCACCACCATCTCCTCCACCACCACCACCACCCAGCCACCACCACCACCATTACAACACCCACCACCACCCCACCACCACCACCCAGCCACCACCGCACCACCTTTCTCCTCCCACCACCACCGCACCGTACGAATACAAATCAATATCTCGTATACGAATACAAATTGGATACGAATTAATCCGTATACGAATATAAAAATTCGAATACGGATTTTATTTTTTTTAAAAAAAATAGAAATGGGGCGACGGATAGATCTATCCGTCGCCACGTGGGGCGACGGATAGAATCTATCCGTCGCCCCATTATCAATTTAAAAAAAAAAAAAATTGGTCAATCCGTCGTCCAATCCGTCGCGAATTGGACGACGGATTGTTATCCGTCGCCATAGCTCCAAAGGGCGACGGATTTTCTATCCGTCGCCCGATCCGTCGCCAGAGCTGGGGCGACGGATAGATGGCCTGTAGCGACGGATCTATCGGTCGCTACAGGCCAGATTTTTTGTAGTGTTTATGCCATTTACTTGCAAAATGGCTAGCAGGCACGAACTCGGACGCGGTTGATGGGCTTGTCTGGACCAAGTAGGGTAAGCTCAGTCGATCCAACACTGTTCGGCCCAAACGGGTAGCCCAAGCCCATTGTCGACGTCAAGTTTCTTACGTGTCGGACGCTTATTGGTTCGTCCTATCTATAAATATCCGAGTTCTCCTTTGCATCGATCGCCTGAATCCGACTCCAATTTCCATTCTTACTGAAAATTTCCACCTTCTTTCTCAAACTCGGATAGATCTTACAATTTGAGCCCGGTAGTACCCATAAGAAGATGATTTCTTGACTAGTCTCCCCCTCGAGACTCCCGTCCACTCTCAAATTGGCGCTTGTCTTGAGTTTGAGAGTGGCGTGGGTCTGGAGGGGATGATTGCTCAAGATCAGTTGTTATAAAACACAGATCTTGGGAAATGCTCAGATCCGGGGGTAGACTAACGGATGATCTTATCGGTCGTATGTGCGATCCACCCGGTAGGAGCTTTTCCTTTCTGAGGAGCTGCTGGCGGGTGGGTCGTCATACGATCAATGCGTCAGGTCCGTGCTCGGATTCGAACAAACATGTACCTTTGAAAACCCCCCCTGTCCGGAGATAGGAGGTTTGATGCTGTAAAGATCCGAGGTAACACCGCATGGTTCTCTTCATCAGACACATCTATTATATTCGGAGATCCGAGGTTTGATGTCGGGCATAATAGATGTGTCTGTCTAATCCACTTATGAGTATGAGATTCTGAGTGCCTTTTTTATAGGCTAGCCATGATAAATTATTGACTCATGGTGGCTTGGACTGGGCCAACACTCACTGGTTTAATATGTCCGTACACACTATGCACGGGATCCGTAGAGGGAATCAAAGACATGGTGATATTGTAGAATTCCAACTTGCTGAATTGTTCTTTATTGTGCAGGCACATCAGATTCTTGGTGTTCCCGGAAGTAATGACTAAGTGGAATACTTTCCTGTCGGAGGAATGTGCTCAATGGAGGACGATGTATCCCTAAAAAGTTTTGGCATGGTCAATGTATGGTAGTAGCAGATTCTGATAAAGGTCCGAGAGACTGCAAGGCAGTGTTATGTATACTTTGTTTCGCATGTGAATAAAATTCCTTGCTTGTTTCTTTTGTCACTTGACCAATAAACATTATTTGTATGAATTGAAAGATAAAAGTTGTATTGATTTGACGTAAATTCAATTACAACTTGGGGTTCGTGAAGCCAATGACAAAAGAATACCGACAACAGAACTGACGGAGTTCCGCGTAACAAACATTTTTAATCCAAAAATATCCAAATGAGCGGCAAAGGTCCGTGTAACCAACCCTACGCATAGAACTTTTGAAGGTTCCTGGCATTCCAAGTACGCTTGAGTGGGTGTCCGTACTCGTCTTCCAATTCGTAACTTCCGTTCACTCTTGCACCAACGATCTTGTAAGGTCCTTCCCATTTAGGCTTAAGCTTCCCGACATTGCTCAAGATATCAGCTCGGCGGAGCACTAGGTCTCCGACCTGTAGGTCTTTCGCTTGAATATTCATGTTGTAGGCCCGGGCTGCAGTTGCTTGGTACTTGTGGATATTAGCCAATGCTTCAGTTCTTTTCTGTTCCAACATGTCTAGATCAAATATCCGAGCTTCACGATTGACGGAATCATTGAACCCTTGGACCCTCATTGTTTCAACTGCAATTTCTGCTGGTATGGCTGCTTCCGAGCCGTACACCAGGGCAAATGGGGTTTCTCTAGTTGCAGTCCGCGTAGTGGTGCGATGAGCCCACAGTATGCCATCTAGGTCATCCGCCCAACTCTCCTGAGAAGTTCTCAGCCGCTTTTACAGGATCTTAACAATTATCTTGTTCGTGGACTCAACTTGTCCATTAGCTTATGGGTATCCGACAGATGTGAAGCGTTGTTCAATCTTGAAAGATGCCAGCCATTCCTTGAGTCTGTTGCCCGAGAATTGAGCACCATTGTCCGAGACAAGAATTCTTGGTAGGCCAAAGCGACAAATGATGTTTTTCCAAATAAAGGTCCGCACACGGCTTTCCGTGATAGTTGTCACAGCTTCAGCTTCTTCCCACTTGGTGAAATATTCCACGGACACAATTAAGAATTTCTTCTGTTGAGTGCCCCTTGGGAATGGCCCGACAATATCGATGCCCCATTGATCAAACGGACATGCTATGACTGACGGAATCATAGGGTGTGTCGGACAATGGGGAACATTTGCATAATATTGACAATCAGGACATCTTCGGGCGTAGCTCGCGGAATCCTTATCAATGGTAGACCAGTAGTAGCCTTGTCGAATGATCTTCTGAGCAAGAGTTCGTCCTCCAGAATGGCTTCCGCAGCTTCCGCTGTGAATTTCCTCAAGCACAGTCTTCGCTTCTTGTGGACCTAAACATCTCAAATGAGTCCCAACGAAAGATTTCTTATACAAATCTTCCCCAAGTAGAAAATATATGTTTGCTCGGCGTTGTACACTCCTTGACTCATTCGGATCAGTGGTAATGATCCGTCTTTGAGATAACTAAAGATCCAGTCATCCAGTTCCTTCCCGTTTCAGTTACCATAACAGTTGGAGTAGGACTCATGACGGATGAGTCAGTAATAGTGAGTAGGATTACTTTCCTCGTGTCTAGAGCAACTGTTGCGGACGCAAACTTTGCCAGAGCATCCGCCCTTTCATTCCATGCCCTATCAAATTTCTCCAGGGTAAACTCATCAAAGAGACTAGCTTGTTGCTTAAGTAGCTCAAGATACTTGATCATTGAAGGGCCTTTTGTGGAAAAAGCACTAGAAAATTGGGCTTCAACTAACTGTGAGTCCGTGTAAGCTTTGAGTTTTCGGATCTGCAAGGACCTGGCTAGACGCAGTCCGACTAACAGTGCTTCATATTCAACCTCATTATTGGTGACCTTGAAGTCCAAGGATACCGCATAGTCGAGTTCCGCGCCATCAGGGCTTTTAAGATAGATTCCAATACCTCCTACTCTTCCAGTGGAGGAACCATCCACTTCCAATGTCCAAACATCAGAGGGATGTTCTTTGGTTTGGAGATCTTCTGTAAGCTCCCGAGTTTCCAATCTTTGTTCCTCCTTTTCTTTAACATCCGGATCATAGTTGTTAGTACCAGATTCCCTTGTGAGATCATCGAGAAGGAACATTTGGTTTACCCGAGATTCCTCCCATGATGTAGTCTGAGACTGGTTGATGAACTGTGCATCCTCGAGGTTTTCGGGGTTGATCTTCGGCGGAATCGGCTTTCGGTTGATCTGCTTGGTGATTAGGCATTCGAATGCCTGTTTGTCCGGGACTTTATCTGATCCGCCTCAGGGTATTCTGCTAGGAAGTCAGCAACGACTTGAGCTTTCTTGGCTGTCGGAGCCTGATAGATAATGTCGTATTCGCTCAGCTCAATGGCCCATTTAGAGAGTCGTCCGGATTGGTCGGGCTTTCCCAGGACCTGTTTCAAAGGTTCCGTGGTTAGTACTACTATTTTATGAGACTAAAATATGGCTTTAATCGCCTTGCGGTGGAAACCAGATCATATGCAAATTTCTCAATCTTGACGTATCTTGTCTCCGCCCCAGCAAGGGCTTTACTAAGATAGTAGTTGGCAAGTGATCATTAGCTTGGACCCGTACTAGTACGGAACTCATTGCCTCTTTCGTAATTGCTAGGTAGAGGTAGAGTGGTTCTCCTTCAACGGGTTTGGAGAGCAGCGGAGGGGAATGGAGGTAATTTTTTAAATTTTCAAAAGCCTCAGAACATTCCGCGGTCCACTCGAAGCTCTCTCCTTTCCGGAGGATTTTGAAGAACGGAAGGTTCTTCTCTGCGGATCGCGAAATAAAACGACTTAAGGACATGAGGCGTCGATAAGTCATTGTACCTCATTGAGGTTCTTCGGATGAGGCAAATCTAGGATTGCTTTGATCTTCTCAGGATTTGCGCTTATCCCTCTCTCTGTGACCATGTAGCCCAAAAACTTTCCGCCCTTCACTCCGAAGGTGCACTTTTTTGGATTCAGTTTCATCCCGTACTTCCTGAGGATAGCGAAGCATTTGCTCAAGTGCTCTATATGTTGTTCTTCGATTTTGCTTTTGACGAGCATGTCGTCTACGTATACCTCCATGGTCTTGCCAATTTCTTCCTTAAACATCTGATTCACCAGTCGTTGGTAAGTTGCTCCCGCGTTTTTCAATCCGAAGGGCATCACTTTAAAGCAATACACCCCTCCTGCAACAAAGAAAGCTGTTTTCTTAATATCCTCCTTCGCCATCCGAATCTGATAAAAGCCTTGATACGCGTCCATAAAACTCAGTAACGCGCATCCGGCTGTAGAATCAACCAATTGGTCAATCTGTGGCAAAGGGTATGGATCCTTCGGGCAAAACTTATTTAGCCTGGTGAAATCATTGCACATTCGCCATTTTCCTGGTGACTTTTATACTAGAACCACGTTGCAAACCCAATCAGAATAACGGACCTCTTCGATATGTCCTGCTTTCAGGAGTCGATCAACTTCGGCGGATATGATGGCATCCTTGATAGGACCGAAATCCTTTCTCTTCTGGCGGATATATTTAATCGAGGGATCCATGTTCAGACGGTGAACAGCAACCCTCGGATCTATCCCCTTTAGGTCGTCAGTACTCCAAGCAAAGACATCACTGTTATCTCGGAGACAAGCAATGAGCTTCATTTCCACTTCTGCACACATCTCTGTCCCGATTCTAGTCTTCCTATCCGGGCTCCCAACAACAAGCTCAACTTCTCTGAGAGTTTCATGAGGCTCGATCCGTGCAGTTTTAGGAAACGTGTCCTTCTGGCTCCCTACCCCAATGTTTGGATTCTCCTTTTTTGGTGGAAGAACAACCTGCGTATCAGAAGTCACAGTGACTGCTAACACGGGTGCGGATGCTCTCCTTGTGGACATAATATAACACTCCCAAGCTTCTCGGATGTTCCCCACTTCCTCTCCAACTCCGCACGGGATCGGGAACTTCATCCTATTATGGAGGGTGGAGGATATAGCTCGGAATTGATTGAGTCCGGGATGACCAAAGATGGCATTGTAGTCAAAAGTTCGATCCACCACTACAAAACGGACTAGCTGTGTCACTCTTGCGGGATGTGTCCCAAGTGAAAGATGAAGCATGACACTTCCTAGAATGACGTTCCTCCTCCAAACCCTAATATGGAGGTATTGACTCTCTCATATCGGATTCCTCCCAGATTCATATGATTTATTGTCGATTTGGAGATGATGTTCGAGGAACTCTCTGTATCTACCAGGATCTTGTTTACTCGATAAGTTGCAATGGTTAAAGAAACCACCAGCGGAACATCCGGATCATCTATGTCTTCGCCTCCTGCCGTAGGATGAGGGATCTCACTATCATCAAAGTATATAGCATTTGTCCCTCGAATTGCTGGAGCAGCATATGATCTGTCATTGTTCCGGAGATTCTGAGTTGTCCGCTCTCTTGTGTTCCTACTATCGGCCCCAGTTGGTCCGCCTGCTATGGTGTTGATCACTCCACTGTATGGAGGGTTCTCCATTTCAACGTCATCATCGTACCTGTATGGATGTCGGTCCGTGCGAGGCAGATGGTTGGCTGGCGAAGGTGGCAAGGATAGAGGATGGAGCGGTGGCTCAGTACGTAGCTCTATCATCCCTTTTTCGTTCCATCCCATCATGTCTAGAAGGCTCATCCGTATAGACGTGCTCCTTCAAATTTCCCTCTCTTATCAAATGTTCAACCTCCGTTTTCAGTTGAATGCAATCGTCCGTCTCATGACCACGGCTCTTGTGAAACTTGCAATACCCCTTTGAATTCTTGTTCTTCCTGTTACCGTGAGATGGCTTGGGCCATTGAATATTCAACTTCTTCTTAATAATAGTTGCCAAGATGTCGGATCTTGGTCTATTGAGACGAGTATAATCCGTATATCTCCTTGGTGGACTCCTTTCTCTGTGGAAGCCCTTATCTCTGTGATCCTTCCTCGGATCAAACTTATTAGGGCGATGCTCTTGTTTTACTGGCTCCTTTCCTTTCTTGGATCCTGCTCTCACTGGAACATTCCTTCGGTATCCCCGTAATAGTATTCCAAATTCGGAATCACTTGATCCAAGTTCATGTTCCTTTCCTTTTCTCTCATGATGTCATCGCACAAAGGATTTGGTGCACTTGTAGCTACTTGCTCATGATCCTTCACCAAACACCCGAGGTTGAGAATCTGGGCTTCCATGGCTTTTTGCTGAGCATAGATTTCTTCTGCATTCATTATCTCTCCCATCCTAGGATGAACTGCTACATCCGCAGGGAGTTCATCTAGGCGGACCACTGGAATGGTTTCTGCTACATGATCTCTGGCTCTAGGAGGTGCTTGTTGCGGAGCTCTAGGCTGCCTGTTATCCTCCTCCTGATACTCTCTCCTACCGTTCGGACTTCCTTCACCCCGAACTTGGGAAGAAGATGCTCTCCAATCTAGAAGGTTCCGCAGATCCTCTTGAGGTAGCTGATTCCCCAACCTCTGCTGGATCGGACGTTGCCTGTTCCTTGATAGGGCGGGCTCTGCTTGAACCGGAGTAGCCACTGGCGGAGTGACTTGCTGAGGATGGGCATTGTTAGACCCGAGGCAACCTTGGATTACCGTGAGTAATCTATCGAACTGAGTCTCACTTAATCCGAGGTCACTAGTGCGGACGATGCGACCATCGGGCATAGTAAACTGTTGACCTGTAGTGGGGCCTTGAGCTTCTGCCGGAGAAACTTGTACAGCCCCTTCTCCATGGTTCTCAGGTACAATGTTCTCAGGAACATTTCGGTCTCTTCTGATCGGAATATCGCCTCCTTCATCTGTGGATGGGTTTGCTGTGCGGCCATCACTCGGATACCTTCTTCTTACAGTGTTCCTCCCTGTTGCATTGGTTCTCCGCCCTCTGCTTGGTGAACGTCCACGTGGATGTGGGGGTGGAGTTCCAACGTCAGTTGCACTGGTTCGTGCTGCCCTTCTCGTTCTTGCCATTAGAGTGATTGAAACACGGAACCTTTCGTAACGTTTCCCACAGATGGTGCCAAAATGTTGAGGGGTTTAGCCTCGAACACTAACTAACTAAACTACCACAAATCCCTGATATCCAAGATCCGCCACCAACTTGAAGTCCGACCTGATGACTGGGTCCGAGGTTGATCACCTGAAAAGACTAAGGGAGGGGGGGAGGTTAGATAGGAAACCCGGATTGCAAGTTGTCAATCCGGTAAGAGACTTTACTCAAGAGAGAGTTGTAAAGCTCTCAATGTAGTAGTTATAAGATATGATTATTGCTTATCACTTGGGAATTGTGACTTTGGGAATTGTCCCCTTCTTTTTCTCCCTTAAGGTCTTGGACCTTGTGCTACATTTATAGAGACCATATCTTATGAGATGACTCATAAGATGGTGCCAAGTGTATGCTTCAGATTTGGACACCAATGCTACCTTTGGCCCACAGCCAAATAGTGAATAGTAGCCAACATCCGATTAATGGGCCTGGGAGGGTAGTTTGGACCTTTTCCCTCTGAGAGTACTGTTTCGCCCGTTGGATCTGTGTCAGTCCCTCGGACAGATCTGTCTGCTTGGTCGGTCTGCCCTTAGGTAACTCTGGGTGTCCGAGCCAGAAGTTTCACGGAAGTATCTCAGTGGTTCTGTTATATACGTTTGGTCTTAATGTGATGGTGGCGTCCGAGATTCTCTCGTCCGGTCCGTTTGGCATCCTTGGACAGACAATTTGTGGTACTTGGAAGGACCATGTGACCTTTTGTCAGGTTCGGAAGTCGTACACCTAGCTTGGTCGGACTTAGCTGAGAAGGTGTGTTGACTTGTAAGTACTAGTTGACCTGGTATGGTTTCGCTCAGGTCGGACCATTTGAAGGTCGGACTAGTACTGAATTGGCTATTTCAGCCTTGATGCGTTCTAGTACACGCTCTATGGCGCCCTTAACGGATTGGACACATGTCCGTATCATCACAAATCTACAAAAATAGATGATACCTTATAGAGGAGCGGAAGGAAGAGGTTCGCCTTCAAGCTATAGGTCTTCGACGAAACCTGCAAAAATCGAAGCTCAATCAAATCGAAATGATACACAAAGAATTGGTGGAGACGAACCTGCTCGTTGACGTAGTTATCGAGATCGAGAAGGATGTCAGGGTTTTACTGATTGACGGAAACCATATGCTCCATCGTGTATGCCAAATCATGAAATAATCAGCTAAAACTCAGCTCGTCACAAATCATTCAAACCTGCTCAATGTCTCTCTTAACCGGTCCACCAGGTCTGCTGAAAACATCAGAGTTACCACTCATCCTATCGCCATGGCGTGACATCATCACAACGCAAATTCACTCTTCCCCAAACAAGCCCTAAATTCACCATTAACGCTCATCCAAATCAATGATCAGCCACTCACCCAAACCTGCCGCTCAAATAGACGCCGTAACACCGCCGAATGCGCAGTGGAGTGAAATGGAAGGGGGGAAGGCAATAGAGTTAAAATCAAAAAATCAATCGAGTGTCACTAAGAGATCAGAGAATCCAATGAATGTTTCCTGTGTTTGAATCGATACAAATCCAATGATGATGATGATTCGTCGCCACCGTGTATGCCATGCCCGACGACTGATTCGTCGCCACCGGCGTGCTGTTGATGATTTCCTTTCCCATTGTTGTTTCTCTTCTTCTTCTTCGGAAAAGCTTGGTTGATTTGTAAGCCGCTGCTTTCCTTCAAATCCGGCTCTCGCATCTTCACCAACAGCTGCCGCTCCACGTTGATCCTAGATCCTTCGCGAACATCGGCAACTCAGATCCAGATCCAGATCCCATTCCCCTCCACCAGCCGTCAATCTTCGAAAACTACGAACATCGGCAACTCAGAGTCAGAAATCAACCTGAATCTATGAGCTTGATATACCATCACAGATCCAGAAAACTACGTTCGATCTTCGATCTAATCGCAACTCCTCCACTCGATCTCCAATCTTCGATCTCTGTTCGATCTGATCCGGAATCTCTGATAACCGACTCCTATTTTGCTCGATTTGTCTGATGAAAACCGCATTTTTCCACAGCAAACTAGACAAATATGTTGAGCTCAGTTAGCAAGAAACTACACAAAATCGCTCCAGAAACTGAACATACATGACCGATTAAGCAAAAAACGAAGCAACAAAAGGCGAAATCGAACTCAAAAACACTAAAATCGAGTTTCAACAAACATTACCTGATGATCGCGCAATGAATCCAGAGAAAATCGCTCCAGAAACTAGAGTTTTATCAAATCCAGGAAAAATCGCCAAAAGAAGAGAGAAAATCGGAAGAGAAACTGTTGAAAATGGAAAAAAAACTGAAAAATATATATTTATACTATACCCAGAAATCAAACGGTATGACCCAAATACATTTTGACCCGTAAAACCCGGTTAATTTTGACCTGCAAAATATAAAACGAGAAAAACTAAAAACTAAACAATTTATATAGAAATTAATGGGACTTTTTAGACTCTCATAAATAGTAATTTTATAAGAATAAGTAATATTAAAAATAGCAATGGAGAATACATAGAGGGATGGACTCTGCACCAATCCAGTATAAAATTGATTACCAGTGGAACATAGTGGCACTAACATTTATCAAAGTTTCAGTTTTTGGCCTTAAAGTAGTTCCCTTCATATGCTAATTACGATAATGATTAGGGAGTGGCTTTCATTTACTAATTGACTTAGCGACTAGGAAAGTTGTATGTATCTCTCTACTCCCCAGTTGTACAGTTTCTACTTTTTTTTACAGTTAATAAAATTGAAATTTGAATATGAATAATCTTAACCTATAATCATAAAATTTTTAATTAAATTATATAATGATATTACGTTATTTACCCAATCTTACAATTATTTGAACTAACTAGTTCAGGGCAACTTAGTATTGATATTACTGAATCTCTTTTTAGTTAGATTTGCATTTCACTTGTTCTTTGCTTGAATAAGTAGGTCTGGTAATGGATTGTTTACTAATATGATCAGTTTGGTATAATTCATTATCTCTGCACTAAGCCAAATTTGATACCTTAGAAAAACATATTGCATGGCTTCAAAACCACTGAAACTAGCTTATTGTGATTTGTGAGGTTGAAGGAGGCAAACTAGGCTTTGTAATGGCTAAGAAGATACTAAACTTCACAGAGAATGGAAGACTTGTAAACACCAAGCATTGATTTCACAAGGAACCTGGATACCTTGGGGACATAGACCAAGAACTAGAAGCCACCATTTACTGTTACCAAGGTTATAAGGCCTTCAGGTTGCAACATATCAACCTAACCACAGAGATTCAATCTTTCCAATTTGAACAGCCATGAGTGACAGAAGACAATCTCTCTTTTCGCGCTTTATGGGGTCGACTACCCCAGCCCAACCACGCCGTACACCTGCACCCCAAACTACTGCATCGTCTCCTGCTGCTCAGACTCCTGCGAGGCCACGAGCCCCAGCTACTGATAAACCTGCCGCCCTTCCTCCATCCGAGTCACAAACTAAACCCAATGCACCCACAACCTCCAATAACCAGCCTAATGTCCAGTCCGGGACTCCAACTAGGAATTCGACTGCCACCACACTCAACTCTTCGCCGAAACCAAGTAACTCCTCAACCAACCCACCACTCGCAAATGCCCCCGGTTCAAAAGCACCACGTTTGACTGATGAGTTAAAAATGGCTGGTGATTCGAAAAACTCCACTCCTGCCGGCCCTACCAAAGATTCTACCAAAGTGTTGTCATCAGATGTTCAATCAAGATCACCTCCTCTGCCTTCATCTCCATCTCGTGTAGCCCCTCAACCACAGTCCACGCCCTTGTCTCCATCTCGTATGAGTACCCAACCTCCCTCCACGCCACCACTTCGTTCACCATCTCGTGTATCCTCTCGCTCTCCTAAGCCCACGTCTTCTCCTTCCACCACTAGACCACCGGCCAAATCATCTCCGAGAGAGTCCTTGACTAAATCTCGCTCTAAGAAAGGAACCGAGTCTCCACCGTTATCAAAAGAATCACGACACTCTATAGATCAGGAGATCAATAACCCACCAGCTTCTGCGAAAGAATCCAATCCTACAGAGCATCTGGAACGTAGACTGGAGGCAGAGATTGTACCAAACCATGACCTCAATGAGAGAAAAGAAGTGAAAGAAGTAGTCCAAGCAACAAATACTGAACATGATGAACACAATGCGATAAAGAAGGATCTTAGCAAACCACATGCGATGCCAATCAACGTAGAAGAGGCCCTCGAGAAGAAAGAGATTCTATCGCCACATGGCCCCAACAACGAACCAATCAACTCCCCGATTTCTCAGGTGCCAAACAAGAACATGATTCCGGACACTGACAATAATTTGGCCTTGAACAAAGACATCAAGAAGGACCTGTCAACATTTGCTAACCGAATGGCTATCCCAGACCATTCAAAAACTGACAAAACTCCTAGTGTGATAACGCTTGCAGGCGAAAACAGAGGAGCAGTGATGCAAATCGGGTCTAATTCTTCGCAGAGAGAAGGTCCAGTCCATATCAACAGAGGCTACAAGTTAAACTCTGAAACAACCACTGACGAGGATCAGGAAAATGACAAGGAGAACAAGTCGAAAGGCTCTAAAAATGGGGAAGATCAACCAGCAGAGATGGCTTATGTCAACAACAATACTCAAGCAATGAACAACTCGATTGTGTTGAGCTGTTCGCTTTCAGAAAGGGATCCTGGAGTCCACATTGTCATTACAAAGGAATCTGCTAGCCCAACGAAGCCTGCTGAGGTGCGAAAGGTGGAGTTTAACACTTCTGCAAGCAAAGTCGCTTATCAGCCTACGGTGAGAAGAAGATGCCTCAGAGGTATGTTGCTCGAATCAAGTGATTCTGACCCTGAGAAGCCTCGTCGCCATGGTTGCCGTGTTGCTATCAAGGAAACTGGGATTTAAGGCTAGCTTATACGTGTTTTAATTTACTCATGTTCCATAAACATGGAACGAATATACATATACTCCTGTCAAATATAATCTGTACATTTATGATGCTGAGAAAACAATAATGATATAATGTGTGAATTGTTTGAGTTGATCCAAGTATATTCAAGAAGAATGATTTGAGTTCTAAGTTAATTTTCTTGTGTTGTACACACGAACAGTGTTCATATACAAAGACTGGCTCATGTAAGTTTGGAGAGTGAAAACATGCTGTAAAATGCAAGGAACCCAAAAGCCTTGAGGCATGATATCAATGTCCCAAAAAATAATATTTTCAGCACGGTGGAAACCCCTTCGTACAATACAACAAGGTTCGAGAATTCATTGGTAAATTTGTATTTGGCTAGAATTTTCCCAATAATCATATACCGGAGTCGGGGTTTGATGTACCCAGCCCAAAACCAACTGGAGGCCCAACAGCCTCTAATCATCCTGCTCCAAGATGAAACTCAACAAAGCCCAACAACACAAAACCCGGCTAGTGAGCTTTCTTCTCTCTCACTCCTGCCTTGAAGAAAAAGCTACACAAATCAAAACCAAAAATCTTCTCCACTCTCCCAATTCCAAACCAGTAACCAGTACCAAAATTCTCTCCATCAATCCACAATGTTCAGAAACCAGTACGACACCGATGTCACTACATGGTCACCGGCCGGACGGCTGTTCCAGGTGGAGTACGCGATGGAGGCAGTGAAGCAAGGCTCGGCGGCGATAGGGCTGAGATCGAAGACACACGTGGTGCTCGCCTCCGTGAACAAAGCTAGCTCGGAGCTTTCGTCCTATCAGAAGAAGATCTTCAAGGTCGATGACCACATTGGTGTCGCAATTGCCGGTCTCACTGCTGATGGACGTGTGCTGTCCAGATATATGCGAAATGAGTGCATCAATTACTCGTATACCTATGAATCGCCGCTACCGGTTGGGCGGCTTGTTGTGCAGTTGGCTGATAAGGCTCAGGTTTGGTGTTTGATTTTGTTGTTTCAGTTGATTTAGCGTTTGAGTTTTATGAACTGTACTGTACTACTGTGTTTTTATATGAGTTGAATTTGATATATGCTTGTTGAGGTGGTGTGTTGTTTTGTGTGACTAGGGGAATTGATAGGTTATGTACATTGAGGTTGTATGAGTTGGCTTCAGTGAGAAAGGTGAAGTTAGTTTTGCAGAAGTAGAGAATTACCAGTATTAAGCTTCGATTTAGCTGAAAGAGAAGCTGAAATAATAGCAGTGAGTTATACAGAAGTACAGAATTACCAGTTTCAAGGTTCGATATAGGTGAACTAATAGCAAGTGCCTGTTATCAGTATCCTTGTTCAGTTTTAGATGAAGCATAGGTTGAGCTAACAGTGATTAGTGATTGCTATTCACGTGATGAGTTTGTGAGTGGATTTTAATGAGAGGAATGTGGGGAAATGAAATGTAAGGCAGATAAAGAGAAATATTACTGAATCGAAGGGAAAGAGTTATCCTAATTCCAAGATCCATATTAAATCCAAGCTAAAGTAAAATGAGAAACCAGAAGTTAGCCTTTCAGCTTTGGTATAGTTACAGTGGCTTGATGAGATGAATCTTATAGTGAATGTTGAGGTGGGGTTACCTCCTAAGTCAGACTAATCTTTTGGTTTACTGATGAGATTAAACTGATAGTATTGATTCTAAGGGGATGTCATCTATACGGCCTTACTAGTATTTGATACAGACATGATATGTATGTAGTTTGATTCATTGAAACTAGAAAAGGCTGGTTGTTTGGTTTGTCATTAGCTACCTAACTAGCTAGGTAGTGATAGGCCACAGTTTATTAGTGAAAAATGAACTTACTTAGGTGGAGAAAATGTGCAAGGTGTTGGGATATGCCATATGATCATTTGATGTAATGCTTGGTTAAAGTAGTATGGGTGATTGATGGGGTAAATGGATAATAAAATTCACTTTGTTATCCATTAATTCTTTCCCTATTTTTTCAATATTTCTATCTCCAGGTTATCAATCATCGTGGTTACCCATCGTTTTCAAAGTTACATAACCCCGTAACACGCAACAAGAATACCTTAATTACCAGACAGCAATACCTTCATCACCTATGATTATGAATCCTCCCATGATACCTGTACCAGACTACCAGTCATTACATCAAAATCATCTTTCCCTATATGGCTAAATCCCAACACCGTATAGAATTTCGCTAGGTAGTTTTTTCTACAGACCTCAATAACCATAAATTATTGCCTAGAACGGGTCTTTAGCTTTTTATAGACCTTGTGGCTAGAAATGCTCCACATATACATGTAAGTGTGGACATGCATAGTATTAAATCATGCCACTCACGCAGTATGTATGGTGTTTCATACATACATTTATATGTGGATCATTTCTAGCCACAAGCTCTATGAAATTAAAGAGAGGTTCATTCTAGGTAATAGTTTTCCCCAACAACCTGATAATAGTATTCAATTCTTCATAATAAAGATCCCAAATCCCGCTAAATTGACTATAATTTCCACAGGCAGACTATTTTCACTAACTGGCTAGTTCATGAGGAATAAAACAATTTTTTTGTTTGTGTATTATAAACTTTATAAGAATAGTGAATTGCAATACATTAAATTATACTACTATGAGAGAATAAATTATACTATCAGAATAGTGTTTATTGTAAGAAAACTATGAGAGAACCCAAAACTGGGTGCATATAAGCTGAAGCTATGGAAGGAAAACAATGAAAAGGAAGGAAAAAGCCAGACCTAATAAATTAGTAGAGGTGGGGAGGGGTTATATCAGGAGAATGGAGGCCGTATAAGTAGTACAAAGTGAGAACAGACTGACTGGTTCAGAATGAAATCGATGCAGTCCAACTGAGGATCTCCGGCACATCAATGTTAAGAACCCTGACCTACACACTAAGACAACTCTAGCAATTCGCGTTGTCCAAGATGAACATTCCTCCCCCATTGGAGCAGAAAGTAGGCAGACACCCCGATGCTTTCGTTTAGATTTTTCTCGTATGCGCTTCATAAACTTGTGATTTGGATTAACTGTTAAATTTAAATTAAATCAGTGCTGCATTAATTGTCACAACTCAGACTTCATTAAGGATGTGTCCACAAGTGCATTATTTTTCCGGAGAAAAATGGAAAACTGGTTGACTAAAATCAACCGAGTGTTTGTAATAATAAACTGTTTACAGAATGATAAACGTGGTTGTGATAATAGTGGTTTTAACGTGAATTTCCTTATATTTTTCTGTTGCTCTTTCACTGTCCAATAACATTACTTTCTTGAATGATGCTACTTTTTTTTTAATGTGTGTATGCAACTTGTACTGAAATAGTATACTAGTGCGGTAGCTATTCTGTCTGGTTCCACATGCTGTTTCTGAAGGTGTAAGATTCTTGTTTCTTACAAAAACTAAGATTTTGAAATATGCCACACACCATATGGATCACGGAACAACGCAGGTAGTTGTTTTTCTTTTCTTCCTTTATTTGTGTTCATTTTTGGTAGCTTCTTTCTGTTCCCCCCACTGGCTTGGGAGTAAAAAGCTTAGACTTATTGATTACTTTGCATATTCACTTCCGGAAATGGAGTAATGGAAAATCTGTTTTAAGTGGGCTTGCTTCTTTAGGATTTGCACCACCAGTTATGATTGTCTTCAGTTTTTGCTTCATTACACTTTGCAGCACCAAGTCCACTGAGTACTGACGGTAAAAAAAAGAAAGAAAGAAACCTAGTATTACTTTGATATGTAGGCTTATTTTGTGTTTTAAGACTTTTACCATACGTCCATACCCATCAGTGATGTAGTTAATTTTGATCTGTTTGTTATTCATATAAAGTATCCCTGCCTGAATTCTGTACCACATTTAGCAATGGTTCTTTCATTGCAGGTCTGCACACAGCGGTCATGGAAGCGGCCATATGGTGTTGGCCTGCTGGTTGGTGGTCTAGATGAATCTGGAGCCCACCTGTACTATAACTGTCCAAGTGGAAATTACTTTGAATACCAAGCCTTTGCCATTGGATCTCGTTCACAGGCTGCAAAGACTTACTTAGAGCGGAAGTTTGAAAATTTTATGGGCTCTTCACGAGATAACCTGTTGAAGGATGCCCTCTTCGCCTTGAGAGAAACCTTACAAGGAGAGAAACTGACAAGTTCAGTATGCACAATTGCTGTATTGGGAGTAGGTGAAGCATTTCACATATTGGATCAAGAAACTGTGCAAGGATTAATCAACGAATTCGAGATTGTAGGTGAGGAGCCACCTGCCGCTGATGAGGCTCCAGCTCCAGAGGAAGCTGCCGCCGCCGCACCAGCCCCGTCTGATCAGGGTACTCCCAGTGACCAGGGTGCTGCTCCCATGGATATCTGATAAACTAATCTGATGTGATGCAATTTTTTTATGTCGCGAGAATGAATGTTGTGTTGCTGATTCTTGTAGAATATGGTGGGAAATTGAATATTTATTTTGGTAAGCTTTCAGCATAGACACTTTGCAGTTTGCACTTCTATATTTTCAGCTTGTTCCTTGTGTTTTACTATTACTAATATACTTTTCTTGGTATTATGGGCTCCGTTAAACATGCATTTGTGCAGCATTAGAATGACAATTCACAAGAGTCACTGGCTTCTGTTCTTACAGTTATTAAGCGAAATCAAATACTTCTTCCATTCTTTTACAATGTTTACCTTTTAATTTTGTGTAAATTTTAAAAAAATTGAATAAAATATTAAGTAAGTGGTAAAAAGTAAAATGAAAAATAGGAAAAGTAAGTGAGAGAATAGATAAAAGATGAAATGGAGTGTTTAACAAATTAATAAGTATAGATAGTGGGTTTTTAAAAAAGGAAACGTTAAACTTTAAAAAAGAATCTCGAAATGGCAAAAAGTAAACCTAAGAAACAGTGGAGTACAATTCTTTTTCAACTAAGTCTTGAAGGTTACAAATTTAACTACCACTTCAACAAATGCTAGAAACCTTTCTACAATCGTAAAATTACTACTCCCTCCCCCTCGCAGACTGAACTACTCCTTTAAGAGAAACCCCTTTGGTAAAAATACTTTTACCAAATCAATGTGCCTAACATAATGGAAATTGCTGCATGCTATTGTAAAACACTATAGAAAATAAAAACTTGCCAAATCCTTTTCTAAAAATTACTAATTCTTTACCGTAAAATTTCATACGTTTTTCATGTTTAAATGTCCTATATAATTTCATACATTACATATTTTGTTGTTGAAATTACACTTCTTTCACATTTATAATTTATCATTCATTTAACAATTTTTTAACTTGCAACTACACGCCAGTTTCAATGAATGAAGTTATGATAGATGGTATCAGTAATATGATATATTTTATTGATTGATTACCATAAAAAGCAAAAGAAAAGTAAAATGCCTGTAACAACCCAAAAAATCTTATTTCGAACTTAGGTGTTGTAGAACGAACCGAGCGTTAAGCGGAGCTTGTAAAACGTCAGTCTTTGGCCCATAACCGTTTTTATTAAAGTTGAGCCCAATATTCTTCATCTTCTAGCCCTTTTCATGCCCATGACAAAACCCTAGTCTCCCAAAAAACCCTAGCTACTTTCTCCTGCTCATCTCCATCTTCCTCCTCCATCCACACATCATCTCCAGCCGTCGGAAGCCACCATCACCGCAGTCCAAGTCCGTCTCCTAGCGTCATTGTCATCGCGTGTCCAACTCCGTCTCCTCGTTACTAGTTGCGTCGTCAAGGCAAGTTCCCCTAGGACTTGCATGCACATATATGTATATATACTTGATGTAAACCTTATTTAATTGATTGTTATCTACTCTAATTAGGGGTGCACGTTCGGATTAATCCGATCCAATCCGATCCGAAGTTTCGGACCACTAAAGGCTCAATCTGAAATTCGATCCGAACGATCGGATCGGATTGGATTTCGGATTAATCCGAAAAAGTTCGTATTGGATCGGATTTAATCCGAATAATCCGAACTTTAATTAAAAAAAAAACTGAAATAGCATTTCGCAGTCAAAATAAATACTAGTTCAGTAGTTCCACATTCAAAATAAACAAAATAAAGTTCACAAGTTTACTTCAAGTCCAAAACAACAAATACGAAAAGTTTGGAGTTCATGTTCTAAATTAATACAGATACAGAATTAAATCGAACAAGAAAAAAGAAAATTGGCAAAACTGAGAGAAGTGAGAACGGAGAAAATTGAACGGTGAATACCCAGACGGAGAAGATGAGGAGAATCGACGGACGCAGAAGTGAGAACGGACTGAGAGGAGAATCGACGGACTGAGAAGATGCCGTGCGAATCGAACTGACTACTGAGAGGAGATGCCGCGCGAATCAAACTGACTACTTAGAGGAGATGCCGCCGCCGCGTGAATCGACGGAGAATATGGTGGTGGACTGCTTGCTGCTGGACGGAGAAGATGGAGTCACATTTGGGATTTGGTTTAGGTTTAGCCGTTTGGGAAATGGGAATGAAGGACTAACTTTCTATTTTGTATTTTGTTTGGCTGAATAATGGAAAATATATATATATATATATATATATATATATATATATATATATACATACATATATGTATGTATATATATATATATATATATATATATATATACATACATATATGTATATATATATATATATATATATATATATATATATATATATATATATATATGTATGTATGTATATACATATATATATATATATACACACACACACACACACACACATATATATATATATGTATATACACATATATATATATATATATATATATATATATATATATATATATATATATATATTTTAAAATTAATTCGGATTAATTCGAAAATTTTCGGATCTAAAATATCATAATCCGTAATCCGATCTGAATACATCGGATCGGATCGGATTTTCGGATTTTTGGATCGAAGTTTTGTATTTTGGATTTTATGATTACCCCTAACTCTAATGATATGAAATTTATGCAAGTCTATCTAGGGTTCATACACGTGTATAAAGATAATTATTGAGTTGTAATTTGATGTATGCCTGTTTCTTGTTATAATGGTTTGCTTGATTTCCCAATTCATGTTCACCCTAATTGTTTGTTTGACGGAATAATTAATTGTTTTGAGTACCCATTGCATTGATTAATGGTAATTCTCTACACTGGTAATTAAGTCATGCGCACGTAGAGACGGAAGGCTGGAGAACTTGTCAATTTGCATGCAACTAGCATAGGAAAGACATTTCTTAATTAACTTGGTAATTGGAAGATTAAGAAATGGTTATTCTTGGGATGCTGAAAAGTGTTGTAAAAGTGATTGGAGTTATTGTTATGTTAATCAACATGGGATTAATCTGTTGGTTGTCATGATATTGTTGTTGCCATGGATTGGAGGAAGTACATGTTATTAGGCCAATTATAATTGTTTTCTCCTGCCATGGATTGTTTTCTCCTGTCTTACATGGTATTAAAAGACTTGCAGTATTGTGTTATAGCAATTAGGTGGATTGATATTCATGTGCATATTCTGTTGGTAAAGATTGGCTTGATGATATTACATATAAACATGCTTACCATGCGTTCATATTATGTGATGTTTATGCACACACCATAGTTTATTCATTCATGGGTTAGAGTTTAGAAGCGTGCATTCACTTTAACAAGATGTAAAGGTTTAAGTAAATAAAGGCTTTCAAGTTAAAGATAAGTAAAGGTCTTGTAGGGAAATATCCTAGTATCTGTGGCACAATTACTAGTTTATGTTCAGCGGATAGGGACCAAGGTCCTGAAGCCGTCAGTTTTTATAAATTCAACTGATAGGGCCACGAAAGTGACCTGAGGCCGGCAGATAGCCACCATGACCAGGATAGGAACCTACGATGCCAAGTGAGCTCGCGATCATGTTAAGTTTTCAAGAAAAGTTTTAAGTTCAAGGTTAGGTTAAGGAGTTTTCAAGAAGAATCAGTTCAAGTGTTTAGAGCCAAGTCAGGTCTTAGTGTTGCACTGCATTGAGCAAGACTAAAAAATTTAAAGGACATGAAAATAAAACTTTTGGTCTAGCACGTGCATGGAGCTTGTTCATCCAGTTGTCACGACTGACCCCTTTCTAATTATCAATTTTAGGTATGAAGTTGAGCTACTGAAGTGGAGCGTTACCAGAGCAGTGATCTTTACCAGAAGCGTTTTTACCATTTTCAAGTTCATGTACTTAGCGGCCGTTTGGTTTGGGGTGTTTTCTAATGGTATTTGGAAAACACCCCTCGAAATACCATGTTTGGTTGTATAAATCTGAAATACCAAAGCCCGCTAAAAATCCAAACTCACCAAATACCGGAATTTCTAGCCCGCAAAATTAGTTCTTCGAAATACCATTTAAAAATACCCACCTAGACTGGATTATTGAGATTAGGTATTTGGTCCCAAAACCCATCTTTCATACAATTACATCTTTAGCCCTCAAAATCATCATAACCCCTTATGATTCACGTCTTCATCTTCTTACGCCATCTGCTAGCTACGCTTCATCTTCAAACGCCGTCTGCCTGCTCGCAAAACCAAGGTAATTTTCGTCCTTCTCTTCTGCTCCTTACTACCATAATTTTCGTCCTCTTCTGCTTGCAAAAGAAAAGTTTGATGTTGTGGGTTGTGTTCCCTTTAATTGATCGTAAACCCAACCCACTGCTAGTTGGATTGCACTCTTATATTTCAATTTTGATCAAGTAAAATGCACTATAGAATTTCCATTTGCTACTGTTGGTTTCATTTTCAATCTCTTTAATTGCTCGTAATCCAACAATCCATTTGCTATTTGTCTTGTTTGTTAAACCATTGCCGGTTCTTCTTTTGGTCCATGAGTAGGCGACTCCATTGGAAGATTGGCCAAGTTGAAGCGGGTAGTGGGTATTGTGAACTTCAAAGGAGATACCGAATCGTCACTATCTACTTCTTCATCGTCATCCGATATGAAGTGAGTAGGAGGCTCCATAGGAATCTTTTCCTGCTTTGTTTTATCCATAGACACAGGGGCGTTACTATATGGTGCTTGGTTAAAGATGGTGTTTTTTAGTTTTGATACGTTCATCGTCTATAGGTTCATTATCATCTCAAATACCAAGATGAAACGTGATTTGATAAATCACTTCTTTCATTCATTGTTATCTATATGTACTATGGATTGATAGTGATTAGATAAAAAAGAATCTCATTTGTGATTCTATCATATCTAACCCATCTATAATGTTTTTGTAAAATAAATCATGAAATTGGACTCTTTGAAAAAAACGTGAGGTTGCTTTATTTTTTATTGTAATATGATTTGATTAGGTATTAATTTTCATTAAAAAAAAATACAGTGTGGGGTATTATAGTAAATTACGAGAAAACCCAAAAAATGTTGTTTGTACCAAACATGGTACTTCGATTCCAAATATCATGTCCGCTCAATAATACCAAACATAGTATTTATACTGAAATACCAATTGAATTATCATGGTTTTTTCACCGGGCCTAAATACCATGAATTTGTGAATAACAAATACCATATTCAAACCAAATAGACTCTTATAGACTTTGTATTCAAGCTTTTATGATTTTATAGTTCCGCTGCATATTTTGACTAGTTCACGAATTATATTTAAGAATTTCCATGCCAAGTATAAGAACGCACAAGGCGTCGAACTATGTTTTAAATTTTTAAAACTCAAGTTCGTTGAATTTATAATTTCATAACTAACGCGTCGTATTTTTTTTAACAGATTATTAAAAATCGCATTCTGACGATAATCCAATTGAAAACCAATCGTGAAAAACAAAATAAAATATGCAAATTTTGGCACTGCCACGTACTGTCATGCTGCCAGCTACCAGGTAACTATATATATGGATTTACCTTTTCTTGGTAGCTATACCTTTTATCAGTCGACCATAGAAAAATCAAATCAACCGAATTAGGGCAAATCCAGTTGAATTTATCACAAGTCTTCTTAGGTGTTATCGTACCTGCTCATTCTCATCCAATCCTGCACCGTCAATGAGCGGCGCGTCGGCTTCAACCACCACCTCAGCCGCCGAGTCGAGGCGAGGCAGCACCAGTACCAGCTACGACGGATTCGTGACTGGATGGATGTATCTGAATCAGAACGGTCAGATGTGTGGCCCTTACACCGAGCAGCAATTGCACGATGGCTTGCGAACCGGATTCCTGCCGGTCGAGCTTCCTGTGTATCCGATCGTCAATGGAAGCTTCCTCAATGCTGTTCCTCTCAATTACTTGCAGCAATTTCCTGACCATATTGCTACTGGTTTTGCTTACCTGGACTCTTCGAAATCGAAGCCGCAGCAAGTGAAGTTATCCAATGGTGATGCCGTTGCAGGAAACTTTCAACTGGTAAATGCTGTTGATTTTCAGTTAGTGTGCTTTTGTAGGTGTCTATAATGTTGTTTGCGCTTTTCGATTTATTGCTGTTATCAGTTTGAATTGGCATTGTTGTTGATATGAGTTTACTTTCTAGAAGATTGTTGTTCGTATCAGTCGAGTGTGGTGTAGTGCTCGTCTGCTAGTGATTACTCCAAACTCAGCTATAGCTATTCTGATTTATAAGAACTGATGATTCTGTTTGCAAAAATAGATTGTAGATTCTGACAATTTAAAGTAATCTGCTAATCATGCATGTAGTTGTGATATCAAGTTTAAGTGGTGTTGTTGTTGAATGTTGATATCAATTAGCTTTTGCTCGTGGTTTGCATTTTGTTTTGGTGCTGAGCGGACGTGGATTTGTTTGAGTTATAGACCGGAGATGAGGCTTGTTGGCTGTATGAGGACAATGATGGGAGGAAACGTGGACCGCACTCGCTTACAGAGCTTTACTCCTGGTGTCACTATGGATATGTTCAGGATACTGTAATGGTGAGGGTTAATTAGGCTAATTCTTTCTTTTCCTGTCGAGCTGTTTTGTAATGGTTCGTTCTAGATGAACTTTCTTTATTGTTTTTGGGTTCAGATATATCACACGGATGGCAAGTACGGGCCATTGGCTTTGGGAGCATTGTTGGCTAATTGGAGCACATCCAGAGTTGAAGCTGCTGTTGTCTCTGATGTAAATGTCCAAGGGAGTAGCTCAGTTTTGAGCTTGATATCTGAGATTTCAGACGAAGTTTGTTCGCAGCTTCATTCTGGTATCATGAGAACAGCTCGTAAAACATTACTTGATGAGATTGTTAGTTGCGTAATCTCTGAATCTATCACCACAAAGAAAAATCAAAAGGCTATTAAGGTTGAGCCAGCTGTTAAGTCTGTAAAGTCCTCATCGTCTAGTGTGGTGAGTTATTACTAGCTGATAAAACTTGATAGACACTTTTAACGCAATTGCCTAAATGCCTTTGTATTGTTGTATTTGACAGCCTAAGAAATGCCATGACGATAAGGAGGTCATTTCTGTTGGTGATGATGTTGAAGTATGTACCTCTGTCAAGGAGAGAAGTCATGGTGGTCAAGCGACGAGATTAACTCCTTGCAAGAAATCAATTGGAAGTTTTGAGAACTTTTCTGCTTCACGCATGGCAGTTTCCAAGTTGCTATTTGAATCCTGTTTAGAAGTCATGTGGAACGCCATCTTTTATGATCTTGTGGCTCAGTATACATCTGACTGGCGGAGAACAAAACTTTGGTCCTCGTATGATGTGAAACAAAGTATTCAACCCACAGCCTGCTCTGTGCAGATTAAGGAGCTACCAGCTGAATGTGTATGCATTGATGTTTATAGTATGTTCTATAGACTACAGTCTTCATATATGAAACTGATCTTGACGTTAATGGCTTGACAGGTCACTCATGAACAAGAATTCCCTAGCTGTGAGATAGACTGCCCTCCAGGTTTTGAACCAATTGGAATGGCTGGCAATGTACAGTCACACTCACCATCTGTTTCGTCATGTTCTTTTGAGATAATGGACTCTTCTAAAAATCAATCGAAGCCCACGGCATCTCATGATGACCTGGAGTCGATCCTGGAATATGTACTGAATGACCTACATTTGTCAGCAAAACTGTCCTTACTACCTTTCTTGGAAAGCCTTGTAGATGAGGAAGTACGGAAAGTAGTAGATTCTCAACACTGTGGCCTTACGAAAGAGGTATTTATTAGTTGTTACACTATTTACCCCCCGCGCTCTCTCTCTCACATATTGATCTTCAACGTGCATCTCAGGTTTCACAAAGACCATCGCACCATACTGCTGTTTTTCAGAAGTTGCCAATGCATTCGGAGCATGCAACCCTTGTGGAAGTAGACGAATTGTCACCTACTCAGTCTCAGGAGAGGCTGGAAACACATGATATATCATCTCTCTTCAGGGAGAGGTTTCAGAAGTTGCCCATGCACTCGGATGATGTGGCCATTGTTGCACTTAGTGATGAGCTGCGCCCTCCTGAATCTGAAGAAATTGTGTACCCTGCTTTATCACAAGTTCGGAAAGTAAATATATTCGAGTCGGATGAACATATTAGGAAAACCTTCTTTCAGATTGCACTGGTGACCAGTCAGCAGAGGCTGTATGATTGTGTCATGAGCAAGTTGAAAGCATTCTATGTTGAGGAAGCTATTGATGATGCTCTGCGAACGTGTCAATCTTCAATAAGAGATGGCTCGAACAATCTAAAGGTACCTTTGTTATAGAAGTCTTAATTTTCCTAAATTTTAAATTTTATCATGGTTGAATTGATCTAGAAAATTATGATGTATTGGATTTGGATCTTTACCTTCTCGGTTTGAACTTTTTTTCTCAGGGTCCAGTAGAAAGTGCGAAGCAAGAAAAACTGGGAGATGCGAAGAAACTCTCTGAGGCATCCTTACTAATAGGAAAATATACATATTCTCGAAAGAGGAAGTCATGTACGAAAAAGTCATGTTCTTTCTTTGAGTCTCTGACTGGTGTGGATACGGGTTCTCAGAAACAAGGTGCCAAAAGGTCAAAGAAGGATCATACTCGTAAAGTTGGAGCTCAAACTGGTAAAGCTCAAACCATTTCTAAATTAAAGAAAAAGGAGCGAACAACTCACGGTGCTAAGCTGCACATCCAAGATCATGTTTCTGTGGGAGGTGCTTCTTCACTGGATGTTAGTTTGCGAAAAACAGGGGAGGTTGATCATGTCAGTCAAGGTATTCTGTTTTTTCTAATTAAATAATACTTCCTCCGTCTTGGTCAAAGCTTCCGATTTGTTTTTGTTGACTTCTTCGAGGTCTCTTTCAATCACAAATTAATTGCAAATCATATAGAAAAAATAATTAGAAGATTATATTATGAAAGTAAAACCATTATGCTCTTATAATATAGTAATTTTTTTAAAATTATTTTTACTGTATGATTTAAGATTAGTTTATAATCAAAACTGAGGTTAAGAAAGTTAACAAATATCAAATTGGAAGCTTAGCTCGGGATGTAGGAAGTACTATCTTGTATCTTGATGGGTTATTTTGAAGAGGTTTATCTATGACGACCTGCATTTTGTCGAAAATATGCTATCTTCGTACAAGAAATCCCATATCGTGGGGTTCATATTCATTTAATTAAATGGATTTCCTGTTATAAATTTGTCCTCTTGTGCACTTATAGAACACCAAAATTGTTATCTTCTAATTTGGCAGCTACCTTTCTCATGCAGCAAGTAGCACCAGAAAGCCTAAAAAGAAGCAGAAGATTGATGATATAGTAAGTAAGGCTGTTAAAGTCACCAAACTTGCAACAGGGACTGCTAAGGAAGTTGTGAATAAACAAGTTGATCGGAAAAAAGAAAAGAAAAACAAACCCAAGTCTGTAGCACAGTGCCCACGTTCTATTGGTTGTGCTCGGTCATCTATTCGTGGCTGGGAATGGCGTAAATGGGCTTTACAGACTTCTCCTGCTGAAAGGGATCGTGTAAGGGGTACTCACATTGATTCCCAATTTCTGAACTCCGAATGTAGTGGATCTCATCCGTCAAGTGCTAAGGGACTTTCTGCTCGAACAAACAGGGTCAAGTTGCGCAACCTTCTTGCTGCTGCAGAAGGGGCTGATCTTCTGAAAGCGACGCAATTGAAGGTAATCAATAAATGTCTGAATTCTTGTGGAATATTTGAAAGTATTTGTGTAAATAGTTCCTGCATTCCAACAGGTAGTATATGTTTGCTATTTAAACGATTTTCTAGGAGGTTTATGTAATATTGTTGTTTATTAGATAATGGTGGGCCCAAGTATAAAGTAATGGTAAATTTGATAAATTGTGTTGGGTGTTTCTTGATTAGATAATCAGTGGGCTCAGAACTAGCGTAATTAAAATAGAATTTGCCAAAAAGGGAAACATATACATGTTAGTACGGAGAATAGTTTTTTGAATTTCCACACTATTTTTGTATTTATTTTTATTTTTATTTTCTGACCAGGCACGGAAAAAACGGTTACGTTTCCAACGAAGCAAGATACACGACTGGGGTCTTATTGCGCTTGAGGCAATTGAGGCTGAGGACTTCGTTATTGAATACGTTGGAGAACTTATTCGGCCTCGTGTAAGCAGTCACATTCTGTGTGTTTGTACACTTATGTTCAGTAACTGCTTCTAAATTGTATAATCTTTTGTATTTTTCTTTTAAATGTTATAGATTATGTAAGTTTTTCTTCTCTAAGTTTTTAAAATCATATTTCCAAGTGGACACACATGAGGCAAAAAGACGAGGGGAAAAAAGGCTGGATGCATACATACTCACTAGTAAGCGCACACAAAAAAAAAAAAAAAAAAAAACTAAGATCTGCAAAACACCTCTTTAAATTTGTGTTCCTCGAGAAACTATAATTTTTCTTGGCAGAGAGTGGTATTCACTATTCAGATTGTCATCAACTCTAATAGAATTGCGTGACTTCTAGGAGAGTGATGTATCAATTTTAAACACTGTTTGCTGTATCTTCAACTCCTGTCATTTCGTTAACACATCTTTCTCTCTTGGATTCTTAGATTTCTGATATACGAGAGATTCAGTATGAGAAGATGGGAATTGGGAGCAGTTACCTTTTCCGATTGGATGATGGTTATGTGGTAAGTAGAGTATAATCCAGACAAAGTTTGAATATTTTGTAAGCAATTGTTCCAAGTATTATTTAAAAATCACATTGAAGAAAAGATTAGTTACCTTAAATTTACTTGCAGTAGGTCATTTTGTGAAAATATATTGTCAAGCTTTTATTATCTATGAATCAGATCTGTTACCTCTCATTCTTACTCAAATCTTTATCATCATTCCGCTTATCAAGGTTTTCTACCACTTATTACTGTACCATGGCATTGTCCCTCTATAAAAGTTCACAAACCTTTCCCTTTCTCCGTGCATCTGTAAATGTTTAACCTTGAAGTCTATACTGAAATAGTTCAGCGGGATAATACAATGTTACATTTTCTTCTATGACGGAAAGCATGGGTTGAGATGAAGCATATTCTTCAATGCATTTTTCTGCAGGTGGATGCTACAAAGCGTGGAGGGATTGCTAGATTTATAAATCACTCTTGTGAGGTAACCACTTCAAGAGCCATGTTGTGAGATTGTATTAGTAATATCATATGGGTGTTGTAATCGTCTTAATATGAGATTAATTGTCCTGAATTTCAGCCTAATTGCTACACTAAAGTTATTAGTGTAGAGGGGGAGAAAAAGATTTTCATATATGCAAAACGCCATATTGTTGCTGGTGAAGAGCTCACTTACAATTACAAGTTCCCTCTGGAGGAAAAAAAGATTCCTTGCAACTGCGGTTCTAAGAGGTATGGGGTTTGGGTGAATTTATAGGCATAATTTCCTTAATTACCTGCTTAAGTCACCGCTGGTTTGCTTTTAATGATTACATATTATTATATTATAAATTTCCCTACTATAAATTTTCACATTTGTGACTGCAAAAGAAAAAAGTACTCCCAGTAATAGAATATTGTCCAGGAAAAGATATAAGAAATGTACATCATTATCCAGAAGGAAAGAAGACTTAACTTTGTACGAACATATTTTGCATCATTTTTGAACTGAATGAATGACTCGGTTAGTGATTTAACCAAATATGTGTAGGTTTAAGTGTTCTTTGTGGAGACACCTATGCATCTGTCGATTTCTAACTTTTCACTACAATTATGAATCTTGGTCTTCGGCCTCATTCTTCGTGCCTGCTTCCTTTGTTTTAGGTGTCGTGGATCATTGAACTGATTTTAGAGGAGCTCGTCTGCTGGTGATTGGCCACATTTGGAACTGGTGATTGCGCTGGAGGCAATGCAGTCAATCCTTTTATCTGTGTATGTGAACTCCCTTTGTTTTAATTTTCATTTTTTCTAACTTCACATATTTGTTTAAATGTTGAGATTCTTAATTTGATATCATGCAAGTATTGTCTGTTGATGTTAGGACTGTTTGATTTTTTATATGATTATATTAATCCAATGAGCTGCTTATAGATTCTTATGGAGATGATGGGCCTAATATAGAACTAGTGGCTTATCAATGCTATTCAAATGCAAATGCTAAAAATATATAATCCTTCATTAAGCGAACAAAGAAGCTTCCTTCACAAACTCTTTTGGTGGGTTTTCACTTACCATTGCTCCAATGAAACTAGAATTTGCTAGCAATCAGTCTATCCGTCTCTATAAGTTGATGGTGATACTAGGGGCAGAACCCAAAAAGTAGCGTCCTATTTGCATACACATGAATGCCACCTTTTCCAATTTGAGCACCTTTTGTGAGAGACCGCAAGACTTGTCCCAACTATTTGTAATTTCGCTAATTTTTAAATTCATCTTTTGTTTAATTTATATCGCTTAGCCAGTTCACAATCACCTCCACGTCGGCTACTTCGCGTAATTTCCGATGAAAATTTGGGTTTTTTACGTAAATTTGACGCCCGCGGGGTTTTGGGGGGGGGGGGGGGGGGGTGGTGGGTGGTGCATACTCATGTGTATACAAATTGGACGCTACCATTCTCGAGTACTAAAATTGTCACTGGCTCAACCACGAGGTCCTTTTTTGGATTTTACCCGTGATACTAGGGTCCTAGTTTGTTTTCGAAGTTGCAGCTTAGCAATACTTGAAATCAAATGCCTAATATGTTGGGTAGCTTTTTTTTTTTCCTCCTGAAACGGAGCACATATAGCTGAATATTTGTCTCTTTCTAAATGAAATACCTGAGTTTTACTTTCTTAGATCAATGTTTTATGAGCCACCCCCTCAAAAAGGGTCCGACAATGCTCGGCCTGAATAGTCACACTTAGCGGATACCTGTGAGAAATCTGAAGGAAAAGAAAAAAGATTAATGTTTTATAGTTATGTTTTTCTGATTGACCAATGATGTGTAGCATGCTGACGTGAACTTGTATTTTCCACCTAATTAGTATGATGCAAGTCCTTTTTACATGAGATGGTCAATTTGAATCAGAATTTTTGTTGATTCCACTTGTATATCATTTTTTCAGTATGAACTGCTTCATCGTGCCTGTGACTTGAAGACATGGTTTACTTGAACCGTGGGGTCACTCCTCAGTCAGAGTAGCTGATGATTACGTTGCCCCCAACGTTTGTGCATGTGTGTAGATATCTCACAGCCGCAGATGAGTTTCTCCTCTTTAGAACTGAAACTAAGTTACACTTCACTAATTTAGGACAATTTTGGAATTTAATTCCCATGTAAAGTAAATCTTCAATTTTATAATATAAAAAATAGATGTTACGGGGGATATTTGATTGGAGTAAATAACATTCTTTCATCTCAGGCTGTTGGTTTGCATGTGTTTTCCTACACCTATCTGTATATAAGTTGCAAAAGCATTATCAACTTGTAACCTGAAATCGTAACAATTGATTAATTAATTATATTTGTTCGAATGACTGGCTGTTTTTCTAATAGTTGAAATAGTATTCCAGTACATTGATTTGGGTTCATAAATCCAGGTTGCAAAACTATAAACCTTTCCTGCAAGCGAATGTTAGGTAGTATTGTTTTTGAGATATAATTTGTTTCTAAGTGTTTGTTTGATGCTGTGTGTGAATCTTGACATGTGTTAATCGCAATTTCAACGTTACGAGATTTTCCAAGAAAGAAAAGAAAATGTGTACTTAGCAATGCAATGTGACATCATGGAAGCAGATTACATTTGCCTAAGAAGTCGATGCTATTTGTCATCGTAGGTTGCTCGGGAACATCATATTGCAGTCTTAGGCAACTTTTGAGCCCGATTATGGACCATTTAGTTGCTCCATATATAGAATGGCATGCACACAACTCTCTTCATACAAGTACCGTGCTGTACCTTTCTCAGTTAATTTAAGAGTATCCGCGAGTTCCTTTTGAGAGTTATATGAGTAATGCAAATTCCAATTATTTCCTTTTCTTTCACTTTCATAATGCGCAGGAAGAATGTGTACTCTGGCTTGTAAACAAGATGTCTGGTATGTGACTTCACCTCTTTATCTACCATGCCCAAGTACTTCTATTGTAGTTCAACAATGAGGTGTTTCCTGCTGGCTGACTCTGGAATGCAGTAGCTTCAATACTCACTAACCTGCACATTGTCGAATACCAATAGAATTGCGAAGGGAAGATGCAACAGGTGGCGTGGCATAAGCATGCACAAATGCCTTCATAATCCGCGGCATCTGTGACGTGTAGATAACATTCTCTTCCCTGCCTCAGATGCTTACAAATAAATAGCTTTAGCGTTGCCATATCAAATCGCCATATTTAGGTTAAAAGAACAAACCTAAAACATTAAGTGGTGCTAATACCAAATTTACCTAAAGCAGAACAATTAGTACTCCCCATCCTACAAAACTTCATACATTTTCCATTTTTAGGTGCCCCCTTGAACTTTATAGATGATAAAACAATGGAAACTACCGCACACAGTTAAAAATTGTTACTTTTACACTAGAAGTATACATTTTGACAAACTTTCATATTTTCACCTAAAACTAGGCGCGAATCCTACTGTATAAACTTATCGGGTAGAGGGTGTGTATGCTATTTGAGCTTTATCTCGAAACTCAGCGACAGTTCTAGAGCTTGTTGTTCGAGGGTAGCGATGATATTAAGCAGGCCTCAAAATGTAAAGTTCGGTACACGTATTGTAGATTGACCTTGGTTCAATCGGCGGAGCAAAGAGTTGGGCAGAAGCAGAATTTCAGCCTGAGCCTTTGCTGCGCTCTCTCGCCGGTTCAAATCTGGGAGGTTTGAAATAGGTGGCCATCTGTCTTGTGATCTAATCAAAGCCCCCCAGTTAAATCATAAGATGTGCAAATGGTATTCCAGATTTGGCCAATACATAGTAGACGTGTCAATAAATTAGTAGTCTAAGAACTAAGGAAGGTGAGTAGACTGTAGGATTTCTTGATAATCATGTAATCATTTCAGTAGGTTTGCATTTGGATTTAGATTCTCCTATGTTCTATTGGGGGTTCTGAAGGACGCTCAAAAGCAATCGTAGTTAGTTCCCCAAGGCCTATTTTAAGAAGTTATGTCTGCCGAAATTGACGTATGGCTAAATGACAAGTTGTTTTACTTGTGACTTGTGAGCCCTCAGGTGATTGACTCGAGCCATAGAAACCATCTACTATTTGCCAAAATACCAAGGCAAGGCTGCTTACTAGCAAATTATCGCATTAGTTATATCATATCTTGATTAGTTTAAAAGACCATGTTGCTTGAATGGGCTACTGCATGACTAAATTAAATGCTTTGGGGTGGATTGATATCTTGATTCTTAACGATAGGGCTTTTTTTTATATTCTACATCCTCCGTTCCGAACTAAACTTCCCATTTGGTGCTGTTTAATTTTTTTCAAGGTCCGTTTGACCATAAATAAATCATAAATCATGTAAAAAAATAAAAATATAATTATTGTATTTTATATTATTATTTTGGTAATTTTTTCTATATGGTTTAGGATTAACTTGTGTTTATAGAGATTGTAAAAAGAAAGTCAACAAAATCTAGGCTACTAATTGATTAGGTAGTTGATTATCCTACTTATTTTATGGAGGGTTTAGTAAATTAATTTCCATATAATCTAGTTGATTTGATAAACATAGAATGTAAAAAAAGGCCAAATTAGAAAGTAGTACAACCTTGGGGAAAAGAATTGATTAAGAGATAACAAACTTAAACTTTTTGTTGTTGATCCTGGTACAACATTGTTAAATGTGTGGTTATGATTGATTATTGGCAATTATGAATAGACAATCATACTCTTATCCAATATCAGTTACGAAATTCATTATGAAGTCATTAATTAAGCTGGATTAAATGTAAAATGTAACTGTAGACACGTATCAATATTCTTTCATACATATGTCAGTGTCAATACATACATATGTCTATAGCATTAACGGACATGTTCAGAATCTGAGACTTGTAGACACATATCAATACCATTTCAGATATATGTCAGTGGCGATACTGACATATGTGTTCAAAGTCTCCACTTGTAGACTTGTTTATCAATAGATAAAACATGAAGTGTGAAGTTTTGTTATCAATAAAACATTCTGGACAATGAGCAAAGTTGTAGGAAATGTTGAATATATTAATTGATGTTTTAATTAAGATGATTTTGGTAAGTTTGACTTACAAAATTTAGGCTCGGGGCATAGATGGAAAATCAATTATGAATTTGTACTAGAATCAATAAAATTTGTTTGAGTTATCCACAATCAATAAAAAGTCATAAAGTTATACTTCCTACAACATTCACTTGAACTAACTTGTCAAATCAACTACTTAGTATACAAGCTACCATAGTTATTTAAGAAATAGGATCATTGAGTGAGCTTATGAGCTATAGACCTAATGGAAATGAAATGTTTGAGCGGGATGGAGCAAGTTCTTTTGCAATATATTAATCTTAGTGATATGTACTATTTAGAATGGACAATCTAACTTGTTCATTGCTTGTAGCACCTTTTTCATGGTTGTTGCTCTTTCCTTGCAAACAAGGCCGCACATGCCTCCGGAAATTTTGAGGCCTCAAATTTTGCAACATCTATATGTATTCCATATGTGGTGTAGTGATAGAAGTCTTTGGATAGTCTGTTACGTCCCAACTTAATTTTTTTTCTTTTTTATTTATTTATATTATACTATTATTCGGGGCCTCTCTTAAAATGTCGCACGGGCCCCTGAAATATGTGAGACGCCCCTGGTTGCAAATCTATTTCGGATTTGAATATCAAGCACGTAAATTTTTTTCCAATGCATAGTATATGTGGGCATTTTACAACTTTCTATCAACATTTCACGTGTCGTCCCATTATTTGGTTTTCAAGATAGAAATTGTTGCATGCTCGTAGTAAGCTTGGTTGCTCTGGTTGTAATATGTAATGTACGTGAATGTGATTATGGGAGGTGAAGTCATCATTTGACCTTTTCCACTTGGCACAATATGTGAAGTCACTGGAATGAGATACAAACTGGGACATGAATCGTTGCATGCTCATTCATTTGCTTCCCTATTTTTTCCATTCTTTCGTTCTTTCTTTGCTATTCAACTATCATATTTTATTTACTTTGTTAAAAATATTGAAATTCTAAGCGATAATTAAATTTTCCTAGTTTTTTGTTTTGTGGAATTAATTTTGAATTTTTTTGGTAGATTTTGCATGTAATTTTTTTCAATGTTAATATTTTACATTTTGATATGTATATATGAATATTTATATAAATTAATTGAATGTAAATTACAAGTAGGGTGTAATTGATCATTCAATTTTTTTCTCTTTGGATATTGCTTAGCGAGATCTAATATGGCATTAAAGAGATATTTTACACGGTTTATGAGTAGGGTGGTGTTGATATCTATGTAGAAGTCTTGTTTAATGCCAAAATGATGTGTTGGTTGGAGAAAGGTAATTTTGACTTGAACCGTGGCTTCTCTGGCTCGTTTTGGAAAATCAGCTCGCTCTGAAGGACGAACAATTTCCTAACGATGTCAAGACTTTGGCACTTGATGCACAATTTACAGTGTCATCTGTATATGGCAATTGGGAATTATGGTGAAGGTATGATGTGCTCGGTGAGACACGATGGTACGCACAGCGGGTGGTCGATTTGATGCTAACGAAGTGATCATATTGTTTCGACTTTTGTAGTGATTCCAATTTCACAAGATGGATAGGGATCATGATAATAATGTAACAAATTCACCAAGCGTTTGGCTGTGCCTTTTGTTTTTTCATTTTCTTATTGTTGGCTCTATCAATTTATCCGAGCTAAGGAAGTTGCAATCTACTGAACCTTGCATGCCAATGGTTCAGCTTCAAACTGACATGTCCTCCATCTCTATGTCTCCTTTCTCATTTGTACTCATTTGTAACATCTAGCTCAACTGAGTGTCACAGTTTAAATTTCAAGCACAATTTGGTCTAGCTCCAAACTTGTTAGGTCTAAAATAAATACTGATAGTCAATTTATAGTTTGTTGAAACGTCCTAAAGTCTCAAAAAAAAACGTCATGAAGGAAAGAGTTTTCATAATTCAAGGTTTAGCTTGGCTAATACTCGTAGATTTATATCCCATTAAGGGTCACGACAATACTACGTGGAGTAGCAGCATCACGATGCTCGCACAACCATATTCCCTGAAAGAAAGGGCATCAAAGTTGTTAGAATGAATCATTATCATTTTATCCAACTGGACTACTTGCAAGTGTGCGGTGAACACATCGAAAACAAATACTATTGCAGACCATATACTCATGCTACACTTGTAATTATGGAATGACTAGAGCTTGATTTCACATGCATGCAAGCTGCATAAAGTAACACTTTAGATCACATACCTGCCAAGTTCCCATGTTTAATTTTCCATTGGTAATAGGAATCCTGCAGTGCATTATACAGAGCAATTACTTATTTGTTTCAGCCATCATTGCAATTCAATGAGACTAAGTAGTAATGAATTCAAAATACACACGTGAGAGAGCATCCAAACATGGAAGACTTGATATGCGCCGGCATGTCATCTGGACCTGCAATATTCACATCACATCAGTCATCAGCTCTCTGTGTTGAAATTATCAGGTGATGGATGAAACTTAGGAATTAGGATTTTCTTCACATCTACACTGTGATTCTCCTCGAAACTTACAACCCCCCCAAACCCGTTTTGCACAAACCAAATCTTTCTAAAACTTACACACCATGGACTGAATCAACATGAAAAAGCTTACACTAGGAATAGTTGGGATGAAATTATGTTTGAATTAATTTCGTGATATGACATATCTTTTTCTCCATCTCGCAACATATTCTGCACATAAATTTGGTGAATTACTATGAGAAGCAGGTTGTTCTACATATTAGCAAATGAAAAAACGGAACATCTACTACTAACATTAGGAGACAAGATATCATATAAATTGGAAACCACAAGTCTTAAAAATCATGTATTCAGTGATGAAAAGAAAAGATGTGTAGCTTATGTTTCTGTGTTGCAAGGTTTAGAGGGCATGGTAAGCATAAGCAACTGGAGCAGATGACCAATCTTTAGACAACATATCTCAGCACCTGTGCCTCTCTTTGATCTGCATAACCTAAAATCCGGGAATGCTTGCATACAAAGATTTTCCTCACATATTTCATATCTATATGATCTACCCAATCACACAAGAATTACACTCTCCCTTGTTCTGTACTGGGTGCAGGTGGGATGTGGCATTCTGGGAGCAAGAAATCAGGAGGATGGTGCCCGCATGATCCAGACATATATATCTTTCTAGAACTAATATCGTGAAAGGCTTATGCATCCATATGGCTCCACAGGAGGGATTACATATATCTTTGCTAATATTGTACTCCAATGAAACCACATCAAATTATAATCTAAGGTCCTTTGCTCCTCAAATATTCAATTTTTTTATGCAGCAGGGGTGGGTAACATATGAAAGAGATGGAGAAAGAAAGCAATACCTTCAAGAGTATGTTTCCATGGTGCAGAACGCCCCTGAAATGTAGAACTTAATGAATATCTTCTGACACCAAATGGAACTGTGTAAAGCATGGAGACAACAAACGTACCTCTGGAACAACTTTGCTCAAAAATGTTTCTGTGTCATCTCTGACATCCGTGTCATAGTTTTCATTTACAGTCAAAGAAGCACTAGTGTGCTGCACTGTTGGGCATGAATGCATTCAAAGGTGAATAAGTGGGGGGCATGATGAAGATTCTTTAACCAATGAGTTGTAGAAGTACAGGACATGGAGGGAGGAATGAGTAAATGTAAACTTACAAAAGAAATGAGCAAGGCCACATTTAAACCCTGATAAATCCTGTGCGATCTCCTTCAAAATCTGGAACAAGTTGAAACAAGTAAATAGAAATAATGGACATGTATTGGCCATGGACTGGTGGCAATTTTATGGACATTTGACAAGCTGTAGTGACTTGGCAACTTTATAGGACACATGACAAAAAGAATCTCATACACAACCACTGAAGAAGTAACACAAAATCAATGAAAGGCAGGAGAAACAATGAGATAGGAGAGCCCAAAGATACCAGGCCTGATCTATATAAGCAATTCTTAGTCACTTTGTGTGCGCAAGAGGCAAAGGCATGTAACTGAAAAACTTAGTCTCTTGTGATGTGTATAGTCGTTGATTAATCAGTTAAAGCACATAAAGCCCAAGGTGTTGCAGGTGTATAACATTCATGTGTGTGTGAACTGCCAGAACGTCTGCAGCAGCTTGAAGTTAAACGATACAAATAAATTCATTGGCTTCACTGATATTGGTATCTGTCTGTATATGATTGTAAACAACAATTACATCAAAAGGTACTTCCAAGTTTTGCATAATATTTCTCGCAAACCAAGCCACCTTATAGCAGGACCACCTTCACTAGCACTTAACTAGCACCTGTATCAAGTCTCATCTAAAACCCCATCCAGTGACCTCAAATTTGTTTAACACAAACTATGGAGCTGATCTTCTCATCGACAATCCAAAAACAGACTATCTCAAACTCTCAAGTTAGCAAGCATCACACATTAGGCCACCATAAATTGAAGACACTTAGAAGAGGACATAGCAAACATATCACATCCATAAACAAAATCATACCTGAAAACCTAGCTTAGCCTGGCAAAACTAGAAAAACGAAACTATCAAAAGACACTCCAATTCCAAAACACTCCTCAACGATGTTCCTGGATTCATTTCTATGTACGATTCTAGCTACACAATGATGAAGTCATTCATTCCACGAAATTCCACACGACTTACGAAATTGCTACTCTAAGGTCAACATGTACCAAATCAGAAGAATCTAACACTAAATGCTTGCTAGTTTGCTACTCAATCGGTAAAAATCGGTTTCGGTGATGAAGTAACTTGTTCAACAATCACCGAAATAGAAACAGATAGAAACAAATCAGATTCATTTCTATGTATGATTCTAGCTGCACGATGATGAATATTTCATTCATTCCGCGAAATTCCATACCAATTACGAAACTGCTATTCTAAGGTCGACATGTACCAAACAGACGAATCTAACACTAAACGATTGCTCGTTTGCTACTCAATCGGTAAAATCGGCTTCAATGACAAAGTAACATGTTCAACAATCAACGAATGGAAACAAATAAGAGTAGAAATGCAAAATTCTCGTGCAGGAAAGAGGAATAAACCTTCGAGGTGACTAAGTGGCAGCCTCGCCTGTGAACAGGTAGCGTAACAGTCTTCTGAGCCCATTTGGGAGCTGTCGGAGCAGCAGATGACGCCATGCGATCGACTGAGAGCTGGTTGTTCGTAAAAATTGCACGGCTGCGGAGAGATTTTGATCGGACGGAAGACGGTGGTGATGCAGTGGAGATTTTGGGAATTAGAGTCTTGATTTTGGTGGTTGTGTTTGCTGCTGCTAACTGTGGTGATGATGATGAGAATATTAGTGATTGCATTTTAACTTGGAACTTTGTTAAGTGATATACGAGTATTATTTGATTTTGAAAGTAGAAACAATAATTCTTCAGAAAACAGAAGCGAGCTCCGAATTTATGGTTATTTTCCTATGTGCTTGTGGACTTGTGGTGGACAGTTAGCTAGTGTTGGGTACCAAATAAGTTTAGTAATACTCCTTCTCGAGTAACTTCCTACGTTAGAAAATAAATTATAAACTCTCTCCGTCCAAAATAACCTCATACATTGGCGCGTTATTTTAGGTGAAAAGTTGAAGTAGTGATAAAATATAAAAAAAAAATATGTAAATTTAGTGGTAAATATGTAATTCGTTGGCAAAGTTGAGATATTAAAATTTAGAACCTGGTAAAAGATACTATTGTATTTGTACCGTATAATGTTAGTGTCAACTCTGTAATTTGTGTGTAAAGATAACAATTTATTATTATTATTTGTTGTACGTGGAGCGACTTAACTTTTTTTGGAAAGTTTTGGAACGACTAAAATAATAAATGTATTCTACGGTACGGAGGGAGCCTCTTAATGCCTGGACTGGAGTATCTTGACAATCTTGCTTGGTTTATGTGTTTAATAGTAACTTGATGTGCTCCAATTACTTCCTGAGTTACAGAAAATTTCACATTCTCAACCATATTGTCCACAAAATTAATGCCTGATGTAATAATTTTCTCATCAAGTTCAATTCCGAAGAATGATATTAAAGGCCACGGGAAGAGCTGTTCAGCAATGCATTGATCAAGTAATCTATAAGCCGGAGTAAACAAGAACGCATCATATCAATTACAAGGAGTACAAAATACCAGAAATACAAATGAATACAAGTTCATGAAATACCAGACCTATTTGGATTCAACACAAAAAGAAACTATGCAATTGTGCTCGTAACATCTTCATTTTGTCGCTTGAGCAATCATGTTGCTTATAGAACTTGCTTGCTCCTTGGCCGCCTCAACCAGGGAATCCTATAAACAGATGTGTTAAAGGTGCTAGTACTTACTAACGTAATTGCATACAAAATACTCACTGAACTGACCTGAGCAGCTATTAGGCGTGCAACTGTTTTCTTACTGGATTCCTGAAGTTCACCAGCAATAAGGATTTCATCTAATATGTAATATGCCTGTCATTGCATTTGGGGCACATTAAGATTACAGAAACAAATACAAGATAAGCATGAAATGGATAAATGCATTGTTAGGCAATGTGGATATCATTGATTTTTATATTTAATGATTTAAAGTGCTTTTCTTGTTTGTTCTGACGATTAAACTAGAGTCCTTGGCTTAAAGATGCGCTAAAGACATATAGGTGATGAATAAGTTCATGATGCGAACACATATACATGACCTAGGTTTAAAGAAGCGCAAATGACTAACTTTACATCAGATGTAAAGTATTGCAGCAAAAATTAGCTAGAAGATGCACAAGGGAACAAATGGAGCATTCGATGCAATCGATAGGTGATGAATAAGTTTATGATGCTAATAATAATGCAATTTAAGGAACTTAGTATTGCATAACATACGGTTGATGCATGAAAAAGGAGGGGAATCAAAGGCAGTCTAACTCCAACCACAGCTATCTTAGAGCATGGTTACACCACCCACTATTTAAAAAAAAAATTCTAAGAGAAGAGGACAAGCCAAATATACTTAAATTTTTGAAGTTACGAAATTATACCTTATGGAAATTAAAGATCAAATCCAGCTCACAAACCTGAAGAGGCGATCAAAAAGTTAGTTTAGTGCTATCACGAAGTAAGAGCATAACAGACACATTTGCTTCGAAAAGATTAAGCCTCACACTGCCAAAGTAGCGGTCCAATATCTCAACAAAGTGGTGTATAATTTCAAGGACCTCCAGCTCATTGTCATCCTGGTCAATGCACATGCAGAAGTAAAGGCTGGCATATCTGCAGAATTGAATAAGATGCTCACGCGGGAAAATAAGTTCATTTTGTAGAAAAAGGAATTCCACCAGCATGTATGAGCTAAATACAGGTCATATTACCTTTTATAAACCACTTTGTAACCTCTCCATTCCACAAAATTACATAACTTTGGTCCTCGGGTCAGAATAGTACCACTAAGCTCTCGAATAACCTTCACAAAGAATGCACCCACGCTACCAGTTAAGTATACATTGTAACCCAGGGAACAAAATGGGATGTAACATCACAAAAGACTTCTTCCTCAAACCGCACTAGTGAAGAAAACAATACCTTGGTTCTTTCCTTTTGAGTGTAAGGTGAATACCATTTTGTCAGCCTTACTTTACCTTGTCTGCTGATTAGAAGAACGAAGTGAATCTGAAATGAAGCATGAGAAACTCAGACATGCTATAAGGCGTAACAAATGGAACATCAGAGCCAAATGTTAATTAAAGGATGCACGACAGTGTTCTTAGGTATGCAGGTAGGGTATTCTACAGAAATAAATGGTTGCATGGGAAAATCAAACCAAGTTGGAGAATATAGCAGAAAAGTAGAAAAGTCAGAACTAGTCAAATGAAGTACTACTGAAATCTGCGAATTAAGCCAGGCATCAGACGTGTGATAAAGCAGGTTGGCTGGAAATCTAACACGACAAGTTGCCTGAATCATAGAATTGTTTAAAGTAAATTACAGCTAGCAGCGATACTTTCGATCTCATACATGCTTGGGTATCTATAGCCCACTCGAACACCTGTATGTTCAGCGGGCAGCTGCTTCACAAAGAATGTTATTGCTAGCTACAATTTCCATTCAGCACATTTTGAACTAGTCGAAACAAAGTGCAACTGCATTTCCAAAGCCTCATCAAGCTCAAGTTACTAATATGCATCAAAAAACCCTTGAAGCTCAATTGGACATCAATGAAGCCAAAATTGCAATAAATCCTCAAACCCAGTATACACAGCAAATATCATGAGAACGAAAGCTGTAGACAGATCAAATAGTATACATGAAGAGAAAAATGCAGTATTGTTAAAAACGTGCAATCCACATCAATCGAGGGTATCAAACAAACATATAACCAGGATTCCAGGCAAACAGTGGATAGAGGACCAGAGGGAGAGTGAAATTGATGTACTATTGATCTGCAAACTAAGACTATCATCATACCTAGAGGTCCGCTGGGAACAGTACAAGGCTAGTTATCTAAATCCTAGAATTACATAAATCGAAGTACAGCTATATGTATGTTACTTTCGATCTAAAACAATGCCTGGGTATCTATAGCTTTTCAAACACAAGCTGCTTCTAAATCAATGATATTGTCACTCTCAATTTCCATTTTAACTAATTGAAACAAAGAGAGAGACTGGCAGATTGCATTTCTCAGTCCTCATCCAGCTCAAGTTACTATACATACACATCAACCCCCCTTTTTCGCCCAATCAAAGATCAAAAGAGATCACAACGCCAAAATTGCAATAACTCCTCAAACCCAAGGCTGTAACCATAAAATTAACACCACAACCAGAGCCCTAACCAGATCAATCAGTACATGTGAATAGAAAATGGATCTGAGTACTGATAAAACCAAGCGATCCACATTAATCAAAGGTATAAAAACGCAGATCCACGAATGAGAAAACAAACAGTAGATACAGTAACAAGGTGAGAGAGGAAAGTGAAAGTTACCATGGCCGTTCGATGGATCGGCTAGCGCAGCTCGTTGTAACAGGAGACTTGAGTTCTTCTCTCTACTTCTCTTCAATGCAGGTCGGGGATAAAGAAAGTGTTTTTTTTTTTTTTGAGAAACTTTCCTGAGACCGAAAATGCGTCTGTGAAAAAAATTCAATCCAATTAGTATCTGACAATGATATAATTCTGAATAGATAAAATTAAATTTATACACAAATCGCATAATTTAGTATCTGATATTGCGACCTCACAAAAATTTAGACTTTCACAAGTTTTTGTATATTTTTTTGTCAGTGTTTATATTGTGAAAGAGTTCTGCGCGACTTTGCTAGTGTATAGAGATCAGGAACGTTTTGACGTAGAGTTATCTTTTAGTATTAGAAAGCGTAGTCTCTAGTTTAGGATTTTACCCTAAATTGGCAAAGTTAGGGCACGAGGTGGACATGTCATATGGTTAGTCTATACGCTGCGTCATAGACATAAAGACCATTCAGCAATTGATCTATAGGTGGATTATCACTATTGATTATGTGAAAATAAAGGATAACATGCGGATCCGCTAAACAAAAGCTACACCTAAACGATCAAATAATCTGTCTGTCTAGGGGAATGGGCTTAAGACCCACTAATTAAGGAACTTTGGCATGGCAACCCAACTATACTGACTGGAGATCCCAAGAATTTGGTTCAATGGGAAAACTAAGTTGTAAAGGACCAGTACGTGCCTCGTGAAGTTTTGTACTTCGAGGTAAAAGCACTTAGGAGCTTTTTGCTCCACCCGCGCCATCCTCGTGAAAGACATTAAGTGCTCCTGCAGAAACAGGCGGAGGTTGAGTCACTGGACTCTTAATGATCTCTGAAGAGATTCTTAATCTCTTTAGCTTATGAGCGGGCATTGGCAGGATGCTCTTAGAACGAGATCACCTATTTAAGTGTGAAGTTTAGGCCGCTTCAAACGTAAACACTTAAGAATCCGAGTGAGTCCAAGGCCTTTAATGGATGAAACAAATGAATGAGGCAATAAGGAGAATTATTGTGTTGATATCATTGTCTTGGTTTACACAAAACGCTGACCGGTTCAAGGCACCACGTCCACCGTGTGGCAAGTAAATCCGATGGTATTCTACTAGGGACGATTCAATGTCAATGACAATCGATCCCGATGCAATATGATTTTCTGCTGTAAAACTAAAGTGTGTGAAGCACGTGTGTGCATGAATTTTCATTCATGTGGGGATTGTTGGAATTTTTAATTAAATTGTGTTTAGTGTCTTTAATTACACAATTCAGATTGAAGATGAATGAGAAATTAATGCACAAATAGACCGCTTGTAATTATTAATACGAAGGTATTCACAATGAAGTTGCGATAAATTCCGACAAAATAAACGTAAATATATAGATGAAAAGGTGTTGAAGAAGATGTTTGAACTTGTTACCTAATGAAACACCTTGGAAGGTTGTTGAATCAAGGAAAAGGAAAATTGCAAAAAGTTTTGACTCTTGGGGCTTGAACTCAAAACCTGCCTGTTCACAAAGGTTGTGACATACCACTTGAGCTACACATCCATTTGTGAAGAGATGTTGGTCAAATTCAGTTGTGTCCTTTCGGATACAGAGTTGTGGTTCAACAATTGCGTCTTTTCCTTGCAACCTTTGGATATCTATACATAGGGCTCCCCTACTTCGTTTTTAAAAATGAAATTAATCCATCCAGATTATTATCCACCCATTATCTATGTTGATACTTGACGGGTGTTGGATGTACTTCAATTATAAATCCATTATTGTAGTAATTCGCCGAGTTAGTTGTTCAAGTGCTTGACTTTAATTCACCACTGCTGTTCTATCTTGGGAGATTATTTGTTACGTAAACCGTGAGTACCAGAGCGGGACAAATAAAGTCTTAAGGACCGAGGGCCACCCTCTGCTCAGCAGTATAAACATTTTGTTTTGTTTTATGTTGTGTTCCAGATATCCATCTTCGATACACTACCTACCCGCATCTATATGTGAAATTCACCCAACAAGTCCTCCGTGCACTTTCGCCACGATATTTGACTACACGCCACTATACGATGTCATGTTCACGAGGCAATTTACTGGAAATTAAATGAAAAGGAATGGCCTTTTTGTAGTTTAAAATCAATATAGGGTTTCAATTCTTGCTAAAAAATTGAATCGGGACTAGAATGAATGTAAAGATAAAAAAAAATGAGCTTTCCTTATTCTGAATTTTGATAGTGTGTTTGAAATACTCTTCCACGTAGCTCATATATTATTCGATCAAACCATAAAATTTATTACATATAAAAAAGGAGTAGCAACTATAAGTTTATATTGTGAAAGAGTTCTACGCGACTTTGCGAGTATATAGAGATTAGGAACGTTTTGACGTAGAGTTATCTTTTATTAGAAAGTGTAGTCTCTAGTTTAGGATGTTTACCATAAATTGGCAAAGTTAGGGCACGAGGTGGAGGGACTACGCGTTTGGATAGAACCCCCTCCGTTTCTTCTCCCATTCTTAGATAAGGTTGTACTCGGAAGACATGTTGTTCTAGTTAGCTTGTTTTACTACTATGTAGAGTATGGTTTATGTTTCAATTGGAGCAATTAAAAAATAAAAGTGTTAAATAGCAATTTAAAGAATTTTACATTGCATGTTAGTTTTACGTCTAGAGTTCAAATGAATTTGTCATTTGGTACAAAACGTATTATACTTAAAAGTGAAAATAATTTGTTTGGCATGATTTAATTGATTTATCTATAAAAATGCAAACCGGAGTTTGAAGAATGGGAGGATGAAGGAGCACGTGCCCCGTACCAGATAGTTGACAATTTATTTGATTATACTGTTTTGGCTCCTAAGACTATTTTGGGATTCAACTAAATAATTTTGAAACAATTCACTTTCAATATTTGATTGACTTATTAATACTCCAACCATCCCAATTTATCTTATAGCTTTTCATTTTCTATTTATACAATGAGTTAGTATACTATAAGGTAAGACTTTCTTATAGGCTAGGAAAATCAGGTTCAGAAGTAAAAAACCAGCTTAGAAACTAGACATCGGTTTTCGATCCAACCGGCCTCCTAAAATGAACCGGACCGGCTCCCTATATATACCCAACAAAACGCGCAAAAACCTGGAAACAGAAAAACACACACAAAAGGTGTGACTGCGTGTTTCTGCCGTTTTCTCTCTACTGACCACTTCCTCTCAACTGAATAACGCCGATCAACCTAGTTTCCACCGGATTTCATCATCCTATATGCTATGGAGACGAATCAGGTAAGGAAAAATCATTTCACTGTGTGTTTGTGCATGTTTCTTTTGCTATTATTTTCGAAAATAGCTTCTAATGTGTGTTTGTGCGTGTTTCAATGGATTCCGTGTGGAATTTTGACTCATACGTTGCTTCTAGATGCAGATCCAGATGATACGGTGTTTAAATCAACAAAACCAGAACGAGGAAGAAGAAAACTCTTCCGATCTGGAAATAATACCAGAAATAGAACCAGAGAATCAATTCCGTACGTTCATGTGAACATATTATTGTGGTTTTAATCTTCTATATGCATATTCCTGTTTGTTGTTGCTTTAAAATGAAATTTTAATATTTTTACCAAGCATTATACTAGTTTTAATAAGCTTTGTTGTAGATTTAATCATCTATATCACTGTTTTTAGCTTATGATGTCGATTCAGCTTGATATTTGAAATAGCAATAATTATCATAGTTTTTAAGACGATCTGTTACATATATAAACATCTATGTTACTGTAGTTTTAACATGCTACGTTAACTATTTAAACAGAGTTGTTGCTGTTTTAAAACCATATATTGTAGTTTGTAATCTTGTGGCTAAAAAAAATACTCTGTTGTACTCTTGTTAATGTTTTAAGAGCAAATACTCTTGTTTTAAATTAATCTGTTGTTAATTTAATTATATATATTACTGATATTCTGACGTGGTTTCTGCTGCTTAATGTTCATAATCATGATTTTAAGATTATATGTGGTGGATTTAATAATGCAAATTACTGTTTTAAGCCTCCTGTTATAGTTTCAAATAACAATGTTACTTCTAAATGTGAAATAATAGTTTTAAACGTATCTGTTATTGATTTAACAAATTACTGTTTTAAGCCTCCTGTTATAGTTTCAAACAACAATGTTACTTCTAAATGTGAAATAATAGTTTTAAAGGTATCTGTTATTGATTTAAGACTGATGCAGTTTTAAACACCACTATTACTGTTTTAATTGAGAATGTTATGGTTTAAAAGCTTCATGTTATAGTTTCAAACAACAGTGTTACTTTAAAATGTGTAACACCATCACTTAAAAAATACAACATCATCACTTAAAACACACAACATTATCATTTAAAACCCTAAATAGAATTTCAACATAAAATCTAAAATCCTAAGGGAAATGGTGAACCCCTAAATCAAATGAAAATGAAAACACCCTCCGGAAGCTACGGTCTTAATTAGGGTTTAGGGTTTAGGACGGTCCAAGGCTCCGCCTTGGACCGTCCTAAACCCTAAACCCTAATTAAGCGGTATCTGTTATTGATTTAATATGTTATGTTATGATTTTAAGATGTGCTAAGAAGTTGCTACTTTTATTTAAGACTGATGCAGTTTTAAACACCACTATCACTGTTTTAATTGAGAATGTTATGGTTTAAAAGTTTCCTATTATAGTTTCAAACAACAGTGTTACTTTAAAATGTGTAATACCATCACTTAAAAAACACAACATCATCACTTAAAAACACAACATTATCATTTAAAACCCTAAACAGAATTTCAACATAAAATCTAAAACCCTAAGGGAAATGGTGAACCCCTAAATCAAATGAAAATGAAAACACCCTCCGGAAGCTACGGTCTTAATTAGGGTTTAGGGTTTAGGACCGTCTTAAACCCTAAACCCTAATTAAGCGGTATCTGTTATTGATTTAATATGTTATGTTATGATTTTAAGATGTGCTAAGAAGTTGCTACTTTTATTTAAGACTGATGCAGTTTTAAACACCACTATTACTGTTTTAATTGAGAATGTTAAACCCTAAACCCTAATTAAGCGGTATCTGTTATTGATTTAATATGTTATGTTATGATTTTAAGATGTGCTAAGAAGTTGCTACTTTTATTTAAGACTGATGCAGTTTTAAACACCACTATCACTGTTTTAATTGAGAATGTTATGGTTTAAAAGCTTCCTGTTATAGTTTCAAACAACAGTGTTACTTTAAAATGTGTAACACCATCACTTAAAAAACACAACATCATCACTTAAAAACACCATATTACTGTTTTAATTGAGTATGTTATGTATTTAATGTGATGTGGAATGGTTTTAATTTAGTTTGTTAATGTTTTTAGCAGGAGCTGATGATCCTACATCTCTAAAGGGTGTCACAGCAGTAACATGGGAGGAGTTGCTAGAGGTGTACAAAGTGCACTCAAATGAACTTGGATTCTCTGTCAAGAAGAGTTCAAAACGATACATAAAGTCTGTTGACAAGGTTAATGAGATATATTTTATGTGCTCATGTCAAGGTTTTACAAGGGCAAAAAATCCAGAAATAGGAAATCCGTCTCCAGTTGCATTGAACCAGATTGTTGTTCCTTCCCCTATCGTGCAAAATCAACAGCCAACAAACAAGAGAAAAAGGGGTAGGATAACTGTTACAAGGACAGGGTGCAAGGCACATGCAAGGGTGAAATATGACAGAAAGAATGATTTATATAGAATAGAAGATCATCACATTGAGCACAACCATGAAATGACACCACTGCAACTGAATCATTTGAAACGGAGCGAGCGTTCAATGTCTGCAGAGAAGGTACAAATAATTAGGCAATTTGAAGAGTGCCATATTAAACCAAGCGATGCATATAATTTGATGGTAGCTCAAGCTGGAGGAGAGGAATTCGTCGGCCATACAAAAAAAGACCACATCAATTGTGTTGGCAGAATCAGAGTACAAAGTATAGAGCAAGGTGATGCACAAACACTGGTGAACAAAATGCAGGTGAACTAGTAATTACTGTTTTATGTCTTTCTGTTACATTTTTTAAGGTTGTAAGTTTATGTTTTAATGCGCACTGTTATGGTTTTATGCATGTCTAAAAAAGTAACAATTGAAAGCTTTATGTTTGATTTCTTTTTGTATTCAGAAACAAAAGGATGAAGACCCAGAATTTTATCACTGCTACAAGTATGGTGAAGATGCTAGACTACAATGCATATTCTGGAGGGATGGTATGATGAAAGAAGACTACAAACACTTTGGGGATGTTGTAATATTTGACACTACTTACAACACAAATAGATACAATCTTATTTGTGCTCCCATAGTTGGTGTGAACAACCACTGGAACACAGTTATGTTTGGTTATGCTTTCCTATTAAAGAAAAACACAGAAACATTTGAATGGCTGCTCAAAGAATTCGTAGAGTCCATGGATGGCAAGGAGCCAATTACTATATTCACTGATCAAGACAAAGCAATGGCTAATGCTATAAATCAGGTATTAAAAAAATGAATTCTACTTTCACATGGTTTTAATATGGATAGTGGTGGTTTTACTAGATATTGTTACTGTTTATGCATTATGTTATATGTTCCTGGTAAGTTACGATTTTAATACATACAGTGGTTGTTTTACGAGAGTATGTTGTAGTTTTTAAAACATAAAATTTGCTGCAGGTTTTTGGTGAAAGAACTAGGCACAGGCTGTGTTTATGGCATATTCAACAAAATGCTATCACACATTTTGGAAGACTGAAGACTGATTTCGAATTCAAGAAGGATTTTGATTATTGTCTAAAAGGTTCTTGTGAAGACGAATTTGAAGCTTGCTGGACAACAATGCTATTAAAATATGGAGTTGCAGATTCTGAATGGTTTGAGAGACTTCATGCAATTCGTAGCAAGTGGTGCACGACATTAAGCAAAGACTTCTTCTCCGCTGGTTTCTTATCGTCGCAAAGAAGTGAAAGCACAAACAATGCCATTTGCTTCATGGCAAATAGAACCACATCTCTAGCAAAGTTTTATGACATCTTTACAGATACCGTAAAGAGGTGGAGGAGTGTTGAACAAAAGAAAGGCTACGATGCTAACAATTCGGCACCTTTGCTTGGAATTGAGTGTAGTTTGCTTGCCCATGCAGCTGAGGTGTACACAATTGAGGTTTTCAAGTATTTTAAAGCAGAGTTTTATGCCTCTGTTGCTACAACTTGGAGCACACAGTCCTACACAAGAAGGTAAGAACAATTTACAGTTCATTATTGTTTTAAGATTTTTTATTTAAGTGTTAAGAAGATTATTTACAGGTTTAAGAAATAATGCTCTATGTGATTGTTATAAGCCCGTTTATGATACTTTTACGCCTTAAAATTACTATTTTAAACATATTCTATGCTCCCCTATTTACAGGTAAGAATAATTAACAGTTCATTATTGTTTTAAGCTTTTTTCTTTAAGTGTTAAGAAGATTACTTGCAGGTTTAAGAAATAATGTTCTATGTGATTGTTATAAGCCAGTTTATGATACTTTTACACCTTAAAATTACTGTTTTAAACATATTCTATGCTCCACCTATTTATAATTTATTTTTCTCCAATAGGAATGACTTGGTTCTTAATATACACCCAGATGATACAACAAAAAAGACACATGCAGTACACTATTTTAAGGAAGGTGAAGATGTAACAGTTGATTGTTCATGCAAGCAATACTCAGCACTTGGTTGGTTATGCTTTCATGCCATTAAGGTTCTAACACATCACGATGTAAAAAAGATACCTGAGAAATACATCAACAAGAGGTGGACAAAAGGGATCAAGCAACCTGAATGGAATAAGGTGTACCAAGGTGGAAGCATTGTGCACAAAGAATTTGATGAAGCACTACCATGGCGTCAACTAATGTCAAGAAAATTCTACGATTTGCTGACATCATGCTCAAGCAATCATGATGCAAGGAGGTCAGTAAGTTTTAAACATGTTAGTTTGTGTTTAAAACTTATTCGTTTGTGTTTTAGTAATTTATACGTGTTTTTAAAAAAACATTACAGTTATTGATTTAAGCATGTTATACATGGTTTTAATCTAAGATGATATGGTTTTAATGACAACTGAATTTGTATTTTCAACAGGATAATTGAAGACGGATTCAACCGGGATCTAATACAAGTGAAGTCTGTACTATCAATTCAAGCCCCAGGCACAAGCACTCGGACATATAGTATTGAAGCAACAAGCACAAACACTCAAACGAATACCGTATCTCAAGCATCAAACCAACCTCAACTTCTTTTGGATCCAATCCGTGCAAATACAAAAGGAAGGAAGCCGAAGTTCACAAGCAAATTCAACAGAGAGAAGCAAATTTCAAAAGAGAAGTTTGTGTTTGCATCAGACACACCAAATGAGCATCTCATATGATATTTTATGCTTTAGTAATAATTATTTGAAAGACATCATAATCTCTTAAATTTACAATCATATAATGACTGATTTATAATGTTTGCACTTGATTATTACTGTTTTAATGAAATATAATAGACTTGTTTAATTGTAATTTCATCATTTTAGTTTGTTTCTTTTAAGAGTATTTTCATTGTCGCTTAAAAACAACAATGAACCATCTTAAAAACACAATGAATCAACCTAAAACTAACAAGGAAAAAAAAAGACAAAGTTTGTTTACTTCTGAATTCATTAATTTAGTTTGTATCTTATAAGAGTATTTTCATTGTTGCTTAAAAACTACAATAAACCATCTTAAAAAAACAATGAATCAACTTAAAACTATAACAAACATATTAAAATAATATATATCAACTTAAAACCTATCACAAAAAAATATTCAAACACATGCAACCAAAAAATCTTAAAAAACAACAAACTAATTCCTAAAAAACATCAAAGATCAAACAAAAAACACAAATATAAACACTTAAAAAACACAAATTACATTAAAACTTCTACTTAAACTTGTTCACAACATATTAGAAAGCACAAATTGTTCAAACCCAATGACTACTTCTTAAACATTAATAAACCATACTAAAACAATCTACAAACCACTTAAAAACATAAACAATGTACTTGTCTGATTTCCAAATCACATACTACTTCTTCAACTTAATTTTCAAGGCCCCCAACTTCTTGTCAATTGTACTGTTCTTATTAGTATCATCAGGAGAATCATGCTGCTTCTTCATCCTCTTTCCAATTTCCTTAGCCTGTTTTTCCTTCTCTTTCTCTAGCTTCTGCTTTTCTTTCTCCTGTTTTTTCCTTTCCCTTTCAAGAGCTTTTGCAGCCTTCTCTTCAGCTTGTTTTGCCTTCTTCTCCAAAGCTACTCTAGCCTCGAAGCGACCTTCGATTCAACTTTTTCCACTGGTTTATCAGCTTTGTCCTTCGGATCAGCTTCGTCCTGCGGATCTGTTTTTACATCTGGAACATCAACATTTTCCTGTTCTTTCTGAGAATCTTTAGCTAGTAATTCCTTTATCATATCATGTTTGTTGACATCAAAGTACTCAACCAAATCCAACAAAGATGCTCTACTAGAGTTGATGTCAGCCAAAACAAGAGTAGCCACAATCTCTGCTCCAAAAAGAATACGCCCAGAAAGCTGAAAAAGCAACAAAAATTAAGTATAAATAATCCATCATATAAGTACTTAAAAACAACAACGTAAACACTTAAAACACCAACTTACACTATTAAAACAGTAACATCTCCATAAACAGACAAAACAAACACTTAAAAACAATAAGGGAATCACTTAAAACAAAAACCTTGAAGCTTAAAACAATCACTAAAACAGAAAAAAAGAAGCAAACCAACTTAAAAAAACATACCTGATTCAAACTATCTGAATCATATGCTACTCCTCTAAATTCTTTCATCTCATGCATTACATACAATGCACAGTCATTATTTCCATCATTTACAACCAAGTCGAAAGGCATCTTGATATGATTGAAGACGAAGGATTCAACCTCCTTTGCTCGACTGTGTCCTTTCTTCTGAAGAAACTTATAAAATGTGGACTTCTGCAAAAAGTAACAAATAAAAAATAAAAACACAATTATATCAACTAATGTTGTGAGTAAGAAAAATAAAGAACTTCAATTTCCATACCAATGTGTTGGCACGTTCAGTAGCGATTGGAATCTTCTCTTCAATCATTTTCAAGTTATCCATGTGTTGCACAGAATTCTCTTCCATATTCACCACATACACTGTGTAGTGATCGGACGCATGAAGTACAAAAACAAACTGCAAAAAGGAAAAAAAAAATTACACACAATTTGATGCTAACAAAAATTAAACCCACAACATCATCAGTTAGAAGCACAACATTATTACTTAGAACCACAATGGAAACACTTAAAAGCATTATATATATATATATATATATATATATATATATATATATATATATATATATATATAATAATTACCCATTTGACTTCTTCCAACTGCTGTCTAGAAATCGACTGACCAGACATTGAAAACCACGCATCCAAGGAATCCAAGAAATCAGATTCAGCAGATTTATCAGAGTTATCTGCAACACAACGAACCCAAGCAGGACAAGCGGTGATCGAACACAAAACGCTCCATTTTTTGTTTATTCGTCTCCAAAAAGTTCAGCAAAAATGCCCAACTATCAAGCACAGAACCCTTGACCATTTCTTTAACCTTCAAACTGGCAATATCTTCAAAGAAGACATTGATGCCATCAACAAATGATACTATAGAATCATTGCTGACAAAAAAAATTAAAAAGAAAGAAAATTAGTATTATCACTTTAAAAATACAACAGCATGCCTTAAAAACGTAACAAAAATGAATAAAATCATAGTCATACATTTGGAAGACTACACTGCAGAAACCCTATTAAAAACATAACAAGGAATGATAAAACAACCACAATATGACTTAAAACAGTATAAATCTTAAAACATGCATAGCAAAAACATTCAATAGATAAAAACAGTATTACAGTAACCTAAAACAACAACAAAATGTAATAAAAACATAAATTAATTAGAAGATAGAAATGTACCTAGCTATCAAGTTTCTGCGCATAGTCTGAAAACAAATAATCGGCAACCTGTTTCCTCAACAATTTCATTCCTGATACTGCAGGCTTGTTTGATACCATGAAGTCTGAAACCAAGTCATAATCAACCCCAGCAACTCCACACTCAATAGTGCATCCCATGCCATCATTGTAATCAATATCACCCAAGAAATTGGAGATATCAGTAATGGGGTTCAAGTCCAAGAAAACATCGGAGGAAACAGTATCACCGACAACGTCTGCATCATTATCTTTTGAACCAAAATCAGCAGGCTGTAACGTGGGAGGAATGACAGCTGCAGAACCAATAGCCTCATAAAAACTTGGCGTACCAAAATTATAGCCCAAATCAAATGAAGGTCCACCTTCTATATAATACTTACTTCTTCTCATCATAGGGGCATCAACAACCTCCTTCTTTTTCTGAGCCTCCTCAACAATGAAATCCAACATTGCCGAAACCTCGGGGTTGCTGTAGAAAGCTTGGCTATCAGCTGATGGAGAATATTGAATTTTATCCAATCCAAACGCACTAACACCAACAGCAACAGGGGCAACACCAGACGATGTCCCAACCCAAGACAATTCAAAAGTTGAACCATCTTTAGACGTAGCGTCACCACCCATGGTTATAAGTTCCATTTGAGAATGAACAAAAAGCGTAAGTTAAGCTTCAGATAGCGATCGCTCCTCTTCAGCCTATAAACCATAACATCATCAGTTACAAACACAATATCAAGACTTAGAACCATAACATCATCAATTAAAACAAAAAATAACAGACTATCTTAAAAACATAACATCAGCACTTAAACAAATAACATCATACCTTAGAACCATAATAACAACACTTAAAAAGATAACATGATAACTTAAAACGCATAGCATTACTACAAATAAAACCTAAAACCATAAACATCATAACTTTAAAACACAACAAAAATCACTTAAACACATAACATCAGGAATTAAAAAACATAACATTATACCTTAGAACCATAACATCAACACTTAAAAACATAACATGATAACTTAAAACGCATACCATTGCTAAAACAAAACCTAAAACCATAAAATATCATAACTTAAACACACAACAAAATCACTTAGAACAATAAACAATAACGTGCAAACTTAAAAACATAGCATCAGCAATTAAAAAACATAACATCGCTTAAAACAAAACATAAAACTAAAACATATAATATTGTCTGTTAAAAACACAACATAATCAATTAAAACTGTAAGCAAACAAAAACTTACAGAATAGCCCATCTTCTTGATTTCACTGTCCTTTGGAACACCATCTGGAATGGGAAGCTTCAACAACACATAATTCTCATCATTATCATCAACTTGCTGGGGTGGTATAGATTTACCCGATCCTTGCTGGGCGGGTGAAGCCATGGAAGCAGCAGCATTCAAAAGAATATCAACTTTGCTTGGCTCATAAGAATGACCAAAGTCGCTCAACTTTGACCTTTGTATCAACATGCATCTCTTCTCTAATGCTGATCGGATAAACCTTCTTTAGTCTAATTCCCCTACCAAAGACACCCTTCTCTTTATTCACCCTATCAAGCAGCCTATTGTTGGGCCAGTGTTTGATCAAGGGCAAATCAGTTGACTCTTCCTCACCCTTATAAGGAAACCTGATAAGAAAAGATATAACATTAAAATCATAACATCAATAACTAAAAACATAAGCAAGTAACAAAAAACTATAACATTTTCAGCAGTAAAAATAATTTGGAACTAAAATTACAAAACCAACATATTTACTTAAAACAACAACAAACATGCTTAAAAATGTAAAACACATTTTAGAGATGAAACTAAAACCACAACATATGAATTTAAAACAACAACATATGAATTTAAAAACACAAAATATGAATTAAAAACCACAACATATGAATTGAAAACCACAACATATGAATTAAAAAACATAATAAACAAACTTAAAATCAGAAATCAATGTACTGTGAAGGTAGCAAATAAGCAAAATCAACACGCAACTATGAGACTTGCCCTTGGTATCCTTAGTGTTACTCATAAACCTATCAACACCCTTGCAAAGTCTATCCAAGACATAACCACACCAATCCAAATCCTTCAACTTGGACACATCTTGTACCACTGGAAGCAAACCGTAATCAACTATATGGTTTGCATTAGGAGATAAAATGCAAGCACAAGCATACAAAACAAAAAGGCGTTTGAAATCATCGCCTCCATCAACCATTCTCTCCATGTAATACACCAGCCAAGCAGCATATGTGCCATCAAACACAACAGTCTTCTTCTTCCCATCCTCCACAGCAGGGTATTTCAACTTGAAATCAGTCTTCAAGTTATTATCACCCGAGATTACTACCTTGTTCCCAGTGCGTCTCGGAAGGAGAAAGATATCTTGAACATCCCTGCTGCTTACTTGATAACTATCTGACCTTGGCCCCTCCCCAATATTCTATACACACATACTATGGTCAAATCTCTGCACCAAATAGGGTAAAATACCAGGCGGCAACCTCTTGATATCCATCTCAAGTAACCCCCCAAACCCAATCTCCCTAACATCAGACTTTTGCTTCTCAGTCAATTTCAAATTACACAAGTTGAAAGACATGCAGTGAGCAAATGGCTTCTCTTCACCAGAATCTAAAACAAGTACATTCTTTTTAGCACGATTCCTTGTTTTCTTCACCTTCCCATCAACACCTTCAACACCCTCAGAAACAGAACCCCCAGTGCTAAGAACCTCCGTCCGTGTTCCCGTAGTCCCAATAGGTTCAGTTTTGTCGGTACCAATAACCTGGGTTGCACCAGTACCAACTAACTCAGTTGTATCAGTACCAAGAAATTCAGTTGTTGTGGCAGTACCAACAACACACGGACTAGGTTGTCCACACACAACATCAGATTCACTTACTGCAGAAAATCATACAAAAAAAAAAAAAGAAGTTAAAAACATAACATAGGAAAATAAAAACACAACAAACTACCTTAAAAACATAACATCAGTACATTACAAAAAAATTAAACTATAAAACACTATGCACACCCAAAAAACATTAAAAACACAACAAAAATGGATAAAAGAACAAAACAAGCCCTTATACACACAAACATATTACATTACACTTGGACAAAAAAAAAAACACGGGAGTTTTCAACGAAAAAACTACTAAAACACAACATTAAAATCCATAACACAAATGCATAAAACACATAACACAAGCCCTTATAAACACAACATAATACATTACACTTGCACATTAAAAAATCCTTGTTTCAGCAAAACCTACTAAAACAACATTAAAAACCATACGCAGCTGGAGAGTGTAAAGGTTAAAATGGGATTCTATATTATCTCTCATAAAAAATCCTAAGTCTATCTTTCTTTATGAGGTATACCCTTTCTTTTCTCTATTTGATACAAACCTAAAGGCAGAAGAGAAGAAGTATTATCAAGAATATCATACCATTAAGAAAGAACTCCTAGTACAAAAAGTAAGTTTTCCCTTCCTCCCAGCTTCCTGGATATTCTAAAGTTTACCCCGATTAATCAAAGAATAACACAGAACCTTGAAAACACAACATACATACATTACACTTAAACATCAAAAAAATGGAAGTTTCAGCAAAAAAAATACCAAAAACACAAGATAACAACCCCTAAAACATGAACAAACCTAACTAAACACCGTAACAAAAACCCTAAAATCCTTAACAGATTACACAACTAAACCAAACCAAACAAAAACGTTTAACAGCCGATTCGAAACAAAAAAACAACACAAAAATGAACAAAGATAAACACGCGCGCAAAACAAAATTCAAAAAAAAAAAAAACGAACAAACAAATCAAGCATAAAAATGCAACAAACAAAAGAAAAAATGAGAACGAAAACTCACATTGGACTTCGGATTCAATCGCCGGCGATGGATTAGCCTTAAGCTTCTTCAACGGGATATTCATATCATCTGAACCATCAGCACTCTGTTTCGAACGATTTCCCCTCTTCGTCATTTTTAATTAAACTTCAACAACAAAAAACAAACAAACGAAGGAAAAGAAAAAAGCATAAGTGATCAGAAAAACCTAATCGAAATGTCGAAGTACCAAAATTGAACTATAAAATCAATTTATAAGCATAAAAGAGGGAAAAAAAACCTGTAATGTAGATGAAACAGCTTCCTTCACACGCGTCGGAATACAGGAGATAGTACAAGAAACCGCAAGCAGTTGCAAAAAAACAGATAGAGACGAACAGTTGCAAAGAGAAAATCGAGAGAGAGAGAGAGAGAAAGGTGGAAGATTGTAGATGAAACGTCTACAGTGTGAGATTTAAGAATATAGACGAAAAAGCAACTTCTGTCATTAAAACAATAAAAGCGGTTCCCGAGAAAAACTAGTCTGGTCAGACCGTAAAATAACCAAAAACCGCGTGAACCGACCGAAACAGCAAGAAACCATTGATTTTCCTAATTTTATGGAAAATCCCCCCTTTCTAAGACTTTAGCTTATACAATTCTCTTTTTTTTCTTCATAATTAGAATGTATTTCATATTTCATTAAGTACTTATTTGGTATCTAGTCCGCGAGTGGAACTTACCCTTGAAGGGGCTTTACCTCCTATGTTCCGATGGCCAATCAACTTACTAATCTTATTTCTAACTAACTAATTTAATAAGACACATCGATTTTAAAAGAATGGGCTAGCTGAGTCAGCTAGTTAGTTGAGTCAGAGAACTTATCTGGTTAAATAAAAATATGAGTTGGTTCGAAATGTTCTTAATCATGAAACAGATCTGCAATATCTAATTTCAGCTACTTTTTACATTTCTTTTCTTTTTTTTCATCTATCAACTCAGCATGAGAATTATAATGATTACAAGCATAAACATCTGAAGTTCAATTATTGTAAAACTTGAAAGAAAGATTTACAAGAAACATGTTAAAGGATTTGTCTGTTGGAGAATATTGTACGAAGCAGGACAGTATACATAAACCCTTTACTTTTGAGATTCTAAATTTGTAACATATGTAAACCTTGATCCTGGTATCATGAACCAAAAAGTTGGAATTAAAAACACAAACAGAACATTTTGGCCAACTTAAAATCATTGCCAGAATATGCCAGTCTTCCATTTCTGTTCAACTCTATACAGCGTAAGATAAACTAGTTCCTCCATTATTAAGCTTCCGAACGATAATTACAGGAAAAAACACTCACTAATCGTCATACTTACAGCAAATGTAACAAAACAGAGAGATTCAAGCACCCCATGTCCTCTCAGCTATCTCTTTATGGATCAGATAACGAAATGAAGAACTTTGCTCTAACCAGTACACATGCTTCTCCGGTCGGCCCTTCAGGCATGTTCGAATGGCTTTCAGTTGAATGCCCGAGAGACATCCACTAACCGCTTCCAATAGTGCAGTCATGCTAAGGGACATATCCTTACCATAGTAGCACAGGATCTTCGGTAGGTATATCTTTGTTTCTTTGTGGATGTAAACTGTAGCTTGTATAAATTCTTCCTTGGCAACTTTGAGGTCCTGAAAGACATTGTTTGCTGTGTAGACTCGAACCTGCAACCAAATTGACCAATGATCTCAAAAAATTACCCAAACAAACTTGGACTCTTTTCATGGCATAGTGGCATTTTATCTTGTAATTGGTTATATCAGTTCATATGTCAGTAAATGCATCAATGCATATGGGCCCTTAAAATTTATCTTAAAACGTGGCAAATCTTCTTTTGAGGTGAAAATTTTGCAACAAAACTGGTGGAGGAACAATCTCAAGGAAGTAGAGTACACCTCTTGAAGAAATATAGAGCAATATATTTTCATTCTTTAAATATAATTAGGGAGCATTATATAGGAACAAACAAGAAAAGGGAAAGTAAATACGAATATGTTACCGCTGGGTCAGAGTATGCCCCTGAGCATAGTGCGAAATGAACAAGTGGTTCAGGGTATTCAATGGCATAAGCATGTCTAATAGTCGCGGTCTTGAATTTCTTTGGAGAAAGAAGTGTCTGAAGCCACTGTACATGAGAATACATGGCTCGATATAAGCAAAAACGTATAAGATATATACATATAGAAAATATTAGTAACAGAGATTTACCGGTGCAGCATAGTGTGATCGGATTCCTAAAATGGAGTTTTGTATGTCGTAAGCATTGATGCAATGTCCACCAACGTTATAAGCAGCCTAGAATTTCCAAAACTAAACAGTCAGTTCTGTGACAAAAGCTACAACTGACGGATTGCACAAGCAGAACTTTTATATTACCTTCATAACTGAATTACTTTTCATATAGCTTTGAGTTCCATATGCTAGATAAGCCTGCAACAAAAGACATAAATATAGTTACGAATCTTGTAACGTATAGAGGAGCTTCGGGAAGTGTTTTAAGCAAGCAGTAAGAAATCAAATAAGCAAAAGGATAATTGGAGATTTGGAGGCTTCGTATTCCAGTAGCTACAAGAGTTCTGAAAGACATACGTGCATCACTAAGGCATTGTGAATATTGATCCAAAACGTCAGCTTCTCTTCACGTCTCATCCTCTTCGGGTCAACAATCTCAAGATTCTTGACTAAAGACCTGCACGTTTCAACAAATGACAAATCAGAAAGTGGAGATGAATAAAAGTAATTTACTAGTAAGTACTTTACTGAATAATTGGAATAACAAAGCTACGTAACAGCATAAAAAGGATGTGAGGAGAGAAACACCCTATGATCAAGTACAGTATCAAACAAATTTTCACGAAAGGATTAAAACATACTTCAAAGATATGTGTGATCATGTAACGATAAAATAACTACGTCTAATTTAATAACTCAATTTAGCTGGAACAAATAAATACCAAAATAATTCAGAAATTAGGTTAATAAGAACCTGAATTTTTGAAGCATTGTTGCAGCATAACTATAAGTTTCGTCATCTAAGCATATCTTCTGGACTTCCACCATTTCAGCATACGGCCCATTCTCTTGTTTCAGTTCTCCGAACTCAGTGCGTTCTGTAACTTCATCATTACATTGTGGACTCCAACTGCCAGATAAATTTCTGGGTGAAAATGTACTGGAGGACCAGAATGACGATGTCGAGGAAACTGAATAGCCTCCTTTATGAGTTGGTGTGGGGTTCGCCAGTTTGCAGTATATTGAAGATATACATCGTATAATGTCTTCAGATAGTCTATCAGGGAAAATATGTGCATCATCTATACATGAATTGCCAAGATGATCTGCAAGGCTTCGGTGGCGAGAATAAGTACTCCTCCTCTCCTGAAATTATTCATTGAACAATTCTAGTTAAATCAATGGATGGCTGAAGGAGTATGAGATACTAAAAGTGGCATCCTTCAGGGACAGTTCAAAAATCTTTTACTGAGATCCATCCAGTATGCCAAGAAATACATGATCTTTTTTAAAAGTATAAGGTGAGTTGCAAACCAACCCTTACAGACGATGACTCTGAGATTGCAACTTGATACATATCATTTGGGCCAGCTAAAGCACTTGTGGGGGAACTTTGATCTTGATGATCATATAGATCTTTTCTCCTACCCAATTTCTTTTCCTGGGATGCTTGATCAAATGTAACCAGTGGTGATGGTCCAGAAATTTGCTGTACATGGGGCCCGTGGTTTCCCTGTATGCTAGGGAGATGCTGCTGAAAGGCTTTCCGATAAAGAGATAGAAGGTATTGTTCCAAATGACCTATTTCAACCTCAAGCATAGAAATTTCTTTCACCAGTTCTGCCGAGGACTGCAAGGTGGCCATTTAATTGAATGAGTACATTGAAGGCCCCAAGTTCAGCCTAACCAGTTTCTTATGACCAGAGCATAATGGTAGCTGTAGTAAACTCCATATGTCTAATGTAATGACAAAATGACTGCATAGGAAGCAAAATGGTAACACTAAATTCCAGGAACTTCGTTCATGAGCAGCGAATAAAGTAAATTCCAGGAACTTTGTTCATTAGCAGCTGATACTGTTGTATATAATACTTGGTCCTATCAAAAGTTTAATTTCTACAGCAAATTCACTTCAAGATGAATATTGAAGAGCCGAAGTAGCAGCTCTTTCGTATAGCAATTAACACACAAGATATTACTTTACTATTAACAGTTTTCGTTGGACCACTAACTAGAGTTCAACAATATATAGATCAGCCAAATCAACTGTACTTCAACATTTTGAAGCCAAGTATTTTTTCCAACAGAAAGTCAGCTGTAGACCATAGGCATCAATAGAGGGCGTAGATATGCATTTGATTGAAAGATAGTTAAGGCTAGCTTAACGAGAACTGCTGATGTTGGTCGATTGGATCGGTGAAATTTTGAAAAAGTCTACAAAGTCCCAATATAGAATTCTGAACAAACAATACATGTGCAGGAAAACCTCTCAAGTCGCCAATTATGGCAAACAGATAAAATCGTGCCTTTTAATTGCAAGAAATAAGAGGCCTTTTAGAAACTACATGGCCACAAATAACCAATAGTGATACACTCCATCACAGTTTCCTTTCATGAATGAAATTCAAATCACGGCCAAGGTCCCTAAAACAAGGTCTAGTTTCATCTAATGCAAAAGCTAAAACAAGTTATCCAATTGAGAAATGAATAGCACAACAGTAGATTGAAAACTGAAGCCATTATTTATGTAGTCATGCTTTGGATCATCAGAAAATCCAGAATTTTTCTTCACATCTATGGAGTTTATGCACCAACATAATCCCCAAAAACTTGAAACTTTTTACAAGTATCAACCGGAATGTACCTTAGGTGTCGACTTGCCATCTGAAAGTTGAGATGTGGCTGTTTCACCATCCTGTTCCTTCCTCGAGCCCCAGCAATTGGAACTGTTCTCAACTGATGTAGCCTCCAACTGTAAACTCTGCACGAAAGAGGACATTAAGAATTATTTTATTTGGTTCGTAGTAAGAAATATAGTCAATTAGTTGACAATTCTAAAACAAATACTCTTTGGAAAGTTCCCTCTTTATTCATTTTCAGGTCCTTCCAAGTTCCAAGAAACACTCTTTAAAAAACCAAGAAACTAGTGATTAATGGACCAAACATCTTGTGCAAATTTTCAAAATGATCCAACTTACTTCAGTCAATTTAGAAAGAACCAAATATTGAGATGATATTGACAGCAAGTAAGCTTATGAAAAGAAGCCATACATAAGGAAAAGGCAAAATAACTCACATGATTCATATGGTGAGAAGGTCTATTCAGTACAAAATCCTTGGGAATCTGACTGTTGTGAGAACTGCAAATTAAATCTTTGTACAATGATTACTTCATAACAGACAGGAAAGAATGCAACACAGAGATAAAGCCATACCTGTGAAAAGTGGAAGGAGTAGAAGGTGAAGGAGGAGGAGGACAGTCCATTGAGCTACTCATTTGGCAGAATTGTTGTTGCACTATTTAGACACCAAAGGCCAAGCAAGCATGTGATTGTAGCACCGACAAATACTGCTACAAATCAACCGTACCCTGTAAACTGCAACAGGGCAACGACTAATTCATATTTTTCACACCAGTAAATAAAGCTTATGGACAATAATGAAGAATGACAGTGTGAAGGAATGTGATGCAGGCAAAGGCATCACATTTGTAGTGGAGATGATTATGAAAAAGGACAAATGGAAAAGAAGAGGAAATGAGATGATGTGAATTAGGTAGCTGGCTGAAATCTACAAGAAAACAAGAAACTCTAGGGGGGCAACAAAATATTAAATGCAGATAACCCACTTCTAAAAAAAATGGAATGGGTGGCCAGATATCATAAATGATCACAGATTCAGCAAGAAATAAACAATGCAAAACAATGGCATATTTGGAGAGTAGGAAAAGGAGTAGGTCAATGCCATCAACAACAACAACAACTGTAAGCATAAAGAAATTGAGGGCTAGCAATTATTATACAGGCATGAGTGATGAGATTCATTAGATACTGCGTGGGAAAGAATTAATAAATGAATTGACTAATATTTTATTAGTGCAATATACTGCTGCTGCTGCTTCTAGGAGTGAGTGACTCTGTCCCAGTACCATTGGTAGTGTCTAGAAGTGAAGACAAAAGATTTAGTGACATCTAGTGGTAATTAGTATGCGGCTCCATAACAACCGTGGGGCATCAACCAAAGGTTATTCATTCATTAGACTCGGAGATACTTCTAAAACATTTTTAAAGTAAAGTAACTTTATACTCCAATTTTCAACCAAGTATAGATTATAGAATCAAGTTTATAATATAGAATCAAAACAAAAGTATCATCTTGTCCCAGTACTCAGAGATAAACAAAGTAGCCCTTATAAAAGAGTCCGAATGAAAATAACATTAACATTTGATCCGGTCAGATACTTGGAGATGCACCTCACAATGTCAAGGATATCCGAACCCTATAACTACGTACGTTTTTTAAACGTTGCAACTGCTCGAGACATCGCATTAAACCGCACCACATGATGTAGAGAAGAATAAAACTAATACTTTCGGTGTAATTCTATAAGTTTTCAAAAAACACCTAAATTTCTCGAGGTAACCAAATGTAACTTTTCCCATCATTAAACCAGCACCACATGATTTAGAGAAGAATAAATCTAATACACACGGTGCACTTGTACAAAGTTTCTTAAAACATCTTAATTTCTCGAGGTAACCAAAGGTGACTTTCCCCATCATTAAACCGCACCACATGATGTATAGAACAATAAGTCTTAAGGTCTAATAAACTCCGTGTAGCTCTATAAGTTTTAAAAAAACACCTTAATTTCTCGAGGCAACCGAAAGTAACATTCCACCATCATAATCCAAATTACTTTTAACACTTTGGAAATTTAAACAAATCTAAACACATCCTGAAAACGAAATACTAACCCACTAACAAATAACCTGAGATATCAAATGCCTAATTTGGATCTAATCCCCCACACATACAACAACGAAAAGGGAAAGGAGAAAGCACAGTACGATTACTGCCATGGAAGCATAATTGATAGCTAGCAATAGCATAATTGAGTAAGTGAAGTGGAGTAGTAAAAGCAGTTAAACAGAAATCATGGGGAAAAAGAGAGGGACATGATAATGACCTGAGGGACCGCCATGGTAGGCCAGCACCGAATCGGAAGAAAGTGGGATAGTTACGCCTAATCCAACTGTATGTATACAACAAGTAGATGTAAGTATAACTTCTTCACCAACAAATACTGCTAATACTCGTCACTTTCTGCAACAAATCCTTGATCAGTTGATCATCACATGAGCTGAAATTGATAATAATTGTGATAATGATTTCAAAATTTGAGAAAAAGTGAGAGTAAATGGAGTGAATAATGATGGGATGATAAAGGTTAATCAAATTGAGAGGCGTAACGGATGAAGAATAAGAGCTGATCTGTTAGATCGAGAAATAAATGGATCGATTGATTTTGAATTGGTCTTGCGATTGAGTAGGAGTTCAATCCAGTGTTTTAATTAATAATATTTACAGGTTGCCATTTTTCCTTGAGCTAATTTAAACAAAATTGATATGAATTATACTACGTCCTGCTGCTACGTTGTTAGGTGTTCAACAGATTGGGTGAATACGTGAAGGTGACGGAGAATAAGAATGGCGGTACGTACGGAACATCGGAAGCCATGGCCATGTGTGTGAAATGTGAAATTTTGTACTATTATAGCATGACTCATCATCAATCTACAATTCTACATACAGTGATACTCTGTACCTGACCCAATTTGAGATGATAACTCCGTCCCACGAAGAATGTCGCGATTTGATTTTTTTTTGGACTTCAATTATAAATTAATTTTAAATTATATAATAACATTATTACATAATCAAATTAATTATTTCATAGTGTATAGTAATGTTGAGATACTTTCGGTGATATTTACAAGTAATTTTTTGTTAAAGTTAAACGATACATTTTCATGTGATGGTGTCCATGTACAAATGTTGCATTTTCATTATCGACGAATTACACCAACATGCAACACTTATTTAGAGCTATAAGCAACCACTTACCCACATGCAACGACTCATTTGGAGATAGATACTACGCAACCACTTTATTCTCTTGTACTTTTACCTTATATCTTCATAATTTTTGTGGTGGAACTACATGTAGCATTACTAGGGGTAATCATAAAATTCGAAATCCGAAAATTCGATCCAAAAATTCGATCCGATTCGATGTATTCGGATCGGATTACAAATTATGATATTTTAGATCCGAAGATTTTCGGATTAATCCGATCCGATCCGTCGGATTTTCGGATTAATCCAAAAATCCGAATTTTATATATATATATTCCCCTTATTCAGCCAAACAAAATACAAAATACTTAGGATGCTGGGAAGTTAGATTTTGGCTGTTGAAAATATGCACTTTCTATTTTTACTTCAAAGAATGTAATCGACTAGTCGTTATTCTAGAACATGAACTCTAAACTTTTTGTATTTGTTGTTTTGGACTTGAAGTAAGCTTGTGAACTTTATTTTGTTTATTTTGAATGTGGAACTACTGAACTAGTATTTAATTTGGCTACGAAATGCTATTTTAGTTTTTTTTTTTTTTTAATTAAAGTTCGATTATTCGGATTAAATCCGATCCAATCCGAACTTTTTCGGATTAATCCGAAATCCGATCCATCGTTCGGATCGGATTTCAGATTGAACCTTTAGTGGTCCGAAACTTTAGATTGATCCGAACTTCGGATCGAATTGAATCGGATTAATCCGAACGTGCACATTACCCCTCATATGTGCCACTTTTCTAGAATATTAGAGTAATTCATACATGTGATTCGTCATTTTGTTAAGAGTAAATTCTTTTCTTTTTTTTTAATTAAAGGTGTAAGGGTGATTTGTTAATTTTTCGAAATAATTGCTTCTCGATCATATTCAAAGGGAATAATAAATGTAGAATTAATGTAAATTATGGTACTAATTGTAATTAGACAAGTATGATTTGTAGGTGATTTCTACTGTGTAACATGTTTATGTCGGAGATGAAATTGACGTTCCAAAGACCCAACAACCCAAAATTGTTTTCAACCTAGAACCTTAAATCCCTTTATAAAACTGTTGGATTAGTGTATTCGAAAATTAATGAATGAACATTAGTGATAAGACCACCCAATCTCCATATAAATTACAAATTAGTAGTATGATATTTCCAATCCAAGAGTAAATCCTAGATTAAGTACTCCCTCTCTCCCACCACTTCATACTATTTATCAATTTTTAGTCATCCTGTAAAAATTCATACTCCTTACATTTCATAGAAAATTTGTTATTTTAACTTTGACTTGTTAACTGTATTCGACTTTAACCATAAATTAATTTTAAAATATGATAGTAAATAATTTATTAAAATCATATAATGAAAAATTAATTCTAAAATTCTCATTAGATGAGTTTGTAATACAACTTCATTTATCAATAAAGCATCAAAATATTTCCAACGTGTGAAAAGAGGCACTTCTGAAGTTTTAGTTGTACTTGACTTAGTTGTATCCTGTATAGTTGTATTAATTGATACGTGAATCGATAGATATGAACGTAATTGTGAATAGAAGAAACGACAACTACTATTTTGCCATTTTCCGGCGAATTACGCTATGTATTGTTGCAGCATTGACTTCTTATCTAAAGGCTAAAAGCAACGCGTCACAAAAGAGTTACTACTTGTGATGTTACGTGTTATAAAGATGAGATAGCGAAATTAGCTTAGATATGATTCATTTACACGGCAAATTGCGTACTGGTACCACATGAATGGGTTCCTTTTAAACTGGACACCTAGGAAATGTCACAACTCCAACCATACCATAATACTGAGTCCCCGCAAAACTTATTACATTTGTAATTTTTGTAATGCCCCAAAATCTTAGGGATATTAAAATGATTGGAAACGTTGTTCATATCAAATTTCTTTTTCATTCATAAAAACTCCAAAATTAACCGTATGTTTGATTTTAACCAATCTTAGTATGAGTAATTTATTGGGAAGTATCTTGGTGCGAATAAGAATAGAGAAAGTGTGAAAAAATGAAATGCGATGATACAGTAAGACAAGTATATCGCCCGTAGTAGTACCGAAGTAACAACGTCGGCTGGAAGGGGCGATATATTTTGTGTTTTATCATTTTTTAATTTTTCACTTTAGCTTAATCATTTTTTGCTGACTAAACATTGTAAAGGTGTACTTTCCAAAACAAAACTTTGTACAAATATCATTGTCTCCTGAAATTTGTATGGTTGCAGCTTGACATTTGAAGTTTTTAAAAAAATATGCACCATCGGTGAGATAAGATTTAATTGGTCACCGTGTTGAGCCGGATAAGCTATAGCTCACGTAGAGTGGAATTCGAAAGTGGGAGCGAAATTCGACAATTTAAAAAATATACGAGAGCGAGAGTGCTATAATTCGAGTGTAAAAATAATAAATAAATAAATAAGTATATATTATTAGTAGTTATATCACTTGACTATATAATTCTTTTGTCTATTCCAGAAATACAAATATTTGTATTGTCTAAACTTCCCCAGAGTATGACATAAATCATTTTTCGAAGGTAGAAAACTCCGGTAGATTAACAATTCTTGTACCTTCCCTTCCCCTTATACATGTATAATGCCAATTTACCTTCAAAATCTTTAATTAAAGAATTAGTCTCTTCTAGTTCGTGAATTAAGAAAAACTAAAACGCCGTAGAGCGAGATTTGAGCTTTCAAAGCGTGAGAGCGAGCTCGGGATGCAATTCGATGACTTAGTGGAAGAATTATGTGACCTAGGCTCGAACTATGTAGATGGCTGAAAGTGATAATAGCTTACTTTTGTTTGCATTTCATTACATTACATCATTCTAATTGATCATGGAAGCACTTGATTATAGGTGCAATAATAATAATCTACCTTTAATTTAAACGGGAAAGTATTATAATGAATGCCATAAGCTCTCTTTAATTTAAAGTAGTATAATAATTCATAAAATTTCATTAAGTTTATAATTCAATTTAAATCTTATCCGTTGATCTTACTTATTCAATTTGAATCTAGTACGTACATGTGTTATTGTTTAAGTAAAAAGTGCAGGGTTCGAATCTCATTGGCGTGAGTTTCTCCCTTTTATTTATTATTTTTAAATGTTTTCAAAAATTACAGATTCATTGGTTTATATAAAAACCCTTAACATACGTAGTGTGTTACGTAAATGCTAGTTATGTAATAGAACAGGATATCATAACAAGAATTGTATAAGAGCAATCACTAGAACATTGAATTAATGGAAGTAGTCAAAAAATAACATGAACTTGATGGGTGGTAGTTAAGCTTAAGCCATCAAGTAATAGTCAAGAGGCTCATTATTAACTTACTGACAGTTGGGTTAATGAATGAAATATTTGATTTGGAGATGTACATATGTTATGGTTTATTACATCACCAACTTTGTCATTAAGTTATAGAATGGTACTTGAAAGCTTGTTGGGTGTATAATGAGTAAGTAGGTAGTGATTATTTGAAAATGCTTGGACCAGATATATATAAGCTATCATTGTTACATTACATGTTATATTTAGATTAGAGATTGGTAATTCAAATATTAAAGTAAACAAATAAATACGTGTATATTATTAATAGTTATATCACGCAACACTTTATTATTGTGTTGTTTGTTCTTTGATTTTTATCATGCTCAAGCAAAAAAAGACATGGCTCATTCATTGGAAAAAAAAAAAAAAAAAATTCTGGTGTGAAAAAGATTTATTAAGACTTAAATTAATGTTCGTATCAATGTCTAGAAAAGGAAAAAGGATTGTAGAATTGGGTGGAAATTGCCACAGCGTTCCATCTCCAACACAAGAATAACCGATCTTTGATAGATGATCGGCTCATTCGTTGAATGTCAGAAAACTCTGATAAGTTGATAACTGTTACTCATTACCAATTAAATCAATTTACTTTCTCAATCACTGCAAAAAAAAAATTATTAATACTTTAGTTCCTGAAGTAAGTAAAACTAAATAATAATAATAATAATAATAATAATAATAATAATAATAATAATAATAATAATAATAATAATAATGTATGTATGTGTGAATTCCGCTTTCTCAATAGTAAAAAATATGAGAGTGTGGTCCTACCAGATCTATCATTGATTCATTGACCATGTGGTAGAGAATGATTGTATGTCTCACACTTGCAACTGCACGTTTATGTGGAGTGATGTTGTAGAATGTAGATCATTAAACACCACATGATCTGTGAAATAATGAGAGATCCAGTTTTGTCAATACCTTTCCAATGCGGAGAATTAGCTGGCTAGGTACTAGTCCCTATACAATTGGACTCTTGATGGGCTCTTAGTGATTCCAGCCCATTATGACATGCTGAAAGTAGGCTTCTTTCTCTAATGGGTATACTGTGGGATGGTCCAGTAATAGCCCTTACTTCTGTACATGTCCAAGTTTTGCGGCAGCTTTAACCCAAAGTTCGAGTCCACTAAATCAGAATGATCATAATAGCCTCAAATCAGTTTACAATAAAGTGAAAATCAATTAGAGTACTTAAGCTCAGACTCTCAGTCTGAATTAGTTAGGCGTTTGTTAATGGAGGACGTATTTATGAGGAAAGAAACCTTTAACTAAACACATATATAGTATCCAAAAACCATCGAGTACAAAAAATACATTTCGAACTTCAAAGGCAAGTGAGAGAAAGTAACACTTAAACTAATTATGGTATGGCCAACGGACCAAAAATATAGTACATACCTCCCATTCGGACTAAATTTCCTGTGAGTCCGATCACGGATTTTAAGATTATAATATTTAAATAATTATAATATTTTATAAAAAAAGTAAGGTTGATTGAATACAAGTAGTATAATAGAGAGGTTGTAAATAAATTAGTGGAGATATTTTTCGTTCAAGATATATGAAGTTGTGATTTGGACAACTAAATAAAATTAAATGAAATGGAAGTTGAAATTGAGGCGGGTAAAGCGGATAAATCCGAAACACAACTGAACCTCCCCCTCCCATAGCAATTTTAAGTCCTAACATCTTTAGGATATATCTCAATGTAACCGTTTAGGATATATCTCAATGTAACCGTAGTATGCAACCAAATGAGCTAGATGCCCCAACTCCCAAACATTGGAGAGGACCGGCATAAAAAAGAATAATATTCATTTTGAATTTCAATCCACCAAATTAATTAGAAGTGGATATAATTTATCGAAGTTGAATGTGGAGTGCAATTCGCAATTGACTTTCAGACTTTCTGAATATGGATAAATTTATTGAACTGGAAGAATATGAGATAGACACGATTGGTTTTACATGCATGCCGTGATTCGGACACTTGAGACAAAGGCACGTTACTCCGATTGTTCTGGTTGGAGAAATATCGACTCCATCCAAGACTTTGTAAAGGGATGTTGTGAGTTGGTTAGCTTGATATGTAATGAAGAAAGGTTGGTGTTATGATAGCATTGGATAATGAAGAGAGTTGGAAGACTGATGTTACTGGAACACTGAGTGTGTTGTGTTTGGTGTTGCAAAGACACTGGGAAAAACACAGGAAACACAAAATGAGTGATGACAAGATATACTGACGTGTTATAATCTGATTGCTTTGGTAATTTGAGAGGGAGAATTAGTTAGTTGCATAACTAACTTGCAGAGTTCATTCCTTGATCAAATTAGAAGCGGTTTTCGTCAGATTGGAGTATATAAGTGATGTGTCAAATTAAAATTCTAAATTTGTTTAAGCCAATAGTTAATTCTCAACACTATGAAAATTAGTAGTGCAGTGAAGTTAACCTCGAGGTCGGTCTCGAAGGACTTAACTAAGCTGAGTCTTGTTTACGAATAATAATAACAGTAAGGAAAGCAGTAAAGAGTTGGTTGCTTCGGCAGCAGATTGACTTTTATTAACTATCAACTATGCGATCTAACTAGAAAACAGATTAATCTAAATGAGAATGACATGAATGAAGAATTATGGTGTGGTGACAGAGAACAAGCTAGATAGCAGGAAACATGCAACAATAATGATGTTAATTTACTCTAGTTTTCACTGGGACACGTCCTATCGATTATTACACTGCTCTAGACTTTTCTAGGCAGACACCTTACATCACATAAGGTACGGAGGAGTCATGACAATGAACTAACGGTATAATGTTCTAGAAAACATATAGCATTAATGAAGGCGTCAATTCCACTAAGCTACAATTTATAAGCTAATGCAGAAATTACTATTTGCAACAAACCAATAGATATAGCAAGACGTAAAACGTTTTGTTATAAGAGATCAGATGCTTAATCTATTGGTGATTTTGACGTAATGAACATCAAACAGAATACTACATACAAAATTAATCTAAATAGCACAGAGTAAATCACATCTTATATATATTGAATACATGAACCCTAACTAGCATGCATTGAATCTGTCACCACCCCATAACTAGGGTGCTTAAGCACTCATCATATGCAAAAACATAATCATAATCATAAACCGGACGCACTAAACATATTCAATACCAAAAACCAAGAAACGTGATAAGATAAATTTTACCTAATCGTGTCACAAACCCTAGGTAAGAATTGAAGAACTTGAATTGAACTGGTGGAAAGTATGTAGATTATGCTCCCAAACAATAGACAATCGTCGGATTACAAGAGAAAACGGTTCAATTACCTCCACGAATGGTAGGTAATTGCCTTTGAAAAGGTTCTAGGTTGAAAGCAAAAAAGATGAAAAGAATAATATGATGTTGTCTAACTAAGAATGTTTTGATCTAATTAATATATAGTAGAAGAAAGAAAATAAAACGAATTCTAAACGAATTGGGAAAAAAAACGGCGATCTGGGCAAAACAGACTTACTAGCGTCGCGTCGCCAGCCAGTTGCCGCAATGAACTGGCGTTCGCCAGTGCACCTCCTGGCGACGCCAGTTCTTCCTGGAAGGACGATTTTTCCCTTTTGACCCCTTTTGACTCCAATTCTTGGTATTTTAGCCTTCCCGCTCCACTTCTAGCATCCATACGAGACCTTGGAACTCCATATCTTGTAGATGCATATAAAATGCACCATTTTGTCTTTAATTAGCGCGGTTTAGCCAAATACCTACAAATTACACAAAATATGAAAACGTAACAAAATACAAATAAAACACATAAAAACTATACTTGAGAATAGCTATAAGACAGTAAAAAAGACCAAATGAGACGATGTAAAATTGACTCATCAATAAGCATGTTGTAACTGTTTGTAGCTCATAACAATCATATTTCTTCATTGTATTTCACTTTCTAGAAGAGCAATTCTCTGATTTCTGAGAAGTAGTAGTTAGACGAAGAACAGAGTAGCTTGAAAGTCATTTGATTCGTTTTGTAATCTGTTTCTTTCCTGTGATAGTGGAATCTGGTACTCTCCGTGGATGTAGGTGAAAACCAAACCACGTAAATCGTTGTGTTGTTTGTTCGATTGTTGGTTATTGTGTGGATTGTTTGGTTTCGTGTTCTTGAGTCGATTGGAGATCATTGATCGATTTGCAGAGGTTAATCGTTACAATTGATGTTGTATGTGGGAAGCTTTGCAAGTTTCATCAATGGCGTCTCCTAGATTCGACATCGAGAGGTTAACGGAGAGAAGTGACTTTGCACTGTGGAAGGTGAAGATGAAGGCGTTGTTGGTTCAACAGGGCATCGTTGATGCCATTCTTGAGGATTTTCCATCAACGATTATAGATGCTGAGAAGAAGACGATTATGCAGAAAGCTCATAGTGCATTGATTTTATTTCTGGGAGATAATGCACTTAGACAAATCAGAGATCTCAACACTGCGAAGAAGATATGTGAAAAGCTCAAAAATCTGTACAATGTCAAGTCCATTGCCAATAAGATTTATGCTAAGCAACGATTAATCCAGTTTAGAATGGAGGATAAATCCGGATGAGTTTAAGAAGATTGTCACTTATATGGACAATCTTGAGACTGAGGCAACAAATCGAATGAAGAGTGAAGATAAGGCCATTCTTCTGTTAAGCTTTCTTCCTCGATCTTTTGCACCGTTTAAAGATGCTTTAGTGTATGGTAGAAGTACACCTCTATCAATGGATATTGTTAAAACAGCCTTGAGATCAAGGGATCTAGATCAAGAGAGTGGGACTCAATCTCATATCAAAGGTGAAGGTCTCATTGTGAGACATCAGAAGAAGTTTCCATCTAAGAAGAAACAATATCCAGATCAGAAGAAAACTCAGTACAAGAAGGGTATGGGGGATAAGAGAGATGACACTGAAACAAGGAAGTGTTTCTATTGCAAGAAGCAGGGCCACTTGAAGAAAGATTGTCCAAGCTTGAGAACACTAAAGGGGAAGGGTGTGATGGCCACACCACAATCTAGCTATGACATAGATATTGCAGGCACTTCAGAAGCCTATCACACTGCAGAAGTTCTTGCTATCACTGAGGTACTTTCAGTCTCACACTCTAACATTTCAACTGAATGGGTCTTAGATTCAGGCTGTTCTTTCCATATGACACCTATTAGAGAATGATTTTCAACTTTTGAGCATAAGAACTGTGGTTCAGTGGTGCTTGGTGATGACAGACCATGTAGTATAAAGGGTATGGGGACAATGAGGATTGAAATGTTTGATGGAGTGATAAGGGAGCTGTTTAATGTGAGATATGTATCACATTTAAGAAGGAACTTGATATCATTAGGTATGATGGATACTAAAGGGTACAAGTACTCATCCTCTCACAAGGTGTGCTTAAGGTGATGAGGGGTGATAAGGTAGTAATGCAAGCCTTGAAAAGAAGAGAGCTATACTATCTACATGGTAAGACTGTAACTGGTGAAGTATCCAGTGTACAGTGTGATAACAACACCAGGCAGTGTCCTGACAACACCATACTGTGGCACAGAAGGCTAGGTCATGTTGGAGAGAAAGGGCTCATGGAATTATCAAAGAAGGACCTATTATGTGGTGATAAGATACATAAGTTGGGATTTTGTGAGTTATGTGTGTTAGGCAAAGCTAAGAAGAATAGCTATGGAGTTGGTAAACACACTACTCAGAATACACTTGAGTATATCCATGCAGATTTGTGGGGACCTGCCAGGATTGCTGCCAGGAATGGTGGTAGATATTTTCTATCTATCATTGATGACCTGTCCAGAAAAGTATGGGTGTTCATATTGAGGTCAAAGGATGAGACATTTAGCAGATTCAAGGAGTGGCTCACAGAAATGGAGAATCAAACTGATAAGAAACTTAAGGTGATCAGAACTGATAATGGCTTGGAGTTCTTATCAAATGAGTTTGATGATTTCTGTAAGATGAAGGGTATCATAAGACACAAGTTAGTTCCTGGGAATCCTCAACAGAATGGTGTAGTAGAGAGGATGAATAGAACTATCCTGGAGAGAGTGAGATGTATGCTTCTTGGAGCTGGTTTATCAAAGAGTTTTTGGGGTGAGGCAGTGACTACTGCAGTTCACTTAATAAATCTTTGTCCCTCATCAGCTATTGGGTTCAGAACACCAGAAGAAGTATGGAAGGGCACTCATTCAGACTACTCATATCTTAAAGCTTTTGGATGTTTAGCTTATGCTCATGTCAAGCAAGATTAGCTGGAAGCTACAGCTTTAAAATGTTTATTTCTGGGATATCCTAAAGGAGTGAAAGGATACAATGCTGAAAATACAACTAATTCCACAAAATGATATAATTTACATTTAATAATAAATAGAAATTGGAGGATGAAATAAATTGATCGAGACAACCCCTGGGTGGTATGTGCTCCCCTCACATAACGATTTTGGTATGGATAATACAAATCTACCAAACCAACATCATAATAAGAACACCCAACTGATAATTTATGTGCTAAAACTTTAGCCTTACGTTTAACATGGCAAAACTTCATGGAACAAAATTCTCCATTAAATGCCTGAATTTTTTTGAAAAGTGAAATAAAGGGCAAAGCTAAAATTTGTTAATTTAAGACATTTAATCAACAAATAACAATCTCTTTCAATTACTATATGTTACCATTCGAAATTCGAACAAATTTAGTTCTTAATTTGGATGGCAAACCTTCCGCATTTTCAGCAACCATATGACATAAAATTTTGTCACCAAGCAATAACATTTTCCTCCTAATCCCTAGCAACAACTCTAATACGTCCACCTATTCGGACTCTGCTCAACCGTATCAAAATTTAACGTAGGATAGCTGGAATTTGAATGAATCTGGTGGGGTTTAGCCCATCAACTTTATATATTATATTATATAAGAACACCCAAATGATCATCTAAGTGTTAAAACATTAACCTCGTGTTTAACCTGGCAAAAAACTTCATGGAACAAAGTTCTCGCCCCCTATTCGGACTCTACTCAACCGTAAAATCAAAATTTATTAATTCCTTGATACATAGATGGGGTATTAAATATTTAATAAATGCTCTATTTTTAAAATTACATTATTTAATTTAATTAAATTTATATTTTATTTTAGTGAATAAAATGATTTATTTAAGGGCATTAATAATAGTATTCAAGATTGGTGTCTATGGATTCGTATTGTCTCGACGAATTCAAATATATGTTCAAAATATTTTTCGGATTTTTGTACATAAAGTTATATTAGATTTAATAAAAACTATATATGTATTAAACATACTAAAAATAACAGCGATATATATATTTAAGGAAATATTTGAATGGATCGGATTGCCCTTACTAATTGTTCTAGAAATTAGGAAGGACTGTGAACAGACCAAAACGTCCCCCACAACATTTTTCAGCTAATCAGAATGGAGGATTGTGCCACCTCAGCATGACAAATGGACCAATAGAAAGGCTAGAAATCTTTTTCAATTCATAGATATATAGATTTCATTTTTATGCTCCATTTGTTGTGGTTGTTAGATATTTTGGGTAGATTAAAAGTTAAAAAGGAAAGTTATTTTAGATAATTTGGTTCAGGGGTAACTTAGTAATTTTATACCCAAAATTCAGGGGCAGCGCATGAATGCGTGGCTCGCCGCTGAGTACATATATAAATTTGTTTTTCAAAATTTAGGGGTGATGGGCGAACGTCCCATTATGCCAATTTTTCTAGGCCGAGGCATGACTCCATGAGTCTAGGACAACTATGGATGTGTCATGAACTATCTTCAATCTAATAAATCAACTAATTGAATATTAAAGAAACACAAAAATCTACTCGATCGGAACACAATACCTCAATACGACATTTTGAAATTGTGAGCTGGATTAGCTTAATATCTACTGATGAAAGGTTGGTATTATGACAACACTGGATAATGAAGAGAGTTAGAAGACTTGTTTGGTGTTGCGAAGACACTGGGGAAGACATAGATAACACAACAAGTGATAATGTGCTGACGTGTTATAATCCTATTGGCTCTGGTAATTTGAATAGGGAAAGTTTGTTACTTGCTTAACTAACTTACAAAAACGCTCTTGGATCAAATTGGAGGCGGTTATATATCAACGGATTGGACTATATAAACATCTTGTAACTGCTTTATCTAATCAACAATCATAATCTTCATTGTAATTCACTTTCTTGTAGAGCAATTTCTCAGATTTCATTAGAAGGCCGTTAAGAAGAAAACATAGTAGCTTGAGAAGTTTGAAACTCGTTGATTCATCCTTGTAATCTGTTCTTTGTTGGTGATAGTGGAAATCTGGTACTCTCCGTGAATGTAGGTGAAAACCAAACCACGTAAATCGTTGCGTTATTTGTTCGATTGTTGATTATTGTGCGTTTGCTTAGTTTCGTATTTATAGTCGATCGGAGATTGTTGACTGATTTGCAGAGGTTAATCGTTACAGAAATAATTACGTGGCGGGACTCGATCTTTAACTTAGTGCTACTTGTTCCACCAACGTTGCTTGACCACTTATGTTTCCCCTATCCATCGTAATTGTTGTTCAAATCAAATTTGACTATTCCGTAAAGTCGATTCCATCTCAGGAGCAAGTCAGAAAATGCAATAAAGGCCTGATCAGAAGCTGTGGTAGGCACAATCGACAATATTTAGTTATTGACTAACGCAAATTGTCATATACTCTTACGTTTTTTAATTATAAAACTCAAAATGTCAACTTTTTATTGTCAATTTTATACGTTTTTATTTAATCCCCTCAAGTTGTACACTTGTACGTATGCATGTACGACAGTACGGACTGTGGACGAAATTCTTTCTAAGCGTTGAACTTGAGAAGTGCTAGTTGTAATTCATTAATTCATTTTCAATCTTATCTTGTAAAATATGCTGATTAAGTTGCTATGTATAATGATTATCCAACTGTTAGATGAGCTTTGTATTTTTTTAATAACATACTAATGCCAGTAAGTTATACTCGAATGTCACATCATCAAGTTATAGTCGAATGTCACATCATCTGGAATGAATTTAGTTATTAAACAACTATGAAATGTGTGAACACTCTACGCGTGTTATTATGACATTTAGTTATAGATTATAGAAAAAGTATATGAAGGGAAGTACAATCGTTGTTCTGATAATAAAATGTCTTTTTTCGAGGTGAATTAGTGTGCATTGATCTGTTTCAATTTAATTAAAGAAGATGAAGAATAAATATTGGTATCGTTGTTTTTTTAATGATGAATTTATTTTGTTAGAGTTGAAATAGGACATTGGATTTAATTGAATAAGAGAGATTGAGTTTTTTAATGATAAATTGATTTTGTTGGGGGTTGATTTATGGCTTGAAATTTAATAAGAGTATATAAATTGAGTTTTTTAAAGGATGAATTGATGTTGTTGGAGTTTCATTAGGGCTTAGATTTAGAATGAATAAAACATTTTTTGTTGTAATTAAAGTTTAATTTACATATATATTACAAATGAGTCCAATTTAACTCAAATTAAGTATTCAATTGCACAACTTCAATAGTTGTAATATTGCATCTAAAAAAAAATTCGAGAAACAATCGGCTTTAGAAGACATTTGAAATTAAAAATCAGAATCCTACGTATAAGTACGACATTGAAAAAACAAAATGTAATTAAGAAAAATGAGTTTAATTGACTATAAAATAAATATTTCAAGATATAAATTGTTATTAACCGCAAGATATAATAAATCTTCTTTGCCAGTTATTTTCCATATTTAGTGTTCATTATATATCTACAATTATAATTTTATTTTGAACCGAGGATTGAATTGCAAAAAAGCGCTATAGCATGCTGCGTTTGCTGACCAAGTCAGCATGGAAGTTGCTTAAGGAAAGTAAATTAAGTTAACATGATTTTAATTGTATAAGCCGTTAAACGTGTTTTGTCAACTCGTGTTGCGTTCTCCGGTTCGGACCATTCACCACACTAGCTAATAAGCTAACAAGATAAACATGCATTAAAAGTTCCGAAAATTGTGTTCAAAGTTGTCAGATAAGATTGACGATATTTACACATTCAGCAGGTTTCTTCTACACCGATTTTCACCCCAACGCATCTACTACTCATAGTACTTATTTGATAATTATTTATAGTCTTCACTGAACATTTAACAGTTCTTGATAGAATTCCATCTTATCTAAAAGTTCGAACTTGTAGAGAGTTGTAAAATCTAGCCATTTATAATAATACTTCAATACCCCGCACTCGTGACCGGTTTCAACCTCTTTGGGGAGGACATTCGAGTGGAAATTTAATATGGGGCCGAGATTGTCTCCGTGAAGATATATTAATACTTTAATACTCCCCCACACTCGTGGCCGGTTTCAACCTCTTTGGAAGGCCATTCGAGTGGAAATTTTAATATGGGACGAAGATTGTTTCCGTGGAGATTCGAACCCTTAATATGGGGCGGAGAATGTCTCCGTGGAGATTCGAACCCAAGTTGAATGTGAGCCAGATACTTTAACACGAGAGTTGTGGAATCTAGTCATTTATATTAATACTTCAATAGTTCTAACATAAAAAAACAGTAGAAGTAATATCCACAGATTATGGCATATGTTATATTTTCTAGGAAATTGTTAAGTAATTACTAATGTAATGTTGGTGATTCATGTTTTACAGTTTTATTATTGATGTGTTCTTTTGCACTTTCAAACCAACTGAACTAAGTAATTATCCCACGAAAATCAGAATAATCCACATAAAAAACAAGATGAGTTTTGCGGACTTACATGGAACAATCAAAATTTTCTACTAGAATTTTGTATTCTGGTTTTGGTTGCAATCTTCACTCTTAACTTGATGTTGTGATTGTCATAACATACTAAACGATATGGGTGGCCATTTTTCTCTCCATTTAGGCCGATCTATTCCGATGCTTGTTTTGGGAAGTCTAGAGCTTTGGTGTTTTGTGTTGTAATCGCCTATTGAGCATCCCTTATTATTAGATTCTCGTTTATTTCCCATACCTTTCGGATTATGGCTAACAAGTGAATCGGTGAGAGAGATAAACAACATATTTATCTTGGCCATTGAGTTTAACTAACATAAAAAGGCTTTGGCCAACAAAATTCATATGCCACTCATTCTATACGAATATTTTCATCGGTGGAGATAGGTTTTTGGATTCAACTTCACCGTTTTTGGGACTACACGTTCTGCTGGATTCTCGTAACCAAGAAATGTAGTAGCAGATACTTTGGTTAAGAGTACTAGCTAGTATTTCCACCAGCGAAGACAATTTTTGGACTCAAACCCACAGCCCACAGCTAATGTGAATTAAATCCGCCATGATATCTGAGAATTTGTTGGTGGCCTTACATTCATTAAAATATGGAATTAATAAACGAAACTAAAATGGAAACTAGCTCTAAATTCTAATGTGAAAACATTTGATTTGAAGCCTGCATAGAATTAATATACTCGGTGGATCGGTCAATTGTACGAGTGAATAGAAAATGACATGACAATGTTGAAACTTTGGAAAGTAATGTTGATATTGGATTGGAACATAGAAATTACAATAAAATTAACAACTCATCATGCAAGTCGTTACTCGTTAACATTACACATCTCGATAGATAATTCTCCAGGTTACATCTAGACGATGCTTATCCAAATTTTGACTAAACAATAAACAAAGGAAATCAATTGTTTGACATGTTGCGGTAAAAGATTCAGCAAAGCTTCAAGCCTCAGTGCATTCAGGACTTTAATTTCTTCCTTATATTGTAACACTTAACAGTCGCAGTGGCAGAACCAGTACGGAACATAGTTGGACGTCTCTCACACCTAAAATTTAAAAAGGGTAATCGACAGTTCAAGATTTTAAACCTGCCACCACATCTAAAATAATCTCATATTTATAATTTGAACCCTTGAACAACTGAACTTCAAATTATGGATTCGCCCTTGACTATAGATAATGTTATTCGGAGTATTTCTCAAGTAACTCAGTGGGACTCCAAAAGAAGAAAGAGACAAGTTTGTGTTTCTCAATTACTTTTGTACGGAGTAACCTTTTATAGGATGAACTATCTCCATTTCAATTCACGTTTTACAACCTTTCTGCACACGGCATTGAAGTGAAGGAGTTAACCACTTGTACTCGTAATTCTTTTTCGTACATTTAACGATAGATGACAATTGTTGATTTGAGACACCCATAAAATGGTACAGCAGTGTTCGACCGTATTAGTACCATATGGGTACTATAATCACTGCAAACTGCAAAGCTTCATCTGGAAAATTAACACTTTAACATGATGAAATATGAACAAAGAGATACACAGATATACATAAGACAATTTCAATGGCAAAATGATCGTATATAATGAACCTGAATTCTTCCACATCATGTAAAAACTTTTTTTACAATATTCGATGATGAGTTGTTCCCAAAACAAACGAAAAAAAAGAGATGAATAATTAACATTTCTTCATCCAGTCTTATTCTCTTCATAATCTCACAGCGACTATACAGAGATAAGCAAGCACCTTCCTATCCGGCTATGGCTCAAAACCTCAACTCTGATACAACACAGTGCCTTCATAGATCGTATTCAGCTTCATCCGAAACGATCTCACAGCCAATTTCGCTCGTCTCGACGAATATCTCGACAACTTCCTCACCGATCCCGATCTCGACATTCCTGCACCTGACGACGTCGCTTTGCCACCACCACCTCCCTTCACATTCGGATACTGGTAATTCGAACGTATCGGACTAACTTTCGCCTGATTAAACTCATAATTATCCAAATCCGAATCGGAATTATCCTCCACCACAATCACCGGCGAGATCCTCGACTTTCTATTCCTTCCGTTACGCCGATTGATCTGCTCGAGCGCGACGCTCGCCTTCACGGCCAACGCCGCCATGTCGGAGGCGGCGAGGCGGTACTGGAGCTTCGATCGCGGCAAAACGAAGTAAATCTGAGACGATTGAAGCTCCTCATCGACCTTAAGCGCAGGAATGAAATCGTCGAAGTAGAGCTTATCGGAATTGCAGAGGAAGAACGATTCAGGCGATGAGGCTTCCGACTGGAGGACCTGAACAACGGTGATTGGTACGGGATACTGGCGGAGCTGTCCGTTGGAGGAGACGACGTGAGCGCACGGCGGTTTCCGGCTGCTTCCGCCACCGTGAGTGGAATATTCCGGACTTGATGACAGACAGAGACCCATTGTGAATTGGGGAAATGGTTGAGAGGATTTGGGGGAATGTTTGAGGGAAATGAAATGGGTGGTATGGAAATTTGGAGGACTATTTAAAGAGGAGGAAATTATCTGTGGGCGAGGGCAGTATCGTCATTTTAGTGGTGTTTGCTTTTGTTTTTTTTCTATTTTTGTTTTTCGCTGATAGAATTTGTTTTCAGTGACAGTAAGAGGTGACGTATGCCATTATGGCATAGAGTCAGGGGTGCGTCATCTTCCGAGAATTGGGAAACTTTTACCATGCTTGCTTGTCAAGAAATCGACGGTAAAATTAGTTTGTTCCTTGTTTTTAGTAAGTTTGACGCGTGTGTTATATGTGCGTATGCTTTATTTTAATTAGGATTAACGAGTTTGACATTTATGTGATCGGATTTGTTTTCTAAGATTTGATTCTATTGACATTTAATTATTTTAAGTATATAATATATGATATGCTATGTATGCGTTGCTATAGTACCACTCACAGTGGGATAGGAGTTAATATATGCTCGTTGAATCGAACAAATTGGGCAAGTGGTGGGTTGGAGTTCTCTAGAAGTCCAACCATGTAACATCCATTGCCATCTTTAGAGGGTACACATCCATGCAACATAGGGTTTATTGTATCAAAATTATAATATTGACTCTGCATGCATGAAAAGGTAGGTATTGGTTGAATTGTGTATACGGAGTAAATGTACTACTAGTGAAGTGTTTGTACGGAGTATTGAAAGTAATTTAGTGGAGTTATTCATTAAAGAATTAGGACAATTTTAATGGAAGTTATTTAAAAACTTTTCTTAAAAACCCAAAAAATGAAGATTTCAAGGGATTATAATGGGCTACAAACTAATATCCCGTGTTAAAGCTTATTACCAACATATATTGTGAGTTATGTGTCATGTAAGAGCCTTATTTTTACAATTTTTCTATTGAAAGTGTGAGATGAACAAAACTTATGAATTTAAAAATTCTAGAAGTTACTCAACAAATCCAAGCAGCATCAGTAGTGGTTTATGCTTATATATCAAAGCTAGTGAACCTTAATTTGAAAAACAAATCCAAGCACCAGTAGTGGTTTATGCATGGATATCAAAGCTAGTGAACCTTAATTTGAAAAGTAATCCCAATTGAAGAAGCTCGTATAGGGGTAATAGGTATTAGGTAATTAGTTACCATGGGCAGTGAAAGTTGCGTGCAGAAGATTATCAAATAAAGTAAAAAGTTGCGGAAGAAATTGAAATTGTGTGTTTTATTCGGTTGTTAAATTTTTGTTAATAATTGACCAGTACTACTAACTACCAACTGAAATTTGATAAACTATGGTGATTATTAAGTGGTTCGCATGTTACGGAGATTTAAAAGTAGTTAACAATTTTGATATTCGATTTGCAATGATATTCCCTAATTTTGTTCATTAAGGAATCTGGAATTAGAGACTCTACTTTAGTGTAAAAAGTACCAACCGGATGATAATGGAGTAGCAACAGGTATTCATCATGGGAAATTGGGAATAATGGGACATAGTTGTTAGTGGTATTGACTCTTAAAAGAATGGTTCAATTCAATAAGAACGCGTCGTATATATGTATGTGCATCTTTTTATTTGTATTGGTCGGCTGTCAAATGTCAAAATCTCCCTATTATCTATCACTTTCTATTATCATGTGCTCAAACCGGAATTTTAATTGTCGCTGTGTAATGTAACACAACGAATATTATTTTGTTTGACGAGTATTCTTCATTTTGTTTCACTATATTATCATGTGCTCAAACCAGATTATGATCCAGTTCGTTAAGGTTTGAGCTCGCCTCGTTCGATAAGATGTTCGAGTCAAATTCGAGTCTAACTTGATATTCATTTTGTTGCCGAATGACCGGTCTGCTATTTTTTCAAAAAGAATATTTATATAGTATGTATTTTCAGTAATGAGTTCGAGCTTGATTAAAATTTGAAGGAAATGAACCAAGTTCGAACTTACTCATCGTGACTCGAGCTCGAAAAAAGTAGCTCGTTTTTTAACGAGCCGAACCAAGTTTATGCTCGATAATAATTTGAGCCGAGCCCAGGTTCGATAACAATTCGAACCGAGCTCGAGTAAAATCTAGAACATACTGTCTATAGTTAATCTAAATATAAACATAATAAAATTGTTAAAGAAAATATAATATTTTAAAGTAAAACACCTGTATATTTTGTATGAAAGATATTGATGTTCTTAAATAACTCGAGTTTTTATTCTTTGTGTTATCCTTTTAAGAAACCGTTTCAGGAAACTCACTCATTACATTTTATGTTTCTATCTTCGAGATATTTCCACACTAACTTGGTGTGGTATGGAACTCGGTCTGGTCAACCTTCGAGATATGTAAATGATATTTAAAGGAAAATATACATTGACCAGAATACCCTCTATCAAAACCAATCTTGGTTTTGCAGATTATTCGATAGAATCATAAAAACAGTCACATATTAATGGGGATTCTTTGTCCAGCCACACGATCATTTACAGGTTGTATTGGCCGGTTGATACCTAAACCAAGAACAAGCATTTGTGTAAATTATAAACCCCACATCCAATTAATTGTACCTATTACACAAACAAGAAACATGGATCATCAATCACTAGTCGATTGGAATTCAAAACTACAACCAACATTTAAACATATATACATTTGATGTTTCTGTAAACTTTATACTCCACAAAATTATTGATTGATATCTTAACATTTAAATCAACGTACGTGTGTGTATAATACTCACATATATTTTAAATAGTTAGTAAGGCAATTAATGATCATTGATCAACAACGTTAGGGGACATTTGTAGCTGGCACAAACATGCAAGAATTGCACGTTGGGGACAAATTTGTAAAACAAGATATTCTTCTGTGTCCTTTTTATTCTCTTCTTCTTTTTAAATGCATTGTTAATTAATTAATTAATCAGCCTAATACTACTATCATTATTCAAAACTTCAGTCAGCAGTCAGTGATTGTCTGTAAATGAATAAAGTAAAGCATATAGTAGTCCAATTAATGGTATAATTAGGAACCTACAAGGCCTATAGTACCATCAATATTAGAGTAATTTAATCACATAAATCAAGAACACATAAAGCCAAAAAAAGTGAATTGAATTGGCAGAGCTATTATACTAATGCTTATAGGCTAGATGAAAAAAGTTTTAAAATACTGAGTTAAAAAAAATTAATCGAAGAATAGTAGTTGAGTTAAAGTTAGGTTATAGAAAAATGATATTTGAAATAGAGTGAAAATTTTATAAGGTTTATAAGGTTGTTATATATTGTGTATTAAATGATTGATGTATCTGATTTTTTAAAATTTATTTGATTGATTTAAGGTTGTTAGTTAAATTGACGAAGTAAAGAGGTAGAAAAAGTATGACATAAAGAGAAAGAAAATTATTTATTAGAGTTGGAAGTGAGTTAAAGTCATTAATGTAGAAACGCTATCCAAAAAGTCTCAAAACATTTTGACTGATGAATTGCATGTTAAACTCTATGCCAAATAACCGATCACACTATCCGTTTCATTGAGCAGATAATTAAATAATGAGATAGGGATGAGGAAGATGTGAGTATTGAGATAAGATTGTTGGATTTTGGCATACCAAATACTATGATCTATATTATGGAATAACTCAACCACATTCAGATACAATTTTGGCATACCAAATACTATGATCTATATTATGGAATAATTCAACCACATTCAGATACAAATTAGAACTTGTAGAGATGTAGAATGTATTTGGGACTCATTCCAATCACTTTGTAACGCTTGAAGCTTAAAGTTTTACTTAAAAGCTAAATCTATACAATACTATGAAATAATTTCCTTAAAGTTTTTTCAAACTTATACTTATAGGAATAGATCTATTTATATTAATTTCTCTAACTATTTAACATATTATAATATTTTTTAGCCTGAGAGCATATGGTCTACGGTGATAAGTTGATAACCTTAACCTTGCCCAGTTGATTCATAATCAACTCGCGATTAAGAACTCTAATTGACTTTATTTGCCGACAGCTCAACAAGTGGATTAACTAAGGAACAAGTGCTTCGATTTGAGAATTTAATACTAATATATACTAGTATATTCAAGATCCGAATAAATGAGTATTAGGATGAAATTTGATCAGATTGTATTTCTCTACACAATCTGCAAGCTGTACTGCTCTGGTACCGGTAACCTATCTAGTCTCTGCACAATGTTGACTGTTGAGTTGTACAATTGGAGCAAAAATGCATGTATTAGTGGAAATTAATATAATATTGCTACGTTGCTAGCTCAATGTCAGACACCAGTCCATTCGATTTTTTTGGCTCAAATGGTAATAGACATCAATTTAACAAGGGGATACCTGTGGTATGTGGATGTAAAGATTGCCACGCGAGAGCTGCCTCACGAAAGATTCACGATGGCGTTTGGGCAAATTAGTTACACTAGCGGATACAGGTGGGCTGTGATAACCACAAAACAGAAATAAAAGATGCACTCAAGGGCTGTCTAAGAGGCTGGGCTAATATGTTCTGAGCCCATTTGGGTCGAAATCACGCCATGCACGTGACTTTTTTTTTATTTGGACTAAACTGAACTTGAGGCTTGAGCCTAATTTAGTTTCGGCGCAAATCTGAAAAGAAGAGCAATGATACGACCAATTACAACTACAATTCACCAAGAGTCAACAAATGCTTACGTCACTCCTAGATTACATATATAAAGTGGGAGTTGCGAGTAGGGCTGAGCATCCGTACGACAATGGATCTTTAGATGCTTCCGTTGCCATGAATCTAACCGGGGTGGGGTTGCCCTTGAAGTAACTTTGGACGACAATGGATGCTTGAAGTAACGCTTATGTGGAGTATAGAGGATGACATATGCTTTGATGGACTGCTAAAATTAACTTTGTCTGGATAATAAGAATACCCTTGGCGGGAATCAAACTCGGGTCACCTATGTTGACATACTGCTTGTCAATGTGGTGCCTATTTAAGCTTGGAAGCGTGTCTGGAATGATGTATTATTCATATCGAGATCAAGAAGACGAAGAACCACATTTTGGGAGTTGATTGTACACCATAGCAGTGCACTACTACCTCATCCAAAATTCAATCCAAATATCCTTGTTGAGTTATAGCATGAATTGAGTAGTTTTAAGTCAGGTCAATTATGGTCAACCGATCTAATGGCTGGGACTTGATCTGGAGGAATGAATGGTTGAGATGATTTTATCAGTTATTACTGTAGCTTGGAGAGGAAACAGAGCCAGCTAGCTCTTGGCGTAAATCCTATATTACTACTGAGTATATAAGGCTGCTGATCACAGTTTTCTATTATTATTCATTCATTTTTTTCGTCTATAAACTTGATTCCTATTGTAATTGAGAGAGAAAGGAATAGTTAAGGAGTTGATTGCCATTGTTGGTCATTCCTGTAACCTTGAAACCTTGTGTGTGAATAAGAATCTGTTGTTCCTCCGTGGATGTAGGCTAATTCATAGCTGAACCACGTAAATTCTCGTGTTATTGTTTGATTGATTGTTTGCTTTGCTTGTTCGATTGATCGGTTGGATAGTGTTCTTCATTTGATCAGTTGTAGATTGAATTGTGGTTGCTTAATTATTGTTTGAAGTCTAACAAGTGGCACCGTCTGTGGGAACAATGGCAACTGCTCAACTCGATTTCGAGAAATTCAATGGTACAGGTGACTTCACCTTGTGGAAGATCAAAATGGAGACTCTAATGACACAACAAGGAATTGAAGGTGCTCTAGAAGGAATTGACAAACTTCCTAACACCATGACTGCACAAGAGAAAGCTTCGATCATGAAGAAAGGTATGAGTGCTTTGATTCTGAGTTTGGGAGATAAAGTATTAAGAGAAGTTCATAAAGAAACAACTGCTAAAGGTCTCTGGGACAAACTTGAGAAGCTGTATAATGTTAAGTCATTGGCGAATAGATTGTATGTCAAACAGAAATTGTATGCATACAGAATCAAGGATGAGAAGCCTATTATGGAGCAAGTAGATGAGTTTACTAAGATACTGGATGAACTAGAGAATATGACTGTGGTTATATCTGAGGAGGATAAGGCACTACTACTCAAAACTGCATTACCTAAGAGTTTTGAAATAGTGAAGGATACCTTATTGTTTGGTGGCAAAGACTTACACTTGCAAATGTAATATGTGTAATCGGGCAAAAGGAGTTACATAAAAGTGCAGAGAACAGTCATGAAGGTGGAGCTGAGGGACTCTATGTTCACAAGGGGCATCAGAAGAATAAGAATCTGACTCAGAAGTATAAATCAGAAGTGAGGAAGCCTGCTCAGAAAAGAGATCAAAGTGATAGTGACAGAACTGAGACTAGAAAGTGTTATCACTACAAGAAGGTTGGACATCTCAAGAAGAACTGCTTCCAGTTAAAGAGAGAATTGAAAGGAAAGGCTCCTATGCAGGCCAATCTCTCAACTAATGAGGCAGGTGCATCTGAATCCTATCATACTGCTGAATTACTGTCTATTAGTGAAAATGCAGTAAATGATGTTTGGGTACTTGATAGTGGATGCTCATTTCATATGTCACCTTTTAAACATTGGTTTCATACCTTAGAGCATATAAATGGTGGATCAGTACTTCTGGGGAATGATAATACATGCAAAATAAGAGGTTATGGTTCTGTGTAAGGATGATTATGCATGATGGAGTAGTAAGAGAACTTACTAATGTAAGATATGTTCCAGAGTTAAGAAGAAATTTAATCTCTCTTGGATTGATGGATACTAAGGGATACTCATTTGGTTCTAAGAATGGAGTATTACAAGTAATGAAAGGATCACAAGTTGTGATGCAGGGAATTAAGAAGAATGAGTTGTATTTTATGCAAGCTAAACCAGTGATATATGAAACTAATGTTGTAACAACTGCTGATAACACTCTCTTGTGGCACACTATACTTGGTCACATCACTACAAAAAAACTGGGCTGGGGCGACGGATAGATCCGTCGCTTCAGCCCAACGATCCGTCGCCCCAACCTTGGCGACGGATCGGGCGACGGATAAAAAATCCGTCGCCCCGCTGGAGTTGGGCCGACGGATAGATAATCCGTCGTCCAATTCGCGACGGATTATATATTTAACTTTTTTTTTTAAACCGAAATATAACGACGGATAGAATCTATCCGTCGTTATATTTAGCGACGGATAGATTCTATCCGTCGTCCAACATTTTATTGGAATTAGTGACGGAATCTGAAATTCCGTCACTAATTCCGTCACTGTGAATTTCCGTCACTAATAATCCGTCACTATTTATTTCATATTAATCCCTGTTTTTCGTAGTTCACCTATTTAATCAATATAATGTTCGATAATAAATGAATAATACGGAAAACCATCCAAAAAATTTTGAATAAAAAAAGTAATATCCGGAGCTGGAGAAATTATACACACAAGTGTAAATATGAAAAAAAAATCCGAACATACAGATACATAACTAACTAGCTATCAGACGGGGGTGGGTGATGGCGGAACTGGGACATGAACTGCTCCATCTGTAACCGAAGGCGCTCGTTCTCCTCCCTTTGTTCTTGGGCGGCACGCTGCATCTCTTGAGTTAGAGCTGCAACCTGTTCCCGGACCTGCGACTGCACCATTTCCGAGACCTGGTCCTGTGTGTAAACAGGGGCGTCGATCTGGGATGATGATGAGGAGCACCCTGGACTAGCCAGGCTCAAACCGAGGCTCCCGAGTCCATATATTCGTCCTTTCTTGTCCGGTTTGTTGACCTCTAGGAAGATGTTGTCAACTTGTTCAGTTGACAACACATCACCCGTCTCGTCCTCCCGCGCCACCGAGCATCAACCTCACTGAAATCGTAAATAGTAGATATCATGATCGATTCGCTTTTGAAAAATAACTTGTAATAGTGTACAAATATGAACTTTAAGCAACATAAACATACCGCAATAGACGAGGCGGCGATTGTCCATACCCCGCCCTTCTGCTTGGCCTTCTTGAAGATGGCATACTTGGATGTCACCTCCCCCCGTGCCACCTGAATCAAACCAGATCTAGTCAACAATTTATCATCTACAAGTAATAGAGCAGCATAGACTTCATACATACACGTAATGCTAGATTGCAAAAACACATATATACGTACGCACCGATTGATAATAATCAGTGACAGTAGATCGCCTCCCAAGGTGGTGAACGACCCTTCCTGCCGTATCAGACTGGGATGTCCGGTTCCGCCTGTTGGTGTAGGCAACGTCCTGGACATCAGTTCGGCGCCAGTAGGCATCCCAAAGGGCCCACTCCGCTGCATCAACCTATGGAGGGATTTCGCCACCCCGATCCCGAATGGCCTTCCACGAACAGACCATATCCCTGTACAGTTTGGATCCCACAGTCTCGTAAACACGCCAGATCTGTGGGATCAACCTGCTGGGAATGAAGTACTCCTTCTACACTCCCAATTTCATACAACATCCAAAGTCAATACATGTATAACCTCACCATGTTACATCAGTTTAACAAGATACAATAACATAACAGATATGGTGACTAACATATCACTCAAACAAAGTGGCTAACATACCACTCACATATAGTGGCTAACATACCACTCACATTGTCCTAAATTTTACTAACACAATGGTGACTAACATATCACCCAAATAAAGTGGCTAACATACCACTCACATACAGTGGCTAACATACCACTCATATTAAAACGATTATAATTACAAACGAATGAATGCCATATTTTAACTTACCTCGGCTCATCAAGTACTCGGCCCTCATGCGCCTCGAGATGTGGCTCCAACACTCACCACCCACCTTGGTGGCTCTCTCCTCAGGAAGATGTCACCTAGTTTGTTGTGCACCTCCGAGGCCATAAGTCATTGTCAATGTATAAGATACAAGAAACGAATATATATTAGTTTAGTACAACAATTTATACTTGTCAACTATCATTATAAGTTATGTTTTACATATTTAAGAAGAATGTATAATACTTACTTGGCAGGACCAACAGGGAAAATCACTGGCAAGCCGTCCCACGTGACGTTGGGATGGTTTGGATCGAACACGAGGTAGGGACAATCGTCGTGGTCGCCTCCAAAGATGTCTGTCTTGTTGGTAGAGCCACGTTGCTCTCTCTGCCGGGGGTCTCAGAATCGAGACCTGCCGCTCGACCATCAAGGCCCTCCCAAATGCGACCACATCCCACCACACTACTATCCTGCGGTCGGCTGCGTGGTGGGGGACGATAGGTGGACGGCCTCTGTCGCGGCATCTGCAAAAATATGTAATAAATATAATAAAATGTGTTAGTACGAGTTATAATACAGAACAGATTATAATAACACATGTAATAATATACCATTATCACCGTCCTCTAAGTCTACATATTGGTCCTCGTGCAGATCAAACAACTCATCATCTGCTTCTATGGGATCTTCTGCTTGTTTATCGACATCCTCTTGTTGGTACGAGTTTGTAATTGAGTCGTCTTTCTCAATGTACTCCACTTTCGAGCGAAACGAATAGGTACCATGACTAACCATTCCCCCTTATCGCGTTTCCTGCTTGGATATTCAAGAAACACCACTTGTCGTGCTTGAGTCGCCAGAATAAATGGTTCATACTTGGTTCAGTACCTCTTCTTTTGGTTCACATCAACCATTTCATACTGCTCGTTATTCCTCGTACCTCCTGGATTAGGATCATACCACTCAACATCAAACAAGAAGGTTCGTTTCAATGGCAAGCCAGAATATTCAATCCTCACAATTCGTTTTAGCTTGCCGTGGAAATCAAACAAAGTAGCGTCTCCATAATCTTCTACACCCTTAACACACACCCCGGAGTTGCTTGTCGCCAAGGCCGTGTTACATTCAGTCGTGTGGAACCTAAGGCCATTAACTATATAACCTGGGAATGTGTAGACCTTTTTGAATGGCCCTTCTGCGAGAGCCTTTAAGTATATGCATGTGACATTATTAATTGGATTCCGGACATACGCTCGGAACTAATCTGGAAATTCTGTAGGAATTTTAGAGTCAAGTAGTTCCTCTATTGCATCCTCTGTCATCTGAGGATTTTCTTCCAAACAACGCTTTTGAAAAAACTGCAAACATTGATTCGATGATAAGTCTATAATTGAAGTAGAGACTTGCGTAGCTATATTAAAATTTAAATAAATGGTTGCTCACCTCGCAAATAGTACCATATACTGGTCAACCCCAGCACAATTCGTGAGGACATAATATTGAGCTGCTTTCAACTCTTTATCCGTAAGATATTCTTTCTTAGCTGCACCAAGAGGTCTCCCTGATACCCTGAAGAAAGATAGGGAAAACTCCCGAACGAGAGTATTTACGTTCACTCCCGAACGGGTTAAAACCATCCGTACAAAGTCCCAATCGTACATTTCTAGATTCGGCTGCAAACTCTGGATATGTCTTGTCAAACGATTTCCATGCGGGTGAGTCTGCTGGATGGTCCATTCTATCATCTTCTACATTATCCGAGATTACTCGCTCCTTGTGCCGCATTTTTCCTTGCAAGCACTTGAAGCATACAATCTTTTCAAACGAGGTGCTAGAGGGAAGTACCACATTTTCTTATGTGGGGGATTTTTCTTCCGTCGTTTCTTTGCAGCCCCCTCCTTGTAGCGCTTGTACCGTTCCTTACCACAGAACTTGCACTCTATTAGATCTGCATCCTCCTCCCAATATATCATGCACATTTTCGGACAACAGTCTATGGTTACCACAGGCAGCCCTAAACCCCGCATCTTTTTCTTCGCTTGGTAAAAGTTGGTGGGAACTAGGTTTTCTTCAGGACAAAGGTCCGACATTATGTCAACCCATTCATTGAAGCTCGTTTCAGATTGCTGGCCGTTAGCCTTACAACTCATTAGCCGAGCCAACAAAGACAACTCAGTGAGCTTACACCCCGGATAAACCGGCTTCCTTGATGATTCTAACAAGTCAAAGAACAACTGATCCTCGGGATTCGGTGGTTCATCCACCTCCACCTCGGTTTCAGTGTTAGTTGTGTCCCTGAACTCTGCCCCTGCAGCATCATACACCATTTGTTCGACTCGAGCTCGAATAGCATCACCTTCAGATGTACTTTGTTCCCCGACTTGTTCATTTTTTTCTCTTCCTTCCACGCATGCAGATTGGTCATATGTATTGGACGGTCTTGCTTCCTCACCATGATGATTCCATACCGATACCTGGAAGGAATCCATTTTTCCTCAAGTCTTTGGACTACCGCTTTAGAGCCACGTATTGCTTGTTTCAGACCTTTGTTTCATTGCACAAGGGCACTTTATCAACCCATCCTTTACACAAGCCGGATTTGACATTGCAAATGCAATGAAACCTTCAACCCCTTTCAGAAAACTCCATTGAACTCTGCCATTGAGAGTACGACAATACATCCATGAACGATCGGTATTCATTGAATAATTAGATAATAACCTGACACATTTGAATTCATTAGATCGAGGTCTTTCATTTACGATAATAAATCAATTTCACAATAATTCAATCAATTGCTACGTAATATAAGTTATATTAGCTCCAGTCAATTGTTACGACATTACATAATATAAGTTACATCAGCTTCAATTTTACCATAATGTTTGGTTTCATATATATATATATCAACTAATGATTACTATTAGTTATACAAGCCTAGATACAAAACGGATGAAACTCCTCATTCTCATGCACGATCCTCCTCATCACTTGTGACGCTCCCTACCACAGAACTTGCATTCCAACAGATCTACATCCTCCTCCCAATACACCATGCACATGATCCGACAAGCAGAAAGGCACTCGATAGGCGGCCCCAAACCCCGCCTCTCCCTCCATTGGAGGTATGCCATGGACGGTGCTTCCTCACCGTGATGAATCCATACATGATACCAGGCATGATCCGTAACGTCGCAAGTGCTCGAATACTGTTGTAGGCGTCATAAATTGCTTGTTTCTGAAGGTTTCCAATGTGCAAGGACACTTTATCAACCCCCCAGTTGCACAAACCGAACGTCCCATGGCAAACGAGATGAAATATTTAACCCCTTCTACAAAACTCCTAGAAACTCTGCCATTTACCGTCGTACGATCGTACATCCATGAACGGTCGGAATTCATTGTATACTTTATTTTTAACATGACACGTTCCAATTTATTAGGTCATATTTAATTTATTAGATCGATTCCAATTCGGATAAGAAGATTGTGGAGGTTAATTGTTAATTATTATATGTTCATTATAAATTAATTATTAATTAGGTGTGCGATATGTTACAAAATTGGGCATATATTTTAACCATTTCAACCTCTTAGTACATATATTATATACTTAACATACATATCAAATTAACTAATTACTCTATACATATCGAATTACTACATATATTCATATCAAATTACATACTTAACATACAAATTTATCAAATCAAAACTACATACTTCTATACTTAACAAACATATCAAATTAACTAAACTAACTATATATACTTAACACACAAATCAAACTAACTACATACATTCATACATACCAAACTTAACATACTACATACATTCATATCATACCTATCATATATACATATCATTAACTAAATTAACTATCAAATTATATATACATATAATTGCTCAAATTAATCAAAATAAACAAAATTCCCAATTTTTTAAAAACTAGGGTTTTAGCCAAAATACCTTGATTAATCGGTAGAAATATGAAATTGATCGAAGAATCAAACTCCTTGTCACACGAGCTTCGATTAGGCACCAAGATTGGCCGGAATAACGGATGATTGGCCGGAAAACGGATTGAGGAGAAGAAGAAAATGAGGATGGAAGAATGAAGAAGATGAAGAAAATGAGAGATTCTGCTCTCTGTCCGAACATATGAAAACTGGGCCGACGGACACGTATCCGTCGGCCCAGTTGGCCGATCCGTCGGCCCAGTGGGCGACGGATAGGTACCCGTCGCCCCATAGCGACGGATAATCTATCCGTCGCCCAGTTTGTTTGTTTTTTTAAAAAAAAAATCAAAATATTAACGACGGATACAATTATCCGTCGTTAATAATTTTTTTTAATTTTTTTTTAAAGTCAAACTTGGGCGACGGATAATTATTATCCGTCGCTAATAAGCGACGGATAACTATTATCCGTCGCCGATTGGGAATCCGTCGCCCCAATTAGCGATCCGTCGTTACGGGACGACGGATAAAATCCGTCGCCCCATAACGTCGGATTTTCCCGATTTTCTTGTAGTGCATTGGTGAAAAGGGGTTGAAAGAGTTATCTAAGCAAGGTGTTTTAGATGGAGACAACATTAGTACACTGGGATTCTGTGATCAATGTGTGTTGGGAAAGTCTAAGAAACATTCCTATGGAACAGGTAAACATATATCAGCTCAGAGATTAGATTATGTTCACTCTGATCTTTGGGGTCCAGCTCACACACAAACCAGAAATGGAGGCAGATATTTCCTCTCATTGATTGGTGACTACACTAGTAAAGTGTGGGTCTATGTTCTGAAGTCAAAAGATGAAGCATTCATCAAATTCAAAGAATGGTTTACAGAGATGGTAAATCAAACTGGTAAAATTCTAAAGTGCCTGAGAACTGACAATGGTTTAGAGTTCTTGTCTAAAGAGTACAATGACTTCTGTAAAGAACGTGATATAGTGAGACATAGAACTACAACCTACAATCCACAACAGAATGGTACATCTGAGAGAATGAACCGCACTCTGCTAGAAAGAGTCAGATGCATTCTTATTGGTTCAGGACTGTCTAAGAGTTTCTGGGGAGAAGTTGTAACTACATCAGCTTATTTGATCAACAGAAGTCCATCTTCAGCTATTGACTTTAAGATACCAGAAGAAATGTGGAGAGGGTCAGTTCCCAACTACACTCACTTTAGACCATTTGGTTGCTTGGCTTTTGTTCATGTAAGACAAGATAAATTAGCACCAAGAGCTTTAAAGTGTGTTTTCTTGGGTTATCCAAGTAGTGTAAAAGGCTACAAGGTCTGGTGCTATGAAGAGGGAAAGCAAAAGTGTATAATCTCAAGAGATATCACATTCAGAGAAGATGTCATTCCATTGCTAGATGTAAGCAATAGAGATTCCTATCATCCAAGAAACTCTGATGTTTTTTCTGGGAGGAGATAATATTAAAATTCAGGTGGAGCACATTGAATCTAATGTACCTGCAAATTTGAATGATGATACAGCTGATGAGCCAGAAATGAGAGATCCCATTCCAAGTCCAGGAGAGTTGTGCCTAGAAGAAGAGATGCTACATCAACAGCTAATCCTGAAGAAGTGGCAAACTATCAATTGACAAGAGATAGAGTTCCCAGGCAAAGAATACCTGCAAATACTCATGGTGATATGGTATATTTTGCTTTAACAGTAGCAGAGGAGCTGAACTGCTAGCTATGAGCCTGAAGCCTATCATCAAGCTGTCAATTGTAAAGAAAAGAACAGGTGGATCACTGCTATTAAAGAGGAAATTCATTCTCTTGAAAAGAATGATACCTGGGAGGTAGTGAATATACACCTAAGGGCAAGAGATTAATTGGATGTAAATGGATTTTTAAGAAGAAGATTGGTACAGGTAAAGAGAGCATAAGATTCAAGGCAAGACTGGTGGCTAAAGGATTCTCACATAAAGGAGTTGATTTTAATGAGATCTTCTCACCTGTAGTCAAATATAATTCTATCAGAATTCTTCTTACTTTTGTTGCTCAGTACAATCTACTTCTACATCATATGGATGTCACTACAGCTTTTCTACATGGTAAACTAGATGAAGAAATATATATATATATATATATATATGAAAGTTCCAGAAGGTTTACATGTTGAGAGTGAGCATGAAAAAGCTTGTTTGTTGAAGAGATCATTGTATGGACTCAAACAAAGTCCCAGTCAATGGTATAAAAGATTTGACAAGTTCATGACCAAAGCAGGCTTTCGCAAATGCAGCTATGATACATGTGTATATCTGAAAGGTAATGATGTCAAGGAAATGACATACCTGCTACTCTATGTTGATGACATGTTAATAGCAAGCAGAAGTGAAGCAGGAATTAAAGAAGTCAAATTACTTTTAAGTACAGAGTTTGAAATGAAGGATCTCAATGTTGCACAGAGGATTCTAGGCATGGACATTGAGATTACTGATAAAGGCAGTGTAAAGCTATCTCAGAAACCATATTTGATGAAGGTGTTAGAGAAATTTAATATGAGAAGTGCTAAGTGTGTATCTACACCAATTGGACAACAGTTCAAGCTCTCTCAGGAATTGTCACCTACTACTCAAGAGGAGGTGGAGTATATGGAAAGAGTTCCATATGCAAGTGCTGTGGGGAGTATAATATACTCTATGATATGTTGCAGACCTGACCTAACTTATGCTATGAGTTGTGTGAGTAGATTTATGGATAATCCAGGGTCTGAGCATTGGGAAGCTGTCAAGTGGTTGATGAGATATATATCAAGAGCTCTGGATTATAGTCTAGTTTTCAAGAAACAGGACACAGATCAAGATCCACTGGTAGGGTATGTGGATTCTGACTTTGCTGCTAATGTTGATACTAGAAAGTATCTGACTGGCCATGTATTTACCTTCTATGGTACTGCAATTAGCTGGAGATCAACACATCAGCCTGTGTTTGCTTTATCTATCACAAAATCAGAATTTATTGCAATGACAGATGCAGTTAAGGAAGCTATCTGGTTGAAAGGCATCTTAATGCAATTTGGTATCATACAGGATCAAGTGAAGATACATTGTGATAGTCAAAGTGCTATTCACTTGTCTAAGCATCATTCTTATCATGACAAATCCAAGCACATTGATATCAAGTATCATTTATAAGAGATGTGTTTGATAGAGGAGATGTGAAGATTGTGAAAATCAGAACAGAAGATAATCCTGCAGATTGTTTCACAAAGTCACTTCCTACCCACAAATTCAAGCTTTGTTTAAGCTTGATCAATCTAATTTCAGGAGATTCAATAAAGAAAGGGATCTGTCCTAACTTGAGGGATAGGAAAGGGAGCTGTTCTAACTTCAGGAACATAAAGGAGGAGATGATTCAATTCATGCTAAGGTGGAGATTTGTTGAGTTATAGCATGAATTGAGTAGTTTTAAGTAAGGTCAATTATGGTCAACTGATCTAATGGCTGAGACTTGATCTGGAGGAATGAATGGTTGAGATGATTTTGGCGGTTATTACTGTAGCTTGGAGAGGAAACAGAGCCAGCTAGCTCTTGGCGTCAATCCTATGCTACTACTGAGTATAAGGCTGCTGATGACAGTTTTCTATTATCATTCATTCATTTTTTTCATCTGTAAACTTGATTCCTGTTGTAATTAAGAGAGAAAGGGAGAGTTAAGGAGTTGATTGCCATTGTTGGTCATTTCTGTAACCTTGGAACCTTGTGTGTGAATAAGAATATGTTGTTCCTCCGTGGATGTAGGCTAATTCATAGCTGAACCACGTAAATTCTCGTGTTATTGTTTGATTGATTGTTTGCTTTGCTTGTTCGATTGATCGGTTGGATAGTAATCTTCATTTGATCAGTTGTAGATTGAATTGTGGTTGCTTAATTGTTGTTTGAAGTCTAACAATCCTTTTATTTTCTATTCGTAACAGGTGCATTAAATAATTTCTATTTACGATTCCTTTATCTTTCATTATTCTAGCTCCGAGCCTCATTTAGATGTTCGACTAAACTATTAAAGAAAACCAACATAACATAAAGTGTATGTGCGTGTATGTTTGTATTATGTCACATTTGTATTCCAAGTTTCAACACACTACATTTGTATATACACAAGAAAACCTGTATCAACACAATATACACCCCTACTTCATTTCTAGCTACCTGTATAATTCTTGTTCTTTGTATAAAGAGTATATACTATATTCTACATCCTACGTTTCGACTGCCAAACCTTCTCCTGGTGGCTTATCGCCGTATCGGGTATCAGAACGGAGCACGGTGTGGAATTCCTTTACGCTTGCTGGAACGGGGGCTGGACAATGGAGGAGTTTTGGGGGAAGTATTATCCGACACGATGCTACTTGAACATGGAGACATTCCCTCATCCCATGAATATGTGGATTTGTTCAATGACCGGTTGAACATATTGGGTCTCTGTATCTTCCTTGGCTTGGTGGAGTCATCTGAATCGGAAAGTTCTCTGTTGTGTTTGTCTTTCAGAGAGAACGTGAGCTCGGTATCACCTCTCCTTATAGCATTCAACTGTTGACAACAAAATTGGACTTCATGAGTAACAATGTACTTATGTACATATAACTTGATTTCATCAAGAACATGATAAACCTAGCTAGTAAACAATATGATCTTTTAACATTTTGAATTCCTCAATCAGTAAGTAGAATAGTACAATATGATAGTAATTAGGGTGCTTTTTCTGGACTCCGATTACATTATCATCTAAATCAGACCAAAATACGTGGACGTTGAGCTAATAACTAGTCAACATGTTAATATCATAATCATTTACCCCGTTTATCTTCTTTCACACGCATTTTATAAATATATCACCTATTTTATCAACTAATTTGATAATATGAGGTACAATATCATCTTTCAATCTCACCAACATTATCAACTAGTCATTCAAGGTGCAACCTTAACTCGCTACATTATATATTGAGTTTGCGTTCATCATATCAAGGCATATATAAGGCATATATATGAGTAGTTGAGCACCAATTGATACACAAATTCAATCAAGGGTAAATTACTTATAGAAGTCACATATGAACAACTAAGAAAGCGCCACATTAATTTCAACTAACACTAACAAACCGATCATTCCAAATTCGACTAGTGAGCATAAAGTGTCGAAAAAAACCTACTAACACTAACAAACCGATCATTCCAAATTCGACTAGTGAGCATAAATTGTCGAAAAAAACCTTGCAGCCAAGGGAACAGAATCTGAAATTGTCCGGAAGCCCACGAGCACATATCTCACAAGTGAAGGTAACTCCCTTTCCAGGCCTAGGTTGAGGCCTCTCATTAAGGAACACGATTTTTGCACTATTGATAACATAGTTCTGAATGCACGCTATGTCGATGTACTTATGAATCTCGTTCACTCGTACCACATTATGGTACGATGATCGCCTTATCTGCACCAAACATTATACGTACACACAATCAATGAATCAATACTGAGGAAAATTCAACCCAGTGCGTGGCCCACAAGCTACCGTGAGGGTTGCTACCCGGTTGTTACTTGTTAGTCCCAATACTGATGAAAGAAACAGAACATTAAGAATAGATTACTAACCTGAACAACACGATGTTCTTGGTGATGAATCAAACAGTAGGAGCAGAACGGATTGCCAATACAGTCTAAGCAGAACATGTTGCATTCGCTCTTGTTTGAATCAGCATGAACTGAACAAGGGACAAAGTAGTCCTGCTTCAGTAGTGGTATTAGCCATCGAGGTTCGTTTTCCATTCGCATAATAGCACTAACCTGCAAGTTCATGAAATCCTCGTAAAAATCACGATTTTCCTATTGTTTAGTAAAATCAAGACTTCGCTCTGCGATTTCAATCTAATGCTTAACATAAAAACAAAGAACGGTCTTACCAAACAAAAACTTAATCAAGATTGAACATTTTGATTATAACCAAACTTACCATGACTGAAAGAGAAGAACTTAACTGCAAGCTGAGTTAAGTGGGAAGAAAAACAAGATTAGATATGGTGAAGTATGAAGTGATCAAGTCAAAGAAGTATTTTATGTGGGGGGCAAGAAAAGATGAGTTTTTGAGAGATGGCAAGTGTTACACATAGACTAGTCCACCGAAAACGACTGCTTTATTTCTACTTGTCGATGCCTTTGTGGCCAAGACTAGCTAGAAGTATCCAACTGAATTTTATTTTGGGCATTTTATTTTTGTTGCTCGATTCTATGATCCATTGTGGCCAAGACTAGAAGTCTCCAACTGAATTTTATTTTTGTTGCAAGATTCTACTTCATTCAAAGTATATCACATAATTTCCAGAATATTTTCGAGAATTTCAATAAGCCCCTTACGTTTGATCAGGTATACCTTCACTCAAGAGATGATGATGGAGACTGGAGAGCCAAGTCCAAAGCAGGCTCAAGCGGTGTGGGAGAGTTTTAATAGACCACCTCACATGTAACCCAATAGATATGCACTCTACATGTTACGAAAGAGAGGCAAGCCCAAAGCAGACATAAGAGTTAGGAGCAGTCCATGACCCAACATCAAGTCGAGCAGTCAATGGACTTTGATACCATGTAGAATTCGGTTCAACTACTATTTAAAAGTTCATGTAAGTAGTAGGAGTTATCACATACTGTAATACAAGGCACTCCCATTATATTTTCAACCGATGTGGGTGAGCTTTAATAGTCTATAGTTGAATTAAATATATAAATACTCATATTATTAATAAAAATGTCGGTATTTTTCAACAAAACATTTATATTATTAATAAAATATAGTTATTCTTCACGAAAAACAACTATATTCGTCTTATAATTAAACTTTATGTGAGAGGATGGATTAGATGCACAGGGAACTGAAGCCTTATTCATGTAAGTCAGAACTAAGCTTTGCTCATGGGAGTATAATATTGGAAAAGAGATGTTAGGGGACATAAAAGTTTGACTTCCCTATTCCATTTTAGACTTAGGTGTCAAACTTTATTACAAATTAATTTAAAATAGTATTAGGTAAACAATTAAGGAAATTACTTACAAAACATATTATTATGCTTTCGTGATATAATTTTTTAATGTATATTTTCATTATGATTTTAATTAATTTGTATTTGACAAGGTTGATAAAAATTTAATTAGTATTTATTGATGATTGACCATACAAATAATTCTATGTGTAATAAAAATAGATAATAAGTTAGTTGTAAGCTGATTAGGTAGTTGATAAGTTAGTTAATTTTTATAATTGTATTTAGTAAATTAATTAGTTGATAATTTAGCTGATTTTTTAAATATCTAATAGAACGCTTTGACACCAAATTAATTGGATTTTGATTCCAATTGATTTTGACTCATTATGAAACAAGAAAAACATTATTCAATTATCTCACTTCGCATTTCATGTTAATATTTCATAATTTTCACATGCACTCCAACTACATGATTTTACAAACATATAATTAAATAAATTTTCTGAAAAGATATTGAAACATTAATTTTGTTTTTGCACGTATAACATGCATAAGTATTCTAGTAGTATATAAAAACAATTAGTTAGGTTATTTTTTAATAGGCTACTTTTATAACCTTATCATAATAGCTACTATAATCTAACTATTAATTAAGTCATCACGTAATATGATTATTTAAAGTTATCGAGCTGATAAGTTCATGGTAAATACATGCTAAGTGAATAAACAATTGCACATATGAGAGTGATGTGTTGAATTCTTGAATGTTCAGAGAAAGTGAAAGATGCCAATTCGGAATTTGGATAGAACTCTCTCCTATTGATTTTTCTTAAGTGGAATTTACATAAATTGGGAATACATATCTCTTAAGGAACCGTCTGAATGAATGGGAACCGAATACTAAGTTCTGGATTATGTTTCCATTGTCGTCTTCCTCCTCATATTATATGATAATTGTGGTATCTTTTAATATTTTTTGTTTTCAATGTTTTTCCGTTTATTATTGTCTTCCTCTAGTTGCGTGTTGGATCACACTCATCCATTTGACACAAAATTCATACGATGGTGGAAAAATATGGGTCCGTATATTTCCAGGCCGAATAAATTGGATTTGGAAATAAGACTACAGCACGAGCTGACGTAGCCATGCACCACCTGTGTCCGTGTTCTCGAAGGAATACTTAGATACCTGTTCATATTCATCTACAAGTGAAATCCCCAAGTATAGGAAAGTATGAAAAAGTGCTTTTGTTCAAATTTGAGTTTAAACCTTTGTGAAGAAATGTATACTTGCATGAGGTCCAAGTAACGAGGTATTATCACTCACTGGCGAACCCTTTAAGGATCAAAATTTTGAAAGAAAATTTAGGGGATCAAAGAGAAGAAATTAAAATAAAGTAAAACAATTAAAAAATAGTGATTTAGAGATGCGAACTTACAACATCCAACATAAAAATTATATCCACAACCACTAGGACATTAATAAATAGCTAATCGTTAATAGGTGGACTTACCTCTAATCCGGCCTACTTCCGCCACTAGCTCGTCCCGCCTCACTGTTACACTTGACAAAATCGGATGAGATCGTATTCGTACTTAGTTGAAAAGAATTATGTTAAAGAAAAAAAAAACTAGTTTTATTGTATTCCTTAACAGAATATATAGTTACGTTGTATTTGTTTCACTATGCATGTATTATGTGCGTGCGTGCGCACACACAAAAGCTGTTTTCGTCAATGTGATTTGTCATTTTCTGGTTTGGCTTAATTTTACTACTATCTTTTTTGGTGATTCGTGGATGATATTTATACTTCACCTAAAGTTTCATTATATAAAAAAATTGAACATTTTACATTTGCGGTTTAAGATTAATTCATAATTAAAGTTTGAAAAATTTGACCGCAAAAAGTCAAGGTGAGAAACTTGTTCCGGGACGAAAAAAAAGTAGCATTTAACTGGAATACTCCTAACTAATTTCTATATTGGGACAATTGATTCGTTATGGGAGGAAAGGATACCTATCTAGATACTTTTTTTAAAAAAAAGTCCTAATTTTGTATTTATTCAGACACTATATTTATACATCTAAACTGTCTTTTTCTTTTTCATCGGTAAAATTGTTGGCACTTGACCGAAATTTTGCCATTTTGTTAGTCCAATGGAACCAAATAGAAAGCCCAATAGAAATGGTGAGGTCCTGATCCAGTCATGCTTCACACTTCTCATTTTCCCAAAAAATCGAACTTGTACCATTTGCCTAATAACGAAATGAATATTGGATCGATGCTAATTTCTAAACAACTTTTGCAATGCAACAAACAACTGGTCTTGATTTAGTACTTTTTTAAATAAAATTGAAAAACAATTCAACACAAGTTTTGCAGGGTTCGCATTTTTAAAATTAGAGAATCCATATCACATTGTTATCGGAATATATCACATATATATTGAACATACGATATTTGAAACTAAACATGTGATATAGTAAATATCATTCTCTCATAAAAATGTTCTCCCGCAAAGTTATCGATAAACTATCAAATATTTTATAATGACTCTACTCTGTTAATGATGCGCTCGAGTCTATTTTTATCAAAAAAAAAAAAAAAAAAAATCATTCCAATCTAATGAGGTACAACCATTCAATTTAAATAACATCAGAAACATATATACATATTTAATATTTCAAAGAATATAAAGTACATTCATACTATAATTTTACACAAACATAGTACAAATTTGATTGAATGAAATTTATATTTGTTTTTCTAAATCATGTTTAGCCATACCATTTGTAACTTATAATATATCCGGTCCATATAAAATTTGATAATTGAGTGTGTTGGAGTACGGTCCATTATAACTTCACAAGTTCACATGATGTAATCTTTTCCGGAGCTCCTGTATTGGACATGGGATTAGTGGTGGCTTAGATTATGTGAAGGATTTGGGAATATTAAAATATGTATTATGACGTTTTGGTACATTTATAAATTTTATATAAAAATTATTTATTTTAGAAATAATGAGACATATTTGCATCCATGATTGGTAAATTTATCACTAATTACTAACTTTCCACCAATTATATATGGTAATATGTTTAATCCTTTTTCATAAGTACCAATCTTTCCATTTTCTGGGAGATTAATATATGTCAATAATCTCAGGCCATTTAATGCATTTGATCCTGTAATAAATAACATTTACTAAACACCATAATAAAAGGGATAAGTTATGTTAATATGTCATAATTTATTATAATATAACTTCGAGAACGGCTCCTCCGTTTAAGGGAAAGTTTGAGGTTATGGTTGATTGATGAACATGCTAAAATCTGATGAAATAAGCTGATCGAAGTTTCTGTTTCTATTTCTATTTCTGGATGAAGAAAGATAAGAACAAGAGTTGGTTAGCCAAGTGGCAAGCAAATACACCATGTTGGTTCAGTTGGTGGCACAAATTGGTGACATCTAGCCAAGCCTACTCATCCACATACCACCATGTCACCACCTCTAGCCACTAGATAGGTCCTTGTTTTCTTCTGCATAATGATCTGAACCAGATAGTCCTCGTTCGTTGCACAAATAGTACGTATATATAGAACTTGTATTTTATTTTCGGAAAACTATGCGTAGATTTATCATTAATTCGTAGATTATGTGGTGGAGAATGATCCACGTCACTCCACACACTACAAGTATTTGAGATTTGAGTTTCATTAAGAATGTTCTATGGTAATAGAATATGAAATGTATTTAAGTGTAATGATAACTTATTAGGCTTACAGTATTTTGTGATAGTGGACGAAAGAAAATATGTAAAGTGATGATGATACTCAAAAAGTCAAAATATATAAATATTTTCCTTCCACATTTGTCTATATATATATATGACGGGTTCGCTAAATCCAGTTCGGAATGAGGCCTGGACCCATAAGCCCACAGTTCTATTTTCGGCCCAAAGTAGTGGGCTTAAAGCATAGTTAGTTGGGTCAACAGTTAACTAATACTCCTATTTGATAGAGAAAAGTGTGGGAAGAGTGGTGCAAAAATTCAATTGACACATCTATTCTTAAAAAAAAAAAAGACATATTGAAAATAAATAAATTCAAAAAAAGTCAATTACAGGTAAGAAATATAATTTTACTGTATTTATAACATGAAGAAATACAAAGTCGTAATATTTGTAACGTGAAGAAATGCAACTCTATATTTATTTATAGTGTAAAGAACACAGTAAAAATGGATGCTTTTTTAAAACAGGAAAGTTAAACGCAGAACATTTTTTGCTAAACGCATAACACTTTTTAACATATTGAAAAAAGTACCTCAAGTAGTATAAATATGAAAATTGGTCCCATATTTATGTTATATTCCACAAAACCCCACATTTTCACAATTATATAATCGTAAACACATAACAACACAATACGATAACAAAAACTCATGTCTTCCAAGTATTGGCCGAACTTTGGCAACTATGACGGATCTCAAGAGGTATTAATTTGTTCATTATCTTAATTTAATATTTTATAGGTGTTTATTATTAGTTTATTGCGTTCGTATTTTTAAATTAATTAAGATTTCATTAGAATTTCGAAAAAAAATGCAAAAAAAAAACGAAGACGCTGTTGCGGCTGACCACAACCGCTGGCGTACAGAAATTTGCCAGCGGATCCGGCACTCTCCGTTTTAATTCGTTTTTTTAATTTTTTTCCTTTTTAAGTGCCCTTTAAGTAATTAGACTATATTTTGGACAGTTTTTTTACTAATACTTTTTAAAAAGTGATTAGTTATATTATTTTAGCGTATATGATTTGATTAAATTTATTTTTATTTGTTTCTGACATTGATCTTATGTTTGAATTTGTCAGAGTAATCCATATATTGATCCGGATAGATATCCAACGGATTCAGACGAAGAACCTCCCTTAAATGATGACGAACCAAGATATTTTATACCTTCACCGGAGTATGATGATGGTGAAGAAGCCATTTTTGGGCCGGGTTATGATGGGGTCGAGGAGGACGACAATGAGCATGAAGATCATAACCACTTGTTTCAAAGTATGGGTACATTCGGTTGTAGAGAAGATGCTGAAGATCAAGTAACACGCATCGGTCGGGAAAACATATTTTTTACGGTGATAACCTCAAACAAGAACCGTGTCTACATTGGTTGTGAATGCAGTGGGAAGTACCGTACTACAACCACTGATAGAGTTGATGTTGTTCCCCGAACATCAAGTGGGACGAAGAAGAATGGTTGCCCATTTCAATTGAAGCTTAAAAGAAGGGGTGAGGGTCAATGGGTTGTACAAACGAGCGACGGTAGAGGCAAGCACAACCATGCACTTGGTAATCACGCAAATTGGCATACATCGGCGTCGAAGTTACAGGAGGGCGAGCAGAAACTTGTGGGTGAGTTGTACAAGACTCATTTGAGACCTATGAGTATCCTACAAATGGTGAAAGACAAGTTTCAGGATAATGTTAGTAATGTACGGCATATCTACAATGCCATACAGAAAAATAAGAAGGTGGATATGGATGGGTTGAGCACGATGCAATACTTCCTGAAGTTGTTGAATGATCATCGATACTACCACTGGGAGAGGCTTGAGGATGGAACAAATAATCTTGGTGATGTATTCTTTGCTCATCCTCATAGTGTTAATTTGCTTCGATTGTATCCTTATGTGTTGGAGTTGGATGCCACATATTCCACTAACCGGTACGACATGCCTATGGTGGAGGTTATTGGGTTTTTGCCAACGGGGAAAAATTTTCATGTTGCATTTGCATTCATTAAGAACGAAAAAGAGGATAGCTACCTTTGAATTAAAAGTAATAAGTTAGGTTTCTACTTTTTACTCTCCTAGTGTTACTTCAATAAATCTATTCTTACTAGGTACTATAGGTAACCGTCTTTACACATGAATTAAAACGTACCTATAAATAATAGTACAATATTATAAACATTAGGAGTTTCACTGAGAACCCCTGTATTTTACATAAAGATAAAATAATATTTATTGACAACAATAATTAATGATTTGTGTTTAAATATCGATGTTTATATTTAAATGTTTGTGGCAAATGGAAAATAAAAGTTGCAAAAAATGTTTTGTTGGAATGATATGAAAATACAAAAGATTCATACATATTACAATTGCTAGGAAAACCAAATAATGTTATGAAACTAAACACGAGTACCATGCATAATGCGGTGCTTCAACTCTAATATTGCATATAACCCCAACTGTGACCCATTATTTGTGTTTCAGGATAAGAAAAAAAGGAGAGATGAGATTTATAAGTGAACTCCTGGTTTTTGTGGCAAATGGAAAATAAAAGTTGCAAAGGGTGTTTTTGGAATGATATAAAACTAAGAAAAAATCACTAATTCAAAGTACATGTGATATGACGACGTACATTTCATGTGTGATGTGACAATTTCTTTCTATGACAAATGAAATGAAATACACATTATTGTGAATTAGAACAAAATTAATATTCCGAAATTTTAATTCATGATTTTGATTTGTGAATGTGATATGATCGTACAAGTACTTAATGATTTCCTTTGCTTGTTCCAACGCATTGATTGATACCCTGAAATTTTGTGCATATTCTCAATTATCAACAATTTAATCATTAATTGAGACAAATATAGTGCAGGTGTATGTATCTCGTGAGGAAATAAATGATAAACATGTAGAATACGTTCACAAAAATAATTACTCTCTTGTAACAGATTAATAAATTTAGTGCCACACCAAAATATGAGCAGTAGATGATCAACTTTTACGATCCCGAAGATGATTAACATCACACAGTGAATGTTTAAGCTACAATAGTACATAGGTATTTAGAAATTTGCAAGTAAATCATTATTAGGTGGCTCGGTGATTAAAATTGAGGAATAACTCTTGGTTGAACGTTCAAATAGACAGTGTGTGAATTTTTGTGTTTTATAGTATCTTTTAAATTCGAACCTTCTTCGCTTACAGGATTGTCAAACCTCCCGGCGTATTTTGAAACAATCAATCCAATTCAACCAAACGCTATTTGAAAATCTTTGAATCAGAGTAATCGTGGATCGTATTGCACATTGTTTTAACGCAAATTTTCTGATCTCACGTAAAAAAGAATGTAAATGTCTAATTGTATTGATATATGTCTGCTTGTATGAAAGAGATTAGAAAAGGTAAGAGAGAGAATATATAAAGTATGAAAGAGAGTGATTAAATAATTAAAAGTTGGAGAAAGTGGGTTTCCGAAAAAGAAAATGTTAAACTTGTAAAAAAAAACCCAAAATGGCAAAATGTAACACTTGTAAAAGAACAGAGGGAGTATTTGTTTGGGTTCTTACATTGTAGTGTCGATTTTGGAGTTCGAGGTACAAGGTAGTGGGGCTTTAATGTGGTTTAGTGAGTATACGCTTGTTTCGAGTCGTCTTCGAGGTAAGGGGGATTTCTTTGCTTATATTTTTGTATTATCGTATATGTATAGTTTTAATGTTTGATAAACAACTTATGATTATTATATCATGTTATGGAATTGATATAATATTCTATTCGAAAGGATCAAGTATGTGAATTTCCAAAAGTATATTTATGTGATGCGTGTGATGTATGATAAAATTATGTTTCTGTACATGGAGGATAAAATATGTTTTGAGCTCACAGTTTTACCTATGAATTCTGGGCCCGTCTTTTACGGTGATTACGTCTGGCTTCTGATGTACTTCTTTCTGTCTGTGTTCCTTTAGCGGGGAACTTTCTGTTATGTTCTGTCTTGTGCTGACCTCTGTGCCACCGGACTTATACTAGTGGCCATAGTGTGACTCTGTCTGAGCTTAAATATATGTTCTAACTGGTCTGTATAATGACTTCATGAAACTGTTTTCTAGCTATGTGTTCTGATATGGTGTGTGTGTGTATATATAAGTATGTTTTACGGCTCTGCTTGATCCGATAAAAGTACCAAGAAATTCACTCTCACGCCTTTTTTTTCAGTTGACTAAGTGGCTGCGGTTTTGAGGAGGTTGCTAATGGAGACAAGGTCGAGTTAGAGCGGCTAGTGGTGTTAAGTGAGGGCTTTGTACCTTTTTGAGATTTGTAACTATTACGATGTTTCTAAAATTGTATTTGTGTTTTACCTTTCAAACTATTTTGTAATAAAATTGAGGTTTTGTCTTGGCGTGAGCCCATCTCACGATAGACGGCCAGTCGCGGCAAAGTATTTTGGTTTTGGGGCGTGACATTTGTTCTTAATCGATGTGGGATGCCAGATATTACAATATTATAATAACGTGACGGGTGTTGCCACGTCATGCATAACCACACTGGACTAAAGGATATCTAGATCGATTAGTGTTTGGTTGTTCAATGTACACTGGATTCCATGAGTTACTACTTCTACTACCATTCGGCAATTTAGCATAAGACATACATTTATGGGAGGTGTGAAATCGGAACTGGGAGCAAGTACAAATGTCAGGCAGTCAATATTTCTACTGGTAGCTACCGACACATGATGGATACAAAAGCCAGCAAACATTATTAGACACTGGCATTTTATTATTTCCAATCTTTAAATTCCTATTTCTTGATTCTTTATTCACCACAAAGAAATTTGCACGTCATAAATCATAACAGCCACAAATTAGCTTTGCCTACCTGGGAGGCCGACCTCCTGCGCCTAGCTCGTCGTTCACGTATCATCATCTGCGCCCTATATGCGTCAATTATTTTAGAGGAGACAAAAGGCTCCAAATTTCATTTGATTGATATACCATTACTTCAGTTTATTCCATATTACATGTATAATGTCATTTTAATACAAGTCACAAATTGCTCATACTGCTACTCTTTATGTATTTGTCGCTAAATCTATTAAAACATTGCAAGTTGCGATTCTCCAGTAAGGTTCTTGTAGGAGCTACTGGCTAAAGTGTTATTCTCATTTCATTTGTTTTCAACGTGTAATAAACACCTCAATTTAGAGAAAGTGACATCCACCAATGAGAAAATTATCACAGTATCTTCTACTTTCCCAAAACTTCTCAAAAGATTGATTGAAGACCCCGGATCTTCTAGCTATAAAGTGTATGAATATCAAAACCGTAACACCCTAACTAATAATTGATTGAGACATAATTATTTGGTCCAACATAGTTACTTGTAATTTAATCCCTTAGATAATGGTTCTACAAATAGACATTGTCCTTCCTCATACATTATACTATCATAGTAAATACGCCTACATTGGAGTTTTTATGGATGTATAAAATAGAAAAAAATGTACCGTATTAATATAAATAGTATCCATTCCGTTTCATAATAAATGTCTCATATACCATTTATATATGTTTAAATGTCACATTCTCATTTTTTTACACAATTTCCACACATGCATGGGGCATGTCGTCCCACTATGTTTTACACTACCTTAACTTTGGTGTTCATAATCAAATTAAATTTGTTCTGAAACAGTAATTATTTTCAATCTATTTAAACTAAGTAAAGTTGATGAGATTAGAGAAATGGTTAAAATTCCCTGATTGGGGGTTTGCCAACTAATTAGATGACTTTGATGCTACTTGTATCATTTGTCTTTCTCCAGTAATTAGGAAACTATTAACCTTTAATAGTTGAATATATGCTGATGAGGAAAAAAGCATGCACCTTTGCATGTGCAGCCCACCAATCAAAAGAATCCACCTATCACAAAAAAGAAAGTTAGGAACATAAATTATTATCCCTCCCCCACTTAATCATTACGCCACATGCCATCCTTCTTCAAGTTCACCTAAACAACGAATTATTAGCCATACATAAATAGTAATCATGTAGGCAATTAAGAATCATTAACCAAGTTTTGACGTTTAACAAAAGAATCATCATGGTACTATAATAGTAGTAGTATTATTAGAGTATTGACAAATGCAAGAAAGAAACTTGGACAAAGGAAGACTCTTGTCATTGTTGTTTGCTGACAGATCCAAGTGGGCTGTTGCTTTCTCAACCCATCTGTACAAAATAACCATCAAAAATTCATATTGTCATCCCATTTGGAGTTACAATATTGAAAGCTAACCTATGGTTTATTCGATATTGTAGCAGCAGGGCCTAAAAGTTACAGTTAGTGGTACCGGTAATAGTATTAATGGGTCTAAAAATTCCGGGACTGCCATTGGTATAGTCGGTGCTATATACTCACCTCCATATATTTGACATAGGATCGATGTCGTACTTAACTCGATATACTCCTCGTTGGCAAACGAGGCAAGTGTACTGTCGTAATTTAGGAGTATACATTCATGCAAATTGATGACTTGCTCGATGCTGCGTTCATCCTCAATACGATAGACGAATGGAAGTTATTTGCGTCCCACGCAGATCCCACATGTGCTCCCCTCCCTCCATAGCCACACACGGGCGTGCCAGTTAAGGTCCACACCGGAACAATAATGACTATACAAGCATGTCAATTCTTTTTCATATACTAACGAATATTACAATGACACGTGTCGTCTTTGTATGCCATTGAGCTAGCAAGCCAGTAGGCAGTAGCAATTGATGGAGAATAGGTGTCCTTTTCTTCACTGGTAAAAACAGATACAAGAAAAAGGAAAAAATAAATTTTATACATAAATGAATATTTAGCTGGCTGCAAAAGAATTTCCTCCGGTCAAAATTTGAACCGTCTTTGTAGACTATCTCCGATCGTCTTGAGCTCGAATTCCTTGATCGTTGGAGCGAGTCTTTTCATGTTTTCGTCGAATACATAAGAGATTCTGTCGAGCCAAGTGGTTCCGTTCTTGCCTGAGCTTGGAATGAAGTTCCGGCAAAGCTCTTCGTGGACTGTGATCGAATTATGGTAGTGGTAGTAACGGATCTTGGACTCCGTCTTGTGGAGCGCTCCACCTGCCACATTCTCCGACATGTGAACGCCTGTGGCGTATGCGTTCCTGGCCTGGATTGCGTACTTTCTGTCTCTGCGTATTCTTGTTCTAGAGTCTCTGAATGTCAACTTCTCAAATCCCCATTGCCTGATCCACACAAGAAGAGACATTAATTAGGTAGGAGTACAATAGATGGGGTTCACATAACTGAACAAACAGTAAAACAAGGACCATATTGTGAACTCATCAATACAGAGAGTAACTACACAAAGATAGATCCAAGAAAAATTCCCCTAAAGAAACTGGTTAAAATCAAATTTGTTACCATTTTCTTCCTCATTGATTGCATCATATGAGCAATGATGCACTGTAACTAGGCACCGACAATGTACTTCTACTTCAATCTCTGTGCAAGCTATCCTATACAGATAATCCACCATCCTTTTTCCATTTACAACTCATTGCTTGCACTAAGGTCTTGTTTCTTTCTTCTAAACAAGCAAGAACATGCATAACCAATGACAGCTGATTTCCAATTCTAAGTCCGAAACCAGCTCTCGACTCGACCCGACTCAACTTAGACTCAACAAATGAATGATTAGCTAAAATGGTCATAAATTCAGCTTACAAGCTAGATGATGCAATGCAGATAGCAGACTGTATCAATTTAGACTAATTTGCAAGAACTTCAATCAAGAAACTCACAAACAACAGTTAAAGCATCAAAATCAACAGCATTATGAGAATTCAACTACCTCGAGTAGTCCAGCTCAGGGTCCTTCAAGCAGAGTGAACTAGACATGGCATTCTGCTCGATCGTAAACTGCGTAAAATTCGAAAACTCCCCCAAAACAGACTCCAAATTGTTTCCATCCGGAAGATAAATATACTCATCAACATCAAAATAGAATGTCCAATTGGCAGCATGCCGATACCGATGAAGACAGTCATTCACAACCAAAAACTGATTGTAGTAGTATCCATCAAACTCAGCCTGATCCCGAATATCCTGCAATGTCACTCTCCCCGCCTTAATCCACGGCTCCAGCACCGCCCTAACCTCCGGCGAAACGCCACCAGCATCATGGAACACGAAGTGCGAGCTGTTACCGAAAAACCACGCGTGGTACGCCATCCACTCGCGGATCCGTTCCGAACTCAAGTTCCCGTACAACGACGACCCGCAGTATAGGTAATCGTACTTATACGGCGGCGAGTAGGCCGACGCGTCGTACGAGTTCGGCGCCTCTTCCAGCGCGGTGAATTTCTCGTACTTCCGAGGCGATTCGCCGTAGTAAGCGTAGATTTGCAGCTTTCCGCCCGAATTGTCCGCGTTAGGGTTTACAGGAAATGTGCAATTGACGACCACAACAGTGTAGACTCGTCCGTATCCCCAATCTGGAAGCATTTTGTACGCCTTAGCTCGGATCGAAGCGTTTCCGTTGTTCGGTACCCACTCGCACTTGTACCAGGGCTTGCCGAACACGTGAATCGGCTTCGATGCGAGTCCGATTACTGCGAACGTCGACTCTCCGCCTCGATAAGCTCCCATCTGGACGAACAGAGCTGCCGCGTTGCCGTACGATTGAAATGTACGCTTATTTGGATCGGCTGGTGGTTTGGTGACGATTTTCTGCTCGGATAAGGTTGTAGCCGAGGTTATCGGCAGAGAGGCTGCGGTGGCGGTGGCGGTGGCGGCGGTGCACGGCGGAGAGGAGAGAATGTTCTCGTAGTAGGGCTGGAGGTTCCAGACTACCATGACGAGTGTGACGGCGAGTAATGTGGCGAGTAGAGGTTTGGTTTCGAAGCAGAGGAGGAGCTTGCTGATTGGATTCGTCGCGGCGGCGATGGGCGGAGCTCCGTCCTTCCTCATGGATTTTCCGGTGAGTGGAATTTGAATAGATTTTGAGCTTTTTTGAGCTTACAAGTTGGTGGATTATAAGCTGGGAGCTTAATTGGTTACAGACTTACAGGTTATTGACCGACAGAGGTTTCTAGCGTGTGTGTGTTTTTGTGGTGGACTGATGGGAGTGACGGTGAACAAGTGGCTTTTATTATTGGAGATTTTGTTAATAATTTGATCAATAGTGATTTTGTTTATTTACGGACTGGTCCTTGGAAGTTTTTGTTATTTACGAAATGGGGCTTGGAGGGAAATCATTGCTCTTATGGACATTTATTGGTGGGGGTATATATATAGTATGATATGAATGTATAAGGAAAGGTGGCTTTGGGTATGGGTTTCTATTAGTAGTATGAGGAATTTTATGATGAACTCATTTGAAGTTCTAAGTTTTGAGAACTTTAAAGTAACAAGGTGATGAGGATTGTATTTATAATAATATTGATGAAATACCTTTTGGATTGGATTTTCACATGTATACAGGTGTCATGCCGAATATATGAACATATGTGATATGTGTAATACATGTGTGATAGATGTGACTTTGTTATCGAGGCGACGAGTGTCTTGTTATGATGTTACATGGGTGATGGAATGGACGTTGGACCAATGGTGTGTGGGGAAGAAATTTAGTGATTTCTATCATGTTATAGGGTGAGATGAAATCATCATTTTGGTTTTATGGTCTTGTTTTTGGAGGAAAAGAACTCATAGATAAGTATGCCTATTTATGAGAGATTATTCATGCCGGTATAAACGAATTTCAGGTGCGAGGTTGTGCACAATTAAATGTTACTGTATAATTCTACGCTATCCTAATTTGAGTAAACAAAACTATCATCCTCCATCATCCATTGGACGTTGCGTCTTTACAATATTGGAATTTGGATATTAATGTTCGTTTCACATTTGCTAAGGATTATAATACACTTACATGTCAAATTCAACATACTCTTAATAGGACAATGGCGTTTCAACGAGTATAAACTTTACAACCATTCATGGCATGTTCAACTATGGTAGTTGTCAGCAAATCATAAATACCGTCTCAGAATTCGATACAACTCAACATTAATTTCTTATCAGATAAAAACTATATGCTTGATTAAATTTTATTGTGTTTGAAATGATATTACCCTTCATCCAAATGCATTCAAAACAATATAACTTTATCATATTTCTATGTGAACATCCAATTAGAGAACTTCATCGTCAAACTATGGATAGTTCATAAGACTTTATTGAACTATACAACATCTTCATGACAACTATATCCGTGCTTCACTCAATACTTAAATTTATGACGAATTAAAAAGTTGCTATTTGAGACGAAGTTAGGGTATGGCGTCATAGAAATTTAAGAATTATAATAACACTGTGATTACACTTATATGATGCAAGAGCAATGTCACTTATCACCTCTGTCTAAATAATAATATAACTCTTTAAAGTACATTATTTTTACGAACTTTAACCATAAATTACACTTGAATCGTTTTTGATAGTGAAGGAAAACAATGATTTGAGTTCATAAATGACAAGTTAGATTATCATTATCAAGAAATACAGTATGAATTTGGTAGGTTTGATTGAAAAGTTGGACCAGGCTGGCTAGCTACATCACGCTGGATTCGCTCGATCAGTCCACATGTACATTATTTATCATTGTAGGACCTTTATATAGCACAGGACCACAAATTAGGCTCTATTCTATTCAACTGAAAACTCAATTCAGTTCAATTCGAGCCAGCCAACTTATATATTTATATACTACAATTCAAATTGAAAACAGAGACTCGATTATTAATAAATTTAATTACTATGATTATACAAACAATTAATTAAAATTGCTTAGTTTAGTCTTAATTTGGTCGCTTTACGCATTCCCAACTTCCCATGTTTAATTATTTACTTATTCTGACCTTACGTAAGTGGAAAAAAGTCACATGGTCGCAGGTTTTACTTTACCCAAAGAAAACTACCAATCATATTTGATGTCTGATAATATAAGACTACTAATTTAGCATTTTCTTAAACATTGTTATACTTGATTTTACAACATTTGTCCACATATGATGCAAAACATTTTCGCATGTAGAACATTCACAAACTAAGTCGGACACATATTACGAATTTTCCAAATTAGTGTGATGCATAGTTTGGAGACATGACATAAACTTACATTAGATGTTTCCAAAATGAGCATCTACTCAATTCGTTATCTTGTGATGTGATTATTCGATATATTTCTAACAATTTCATCTTAGAAATCTTCAATAATCTCATGAATTTGATTATACGTAATCACAGAGGAACGAATGGCGTAAAGTAGTTGTCCTTTCCAAAGTATGCTACATGCATTTTCAGAATATATAATAGATTAGAGAATAATTATTTATTATTCTATAAGAGTGAACAATGTTTACTCAAACACTGCATTTTCAGAATATATAATAGATTAGAGAATAATTATTCTTCTAAAAGAGTGAACAAATTTTTACTCAAACACTACCTGGTACAGATTATGATAATTAATTTGGTCTAATTTGGGTACTGAAAGACGTCGAAAGTGAAGTATACAGGACCATTTGACTATATTAGGAAAAAGAAATACAAACTTCAAGAAAGGAAAAAGGAAGAAAAAATCTACTCCTTTTTCTTTTTGTGCTCATTACTAGACCGCTCAGGTCGTCAGGATCATGCAATTGTCTGCGAACTACCGACGGATGCTTAACTGCTTTTTACTAGACCGTAAACGGTACAGATTCACGTAATAGTCTGATAACTACGACATATTTAAAGTGTAATGTGTATTGGTAAATAGTAAAAGTTCATGTAACAATCTTCAAACTACAGCCTACTTCGACATACTTTCACTAATATGTGTGTACTAGTAAACGATCCAGGTTTACGTAATAATATGCGAAGCATTACACCTACAACGTCATACTTTAACTCATTAACGAACTAACCGTAAATCAGAAATAGTCAGAGTTATTCAAGTAACATTAGTAATTGGCTAATTGCGAAGAACCGTTCCAGGTAATTTTAGGTAAGGATTAAGATGTTGCTACGCGTTAGAGTTGGAGTGCTAATTAACTACTCAACAAGTTAAATTGGCCAACGAAATACACAGGGCACAAAATTGTCACTTAATTATAAAAAACAATCTTTTGTTATCCTTCAATGCGAAAAATGAATGATGAGCAGATTGAATCATTATTATTGAAATGGTCGAGCTGATTTGTTAGGTGAGTATATTTTCGAGCTGTGAATCCTCTATCCCACAAAGTACCCCATTAAATACCCCAGTCACACAATTAATTCACATATCATCATTTAACCACAAGCTATTAAAGAAAATTTAACCATGATTATTCAATAATGGACCGTTCCTAATTCTCTCTCCAATTTTCCCTACTAAATATAGACATTTGCTGCACATTTACAAATTACAATATTTGATTCATTTACCAAAAATAGGCACCTAGCTCATAGTGTTATGTTAATAACATTTTCACTTGTAAAATGTTTTTTGACAATTATCATGACTAAAACTTTAGAAAAACTAATATGCTTGATTTTATTAATCATAGATACGATCAATAGTAAAATATGAATATACATTATACTATTGTTCAACACCCTTATGTATAACAAAAAGAAAATATACTAATCTGATGTGTACTAACGAAAGTGAAATTCATGTAGAAATTAAGAATGCGATTTTTTTAATATGGAGATATATGATACCCCTTCTGTATTATTATTTAAGAAAAACAAAATGCTTCCCAAAGAAAAGGAAGAAAATTGATATCATCTTTTCACAAACAAAATGTATCTAAACAATAGATTTTGCCTACTCTTTTTAATGTTTCCGAAACTTTTAAATTCAGGAACATTATGTGCAAGGAAAATTAATTGTTGTAAATTGTAATACATTAATTTGTTTCATGGTAAACTGAATAAAAATGAGCATAATTTATACAATACTTGTTAAGTTTGAGACTTCACGTTTTCTTTTTCTTGCATAGTTAATCAGCCTGCATAAGTATAAGACAATACAATGGTGGAAGATTCAAGTATATTATATATTTAGTAAATGAGAAAAATAAGGATTTTTTTTTTTTTTAGCAACCAACTAAAACGATTCATATCATCAATGAGAAATAAACCGTACACGAACCATAAAAAAAGAACTACCGAACCGCACGACGAGCTAGCCTATGAGCTAGCGAGTTTTCATCACGCGGTACAAAATCTAACCTAAAACAAGAAAAGGAACTAACCAACGACTTAATGTCTGCTAAAATAGGCCCAACTACAGAAAACTCAAAATCTAAAGAATTAAAAGATTTAACTAAAGAAAGGCAATCAATGAATAAATGAACGCAATCGAAGCCTTGCAACACCGCCCAATGAACCGCAGCACGAATAGCATATGCCTCGGCACTTTGTGGAGCCAAAGGATGATTTGCTACTTCCATCCGCCTAGCAAAAAGACCATCATGCATCCAAGCCCCGAAACCAATCCCCACACGTAACCCATCCACCGAGAAAGCCGCATCAACATCGATTCTTACTATACCTTCCTCCGGCAAGACCGTAGGCGACTCAGCTCTCCTAAAACCTGACCCCGCGCCCCTTGTTGTATCATGTACCCCCACTGCAGCCGTTGTACCTTGATGCGCAGCAGATCCAGTCGATCCATCAATCCGGCGCGCCCCTCTAGCAGCATGCTTCTTCCCTAAGTTGTTGTTCAAGTGCGCCTGAAGTATCTCCTTCCGTTGGGTCATAAAACGACGAACATAATCAACTAACTCCATGGCAGAACACAAACTGATTACGGTTATACCACAATCCCCACAACAACGTCATCGCAAACTCCCACTCTTCCTTCCCCAACTTTGCGTGCATCACCCTCACCCATTCTTCGACAGTATCAACAGGTAGGCCCCAATGCATAACCAAAATATTACTCAACGCCTAAACTTGTCTAGAGAAAGAACACTCCTTCAATCGATGTAACACAAAATCATCTTCAACTTAGCACAGAGGACAAACTGCACTATTTAACACTTTACGCTTCACGAGTTGCTGCATCGTAACATGATTTGATCACCCGTTAGTTAAAGGTTGACCATGGTTAGATTTTCTTTAATAGCTTGTGGTTAAATGATGACATGTGGACCAATTGTATGAGTGGGGTATTTAATGGGGTACTTTGTGGGGTAGAGGATCCGCGCCGATTTTCAAGAGTTTGTTTCGAGGCCAAGTCTACGGTCCGACTACAATTGTAATGGCTTAACATACGTCCATTCCAGTTGTACTCATCAACAACCCTTAGATGCTTGTATTCAAAGTAGTATAATAATTCACAAAGTGTCATTAAGTTTGTAATTCAATTTAAATCTCTCTTAATCATTCAATTTGAATCTGGTGCGTACATGTGTCATTGTTGAAGTAGGAGTGCAGAGTTCGAATCTCATTGGTGTGATTTCTCCCTTTCATTTTTTTTCTTCACGTTTTCTCATTTTTCAATAACAAATTCATCTTTTTATATAAAAATCCTTAACATACGTAGTGCGTTACGTAAATGCTAGTATAAATATTATTTTCAGTTGTAATTAATCCTAATCGTTAATAATTGAATTTCCTACCAGTACATCACACGCTCAAACCTGAAGTAGAAGAAGAAAAGCGAAGAGTAAAATTCTGGGTTTTCACTGTCTCCATTTTTCACTCGTTATGAAACCATTAATTCCAGACTTAAGCAAATCTCGAGGAAATCGATCTCGATCTGGTTTTGACGAATTAAATTGATTGTTGTTAAATTGAAACTGAAGTTCGACCTTTGTTCTTATGGATTTACCGACGAAGCACACGACTTGTTTTAGAAGGGGTGAATCTTATTATGTCTTCAAAAGTCAGCCTGTTTCTTTCATCTTGAAGAGTTTCCTTCATCTCTCTGTTTCTGTGCAACACCAAAACAATATGCCAATTTTTGTCCTTTGATTATTAATCCGTCTTTCACGAGATAAGGTAGGTTCTAATCGACTGTAATCAAATTGATGAATTGATTGGAATGATGAAATCAAATTGGGATCAATATTAATAAATTAGGGTTCTTAGAATGAATTGGGGATGAACTCTATTTTGGCTGGCTGGGAAAAACACGTTACGTTGTTGCTATTATGGTCTGTATCTATAATAATAATGGAGGATGAACATAATACTCAGATTTTTAAATTAATTTTAACTTTAAATATTTAATTTGTAATATATTATGACATTACAATTTTGTTTGTACATATATATTTACATAAATTGTCATTGTAAAATTTACAAGTTGCATAAACGGTTAGGATCAATTACAAGTGAAAATGATATTTGTACAAACGATCTAACAGTTGTAGATGAATACAACTGAAATGGGTGTATGTTAAGCCGTACAAATGGAGTCGGACCTTAGAAACGCCCTTGTTTCGAAGGCCAATATGTGCCCCAAGTTATTTAGTGGTTGTTTAGCGAGTCATTTCATTCTTGGAATTCAGTCCGAACTGAGTTCGAACTCGACTCATTAAGAAAACGAGTTTATTTTTTAGCTCGAGCTTGGGTCACAATACTTCAACTTGAGTTTGATTCATTTGGTTCGATCAATGCTCAAGTTGAGTTTTAGCTCGTTACCGAGAGATACATATAAATGAATAAAATATGTATTTAACTGAACATGTCGAGCCTTGATGAGTATCAACAAGTAGAGTCATATTCGACTCGATAACAAAAATGAACACCAAGTTAAATTCGAGCTCAACTTGAACACATTATCGAACGAGTCGAACTTTGGTCGGTAACACCTCTAAACCCCCCCCACCCCCCGTTACCACTGTATAAGTACTTATTTCATTTTGTTTCGTGTGAATTCAAACTTTGTATTTATTTTCCTTTAAAAACATTACAAAAAAGACAATCGCATGAATAAGCAAACACTATAAGGCCCATAACAACGATGGAATGTACGACAAATTAAAATCAACTGGGAAATATATACCAAACACACGACAAGATGATACATTAAAATTGAATAATTCGACATTGACAAAACTGACAAGAAATGCATCTAATTCGTCTGTGTTATTTCTTAATCATACTTAATGACACTTTTAGCAGTTCTTGATATAATCTCATATTATAAGCACAAGGTTTGATTAACATTCATCTTAGTACTCGTCTTTTTTTCCAATTTGTACCCGCACCAACTATTTATGACCAGTTCAATTCCTACATTATTCTATTAGATTCGACAACCCCATACATTGCAAACTTTTGTAAAAATCAATATCTAATAGAGACGATTGAAACATCACGTGTTAGCTACAAATTAATATCACACGTATAATTTCAATATCGAATATTGTATCGTGTGTTCTATATACATACATTATAACTACAACCAGATGTCTTACTCAATATACATATAACGTTCATCTATCGAGTATATGCTACTCATAATACATGGCATTATATTCTTCTTTGGGTTGTGTACTTGTTGTATTAATAAATCTGGAAATACAGAGAGTTGTGCACACTTTTTAGAACCGATATACAAATTAATAGCACAAATAGTAGTCCAATAATGTCGTTTCGGGTGACATTGGTCTAAAAATAATATTAGAATGACATAAATTGGAGTGTAAGCGAATCTAACTCACAGGAAGAAAATGATAGTGTAAAGATTAAAATTAGACATGTGGATATGAATGATTATTCGAATGATTAATTTTGTATCTTTCAATCATTCTACCAGCTTAAGAGATTCCATGTATGTAACTGATTGGCTAGGACATGTAGCATTCACATAAGAGTATGAGTATGCTTCAAGAGAAAACTGTTTTCCATAAAAACAAATTTAAATTAGTAAAAATCGGTGAATGCATTGAATAATCGAACCATAAATTCATGTGGAATATTCTACCGCAATTATCTATCAATTGTGTCCAACTAAGTCCACATTATACTCGTTGCATAAGCTGTTAGTTCGGTTCGTGTAATGGACCAGGATCCCATCAGAATGATAACGTGTTTTGTTGTGTTAATGTACCGTTTAACAACTTAGGCATTCATGAAACAACAAAGGGCCTCATATTTTTAAAATCATCCAACCTCTAGGATATACATATCTATGAGCTTCTAGCGCTAGTTGTTGGTGTGGAAAGACCAAGGCCACATGATTCGAGAATCGTCCGGATAGGGTCGCCGTATGTGGTATGCAATTCATCCTTCTGGATAATTCTATTCGCTAACAAATCCCATAGCGTATTTCTGGAACGTGATCCGCTATTACATGGAGCGTGATTCGCTACTACATGTAAAATAATTCGCTGCTATTTTAATGTGATTCGCTTCCATACAAAAGAGGAGAAAATATGCTCTATCGACTATCCCTTAATGTGTATCAGACTATCAGGATTCACGTCCATTTGACTCTATTCCGCACCTTTAATTCTAATGATTTGACTACTTTTAGAAGGAAAAAAAATACTCTCAGTTCCATTTTTTCTCCGAATTCGACCAAAACTTTTGACAATACTTTTCAGATATCATTTTCATCTATATACTCGCAATCCAAAAGTACTACTACTAGTGTATAACCAGTACCGTCAAAACATAATGAATTGTCATGAATGAGCCTCACTTGTAAAATTTAGTGGTCAAGTACTCACATAATAGCAGACATGTACTGGTAGAAACTTGACCAGACTTCTTTGATGGTGGATCCATTGTTTGTCTGGTTGCATTATTTCCAGTCTGGTCAGGTCCATTATATAAACCAAATCACAGCTTGGATCCGACCATCTCAGTGACGCTAATGTTGCCGGCGAAACATCCGCACTTGATATTTACAAATTACAATAGCGAGTTGGAATACACAGAGGGTTTGGTTTTGGTACGTGGAAGGAGATGGATTGATTTTTAACTCATCAATTTCGGTATAATTAACGGGTTTTAATGCTGAGCTAATCCAACCTCTATACCTGCACGATAAGTGTTTAAAAGGAGATAGTCAAATGGTTATTAATGCCCTTATTTCTACACAGTTTGATTTCTCGGCCATGTGTGCACAGAAATATAGAAATATTAAGATTGAGGCATCATATTACTCAACTCAGTTTCCATTGGGTCAAGAGGACTGTCAATGTACTGTACTGGCCCATAGAAGTGTCTTTTATGATTTATGAGTCTGGTTCTTCTGGGTTACCTTACAATTTTGCTGAGAACGTATAATGTTGAGCTATGAATGAAAGTCTATTTTTGCTCTCAAAAAATAAAAAATAAAAAATTTAGAAATGATATTGTGATATCCATACCAGCAAAACCAAAAACAATTTTAGTAGATCCCTATTCGTCGCATTCTAGAAACCACGCATCAATTCTAATGTATGGAGTTTTTCAGGACGACAAAGAGTATAATGCTTTGCGAGAAATAATTTTGTTTAAGAAATAAAAAATGACAAAATGAGAAGCTATTCTCGAAACGGTGGAAGTATAATGTTTCACACGCGTAGCGTGTGACGCAAGTTTTAGTATAAATTATATAGGAGCACGTATTAACTTAGTTGGAGTTATTGCTTTTTAATAAAAATAAAAAGAAATTCTATGTATAATTGACTTTCAACCGAATGGTAGCTGGATCGTGTTCATTCACATCGATCTGTCGGGTATCAATACACAGGACAAGATTGGACTAAGGCTCTGTTCTCTTCAACTGAAAACTCATTCGCCTACTGCTCCATTCGATTAAGTTATATTTTATACTACAATTCGATTCGATTCAAGAATTTCAATTGAAAAGAATGTAGAAGCTTCTTTGTCCTTGTGAGTCCCAACTCCATACTACTATGTTAGTGATACCCTTACGAAGTTCAAATTCAGGTTTTAAAACTCAAGACTTCCATAAGATAAGAAATGTTGGACTTCGAAATATGTTTCTAAAAAGAGACATTTTAAAATTCTTCACAAGTAAAATAGAAAGATCAATGAGCAAAACAGTTGGTGTTCTACAAAAGCTGGTTTTTAACACCTTCCAGATTCACGCATTAACCTGATTCTGCTAACACCCACCAAATATCACAACTGGAAATTATACAGCAAGCGACCAGAAATTCACATAAGCAGCATTCGACAAGTTAACAGGCAATACGCATCATGTTAATCGAAAAACACAAACAACACCAAATACTGGAGTTCTTAAGCAAAGAATATAAAAATCATGAAAGAATCCAGTAATGCCAGCTACAGCTGGATAAACTAGCATCATGTAGAGTACAAATTTTACCAGAACACAGATTAATAACAAAAATAAAAACCCCAATTAGAACCACTTTTAGGTATCTCTCTTATTGCATATATGTTGGAAAAAAATATTACTTGCCACTAATCTAATAATACTGTGTAGTTTCTACAGACATGCTTGCTTGCTATTCTTTACAGTACCAACAAAAAGATAGAGCAGTTCCTCAGTGAGAACAACGAATTCTCACAAAAGACGATAGTTGTTAGCTTCAGTTGACAGGAACGAAAGCTTTAACCTGCATAACAGATTCGATGCAGCAACACTTCACTTTGGTGTCCAACTCTTAACCACATCCAACAGGTTATGCTTATGAGAACAGAGTTACTTCCAAAAGGTGTTAACGGTGTCCATGAAAGCTACGACCAGAATCAGGTAGATCGAGATCACAACAAAAGAACTTTCCTGTACCTTTTCAGTCATAAGATAACCTAGAAACTCGGATTTGCCACTGCTTTTGATCCTCAGCTCTCTTTCCACTTCAGTTACTGCACCCGGTGGGTTAGGTATTTGATGTTATTGTCCAGCAGAAACTTACATTGAACCGAAGTTCAAGTTTTCCCATGCGAATGGTGAGACACAGCCCACGTACGGGTGTCCTCTCAAGAACAAGCATACACAAACACAGACAGCAGCAACCATGAGCATCGAATGAAGGTAAGGGCGTTGAAGTAATCCCTGTTTTCCAGGGAATGATTTGCTCAATCCATATTCAGCTACTGCACATCTCGAACAAGATTTTGGCCTTGAGACATTTCTCTTGTTCTCTATCTGGAATGGCTCAACTTCATCTACGACAGATAGAGTTATTTGACCATTTTGGGCATCAGCAAGCTTCCGAGCAACAAGGGTATTGTATGAATGATTATTCCTCATTGATGCATATGCACAAGGCGATAGTCCATTTGCGTCAAGAGCAGAGTTCCAGTTCTGCAACCCAACCTGTGCATAAAAGGGAATCTATCAAGCTGTGCTAGCTGCTAAGTTTTCCAGAAATAAAAATCTATGGAATAATCTCAACTTTCGGGCCCTCATCCCCTAAAGAGGCCTTATGGGGAGAGAGTTTGCCAATAACATATATCCACTCTGTGTGAGCAACGTATTGGACCCAACAAGTAGATATTTGAATAAGCATCCTGGCCCATAATGGTCTAATAGACTAATAGCACCTTAAACTTGTCCCTCATCCCTTAAAAGGCCTAAAGAAAAGATTTGCAAACTATACAAAGATCCAGGATAACTGCCCAAACCATGAGTGATGCATTCATGAAAATCTCGGTTTTGACATGTTTCAGATTCTTAAAAAAGATGTTTTGGGGCTATAGTGTTTCGGGAATAAAAATTTGCAAATTTCCCAAGGAGAACAAAGTTTCACGTATTTTAGAATGTTCTGAATTTCCATGTTGATTTTATCTTGTAAGCACATACTATTTCCAAGTAGAAACAAGTAACATACCTGTTGTGGGTCACTCGTAAGAGCGTCAACAATTTCAGCAGAGAACGAAGTACAAGCAGCCAAATGTAAAGGTGTGATACCACCAGGTCCAGCCATATTGGGCGAGAAAATAAATTTCTTAGAAGCATCTGTGGGGTCAGTAACAGCATAGTGGACAAGCAAATTAACCATGCCACGAGATTTAATTCTGACAGCCCTGTTCAAGAGGTGAATTGCTGATAGCATCTCCATAGACTCCGACGCCAACCCTTCTCTACCCAAGTTAATTTCTAGCAATATATCCAAGAGAGTTTTGACCAAAGCACAGAACCCATGCTCTACCGAGAATATGAGAAGAAATTTGAACCGATTGATCCTATAGTCCGGGCTCTCAAACAAGGAAGAATTGAACTTTCTTTGAAACAGCCAGCCAAGTTCTTCCAAGAAGTGCATGACTTTAAGTCTCTCTTCAGACGCTTCATGAATCTCAGGCTCTAGAAGTCTCAGTTCTTTGCAGATGGTGACATCTGCTATGATTACAGGAAAACAGGTTCCCCTAGAGCTATTCTCAACCTGTGAACAAGAAATACGTGAGCAGATCTATATTACACGCAGCTTCTCGAGATTCAAAACTGATGTTTGGTGTAAATATTACCTCAATGAAACAGCGACCGAGTAGCCCAGATGTTGCCCCATTAATTTTAAAGCCATCCAAAGTTATCTCCTCACATGCAGGGTCTTGGCATGACAAGGCTGGTGTTTTTCTTTGAGTGTACTCAGCAGCGAGTGTGCAATGTATCCTGCAAAAGTAACAAAAAGAATATCCTTAGAGAAGATATAATGCTGTGAAGGAATTAACAAGTTTGAACAATAAGTTAGCCAATTTTAATAAGAGCTACATACTTGGTGCTTGGAGCACATAGACTTCTTCCCCTCAATAAAAGAGAAGTCTCTTGTCCAGCTACAACAGCTACAGGGGAGACCGACATCAGTTGAGGTGCACTCCATGCTCCCCAAGATTTGCACACACGAATCTTTCCTGAAGTTTAATTGCACAAAATGACGATAAGAAAGCGTAAAGACGAAAAACTATATCAAGTTACATGGATGTATGATTTCAAGTCATGTAAATTAGCTAAACTACTCAATAAACATAGCCAAAATGATGGAAAAGATAGAGCCACAGATTCAGTTCAAAAGAAACAAAAAGTGTGCACATCAAAGCAACCACTTTCCTACTCGTGCGTATCCCAAAGCTCCAACGGATCTAAAAGTAATTGGACCCCATATCCCTTACCAAAAAAACTAGGAGTATAACCACAAAGGAAACAAATTTAGTAGCAATGCTTACCATCTTTATAAGAAGCCATTTGCTTGTCTGTATGAACCAGAAATCTCCCATTTGCCCAAAAGTCAACATCCATATCTTTGGTTAAAGATCTCACATAATTAAGAAGGTTTTCTTCAATCTGCAAGGACACAAATATAAATTAGCAAAATTATGGTCAATGAAAAACGCTTTGCAAAATTAGAAAAGAAAAAACAGTACTAACATGCTCCCAGGCAAAAGATGACATCGATAGATACAACGACAGCACTACGCATCCAGGCCTTATGTAGCTCTCCATTTCTGTCGGACTGTTCGATAGCCAGCTAAAGATCTGAGAATGTAGAAACATTAATCAGAGTTTTCACACGAGCCAGGAAAAGCTCTCCAGAATATGTAGGCAATGTATCAAATCTAACCTGTGTCCGTAGTGACACCGGCAAATGACTGGGATCCTTGTCAAACAATTTAAAAACTATCCGACCAGTGCGATCCTATCAACAAGGGGGAAAAAATTAGTCTTTAAACACACATAATGTCAAGATAACAGGCTAACAGCGAACATAGAGTAAAAGAAGTACCTGAGCATCAGAACTCTGGCTGGATGGTGAATGGTCAGAACCAGAAGATGAAGTGTACACAGCTTGATTTGGAGAGCTTTGAATCGAACAATTTTCATTGGGTCGGAGTGGGCTACCAAATAGCTGAAGGGATGTACTGCATCCATTGCTCATTGTTGCCTTAACATATGCCACATCGTCACTAGTAGAATAACGGTCATGTTTTGCTGTTTCTCTCGAGGTCTGCATCGGGAACAGATTATGTACTACAGGTGGTGAAGCCATAGGTGATCTATCTATTGAAGGATTGCTGCTGTGGGATGAAAGATAGTTTCTATATGATGGCGTATTCCGTGTGCCATCCTCTTCAGGTGAGGAACTGAACAGCTGTAACGGAACATTTGGAGACGTCTCTTGTATATGGTATTCTATCTCTTCCATGGTAGAATGTTGACTCGTACTACTTCCCTCACCCCTTGGCAAATTGACACAAGCAGCTTGGTTGACACGGGGAGATTTCCTTTTATCTAAGTCGCTTCCTTCAGTACTTGGTTGAGATTGATCGGAAGAGTGTGATGTCGGAGGAGCTGACAGAACAGCAAGCAAGTTCTTGGTTGATGGAGAAGCAGCATTCCCGTTCGATCGGTTCTGACTATCAGGTGATATGTGACTAGGAGTGATTCCAGAATTAGTTTTTGAAGGTTGAAGTTTGTCTGCTAAGTTAGCTTGTATTGGCAATGAATTTATTTTGCTAAGAATTTGCATTAGCTGGTTTTTGTCAGGTGTTGCGAATTTGTTCTTCTCCTCACTGGTCCCTGCATAGGCAGATATATAGAAGGGTTAAAATTTCTTTTAGAGGAAGTTGCATGGGAATTTTTCGGAAACTGACAGTAGCTAATATTTCTCATGTGAACAAGAAAATAGCAACGGATCCTCTTTCTCTCTAATAGATAACGATTACATACACTGACACACATCTGCTGGCACTTATCTACTTAACAGAAATTCCTGAAAGCATCCCCCAGAGCCCAGATATTCATTCTTACAGGCTTTTTTTTTTTTTTTTTTTTTTTTTTTTTTTTTTACTAAAACTGATTCTCTAATAGAAGTGATTACGTTACACATTTTCCGACACTTCTCCATCTACCTAACGGAAATTCCAGAAAGCATTCCTCAGATGTTCTTGCAGGCTTCTTTTGTCAATTTTATTGCTAAAAACATGAGCTATTTCACTTTGATTTAGTTGAACCATTTTGAATAGCAAATTAGTACCTTTTGCTTGAGTTAGGACTGCCAATAGATTGGCTATGTCAATATCACAGTTGGCATTGTTCTCCTGGCTACCAGGACCTACCACTCGTGGGGCAGTTTCTTCTGGCTGAGTTTTACGCCGCCTCCTATTATGACCAGCAAGCCGGCGCCTACAACTTCGCTTTCCCTCATCAAATTCTGAAAGAGGGTGGAACCTAGCCAAAGAGAAGAATTTATGTTACAGAAGATACTTACGAATGACCACAAATTGCACCAAACTGGCACCACGGATAAAATGTTCTGGTTTGAATCTGTATTTCAGTACCATAGATTTAGAAATGGTTCAGAGACACCGTGGAGTTCATCTATTGAAAAAATACGGTTACGATAAACAAAATATTACTACACCATAAGAAACTTTCAACCTGAAAAACAAAAATACTTCCAGTTTTCCAACGGAAACACAAAAAGAACTTTAACACACAACTATCGGCAGCCAAGACACAGTAACTTCAGATAACCCATGGGAGTATGAATATCAAAGCTAAACAATAACTCGAGCAATATGCCGTAAGTAAAGAGCTCAATCGGGAACATATGTAACGAACCTGCTACACTGCTGGCAGAACCTTTGCATTTGTTTCCCCACCAAGGCCTTACCGGCCTTGCTATGAACCTCACACACCTTGTGCCGTCGATGATAGTCCTTGGCAGCTGACAGATCCTCTTTGCAATTATCCACTTGGCACATCGGATAGTTAGCACCACCAGGTGATCCAGATCTTACCCTCTTATTCGGCCTCGACACAGGCTGTGGCTCCTCCCTTGAATTTGCAACCCCACCTCTTCCAGCTCCATCTCCACCCCCAAGCATCAGCCTCAGATTCTCACCATCCTCACCGTTACGAACACCCACTCTAGCATTCGAAACAGCAGCGTTTTCCACCTCCATCCTCACTGGAGCCTGTGTACCAGATTCCACTCTATCTTCATCATTCGACGACATCCTAGCAATGAAACGGGCACTGTCCCAATTCCACGACTTCTGATTCCAGTTATCAGTGGTATTCTGGCGAATAATACTAGGTGTAGGGAATGAAAGACCGCGTTTCTTGGCCATTGGATGTGTATTACAGAACCTTCCAGACATTGTTTGGTGTATGGCTATAGGAGCAGCTACTTGAGTTCCTATTTCTTCCATTTCTTCAAGATAAAAACTTTAAAACCCGAAAAAAAATCGAAAAGCTGGAAATCACCTGCATCACCAAATCAAATTATTACTGGAGTCAAATCTAAAAAGCTTTATAACATAAAACAGTAAACAATCACTGCAAATTAAAGTTTTTTACCAAAGAAAAAACCCATTTCTTCAAGATAAATAACTTAAATACCCCATCAACATAGAAAGAAAGATTAAAACCACCTGAAGAACCATATCTAAACAGCTTCAGAACAGAAATTAACAAACAACCAGTAAAACTTTTTACTCAAAAAATCACAGATTCATTCAAAAAACACCACCAGGACGTAAGAATCACGGATTAATTCAACAACAAACAAGAAATTTTTCACCTTTACATGAGTTTTGACTAGTTCATATCCCAATTTAGCCTAATTTGAGCAAAAATCAGGTCAACAAACTTATAAGCAAAAAAATTGCAAGAATCAAGGAAAAAGAGAGCACCTTTTCAAAGAGTCAACAGATTTCATCTCCAGAAGACAGTTGAATTCGATAGGCCTCTCATCCGCAACACAAAATGAATCTTCTTGAAGTTGATTTAGTTAGTACTCTACCAGCTGAATTTCTCAGTAAAGCTCGAACCAGATTTGGAATTGATTACAGGAGAAGAAGAGAGATCTGCTCGAGAGGAAGAAGAGGAAGAGAATAGATACACAGAATACTAATGGAAATACATACGATACAAACACGCATATGCATATGCAAGAAAGAAGAAGAGGAAGATGAAAAAAGCAGAATATTAAGAAAATAAATGGCCCCAAAAAATTCTCTCTCTATTTGTACTGTATTTTACTTTTATACTGCCATTTGCTATTTCCTTGTCATTTCTTTCTCATTGTCCTCTTTCTCTGTTTCACACATTACCATCTCCTTTTCTCAATTTTTATCCTTCTCCATTCTCACTACTGTTACAGTGAATGCAACAGCCATAATGGATTAGTACTAAACTTACTTAGCTTTAACCTCCATTATCTTAAGTTCAATAATCATCTTACATAAACGTCTAACTAGTATCTCAATGTGATAATCTAACTGATCTTATAGGTGAATGACTAGTTGGTAGTTTATAAGCTAACTGATATGATGCATGTTTAGGTATGCACGTTATAGTGAATGGAGCGGTCTTATTGAATTGGTACTAAACTTACTAGCTCATCCGATAGTAGGTTATAAGCTCGATTATCTTATGTACAATGAGCATGTTACATGAATGACTAGCTATTATCTTACTATTGTAAGGTAGCCAATTGTATAAGTAAATGCCTACTTAGGCTCTGTTCTGTTCGTCTGAACTGAACTGAACCGATCTGAACTGAATTGTAGTATAAATATAACTAAGCGGAACTGAACTGAACTGAATGAGTTTGCAGACGAAGATAACAAATCCTTAGTGGTCCACTGATCTGATGAGGGTATGTTCAGGTAAGAATTTCATAGTGAATGAAACTGTCAGAGTGGATATTCAGGCCTGGGTGATAAGTGTAACTTCTTCATACACTTTGGTGACCAAAATTAGGTCAAAGTGGTAATTGGTAAAATTCGGACTTGAGTTTTAGTTGTTGACTTGAAAATGTAAATTACATTGTAGGATGAGTCAACATTTTGTAATCCTTGGGAAATGGACTCGTCTATTTGTTCGTGTTCTAGTAATTGTAGATGTCACTTTTGAGTTGAGTTTTAGCGGTTGACTTGAAAATGTAAATTAACGCGGATAAAGGTTACTAGTAATAGTATATGCGAAATCTCCGTGATCGGGTGAAAATAAAAATAGAATAAATTATATGACGAATATATATTATAGTTTGTATGTATAACTGACAAAAAACATCAAAGAATTTTATAAATTACTCCCTCCATTATTGTAAGAACTTTGAAAATTGAAATTGGTAAGTTTTTAAGGTAAATGAATTTTAAAGTCAATTTATATTGATGAATTAGTAATTAGACCATAAGAAAATAATATATAAGTAGATGGTAGATAGTAATTTTATATTTATATTGATGAATTGGTATATTGATGAAATTTATAAATTATGAGAGTGATAAGAAGTTGACTGGTGTAGATAGTAATTTTATATTTAAGTAAAATGTAAGGTTTTAAAGATATGTCCAAAATAAAAATGGTAAAAAAACAGTGAAAAAATGAACGAGTTTTATAGTTTAAGTATTGATCTTAATTCAGATTTTTACAACTCTTTCAGTTGCAAGTTATTTCTAACTTGATTCGATTTCACGTGTGTTTCTTTCGTGACCCGAAAATGATATGACTCAAGATATATTATACTAATTCAACCGTTTATCATACATAGGAAAGCAAAACACGGTTTGTTCGAACTTGCATTCAACAACGGGTCCACTATTACAAAGAGAGAGAGTATCGATTTTTCCAGAAAACACATGTTACTCACTCCGAGGTGTAGAGTGCGGTCAAAACTGCATATACATGTGTTATATAATGTGAAGATGGTGACAAATTATCTGGCAAAGAGTGTACAGTAAATCTAACAGAATTTGAGTAGGATTACCCAATGACAGCCAATTAGCCATCCACTGTTTTCAACTTAATTTGTAAGTGGTCCTGGTTTATCATTAGAAATTCTTTTTGTACAGTAATTAATAATCATTTTTATTTAATACTGAAAATGCTTGTACTGCTATTATGCCTTTTCTTATTCCACTATTGTCTTGGTGGGGCCCAGAAAGTAGCTTATGACAAATTATATAATCCGTACCGTACATTATAACTAATTATTGTAATTAATTATTCACCTATCGTTGTAAGAAAGGTTTGAAAATCTCATTGACTTATACGAATTCTGGTAGAGGGAGGTGCCCTTCACCCACCATACAAAAAGATGCATTTATACGTAGAGTCATTTGTCTCATTTTTTATTTGTCTGGCAATATTGATAGATTTTCATCTTATACAAAAATTTGAATTTGTATAGATGTGTGTAATTTGGAGTGTCCATTTGAATGGAAATATATTTTGGAACGGGGATTGTTTCTGTGGAGATTCAAACCCAGGTTGACTGCGATCCAGAGGCTCTAATAACATAACTGAATTTAATTTTATCTAAAATCTCGAACTTATATAGATGTGTGTAATTTAGTCATTTATATTAATACTCCAATAGATACCTCTCGGGACGAGATCAACGGTCCCATTAGACGCATAAAAAGTGGAACAAACATTGTCCCCAACTATAGATACACGTGTTTATGCCTCGTAGGAAAATTATTATGCAAAGAAATACGAAGTGAGGGGCGGAGTCTCACATAACCAATCCGTAAAAGACACTTCGAGTTCGAGATATTTATAAAACTTTACACTGTAACAGTGGATATTTCGTACAGACAAAGTTTGTAGTGTGGAATCCTGATAAAATGGTAGTGGGTCGATCGATCCCACCATGAAAATAGAGGGTAATTGTAGCTAGTTGGCAAGAGTGAGACTTGAGAGGAAAAAGTTGGCTACTAATGAAGATGAGCATTTTGCTTGCCAATGAGGACTATAGGACAATTTTGTTGTTACGCACAGCACCTTTTATTCTATGATCAATTTTATCATAATACTTATCTTCGCGATTTTGGAGCTACATCACATCTTTATTTAAAAACATAAACTATCCAAATTTACCTTTTAATTTTGCTAAAGTATTGAAAAATGTAAGATTTTCCTAAAAGATAAGAAAGACAATTTTTTTTTTTTTTTTGTTTTTCGCAGTCTTTGAATTTTAACAGTCTGACTGGCCGAATTTCTTAAAAAAACGCCGAGCCACACATTTTTCGTTATGCTTTTAATAAATTATGTTATGGTTTTAAATTGTTAGCATTAAAAGTTTCAGTTACAGTTTTAACGTATTTTGTTAATATTTTAAAAGATATCGTGATGGTTTTAATGCGTCGGTATTGTATGTTTCAATAATGATTTTAACCGCTTTTATTAATTTTTTGACAGATTGTGTGATGATTTTAAGGAGCTATATGATAGTTTTAATATGGTTTGTTATAGTTTTAAATTACAATCTAGAATTATTAAACTACCATTAAACAAGTCTAAAACTTTCAGGGATGCCATTAAAACATCAATAAACAACCTTAAAATAAACTACTCGAAACATTCAGTCATCCAAAGGTTTTAAAACATATATTCTCATAGGAAAAAAATTTACAATAATAAAACGTTCATTCGGCATTTTTTAGCAAATGCAAACTGATCTGTTAAAATAGGCTTTTTTCGATTAAACTTGTTGCTAAATTTCGGCTTCCTGCATTTTGTTGTTTGTGCTTGTTGCTTCAATACTGCAGCAGCACCTTTGAGAGACCTATCATAAAATTCGATGTCATTATCAGCACCTGCTTAAAACATTTACTAACTTGGTTAAAACCATAACAACTCTCATCAAAACTATCACATTTGTACTTAAAAACAAATAAGCTAACATGCAACACAAACTAAAAAATAGTAACATTGATGCTTAAAACCATAACATTGCATTTTAAAATTATAACAAAGCAGGAATATGCAGCACAAGCTAAAAACAATAACATTGATACATAAAATCATAACATTGCATCTTAAAACTATAGCAAAAAATCATAAAAACACTAACGTTGTTGGAGGAGAGGAGATCTGTGGGGATGACGTGGTCACGTGGATGAAAATGGATTTGAATTTTGATGGATGATGATGATGTCAGGTTATCCATAAATTTTGTGACGGGATTTGATGTTTCTTCCAAAATTTTGTGACGGGATTTGATGTTAATCATAACATTTGCAAAAAATCAAATCATAAATATTCACCAGATGCTAAAACACTAACGTTGTTGCTTAAAACTACAATAATAAATTTTGAAACTATAACATATGCGCTAAAATGTTTTAAGCTTTGATGTTCAATAAGATCTACATAGTCTATCTAATGTACCATTAGGAATACTACATCTCGTGGGAAAAAATCCAAACCTGACCAAGTGAGGTCTCTTTGATGCTAGGGGGTTCCTCACTAGTCCACCTTCACTAAAATTTTGACAAGTGTCAACTCATCTAATTATCTTTCTATTTTTTTATTTTTCTAACATTTTAAACTTAATCATAGTTAGAGTCTAGCCATGTTTTTAAATTAATTTATCTGAAAATTTTGGAAGAAACATCAAATCCCGTCACAAAATTTATGGATAACCTGACATCATCATCATCCATCAAAATTCAAATCCATTTTCATCCACGTGACCACGTCATCCCCACAGATCTCCTCTCCTCCAACAAAATACAATTCCGTTTCGGAGAACGAAGAGCCGCAGGACTCGTCGATCGTCAATGGTCGTCGACGTCACGAGCAGAACAGGAGGAGTAAGGATTCTCGTTGAACTGCACCTTCGTCGGCTGAGGCGGCGGAGTTGAATCGAAGGACTGAGAAGCTTCGAGAGCTTTGCGGTGGTTTCTTCGTCTGTGGTGAGCCATGAGGTGGATCGAGTCAGAAGATTTCGACGAAGTTCGATCTACAGGAGTATGGCTTTTGTATTCTTTATTTGGGGTATTTATATAATATTTACTGACCGGTTTGTAGTATCTCTGACCGATTCTTCATTGTGAAAATCGGATCTTCCAATAGACTAAGAAAATCTCCCTTTTACTATACTTACTCTTTATTTATTTTTTTAAATTGTATATTATTCGTATTTTTAAATTTAAATATGGCGAAATGACTATAGGGCGATCGACTTACTGACTCTGACGATTTGATATGAACCGTTAGATAATAGTATAATGGCGTATAATTAATTGTCTGTCGAAACCTATCTGACCGTAGAAAATCCCGTAAAATCAATACTTTATCTAGTAGTACTCGCTAGCTTTTTAAATTAAGAACTACTCCCACGGTAATCTGGTACCTATCCATTGTTTCCAGCCAACAAAAAATTCCTACCACAAGGCTCTGATTTTGACTTTGTCCTGTCTGATTTAGGTGACTTTTTATAATTAGACATTACATAGTATTTCATACACACAATTAACTGTGAATAAACTAGCTAAACACTCCATTCAAATAAATATAATACTACGTCAGTAAAGTGGAATAAGCTATAAGCATTCCATTCTAGATAAAATAATGTCCTTAAACTCCATCCCAACATCACTCGGTCTAAAGATGAGTTATTAAGAGATCGTATATATTGAGATTTTGCATATTTCTAACTAACATGATCATCATCTTACGGTATTATAAATCTGGTGGGTACCTTTTCATTCTTTTTCTCCATTGCATCAATTTGTTACGTGTGACCACTCTAGTCGAACAATGCTTTTGGATTTCTTTTAAGAAGTGCTCTCTCATTAACATTTTTCACATCCACAAAAATCAAAATAGATAAGTGCACTCAAGTTTATTGCCACCCATGCCAATAACATTTGGTTTGGGTGAGTCTACCATACGAAAACACCTATGGTGGAAAATATATGTTTTTCACTCGTACTAAATTTAGGTAAAAAAAATCACATACTGACGGGGCAAGCAAGAGGGATTAGGCTGAATAAATTGATATCATAGGTGGATTATATGCAATTTACCCTCAATTTGACTTGATTGAGTTATTGGAAACTTTTAGTGCAAGTAGTGATTATCTGGTCCTGTTGTTCAAGTTGACTCATTCTTTATAATGTAGTTTTCCAGGTTATCCTTTAACAAACCGCTTATCAAATATAGATAATCACTTTTTTAAAAGTGTGTATTAGAGGATTTTTTATTTGCAGTAGTATCATAATTACAAACAATTATCAGCTGTGAAAGTTATATACTCCATATGTTACACTTGAAAGGGTACTGTAAATCAACCTCACATGCCCTACGGTTATCATTTGATTGTTTTTCGTGTGATATGTTCGTATGCATACTGAATAATTTAATTAATAAATCAACCACAATAAGATTGCTCATTTAGAATCATCATTCTAAATTGATCAATATATAATGGGACAATATTGATTTATTCGGTATTTTATGGAAGAAGTATTGCAATGACCAGGCCATTAATCGAACCCGATCCTTTAAGCCGGCAGAATTACTCATAAATTGCTCCCATTATGATATCTATCTTGACCTCACAAATTAACTAACAGATATACTTACCCATCCACTTTATCATCACTCGTATTTTCACCGAAATTTTTTCTCACTTTATATTTAGCACAAATTCTAGGGATGTTACTGACTTAAAAGACATACAAGTGTATACCCCTGAATGCACCGAAAAGGTTACAAAAACAAGAACGGGATCATTCTCTAATCTAATATAAGGGTCCATATAAACTCCATCATTCTCTAATAATTATCAGTATTATTAGTGTAAGAAGATCTTAACAGCCGATAAATATAAAACACAATAATTGCGATAATATATTTTCTTCTGAAAAAAATTACTAAGTGTTTGCATTGGGACGGACAAGCAACAAGGTGGGCATATGCCAAATCAAATTCTTCATTGTAATATAAGTTGTCAAAAGGATTTTAATGTCTAGTCGTGTCTATTTATATTCCCAATCAATTAATTAACGTGATCATAATCAACAGGAGGTTAATTAAAAGCTTAATCATGTCATCATAAGCTCAAGTGAATTATGCAAATTACAAGTAGAGAGCAGAAAGGGCTTGTGTGAGGAAGTTTGACCACTAGGTATGTTGGCAAAGTTGATGCATCTGGTCGGACATGTGCTTATTGTACTAGTTTGGAATCCTTCTAAGTGACCTAACTTCACTATTCATTCACATTCATTCAATGTTTCTAGCTCGGTTATTGCCCCACTTATCTCCTTATGTTATATCGAAAAAGTCGACCTAGGGGTTGCACCTCCTCACCGTCGCTAGTGGGCCTCACACACTAGTTACGAAGAGCGCGCCCAAGGTGCAGCCCCCATGGCCGAAGAGACCGTTCTATCAGTGCTAGCATAATGGGTGAAGTTTAATTTTCAAAACAACTATAGTAGTCGATGGAGTTCGATGTCGGATGAGTTAGAGGTTAATGGGAAGATTTGATCTCGATTGATTGTGATACACATACTGTACGTAAAATGGTGCGAAATAGTCTAGCTAATCGTAAGTTAACACCGGTCAATTTTGGATAAACTTTATATCAAGAATAGAATGTGTAGATGTTGAAATCTAATATTCGAATTAACTACGTTCTATAATATAAGGATATCATGCGATTATCTTTCATAATAATGTGTAACGTACGCTTTCATTAATGTGTTTTGAAGTACATGGCATTGTAGTAGCGACACATTGTGTCATTATGTGGTGCATTTGGAGCTTGTAGAGGGGTATACGGTTCTAGCTAATTGTGTCGGTTTTATCGGTCCGTCAAATTTCTTTAAATTTGTATAAAATGATAAGATGGTAGTTAATAGTTATGTGTCGATATACAGTAACCACTTCTATGATTAAAGATGGGAAGAAAGATACTTAAATAAAGAGAATATTCACTCCGACACCGAATTCGCTCGACATCATTCTCGAAGGCTGTAGCCGACTCATTATGGCCACGAGACACGTATCTAAACCTGCCTTATACACGTGTATGTCGTAATAGAGCAGTAGACGACATCTGTACTCCAAAACTGATCTCGTAGCGATTTAACGTATTGAATTAAAAACAAAGTTGTTATGAATGTAATAATCAACCGTTATATGACATTCAAGCCAGAATCCTATGCAGTTACCAAGATAACACGCCTGTGCAGCTTAACAAATAACATACACGTGTATCGTACATTTCACAATACGTATCTCACCTACTGGAAAACTGTGTGCCAGGCGAAGGTAACCGCCCCTGAATTTTTTCTTCATTAGAGTATCCTTCTTCCCCTTGTTTCCAATCTTCTTCACTTTGAATTGTTTTTATATAAATTTTGTTTTCATAGAGAAAAGAAAATGGAAATAGGGGTATTTGAGATAGTAGGCGGAAAGTATGATAAAGAGCAAAAGTACGTAGTTACCAGACCAATTGGCAACTGACTTAAAGATAAGAAGAAGAAAAGCTTAAAAGACAAGCTGTAAATAAATGGCAAGCTAGCAAGTTGTGTACTGTAGATCCGTGTAAGACGTGACTAGTTAAGTAAGTATATTATGGTACACTTATTCACAACTGTACTTTTGCCCCACCTGCCTTATACCCTTTTTTCTTACCGCCTCTCCGTACATTTCCAGTTTTCCACCAATCATTCATTGCCTTTTTATCAATACAATAATGCTACCCTGCACTATCCCATATCCACTTAGGTATGTTCCAGCCCGTTTATTGGGTGATACCGATGCATACACTTAGATATAAACATGTGGAATTTTCTATGAGTCTCATTTTTGTTAGTTTAGTGCCCTCCTTACTCTTGCACCAAGTATATAATTTTCTGTTTCAGTCGGGCCTGGTGTGTCCCCTCAATTTTTCCCATTATACGTGCACCAACAGTACTCAAAACCGGTGAGTGTCATAAGTAAGGTGGATCTCGAACTCAGTTATTGTCATTAAGTTTGTATTCTACGAATTTTGAGTACGAATACATTAGACTAGAGATTGGTTTGAATCATGGTCCATGTGACATACTACTAAATATTGTACCTAGTACAATAATATCAAGTCAAGAAGATATCAAATCAAGCTCCCTAGCAAGCTGGTACTTGAAATGTGAAGGAATCCAAAGAGGATGTACTATTATTATTTTAATTTTTTCTCACAATGATATTTTATGCAAGTATGGGGAACAAAAGATTAGCATTCCTAATGTCTTGAAAACAAACAAGTATCTAAGGCAGCTCCAGGGTTTTCTATGTAGGTATTGCCCCCAAACTTTATAGGATCCACACAGTTTGGGCGAGATCGGCGTAGTATAAACACTTCAGACATACCAATATTACAAGTATGAACCTATTCAAATTGTTTATCAGGACATATTAGAGAGTTAAATTTTAGAAAATAGTGGTTTTACTTTTACCGTCAGTGGGCATGGGCAGACAAAATAACTCCATACCCTCAAAATCCCTTAGCTAGCTGAAAATGACTTTAATATAGAAGACATACGCGACGCCTGGCCCAACGTTAAAGAAGGGCAATCTGGCCCAAGGATTGAGAAATAGGCAAATGAGTTTTTGTTTTGCCAACTTCTTTTCAGACAGAATAATAGTAGATACCCATAAACCCGAACCCAGAATACCAGATACCGACCCGAATGCCCAACCCTACCGAATAAGCTCTACGGGTGCAACAAATTTCAAGTGAGTTTTCCTCATCACAGAACTTAGAACATCGTCCTCTTCTATGCTATGGCTTAAATACTCTTGGCCGCATAGGTGGCTAGTACAAAACATGCATTGCAGGGTCATGTCCAAGCTCTTACTTTGGTCCATGTACCTCACCCTTCAAATTTTTTCATCAATGCATGTACGTATGTACCATCAGGCATCAGACAAGACAACCCTCCCCATTTCCACTTCCTAAGTACGGTGATTTCGACTTTCTTACCCTCTTCTCTTCTTCTATAAGAAACATGTGCCCCAGAACTACAAATCTATCATCAAATGCAGGAAATGCAAAAAGGCCAAAAGCAATTATGCAAAACCAAACCAAAGGCAACGGATATTGTCAATCTAAAACTATCTGAGTATAAAACTTTCTGATGTTTTCGCCATGTTTAAAAACATGTCAAACTTTGTCCTCTCAAACATTCATAATTTATATTTAAAAAAAAAAAAAGAGCACCATCTCTATGTCAGTTTTGTATATAAGCTGTAATCCAATCATGATAACTATATAAATTATCTAAACCAGGCTCAAAACCTCAGCAGAGACAACTGAACACTCAGCATTAACCATCATCTTCGAAATGAAGCTACCTGATCAGAGTCAATTACCAGGCCAATAGGCAAAGGCTGTCAATAGAACGGGTTTGGCCTCTTCAGGGTTTTGTTTGCAAACAGGCCGATGTTCCCCACCCAGAATAGCACAAGAACAAGAAGCCCTGCTGCAGTTACATACGCATACTGCTGCCACTTTTTCCTGTTTCTGTTGCGAAGAGGTGGAGGAATAGACGACTTCGTCTTGTTTTGCTTCAAGTATTTCTGAGGCTTTTTTGGCACCACCGAAGCCATGTCCTTGGCATCTATCTCCCTGACAGCTTCAACTGCACTTTCAGTGCTAGGGGCAGAGTCAGAATTGTTGTTGCCATCATTGCTATCTGTCGCACCAGCCTTCTTTCTTTCCTTCTTTCTCAACCTCTTCTCTCTTTCCTGCATTGTTTAAGTTCACATATAGGTGAGATGTGTGGGGTAAAAAATGATATTTTAGAACAACATGTTATATATAAAAAATAGTGTCAAGCAAAATTTTAGATAAAGCAGGGGATGATCATGTAGTTTCGCTGAGTATCCGAATGTAAATTCATACAATAAATCTAGTCACCTTTTCTTTCTCTTCTGCCTCCTTCCGTGCTTTCAATTCCGCTCTCAACTGTATCTTCTCTGCTTGCCTTTTCTTCCTTTCACGCGCCTCGTTAGCCTTCGCTAGCCCCTCTAACCTACGCTCCTCTTTCAACTTAGCTTCAGCTTCCTTCTTTCTCAATTCTTCGGCTTTCCTATCCAACTCGATCTCCTCCTTTGATTTTGCGGGTTCTTCCTTTACCTCATCAGGGGCATCCAAGCTATTAACAGTTGTCAAGCCATTTGCTATTACAGGTTCAGCAGCTTTTTTATTTTTCACTGTCAGATTCTTGTTTTCCATAGTTTTCTTCGATGATAAATAAGCTAAGGTCTCTTTTTCAACAGTCGCCTCTAATTTTGGCTCCAAGGGAATTTGTGAAACCAAGTCAACCTTGGGTGGTGTTGAAACCACTCTGTGAACTCTTTCGTCAACATAATTTGGTAGAACAATAGGCTCCTCATCTGGGCCAAGGGCACGGCCATCTAATGTACCGAATCGTCGAACAGTACTCCGTGTATTGAAACTGATATACTCCTTGCGGAACTTGTCATTTGTGTTCCAGAGCTCCATAAAATTTTCAACCTTCGGGATTGACACAATCAATAAGTTAAGATTTGTCTTTACATGTCAGAGAGCAGAAAAGGAATCGTGAAACTAACCTGATCCGTACAAAGACGATAAAGTGACTCCGTATCCCTGCTAAATGCATAATTACTGGCAGTGGCTGCATCATCCCTATACTTGAAGAAATGTTTGTTCTGCATTTTGAAACATTATGTTAAGTACGTGGAGGGACTCATCCCATTGCGTTTTATGACAAATGCACATGTAGCTGTCTGCACATTTAGAACCGATAACGGATAACCATTAAGACTGATAAATTTATGTGGTTTAACTTCAATCCAAGGAACTATAAATCCCGGCTTATATGTTATGCATTTTTAAATGGAGGGCCCACGCTAATAGATTAACCAGATGACGAAGTAACAAATCCATGCCATTAGTCACTCATGCCACTTGTGCTTATCAATTATCGTAGCTGGTTTAAACAAGAATGATGAATGAACGTTTTTCAGTTAAGCAGCTGTACATGATATGAAATCAAACTACAACAAATAAAAATCTATCTAGCAATTCTAGTCCTGAGGCAATACCAACAACTAAGAACTTCAACAAGCACGTGCAGAAATTTTTTTCAGAGTATCACAGTGTAACGGTCAACGTATGCAGGGTAACTGGGGCAGTAATTTGGAAATAAAAGAGGAAATTGCTACCGGTAATAATCCAACACGTGACAATAAATGATAGCATGCAATTAATAGGTTCTACAGCAATAAACACCAGATAACAATAGACCGAAGCATACAAGCGCTATCTAGTGAACTCCGACAAGAAGGCAAGAGAAAGAAGGGATCACATGGATTACCACGTGGTATACAGTTCGTTGCTTCAAGTGCATTAATCTACAACCGCAACTGATAAGAAACTTTAAAATGTTTCTCAGCCTATATATAAGATTTCACTTTAAATTGTGAAAGACAAAATTGGGTTCTGAGAAGTGATTGAATAGCCTTGAATGAAGACCTCAGGTTACACTATAAAATCTTCGGCGTTAATTCAACCAAAACCAAAACACTTGACATATTTGACAACTTAATCTTCGGAATCTTAAAACCATTTTGCTCCGTTGGTAGGTGAAAACAAATTCCAAAAAATCTGAACACATGCTTCTTTTGGTTTACTCACTTACAATAGCTCTTTACTCTTTCAGACCTTCCAAGTTCTGTGCTTCTCAGTTCTCATCTAGAGTCCAAGACAGAAGTTGTGGTTGGCAACAAATATCTTCGTAGTATATTAATGCACAAGCTATTGTCAACTTTTAGCAACACTTTTGAAATAGAAGTATCAAAATCGGAGTGAATTTGGATTGTTTAGTTAAAAAAGGCAAAAGAGAATCAGATAATTTTGTTACTATAATTACTACTGTTTTCGTATTATTTCTACCTTCTAATACCTATTAATTTATTACTACACCAACTATTGCTCCATGGGCTGTGATTCAACAAACTTTCTTCCCCTTCAAGGTATTAAAGCTCACGTCATTTTATTCGATAAATCAGCTCGATGGGATAACCTATTAGACTGGTGCTATTTAAGAAACCTGAGACTGGATAGATTGTTTATCTGAATAAACTTGCAGGTAAAGTTTGCTCAATTTTAGGTACTACAATCGAGGTAGACAACCATATTAGCCGGATGGTTCAGCTCATCCAACAGTTTGTCCATAGCTGTTATGATCAGCAGGTGGTTTTTATCAACAAAACATTGTACATGACCTCTTCGTCTACCAGATTCTATAGTCTGACAGTAGCGCCATATAAAAATTAAAAAAGAAACAATAGTTCGAGGTTAGTTCTTCTCATATTTCAATAGGATTATCTGATCATAGCTAGTTTCTTAAAACCATTAATAATCAATCCATGTTGCTTTTGAACTGTAAATACCAATTTTTCAGTTAAATATGAAAAACAATACATCTAGAATAAAGACAGTTTAGTCAAACGTTTCTATTGACAAACAACGAGAATACACTAATCAATTGAACTACAAAAATCAATGCAACTAGCCCAAGTAATCTCTAACAGATAATTGTCACATCTGCTGGCACATTGCCAAAATTGTGAGATGGACCACTACAGCATTCAAAACGAGCTCTAATGTCCGTAAGCTAAGTTGTAATGTTTTAGCATCATATCTAATGATGAATCAGGGTATTTAAAAATAATGCTGTACACAAATCATTTCCACATGCATACATGAACACCTTTCATATCCCGTAATAAGTATTCAAGGATGCAACTAAAGATATGCCTTACCTTTTCCGAGAGTTCTTTCCTAAGGCTCAGCCACTTTGCATATGCTTCTTGGCGAACATCATTAGCAGCTTTGAAGTGAACTTGAAGTTCCCTAACTTTTCTAATTTCATTATCATATTTTGTCCCTGCTTCCACGGTAGCTGCTTCAGCTTTTAAGACCTCACCTTTGAGGAGTTCAAGCTCTTTTCTTAGACTCTGCACATGTGAAGGCCGAATTAGAAACTCAAAGCCTCACTATATTTCATATGTAGTATTAATTTCAAGGTTCGTAAAAAGTAGAGGTGTAGACACCTTTAAACGTTCTTCAGCCTCCTCTCTCTGTTCTAGCGCCTGCTTGATTTCTTCTTCTGTACCCATATTCGAGGAAAGTTCACCTCGAAGACCCCTGAGTTGCTTGATTTCACGAATAAGCTGTTTTTCTTCCTTCAAGGGCAGAGTCTCATGCTGTATCATATGCTCGACATTTTGAATCTGCAGTGAGATACAAGGACATATTCACACATTAAAACAAGGGACTCTAGCATAAAAGGGGGATATAGCATGCTCTTAAATTTAGCTTTCATCAGTGCCAAGAGAGCAACATTACCCGAGCATCAATATCACCAATAGATATTGCATTCTTAGCTTTGTTAATCACAGACTGCAGAGAATCTATTTCCATACGCTTTAACCTGACCAACTTTCGTGCATTTCTGTTTTCACCCTTGGCAAATTCATAATCAACACCGTGAATCTGACCATTAGCCTGCCAATTAAAAATTATCAGAAAAAAAAAAGAAAATCCTAAAGCATTATCAGAAACCTAACTTTAGCAAAGGATAGGCTTACTCTTATTTGTTGGATTTGGCGTTGAATAGCATCTCTAACTTTTGTTTTCTCTTCAACTTGTAGCTTTGCCTTCCTGATCTGTTCTTTGAGTCCGTCGTCGTTAAATCTTGGGACTTTCATGACATAGTTGAATGGCTTTGTCACCACCCGAATAGCAATTTCCTCTCCGGAGATCGTATCAGTTCTTGAACAATCTGGCGAAGCCACTGATATGCTGTCGCCCTCAAAAGTTTGAGCACCCTTGTTTTCTTGCAACAATAAGTTCTCATCGTTGCTACTTCTGATACTATCCAATTGGTCCCCCACAACTTCAACGTTATCTGTCTCTAATGCAGAGTTGGAATCGTGATTTTTTACATCTAAGCCAGCAGCGACATCAATAACCTTTCCTACATTGCTTGTTTCACCAGAGTCATGGACTTCAGAATCCGATTTCACATCAGCAGTAGCAGGTTGGTCACTGAGAACTTCTGGTATTACAGTTGATTCTTCAGCCTCATTAACAGGAGTTGATTCTTCAGCCTCATTAACAGGAGTTGATTCTGTTTCTGCAGAAACAACCGAGACAAGCACAGAAGCAGATACTGAGCTTGCATCATCATCCTTAGTATTGATTGGTAATCTCTCGTGATCAGAAGGGCCAGTCTCAACAATTTGCAATTCTGTGCCATTAATAGGCGCTAAAGAAGTTTCTTCAGCAATCTCAGCATTTGGCATGCCAATTTCACCCTGAGGCTCATGAGGACATGAAGCAGGTAAACTTTGAGATGGCTCAGTCTCAGTTCCAGATTTTGTCATTTCAGAGGGTATTCCGAAGGTATCAGACTGCTTTTCAGGATCTTTGTCATTCTGAACAATAAATTCTCCATGAGGTACTGGGATATCCTCTTCACATGTTTTTTCTAAAACTTCACAGACAGCATCCACAGGCCTTTCATCATCAGCCACCACAGATTGTGCTTCATTCACCTGCCCACCTTGAATGGAAGGTATAACTTCGGGCGTTTGATTTCCCGTTACATCTGAAACAGAAGCTTCTTTTTCCTGCTCCTCAAGTGTCCCCTCATTTCTATTAAGTAGATGTGACTCAATATCAGTGTCCATGGAAGTTGCTGGGGGAACTTCACCTGAGCAAGTTTCTACCAATTCCTCAGCTAACAATATCTCTCTTTTCCCCTCGCTGGCCACCTCCTGCAACCCAGACTCAACTAGGTCCTCGACCACACCTTGAGATCCCTGACAAAGTTCAGATATCCTAGTTGATTCCAATTCATTTTGATCATTAGATGCACCATTATCATTACTGGATCCGGCAATGACTAGAGATGAGTCAGTTAATTTGCAATTTTCTTCTGGTACTGCGACCAACCCCCCATTGCCAACTTGAGACTCCAGATCCTCTATAACAGTTGAGGAGACGCCTTCAGGTTTTTGTTCGGGTACCATCTCAGTCTCAGCTCCAGCTGAGTTTTCAGGTTTTAAATCTGCATCACTGGCCTGCTTGGTTTCGGTCTCTGTTGCACACTCAATTATCTTAGTTTGTTCCGTAATAGTCTCCATTTCAGCTCCCACGGCGCATTCAAGGCTCTTCAGTGGATCCTCAACCTGCTTGATCTCGTCTCCAGCCACATTTATGTTTGGATCAGCAACCACCTCTAATTCAGGGCCTTCTAAGTTTTCAAGCTTCAACTCTGGTTCATCAACCTGCTTGATCTTGCCTTCAGCCGCATCTACAGCCGCATCATCAACCACCTCTGATTCAGACCCTTCAGAGATTTCAAGTTTCTTCTCTGGATCTTCAACCTGCTTGATCTCATCTTCAGCCACATCTACAGTTGGATCAGCAGCGACCTCTGATTCAGATCCGTCCAAGTTTTCCAATGTTTCATTTGAATCCTCAACCTCATTCATTTCACTTTTGGACTCGTCTTGCAAACTCTCATTTATGTGATCTACCTCCTTCATTTCAGCTCTTGTGGAGCTTTCAAGCATTTCTGGATCCTCAACCAACATGACTTCATTTACTTCGACACTTTCTAAGATCCCATTTTGATCAGTAACCTCATCTACTGCAGTTACTTCCGAGATTTTAAGTCCTCGGTTTGGATCCTCAACCTGCTTAATTTCACATTCTGTCACATTTTCCAATTTTTCACTATGATCCTCCACTACATTCTCTAAATCAACTCCTGCCACACTTTCAACCCTTCCATTCGTATCCTCAGCTAGCTTGTTGACCTCAGGTACAACACCGCTTTCAGCTCTCCCATTTTGCTCCTCTGGAACATCAACAGCAGCAACGACAACTCCCTCTCCACCTTCAGGAGACGTCTCTTCCTCGGAGCCAATACCTACACCATTTCCTACCAAACTCACCCCATTCCCCTCAACATCCTCAACATTTACCTCCTCCACAGACTCACTCACACCACCATTCGACACATCCAATTCCCTATCCCGAACTTCAACAACACCGTCAACTTCACCAGCAACCGCAACCGCAAATACATCCTCCTCCTTACACTCCACCGAATCATCACTTCCAGTGACAAAAACATATGAATTATCCGGATCACCACCTTGATCACCTTTACCATTGCAACCGGAGCTCGGCGGATCCTGAGAAGAGCTCAAGTCCGGGCCACATTTTTCCCCAATTCCAACAACCTCCTTAGAAACCTCAGTTTCCGCAGTCATTTTCCCAAACACTCAACAGCAGATCAAAATTCCTTCACACGAACACATGCAAACAGGCAATTTACACTCTAAATCAGCCTAATTAACCAAACGGCAGCAAAATTGAACAAAAACAAGCTTATCAACAGAAACGGAGTGAATCAAACAGCAGAAAAAGCGAAACTTACGAACGAACGCCGTGATCCAAATGAGGCAGAATCTAGATCCGCTGGAGAATGCACATGAGCAGATCGGAATCAGCACAAATTGAACCGAATTGAACCAAATTGAAATGAATGTAACTGAAATGTGTGTGAAAGGTTTATGTTTCTCTCTTTCTGGTTTCACAGACTCTCACACATAAAACACACACACTGCTAGAGAGAGAGAGCAAAAGAGAGAAGAAGGGATGACAAACACGAAACAGCTGGCGGGGGAAAGTCTCCTTTCTGTTGATACACCCCTCGTATTTGAACTCCCAAGCTCCCTTTCCTTCTTTCCAATCCACCCCTTTGAGATTTACATAATTACACTTGCATCGATCGCGCCGATTAACATAATCAACTCTGTAAATTGAACGGCGAGTAACTATATCTTACCGTCGCAAAACTCTCACGGTTATTATCAAGTGGATGGAAATTCTACCTGCAATGTCTTTTCACCCAGTACATACGATTTTCTTGTGATGTAATAATATAGAACGCTAACGTAAGCTGCATTTCCTTCTTTTCGTTTACCCCATTCAGATTTACATAATTCCATGATTACACCTGCTTAGTTCGCGCCAATTACGATAATATACTCTGTAAATAGAACGACGAGTAACCGTATCTTACAGTGTCTAGAAAACTTACGGTTATAATAGAGCGGATGGGAATCCTACCTGCAGTATCTTTTTCACCTGGTGAATACGATTTGTCTTGCGGTGTAATTATATAGGACCGTAATGTAAGCTACATTTTATTCTTTCCATTTACATTGAGATTTGCATAATTTCATAATTACACATTTATGTTTCGCGCCAGTTACGGAAATATACGGTGTTGTAAATAGAACTTTAATACGGAAGAAGAAGTTGGGGCCTATATTAGGGTCCTATAGAAATATCGCGAGACAAATCGTATTTACTAGGTGAACAAATATTGCATGTAGAATTTCCATTCACTCGATTTTAAGTGTGAGAGTTTTGCGAAGCGTCCAGTTGTTGTTAGGTAAGGTGATCCATCGTATTAAAGTTCTACTTACCTGGTGGATTTCTGTAATTGGCGTGAAATATGTCACTTGTAGTTGTAGGTGTAATTATGGAATTATGTAAATCATAAAGGGATGAATGGAAAGAAGAAAATGTGGCTTACGTTACCATCCTATATAATTATATATTGGAAGACAAGTCGTATATTCAGGGTGAAAAAAATATTGAAGGTAGAATTTCAATTCACTTGGTTTCGAGACATATCATATGATAGTTTTGCTAAGTGTATTAAAGTTCTACTTACACTGTAGATTCTCGTAATTAGCACGAAACTACACTTGTATCTTTTGCGCCAACTACAAGTAGGTGGATAATTTTACGTTAGAGTCAAATTGAACTAATTACATTAAATTTTAGTTTTACTTGAAATTGAAGGGGGTAATATGCAAGAAACCAATTTTGTGTTTTTGGACCAAAAGAGTAGTAAAAGCATTCCAAATTATAATTTTGGAATAAAAGGGTAGTAAAAGAATTCCAATTTATTTTTTGGAATAAAAGGGTAATTAAAGAATTTCATTATTTTCTTACCAATCCATTGTTGAATGTTAAAGCCAATTTATGGTAACGTAATTTATGCAAAGATGTTCTTTAAATTTGTTCCTTATATTTGATATTCAAAAAGTTTAAAAATACTAGAGAAAAAAAGGGAAACTAATTTATGGGTTGAGATAAGCCTGAATTAATTTTGGCGTCATGTTTTAGTTGGAAAAGTTGCCCGGGAAACGAGTGGACTGTTGTGCACATTTCTGTCACAACTTGCCTTTCAACGTTTGTCATTTTTGGTTTTCATATTTTTGGTCCATCCTATTTTTAAAAAGCAAAACAAGAAAAAAGCTACCAAGGGCTCTGCTTTGTGCTTTTGGAGTAAATTGCATAATAAAGCCATGTGCCTTTTACGACTGCTCCTAATGGTAAAAGTGAAAAATATGCATATTGATGACCATTTCTCATTTGTAGAAATATTCTCTTGTATATATATATGAATCACGGTATTTGTTTTGTAATGAAAAATGTTTGAAATGTTAGAATATCACGAGCTTACCACTAATGGATCGAAATACTACAATTTACAATAGAGAGTTACTCATTAGATACTTCACAGTTGATATGTTGGCTCCACAAACCAATATATGTCACCTCTCACGCAATTTGTCCTTACTCTTCCCATTACCATAAAAAGTTTTCTAACACAATCACTCATAACTTCAGAGTTATTGTAGATGAATTGCAAAAAAATGTGCACTTTGTTGGTATGATGTAATTAGTAGCGTACTCAACCCCTTGAAGCTCCCTTAAACTCTACGCCGTTACAATATTTCATTTCAAAATAAGAAAATTGCACTTTTAAAAGGTAATTTATTAGTACTATGTAATCTCGCTTTTTCATGAGAACAAAATGCCAGGTAAAATATGTCGGTAAGTTATTTTTTTAATTTTTTATACATAAAATGCAATTATAGTTTTTTGAAATATGGTTGGGTGTGTGAGCAGTAACTAGGCTATAGCCTATAATAGAAGTTATGTTTTTTCTTGCTTGAGAGTTATAGTTGAATAGTCAGAATATGATTTTAACTTGTAACCACATGTAGACACACACTTGAACTTAGTTTGCATGCGGTTACAAGTTACAAGTTATATTCATCTCTAAAAGAATAGAGTAACAGGAGGCCATCTATACTTAATTTTAAAGAAAGTAAACCCGTTATATTGTTAAGAAAAAATGTTGTATTTAATAAACAAATATATTTCGCTCTTTTTTTTCTTTTTATTATCAAACACCATATATTCCAATGGTTACCTAATAGGCTAATAATTGTTCATCCTTTTTCTTTTTTTCCAATCTTTATTATAGATAGTCTCCGAGTAGGCTCGCTCCTCTAACTGTCGTAATCAGAATCATTTTCAAGGTGTGAAATTCAATAAGAAGAACATTGAGGGGCAAAACAGAAGTTCCATAAACACCCGATATATTACTGCGGACAATTAACCATCTAATACTAGTCAAACTTTTGTGTCGGTAACTTAATCTGATCATCGCCTGTTCATCACCAGGTCCAGGCTGTCTGCTCTAATTGTCCCTAATCTAATTAATCTTGTCATTTGTCAAATATCCAGTTCAGCTTATCTTAAATGCTTAATAGCACATCAACCTATCGTTCGATGTATATATTTTGGAATGTTTACCCTGGATTTCCAATGCTTTAAATTTAAATTTTTTTTACCATTAACTAAGAAAACTTTTTTTGTGAACGCAACTTTTTAAATCACCAATTGGTAGTTGAAGAAAAGTTAGTTTTTTTTTAAAAAAAAAGCTACTTGTTATTTTTTTATTCCGAAAATATCCCTAACTTAAATTAAATAAAGTAAAACCAATCGTTAGTTACTTTTCTCAATAGACGACTTATATTTTATATTTGTTGGAACCTTTGTTATATATTTTGTGTACTTGTTTGCAACTTGCATAGGTTACTATTTTTTTTTTCCGTATTAAGTTAGAATGCTCAACGAATATTTATTTTCAACTTCTGATAATTTTCAATGATGTTATTAAAGTGGCGGTGAAAAGTACATTGAATATATATTAAAATAATTAGACAAAAATGTGATGTACTATTATTTAGAAAAATAAGAGTAATGTCTTTTATGTCGTTTATAAAATACCAAATTTTTATCACTAATTCTTAAACACCTACATTAAAATCAAATTTTTTCATATAGTTAATCACCTATTCATTCACATATTCAAATTCTAGCTAGTTAATCATTCTTAACTTTCCAACTACTAAATTTTTCATCTAATTTTGCTAAACATGGCCTTACTTCGTAAATCGGTTAATACGCAAAACTATTCATGAGATGTTTGGCATAAAATTTTAACAGGTATTTTAATATATCTTTAACAGATGAATATGAACTCAATTTTATGTGAGTGTAATAGTGACTTAACAGAGTTTTTAGTTACAATATATGATATATATGAATACTGGTGTATAGCGACTTAAAATAGTTCTTAGTTACTCGACAAACAAGCCATCTATAATCTGCGTATTGATTACTCCATATCATTATATATCTGGATAACAAGTCCATGCATAACAATGCTAGACATACAATGTACATTGTTGATTGTCGTTGTAGAAATTTGCACTTGTAGTAAATTTATGTATGTTAAAAGTAACAAGATACTCATAGTATTTGGCTTAAAACTCGACTTGAGTTTTATCGATTGTTTTTTGTTTGTTTCTCAATTATACATTGTACTACTCAATTTTAGTTAATATTCATCAACTTTAAAATTTAAAATTTATTTTTAAACAAAAATATCCTAATAAACCATATAAACATCGCAATTCAATACGAAATACGGCAATCACCCTTACTGTATTGACCATTTAACATTTAGGACAAAGTCGTCGAAATGTAGCATGCCAGCTTCTAACCGTCGGTGGTAGACTTTTGGATCCGGTAAATTGCAAAATTACATTTTCCTTCGACCAATAGTGTAACAAATTCCAGATTTGTATTGGACAATTATGATGCTTAACACTTTGCACCCATCCAATTTATGAATGTACTTAACGGGATTAAGTTTAATTACATACCAAATTACAAGTCAAACTTATGAAATTCAATGAGACTAGAAGTAACGCAAAGACCCAATATTACACCAATTTATCTATGAAGAGATGTACTTACTACCTAAACGAAATAAATCAACCGGATCTACTATTTAATGAAAAAATTAGACAGTGAGAATGTGATTATTGATGTCACATATCACTACTTAGTCTCTGTTATTTTCATCGAAAAACTCATTAAGTTCAAATCAGTTCAATTCAGTTCTACTTAGTTATATTTTATACAACAATTTTGTTCAGTTCTATTCTGTTCAGACGAGGAGAACAGAGCCTTATAAGTTTATAATGGGATTGTGGGACACACGACTATAGTAAGAGTATGAGATCAGCTATAAAAATTACATGAGTGTCTTGATGTTGCTATTAAGAAGATAAGAGATAAAATGGGATTGCATTTGCAAATTGCAAGTACTAGTCTTAACAAATTTGCAAATCCCACGAGGAATGTGAAGGCAAAAGACAAAGTGAATGGGACCAAATAACATCACGATTCACCACGTCCATGGATTCTTTTATAGTTGTATTCGATCTATATCTTTTGAAACTTCTCTCTATTTTTTATTTTCTTAAACATAAACTCTTATCAGAGACGGTATTTAGATAATTTATTTATAGACGAACCTATATTATCAATAAAATTATCGATGTTATTAATCAAAACACATATATTCTCAACATTGGTGTTTTTTCATATTATAAAAAGACTTATTTCGTTAACAACATAAACGTTTTAATTAATAACATGGATGATTTTATTGATAACATAAGATGTCTTTAGATAAGTTATATAGAGACCGTCATAAGAGACTTTGTGTTTCTTAAATCTATGTTAGTGAATAAATATTAAATATATATCAAGGTCAAAAGTGTAATTTCCTAATTCCATATATTTATAAATGAACTTCGGTGTGTGACATGTTTCTGGAATACAAAATCAACATGTACATATAGAATGTTATATATATATAATCGTGCATTAATATACATAATTTAGTGAAATACTAAATAGTAATTCTACTGAGAGAGGTATCTATATAATTTATACATAGACGTGTGTAAGTTATCAATAAAATCTTCAATGTCATCATTAATTAAAGAGGAAGTCTTCTGAGAGACGGTCTTATAGAGAGACTAAAAGAGACGGACAAACATTACAGTTATAAACAAAAACATTAAAGGTTTTACTAAAAACATCGGTGATATAAATATACATAAAAAGTTATATGAAATGTACACTCATAAAACATCAGTGATATTATCTAAAACATTATGCATATACTTAAGAACATCAATCCGTCTATCAGGTTTCTCACTAAAACACGTATCTCCTGAGACTTTGTGTTAATTAAAATGTCTATGTTTTATATATTAATATTTTTTCAAATTACGAAGGAATTTATTCCATTAATAATATAAATAATTTTGTTGGCAATATAGTATTGTATCTAACTAATTTATCTATATATTGTATACCATGAAACTATGTGAATACTAAATTACATATGGTATGGGTCTATAGATATAGAGTATAGGATAAAAAGTCTAATACAACCAAATAGGCGCCCATTTTGCAGTTCCTAGCGGACTGTTTGGTAATTTACTGAATTTTAATTGAGGTATAATTAATGAATAGTGATTAAATTTTAATTGAGTTGTGAAAATTTGTATTTGGTATAAAATTAGAACTTTTTGTAAGTTTTTATAGAGTAAAAATTTTAATTGATGTATCTCTCAATTAACCTTGCAAAATATATACGTCCATTAAAATTGTATGTAAAACACAAAAATTTTCCCATCTCAATTAAATGTCCGTTTAATTCTAATCCAAACAGCCCGTAGATCTACAAGTCCACATCAAACCCCAGTCCGTATCTACACGTGTCTCCTACAAATGCTACAATCATCGTTGCCGTTTACATCAAAATTATCCTATGTTTGATCTGATCGTTTGGTATGATCGGCACGCCGAAACTAACCATTTCCACATCTCAAGTGGAGAGTTTGGTCGATGCTTTGACCCTGGTACACGTACTACTCATTGAGCCTAAACGAATACTGTACATGGTCAGTTTCTAGTAGGTGCATGCATTGGCCTGAATGTCTATCTTCTGCAGTGTAGTTGTAATATATAACTAAGTACGAATCTTATAAAATTACAATATTGATATATGGAAATAAGTCCGATCAAAGCGTTGGCTGATTTAGAGAACCTTGATCGTTATATGAACTATATATCTGCAGACCGACACAACATACAAGGACCGGCCTCCCTAAAAAGGGTACTCAAACAAACCAAACCCACTACGGGAGAATGAAGGCGGACCCGCCTAACCCTACGTCAACGGGTCCGACCTAATGGCTCCATATGGTGGAAGAAGGAAGACCAAAGGGAAGCTCATATTATCAAAACAAAGTGATGGACCGATTCGGTAGAATCTTAAGGAGGATACTAGCTCGAATTCTGGAAAGGAGGACACACCACTAAAATAGACGGACTGACATATGTGGGACATAGGACGTATGTAAATTTTTGATAATTTACGAGTCGCTCTCCCAACCCCAAAGTTATCTCGTATAGCATAATTTAGCACTCCGAACTTTAAATTCCGGATTCGTCCCGTGGAGTACTATTTTAGATTTTTAAAAAAAAAATCCAATTTGGTACAGTTTGCAGTGATTTGACCTAACTATAGGTTGTGGGAAGGAGATGGGTATTGGTATTGAGCTTTGACAAAGTTTGGGATGGGTCGTCGAATGAGTTAAATAGTTAAATTACACCTTGTATTGTTTGTCTATAAGAGCATCTATAATGCTATTGATGCACTTTCCACTTATTAATTATAACGCTAAGTTAAAAGAGATTTGAGAACGCTAAAAACTCAAAAGCTAAACGTGTCACATGTCGAATAATCATAATGATTGACAATCTAAAAGGTTATACTTACGCTTGCAAGTGACTATCAGATACACATAAAAATGTATGTATTGATTTTCAGACCAACAAATCACCAGCTATTAATGAGTAACCGGAGAATGTATTTACATTAAGTGATCATCCAAGATCTATACTAGCTAGTTTATGAAACTAGCCAATTAATTGGCCATCGTATAGTGCACTATGCAATAAAAATAGCGCATGCGCTGCGTGAGTGTAGAGGACCATAGGAGAAGAAAATGATAGTCCATAAGATACGACTCGACTTGTTTAATTCTAGTATTAGTGAACATTCGATTTAGAGTTAGGTTTAGGACCACCTATTTTCGAACTCTAATCACCAATTGATGATCCCAAGCCAAATGTCCATGTCTAGCTCCATATGCAGCTATAAATTTTATTGACTTATGGGATCATCCATGATGTAATTCTATTGTACTTGAGAGTTAGAAACAATGGAGGATTTAAATTCGTCCATTGATACATCTACTAGTGTTTGAAAATTGTAGTTAAATAATACTCCCTCCGTCCCGGAGAACTTCATACATTAGGGTTAGCGCGCAGTTTTATGCGAAAAGTTAAAGTAATGATAGAATATAGAAAATGTGGAAAAAAAGTGTACTTTTAGTGACAAAATGTGTAATTTGAGTATAAAGTTGAGATTGTTTATTATTTATTGGGTGTGGGGTAGCTTCCCTTTTTGGTAATGTATGAAGTTCTGTGGGACGGCTAAAAATGGCAAATGTATGAAGTTCTGCGGGACGGAGGGAGTAGAGGTTTAAATCCATCATCCGGATCCCCAAACACGTGTCAATAATGTGTTATTAATAACATTTAATGTGAAGTGCAAACGTAATTCATGTACGTAGTGTGTTTGACTGATACATCAATGAATGAAATTACTTAACCGCATAGGTGTAGATTTTACAAGACTAAAATTCATAAGATCCTACCTAATGAGTTTCAAAATTGTGCGGATGTAGGTCCGACAAGCCTAAGAGGTTTGCCGCGACGAGATCATTTTTACATTCCGTGCGAAGGAAAGGCGTGAAGTGTATAAACATAAAACATTTAATCGAACACGTAGAGTAAGGCGGATCCAACGAAACCGACAAAACAGGAACTGAAACATGGTCACTAGTACTATACTATGATTGATCATCGGAATTCGTAGATGCCTGAAAATGATGTGTCTTGCTCTTTAATTATTTTATGGAATATGATAATATACTCCATCATTCACGATTCAACTTATCACATTTCATTTTCAGACGTTTTGATCTTAATTTTTCATTATTCAATTTGAAAATATATTACCTGCTTTATTCATTCTATGTTATATTGCATATAATATTCTCTTAAAACTTGTGTCTGGTCTCATGGAAAGAAAGTTGAATTCGGAATAGATGGAGTATAAAACGACTAGTATAATAATAAATAAATAATTTTATTTTATCTGTTGAGTAGAAGCAACTCGATCAAGTGCAGGCAGGCTTGCACTCCCACATGTCACAACATGCAAAATATGGAAACCTACCTATATTACTTCACACCATGTGCTACCAACCTATCTATCAATTTGCACATAAAGTCTTCCAATTAGAAATGTTCAAGATCTACATTTTTTTTATATTCATAAATCATCTATGACTTCAATGTGAATGTCTCATTTGATTTGATCTTTTAAAGAGATCAATATCATCATGGTTACATATTTCCATTTAGATCAGACTGAATATATTAGTATCTACACATGAGTATTTCTTGAATAGGTAGTATCTATGCTTTATGATCACGAGTATTTCGTACTATGTATAGTTTACCTGTACGTATACGATGGACACTTGAATAATAAGGAGATGGGTTCCTAATGTCTTGAAAGAAAAAAAAATCGCAACTTAGTATTACATTATGCTTCATTCGATTCATTCATTCCATTCGATTCGATTCGATTCTGCTTATATTTTATCTACAATTGATTCGATTGATTCGATTCGAGAAAATTGCGTTTGAAGAACTCCCAATTTTACTCGACTTATCTCATGCCGAACTCAGGGAAATAGCATTTCAATATTTCATCCATGCTAATCCATATCGAGAATGACCCAGGCCGGTAGTGGTTGCACCCTAGACCACAATCTCGATCTCGAATAAACAAACGACTAGTGTTACGAATGAAGTCTTTTTCTTTGCTGGACTGGACTTTGATAATGGGTGGAGCTTAAACAAGCCCAACAACAATCTTGGGCTCTAACACTTTCAGGCAGTCCAAATGCAAATCACTAATCACAGACCGAAGAAGTGAACTAAGGAGCTTTTAAAATTTCTAAATCGCGAACTAGAATTTATTGGTACGCGTACTGGTGCAATAAAATTTCACCAATTTGTGCATTGAGTTGCAAAACCTACCTATCTAGAAAGATTATGAGTTCAATTATTGTTGAAATATTTTTTAAACTTTTAAATGTTGTTACTTATCTACCAACTACTGAACTATTGATTTTTTTTTTTATTTTCCAAAAAATGTCTTTGAGTTTGAGTGCCTCGCCGCATTGGTCATCAAAATTGTACAAGTATTTACAATCCTCACATGTAAGTAGAAAAGCATGCAACCGAAAGGGCACCTTAGCAACAAGTACCATTTCTAATACATCTCCACAATCATCTTCTCCTACTAATTATAAAGGCATAACGGAGCAATAATTCCTTCTCCAAAAGGGTAAACCTAGAAAATACAACACCAGAGTCCAGAGCCGATAGATCTCTCATCACAGATCCCATGTTTAGCGATTGCACTAAGGAGTAATTCAAACAGTGAGAAATGGAAGGAAATATTTTGTACTTGCACCAGGTGTAAACTAGAGTTGTAGAACCCTGCATTTTCGTTTAATTATGATCAAGTTGTCGTTCTAATCTTTTATTTGATTTGTTAAGTAATTAAACAAATTTCTTTAACCTTGATCTTCTAAATTATTGTCATGTTAATTAGTATGTTTGTCAAAAGGAGTTTCACTATATTTAGGGTTTAGTGCTTAGACGTGGGTTATTTCTTGTTTATAGTATCCTAAGATCCTCAATTGTTCCAGAGAATTTTCAGGCCTCTTCTACTTATCTTTTCCCTTTTGATATCGATATTTATGCTTCCAAGTATCTAGAAACCCAAAGTAATCAATCTGCTATCTCCTTCAAATTACTTTATTCTGTTTTCCCTAACCTAGCCCAGAGAGAAACACCTCTTATCATAATCATTAAGCCATCAGACCATCAGCCATCGTCACTCATCATCAGAACTTGTATATTAAACCTACGTACCAAACTCCGTATCGCACTCGAAACCTTATCATACGGCCTCCAATCTCAAATCCGTTCTCTGATTCGGGTTCCTCTTTCGACGAGATGCATTACGATATAATGCACGAGTCAGATCGTCATCTGTACAACCCTTACAACGTGCCGTTACTTCTCGGTCAATTCATTGAATTTCAATCTTACTGCGTAAGTTTAACGGTCCATATCTCTCTTGTTATTCGTTCGATTTGATTATAATTTATATCAACACGATACTCTCTTACTGTAGTTGATTTTAGGGTTTGAAATTTCGAAAATTCATCGAGTTTTGATCCCCGAAATCCACCCCGAACAGGGGCTGTCCGAGCAGAAAAACTGAACGTTTGTGTAAGTTCATCACCTCATATCTTCTTCATTAGCAGCTGGAATTTCTCATATATTATATCCACGAGTTCCCTTTCTGTGTAGATCATTTAAGGCATTTGAGGTTATGAAAATAGTTGAGTTTAGATATCAAAATCTGTCCTGGATCAGGTGCTGGTCGAGCGCACAGGAAACTATATGCGCAGGATCAACTCACCTTTCGATAAGGCATCTAATCTTCGTTTTTCTCTCCAGTAGTTTAGGGTTTACGGGGAAATCTTGAGCATAGTTGTAGGCTGTCTGTTTTGTGCTTTACATCTCGAAATTTACTTGCATCCTAATGTGTTTCTTGCTGCAAAGTGTGGCTGCTTGTACTTCGCATGAATCATACTCTTTCTTATGTTCTGGTTCTGCTTATTTTATCTGCACTTGTGTCCCTAATAATAACGTGTTTCCAAGTGGTCAGACTCTTGTGCTTAAGAGTCTGTTTGTATTACAGCTCTACCCACTTTATTGTATATCAGTTTGTTTGTATCTTTCAGTAACAAAAATGCTAAATTTAAAGATTGTTTATCGAATAGTTTGTCCTTTTAACTTATTGGTTAATCACTTGGATTATTTCCTTGCAATCTAAGTGTACTTGCTCGTGTTTTCTCTAAATTGTGATTGGTTTACTTGGTTTTGTTCGGTTTAAACTTGTGACAATTTTCTGATTAATATTACTATGAGATACTTTTATATTAATGTCTCGTTCAATTGAGCTAATCCATCTTGTATGCTAATTATGAATTTATACATGTAGATGTGTTTCTGATAGTTAGTAGTCTGTAAGAAGCCTAGTTATTGAACTCAAGTTGTTGGTTTATTTTGTATCTGTAAAGTTTATTAGTTGTTTCATATTTCAGGCTTATAATCTGTTTGTAAGCTAAAGATGTGTTGCGCTGTTTACCACATTATCTACCTTGTAACTTTGTTGAACATGTCTTCAATTATTTAGCCAGTTAAGTGTTGCTATTTTACTAGCCAATTAAGTGTTGTCGTGATTTTTATGATATCATTTACTTTACTGCTTAATGACCTACTAAGTTATTAAGTTCCAACATGTTTGAATCTTGTAGTGGCTAGTAGTTTGCTTATGTGTTTATCTCTTTTATTTATATGTTTACATGTTCGCTTAATTAAGTGCTCTTATGTATTACGTGGTTCGATTTTCTAGTCTAAAGAGTTGTGGGGTAAAGGGTAGTGTCAAATTGTTCTTGCTTCAATTGTTAAGTTGTTCACCTTTTATCAGGATTGCGGGATTTGAGTTATATTCTTTAAGTTTGAAGATGTGGTTTGAGGTGAGTGTTCTACCAAAAAAGTATATGTATAGTTTGCGTAACTACAAGAAGCTATTTTAATATTATATATATAATATTGCATCTGAAACATTATGAAAGCTCATGAAATCAAAATTCTGAAAACTGCATCAAATCATTTTCTCATGCTTCCGCTATGTATTTATTATGAATTGATTGATTGATTTGCTTAAACGACCGATATGTGCGCAAATGTGGTGGAGGTTTCCGAGTGGGTAGACTTGGGCAGTTGTGTCTGCCGAGTTATTCATGAAGTTTCTTCACTTACTTTCCCTTGACGCGAGGCAGAAGTCGCCAAGGTCTTGGGAGTAGTAGTGTTTCACCCCTGTACCATGGCAGGGTCTTCGTCTTCGTCTGACAGTGTGGCACCATGCCTGGAGTGATAAGGGCTTGGATTGGGGTTATAAGGAGACGACATCAACAATAGTTTATTCGCTTCATTACGTTTTTCTTAGATTATTTTATATATTATGATTCGTTTGATTAAAAATCCTACTTCGTTATTACTTAATTCGTTGTTCACTTAGCACAAGAAACTCACTGAGTTTTCTCACAATTGTTTTATTGCCTTCTTGTAGATTTTGACGCCTTGGAGTCTTAGACGTTCAGCGACTAGAGTGACAGTTGGGATTTAAACTGGGATTTTGTTGCTTTTAGATTGGAAGAACTTGTCTTGTTCCCGACGTTTTGAAAATAATGTCTCTTGCAAGTCAACTGTTATAATTTTAGCTTCTTAAAGCTTTTAGATTGTCTTTTCGTTATTGTTTTAAAATATATTGAACCCTGTGCGGAGGGCCTCCTTGCAAGAGTTCAGATTCGACCCTGCTTGGCGTGCTTGACTTAAAATGTGTTGATGGAGTTCAGTGCATTAAGCTCATTAACTTGTACATTTTCCCTGTTCCACAAGTAATCCCAAGACTTTCATCTTTCAATGCGGGGAGGTCCAGTGCCTTACAAGGCATAAAATTCCTTCCCTGTAGTTTTTTTTTTTTTTTTTGCACATAGCACCTTGGTAACTTTAGTTCCAAAAGTATCAGGTGCGTCGACTGTTAAGGATACAGACCTAATTCCTGTTGCACCACCATTTTTAAGATTATCTCTAAGGTGCTAACAGCTAGATTGAGTAAGATTTTGGGAGAGCTGATCCATAATAGTCAAGCTGCATTTGTACCGGGCTAAAACATTCATGACCATATCCTATTAGCCTATGAACTACTGAAGGGGTATTCCAGAAAGCATGGTGCTCCCATATGTATGTTGCAATCGGATGATCAGAAGGCATATGATACTGCATATTGTAATGCTCTTAGGATGGTGTTGACTGAACTGAGCTTTCCCTGTCGATTTGTGGATTGGATGATGAAGTGATTCTGCAACTGAACCATTTCCGTTTATAGGCTCCGAATTTGTTAGTACATTTTTACAAAATCACACACCGAAAATATAAAATGAGATGAAGAAAGTTTATGAAATCTATTACCTGAAGTAAATCTATGAAACCACTGTTGAGAGAAGTCATGAAACCATTGAAGACGATGGAAGTTCTATGGAGTAAACAAAATCCTGGAGGCAGTTTTATTATCGTTGATGTTTTTATGGAGTTAGTAGTTTCATATTTTTAGAGGTATAAAGAGGAAAATAAAATTGACCACGTGAATTGTTCCTTTTAACCTTAAAAGTAATAAAAAGTTCAACTTATTTATCAAACTTGTCTCGAATTACGACGGTGTAATGCATATTGAATCACGTAGATTTGTATATAAATTGCGGTCGTTGCAGCTTAATAGAAAACTGTTGATGATTTTATTGTGTAATATGTCTCAGTTAAGGTTGTCAAGAACTACCAACGAACCACATCTCAAACGGAGTACAAGCCAAGGCTCCCATGGTATCAGTAGAAGCGCAACAAGTAGGATAAACCAGACGAACATAATAAAGGGAACATCATTGGATCTTCCCCATAAACTTGTCGACAACGGATGCGTGGTAAAAAGCTTAGCAGGAAGATGATCGATTTTCATGTATTGTCACTACAGTGGGGTCATGTTCTGCCTTCCTATAGAGGTGCAGATTGATTGCATCCTTGAGGAGGTATGTTCTGGTTGCGTCAAGAAGTTTAGGATCACAAGAGATATCATCGCATAAAATTGGTAATGAGTTTGTTCCTTCCCATTTTCAAAATTTCTCCTGAACTGTAGATGTTGACGTTAAGAAATAGTATGATGATTGAAACTAATCTGAAATAATTAAAGGACCGGGACTTTGTACTTTTAACACTATTGAGAACAATGTTAAGCAAACATTTAAAGATACGCAGACTCTGACCAAATAAAAGATCACTGTTATGTATGTTGCCTTAACAGTAATAATACTAAAACACAGTAAATAATCAGAACACAACCAAAAGTAAAGCTAGAGACCAGGTTTTATGAAACTAGGTTTAAGTTTCTACAAGTTAGAAACTTAAACTGTAAAAGCTAAACAGTGGTGTATCCAAAACAACTGCCCAAGTTATACTCACCTAGCTTAACACTAAGGTAATAAGGTTACACACTCGACATAAAGAATATAACTTAAAGTTTAGCTAAAGCACAAGACAGAGAGTAAAATATGTATGTAGTCGACTAGCTCTAATCTTGCGTGTTTGAAACAATGAACCATATATTGTATTTATTGAATCTTTAACGTGCATAAGATATGCTTCATAGATATTGTTGCCTTGCATAAGATCTTCCCTTGTATTCTCAGAGTTTCTTCTTTCAGCAAATTGCTTTCCTTCTTTAGATCTTCTAAATCTTTCCTTCCTAAATCTTCTCATCTTAATTATTCCTTCCTTCTTCGATTCATTCCAAGCCTATTTCTATAACACAATCAAACAACTAAAATTGTGGAACAAGGTTAAGTTAGTGAATAAAAGAAAAATCCTAATTTATAGTAAATAAAGTACAACACACAAAACAGTCACTGTTGAGCAAACATTGATAGTAAACTACCATCATTGTTATAACAACAGTTACTGTATCTTGCACTTTTAGAATCGTTGCTAAGGCTTATACAGATCATGAATTCATGATGAATAAATGGAAAAGTGGTTAGAATATTGCGGAAGGTTACAAATATCAAGTTACGAAGAATCATCTTGCATGTTAGCATAATAATACTTGTAGAGATGGTAGAATCTTTCATGAATGTTGCTTCAATTTTGGTGAAGTTTCCGACTACATTAATGTATGTGCCATTGACAAAGTCTTGAAACATCTTAAGACGTCGCCAAGTGCAAATTGAATTAGAAAAACACTTGCTTTATACTAAGAGCAACATTTGCTTGAGTTTGTTGTCAGGCAAGTTACATAAGAAGATAAAGTAGTAGCAGTAAGAGTGAAGCGAGGATGGTGGAAAGGAAGAGAGATCAAATTGGAGGTAAAAGGGAATAAGATGATACACGTAGTAGCCGAGGATATCATATTTGTAGTCGAGGAGAAACATCATTTTGCGTTTAGGAGACGAGGGGATGATTTAGAGATGATATTGGAGATTACACTCTTGGAAGCTCTAACCGGTGGCACTATCTCCATTCCTTTGTTAGGTGGGCACGAAACGAGCTTGGAAATCGATGATGTAATATATCCTGGTTATGGGAAGATCTTGACAGGATAAGGCATGCCAAAGCAGTATGAGACATGAACAAGAGACTTGAGAATCATATTTCTGGTCGAATTTCCTGAATCATTGACGCCAGAGCAACTATCTAGTCTTGTAAATATTTTGCAAAATACCATTTATGATTCAGATTAGTATTTCTGTCATATCATTAGGGACTTGGGTTCAAGAAATATATAGTGATTTTATTGGTTCATATCCACTTTCGTTAATTACTTAGTTAATTGGATGTGTCTAAAAAACTGAAAACTCAAAGTTAATGATGTTCTTTTATGGAGATGATATTATAAAAAAAATTGTCTTTACTTACACCATCAAACAATCAAAAAAGGGCAAAAGTCTCGTTCTTACAAACAAAACCTGAGTGATACATTGAACGAGGAGGAAGAATCTAAAGTATTACTATGATTCCAGAAAGAACTTACTTTCTTCGCAAAAGATCTGCAATTGCATTTGATTCCTTGTAGACAAAAGAAATCCTCACCAAAACCAACCTCCTTTATTGAAAGGAATGAAAGTTATAGAATACCAAATGTTAATAAAAAATATTAAATTGTTGCAACATAACTTCTAGCCTCTAGGTGATTAAAATCGATTTCAACGTGTTATTCTAATTTATTCGTTCTATATTACAGAATTAAAAGTTATAGAAAGGAATAACAAGTACCGAAACATCTCAATTTTTAATAATCCGAAACAAATCAACATTGGATCGGTTTTTGGAGCCATTCTCGTAGGCCCAATTCAATTAAAAAACCCCCTAAAATGACCCAACGGCTAAAAAATTCAAATTTCAAACCCTCCCACAAAACCAGAGAAATCAAAATCCTCCACAGAACAAAAGAGAGAGAGAAGAAATGGCGAGCAGCAGCATCATGTTAGACGAGGCAGCGGTCGGATCGACGAGGGCTACGTTCGGGTTAGATCCAGAAATGGAGTTTCTGGCGTCGAAGCAGGAGACAGGTAACGAGTGGGAACTGTTCAAGGAGAATGTCCGCCCACTCAAACGTGGCCGAAATGTTCGTCTCCTTAACCAGGCTCTCAAATCCAGCACCGATTCTCAACTCAAGAAGTCTCTGCTGCTTAATCGAAGGTCTGTAAGCGTTGAGCAGTTGTTTGAATTGATTGATTGAATTGATTTGAAGTCCAATTTGTGCTTTCTTTATCTTACTCGTTTGAATCTTTGATTGGGGGAATTAGGAGGTTGATTGAAGCAATTGACGAGTATGAAGGTGATGACCCGCTCCAGCCGTGGATCGAGTGAGTTTACTTGCTCTCCAATTTTGATTTCATTTGTTGAACCAATTTACTGGAATGACTAGGTTTTTGCTCAACCTGACATATTAGTGCCCTAATTGGGAGCATAGCGTAGATTTTAATGGTGAAGGGTTTTAAGCTGTTTAATTGTTTTAATGAATTGTGGCCCTTGCTAGGTGATAAGAAGAATGTAAGACCAAAAAAAAAAAGTTGTTTTATTTCTCTTGTTCATCTTTGGCATTTGGCTTTTGTTACGGGAATGTACCGATGAAAAGTAGCATTGAAGTACTTGACTGTATAGGATAAGAGTATATATAAGCTCGAGATCAGGCAAGGGATATGATTGATAGCAGCTATGATATGTTTGTTGCACTAAATTGCTGTCTCCTAAGTTTTTGTGATCTTTAGTTGTGCTGTGCTTATTGGTTCATTAAAGTATTTAGCAACTACTGGCTCAGGACAAGCTATGAACTAGTTACTTCCTTAGTAGTTATATACATATAAATCATGAGGAAAAAAATCGAATAGTAGGTGATCTAGAATGCATTGAAGTCGAGTAGACCCTATTTAACACTTCCTAGTACATCTTAATCTTAGTTAATCAGGAAAAGAAATGCTTCAGCTTTCCTTTTCTTTTCATTTCTTGAGTAATGCTTGATGGAAGCTAGGATGCAACAGATGGTTGTATTGACCTTCTAAATTCAACTGGGGATTTTCACATAAATTAGAACAATGTTTTCTTAGTACAAGTGTGGCAGAAAACGTTTGATTTGAGGAAAATTGAAATGCAATGCATATTACAGAAGTACTCAATAATGATATATGCAATTTGACATGTGCTATGCAAGTTTGGTGAAATTTGACTTGTCATACTCGTTATATATCTTGCTTTTTATTCCTTAATAATTTTTCGTTCTGAAGGTGCATTAAATGGGTCCAGGAAGCTTTCCCTCCAGGCGGTGACTGCTCAGGATTAATTGTGATTTATGAGCAATGTGTCCGCAAGTTTTGGGATGAAGAGCGTTACAAGGATGATCTTAGATACTTGAAAGTTTGGCTGGAATATGTAAGTGTCTTCATCATTTCTTTCATTTTCACAGCAAGCATGAAGCTCCAAATCTTACATTTTAGTTTAGTATTATCTTTTTTTCTTCATATTTCTTTATATGTTGGATGCTGATTTACACATCATATGAAATTCTAACCAGGCTGAAAACTGTGAGGATGCTGAAGTAGTATTTAAATTTCTGGAGGCAAATGAAATTGGATTGACACATGCATCATTCTACATAGCATATGGGCTGCATATGGAGCATAAACACAAAACCAAAACTGCGAACGAAATATTCAATCGTGGGATATCTATGTAAGCTTTCTCTTACCAGTCTTTTTTTTTAGTTTGTTGTTTTCCTATGCCATTAGTCATTTATTACCATTTAACTGTTCTGCAGACGGATGCATTTTGCTCTCTTTTCTCAAAAAATCATATTTACACTGTAAGGTTTCACACGTGTGTAGAATGTAGATTATGCAACTCCTGAAATGAAAATAAATCTGGGCTAAACTTGTGTGTATAATAACTCCTTGTTGTGTAAAGTTGGATTTATATATCTTATTGTTAGGCTCTACATGAATACAATTTCAGTAGTTTTAATCTTTGCAACTTAAACTAGCTTCCTAGGATTCTGTTTGGCCACTTTAGCTGCTGGCTTTAGGCAACTTGTGGGTGAGGTTTCTTTTTATTAATGGCTAAAGCTAAAGGATAGTCTACCAGAAATTTTCTCTATAATCTTCGTTCATCAAAGTTATCTAAACGGTTAATAACTGACTGCTGTTCAATTCTCCGGGGCAGGAATGCTCAGCCAATTGATAAACTGCAGTCCACCTACCGGAAGTTTCTGATGCGTTCAATGCGACAACCGAAAGCTTCAGAGGTATGCAAAGCTCTCCTAGTTGTGTTTTTTCATCCACTGTTGTTTTGTTGATATATGCTATTAATAAGTCGGTTGCAAATTTTACAGGACGATGATGTTGTGAACCAGTTACCAGCTCGAAGCTTTGGAACTCAATTAGGTAAAGAATCTTGTAACTTCACCCTTAGCCTTACCGATTTGATGATATTCTTTCTGTGACTAATATTCAGCTACGATAAGCAGGAAATCAGAGTTCAGAGAGTTCTGATATATTCAGGAAAAAGTTGAAGCCCGCAGACAACAGGTCAGTGTTGCCCATGTAAAGTAACTTCAATCCTAATTCCCAAGTATCTGTTCAAACAACTCTATGTACATATGGTGCTCTTACTCAGAAGTCAGAACATACTTCAACATATCTGTTAGCTGCTAACTCATCTGTTGCGAAAAAAATCAAATCTGTATATTGAAGTTGGGATTGTGTTTGTACTGTATATCTTGCTTATTATTTCAGTTCTGTTCTTTCAGGGCTCAAGGAAGAACTCCCTTGTCTATCTACAACGAGAATGTCAGTGGATCAGTGCAGGATCATCATTCAGGGATTCATAAGACAGACGTGAAGCCATGGCATTCACTCGGTGCTCGGGCAGTAAGAAACAAAGAAAACAATCCTGTACCTTCCAAGTGGACATCTAACAAGGTATGTTTTGAACTCTAAAATTACTGAATCCCACATCATGTTTCTATGCTCATTGCTCAACTGCCTTGTGCAGATTCCACAGAGACCAGGTCCTAGAACTGTTCGGCCACCTCCTGGTCCAGGAATTGAGATCTTTGTAGACGAGGAATGCTCTGGGTAAGTTAGACTGCTATGTCCAATACCATGTGTTCAGCAGATTCCTGATTGCATCGTTGTTTCAAATACATCAAATAACATACTGTCTGATTCCTGATTGCACCGTTGTTTCAAATGCAAGTTTACTTAAGTTACAAATCTCCTTTTACAGACCAAACAAGGTGGTAGACAACGATGAGGAGAAATCTTCAGCACTACAGCTCAGACCTGGAGATGGCAAAGATATAAAAAAGTCAGCAGAACAATCTAATCCTTGCACTTTGAGTTATTTTCCCTTGCCTAGCTCCTCGTTGATAATGCGAGTTAATGACTATCATTCTTCTCTTTTCCAGGGAAACGGAGCTGTTGAGGGAAAATCCATTGCGTAATTTTCCTAAAAGCCGTCTGCCAAGATAACCAAGTTACACACATTCGTGTAACTTCTCGTGTAACAATTGTTACATTCAGTCTATATGTATGTTGTACTTGTAATCAGCTCTACAAGTGAAGAGTAGTAGTGCTAGTACTTCTCTTGCAGTATTGTAACAGGATTTGTACCGAAGTTTTTCATCGCTAGTTAATCTATAAGACTCTGCAGTTTGCAGTTTTCATTTCTGCAGTTATTTTTCAGAATTTATTATTGAAAGTAGTTTCTTAATTTCGCTAATATTGACTAATATTTACTTACGTGACAGTATGACACCATTACATTGCATCATAGGAAAAAGCTCAGGCATGTATTTACATTGACACCGAATCAGAGGAAAAAATCCCAGCTATGTACTGGCATTGAAGCCAAGTTTTATCACTGGCAGCGAATAAACTTGCAGGAACTTGAAGCAATCTGTTTCACAATATGCAAGACGCCACTGTAAAGTGCTTATTAAACTTCAACAAGCAAAGGAACTGAAATGTCTTCTCAAGATGCGATAAATTACAATACATTCATACACATGGTAGAAATGCAGAAGAACAAAATAAATCCCATAAATACAATCCAGGAGTTTACGAATAAATTTAGAGATCTAAAGAACAACACACATTATTTTCCAGAACCATGAATAAAAGGATGTAAATAATATAACTCGATCGATCTCCATAAGATAACAAATGGAGTGAAGTAATAAATAAACATTGTGGTTCTTGGAAATACCCACGATTAGCCTAACCTAATTTAAACTCACCAAGCTCTCTTCATATATGAGGCCGCGAGAAGTACGCGCGGCCCCAAAGACTTGAAATTCTTTCATTTCACCTGTGATCAAACTAACAGATGTCAACTGGTCATTGTATTTGCTATCAAATTCCCCTCACTTTCTTTTTCTTTGATCCAGGTATTTGGATCAGAAACATAGTATCATCCTTCCAAGGCAGGAAAGTGGATACAGATGGCTGGGAACTTATTACGAATAGTTTGTTCCATGACTCCTTGACTCCATATTCCTTCATCACCCATATGTCAATGGGTTCTGAATCTCTGCGGTGTAGTCTGTAGTACAAAACTCCAAGACAATTATTTAGGACAACTGGAAGAGAAGCACCGCAATGGAAACTGGCTAAAGAGTCGGGCAACTCCAGCTCCCCGAAAACCTCTGAGGAAGGAGACTATGGTTTGACGGTCAGATGAAAAGGTGCGTCCAGGCCAGTGCCAAGCTCCATTGAGAACGACTGCACGTGCTTGACTAGGTGGATCAAGCCACAGTGGAGGGTGATCAAATCGCCTCCAAGAGTTAGTTCTGGAGTTGTATAAATAGGCAACAAGAGAAGAAGGCAGCAAATAATGGTCCATTAGGTGACGTGACCTGTGAGAGATAATGACCTTGAATTCATCCCCTGCAGAAGAAGAAACACCAACTCGCAAGGATATCTACCATAACCAACAGGGCAATCAGCCCATGGCGTGGTTGGAAGAAGTTTGAATTGACGCAATGCTGGGTTGCAGAGAATAATGCGCCAAGCATTAAATATACAGATGATGCCGTTCACGGGGCCTTGAATAGTGAACTGCATGGTCTAATAGCCTACCAGACTTCTAAGACGGATACGGATGGGAAAGGGCTCGCGCACCTCTACCTCAGGGGAATCGAGATCATGGAACGAGAGGACGTCGTGGTCCGAATCTGGTGGCACGTAACGGCGCCTGAGGAGTAGCATGGTGCCAGATTTGGTCCTCTGCTGCTTTATGCGGTGGTTTGTGATAAAGGTACGACTCTTGAATAGAGCAGACCATGATTTGGACACAAGCCTAAATCGGACAATAGATTTGATGGGCAACCATTCCAAAATTTCAGTTACCAATTCATTCGGTAAATAAGATTCATCATTATTCCTCCTAATACTACTGCTACAGGAAGAAGAAGATGATGATTTCAAGCGTTTGCTGCTGGATCGAGGAAACTCACAACATCTGAACACAGAAGAAGACAACGAGTTAGGCTTTGTTATCTTTATCTGAAAACTCATTAATTTCAGTTTATTCAGATTCAGTTTTGATTAGTTGTTTTTTATATTTTCAGGTGAAACTCATAATTAATAATGCAATGTGAGTTTAGAGATGGATCAAGTAAAAGAACACCGTACCAGCTTCTCGATTGAGGAATTCATGCAAGGCTTGGTTCAAAAGCATTCTTCCTCCTCTCTTAAATAGACAACACGACAATTTCCTTTTCCCACATGACTTAGGCTTCCTACTTTTCTCGACTAATCTTCATTAATTTAAATTCAAATCGGAAATTTAGTTATTTTTATCATCAATTATCTATAAACGGACTGTATGAAAATAAGTTATTCATATTAATCAAAACATTTATATTGTTACTAATTAGTGTTATTTTTTTATATACACAAAGATAATTTCTTTTAACTTTCATAACAATATATGATCGTATCTAGATAAGTTGAAGATCGTATCTCTATTGAATTTGTGTTGTTTTTTGTTTATTCAACTCTGTATCACAAAATCTCTTAAGATCCGATATCTACATAATGTATTTAAAACAGACTTATGTTGTAAATCCATCTTAAAAAAATGGTATATATAATTACAAAGTCTCATGAGAGACGGTCTCTAAATAACTTATCTAGGGACGTACTATGTTATCAATAAAATCATCCGTATTATTAATCAAAACGCCTATGTTGTTAACAAAATAAGTCTTGTTATAATATGAAAAAATTACTGTTGAGAATATAGATGTTTTGGTTAAATATGGGTTCCTTCTCTCTCACGTTATTTCCAAGATCTAATACCGTTCGTTCCTTTTTTTAAGGAGGTAAAAACCACGGGCTCATGTAATAGCCTGCAAACCACGGAAGCCAAGTTACACCGCAACAAGCTCCCTGTGGGATTTGAGCACTTATGAAGAAAGATATTCTCCTTTTTAACTAATCGAGCACTTCACGTTCTACCATTCCATCTTATTTATACAAAAAGATTCACTCTCCAATATTTTGAAAACCCTCGAGTTTGTCACGCCTCTCTCAAAATCTCCAAAGAATCTGTTTCCTCTCGCATAATCACATAGGTAGATTGATTCATCTTTTAGCTAGCCATCAGCTCGTCTTTCGGTACGTTTCGAATATCTCCTTTTTTCTTGTAGGCTCGTAGCTTAGACCATAGAAGGGGGAAACTTGTTACTTTGCTCTCTGGATTAATGGATGGTTCTTTTGTTATAATCAAAGGTTACCACTTGGTTATTCCTCGCAATTTGAGTAATAATGTGATCGTGTTTCTTTAAATCGTGTTTATCGTACTTAGTTAGGTTTGATTTTAACTTCACTTAATAACGATTTTATGATTAAAATTATTATGAGATACTTTTGTGTTAATATATTTCAATTATATATCTCATGTGCTTAATTGCTTTCATGTGATTCGTGGCGAGTTTTTGTCTAGAGAGTCGTGGGGTTTAAGGGTAGTGGCAATCTGCCTCGTTTGTTAAGTATGGTTGTTGAATTCGAACACCTCTCCTTAAGTTTTCGAGGTTATTTGATGTGAGTGTTTTTAATCTGTTTACGAAAATCAAGGGAGTATATTTGTTTTATTGTATTGTACAATTGAAGTTTCCAACCTGTTCTATTTCAAAATTTGCATCAAAATGATTGACATCGTTTCCGCTTTTTATTGTTTAGTTGATTGATAGAGATTGGTTGTTTTGGCCATATTTGATTAGGGTACATCATTGCATTTATGGGCATTGGTGTGTGTTGATATGTTTGTTGGTTGCTCTTGCTTATTCCACTTGATGGGACGCAGAAATCGTCGAGGTATTGGATGGTCGTGGGATACCACCCCGTACCCTGTCGCATGTCGGGTATTGATTGATTGGGTGATAAGGGCTAGGAACGGGGTTACAAGGAGACCACACCAACGAATTATATTGTGTTCTGATTGCTTTGTTATATGATATGATTGTATATTTTGGTTTAACAATATGAATTTTCTATTTCTGTCTCACCTCTTTTATTTTCCTTCCTCGTAGATTTCGAAATTAGTTGGACCATCGAGCCGGGTAAACCTTCAACAACGCAACTCGAATGGGAGTGGAACTTATTTGGGCCTTTAAATTTTAGCGTGCAATATATGTCTAGTTACCGTTTCATTAAAAAATAATGCTTTCGCAAGTTTTTAATTATAATTTTTTTTTTTTGAGATAAACTTAACTTTCCATTAAACATAAGAAGACAAGCGTGTCAACATCATACAGAGTTTGACAATACGAAATTAAAAAGGCATAGCACCTACACCATCACTATCACAATCAACATCTTGAGCCAAAAGATAAGCTAACTCATTTCCATCTCTCTTAAAATGAGAGAATTCTATAGATGCAAACAGATCTAATTTTTCAGCTTTTGAAATACACTTTTCACCAAAACCTTGAGTTTTTTCCCAAACCCGCTGTCTAATCCACCCAAACACCTCTTTCTTAGATCTACCCATCTCCGTTGGTAAGCCTAAATATTTTTCATGCTTATCAACCACACATACAGGAAGACAATTCCGAACTAAATCCACTTTCTCAGGACAAACATTCTTGCTAAAGACCACCACAGATTTATCTAAATTGATTTCTTAACCATAAGCTAAAGAATATCGATGTAGAATATTCCTTATTTCACTTGCGGATTCAGTAGAAGCATCACAAAATATTAGGGTATCATCCGCAAATAAAAGGTGTGAGATCCTTGGTGTTCTAGGAGTAACAGAAACTCCACGAAGCACCTCCCTCCGTTTTGCGTCAGCAATAAGAGAACTGAAGGCCTCCGCAACAAACAAAAACAAATAAGGGGATAAAGGATCACCCTGTCTAATCCCTCGACTAGGCTGAATATGAGTAGAATTTTCACCACTGATTAAGATGGAGTAGGAAACAGTGCGCGCACAAAGCATGATTAAATCAATAAAAGCATGCTCAAAGCCTAATTTTTCTAACACACACTTTAGAAAATGCCATTCAACTCGGTCATAAGCTTTACTCGTATCTAGCTTTAAAGCCATAAAAACCTCTTTGCCTTTGGTTTTGCGTTTTAGAAAATGATTAACTTCGTAAGCAACTAAAACATTATCAGTAATCAAACGATTCGGCACGAAGGCAGATTGGGTCTTAGCTATGATAGAATGCATGTGAGGTTTTAGCCTATTTGTAATTGCTTTAGAAGAAATTTTAAAACTAACATTACTTAGGCTAATAGGACGGTATTGGATAATCATCTCGGGTGTTTGACATTTGGGAATGAGAATTATATGGGTGTAATTCATTTTAAAGTCAAAACTATGATTATTCAACAAGTTCAAGACATAATCAATGATATTACTACCAACTATATGCCAAAACTTTTGATAAAAAAGAGCAGGCATACCATCGGAACCAGGGGATTTGGTAGGGAACATATCAAAGAGAGCAGATTTTACCTCATCCGGAAAAACTGTTGATGTTGGACTACATTTTCAGACCTATTCGGAAAAACTGGAGTGTAAGATCCAAAATCCAATCCACTTTGAGGCAGAATATTATTATTATCAATAGTCATTAGATCCTTTCCATTCAGTATAACATCATATGTGTTATTTTCATTTTGACTATCTTGAACCATAACATCCTTATCCGCCTTGGAAGCAATAACTTTCGTAAAGTCATCTCCAAAACTACCCACATCTCTATCCATAACTGCTTTTCCTTTCTCCAAATTTTTAGCAACTTCCTTAACTCCCTCAGAAACTGTTTCGACTCCATCATAGTAGTTAGACGGTTGTTTTGTAGAATTTACACCCGAATCCTCAACTTCTTGTGAATCATACGGAAATCCCTGTACTGGAGTATCCATGTTTGATTGAAGCATAGAATTTTCCTTTGGATGAGCCCATGCATCTGTTGATCTCAATGGTTTGCGTATAACACTTCCAAACACAAACTTGGATTGTTGATTCGATGTACGTAACCAATGTCCATACGACAGCTTTTCCACAACAATATCCCCATGATCAGATGCAAACTCTAAGCCTTGAATACAATCTTTAACTAGATGCCCCAACATCCCACAATAGTAACATAAATTGGGGAGACGTTCGTAAGCCAATGTAAACCTTAATTCTTGCTCTTGTGGACCCATAATCTGCATTACACGTCGAAGTGGTTGTGTAATATTGATACAAACTATGAACCGTAATGTAGTACCTGAAGATCCTTGAGATTTTGCCATGTCAATATCAACAAATTTCCCAATCGAGTTTCCAAGAATTTCGGCCATACTCTGTGACGTAAAGCAAATGGAACACCAGAAGCATGTACATAGAAGTCACACTCGTTAAGATTTACATCCATAGGATCTTGTCCCATAACCATAGGACGAAGCACAACCAAATTTTTATCAAACGCCCAAGGCCCGTGGCATGGAACCCGGTTTTTGTCTACCACATGATCGAAGCGAAATAGTAGACGATCATCTCCAATTTTATGTATACGAACTCCTCTGATCAAATTCCATCACTAAGAAGAGATCTTTCCAAAGATTCCAAATTCACAGCCTTACGAGAGAGAATACGTCCTACCAAACAAAGTTCATGATCAATCGTACGAGTACTCCAAACTCCAACCAGAATCTCAACCCTTTGTTGTTCTGAGGACGTAAGTTTCAATTTTTTCCCCCAATTCATCAATAGTACGCTCCATACTACCAGATTTCAGAGAGTTGATGTCAAGAGAACTATGAGAAGAGTAGAACACTAAAACAACAGAAAGGACCTGAATAAACACAATGAAAAAAAAAGCAAAAGTACTCCCCCAAACACCTGAGATGTAAGGGTGGTTACAGGAATACTGATAATGTTAGAGAAAGCAAACAGTTAAATCTAGAGAATTTATTTTATTTGTAAAACAGGCAAAGAGACTAGAAAAAGATAAACTTTTTGACCAAAGAATCCTGCCATTTTTCGTAAAGCCAAACAAACTCTCGGGCCAAATTTATGAACTCATCAATACACTTGAAATTTTGGGATGTATCTCACAGATTTGAAGGTTAAAGAAAGATGGATAATCTTTCAAAGAGAAAGGTTTCAATCTCCAGCCTAGAGGGTAAAGCTCTCAAGAAGATTGATCTCAATTAGAGTTGAAACTTATTAATCTTTTAAATCTTCTTCTCGTTATGAAATGGACGACTCTGTCACTTTTTCCTTCTTATAATTTTTAAGTTTATTACTCATATCCGCTACATTAAAATGATTTTGGTATATTTCGGGTCGTTATATGTTCCATAACAAATTAACAAGGGCTATCGACATCACTAAACATCTGATCTTCTGTTTCCCTTTTCTCTCTGCAGATAACCAGCTGATCTTCCATCTTATCCGATCAATCAATCTCTCTTCTTCTCCGATCAATCAACTGATCAACCATGGCGAAGCATCTAGCTTCAATCTTCGGCACAGAGCAAGACCGAGTGAACTGTCCATTCTACTTCAAAATCGGCGCGTGCCGCCACGGCGATCGGTGCTCGCGCTACCACAACCGGCCGTCGATTTCCCCAACAATCGTCCTCTCCAACATGTACCACCGCCCGGACATGATAACCCCCGGCGTAGATCCCCAAGGGCAGCCGATCGACCCTCGGAAGATCCAGGAGCATTTCGAGGACTTTTACGAGGACATCTACGAGGAGCTCAGCAAGTTCGGTGAGATCGAGAACCTCAACATCTGTGATAACCTAGCCGATCACATGATCGGTAATGTGTATGTGCAGTTCAAGGAGGAGGATCAGGCTGCTGCTGCTCTGAACGCTCTGCAAGGGCGATTTTACTCCGGCCGGCCGATTATTGCCGAGTTTTCGCCTGTGACTGATTTTCGTGAGGCGACGTGTAGGCAGTATGAGGAGAATAGCTGTAATCGGGGCGGGTATTGTAATTTTATGCATGTGAAGGTGATTGGGAGGGAGCTGAGGAGGAGGCTGTTTGGGAGGCATGGTCGGAGTTATAGGAGCCGGAGTAGGAGTGGTAGTCCGGTTCGGAAACACAGGAGGGAGGGTGATAGGGATAGGGATTATGATAGGCGTGAGAGGCGGAGTGGGAGGCGGAGTAGGCACGGAGATAGTCCGAGGAGTAGGAGTCCTGTTAGGGAAGGGAGTGAGGAGCGTAGAGCTAGGATTGCGGAGTGGAATCGCGAAAGGGAGGAGAAGGCGCGTTGATATGGTGCTGTGCCGAATAGTATGTTATTTGGAATGGTGCATTTGTTTTACTTATAGAAAAGCAGGATTATGTTTGTTTTGGTAGTTTTGTTGGAGAATTGATATAGTAGATTATATACCATTGACATGTTATTTTGTTAATTGGTGAGCTAGTTTGAGATTGTTTCTAATGCTTGTGGTAATTTATTGAGGGCTTGCCCAACCTCGATAGTCTGTCTTTCTTCATTGCTGCATACATTCTACTTGTTACTTTTCTTGGTTATCTATAAGGATTATCGTTTGATACTTTGATCTGTTTAACATTATCCTGTGTGGCCGAGTTTCTCTTTTGTGGACATGTTTGGAGTGACTGGGATTTAGAAGGACTAGCCACAGTTGCCTGGGTGAAATCTGCAACTAAGTTATTGTGATTGGAATGGTCATGGTTGAGGAGTGATACATTTGCTACTTAGGAATTGTAGGATTGTGTTTGTTTTGGTAATATATAATGCTCATCATCACCGCCATGTTCTAGTTTCAGGTTGTTTGCTAGTGCTTGTAGTCATGTAGTTCTTTCTTCAGGTCTTAACTGTGAGTCTGTGACGTCCAGTGATAAATCTGTTTCTCATTATTCTAATTGCCTTGTAGCTGTTACTTGCTTGTGTTGTTCATGAAGTTTATTACTTAATATATTTAACAGTAGATTATGTGCTCTCATTTATATTCAAACCAAGTTCTTCTTATACAGTTGTGTGGTGCCGTGTAGCACTTCTTTTGTTGGTGCAGTGTTATGTTTAGAATGGTAGTCTACTAGTATGTCTTTTGGTAGTTTTAATACGAAAATGACCGCACCACAGCTATATGGCTAATACTCACAGTGACATTCTAATTTGTTGAAATGTTTGTTGTTTCATTAAGATTATGGAAGCGGTCGTAGTTGTTTCTCGAGTGCTCAAATAAGGAAACCATTGATCTTTCCACTTCCTTTTACACCTGTTGGTTGCTGTGTTGTTAATTTATTGATCTATTTAACATCAGAGAAATGAACACAATAAGATTAATAGCCACAGTAAAAATATTCTCTTAGATTGCTTTCTTCTTTCTTCTTGTTATGCTTCCTGGAGATAGGATTTGAATAGTATTTCAATGGTATTAGTTGGTGATAGTTGTTCAAAACTCCATGTTCTTGACTGCATCTTCGATCACAGAGATGAAACTTACTGATCTACAGATCTTCCTGAACTTGAGCCTCTTCACTTTAGTTCGCTTCTTTTCCTTGGATTTCTTCAATTCAAGCTGGATAGAGAGAAAACCAGACCTGATTGCAATCACATAGACTTCAACAAAGTTGATTCTTTTGTGGGCATGGGAATGAATACCCTTTCCTTTTTTATTACGAGCAACATGAAATTTTGCCTGTTTGATACAGCTTTGGTTATGTTATATAGTTGGATTTGTCTTATTCATGAGCAAGTGATTTTTTGAATATACCATCTTTCGTTGCACTAATGAAATCGTTTTGGGATTATATATGGTTTTTCGCTTGAATGGTGGCACCTGCAACAACATTAAGTTTACTTCGATGTGCAGCATTTATTTGTAGTTTAATAGCAATAGCTTGCGTTAGTTCACTGTAAGCACAATTACTTTATTCTAATCTTTCTCACGCCAACTTGCATGTGATGTCTATAACATGTGGTCTGTCCATACTTCATTTGTATTTTTAGTCCTAAGTCCTAACTTGTTTAAATCAATGTGAAGCAAAAATCAGCATAAAAAGATTACATTTTAAATTTGGTACCCGGCCCAAGCCCACGGGAAGCCTGAATTTTACGGGTGTTTGGGTATATCTGAATACCCTTAACCGTATGCCTGAATACACGTATACCAGCTCAAATCTCAGTCCTAGTTCTGAGGTCCTGGAGGCTGGAACTTACAGTGATACATGAACTATATTGATAAGTTTATCTGTTGGATTGTATCATATGGGAAATGAGCCGTTAGAGTGCTTTTCACCTGGTTGATGAAATTGTTCATTGAGAAAATTGAGTGATGCCGTTGAGCACCTTTATGATTGAGGAGACTGATTTGATTCGGTTTCAAAGCACAGTTAATTGTTAATGATAAGGTTCTGAGAATAATTGAGCAGCGATCTTCTGTGTATGTCGTATATTGTTTGCAGGTTTTAATTTGTCTGCTATGATGGTCATACGAATAATCGAGTAGCAATTTTTGTGTCTGTATTTTAGTGTTTGCAGGTTTTAATTTGCTTAGTAAGAAGATAGTAGGAATTATTGAACAGCAATTTTTGTGTATGTTTGCACAAGTAACTTAAATTTCAAAATTCAACTTCGTTTTATTACAAACAGCTAACTAGGTAGCCTCGCAGACAAAACGCTACATGATCAGGCCTACAATACTATACAAAGTCAGTACTACGTCAGTATCATCTTCATGTGATGAACATGTTAGCAAGTCGTAGCTGTTTATCAGCAGGCAGATGTTCTCTCTCAACGCCACACAGGTTTCATGCATCACTTCCAACAAGAAATTGGCATCATCAGTCTCGGTCGGGGCAATGGGCTGCGAGCTAGGCATATAGTTGCCAAGGCCTGTTTGCTTGGACCAATCATGTAGTCGTTCTATCGATTTACATAGGCGAGACACTACAGGTTCTGCAACTGTTTTCCAGCCAGTGGCCTCAAGGAGAGAGGAAAGGGTAACGGGCAGATCAGACAACACGCTGAGTTGATCTACGACCAGAACAGGCATATACTTGCAGCAGCTCCCTGATAATAGCCCGATAAACCTCAAGGCCGTAGAGGGATAACAGGTCACACACAGAATATCAGCGGCGTCAACAAGCCATTGTCTTCTAACGCTTTTGTCTGTGTGTTGCAAAGTTACAGTGAGTTCTAGCAGGGTGTTCCAGATGACTTCTGTATCAATATCCAACATATAAGCTCTGAGTTTCGTGAGTTCCAACAATGGCATGGAACCGGATCGAACTAGTGCAGCTTTAGCTAGCAACTTCTTCTGAACTTGACCGTTTTGATGGTTCACCTCTTTGAAACTCGCATCTGGAGTCAGTAGCAGATCTGTTACCCAGCTCTTCCTAGCCTTCCCAAGGCACTTAATCGATTCAGTCCACTCCGCACTGACATTCGAGGCATATGATTCTTCAGTAGAACGTGACGGAAGTAATGCAAACAGAACCTCCATGCAATGTTCCAAATTGGATACATAATCTTGTGTCTCAAGAGCAAGCTCATTTAAACAAATCTGCAGACCCTTCCAGCAACAAACTCGTATCGATATCTTCTGCGCGTTGTTATATTTGTCAGAGGAGACAACCCAATGTATGAAGCTTGCAACATCATCAAAGAGCTTCATGACTCTAGAGTTGGAGAATATCTTCAAGAGGTCAGCTAAATGCAAGAGTATAGATGATTGCAGATCTGACTCGATCGACTTAAACCTGGCGAAATCCAATAACTCATCAAGGAAGCCGAGAAGTGAATCGGATTGGTTTGCATGAGATAGTGAGAACAAGAAACATTCCTCCCTTAGAGTTCTGATCCTGGTGGCTGCAAACTCATGGGACGGCGTGTTGGCAACTTGACCACCATATTTCATGCATCTTCGGACAAGAGCTCCCCAATCTAATGAAGGCAACCTCGGAGCATGTGACAGGCATCTCAGAGCGAATATAACTGTTCCTATGCTTATTCTGGTTCCAAGCTCAAGAAAATTTATCTGCGTTAGCCACAATGAGAGTCTCATCACCAAACTGTCTTCAGGAATCGTTGAACCAATGGTGTCCAAATCATTATGTGCAGGAGCTGAACTCTCATCATTCGAGTGCGCCCTAGAGAAGATGAGATGCCGGAGGAAGGAGATGGACCATGCTGCATAATGCTGTAACTGGGGATCTTCAGAACTCTGTGCAGCAAGAAATATCTCTTGAACTAGTGAAGTGGCCTCGGTCTCAAGAAGATGGTTTGAGAATAGTGGACCCGGAGAAGAAGAATCCTTGTGGTCAGATGTGGTGATTTGAAGCAGAATCCCTGCACCAGACCCCATCACATTCACAACTCCAAGCATGCCTCCTAAATGAATTAATGGAGGATTTGGACCAGAGTAAGCTCTCCTAAGCAATGACAGAAAGCCTTTAACATGCTCAACATCTAAAGACTGCAAACGAGCATCTGAAACATTAGAAAGGATGCTTCCTGCTCCTGCGCAAGATGCCATCAACAAGCTTTGGTCGAAGACGTCGTCAAATTGTTCAGAAGACAAGAGCTCAGACATTAGCCCCGTGAGGCCACTAAGAAGATGGTCCAATTCAACATCATCAATCAATTCCACCTTCTGGCAGAAAGACACGACAGTTGGTACTGCAAGGCATGCCCCGAGAGATGACATTTGCAAGCATGTTTCGCTCAGACTGGTTTTTGAGAAGGCATTATTTACACCAGGAATCCATGACATGATTAAAGTTTTTAGGTAGAGAACCGCATCATGAGCCCCAGCTCTATACAGTGCGCCAAGAGAATGTCCCAAACCAATGATTGGTCCAGCAATACCCCAAGAATCATCCTCCAGATTATTAGTAGTCTCGTCCATAAACTCAACAACCTCAGTTGGCCAGAAATCATCTGTCCTGGAAGGAAAATACGTTGCTAGCTTCACAAGTATATCAGAAGAAGATCCGCCGAAATGATATACTATCATCTGGACTAAGGTCTTTGTGATCCTTTTCAGTAATTCAGTCTCTTGTTTCTCTTTCTCAGAGTCAGTATTGGCTCCGGATTGAACTCTGGTCAGAAGATCTTGGCATGAAAACCCCAACCCAATACCACAAGCTCCTTTGACAAGACTGCTCTTGCTGTTAGAGGCGACCTCAATAAGCGCGTTTATATTCTCATATTTCTGCTTGTGATCAGTCATATGAAGGCAACTTGAGATCAACCCAAGAGAAATTGCGGCAGACCACTGGCGATATTCGTGCTCGTCTTGAGATAGCCAGTTTAGCAAGAACTTTGAAGCCATTGCTTTGGCTGTATGTGCAGAGGCAGGCAGTACCAGACAATAAGCTCCAAGTGCAGTACCAGACAATTCTCAGCAGAACGAGGAATAGCTTATTCTGCTAACCTTTTAAGAACCTTCAGAATTTCATTAGCAGCTTTGGAAGTTTTGTCAAGCATGGTGGGATTCGCCTTTGCCTCGAGTACCATGATGCAAGACCTCATCCATCTGTTCATGAAAGGCTTCCATGATTGCAACGAAAGAAGGGCAAGCAAAATGTTTCTGGAGTGTTGAAGAGAGGCAGATATTTCCATAGCAGCATCCTCATACTTAGCGAGCACATATTTTAATGCAGTTAGGTTCTTCACACTCTTCTGAGTCGGAAAGGAGAGTAAAGCTGCACCAGGTAGTTCCTTAGTCCTTTGGTCATGCCCTGAACTAAAGATAACATCTGGAGCGACGTCTAACAACTTAGCAATCTTGCTTCTGGGGACCCTTCGGTGCTTAACAAATCTTCATCTTGAATTGTGCTCGAAATTTATAACTTTCACTTCAAATTCTTCCAGTGCTGGCAGCGCTTCAAGGTCGGGCAGAGAAGTGAGCAATTCCAATTCCTCGAGGTAAATTCTGGTATGATATTCTGAACAAGTACCACCTCATATTGCAGTAAAGCTGAAAATGCAGCGTCTCGCGCTCTAGCCCACGAGGAACTATGACCAACATCTTTATAGTTTCCAATATCCCATAGTATATTCACTACATTTGTAGCAGCTGCTGGATAAGCTTCGGCATCCAATGCTCCCCATCTCAAGAGACAAGACAGCCCATGAGCAACAGATGCATTTCCTAAGTAGTTCTTCACATGCTTCAAGATCACATCCCAAGCAGTATAAAAATCGATTACATCAGCTTCACAGAGATGGGCAAGGCTTTGGAATCCAATAGACTGAACTGAAGGATCATTGTTCTCTATGCAAGCCGCGACAGACGATATGACATCCACCCCCCTATCAGGAATTCTTTTGCAAACATCTCGAACAGAAACAGCAATGCTGATACGGGCATCTCTTTCAGATACTACTAGTCCAGATGGATGCAACACCCCCTGCAAACTCCCAAAGACACGGTCATTGATCTCCCAAGTCTTGCAAATCAAACGAATGGCAGTAGCTTTTATAACATGATCTGCATCCTTGTGAAGCATGGGCTGAAGAACCTGAAGTGCAAGGGGTATCATGGCTGGCTGTGAAGCAAGTGATGGTAGCCAAGTTAATAATTTAAGCAGCATCTCATGACAATCTTCATCCTTTTTCGCACTTGAAAATATGTTACTGTAGAAAAGAACAACTAGCAGTAACGGAAAACCAAGTCTAGCATCAACATTACTTCCAATTGCCAGCAGATCAACGGCAGACTTTCCCATTCGATGCAACAGGGAGACACAAGACAATGCACAAACTATCTGTGGCATATCTGATGGTAACAGTTCAGTTGAACCTGATTTACGCCTTTCAACAGTTTTCAGATAATACTCCTGTACTGAGGATGTCCATGATCTCATTTTGCACAGTCCTTCCTTAACAACGACGTCACTGTCAAGAAACACGTTGACATATAATGAACCATGCTGATCCTCAGACCAGATATTCCTTAAACACTTATAAACAATGTGTCCCGGGGTACTAATCGACAAGTCCTTTCCTCCTCCCACTTTGTTCTATTTCACAGGAGCAATCAATAAACCAGTTGCTACCTTGCCCAAAATCGCAAGTACGTCAGTGCTCGTTTAATCGATCTGGACGGGGATGACACAAGCCCAAGTACAGGAAAAATGAATAAAAGCTCTTCCCTCAGCTCACTCGTGCCGTCTTCTCCACTCTCACTCTTCCATCTCAAGAGAAAGAGAACAAAATTGAGTATAGTACTGTTCGTGTTCAATCTCCGACTGAACGAGAGCTGTGAACAATGACAACAGCTCGGGTCTGTAAGGAAGACCAATCTCCTTCTGCACAGCGCCTCGAAACATCCAGCATCTTCTCAACCTCATCTGATCGATTGTTCGATAAAATCTCATTCACAATATATACCCACACCACATAGCTGTGCTTCATCAACAAGCAATCCCATTCCCATTCCCATTCCAAGCAAGTGCCTCAGAACCACTAAATACGCATTCACCAAACACTCTGCAACCTCACACGGTAGATATCTCAGACGTGCTGCGAAAAGTGGAATAATCGGAAGCGACTACGAGCAGCAGAATGGTGCCATTGTCGACACCAATTTGCTAGTAAACACAGACGAATCAGCAAGTTGTATGATCGAATAATTCAGAAAGGGGGCTAGAAATTCAGTAACCAAATCCATTCCCAAATGCTTATACTTGACAACAAACAAAACCACCTGCTTCAACAGCTCACTCTGATAATCAACCGCACCACCACAACAGAGTATCTTCACAAACGGGTGAGAATTCTTCGATGATCGGAATGATGTCGGATTCTTCTGGAAGGCGAATTGGGCGAGAAATCCGATCGATTTGACGATCGGGTTTGGTTGAGGTGGTGGGTGTATGTGTTGTTGTCCATCGTTTTCCGGATTGGATTGTTGATGATGAATGTTGCTCTGCTACTGAAGAAAACTGATGAATTAATTAATTGTTGGGAGCTGCTGCTGGTTAGATGATTAAGGCTCGAAAACTCATTCAGTTCAGTTTAGTTCAGTTTAAAAAATTACAGTAGTTGAAGATAACAAAGCATAAATTAAATATGGAGATTTGGTTTGGTTACCTTGTGAAGAGAGAGAGAGAGGATTAGGAAGGAGTAGGACTTTTTCTTTATATGGTACGTACGATTTGGTTACCATATAAACAAAGACGTGGTTAGCGGAAGGCGACTTTATAAACTTGGGATCTAACAAGAGGGAGGAATTCAGAATTTCAAACCGACTAGGACACATAAATTGAAAAAATAAAATTACTAGTAATGATGGGATTATATGTATGGTAAGTTGGTAACTAATGAAATCACATAAATACTTCCTCACCCGCGCTTCATTTTTTCGTTTGACTTTTGGTCAACAAAATAAGGTAAATTGGAAGGTTGAATATTATTTAAATGAGAAAATAATAAATAATGAATACAAATTGATAATATGTTGATAAAGTGGAAAGTTGATTATTATTTAAATTATTAAAGAAGAGTTAGAGGGTTGGTAAAGTTGTAAATATAAGTATTGTGATAGTAGTAGAAATGTGGGGTATAAAGTTTAATTGACTAAAATGGAGATTAGAAGCTTTAAGTGGGACGACAAAATGGAAAACATGTAAAAATGGTGAAATATTGAGTGATTATAGTAAATAGTTGTCTCTATTTGTACAAGATGAAAAAACATTAACGCCGGAATATTCTTTTAATAATTTTTTGATTATTAATTACTTCAATAAATAAAATAGAAAAAGATTTGTGTTTTTTTTTAAAGGCAAGTGGCAGCAGCCCACTATTTATTTGCTAGTGGGCCTACTTCTAATTTGCACCTGACTACTACGTTCTATGAGGATTTGAGCCAACTTTTATTTACATTGATAATTGATTTTTACTCAAGTACTATATGTTTATATCATGTAACTTCCGCAACCCACAGTACAATGAGATAAGAAACTGGTTGTTGGAGTCTTAAAATTTACTCCCTCCGTCCCGGAGAACTTCATACATTAGGGTTAGCGTGCAGTTTTAAGCGAAAGGTTAAAGTAATGATAAAGTATGGAAAAAGTGTACTTTGAGCGGCAAAATGTGTAATTTATGTGTAAAGTTGAGATTGTTTATTATTTGTTGGGTGTGGGGTAACTTCCTTTTTTAGTAATGTATGAAGTTCTGTGGGACGGCTAAAAATGACAAATGTATGAAGTTCTCCAGGACTGAGGGAGTATATCCCATGTATAATGTAAAAACACAAAAAAATCACTAAAAGTAAAAACCTTAGGAAGCTCAAAGTGGTGGGGATCATACTGAACTCATGTCTTGAGTGTAAATCCAATCCTTCGTGCGAGCACTCTTTCTTTTTTTTTTTCTTTCTTTAAGGTGTAAGAGCACCAGCTGTAGGTGACCCAAAGTGGATCTAAAAAAACCTCTTGTAACTCATCTTCGAAAACCTATTTGAATCTATGTGTTTTTTCACACAATGTTAGAACTTTTAAAAAACTATCTTTCCGTAGGATTGATTTTAAAGGAATTTTTTTTTTTGGTTCACTTCCTAACGCATGCCAAAATCATGTATTACACAACTTAAAATTTGATAAAATAAGTCATATTGACATTTCAACTTCTAAGTTAAAAGTTGCAAATCATATGAACCTAATACATATACGAATAAGTGGCACTTATTACATGATTTTTAGTATCAAATCCATAAGAATGCGACCATTGGATAGTTGTAAAACAATTGGCATTAAAGAGACTGAATTGTCTTTTGGATATCTCTTGACTACTTTGAACTAGCAACAAGATATACACAAACACACGTCCATAATAATAGGCTAGGGGCGCCCAATCATACGGCGAAAACTTAAACCGGGCGGTTTATTTTTGGTTGGTGGTATCGCCTTTCCTCGTCACACACTATATAAAACCCATAAACCACACTCTCTCACTAGACACTCACGAACAAACAAAATCTTAGAGAGAGAAAGTGAGTAAAAGCACAGTCTCACAATCGTCAACACAAATGGATTCGGATTTCGGTATACCTCGCGAACTTTCAGATTTGCAGAAGCTTCGATCTCACTACCAGCCTGAGCTTCCTCCTTGCCTTCAGGTCCTCTTTCAATCAACTATTCCTGTTTGTTTGTGTATTATTCCGTTTCGAAGTATTGATTGTTGTTTTGAGTTAATTTGATTTGATTTGATTTGATTGAGTTGAGAAGTAGTTGAAATGTTGAATGAATCTGTTGTGATTCGGATTTTGATGGTATAGATCTGGTGATGATGATGTGTAGAACTAGAACCTGGAATATGCATTGTGATTCGTGTTCTTATTCAATTAACTTTTGCGGATAAAAAGGATGGTGTAATATTGTAATGTACTTTTAGCTTTTGTAATGCATTTTTGAATACTGCTCAAGGAGGATGGTAAAGGTGATAGAGTATCTGATTCTACAACAATGTTAGGAAGTGTGGTTAATCTTAAACTATCTTTTATGTAAAGTTTACTTTGCTTCTCTGCAATTTAAGTACATATGCTTCAAAATGTTAGTAGTGACTATTTATAGATCCTACTTTCCCTTTTTTTTTTTTACTGTGTCTGTAAAAGACTTGAACTTAGTTTTCTTTTTAAATCTTAAAAGGTTTGCAATGTATGTACATAGTATTCGTCAAACTTTTAGTATTGACTATTTATAGATCCTAGTATTTTCCCTGTTTGTATTATTTATTAATGTAAAAGACTGACACTTGGTAATTTTTATTTTTTTATTTTATCTTAAAAGGTTCAGTCAGTTTCTTTTTTATTGACAATGTATAGTTGAACTCATTTTGTTGCAACTTTGACAGGGAACTACAGTGCGAGTGGAGTTGGGTGATGGAACTACAGCTGCAGATCCGTCAGGCTCCCACACCATTAGTAGGTCTTTTCCTCATACTTATGGTCAACCTATAGCCCACTTTCTGCGGGCAAATGCTCAGGTTCCGGATGCTCAAATTATTACCGAACATCCTGCCACAAGGTATACATATTACATTCAACATGTCAGATATTTACACTCATTATTCAATTAATTTGCTGAAAATACGATACCAAGTTTAATGCCAAATTAAAGTGTGCCTTTGTATTACAAAATTGATACTTATCTGGCTACTTTTGTTAATTTCACCAGGGTGGGAGTGGTTTTCTGTGGAAGACAATCTCCTGGAGGACACGATGTTATCTGGGGTCTTCTTGATGCTCTAAAAGTTCATAATCCTAAGAGTACTTTGCTTGGATTCTTGGGTATGAATCTACTCTGATAATCCAGTATTCCCCCTATTCTATTTTAAGTTCTTCCTACTCTAAGTTAGTTCCTTCTTCCATTTTGTATTGAATTTCCTATCTTAGGTTTTTTTTCTTTTTCATGTAACTTTTGGTTTCTTCTTGTTAAATACACATGTCTGATTAGTTTGCTAGGATTTGGGATCCTATAGAGTTTTCATTCTTAGGCCCAGAAGATAAATAAGGATGTTTTGGAAATATTAACATTTTCATGATTCATATTATGTATTTCCAGGTGGTTCTGAAGGTTTATTTGCACAGAAAACTTTAGAGATCACAGATGACATACTAGCTACTTACAAAAACCAAGGTAATTATAATTTTTAGGCATGTACCATGGACCTGAAATTCTTTCAATCTGTTTTTCATTAGCTTAACTATTTATCTTTTAAATCTTTAACAGGAGGGTATGATTTGCTGGGTCGTACAAAAGATCAAATTAGAACTACCGAGCAAGTCAATGCATCTCTCGATGCATGCACTGCTTTGAAGTTAGATGCTCTTGTTATTATTGGAGGTGTTCATCTGGTTAAAACTTTTAAGATATGATAAGCTGATTTGTTTTTAAAAAATCATAGTTTCTAATATACCCCACATGTTGTATTTGAAGGAGTTACATCAAACACAGACGCCGCTCAGCTTGCAGAAACCTTTGCCGAGAGGAAGTGCCCCACGAAGGTATACCTCATTATCTAATCAAACATATCGTTACTTCTGTTTTGCCTTTTATTCCACCCCACCCCCGTGCTTTATTCCCTTGTCACGTGATTTATGATGACATCGCAATCATGCTTTCTTTGTATTGCTGTACATGTATTTAATTTTTAAGAGTTCTAAGTCTTTTCTGAAAGCATTTACTGAGCAAAATGTTGTAAATTCCGGCAGGTGGTAGGTGTTCCTGTTACATTGAATGGAGATCTTAAGAACCAATTTGTTGAGACCAATGTGGGTTTTGACACAATTTGCAAGGTAATAAACAGACTTCTTCGCCTGTTTAATTTCTGGTAACCATCTCTCACACACACGAGGTGATACAGTTTCTTGTTTATGCACGTGCTTTGGTATGATATTATGTTATTTTCTCTCATTCGGTTTGGGGATACCTTTTCCCCATTATCAATGATCCACAAACCACATGTACAACTATTTCCTTGTAAAAGCTGGCATGTCAGCCTTGTACTTCTAGTTCCCGCTTGCATGATCTCATTGGAACGGGCATTCTTTTATAGACAATCATAATAGTTAATGTCATTTCTACAAATCCAAGGCCCTAAAACAAAAGTTGAAAATTCTAACATTGAGAATGTACTGATTTTGGTATACTCTTGAGAATATTTCAGGTGAACGCTCAGCTGATTAGCAATATGTGCACTGATGCTCTCTCCGCAGAGAAGGTATGCCCTCTGTTCGTTAGGTTCACTTCTCCTCTTCCGCCAGGAATAGTTGTATTGCATGAAATACTATGAAATAGTTGGTGTTTTTCATTTTACCTGGAAGATGAACATTGGGTCCATGTTTAGTTGTGACTGATACCTTCCTTTTTAATTCTCAGTTGTTTTTTGTTTATTTATAGTTCCTGTTTGGTCCTCTGATTTGTTCTTATCTTGTTTTTTGTCCACTTGCAGTATTATTATTTTATCCGCCTAATGGGGAGGACGGCATCTCATGTTGCATTGGAGTGCACTCTCCAATCCCATCCCAATATGGTTTGTATTGAATCCTGCTATCAAGTATCAACTAGTTGACCTTTTGTTCGAACATTAGGGCGGCTAGACGTCAGGGGTTATGTTTCTGAGATCCTGATTGCTCTTACAGGTAATTCTTGGAGAAGAGGTAGCTGCATCGAAGCTTACACTTTTTGACATAACAAAACAAATATGTGATGCAGTTCAAGCAAGGGGTGAACAAGGTGTGATTCTCAATAAACTCTTGCTTTAATTATGATCATAAGTAACCCTCCTGACAGGTTCTTTGCTTCAGATAAGAACCATGGTGTCATCCTCTTGCCAGAGGGGCTCATCGAAAGTATTCCTGAAGTCTATGCTCTGCTGCAGGTATGATATGTTTGGACATACTTTTTTTTCTTTTTATTTTCTTTCTGCATGTGCTTTCTTCAATATTTGCTATCCATCCTTCCACCTGCTCCTGTAAAGTAAAATACAAACAATGGGATCTTTCTGTACAACTCCCTGGTTCCCGAAATATTATAATCGGGAGCTTGAATTTTTAATCAAAAGAGTTGAGTTATAAGCAGTTCGGTTTCCCGAAATATTATACTAATCGAGAGCATGAATTTTTAATCAAAAGAGTTGAGTTATAAGCAGTTTGGTTTCATTTGTTTATCTCTAACAAATTGTATGATCTGATGTCTATGATTCACCATTTAACTTTTTATGCACCAGGAAATTCATAGCTTGCTCAGGCAAGGTGTCACTGCTGACAAAATTTCTTCTCAACTGTCACCATGGGCATCAGCATTGTTTGAATTCTTGCCACCATTTATTAGAAAACAGGTACATATACGTTTTTGCTCTGGTTTTTGCAATGTGATTTACTTTGCATTTTTTCCTTGCCTAACTCAACTTCAATATTGTGCTCTAGCTTCTTCTACAACCAGAATCAGATGACTCCGCACAGCTCTCTCAGGTACTTTTGTTGAGCATACTTTGTCCTATCTGTTGAAGATGAACTCCCAAGCTCAATCAGTTGATTAATTAATTTTTTTCTAAAACTCAACAGATTGAGACAGAGAAGCTCTTAGCTCATCTTGTTGAAGAAGAAATGAACAAGCGATTGGTAAGCTCTGCAAGTTTCCATCTTCACTTGTTAATTATCTTTCTTGTATATGAAATTATGAATTATCTACTAGCTTTCTGGACATGTATTATTCCATGATCTTTTTTTTCCATGTAATCTCATTCTCATACTTCGGAATATCTTAGACAAAAGAATTCCACATGGCACCCTTTTTACCAGCCTTTGTCCAGATTTAATTTGCCCCAAACTTTAGATAATAAATTGCTATTGTTTTGTTCTGTGAATTCTGGCTGCCTGAAAAATTTGCAATTATGCATCTTATTTATCTTTACAGAAAGAGGGAACTTACAAGGGAAAGAAATTCAATGCAATCTGCCATTTCTTTGGCTATCAAGCTCGTGGTTCATTGCCGTCAAAGTTTGATTGCGACTATGCTTATGTAAGTTCATGAGGACTGTCATATGGATCATTAGTGTTTCATCCTTGATATTATAATGATTCTCGCGATAAGTTTGTGAAATGTTTGTCTACCCATGTTCTTTCGTACTTGTTTGTTCCCTAAGGCAGTGGCTTGAATATGGCCTTTGTTGGATTTTTGTACAAGTACGGATAGTTAGCTAGTATTTGGAATTTCTTGAAAATAGCATGCTTTCCTCTTGCTGCTGTTTTCAGGTATCATTTGTGTCACATATTTGGACTCACCGAGCCAAAATATTGCAGAATTGTTTATTATTTCTGTTGTTATTACAGGTGCTTGGCCACATTGCTTATCACATAATCGCTGCTGGTTTGAATGGTTATATGGCAACGGTAACCAATTTGAAGAATCCAGTGAACAAGTGGAAGTGTGGTGCTGCTCCTATCACCGTAGGTTCTACTATCCCTATTGCTGCATCCTGCAACTTTTTGAAACACATGTGCATCAAGTATTACTTAAAAGAATAACAAATCATTTGCTTCTTTTGATACGCTTCTTAGTTTTTCCCAGATTAATTTATACTAATCGTTTATATATTTCATTTCTGTGGTAATTAAGGCAATGATGACTGTTCAACGCTATGGTCGTGGTCACAAGGCGTCAAGCATTGGAAAACCAGCTCTTCATCCAGCAACCGTTGATTTGAGGGGCAAGGCATATGAGTATGACATCTATAAGCTCTCCATCTTTTTTCCCAAGAAAGACAGTTCATAGTTTTGTCCTGGTTAAATAAACTGTTCACTTTGCTTTCTAGGTTGTTGAGACAAAATGCTACCAAGTTCTTGATGGATGATGTGTATAGAAATCCTGGACCGCTTCAGTTTGAGGGACCTGGTGCTGATGCAAAGCCTGTAACTCTTTGCGTTGAAGATCAGGATTACATGGGCCGCATCAAAAAATTGCGGGAGCATCTTGACAAGGTTTATCTCGTTTCCTACCATTTACTTGCATATTAGCTGCATTGAGTCATTATTGTTCTCTACATTCTTTTAAATCATATAGGGATTTGTTTTGTCTGTCAAATGGCAAGTTAATGTGTTTGTCCACAACCAAAAAATAACACTACGGTCTGATAAATGCATAATAGAGGAAGTTCCCACTTTTCATCTCAGATAATAACTTTGACCATTGAGTCGTTAATGTTTGAGAGAAGTGGTGAACTTGTGTAACCACTGCATTAAAAGACCGGATAATATATCCACGAAAGAAAGATGAAATGTGTACATGGAATGATGGATGGATATATTATTATCCACCATGGATTGCTCGAACTTACAGGATGTCAATATTTAACCATCTCTATGATGCTGTTTCCTGTAGGTGCGATCAATGGTGAAACCCGGATGTTCTCAGGATGTCCTGAAAGCGGCTTTAAGCGCCATGTCTTCCGTTACGGACGTTCTTACGTTGATGTCTTCGCCTTCAAGTGGGAGCACTCCCTTCTAGAATTATATACTGCGTGTTTGTAGTACTCCCTGAACTTACTGTCCTTGCTTTCTGTAACTTCGAGAAATAACTTATGTCGGCATATCTTTTTGTTGTATGGACAATGTGTTGTGTTCTTGTTTACGCCAATAAAGGCTGGTTAATTTTATTTAACATTCAAATTTGAATATATATGTGCTCCACACATCTTCCTTTCAATAGTCATGTTAACAATTAAACCAAGTGATTATACTAATATTCTGTGTTTACACACATAGTATGAGCTAACTACTCCACCTCTCATCCGTTCAATAGGCTAGTTAGTAGTAGTAATGTATAGAAACACACATTCTTTATAATCCACTGGACATTACGACTCGCGTGCCTAGTATAAGATACATAGTACCTGATTTTATAATTGAACTATATATAGTCCATTTTTTTAAAGAGTTTTTTTATGACACAACATAAGAAAAACAAACCAATTAAATTAGTAGTTCTTGCTTTGTTCTCAGTGCAATTGGGAAAGAAATAGAAAAAAAATGTGAATAAATTGGTCTGCAAACTACCTTATCAATCTCCTTATTATCATACTAAAAGATTAGTAAGTACCTCTGTTCCATGTGTAAAGTACTTATTAGGTGTGTACTGTATGAAGTTATGTGTGATGACAAAAAAATGACAAATTGTAACGTATTCCGGGACATTGAAGTATCTTACAATTTCGTAGAGGAAGCCTTTGTAAAATAAAACAATCGAAAACCTATGTTCAATTATTAATCATTTGTTTCAACTTTTAAACACCAAGGAGTACTTGCTCCATCACAATTAAAGATTCATAGCTATTATTATTGACTATTTAAAAATTTCAATTCGACAAGAAATTTAACATAAACAGTAGTTAACAAGTTTGATCCGGAGTTAGATATTTAAAAAAAAAATGTACTCGAACTTTCAAAATATATAGTACTCCCTCCATTTTAGAGAAAGTGTTACATTTGATTGATTATTAATCTTGAGTTTGACAAATTACTTTAAACGATAATAGTAAATAATTTAATAAAATCATATAATAAAATTTAATTATTAAATTTTCATTATATAATTTTAATAATTTATTTATTAATATCGCTTAAGAAATTAATTGACCACAAAATAAGAAACGTAACACTTTTTCTGAAATGGAGGGAGTATCTAATTTCCGTCACTTGACTGAAAGCGCCAACTCTGAACCCACATTTCGAATTTCAAAAATGTTGCCGTTGTGAATTCACTTTCCATCGTCGTTTTAAACCCACATCACATTCCGCTCCAGAAACCCTAACAAACCTCAATCAATCATCATCATCACTCAACACTCAAAGAAATGGAGGTCGAAATTCCCAAGTCCGCCATGGAAGCCTTTGAGAAGCTGGAGAAAGTTGGAGAAGGCACGTACGGCAAAGTTTACCGAGCTCGCGAGAAATCCACCGGCAAAATTGTAGCCCTGAAGAAAACTCGTCTTCACGAGGATGAGGAAGGTGTCCCTCCTACCACTCTCCGTGAGGTTTCTCTGCTTCGAATGCTCTCCAGAGATCCTCATATTGTTAGGTTTGCTTTTTTCCGATCCCATTTCCTAGTTCTGTTTTATCATTTTCTCGTATTTATGAGTTTCTTTTGCGAGGTTAATTTTGCTTCTTAGCTTTCATGATTTTGCTGAATCATAGATATTTTATTCTTAATTTGGTACCGTTACCTTGATCTTAGTATAAATCACTTCTAGAATACTAGTTTGCTTTATTATGTTATTGTTTCAATGTGCAAAATGGCTGAGACGATTGTAGTCTTATTTCCGACTATTTGTAATTTGACAACTGTTATGCAGATTGATGCTTACCTTGATCTAGTATGAATCTCTTCTAGAATACTGATTTGCTTTTATATGACTGTTCAAATGTGCACTTGGAAGGTTCTAGTCGTATGTTTGACTGTTTGTAATTTAACAGCTGTTATGCAGATTGATGCTTACCTTGATGGCTTGATCTAGTATAAGTCTCTATTAGAATACAGCTTTGCTTTTTCTGTGATTGTTTCAATGTGAGAATTGAGAAATGCCTGAGAAGATTGTAGTTGTATTTTCTGACTATTTTTGCAATTTGACAACTGTTATGTAGATTGATGCTTACCTTGATCTAGTTTAAGTCTCTTCTAGGAATACTGGTTTGCTTTTTCTGTGATTGTTTTAATGTGCAAAATGCCTTGGAATATTGTAGTTGTATGTTCGACTATTTGTAATTTGATAAACTGTTATGCAGATTGATGGATGTGAAACAAGGTCAGAACAAGGAAGGCAAGACGGTTCTTTACCTTGTTTTCGAGTACATGGACACTGACCTCAAGAAGTACATCCGTACCTTTCGCCAATCTGGAGGAAGCATTCCTAGCAACATAGTGAAGGTATACAGACAGCTATGGCTTTTAGATGTATTGTTTTACTATATCGAATCAGGAATGGATTCTAATTAGGCCTTTTTTTCACCATGACAGAGCTTGATGTATCAGCTGTGTAAGGGTGTTGCTTTCTGCCATGGTCATGGTGTTCTACACAGGTAGTGGAACGTTTCTTCGATTCATCATGTGTTCCATTTACCTCATGAGAATTACTTCATCACTATGTTTTGCCTAATGTGAATAAACTGTATAATTATTTAGGGATCTGAAGCCTCACAATCTTTTGATGGATCCTAAGACCTTGATGCTTAAAATAGCTGATCTTGGACTGGCAAGAGCTTATACTGTACCCATCAAGAAGTACACTCATGAGGTACTGTGCTTGATTATAATTATTCCCCTTGTAACTATGATTATAATTATTCCCTTTGAGGCATGTTATTGACTATTTTGTTGTGTTATTTGCAGATACTGACTCTATGGTATAGGGCACCTGAAGTGCTTTTGGGTTCAACTCACTACTCACCTGCTGTTGATATGTGGTCTGTTGCTTGCATATTTGGTATGACTCCTATCATCATCCCGATCAACTTTCTTTCTTGAAATCTTATTGCGATTTTTGAAGCTATATCTTATTCCTGCATTGATCTTTTCAGCTGAACTGGTGACGAAGCAAGCTCTATTTCCTGGAGACTCTGAGCTGCAACAGCTTCTTCACATATTCAGGTTCAAGACTAATACTATAAGTTACTATAAACTCTACATACTTTTGCTCTTTCCGGGGCATATTCTCACTGTCTCTGCATTATTGGAGGCAGATTGTTGGGTACTCCTAATGAGAAAGTTTGGCCTGGAGTTAGCAAATTGAAGGACTGGCATGAGTATCCCCAATGGAGCTCCAAGCCACTGTCATCTGCTGTGCCTGGTCTGGATGAGGCTGGTCTAAACCTCTTGGCTGTAAGTCCTTCTCGCCCAACACATTTTTGTTCCGTGAAGCAAATTTAGATTCATCATTGGCCTCTAACTCTGCCGGAATGTATGTTTTGCAGGAAATGCTGCACTATGAACCATCAAGAAGGATTTCTGCCAAGGCTGCGATGGAACATCCTTATTTTGATGATCTCGACAAGTCCAAGCTCTAGAAATGTACTGAATTGGAAGGAAGCAACCCAGATGGACTGAGTCTGGTTTTGTAATGTTTATTTGCTTTACTCGAGCATGTTATCATTTTAAATCGACATGTTACTACTGATTGTAGTCGGATAATGTAACGAATGTGGTAGTTGCCACATGGAGTGATAACATTGGCAAAATTACTGGTATATGGAATTTTGTTGTAATTTGCTACATTTGTTTCTCGATAATAGTAGTGTCTGTTTTGCTATACTTGTCAGTGTCTAAATACATCATTGCTTGTCTTTGTTTGGCATCAGTTATTATGTGGAAGTGCAAATCACAGCAAGAAATGATAGTGTTTGTTATGATAAATTTCTTATTCCGTCATTATACAACAGCTGAAGGTAGTGAAAATGTGAAATAGTCGCTCCTGCTGCAACTGATCCTCCCCTTATAATCTTTATCAAATAGTAAAAGTGACTGTTGTTAATCTAATCGCTCCTTACGTGTAATGATACGCGGTGATTGCAGTGGAAGAGTCATCTTTACGACACGAGCCACAGGAAGAACGTTGACCAACACGTTAGTGCCACAGAGGCTAGCAAATAACAGCATAACATTATCACCGAACATTCAGCCTCTCCAGTACCAAACAATTGCATTATTGTTCCTATGTTCATTGCAGGGGGAAGGGTAAACTGCAGCATCAGCACAAAGTTGTATAACGGATCATTGTTTATTAGACCAAGTCGAAGTGCCCCTTTAACTACTCCGATGCCTGTCAGGGGCAGAGCAATGTACCGTACGATGATGATGCCAAAGATCAGTGACAGTGGAAGTTCAGAACCACCTTTTAACCCTGAATAAAATGAGGAGGCCGAATCACAATTCTATCTTTAGCTTTCCAGACGTGATAAATGTTAGTAGGGTATAATACCGACCTTTCAAAAGATTGCCACCCAAGATCAGCGTAATAGCTGGTATGGCTCCCTCCCTGCGTTGCAGAAAACATAAGATGGAACATAGCATAGATGGTGATGCACCAACGTTTGGATGAATGAACTAGAAACATTGTAGTACCCTATCAAGATTGCTGTATCTTGAACTACATGTAGAGGAGCTGCATCACCGATAAGTAGTTTCTGAATTGGAGGCACAAGTCCAACTACGAACCCCACAATCTGCAGAAGCAAGAACAGCCACGTAAAGTTTCCATTTCTTTATATTCATTTGGTTACTAAATTCCGCAGGCTATCTGAATTTACTAATCTATTGTAGTCATGGAACCATACCGCTCCTATAGTAGAAGGAGCAAATAATCTCTTCAGGTTCAGATTGTTGAATAGCATCTCTAGCCTTTTCTTTATTCTCTCTGAGACGGATACCTGTGATTTAACATCAGATAATGTTCAATTCAGATGTTCCTAAGAAGATTCAACTGTAGAGAACACAAGTACCTGACTGCTCTCAGGTTTATTATGAGGTAGAATTGCTCCATTTTCCGAGTCAGCAGCTCCTAGCAGTCCATCTGAACTGAGTAAAGGTTCTGTCCAAGTGATCTCAGATGGGAACAATGCACCTTCACTTGAAGAAATGCCAGTGGGGGATTCAATAGTTTCGACTTCCTTCAATCTCTTGGCTGAAGATATTCTAGCAATGTTATAAACGTAAGACCATATATATATTGCTCCCATCTGAAGCACAAGAAAAACAGTATTAGACCAAATAATCAAAGATGTTTGCTAGTCAAGATTCATCGATTCAACTAACTTACAGCCATTGAAAGTGAAGCATAGGCCATCCCATATTCTTCGCAAACATCAGGATTTCCGAATGGGCTTCCTTTCTCTCTACAGACTGCTGGGATTATGATGAGAAGCAAGTTTCCCAAGTTACCTGTTAACACAAGTATGATAATATATTAAGCTCATGATAACATCTACGCATATTATGTAAACAATCATTGATTCAAGAATATGAAGACTGAAGATTTATATATGGTGATACCTGCAGCACAGCAACCAACAATAAGTCCTCGAAGATGTGCAGGAGGTCTTGTAACTAGAATGACCAACCAACCAAGAACCGAACCAACGATGAATGTGATAAAAATGTTTAAAGGCATAAACCACCTGCAAATCAGTAACAGACGTTCCATGAAATATCATCCAAGGTTCCAAACAGGCATACAAAAATCGAAGTCTAAAAGCTTACATGGTCAACATGCTTTCATAAGTTATTTTCTTGGCTAAGTTGCTGCCAACAAGTGCTGGGCTGAATACATAGAATACAATCTGTTAACGGAAACCACACAGAGTTAATTTCTTCGGTGATCGAATAACTGGAAATAATTGAACTTATTCGGCTAACATAGCCCAAACCAGGGAACTGAATGTCATGTATAAGATCACAAGATTGTATGAGATGGCAAGATAAATGAAAGTGGATGGATTATGAGATGAACACTTGCGTTATTGAGATGATGTCTTGCATCTTGTCCAAGAATGTTGACGCGTTCAAGTGCGATATATGATCCCAAACCAGTGACCAAGAGCACTTTGATGACCGGAACTGATGAAGCAATAAAGAGATCCAAAAGCCTCATCTTCCTGCAGTCTCTACGGAGAAGATCGTCTAGATGCTCGTGGAGTTGCAACTTACAAAATGAAAGAACAGCTCACTAGATCGGTCTCGAATCTGATTCTCATAGTTGCTACAGATACTAATTCTTACAGACAACAAAAGAGAAAAAGATGAGGACAATAGTGTTCACCAGGACACCAACATAAAACTACTGTGTGAATATGATCAAAATTTTGTGAGTACATGGAAATACTACTATTACTGAAGCTTCAATAATCAATAGTACTATCAAAGATGAAGTCTTTTTTTTTTTTGGGTTTTTAACAGGAACCACATACACAAGTTCCCTTGACTCAGCATATCAGCAAGAAAACAAAATTTCTAAGAATATATACAGGGACCATGATACACCATGTTGAAAGTCAGATTGGACAAAACACACAAGTTGATAATGCTATCTTTTAGCACTTTCCAAGATTCCCATGTTTTTACTATATTGCAAAATTTACACAAACACCCCCCGAATATACCTCGAATTACATATGAAACCAAAACTAACATGATATTATTACATCCCCTAGCTACTGCTAGCTCCAATGAATGTACTACAGGAGAAGACTCTACAGTCTACACTTCACTTTAGTTCATCATCCTTCCTTTCATTATGCAACAGCTGAAGTTAGAGAAGTCGTCTTCTGCTGAAACTTTGTCCTGCAATATCATCATCTCCGTGACTCAATCGAATAGTAAAAGTGACGTGTTGCTGCTAATTTAACCGCTTCCTACGTATAAATGATACATGGCCAAATGAAATGGGAAGAGTCATCTTCAGGACACGAGCCAGAGGAAGAACGTTGACCAGCATGTAAGTGTCACAGAGGCTAACAAATAACACCACAACATAACAACGGAGCATTCAGTCTCTCCCGTTCCAAATAATTGAGTTATTGTTCCTGCCATGTAAAAACGTAACGTTCTCATCATAATATAAAAATGACAAAAGGGACGAGAACGATTGATGTTAGATCTGGATGTGCACCTATGCTCATTGCAGGCGGAAGGGAAAACTGCAGCAGAAGAACGAATCTGTATAACGGGTCATCGTTTATTAGACCAAGTTGAAGTGCCCCTTTTACTACTCCAATGCCTATCAATGGCAGAGCAAGGTATCGTACCAAAACAATGCCAAAGATCAGGGACTTTTGAAGTTCAGATCCACCTTTTAACCCTGAATGAAATGAGGAAGCATAATCAAAATTCTGTCTTTAGATTTCCAGACGTGCTAAATATTATCTAATCCCAACCTTTCAAAAGATTGCCACCCATGATAAGCGTAATAGCCGGTATGGCTCCCTCCCTGCATTTGCAAAAGAGTATAAGTGGCTCCATAGATATTGTCTATGCAGAAAAACAAAAACAAAGTGAGCCTAGCATAATAGATGGCACACCAACGTTTATAGATAGATACAAGGCATGTTTTCGTACCCAATTAAGACCGTTGTATCTTGGAATACATGTAGAGGAGCTGCATCACCGATAAACAGTTTTTGAATCGGAGGCACGAGTCCAACTACAAACCCCACAATCTGCAAAAATATGAACATCTGCATAAATTCCATATCTTGATTGAAGTTCCTAAGCTATTAGTAATGAAACCATACCGCTCCTATTGTGGAAGGGGCAAATGATCTCTTCAGGTTCAGATTGTTGATTAGCTTCTGTAGATTTTTCTTGATTATCTCCGAGACAGATACCTGTAATGTAACATCAGATGTTTGATAAACTCATTCGTCAATTTTTTGAGGTTCAACTATAAATCTCACACAAAAACCTGACTACTCCCAGGAATATCGTGGGGCAGAATCGCTCCATTTTCTGAATCGAGTAAAGGTTCTGTCCAAGTTATTTCAGATGGGAATAACACTTCTTCTCTTGAGGACATGCTGGTGGGAGATTCACTAGTTTCAACTCCCTTTACACTATCCACTGAAGATACTCTAACGATATTATACACGTACGACCATATATATATCATTCCAATCTGAGGCACAAGAAACAGTGAAACAGTAAAAACAACGATCAGAAAGATTTGCGAGTCAAGTCTATGTTCGAAGATACTAAGAAATGAGGATGCAAAATAGACTGTAAAATTAGGAGACAACTTCATATATCATATATCATATATTTCGATTTGTATATATGTACGATATCTTGATCTTTAATCCTTTAGTGACATCTTAAAATAATTTGCAAATATAACCAATGACGTCTTAAATTTTGCAAAAAATCCGCATTTGATTAAACTTACAGCCATTGAAAGCGAAGCATAAACCAACCCATATTCTTCGCAAACATCAGGATTGCCAAATGGGCTTCCTTTCTCTTTACAGACTGCTGGGATAATGATGAGAGGCAAGTTTCCCAGATTGCCTGTTAACAAAAGTAATCAAATACGGCAATATAATTAATTGGTCAAGAATGGAGATAAAGAGTATAGTACCGGCAGCACAACAACCAATAATAAGTCCTCGAAGATGAGCAGGAGGTCTCGTAACTTGAATGACCAACCAACCAAGAATCGAACCAACGATGAATGTGATAAAAATGTTTAAAGGCATAAACCACCTGCAATTCAGTAACATTTACATAAAATATTATATGCAAGTGTTTAAACAGGCATACAAACATTGAAGCGTAAAAGCTTACATCGCCAACATGCTTTCATATGTTATTTTCTTGGCTAAATTGCCCCCAACAAGGGCTGGGTTAAATACATAGAACACAATCTGTTAGCAGAAAACACCAGAGTTATTTCTTACCAAGCGGCATCAAGTAACTGGAATTACTTGAAACAAAAGGAACTGAATGATAGTATGAAATGGCAACAGAAATGACTGTATAATATGGAACAGAATTAAAAAAAAAAAAAAAAAAAAGAAGCAGTTACGTTATTGAGATGATGCCTTGCATCTTCTCCGAGAATGTTGACGCTTTCAAGTGCGATATATGATCCTAGACCAGTGACCAGGAGCACTTTGATGACTGGAACTGATGAAGAAATAAAGAGATCCAATAACCCCATGTTGCTGCAATCTCTACATGAAGATAGCGTCGTCTATATACACATCACGTTCATAGGTAGCTCATAGAATTTAAACTTACAAATTAAACCAAAGAACTACTAAATCAGAAAAAAAAATTGTTGCACCAACATAAAGCTACTTTATATCTTGCGTTTGTTACTTGAGTTTCAATAAAATCTGCATCAAAATGAACCACACAAACTCCCTGACTCAGCATATCAGCAAGAAAACAAAATAAGGAAATATCCAAGAACATAGTAGAATGATTTCAAACTCAAATCAGTAAATGGAATACATCTTTTATCAACTTGATTTATGGTAGCTAGGCTCATGGGATATATATCTATCACTGTCCAAGATTCCCATGATTTCTCTGTCTTAATTTTATTTAGTTAATATAGCAAGTAGGAGTCTGACCAAACCAAAAACTATCTGACCCACAAATTTTTTATTGGTATTTGGTTTGCCCAAAAAAATAGAGAGAGAGTCGATATATGTTACAACGGCTGAAGTTAGTGAATTTGTCACTCTAGCTGAAACCATTTATCCTGCAATGTCATCTCCATATAATCTAGAGATAACGACGCGTTGTAAACCTAATAATGATACATGGAGGGAGCAATGGGAAGATTCATCATCTTCGTGACACGAGCCAGAGGAATAACGTTGACCAACACGTAAGCGCCACAGAGGCTAATGAATAACACCACAACATAATAACTGAGCATTCAGTCTCTCCAGCTCCAAATAATTGAGTTATTGTTCCTGCCATGTAAAATGAAAGGGTCTCATATTATTCATATGCTTTCAAGTAAAACAATGCACGATTCAAGATTTACCATAGACACACCTATGTTCATTGCAGGGGGGACGGCGAACTGCAGCAGAAGAACGAACTGATATAAAGGGTCATCGCATATTAGGCCAAAATGAAGTGCAGCTTTAACTACTCCAATGCCTATCAGAGGCAGAGCTAGGTACCGTACAATAATGATGCCAAATATAAGGGACTTATGGAGTTCGGAACCACCTTTTAACCCTGAATGAAATGAAGCCGACGCATCTTTAAATTTCCAGATGAGACAGATTACCCGACAGATTATATTTTACTTATTGGTAACAGAATTATACTGAATTCCTTTAATATCAACCTTTAATAAGGTTTCCTCCCATGATCAGCGTTACAGCTGGAATTGATCCCTCTCTGCATTTTTGGAAAAAGTTAAGTCCCTAGGTAGATGAATGCTACCAGAAAGACGGACATGGTCTAAACAAGAAACATTTGAGTACCCAATTAAGACTGCTGTATCTTGGAATACACGTAAAGGAGCTTCATCGCCGATAAGCATTTTTTGAATTGGAGGCACAAGTCCAACAACAAACCCCAAAATCTACAGAAGCAAAAAATAACTGCGTAAATTTTCCATTTATTGATGTACAAGCATGCAATTTGTAGCAGATCCATACCGCTCCCGTTGTAGAAGGGGCAAATAGTCTCTTGAGTTTCATATTGTTGAAGAACTTCCCTAGCTTTTTCTTTATTCTCTTTGATGCAGATACCTGGAACTATTGAACATCAATTGTTCAGTGCACACAAGTATTGTATTTCTGGTCACAAGATTCAAATGTAAAGCACACAAGTACGTACCTCACTATTGTTAGGTGAATCTTGAGATACTGGCGTTCCATCTTCTGGGTCGCCAACTATTACGTGACCATCCGAATCAAGCAAAGGTTTTGTCCAAATTCTTTCAGTTGGAGAAATGCCAGGGGGAGTTTCACAAATTTCGACTTCTCTTCCACTCCTAACTGAAGATACTCTTACGATATTATACACATAAGACCAGAGATATATTGCTCCAATCTGAAGCACAAGAAACAGAAGTTATATATTGCAAATATAACTGATAACAGCTAAAAGTTTCAAAATCTGTGTCAAACAAACTTACAGCCATTGAAAGCGAAGCATAAGCCATCCCGTATTCTTTGCAAACAGCAGGTTTCCCGAATGGGCTTCCTTTCTCTTTACATACTGATGGGATTATGATGAGAAGCAGGTTTCCTAAGTTACCTATGATAAGCCATATTTAAGGCCATGACAATATAATTGATTGGTCAAGATAGAGTATCCTACTGTCGCGTAACTTCAAGAATATTTTGATGCTTATAAAGAGGAGACGGAGATGATAAAGAGGATGGTACCTGCAGCACAACAACCAACAATAAGTCCTCGGAGATGTGCTGGAGGTCTTGTAACTTGAATGACCAACCAACCAAGAACCGAACCAATGATGAACGTGATGAAAATATTTATAGGCATAAACCACCTGCAAATTAGCTGTAGTTATGTAATGTCATGTCAGCCCGTGAGAGCTCAAACAAGCAAAAAAATCAAAGTTTAAAAGCTTACATCGTCAACATGCTTTCGTATGTTATTTTCTTTGCTAAGTTGCTGCCAACAAGTGCTGGATTAAATACGAAGAACACGATCTGTTAACAAAAAAAGAACAGGTTAAATTTCATGCTAGAGCGTTAACGAAGAATACTAGCTTGCTTCACGTTTGATCAATACTCATCTTCAATTCATCAATATGGAAAAGGACACAAAGCTAGACTTGATGCTCTCGAGATCAATGAAGATTCAATAGACAATAGAAATGTAGGAAAAAATTTAAACCGTCAATCATAGAACAATACACCAGAACAGAAAGTGTCTCTATAGGGTAGTTAACGTGTAATAGCTGAACGCTTACATTATTGAGATGCTTCCTTGCATCGTCTCCAAGAATGTTGACACGTTCCAGGGCAAGATACCATCCCAGCCCAGTCACCAAAAGAACTTTGATGACGGGAACTGATGAAGCAATAAAGAGATCCAAGAGCTTCATGTTGCTGCAATCTCTACCAAAAAACTACCACATTCAGCTTTCGTTCAAGTCAAGGCCACAAAAATCATACAAATGGCTAGAGTCTATATGCAAGTCACGGTTATAAATTAAGCTCATGCAGTTTAAACCTGCAAAAACCAAAGCAAAATTCACAAAGTTAGTAACGCTTCGGCTTCTTTTAGCTAGTCGGTTATCGCTATATACACATTGCATTTTAACCAAAGAAACAGGAGAAAATGGTGACCTAGAGTTTTCCTTATTCTGGCCTAATTACACACATTTCAGATATGCTATCCGGATTCGAGCACAAACCAAACTAACTAGTCTCAACATATCATCAACAAATCAAGACAGGGAAATTTTCAAGAACATGGTACATCAATTTCCAACTATCAAAACACAACAGATTAATAATGACATAGGACCATCACTTTCCAAGATTTTCATTTTTTTTTTGTTTTGGGTTTTATGTTAAATCCTTGTTTGTGACTGGATAGTAATAGTACCAACAAGCATGCGGATTCTGACACATGCCAGAATCACCAATCAACATCACTAATACTAGAAATGTGAAAAGGAAACAAGAAAAAGACAAAATTTGTAATTAACACAACACGCAAAATTGTAATAATGATCTGCAGCATTTAAACATGTTTGATCACATTGTAACAGAAAATCAAGAATCGTGATTAACATGATATGTGAAATATATGAATAAGTTTAGTTACCAGATCAAGAATTAACAAAAAACTACTTGAGCAAGTATAATGATGAGAAGGAAAAAAAAAGAAAAAAGGAGGAAATTTTAGGGGTAAAAGAGAAAGAAGAGAACTGGGAATGGTTTATTTCTTGACTAAGTGGCTGATAATTACTGTTGGAAACAGATTAGCAGGTTTATAGAACGGATTTGTTCGCTTTAAAATTAATATTGTTACTCATGAAATGAAAAAATTCTACCATAAAATCGATATCAACTTTTGTTATGTAAACATTTTTTTTTTCCTTTTCTTTTAGCTTTTGTGAACGGTTTCTCTTCCTCAGCGTCTTCACTACCTCCCTGCCGCTTTAAAGGTTCTATACGTTAAATGTCAGACAGATACACATTAAAACACCAGGAGGTAGTGCAACATTCTGTAGGGTAGAAAAAACCGGTGTAAACGCGATTGCGGTCATCATAATAAATGTTGCTTTCGATTTAATGCTACCCATTGAAAACGGTATGTAAAATTGTTGAGATGGTATGGAATGTGAAGTGTGCTAATAATGTAAGGTGTGAGAAAAATTATCTATAGCGGAAGAATAAAACCTAGATTGCCCGTTTAATATAAAATAAACTTTTCATAAGGTGTAGATCGTTATTAAGCCCTTTTAATAAAATAAATCACCCTTAATTTCATAACATTAGTTATCACTTATTTGGTATGAACTCGTAGATTTTCTTACCGTGCCGCATACTCTGTTGACTCATAGTGTTTGGGTGTGTTGTATAGCGCAACTCTGACAGCACATATGGTAAGACCAGAAAACAACATTTAAAAATAGTCAGTACAACATGTTGCACTGTAGACAAAACCGTACTCATAGTATATCATTTACATGATCACAATTAATGAACCTAGTGTAGTATAGTTTATTTTTGGAGTGCAGTTCATTTTTTCGTCAGATATTCCAACAACCCGACAAACTAGCAAGTTGCGATAAAATTCTCAATCAACATTTACAACACAAGAGAGCAGAGTGTAGATACACACAATCGAATAATAAGAAATCAAACCAAACTTCATCAATTTTAAATTAAATCCAAATTCAAAGTGTAATCTCATTTAATTCATACCCAAACACATAATCGAATCAAATAGGAAATATTGAGATAACACTTTCATTAAGTTTAGTTTGAATTAATCCGACCTTTATCTGGTAATTTCATTGAACTCTAGTTACTCTATCAAACCTGCACGACACTATATTTAGGTTAATATACTGTCGGTGCAAACGGTATCCGACACTCATCGAATCAAACTGACACTCGTCCTAACCTAGAAAATGAAAATCGTCCATACCTATAAAATCATTAATTAAAAATCCAAAAATAACAGGGGCAAAACGGACATTTAGCAGGACTCCATTACCATATCCAATTGGCATTGCATCTTTTTAAATTACCCAAAAACCAGCAATTCAAGTTTTCACTCTCACACCGCCGTAGCTAAGCCTCTCTCCGCCGCAATCCTCTTTCTCTCTCCACCGGTAAGCGCAATCTCTCCGGTAAACCTTGAAACACCACCTCAATTGCACATACTCTCTTATTGAAAAAGTATTCGCTAATTTATTGCTCAAATAAATTATTTTACCGCAATTTCTCCTTCAATTCTGAATCCCTAAGCTTAATTGCGCCGCAATTTCACACCTCAGCGAGCTCTGCAACCAGCTGCTTCTGCGTTTTGCTGCGGTAAGTACGATTGCGTTAAGTTAAGAATTGAATTGAGCTCAACTGTGAGTAGTTTTAGTGCGCTATGGTTTTCGTCTAGTTGCGATTATTTTCGTTGAGAATTTGCAATGTTGCTGTGATGTGAGCGAGAATTAGGGTTGGAGAAGCGTAGTGAGGGATAAGGAAAATGGAGTGATATTGATTATTGAATGCGAATTTTGCCGTTTGCGAGAAGAATAAAGTGTAGCTTTAGGTTATATTATATTGAATTGCATGGTGATTATTTAATTTGGTTTTTCTAAAGTATGTTATTTTTATCTTTTTGCTTAAGGTGATTTGTGTCTCTTTTTGCTTATATGGTGATATGTGTATCTTTTTTGCTTATGGTGATTTTTAAGTATATTTGTTATATGAATTATGCAGTGTTTTGTGTTTTTAAGCAGATATCAAGCTGAGTAAAGAGTGAAGGAGAGATGGAGGGTGCTATAAAGCAGCCTCGTGAGACGGGAGATTATGTTGAAGAGGCTGAAGTTGATGTAGCGGGGAATGAGGTTAGAAGCGATGGTGAAAATTTGTGCTTGGATGGGAATAAAAGTGGGAGTGAGGGGGGTGGGTCTGACATGCTTAGAAACGGGCCAAGAAATAGGAATGATGCTGTGTGTTCAGGTGGGGAAAGCGTCAATGCCAAGGATATGAATGGAGAGACAGTAGACTCTGGATGTATATCTGAAGTTCCAGCTGCTGATAAAAGTGCAATGGAGAAACAAACTGATATCAATGTTGAGTTGAATAAAGAGGAAGCTTATATTGGTGGGGTGAAGGAAGGTACGTTGACCGAGACCAGTATTGAGGATGGATGTGATGCTAAAAAGGAGGGAAGATGCAGTGATGACTCTGCAGAAGTAATGCGTGGAGTATCTGGCGGGGAGGATAGAGATTGTACTGAGAATGTAGCCATGGAAGAAGGTACAAGGAAGAGTGATCCTACAGAAAGCTTGCAGATTTCAACTGATAATGGAACTCCTAAAACTCTGAGTCAAAATGCTGTTCTTGATGAGGTTCCCTTGGAGGAGGATGAGGAAATGGAAGATGCAGCTAATACTAATCCAGTTAAAGCAGCTAAAGATGAGCTGCAAGGACAGATGAAAGTATTTCGTGCAAGTGGGGGGAACATCCATAAAATTAAACCTGCACCCAAACTTGACAGTGATGATCCGCCACTTCCAGACCAGCAAAAAGCCGCTTCACCCAATTCTCCTGTCAGATATTCACCTTCAACGGCTGAAGACTATAGTGACCAACCAATGAGGACAACTCATACTCATGAAACTCTTCCTGCGGTAATGATAGAATTATTGAAATATAGCATATTGAATATTTAGTTTAATGCAATCACCGTAAAGCGTCAGTTACTAACTTTCCTTCATTGGTTGTTAGCTGCCAGAAGATGATGATGGAACCCCGGAGGAACAAGCTGCATTCATGAATGAAGTTGAAAGTTATTATCGGCAGAAGGGGATGGACTTCAAAGCACCTAGGTTTTATCAGCAGCCGCTTAATTGCCTGAAGTAAGAATGATGTGTGTTCAAAATTTGCTAATGATTGTTTATTGATGCCATACTAAAATGGTAATTACTTTGCTCTCAGGTTATGGAGGGCGGTGATTAGATTGGGAGGTTATGAAAGAGTAAGCATATCCCGGCCTTTATATCTGTTGTTTATTTCTGCGCATAATATGTGCCCATGCCTGCATACTGTGGAGCCCATCGTGCACCGGGCTTTCCTCGAGTGAAGCGCAGGCACTTTGTTTGTGTGCAAAAAGTTCAGAAAAGCTAAAGTGTGAGCGCTCAGCGCTTTATGATAAGTATATCATATGTATTTACATATGCATAGATAACTTCATCTGTCTCAACTCTCAAGCATATGTTTTAAATAGAGGAGTATTTAAGGTTGGTAGTTTCCATGACAAACATGTACCGGTTCATATATAGTATTTGTACATACAATTGGATACAGATGATTACCTAATCAGTTAGCATTTAACCATATGTAGAAAGGAATTGCTTGCAGTTAAAGAAACTACTACAATTTAAACAATCGATCCATTAGAAGAAGTTTCATATTTGCATGTTAGCTTGATGATTAGGCAGAAGATGAGAAATATGCAACATGAGTATTAGTATTCTTTAAACCGTGAATTACGAACTTTAAAAGCACGTAAAAGCACTATCTGAGCGTGACATTGTGCTTCTGATCTAGGGTTTGCTACTATTTTCCATATCCTAAGTATCCATACATATCACGTCTGTGTATCACTGATTTTTCAGTGTCTCCTTATCTTTCTTTTTTGGTTGTGAGAATTAAACATAAGCTTCACATTTTATTGTGTGGCTATGTCAACTCATATATGTCCACATATCGGATTGACATTCTAGCATTAAAGCAATGATCTAAAATAATAGTATTCATTGGTGTTATGTCAGTATTAATGAACTTGTGTCTTGCTAAATAGGTAACTGGATGCAAGTTATGGCGGCAGGTGGGAGAGTCATTTCGTCCACCAAAGTAAGCTTTCCTTGGGTTTTCTTTTAACCTCTCTTGTTGTTTGGCCGTTCTTCCGTGATTGTCTGATTGTTATTCTTTTTATTTATTGATTTTAATATAGCTTCATTTGCTTCCAAGCATCTGCAATTATTTATCACATAATGGCTGCATCAGTTCTGTTGGATAGTTTTTACCAAATGGACTATGACTATGATTGCATCACTTATTCACTGATGAAAATTCACAGCAAGTTGTGTCGAATTCTTAGATTGTTACATGGAATTTGTCTTCTGTTGGTGTATGCATACTGTGATACTGTCCATGATATATTAGCATTGTCTACTACTTTCAGAAACTAAATAATATTACATCAGAAATTGATTCTATGGTTTTCTTTTTCCTTTTGCAGGACTTGTACAACAGTTTCTTGGACATTCCGGATTTTCTTTGAGAAGGTAACAATTTGGGCTTCACATGTGTTTGGTTTAGGCATTTGATGTGATTTAGTACTGTATTGCTGTAGGGACTTATTAATTGTTTAGCCATTAATTTTTTTTATTATGCAAGTATGAAAACAAGAAAGGAAAGTAAGGACTGTTGTGTTATTGTTCTTTCATAGTATGTTTTCTGTTTCCATCATTAATTATTTACATATCTGGCAAACATTTATTGACTGATTATCCATTTCAACTGTATGTTAGGCTCTCTTGGAATATGAAAAGTATCAGATACAGATTGGTGCTTTGCATTACCCAGCCGCAACACTCCCTGAAGCTCCTCCTCTTGAGAAAGAGGTGAGTGTGCATCTAATAATATTCATGTACTCTAACTTTATATGTTTCATTCTTGAGTTAGTTATTTTATCAGTCCGTGCATATATTGGGTTTTTATTTGGTGCATGGTTGTGCTGTCAAATTGTGAACTGTATTCACTGGGATATGACAAATGTCTGGAATTCTTTTATTACCCTGTATAGATTCATAGTTTGTGTGTAGTGTATACATGTGGTCCTCGTATAAGTATGTAACGGCATCTCAAACATTTATTCCTGCTGAGTATTAATATTTTCAAACAATTGCCCAGGGAAATGGCCATCATGGATCGGAACCGGGCAGGGCTAGAAGAGATGCTGCTGCGCGTGCTATGCAAGGTTGGCATTCTCAACGACATTCTGGCAATGGTGAGATTGGGGAGCCAGTTACAAAGGTTTGTGAATATTAGCATCTTACATCTCATCTCCTGGATTTACTTCAGCTAACCTTGTGCAAAAGACAGTTGCAATTTCTAAATGCACTTTTCTTCTTTGTATTCTTGATTTATTTGTGCCACTATACTTTGACAGAGCAAGAATGTAAACAGCATGTCAAAGCGCGAGAAGAATCTCAAAAGCATTGGTACGTTATTGTACATAGCAGCTTCCTTTTTCTTCAACAACTGAAACATTCTGTATGTAATTGAACATTGTTTTCTTCTTTGATGACCTTTACTGTGACCTTTTTTGGGTGTGGAATTGGTTTGTTTCAAATTGGATCTGCATGTGCAGGTCCCCTCAAGCAAAAGAGACCAAATGACTTGGAAACTTCAAACAAAGTTGCTCGAACCGAGATACCTGACCAGTTAAGTCTGGTTATTTTAGATCACTTTCTGTCCTGGGTTACCCAATCATCTTATTCTTGTTATGTTTTCTTGTGATTTATTACTTACCTTATCTTCTTCTTTCTTTCTTTTTTTTTTTAAATGGATCCAATGTTATTGTTAAATTTGTTGTCCATTACTCCATTTTAATCTCTCTCAAATCTTAGTAGAGTTGAGCTTGCTCTGGCATTTTTCCATTTATTTGTGTGAATGGCATTGGATATACTTCTATGCCAAACTTTCAAGCCTACAAAGGATTAGAACTGAGCTTATCCTAGAGGGATAGAAACATTCTTGTAGTGTCCTCCGTATGTGCTTTATCTCCTGCGATTTCTCCTTAACCAAGGAGAAGTGGTTCATGGAGTAAATCTAATAGCACTTTTAGGATATTGTATCTCCTAGCTCTTATCAATTTTATACCTTGTTATTTTAATTTTAGGGGTTCCTTTTTAGTATCCATCAACTTTCTAAATTGGTTATCATTGGCAGCCTGGTTGCGTCGGTAGTTGATATTGGCCCCCCAGCTGATTGGGTGAAGATCAACGTGCGCCAAACTGTATGTTGTAATAACTTTTTATGTTTATGCATCCTGCACATTATTATGTAACATATGCATACCAGAACTCATTCTGAGATAATTGATATATGCAGATAGATTGTTTCGAGGTCTATGCTCTAGTTCCTGGGCTTATACGTGAAGAGGTGTGCATATCCTTCAAGGCTTCAACCTTTTATCTGTGTTCAATGTTTAATTACTTCATGATCATAATTCACCTGTCAATCTCTTGGAACTTTTGGTCTTTCTTCATAATATTGGAACTTCGAACTTTGAGAGATTTTTTTTTTTTTTAAATTTTAATCAGCAAAAAGTTTTCTAGAAGAAACACCATTATACAGAGATAATGAACAGTTGTTAAATTGAATGTTATATATACCTGTTTCGACTTTCGAGGTTCAAAAGGGAGGTATTGAAAATTTGGTCAAATGCTTGGATTACTCTTGGGGGAAAAAAATGACTTGAACTGTAATATTCTTCCTATGCCAAGACAATACATTATATTTTTGCACAGTAGGCTTTGTATTATATCAATGTACTTCTTGGTGGATCAGGTCCGAGTTCAATCAGATCCTGCTGGACGTTTAGTCATAACAGGTCAGCCCGAACAGCTCGATAACCCATGGGGCATAACACCATTCAAAAAGGTATTGTTGCCACTTTCTTGATTAATAAAGTCTATGTAGATACTATCTTACTGTTACCTTCAAATGAATAACTAATCACATTTTCTTGCACCAAAGTTTGCATTCAACTCTAAGGAGAGTCGCACTTTTACCTCCTCAACAATTAACAGTGTAATGTTTTATCTCTAAATAAGTGTAGACACTCTCTTCACCAAGGGGTGGTAGAACAGCAATATTCCTCCTAAATGCCCCCTTCAAAATTACATTGAATGAGTTGGAGTCATAGCATTTCTGATGTTATTTTTGTTTATCTCCCAAAAAATGTAGACACCCTCTTCACCAAGCAATCCTATTCTGTATGGCTTACATTCAATTGGATCCAATCGGGATTGACATCTAACCCCAGAGTAGGCTTTAAAGTTTAAACTGACACTTGATGATTTGAGTTATATGAAGTGATATTTTACTCTGGTATACGATCACCTTCCAGTGGACGTATAGGACACCATTGTTTGACCTTTACTCAACTCTTATAGCTGCAGTGTGTATATACATCGTATGGGACCCTTTTTTTTTTTAATTCAATAATTGTTACTGTGTGTTACTCAGGTGGTAACCCTACCGGCAAGAATTGATCCACTTCATACTTCCGCTGTGGTTAGCCTGCATGGTGGTCTTTTTGTCCGGGTTCCTTTTGAGCAGCAACCAGCCATCACCACTTCCTAAGAAGCTTCGACCTCTCTCAAGCATGGTGTTCTGGTAGCTACCGGTTACTTCCTAACGTGAATGTATAGCTTTGACCATTTCATGTGTATGTATGGTTGCTAGGTCTTTCAAAAACTGCATTTTGATTGCTAGGTTCTTAGACTGGATGCAAAAATTGTTTAGTGATCTTAGTCGTGGAGGTATTTTCCCCGTGCCACCCGTAGCTTTGCTTAGGTGATCCGAATAGTCAAATTGTTTTGTTATTGACAGTTTTCTACTTTTCTTTTAAGTTAATTTGCGTCCTTAAAAGTTGTTATTATCCATTAAAGATTCAATTGGGGGTTGTTAAACGCAGAACACTTTTTACTAAACGTAGAACTCTTCTTAATATATTGTAAAAGACCCTCCAAATTATATAAATTAAAAATTAGTCCTACTTTTTTATAAAACCTCTTAAACTATAACATATTCGAAAATATATAAACGTATACGAACTATAGTACCATAATTCAACAAAATACAATGTTGTACAATCGTTAGTTATATTTTATCAACGATGATGAATCTAAGATGTTTTGTATTGTTTTAATTCATATTTGTAGTCGTTAATTATAATTCAGTTGCAGTAGTATATTTAAATTAATTAAAATTACAGCGAATAATTAAAAACAAAAACAAAAAATCATTTAAAAAAAATAAAAAACGATTTGGCAGCCATGACGATTGCCAAACCATGGGCTGTGGCGTACCATTTAGAGTCGCCATTACCATGCATCCGGCAATTTTGAAGGTCACGGACGATGGCCGGTCACGGAGAGCCACCAAGCTCCAGATCAGAGCATGACACAAGCTCCGATATGGAGTAGATCGGATCTGCTCCGATCTGGAGCAGATTGGAGCGACTCCGATGTCGGAGATCACCGGAGCTCCGGTACCGTCCTTCGTATTGTTTTTCAATTTTTTTGAGTTCTTTTATTCGGATTTTGAAATTAATTCGTATAAACTTGTTTAAATGTTTTTGATGTAATCTATACTACTTCTAAAAAGAAAGCTATTTTCCTCTCACATAAGGTAGTTGTAATACCAAAATCTTAATTTTCCATCTTTGCCCTTCAAAAAATCAGTAATAACTAAGAATAATGACGATAAGCATAAACTGCCCTAACCATGTCTTCTATCCAATCCAAATAAATAACTGACAAATCACACTGCACTAAAATTGCAGTTCTCCCATAACTTCGTCCATATTAAAGTCATCTCTTACGGACGGGAAATCATACACAGACCATGAGGCATCAATCTCTCACACATATAATGTAGCATCTTTAACACAAATAATGTAGCATCGATGGAGGTATATATACATAGCAAATTCATTTTCTATCTCATTTGTTTAATACCTCAATTTTTTCTATCTTATATGTTAAGTTTTGTTAACCAGTCTCTTTTTTCTGGTAATTTATTATCATCAATTTGTTCATTTTTCACCAGGAGGGTCGGATGCATAGATGAAGGAATATGAGTGTTATAATGATGGAAACAAGGAAGACCGAAACAGAGATTGCAGCTTGCTGGAAATTGTTTGACGGGTGTATACTCTCTATTCTTAAGGAAAATACAGAATCTATTGTGCATTTTGTTTTTGTTTTTCTGCTACATGTTCTTAATTATACCAGCAAGTGGTTTGCCTTTTATTTTATTCATAGTGGAACTCTATAAATTTTGATTGATAATGAGGAATTCACAATATATAACCGAGATTGCATCATGTACCTAATCTATTTAGAATGTACCTAATCTATTTAGAATGAGAAAACAAGAGACTAGAGTAGTAGACTATGTAGCTTAATCTCATGTAAATTTACAATTTATTTAGATGATTCCTTCAAGTATTTTCCTACATCTAAACATTGAATTGATGATGGATGTAAACATCATTCAATTATTTACTCAGATATTATTATAGGGAGCTATATACACCAATGATACAATTTAAAATTATGAGTGTTTTGTTATATCAATTAAGTCCATGTCTATTATACATCTATATCTATAACCATACTAAAATGATTTTTACAATCAATTAACAGGCCCATTTTACAGTTATCACATATATATAACTTCTCTTAAAAATATGGATAAACACAAATTATAGTGTTTTAGTATATTCCACTTCCACATGAACGAGTATATGATAAAAAGAAATTTATAAATAGTAATTCAAGTAAAATACCAAACCAAATAATTAAGATATCACAACTTTTTTTTAAAAATTTAGGTTTATAAATCATTTTAAATGAATACAGTTCATTATAATCATTCTTAAAAGAATATATATTGTCCGACTTAATTAAAATTTACGGTAATTTACAAAATGTCTCACGCGGATACCAGCGTGTCAAGGTTGCTAGTATTGTAAAAAAAGTGTTCTGTGTTTAGTAAAAACTGTTCTGCGTTTAACATTCCTGGAGGCCAACCTTTTTTAAATTCGCAACTGCTAATCTTTAAATGAGCACTGGAGTACAAACCAGATAGTAATAATATTAAACCTAACAAATACATCAAGTCATTAACTTTAGAAAAACAAACATTTAAAAACAAATGGTATCACTACTTAAATCATTTTAAGTGATGAATCCAAATACTGGCCTGGCTGAATTTCCCACCCATACACATCAGCGGAGCCACCGGTAGCATCATTACCACCTTCATTTGCCACTGCACCACCGCCAGCTGTCACACTCGATGACTGCGACGCCTCAGGCTGAACAGCAGCTGCAGCATCATTAATCTCTTCTTCCTCCAGTGGCAACCTCTCAAACACTGCATTCGCAAACGAAGCTGCCATCAGAACCACTGCTCCTGCTGCGACCAACTCCCCTGCAACGCTCCCTCCAACCACCTGCCCCTGCCCCCCTGCCAGCATTATTGACAACCCACCCGCCCCGGGTGGAGCAGGGGGCGGCAGCACCGTGCCGGTCAACGACAAAATCTCGAAATGGCCACGCATTGTTACCACGCTCCCCTCCGGCTGCCGGATGGTGATGTCGATGACGGAACCACCACCGCTAAGGATGCACACGCCGCGGCCACGCCGCCGTGCATAGACGGAGACACTCTCGACTACGTCGTTTCCAGGGGAGACTTCAAGGACATGGGATTGGAGCGCGTTTGGGCTTTCACGGGTGACGATTATGGGGGGCTTGGGTTTGTTTTTGGACCCTGGAGGCCGGCCGCGTGATCGTCGGTTGGCACCACCGCTACCCGAGCTGGTGGTTTCTGGAGAAGAGCGTCCGGCATTTGGTGGAGGGGATATGAGAAGGTGGTTGACTCCTTTCTCAGAAGCCATGAGCTAACTAGTAGTAGGAGTAGTAATAAGATACTATTGCATCCAAATATATTATATCTCACTTCAAGTAAAGTCAAGTATGACAGATTAATTTAGGTGAAGTAATTTGGGAGTTTTGTAATGTGAAAAAGGAAAGAAAGTAAAGAATACTTGGCAGAGAAGTGAAGTTATCATCAGGTGTAATGAATTTGAATAGACAGGGATTAGTTTTAGTAGTTCTAAACTTAAATTATACATGGGTGAATGGTTAATTGGAAATTGAGGTTGAGTTGGCTCGTGGACCTCGAGTTGCCGGATCAATTGAAAGAGCATGTGACGTGATATTGTTCTTGTCAATTGATGTTGAGTGTCTTTAACAACTTTTGTCCACAGTTCACAAGTATTAGTTTGTTTATTCAAGTTCGACCCCGAGCTCGATTCGGTCCATTAACAAGTCAGTAACAAGCTGGAAACACCATAAAAAAAGCTCGAGCTCGACTCCTTTGAATCGAAAGAGCGAATACAAGCCACGCTAAGTTTTAATGAGTTCGTTTGATGAACTTGGTTTTGAACTGAACCAATTACCTGGAATATAGTATATGATTTTGTAATATGAACCGAGCCTATCAAGTATAACTCGATGAAACACTATCCTCCAAACAAAGCACGATACCTTTGTCAACTAGGTTTACTATACAAATCCAATAGCTAACACTTGTTCTTTACGTAATCTTCTAGTTTTCTCATAATGATCCAAAAGAAAGGGCCATAAACTCTATGCCATCAAGGCCTCAACCTAGCTACCATCAATCCCACATCATTACCATCCCTAATCATTGATTCTCAGTGTTTTCTTACAAGTAACGCAGTCAATTCTCGGTTATATATGTGCTTTATTATGTTGTACCGTACATTTATCAAATGTTTTAGCATAACCTTCCAACACATAAAACATCATGATTCACTACGAATCCTAGTACAGAAACATGATCATTATGAGTTGTGTAACAGAAAAGAAGAAGCACCAAAAAACTTAAGAGCAAAAAAAAAAAAAAAAAAAAAAGCAACTTAAAGACATTTCACACCCAACATGTAACAAACATAAAAGTCAATTGCCAAAAAGTTTTAAGGCATCCAAAAGAGTAGCCTTAAATCTAACTAGATCAAGAATCACATTTTGCTCTCTAAAATATAAATTATGAAAATAAATCCATCCTTTCCTTTTCTCAATTCCACGAGGGTCTCTACATACCTCACTGTCAACTGGATACTTCCTCACCAGAGAGCTTTCATTCCACTTCGCATTATACTCCATGTATCTCAAGTTCATATCCCTTGCAGGCGAACCGAAGAAAGTCTCTGCGATTCTTTCTACAGCGAAGGGTGCGATCTGTATCACAACAGCCTTTTCAGGGAGAAAGATCATGTTTGTTAGTCCAGCACCGTGCACTGCAACCATCACATCGAGCGAGTTCACAAACCGTGCAACCGATGTCAAATTCGACCTCATCTCTTCGACAACAACATCAAAACCCAGCTCTCTAGCCATGTTGGCTACTTCTCCTTCATTCATCAGAACCCGAGTCTTTTTTCTTGAAATGAGAAGCATCCGAGGCTTCCTAACATCAGTTACCGCATCTCTCTTTAATGAATACACATTTCTGATGAACTGTGTGAACCCTGTCATGGAATAATGTGGCGGTTCCAGAGGATTGATGCTGAAGTCTTTGTTCGATGTCAGGCCAACTATCAGATTTGGAAAGCACAACACCTCCTTTTCAACGTCAAGGTCCACAATGTCATACCTGCTGAAATTCTTCAGGATAGTTTTGTAATATTTGAGTTTCCGCCAGAAAAGGTAATTGCTTATAAGAAGCACGACATTTCCATCAAACTGTTGCGCAGTCAAGTACAGTGGAATGAATATGTCGGTGAAGGCATGAAAATAGTTCATGGAGAATGCACCAGTAGAAAATAGAACAGCAGGGGCGTTAAAATGGCGACTACAATTGGGGAACTGTCCAAGCGACCGGGTCTGAATTTTCCACTCTCTCACAGGATGGAGTTTTATTCGAGCATATTTCCGAAAGTAAGGTCTTATAGTCCAGCTAGCACTCCTGTTTGGTAATTGTAAGCTTGAAGGGACGAAAATAGTTGATAAATTATTAGCGACTCTTATATCGCCATTGATTTCATAGACATCTGACCTTGCATTGCTGCAATTGTAAATTGATTTCGCGATCTCAATCTTAGAATCTGCAGGAAGGAAAAATATGAAAGCAAACAAAATCTGAATTAGTTAGCAATTTTTTTTTCCTGCTGTTGGCAGCGTAAAGTATCAACAGAAGCTTACATTCGAGTGGTAATTCTCCATCCAGTTTTAAGCTTATCATAATTCTCAGACCTAGTGCCACTGATTGTCCCAAATTTACTGTTGAATTGAAAGAAACATAATTCAAATATATTCGTAATAGTACTGGCTAAGAAAGAAAATTATGCTCAAATGCATCTGTACATAATCAAGCTTCAAATTTTGAACTTTACAAGCAATGATGGATGGACTTACAGATCGATGGCTTGAGAACAGCACAAAGCATCATCTCCATCAAAAAGAAGAGAAATAACCCCCAGCATGCGAATTTCTTTAGCTCATGCTTTCCTGAACTTCTTTTTGCTTTCAAGTGTTCCTCGGTCATTATTCACTTTACTAGGTAGTGGGAAAAGATGACGTCTAGGAGTATTCTATGCTAGAGATGCAGTTCTCGGATGAAACTTAATCTAGAATTAGGTTTCCAAAGAATGTCTTGCAAACATGTCATGATCAATCTCACTAAACTAGGTATTCAGTTTGGCAAATTGTCATCACTTAGTGCAAGTATTGATTGCATATTTGTTGATCCATACATGGCAACCGTATTGAATACAATTGATTGAGTCATCAGTAAATTATCAGCATGTGTAACATCTTTTAAATGTTCATTTGAAGTATATGATGATTTAATGCTTTTAAAATACATTACCTAATTACCTTGTATAGTTCGACATAATAATATTCATAACTCAACCATCCTAGGCAGAAAGTTTAGACATCAATCATGTGGAATCTGGCAAATACAGTCAGATAGTATTCAGCAGTATGTAAGCCTTGTTCTCAAGGGCGGGGAGGAGTTCTGGCCTCAAGTTGAGCAAAAGTTACGGCCTAATGAGATTCATCACCTCACTTTTTCCTCTACAAACTCCAAATATTGCAGTGTTTAAAATGACCCAAAATTGAAAATAGAATATAAAATGTGATCAGGTTTCAACTATGCAGGATCATACATTAGTTTAATTTACTCGTTACATTATTGGCGTTTGGAAATGTTGAACCATTTGAACATATCTTTGACAAAGGACTATACATTATATAACTAACATGTCTCCCTTTCTGAACTGAAACACACGAGATTGTTGGAGATTTTATCACACCTTGTAACGTGAACTCCTAAAGTCTATTGCAACAACAAACGTCACCATGTAAACAGGGCCCCTATGCCCAAAGATTAGCATGATGCCAAGTCATATCAATCTCTTCATTGCAGACTTACAAAGGAACTGAGTGCTCACTGTTGATCGCGGCAAGTTCATATCTGAAATAATAAACTCATGAAATCAGTTGAAGTTTCATCACTTTTAGCAAGTGTGCATGATCAAGCACTGTGAAATGCTCCATTACGTATAATAAAGTGAATTACACGTGCGATGCACAACTTCAGTTCACCCACAGACCTCAGTTCTAATTCTTGGCATCACAATCTCAATGATGTAATAGTGATGCATATCAGTTTATATATATGCAGTTCAAGAATTACTCTACAACTACTGATGTCCAAGAGAATGCAGCTAAGTTCAGGCTTTTCACGATCATACTCGTATCATCCTTATCATGAAAGTGAAAAGATCAATTTTTTTCATATCTAATCAATGCAGACTATATACATGGAGCTAAGTGCCCAGTATCCAAATGCCATCGATTCCTCGAATGACTATCAACAAACAGAACAATAATAACCCTCAATCTCTCATTCGTATCGTTGATAGCAAACACCATCGTATCTTAAGTCTAAACTAAACGGTAATTCCATGAAAGAAAAAAATAAAAAAACAACTTCCAAAATCAGAGCATGTGTAAACAAACTTACTCCTCAATCATCACTCAGATTTCTTCACTCTGTTCTTGTTCCCATACACCAACCCAGTCTCCTGAGGATCCGGAATCGGCTTCCGTTTCTCGACGTATCTGTAAGGGTCTGGTTTTGCAGCTGCCAAAGCTGCTCTTTCCTGATCACAGTTCAAACCAAACCAACCAAAAACATGTTAAATCAAACCAAAGACACAGACTTTCAATAAAAGGACCAATTCAAGAACCAAGTTTTAGCATTTTGCCTCTTGCTCTTTCTTCAGCTGCTGAGAAGGTCGGACCCAAAGAAAGTAAGCTAAGGTTCCGGCAACGACCCACGAGGCTAGGCTGCTACCGCCCCTAAGTCCGCCCAATGAGTTTCCGGCGAAGGATCTCACGTTGCCAATTGCTTTCTGCCACCCCTTTGCCGCCATTGCAGAATCACTGTGCGAATTTTGTTAGCCCTAATTTCTTCGAATTGGGGATAAAGATCACAATCGTTAATTGTCGTGTCAATTTCCTTCAAAATGGAATGCTCGAAACGTGGCGCCATACAAATCACAAGGATGGCGTATTTATACATTTCGGAAATTATCCATGGTTTTATTTTTGAAAAATAGTTACTTTATTCAAACACACAAACTATCATACAAGGCAATACGCATGATCCGGGATGGAAACAACTTCCCTAAATGTTCCCTCCCAACCTTCTTTATACAAACATGCACTAAGCCACCCGGGGGTGATTGACCAAACCCTCGTCACCGTCCAATGTGGTACATGAGTGGGGAATGCGGAACTACTTTTAGCTGAAACTGAGAGCTAGCTAATCTAGCCAAAAGATCTGCTGAATGATTTGCTTCTCTGAATATGACTTGGATTTTGACATCCACAATAACATAGTGTTATTGTGTTAATTTACATGTACCTCCTCACTTGAAAACTAGGAAAATTAAGGTGACGTAGCACACACTGGAACATTTTATGTCACGCGAAGTGATTATTGTGTGAACGAGCATACGACATTTGTTGTAGGGTTGTTATGTAACATAACAATAATTATAGATTCAGTTATAATCATGTTTACCATGTTTTACACAGCTTTTTTTAATGAGGACGAATACTATATGTGACCCCATTACAATGTGATTTGTGTACCCAATGATACCACCAGTGTCTGCCAACAAGCTTAATGCTTTAAAAAAAGCATAACAATCTATGAGCATTATGGTTGGTAGGGACAAACAACTTCCACCGACAATGTGTTGGATGGGGAAAGTTAGTATAAATTACAATAAGTTGTCAAATTATCAATGCCAATACCTTATTTTTACAGTGTATGATTTTTTTTTAAATCGAAATACGGTATATATGTGACAGTAACAGTGTGGTACCATATTTACCAACACGTGTTACTTTTTAAATTTTAAAATAGACAAAATTGTCGCGGAAGTAATTAGCTTCAAATGAACCACATTGTTACCATACTTTTTTTCCTCACAAGTAACATAATAAGCTCCTCAAAAGCCAAAAGGCCATTTAGCATGTCAGACTATTTCTGGTCTTAGAAGGACTTGCATTAGTGAAGAAACAATTGATATTCATAAAAATTTCATTTGTCCATAACTCAACTTCTGGTGAGTCGGGGTACAAGTTTTAAGAGAACAGTGAATAAAATACTAGAGATATGATGAATAAAGTAGATAAGATGATGAATAACATATAAGAGAGATTGAATAAATTAGGAGAGACAATGAATAAAGTAAGTGATAGATTTTACATTTAAGGGAGCGGAAGTTGAGTTTGAGACACATCAAAATGAAATACGAGAAGTTGAGTGCAAGACAACGAGATAATTTTAAACAATATCAACAATGTTTTATGAGTGAACAATTTTCGTCATTTTTATATTTTTGCACGTGCGTAAACATGTCTTCGGACTAAGCTTTCTCGGCCCATTTAATAGTTTCGTTAGACCCCGGTGAGATCACCGGAGGTAAGACCGGAGTTGAATTTTCCCTGTGGATCTCACTACTACAGTGAAATTGTGAGACCACCGAAAGTAAGACTAGGGTCGAATTTTGCCATGCCCCATCGTAAAGGAATTCATTGTTATTCAACAAAGAATGAGAGGATTAAAATACAATAAACACTCCACTGTACACAAAGGGCACTTGTCAAGATTCTGTAACATACGGTAGAATAGTTGAAGAACTTATCAGTGGCAATTGCTTTTTCCATCTCTCGCAGAAAATGGCAGAAGAAGAAAAGAGAGTTTGTGTTACAGGTGCTGGAGGATTCGTAGCTTCCTGGCTTGTCAAGCTTCTACTTTCCGACGGCTATTCCGTCCATGGCACCGTCAGAGATTCTAGTCCGTTACCTTTTTTCACTTTACCCTTTATGTTCATGTTCAGTAATTTCGATTCCATTTCATGTTTTCTTGTCTTTCTTCTGCTTTTTATCTTCGCTGTGCTGTCCAGTTAGCTGATTTTCGATTGCAAGATGATATTTTTGTGGGCCTTTTCTTTTTGTGTACTGGCCAGTTTTGATTGCAAAATGATTTGGTACTCTTTTTCTATACCCCTTTGATTTATCATTTATTAGTTGATTGTGTTATTAGTCCACTTTGCATGTGTTCTTGATGTGGTATTAGTTAGTAAATCATTAGCAGTTATTTTCAAGATTCGAGAAAACCGTGTTTTGTCCCATGATAAGATTCCCGTTTCGTTTTTGGGTCGACAAAAAGAGGGAAATTGGCAGATTGGGTATTCTTAGATGGATATATACTATATATTTAGTTTATCTTAAAATTGTGAATTGTTTGGTATCAATTACTGCATACTCTATTTTATTGGGTATGTAGAGAGAGATACTGTCTCAATCAAGTGATCAGCTGGCTTTTAAAACCAAGAGAAACCATTCGATGACTACTAGTCTGGAGAGTTAATTGTAATGATCGATGGTACATCCTAGACATCATGTGTGCTTGGCTTGCTTAGTTTAAGTTTAATTTATTATTCTTGACCAGTAGCGAAAACAAAGGTGTTAGCTTCTATTGTTGTGTGGAATGGTTTTGGTTGATTTGGCGTAATGAATCTGTTGATTTAACTGCCACTTCTATGTTGCAGGCAATGAGAAGAATGCTCATCTAAAGAACCTTGAAAATGCTGATGATAAGCTGACACTAATTAAGGCAGACTTACTGGATTATGATTCCATCCTTGAAGCAGTTAAAGGTTGCGATGGGGTGTTCCATGTTGCTAGCCCAGTTCCCTCTAGCAGTGTACCGAATCCCGAGGCATGATATTTGAGCTGTTAAAAGGACTGCACATACTTGAAATATTTGTAGAATTCCTATATGTGCTGAGCTTGAGTGCCCCTTATTCAGGCATCTATTTCTGTTATACATTCTGTTGATAACCAGCAAGTCTATTGCAGGTAGAAGTGGTAGCCCCTGCCCGAGAAGGCACTCTCAACGTCCTAAAGGCATGCTCCGAAGCAAAAGTTAAACGTGTTGTTGTTGTATCATCAGTGGTTGCAATGTCGATGAACCCTGAATTCGCTGAAGATCTTCTGATAAATGAGTCTTGTTGGTCGGACAAGGAATACTGCAAGACAACAAATGTACAACTAATTTTCAAATTGAGCATTATTTATAAATGTCTGATGTATAATTACTTATCAGGTCAAGTGTTTCTCTGAAGTAAGTTTTAACTTGTCTATGACTTTATGCATCTAGAACTGGTATTGCTATTCAAAAACAGTAGCTGAAAGTGAAGCATGGGAATACGCTAAGAAGACAGGCCTGGACATGGTCACTGTGGCTCCAAGCCTTGTGCTAGGGCCTTTGCTGCAACAAAAAGCAAGTTCCAGCAGCATGGTTCTCCTTAAGCTGTTAAAGGGTACATGTTCATACTATTGATGAGTTTTAGTAGCTTCTGCTTAACAGTTACTTTAGTGTGTACCTTACTCCCATAAATGATCTCAAGTTCGAACTGTATTATGTGCCAGCTAAATAGGACTTGTAAACTTTTTGGCACTTACTTAGAATTTTGGTGCTCTGTCCTTTTGCATATTTGTTAAAGCAAAAACATTAATTTTAGTTTGCTATGTGTTTTCACCCAATAGTAGACATTGCCCTGAAACCGACTTATCTGATTATTGACAAAGCTTTCCTTCCATGGCTGAATAGAAGGATATGACGAAATGCCTAACAACCTATGGAAAATAGTCGATGCACGAGATGTAGCTGCAGCGCTCAAATTAGCATATGAGTTACCCGAAGCTGAAGGCAGATACATATGCATGTCTCATATGATCAAGGTGCTGGATTTGGCCGAAATCCTGAAGGGAATCTATCCAAACTACAACTACCCTAAGGGGTAAGTATTTGCCCTTAGAGTTGATATGTACACTTATTCTAGCATTTTTCATTTTGTATAGTTCTTTGGAAGTAGTGACTGTCTTGGTTTCATGGTTTGCAACTTCATGTTGTTTCTTTGCAGCTTCAAAGACGGAAATGATACAAAATTCAGTTCGAAAAAACTACAAAATCTGGGATGGAAATACAGACCACTGGAAGAAACTCTTGTGGATTCTATTGAGAGCTACAAGAAGGCTGGTCTTGTCAACAGTGATGTCTAAATGCAGCTTCGACATGAACTTTTTATGCTGAAGCAAAGCCAGAAAAATCTTCCGATCATGGCCATAAATCTGTACACTTCGTAGTGAAGTCTTGTAATCTTTGTACTATAAATGTGTACAATGAGAGTCGAAGAAAATCGAATAATGGCTGTCATGCCAATTTCTTCAACTCATGCTGTGTCAAACTTCTGTTTTTTTTCAATTTTTCATGGAGCATTGTTCTATCTATTATAAACTGCAACAGTAAAAGAAAATTGAAGAAATGTGTGGATGTAGTGCATTTTGGTAATAAAACAGAATGTAATCATGGGGTTTGACTTGTCAGTAATCAAACATGTGTATGTTTAGTTTATTAATCATAGCTGTCAGTTTAATTATTGGAGAAAAGATTCTTCATACTTGTATAGTTTAATTAATAGCAATCCACATTGGACTGTAGTAAGAATATTGGCATCACCAATAGAGTCTATTTTTCTTCTAGCATAGATCCGATCTGCTGCATTGACTTTCTCTGGAGTGAAGGAAAAAATGGCCGAAAAGAGAGTATGTGTAACAGGGGCAGGAGGATTTATGGCTTCTTGGCTTGTCAAGCTGCTTCTTTCCGAAGGCTTTCACGTTCATGGCACCGTTAGAGATCCAGGTCAGTTACCTATGTTTTATTCATTCTTGCTGATCTGAACATGTGCTTGTTAGATATGAAGGACAATGCTTCTAATTCACAGGTAATGACAAGAATGCTCATTTGAAGAACCTCGAAAATGCAGGTGAGAAGCTGACTTTATTCAAAGTAGATTTGCTGGATTTCGATTCTGTTCTTGCAGCAGTAAAAGGATGCGATGGGGTGTTCCACGTTGCAAGCCCAGTTCCTTCTGGCACTGTATCAAATCCGGAGGCATGTTCAATAAACCGTGCATCTTGCAAATGTTATTAGACTTAATTATATTAGTCTAAATATGTCTAGTGTCTGCAGTTTTTGCTACCTTCCCTGAACAGTCTGTCAATAACCAGAAATTCCATTGCAGGAAGTGGTTGCTCCTGCTCTAGAAGGTACTCTCAATGTTCTAAAGGCATGCTCCGAAGCAAAAGTCAGACGTGCTGTTGCCGTATCATCAGTTGTTGCAATGGCATTGAACCCTAACTTGTCCATAGATCAAGTAATAGACAAGTCTTGTTGGTGAGACAAGGAATTTTGCAGGACAACAAATGTAATTCCCTGATGAAAACAGCGACATTTCAATTTTAGCATAATTTCATTTCTAGTTCTTTGATCTCTAACTGATCTGTGACCTTATGCTTGTAGAACTGGTATCACTATTCAAAATTGGTGTCAGAGAGCGAGGCATGGGAATACGCCAAGAAAAGAGGCCTTGATATTGTGACTGTGTGTCCAGCTCTTGTGATACGGCCTTCGCTGCAACAAACAACAAATGCTAGCACCTTGTATTTTCTTAAGTTGTTGAAAGGTACTACATGCTTACTCTCGTCACTGTTAATATGCATTTATCAGCTCCCAGTTTTCAGATGTTTCTTTGATCATTGGGCTGATATGGCCTTGAAAAATTGCCCAAGCCCCAAAGTAAAAGTCTCTGAAGTTATATCAATGTCCTGTTTTCGTGCTTTACCAAACAGAAGGAATCGAGCAGATAGATAACGGCATATGGAGGATAGTTGATGTATGATATGTAGTTGCAGCACTAACTAGCATTTGAATTGCCTGAAGCTGAAGGTAGATACTTATGCATGTCTCACATGATCAAGGCTCAGGATTTGACGGAAGTCCTCAAGTGAATGTATCCAAACTATAACTCCCCCAAGGGGTAAGAATCTGTCATCATAGCTGATTCGCACTTCCCTTCTTCCTTATTCGTATATAGTTCTTGGGAGCCATTTCATGTCTTTGCTACCAACTATAGCAACTGATGCGATCTTTCATGAAACCTAAACGATCTTCAGGACTTGACAGCACGGTAATCGTTTGCAGGTTCAATGATGTAAATGAAACAAAATTCAGTTCAAAGAAACTACAGAACCTGGGATGGAAATACAGACCATTGGAATAAACTCTTGTGGATTTTGTTGAGAGCTGCAAGAAAGCTAGTCTTCTCGACAGTGACATCTAAGTGCAGACTTAGTAGTCGAACTTTGTACCGCAGCATATTGCTATAAAATGGTGATTTTGTGATTCGAACCTCCAACTGAGCCACCCTTACATGTTAGCTTATAATCTGTATTTGTACAACAATTTCTTGTCAAATTCCATTAGTGTAGTGTGTTATAGTACTGTATGTCTGTATGTATGGCATAATGCAAACAATTCATTCAATAAAAAATATGAAGAGGCATTTTAGCAGAGATAAATGCTTTTCTGGGCCAATAAGAAAGTTTGATTATGTTACAAGCATTGTTTATTAGTGGTCCAAGACACGTATACATTGGCCCAATGTTGCATATTCAGCTCAAAACCCAACCACTAGTTTGTTTAAAATTATGTATCCGCCCAACTAACCTGATTGTGACCATGTTATGATATGATTGATTGATAAAACTTGCAATTTGAAATGTTCAGAGTTAGAGAAAAACTTGTGTTAAATGATCGAGTGACCATGTTATGACATTATCGAGTTATAAAACTTTCAACTTCCAATTTGAAATGTACGAGTTTAGACAAAAACTTGTGTTAAATGATCGAGTGAGCATGAGATGTCCCATATGTAAGGGATGGTTCATGGTTATGCAGATAGTGTGCAAGTGACACTAAATGGTTGTTTCCATCTGTCCTCCAAGTGTGAGGGCAATAGGTGGTCACTCATCAATTTGACTTGATTGGAAGATCAACAAACACAAATTTATTTCCTTTATATGTTCCTTTGTAATATTACTTTTATACGTTGACGTGATGACTTAAATTTACTTTTATATAATACTAATTTAATATGTGAACTTTACAAATGTGCTAAAGTAGATTCCAATGATAAATAGTTTCTCATCCAGTAAAGAACACATCTAATTATACACGCTAGTTCGTATTAATAGCATTTTTTTAATGATTTCAGGTTGTTTGGATAGCGATTAAAATCAAGGAAATCATGTTAAAATAGATGTTTTTAACCAGATTCACGTGATTATAATTGCTTGCCAAACGGTCCCGTCTTTTGCTTTGCACACTACTGCACTAGCATCTCTCAAGGAGATTAGTGTTCAAAGCCTGAAATAACCGTACCGACAAAAAGGGTTAGGTTTCGGTCCACAATGAACAATTTAGGAGTAACTGTGTCGGTCAAAAAGTCGGGCGTTGTCCATAATGAGATGGAGCGTTATAAATTCACTTTTTCTTTATATGTATTAAGATTAATTCGCGATTAAAGCTTTGACGCGCTCGTAAGTTAGTGGAAGTGAGGTAGTAATAATGGGATAGACAAGAGTCGGACAACCTACTCTACAGTGTAGCCTAGTGGATCACGCAGAGTGTAATTGCCAAGTGGTGTTGACGTGCAAAATCACAATCACCATTTCACATTTTCATCCATTCAAAATGTACAGAGCAAGAAAGCAAAACAAACAAATCCATTCTTATTGTGATTGATGACTCTTTTTCCAGATCATGCATCCATCATCATCATCATCTTCTCCACATCGATTTTTTCAAACCCAATTCAATTCCCCTCCTTTCTTTACCCAATTCAATTCTCTCTACTTCTACTACTAGTTCATTCTTAATTCATCTCATTGATTGATTCCATAATCTATGTACATAAACAGAATCCTATTTTACCTTTCTACTTTCCCTTTTCTTGCTGTAATCATTGGCAATACCAAATTTCTGTAAAAAAAAGCACCCTTTTCCCCCACAATTCATACAGCTGATCAATTTCTCCTTTTCCCATTTCTTTCTCTCTTCCTGTCCTGACCCACTTCGATTTCCAGCGAATTCATTGGCTTTTCTTTCTTATTCTCTACTTTCATTTTTGCTGGGTCTTTTTCTGATACTTTGATTTTATTGGTTGGTGATCTCCTGTAGTTTCTTCTTGTAAGTGGTTCATTTCTTGCTTTTTTTATTTTATTTTATTTTTGTCAATTGGATTGCCAATTTCTGTCTGTAGGAGGTAAGCGTTTATTAGGGTTTTGTTGATCAAATGTTGATTTATTCTGATGAGGTCTATTTTAGCTCGCTGACCGCTGTGTTTGATTCATTTTGTGATAAAAATCTTTTCTTTCTTGCAGAACTTTCAGTTTTTGATTGCTCCGAACAAACTCGATAGCTTGATTCTAGGTTTACTGGATTGTTATGGCCTATCATGTGAATTCTCCATTTGGGGATACTACTTTTACGAAGGTTTTTGTTGGGGGGCTGGCCTGGGAGACGCAGAGTGAGACGTTGGGCCAGTATTTCGAGCAGTTTGGGGAGATTCTTGAGGCTGTTGTCATCACAGATAAGAATACTGGCCGATCCAAAGGATATGGGTTTGTGAGTCCTTGTTGTTTTTGCTCTTTTTGGTATTAAATCTTGCGTTGTGATTGTTTTTGTTTTTTTTTTATTGAATTGAGACATGGGTTTAAGGCTACTTGGCTAATGATGAAGATAGATTATTCGTTGATGGATATTTTAGCATAATTTGGTTGTAAATGGATATTAACTTAGCCAAAATGTTGTTACAATTTGACTACATGTTTTACTTTCTGGACTATTTTGATTTTATGATGATTGTGCCTGAAGAAGTAGAAATGTGGATGGTTGAATGTATTGTTTCATTGTAATACATATATTTGGTACAAAATGTTGTTTACAAGATGAGATTTATTGTTGTCATGAATGGATTGGCTATTTTAATTGTCTTGATGAATTGTTGTGCTTGACATGGGAATATGGATGGTTAGTGACTTGGATTTATAATGTGTCTGTTCGGAGGGTCTAGGTGACTTTTCGAGAACCCGAGTCAGCCAGTAGAGCATGCGCAGACGCAAATCCAGTAATCGATGGGAGAAAAGCGAACTGCAATTTAGCTTCACTCGGCAGACCTCAGCCAATCGCCCATTTCGGTAATTTACATTCTGTTCCATTAGGTTCCCCCAACCCAACCCCCCCCCCCCCCCCCCCCCCATGGGCGTTTCTTACTTCTGGCTCAGAAATTTAACTGGATTTTGAGCTGCATCGTGGAAATATATGATGCATCTCCCTTAGATGTTATTTAGTTTTATGCTCTGTAAACCTCATCCAGCTACCTAGATGGACTTGTATTAGAAATTTACAAATACTTTTTACTGTTATATTAATATGTATGTGCCAGCTGCTACTCCATGTTCATATTTTTAAGTCCACATTGTTTCATGGACTTGCTGCTAATGTACTTTTGGTCACCTTGTTTGAGAGAACCTTCCATTAATGCATGTAACCTGGACAAACCTGGTTGGCAACTTGGTATGGCAAATTTAACTATTGAACAAATGAGCATTAGGGCTGAAAACCAACTTCACATGGCATATAATTGAAAAAATGATCTATTTAAATGGTTGGAACTCATTACAACATACTAACTACTCTTGGCATCTGGCTATATAATTCAGACATTCCAATTAGAATTGCTGCTTTGATTCTGTGGCTAGGACCATAAATGTGATCTGAGGGTACTTACTGCCTTCAAAGGCTGAGCGACATCATGGAATTTTAAATCATTATATGCTTTTGTTGCTCACAGGAGGCCTCAGATCTCCGGCACCTTACATGGGCGGTTTACCAATTGCTAGGGGTGCATATGCTGGAAGTCTTGGCTACCAACAACCTGTCACTTATGGATATCAGCAGGGGTTGATGTATTCCCCTTATGGGTAAGCTATTTACTGCACAATGCTTGTGTTGTACCCAAAGATTTGATTGCTCGTCCAAGTGGTTCTTTAGGAGCTCATATTTCGGGTGCTTATTTAATTGCATACTTACTCATGGCATACTTTTTGTACTGAACTACGTATATGGCATCTTGAGGAATAGAAAGGATAACTGTATGAACTTCAATAAAGTTGGTTCTATAAGAATTAGAGTTTTGCATCTTTAAGAGTTAATATCCTGCAGGGAACGCCCTACTATGTCATGCTAGACTATTTTTTGTACTTCTCTTCGCCATGTTGTGAGTAACTTGTTCCTATTCTCTTTGTTTCCTCTACCAGTAGTGTGCTTCTTGTAAAACCTGGACACCTAGTTAACGGGTGAATTGCATTTTTGGTCCTCTATCTGGACATCCTCTGCAAATACGGTCCCTCCATCTCCAATGCTCGCATTATACATCCAAATTTACCAAAAACCACAAAATCGAGCTGCGTTTTTGGTCCTCAATTTACTACACATTTGACTCAAATATTTTGTATTTTACAAAATTACCACAAATAATCTAAAATAACCCACATAACTTATTTAAATTTCAAAATAGACTCAAATATTATTATAAAGTAAAACCTGATAGTCATAGTCCTAGGCTAGAGCTACTATATTAGCTTGTTGAGTTTTACTTTGTTATCGGCTTCCCTGGCCTTTAACACTTGATAGTTTAGTGATTTGTTTCTTGGGGTATTCCTCAATTATTGATTGTACAATCACTTCACGGGTTTTATTGGACTTCTATTTTCTTCGAATTTTTTTTTTCTTTCAATATATACCCAAACAGTTTTTTTAGGATTTTTTTTTGAAAAATAAAGTAAAGAGCTCCAGCCCTTTAACAGCTCCAGACCAGAGCTGTTAAAAGCTCCAGACCGGAGCTGTTAAAAGCTCCGATTTGGAGCTATAATAGCTCTGATTTGGAGCTCTATTGGGTTTTGGGGATGGTGGACGTGGTGGTGGTTGTGGAAGTGGTGGGGGTGGAAGGTAGAAGAAAATGGTATGAAAGTGGTGATGGTGGTGGAAGATGGTATGAAAGTTGAATAATTATACTTTTTGGGGGTTTATTTATAATTATTTGAAACTTTTGGGGGTTTATTTTGTAAAATGTTAGCCAAAACGTATAAATACACATATTATACGGTCCCTCAGGACCTTTTTTGCAAAAAAAGAAACGGAGGGACCAACTTCGAAGAGGACTTTCTGTTAGAGCCAGGACCAAAAGTGCAATTCACCCCCGAGTTAACATAACATCTGCATGTTGCACTACTCGGTCATACTCTCCCAGCAGACTATTCCTGTACCTCCTCTTATCAGGTGTCCCGTTAGGAAATACCGTTCCAAAATATACCACTTATGGACATATAATGACCTTTATTCACAAACACATCTTCTTATGGATAAAAGAAAATTAACATAAAATGCTTTACCACTCTTATCAACTCATCATTCGTTCATTTTTTAGACATTACCCCACTCACATTCTTTGTTTATTACCAACCTACCCTTTTTACATTCGTTACTACTAAACCTACACAGCTTTTACAATATACTCCTAATGCTCAACTAGGTTACATAGAGGCCATAAGAAAAACTCTTATGGTACCTTTGATGTGGGAGGGAGATTGTACTTTCTTCCTCTTCACCATTTTGAGGAACTTATTCCTCTGTATCTTGTCCTTATCAAAAGTGTGCTTGTAAAATCTGGACACCTCATTAACATAACATATCCAAATGAACAGCACATATAGGTTATCATTCTGTTTTAAAGATAAAAGGAAAAGAATGAAATAAGATTATATCTGGTGTTCTCAAGCTGATGGATCTCTGAAAAATAAGATTGAAATTCTCCGTTTCCATTCTCTGCGCCTAAAATTTGTATGGATCAGTGAAATGCATTTCATATATAGTCACTTTAGCAATACTAAACTTTACCTAGAACGTTACATACATGGCTATCATTATTTCTTTAATTCAAGTCCTTTTGCTATAAGAATTATCCTTCTGGATGCTCTCCAGTGAGAATATAGTAATGATTATTTTTGTAATGCAGGTATGCCGCTTATAATCCAGAATATGCTTATTCTCAGGTTTGTGGCATCAAGAACTTACACTACTATAGTCTCAAAACCTTAATGTTGACATTTTCCAGCTGCCTCATTTTGCAGGGTATTTACAATCCTTACGGAAACCAGCAGTACCTTCACATGTATGGTTTACCTGGAACCATGAACTCTTCCATGTATCCTTACAGCCAGCCGAGCCAAGCTATTCCTGGCTCCCAAAATTATGCTGCACTGCCAGGATTTATGCTGCCCAGTAATCAGATAATGCAGTTTGTTGGACCAACTGCCAATGCAATGACAACTACTTCCGTTCCAAGTATTCCAGTTCCATTCCCTTCAGGTGAAGAGTTTGCTTAATATGAATACATGGACACATGCATGCCTATGTTTTGTGGACAAAGTAACTCTTACCATGCACTCTAAACTGTGACATTGTCTGAATATTACTGACACAGAGAGCTTGGTTGCTCGAGAAAAGAATTGGTTTTGCTTGTGCCTTTATCTGAACTAGAATCATGCTTAGTCTTTGCTAATAATGTCAATCACGTCAATCATCATTTAAGTCACTAATGTAATAAATAATGAATGGAGTTTTTGGCTTTTTCCCCCACGCTTCACATGTTTGATTTTCATTTGAGAGACTGAAGATGATTTTTTATTTGTTTGAAAACAAGTATTGAAGTGAATATATGAATTGATGGAGTTCGATTTAAAAGGGGGGGTGTGTGTGTGTCATGCCTTCTAAAATATTTAAGCCAAATTTCATTTCTATATTTCTGTTAAATGAAAATGAGAAGTAGGTAATATGTTATGTCTGATTGTGTGGATGAACTTACAAGCATGAGTGGTAGGTATGTGGAATCATGTTTGTTGAATTTTCTTGGGACCCATAACTTCTTGTTTGAGGAATGAGTCTGTTCACTTAAGCTGAGAGGTTTTTTCATTACTTCTCTTGAGAAAGTTTCTGAGTAATACTTATAGGGTTCAATCGACATTGGACTTGGTCAAATTTTCAAAACAGGAAAATGTCATTATGCTGTCATGATTTGACAGAGTTCCTAGGATTTCCAACAATGTTACCAGAAGTTCTGGACTTGAGAGGAAAGGGATACTTGAGTTAGTTTTAGTCGAAAAATAAGTACCCCCTTTTCCTGCCTGATGAATTCCCTTACCTTAAATAATTACTACTTTTTATAAATTAAGACTTGTGGATTTAAAAATATGCTGCTAGGAGAACCGCCCCCTAAAAAATGGCCTGACAGTGCTCGGCCGGAGTAGTCCCACGTAGCGGATACTGGTGAGAAATAAAAAAAAACCTTTATCGTCTTTATTCATTATATCACTTGAGCAAGTTTACTGGGAGATGGTCTGCCAGAAAGATAATAAAAGACAGTACAAATATTAAGGTTATTACCGTGACCTTTAGGGTTTTTACTTGAGAACATTGATGTTTTTCATAATAAAAAAAATGCCATTTTGTTAACAACATAGTAGGTGTTTTACTTGAGAACATCAATGTTTTTCTTGAAAACGTCACCCCATCTTATTTAAAAAATTAACTATAGACAGTCTCCCACAAGACTCTGTGTTTCTTTATTCACAAAGAAACTAGAACATATTGATAGGATGGGCGAAGTACTAATACTAGACACAAACAGGGAACGCCTGTTGGTTTCAGACTTTCGTACATATAATATCACTTCTAGTATCACTGTTATTGCTGGCTATATTTCAGTCTTAAGGCTAATGTGTTTGCTTGTATTAGGCATTGCAACACCTATTCCTCAGCAACCACAGTTCATACTACCTTTGCCTGCTTCACAGTTCACACAGGGTAGTGGATCTGACCAAAATACTGGATGAGGGTTTGGTCTAGGTAGGTTTCTCCTTTTGCTTTGGATTTATGCTTTCTCTGTCGTGGTCACTATCAAGTAATACTAATTGTGTTATGCTATTTTGCAGGTATCCTTAGATTGCAGCAGGACTAAGAACAACAGTACTGCTACTTCAGTGGCGGGCATCAAATCTAGCCTTGCAAATTATTTGTTTTGCATTCTACAGGTACTGCTTATTTTTGCTTATCGATGTGATTGTCGATACTGCCAAATATTCTATGTAATTTTGCTTTCCCTATGGATTTGGGGTATTGCAAAAAGAGAAAAGGATGTTCTGTTGGTTTAAGTAAAATGGATGACAAGGATTTTGTCAACTTTGTTATGTCAACATCAGATTAGTGTGAAAAGTGATGATATCTTTGAACCTCATGAATTGGTGAATGTGATTTGAGTCCCATTCGAGTATTGGATTTTGTGTTTGTCTCTTAACCTTTGATTCCATACGAAGTGTCATGAAATCCATTTCTATGTGTTTTAATCTAGTGATGCCCATGATACAGAATGACTATGACTTGAAAGGAAAGTTAAACACTAAATTGGGAGAGATTATCTTCATATTCAATATCAATAATAGTCATCACTACTTGTCGAAATCTCCACCCTTTAGCCGGTTTATGTAGGGGAGGACGGCAATCCAAACAAGGAATTAGTATTAAGCTAGATAATAAATGTAAAATACCAAACTAGAATATGAAGTAACCTAAAATATACTACTCTCTCCGTACCATAACTAGATGACCGTTGGGTTTTGACAGAATGTGTAGGGGTTTGTAATAAAGAAGCAATGAAGTTGTAACTCAGTGTTAGCGTATGAGCAAGAATGAGCCAATAATTGATGAAGTATGAGAGACGATAAATAAATAATGTATCTTGTTATGTAACATAGTTGTAAAGTTACTACAAATGGAAGCAGCTAGCAAATATGGGATCACCAAATAGAAAGAAGGCAACTAGTTACACGGAGGGAGTAATTAATAATGTCCTTATATCAAATTGACAAAAACTTGCATTAGACGGTCTCACAGTTTGAGACAGCTTAAATAATAGGAAGAACCACACCACCAGGCACCTAAGCGTACACATTTCCCTAATTTGCACCCGCCTAACTGTTAAACTATCTAACACAAGTTCTCTTCTATAGTTATTATCTGTTAAAATATCCTTTACGATTTTTATCAAAACATGAGTGTATAAATCGATAGGGATATAATTTAATTAATTGAGTAGGGGATTAGGTTCTGATTTTTTAACCGTCGAGACTATTCTGGATGTACAATTCCATTTCCGTAGTAATATTCCATTTCAGCCAGACCAGATTTCCTGATTTTTTTCCCAGATAACCGAACTTCTTACTGATAATTGTGTGAACTTGATTAGATTTGGGGGATTACGGCAAGACAAATAGGGAAATTATGTCCAAATGTGGTATTTTAGGATTACATCTGGTATACAATTGGTGAAAATAATCCTGACATATCGCTATGCATTTATGGCTGGACAAGTTGCCAGAAATTTGATTTTGAGACATTTAGTGCAGAATGTAATAAGTTATCTGTGGTAAGTCGTGGAATTTGCTTCTTCAGTTGGTACACTGCAAGTTGACCCAGTTTCAAAGTTTCCGGGTGATTTTTTCTTTCTTTTTTAAGTGGATAAACTTTTGAGGCATATGTAGTTACTTTTCAGCTTTGCGTACACTTGATTTTTAAGTGGATAAGCTTTTTAGGTATGTGTAGTTACTTCTCAGCTCTGCGTACACTCTTGTGTCCATATTGGTAGTTTAGGATTTATCCTGCACTATGTGAAATAATCATAACATAAATCTCTATGCTGTACACACGGCTGGAGAAGTCACCAGAAAATTTGATTCTGTGACATTTTGTGTGGAATTTCACTAGTTATGGTGGTAAGTTCACACAATTTGCTTCTTCAAAACGTAAACTGCACGTTGGCTGAATTTCAAAATTTCCAAGTTATTTTTCTTTGGAAAGGGAGAAACTTTTAAGGAATATGTAGTTACTTTTCGACTTGTTTTTAATCTAATTTTTTTGTGTGCATGTAGTTACTTCTCAGAACTTGCCACCATATCTAGTGAAATTTCACACAAAATGTCTCAAAATCCATTTTTTCTGGTGACTTCTCCAGCTGTGTGTACAGCATTGGATTTTGAGACATTCTGTGTGAAATTTCACTAGATATGGTGGTAAGTTCACACAATTTGCTTCTTCAGAGCGTAAACTGCACGTTGGCTGAATTTCAAAGTTTCCAAGTTATATTTTTTCTTTGAAAAGGGTGAAACTTTTGAGGAATATGTAGTTACTTTTCGATTCGCATACTCTTATTTTGTTATCTAATATTTTACATGTACAGGTCTTACATTGTGACTCTCACAACTTCACACAGAGAAGTCAATGTCTGATTTGCTCCAAATGGTGGAGAGGAAATGGAATGTGCTGATCGCTTTTCCTTCAGTGTCCTGTATCTAAACTGTTGTACTGCCGCCTTCTGGAAAAGACCGGCAGAGTCATCGACTGATGGTGGCCAGAATGGGTAATCTGGGCCCCATCTTGAAATAAGAACTGTACAGAAAGTACGTGATAGAATCAACATATGATTCTTATCATAATCCCACTGTTGGGTGTGTAGATAGTCTCTGGCGTCTGTCTGCTGCATCCCGCGTTGTACTTAGAAGTCATGTCTGCATCATGTGCATAAACTAGTAGGGTGTTCATTGCGAAAGTGAAGTTGCAGGGTTGGTAGACATTATTCAATTATTTTAGAGCCTTGTTCCAAAATATGAACAGGCTCAATGCCTTTTACTTCTTCACGAGTCATGTCATGACCCTCTTTTTATCATTGTATCTGTAACTTGAACTCTTCAAGAACCATCTTTACTCAACATGTATACGACTCATCTTGCATTCATAACTGAAATAATAAAATGAACTTTATTGCATCATTGGTCTGTGTGATGGAAATCTGTCGTTTCTAATTATGTCGTAGTTCAATGCGAATGAATGAATGAGGCTCTTTTCTTCTTGCGTTTCGTTCTATTTTTTTATCAGAGAACATGGCTAATTTAATGACCATAATTAATTGATTTGCTTGGTTACTTGGGCTAGGGCTAGATGATCAGCACCTGATGGATACCTGATGGATACAGTGTCACCTCATCTAGGCAAAAACTGTTTCCAGATATACATTGAGGACACATGAAAGTTGAAAAATTCAGATGTGCCCATGGCTCAAATCAAGACTTGTGTAGTACAGGTACATACAACCACAGAAACACCAGTATGACCTACTTTTTGGCTCTCTTCAACAGGAAACGCAACGAAAAGTATCCTAAAGCAACTGTTTGCCAGAACCAGCCTTTTGCATTTGCAGGATCAACTGTTTTTGCAAGTTGCCATGCATAAACGCCCTCGCCAATATGTGCTGCTGCAGATGAAATGAAAAGTATCTGCACCGCCCACATAGAGCGGAAAACGAAAAGGTATATTGCTCTACATAGGTGAAAGGGACCAATATCAGGCATATATGCAGCACAAAATAGCATCGTCATCCCAATGACCGCAAACAGCCACGTGTAAATTGTTGGTCCATCAAGTGCTTTCCTTTTCCTATCCTTCCAGTACTCGATCGTTGCATTCATGCCCTCTTGAGGACTGACCATCGGGGTATAGCCCAATTCTTTCCTTGCTTTTAAGAACGAGAAGTAATGAGTGACTCCAACCTGCCAACATAAATGCATCAAAGTAATGTGGTTAACACGGGAAATGAGTATCCTATGAATTTTGGCATTCTTTGTATTTCAGCATTTTATAGAATTACTAATCCTAAGGATCTGGATGAAATATGGCCCTTGAGAGATCTAATACAGCCAACTCTAGTGAACACCTTGACTAGTTACACAGGGCCAAAGCTAACCCACTTAAAGATCAACAAACTCGATGTAAATGTAATTTATTGGGATATTCTGGTGCATAAGCTAAATTCATGAATCATAAGGCCATTAATCGCACCTTATATACTTCAGCAGGAAGGATTAAGGGCTGAGGAATCCATCTTTGGCGTAGCCATGGATACAAAAGAGAGTAGATAGCCCAAAAGACTTTTCCGAGAAACAATGCATGTGGGACTGCCAATGATAATTGCGGCAAATCATAATCCAAACTCTTGAGCAATGGCTGGAGAAATTCAAAACTATTGACTGGAGACCCTGTGTATGAGCACATAAACCAACCATGTAGCTTAGAAATGTGATTTCTCAGATTCTTAACAAGCAACCAGCCCACAAGTTGGAGCATTATGTAATTTATCATGATCCAATCACATTAGACTACAGATAAGCTTACCATCTGATATAAAGTAAGGTTGGCCAGCAGCAATTGGCTGGCCAGCTCTCCCTGGAATCTCATCGGAAAGACCCATGCTAGCTAAGAGTAGAGACAACACCAGGTTATCAACATAAACCCAGTCCGACTTCACGTTTCTTGAACCAATTTTGAAGGGCACAAGACCCAGTTTGGCAAGATTTATAATTCTGGGCAAGTGTCTTTCTTCACCTGGTCCATAAATAGCAGCAGGACGGATTGCACATGTATATAGTTTTCCCTGTTTCTTTCTGCATAACCATCGTCAACAACTTAGATCACAAACTTATCCATCTAGTTGGCATAGTAAAACTAATGCTTCCGCAAAATAGACAATCTGCATCGAGTATTTGATCAAGGAATATTTACACCTACCTCCTTTGTTAAAAAAAAAAAAAAATCATTTTTTAGCACCTAACCCTATGCATCAGGAAATTAGAAGTACCAACATCACCGTTTGTTTAGGTACCTACCCGATTATCACACATCATCTCACAAGATTACATTCACATCAAATTAAGCAAGGTCGATTTCACAAACTACGGATAGACATGTCACACATGTTGGATCCATCAAGGGGAAGGGTTTAGTTGGTGGTGTGAAGCAGCTTAGAAATATATTAAGCCGAAATCATTTGTTTAATTGTTTCTTCCGAGATTTTCACTAAACAACTATATTTTTTTCTCCGGAGGGATTTTATATGAGGGAAGGGCATAGAAACAAAGCCACTACAGGTCTGGGACATGCTACCGACAAAGTGAAAGATAGTAAAACAACTCACTTGAAAGGTTTCCCATTGCTCCTCAGGACCAATTGCTCTGCTATACATTTACTGCGGCCATATGGATCCTCGTGGTCATCCAGTGGAAAGTAAGGTAAACTTTCATTGCCATTAACAATTTCCTTTCCACCAAAGACAACATTATACGTGCTCACATACACAAGCCTGCCAGTTCCATAGTCCACACAAGCATCCAGAATATGGCAAGTGCCATTTATATTTACTTCATCAACTCGGCTATACTGGAGCATTTCTTTACCAGACATACCAAATGACGCAAGGTGGAAAACACAATCAGTTCCCCGTACAGCCTTCTCAACATCTTCTTTACGCGCAACGTCCCCTAAATTAACAAATTCAGCCAATAAGTCTACTGTGGTGCAAGTACCAGCCGAGTCAAATTTCTCGAAAATAAACAAATAACTTGAATAAGCAACTATACCTGATATAACAATTTATCTCTGTAACAACTGCATTGGATCATTTTTGTCCCTTAATAACTATGAAGATGATTATCGATTCGAGTTGAGTTTTGACAAATTTTCATGTTTGTTTATCCATACTACACTATACTACTTTAACTGAGTTACTATTCATGAGCTCCAAAACGCTAAACTATATCAAAATCACAATCCAATACCAAACACAAAAGTTTAAAACTCAACTATGCATTAACTCCAAATTTCAACTCGAGTTGAGTTTTGAATCGAGTGCCAAACACTTGGTACTAGATTTCTATGTTTCATGGTGATGTACTACAATAATGGCATCAAAATGTGATCCAATCAGTCCAATTACTCTCTAAGCAAATTTAGTTTCCGTTTGACATATTTCTGATTACTACAAACACAATTGAAACATAAATAATGAAAACTCACAAATCAGATTGAAAAATGAAAAATAGCATCAAATTCTTCAAAAACGAGCTGAAATGATTCAAAATCAACACATTACTCCAATTGATCAAATCAAATTACGAACCAAACGAATGAATCGCAAACCTTGAATGATACGAACGCCACACTTGCGAAGATCGTCGGACCAAGGAGATTCGGGCCGAAGGTCAAAGGCCCGAACTTGATGAGCACCTCTTCTGACGAGCTCCAAGCAGAGGGCCGAGCCGACGAAGCCCAGCCCACCGGTAACTAGGAAAATTTTCTTCTCTATCCCTTCGTTTTCGCTCAAATGCATTTTCAGAGAATTTCTTGTTCTTTCCAGTGATCGATCAAATCTGTTAATTTGCTTTGAGTTTTGAACAATGGAGTCAAGAAGAAAATAAATACTCACTCCGTTCCTTTTAAAAACATCGTTTCTTTATGCGGTCGGTATCTAAAACTTTGTGTGATTCTTCTTAACGATAATAGTAAATAATTAAATAAAATCATATAATAAAAATTTAATTACTAAATTTTCATTATATGATTTTATTAAATTATTTACTATTATCGTTAAAATAATTCTGATAATCGGAGCAGTTAACCATCAAAGTCAATATAGCAAGTAAAAAAACGGAGGGAGTAAGACTGAAATAAAGACTTGTTGTATATAAAGCTCGCTTAATTACTTTCACACCCTCTTATACTCTCCATAAGATAAAGACCGTCTATTCCTATATATACGATTATTATTAAACATATTTGTTTTAATACTTTTAACTCATGTCAAATACTCTTTTAATTGCATTTGCAGGAAATAGGGCCCCACATGGTACTAAATTTTCATTATATGATTTTATTAAATTATTTACTATTATCGTTTAAAAGTAATTTGCGATCAAAGTCGGAGACAGTTGACCGGTCAAAGTCAATATAGCAAGTTTCTAAAAAAACGGAGGGAGTAAGACTGAAAGAAAGACTTGTTGTATATAAAGCTCGCTTAATTACTTTCACACCCTCTTATACTCTCCATAAGATAAGACCGTCTATTCCTATATATACGATTATTATTAAACATATTTGTTTTAATACTTTTAACTCATTTCAAATACTCTTTTAATTGCATTTGCAGGAAATAGGGCCCCACATGGTACTCCGAGGGGCTTTTGTATTTCCTCTTATTAAAAACATCACCTCGCCGATCGGTATCCATTAGATTATGCGCAATATGATTCAGTCGAGTGGATGGTGAATTTGATAGTCCAATGCACCGTTTTGAACCCCTCCTCCCGCGCAACATGTTTGTGCCAACATTGATATGGATGATGATAACAACACTAGGTGGGAGATTATTGAGATTCGGTGGAGATGGATTCTCCGACTTGGAGCCTACGCCCATGAAGAGCCGAATGTATTGACGTAGATCTGTTGGACTATCTTGTGGTGGTGGAATGCCATAATCAAGAACTTCTTTACCTGCCCTTGGCGGTGGTGGTGATGTTGGTAAGCTAGATTCAAAGTCAGAAGATTTTACTTCTATTTCCAGAGGCAGTTGCATCAGTTCTTGTGTGTTAATAATGTCTTGTTCTCTTGTGCGGACAACAATTGCTTTTTCTAACACATAATGTGTTTCTTACCCGAGAACACACAATTGTAAGAGTAATTAAATTTGAAAACTCCAAATAAAAATAGTTAAGTAAGTATATAACATATGTAAAAGTCTTTCGTTCAGGATTCACAATTGAGTATACGAACTGACATGGAAAAAAGAACAAAGAAACTGAAAATGGTTAAAAGTTACCTTGTTGATGAATTTTGTACTAAATTTACTTCACTAACTCTTTGTGTTGGACGAGAGTTAATTAGTATAAATTGATTGCCCTATACATAGAAAAAAAATCCAACAATTGAAAAATAGTAAAATTGTAATTATTAATATATTATTTTATTAGGGAAAATTACATCTGGACCCCCTCTTAGATTTTGTTATTACAGATGGGTACCCATTATATCAACAATATAACATTCAAGTCCAATTCGATAAAATTTAATTACATATAAGTCCATAAATTTGACTTTTGGCGAATTTAAACCTGGAAAAATCATTTTTGCCCCTCTTCCATTATCAGATTTTATAAATAGCCAAACAACCCATTTGCAACTCAAATCCCTGTACATAATTATACGGGTGAATTTCATCCAGTACCCCTTTTAGATGTTCTAATTACACCTGGGTACCAGTTAGATCAACAATAACATGCAAGTCCTGATCGATATAAATCAATTACATGTAGGTCCACGAATTTGACTTTTTGCGAATTAAAACCAGGAAAAGTCATTTTTACCCCTGCTTAAATATCAGCTTTTAGTTTTAGCCAAACAGGCTTAACTTATTGATGATGTGTGGACTTAGATGTAATTGATTTTTTTACATATAATTTATATTTAAACCTATTATTAATTAACTTGTATATTAAGATACCTTAATTAGTGGTTGTATGTAAATGTTCAGGAGGGTCCCATTTTGATTTTTAAACATTTTGGAGGTTTAATTTCAATTTTCACCTATCAAACATATAAATATAAAAAGGTTGAAGGATAGTTTACAATTTCTAGAACTTCATACTTGTTTTTAATACTTAATGGCATCTATTTAAAAAATGAGAACTTCTAAATTACAGTAGTGATCCCCAGGGCTCATCTAATTCTTAAAGGATAGCCCTTTCAATTTTTTAAAACCCTCAATTAAGTCCCTGTAAAATCCCAAAATTTTTAAAAACTTTGTAAAATTCCAAAATAAAATCATTCTTACACGATTAGGAGGGCATGGAGAGAGATCAGTCCAATCATGATTGCTCTTCCTATTATAAATAATACTCCCTCCATTTCAGAGAAAGTGTTACAACTTTTCGTTTTCGGCGTTTCACTAAAAGTGTTACAATTTCCATTTATGAAAATTAGTTGAATAATAAAACTCCCTACCTTTCACTTTTATTACAATATGCCACTCAGTTAATCTCTAATAATCAGGGGGACCACTTGTACTTTTTACTTTTTCTTAAAATTGGTGCAAATCCAAATTGTAACAATTTCTCTGAAATTGAGGGAGTAATATTTATTAATTTATTAATTTTTATTTAACTTTATTGAAACTCCATGGATGAACTTCCATGGCGGGAAGTTCACTGAGCTCCATGAGCTTCCATGAAAGTGATAAAAAAACAAAATTTAAAAATTTAAAATTGAAAATTTGAGTTAATTGATACTGTATTTTATTCTTTTTTATTATTTTTTAGACAAATTTATGTTTTTTTTTGTAATTTTTAATTTTTCAATGCCTTTTCAGTTATCAATTATTTTTCAATACCTTTTTTTAAATAATTTTTCTGTTATTTATTTATTTTTCGTAATTTTTTATTTTTTAAATTATTTTTCAGTTTTTTATTTATTTTTCATAATTGATAAAAATTTTAAATTATTAATTGGTTTATATTTATTATTTTTCACTCACATATCTCTAACAAATCACTTTCACCTTCCTGTAATGGATGGAGCTTCCATGGAAGTGAAAGGAAACATGTGTTAATTAATGTTATATTGTTTTTCACATTTGTTTATATTTTTATTTATTTTTCATAATTTTTTATTTTATTAACATTTTTATGTCATTATTTATTTTTCAATTTTTATTTAGTAATTTCTTTTTTATTTCTTAAAATCATTTTTCTATTTTTCATTTTTATCCAAAAAAAATATTTTTATATTATTTATTTATTTTCATATTTTTTAAATAACTTTTCTAATTTTTATTTATTTTTCAAAAAACATATTTTAAAAATATTTTTTTCTATTTTTTATTTATTGTTCATAATTTTTTATTCAACCTAAATTATTTTTCCATTTTTTATTTATTTTTTGGACATTATTGTATATTAAAATCGAAAAGGGGGTAAAATAAACTAAGGACCTGTTTGTTTGTCCACTAAGGAATTTCTGATCAACAAAAAATCAGCTTTTTGGACTTAGATGTAATTGTTGAACTAACTGGTGCTTAAATGCAATGTCCCTATCTAACAGGGGGTATATGTAATAACCCCTAATTATACTCTCAAAATTAAGTCCCTTAAGTTTATAAATGTTTTATTTACAGTCCCTACAACTAATGTTTATTCTAAAGAGTATGAAAAATTATAAAATATAAATAATACAAATTTCGGAATTTACTTATAATTTTCTAAAATAAATTTGGAATTAATTGCAAAATTAAAAAATATTTCTGGGCTAAACTGAAAGTTTTAAAAAGACCCAACAAAATTAATTTTGCAATCCAAGTCCCTGGTACAACTCTAATTCTCAAAATCAAAGTTTCATGTTTCTAAAACATTCAATTTAATCCCTAGTTTTCAAAATCAAAGCCAAACTCCAAACAAAATCGAATACAAGTCTTCTAAACATCCAATCTATGTTCTAAACATGTGAAATCCAATCTCAGAAACCTTAGACGGCCTGCATTGCAGGCCGTCACCCCCTGTCTGACGCGTCACTAGCGCGTCAGACGAACCCCCCGTCACTAAAGCGTCAGACGAACCCCCCGTCACTTAGTGACGGGGGGATCAAGATTGGCTGCTGCCACTTGTCAGCTTCTTATTGTTTTTTTTTTTTCAAATTCCTTTTTAGTTTAAAACGGCTATAACTTTCAAAATAAAAATGCAAAAAATAAATAAAAATCACCAACGGCTTTATTTTTTCGAGATCTATAAAATGAGACCAGTCTAGACTATGTTTGGATCATCCCATCTCCAACTCCTCTTTCTCTTTTAATTAAACTTAAAACACTCTCTTCACTCCAAAACACCATCTCCACTTCAATTTTCCGGCGACATGGACGGAAACTTTTTTACTCCGGAAACTCTAAGGTGGATGCAAGAAAATACACCCGAAGCCTACGAAGCGTGCATGCAAAAGCTTAACAGAAACACCTCTCAACAACCCAACCGAGTTTCGTTCGCCCTTTGTTCGAAAGCTCCTAACAAGACCCCTACACTCAAAATTACCATTCTCCAATCTCCCAAACACCAATATTTTCGCAAGCACCGGAAGTTGTTCCTGAAACGCAGCCTGAAATTCAACCGAATCGGAGGCGTGGAAAAGGGAAAGCCAAAGACACGGAAGGAGGGACGGCCAATAAAGGGGAAGGACGGGGCTCACTCTACAACACGAATGAGGACTTGGTTCTCATCTCTTGTTACATGGTTGTTAACGCAAATCCGATCATTGGCACGAATCAGAGGTACGCAAGTTTGTTCAAGAAAGTCGAGGAGAAGTTCGAGGACGTGCGGAGGGATGGGAGGATGTCCAGTTTGGAAAAAAAGCGGAGTCATGATTCACTTCGTCTCAGATTTAAGCGGATGAGAGATGACATTAATTGGTGGTTGATTTGTGTGGATCGTGCTACTAGGGTTGTCGGCGATCGGAGTGGCTACAATGAAGCCAATGTAACTGAAACAGCCCAGGATTTCTACAAAAAGAAGTCCGGTTGTAATGCCGGATTCATCTTATTCAAGCAGTGGGATGCCATGAAATAGTACCCAGAGTGGAAAACGAGGATGAACTTGGAGTAAAATACAAGAAGGCCACAACAACTCCGAGGGTTGAGGTTCCAGATGATGATGATCAACCAATGGAATCAGCAGGTGCTAGTAGTGGGAGCAAGCGCCAAAGTGAGGACAGTGTCACGACTAACAAACGTCCTATGGGTCGTGACAAGGCAAAGAAGATGGCTACAGGTGGTAGTTCTGGCAACTCCTCAATGGATGCAATGAGCGAGGGATGGGTTAACTTTAATGAAAGTTATCCCCAATACCTTGAGTTGGGAAGACAGAAGCTGGAGTTTGCCCGGCAAATGGAGGAACGTAGGATGAAGGAGAAGAAGATGGACATGTGGATATATGACACTTATGGGGAACTATGCCAACTTGACCCCAGAACATAAGGGAGTTTGTGATGCACTGCAGAAGGAATTGTTTCCGTCCGATTAATGGCTAAGTTGGGAGCTTGTTTGTTTGCTTGTTTGTTTTTTACTTCCCGAAGTGTGGCTTGTTTGTGTTTTACTCTTTCAAGTGTCCGTTGTAATAAAATCAGTGTGCTTTGAATTTGAATTTGAGTTTGAATTATTTGAATTACGGAAAGTAAGTCTTGTGATTTATCCTTACTTTGTCAGGCATCTTATCTTTGCTTTGTCAGGCATCTTGTCTTCAATTTCTCAGACATCTTATCTTCAATTAATGAGGCATCCAATGCATTGTGACTTAGCTATGACTAAGAAATGAGTCAGACATCTCCCACAACCTGTCTATATAATGCAACCATAGAACACATTTTCAGACACAACAAACTATTTGCATTCATCCCTTCTTCCATTATCTTAACTAAACAGAAAACACTCTATCTACTTCAATTTTCCAAAGATAATCATGTCCAATTCATCATCTGATGATGAAAGCTTACTTGGTTCTTCTTCATCCAATCCTTTCGCACAAATCCAAAGTATGATAATGCAAAATGTACCAAATATGATCCAACAATTCCAGCAACAGCAACAACCGGACGAGCCACGACGGCCTAAGAAGAAGCGTGCTTACATTGACAGAAGTCGAGAAGAGCGTGGCAAACAATTGGAGGAAGACTACTTCGGGGTTACAAGCCAGATGCTCTTGGCCGACCGGGGTTAACCACACTATAAAAATGTACCGCACCCATTCGCATGCTAGCTTATGGGGCTTCTGCTGACTCGGTTGACGAGTATTGCCGACTTGGTGAAAGCACGGCTCTCGAGTGTCTTTCGCATTTTTGTGATGCTTTGGTGGCTGAGTTTGGTCCAACATATATGCGGAGGGCCAATGAAGCCGGTGTTCGAAGGATTCTGGCAATCAACGCTGCAAGAGGATTTGTGGGCATGCTTGGGAGTATCGACTGTATGCACTGGACATGGAAGAACTGTTCCAACGCGTGGCACGGTCAATTTCAAGGCAGAAACAAAAAAGCCTACCCTTGTTTTAGAAGCAGTAGCATCCCAAGATACTTGGATATGACATTCATTCTTCGGAATTTCCGAAAAATACAATGACTTGTCGATCGTGCAACGTTCACCGGTGTTCGACGATCTCCTGAATGGCACGGCACCTCAGGTCAACTTTGAGGTCAATGGCCATCAGTACAACATGCCTTACTACCTAACCGATGGCATCTACCCAGCTTGGCTACATTTGTTCCTGCCATCCCGAATCCGGTAACGCACAAAGAAGCCAAATTCTCTGAGCGTCAGGAGTCTTGCCGGAAAGATGTGGAACGTGCTTTCGGAGTACTGGAAGCACGATTTGTAATTGTACGAAATCTCGCCCTTGCACACAACAGGGCCACACTCAAAAATATTATGGATTGCTGCATCACACTCCACAACATGATAGTTGAGGATGAGCGCCACAAATACCTTTATGACAAGGAAATCGAAGAGTTCGAACAAGATACCCGTGACATGTGATTGACGGAGTTCGTATCCGACGAGCACAATCAACAATAAATTTTATCCCGGAATACATGAACTTTTCACGGCAAATGCACAGTAGGTGCACGCATGAAGAACTCCAAAGGGACTTGATGGAACATATTTGGAGGATGCGTTGATTGTGGAGCTTGACCAATCGTGTAGTGTGTGTTTGCTAGTTTAATGCATTTGTGTGTTGTGTGTTTGTTGTATTTCCATTTAGTTTTTAAATTCTCAGCGGTTTGTTGTAATATATTCTTGCTCAATAAATTAAAAAACGAGTTTTTAAAATGAAATTTTATTAATTTCAACTTCTAAACACTCTTATAATATGTTAAATATGTTTTAAAAAAATCGAATTTTGTGACGGCTCCGTGATGCGTCACCCAATGCAGCAAAATCTCGTCACGGATTCCGTCACCAGCCGGTGACGCGTCACGGAGCCGTCACCAATGCGGGTAGTCTTAGAGGTTCTAACCCATCACCAAATGAAAGTTTCAGAGCTTTCTTGGCCGCCATTAATGGCGGCCCGAAGCTTCTGTCAGAATAAAAATGACATCTAAACAGAGTAAACACGCGTTGATCTTCGAACCAAAATTGTGACTGAAGAAGATCCCCAAATTAAACTACGAATCCACTCCTAAATTTTTATAAGTTTTCTGCTATTTTCGGGTTTCATCGAATTTCCATCTAACTTTTGTTTGTGCGAGCAGTTTGCTAAATCATGGTATACCCCCTTATACAGAATATGGGTGTTAATGTTGGTTCCTAGAGAGTATGGCCTCAACAAAATGCTTTAACTGATCACCAATAGCAGTTTTTCGGTTTAAGAAAAATTTGACTAGGAATACTGTAGAAATCTGAATAGGATAAGAGTCGGTGATCAAGTGATATTCCGGCAAGAAGAAATGAAATGGGTTTCAAGTTCCCTGTTTTCGTTTAATACAGATCCAAACCCTTTATTTTTTAAATCTAATTTTTGTATTTCCAAGGAATTGATAAGGCCTGTTTGTTTTGCCAATAAATTGAAGTAGCTTATAAGTTGGTCAACACAAAAATAGCTTAAAGGACCTAGATGTAATTGTTAGACTAATGGGTACCCATCTGTGAGAAGGGCATCTAACATGGGGTATATGTAATTGATCCTATATTATATTTTCATATAGTCACAATCGGAAAGTAAGTTTAAACTACATGTGAATGGATTACTAAAATTTAAATTATTTTCAAAATTTTTCTAAATTAGGCTTGATACTTTTTGCAGCTTTTAATTTGCTGGCATTCATTGAATAGGTAGATGTACTATCAATATTGACATAATACAGTCTAGTCATAAATTGTAAATTTCAATAGAATTCATTGTACATAATATCAAATTAGTTTCATTTATTTTCTTTAGAAAAAATATTCACTTGCCAAATACCAAATGTGGAAATAAATCTTGTAAATGTTGAGTCAGATAAGGGAAGATTTATGAATATGAGTATCGCTTTGGAGTAAGATAGTTCTGACTTAAATTAGAAAATAACTGTAAATATTATTGCAATCATATGTTTGTACGGAGTTTGATTTTTAGTGTAGTAACAAATCAACTAAAGTTAGATTTGTACTCTTTCGATGCAATAAATTGATGTGTTTGATAGATTTTTGTATTTCTAAGTTTATTAATTAACATTTTTATAAGTCACTACACGTCAATTAGATTGATAGTTTTGATGATAAAACAAATGAATATCCTTATAAGAGAGAGAGAGAGAGAGAAAACATGTATTCAACCTGGTGTCTGTACATAGAATATTATGCAAGATTACAAAGAGAGATTTATATTTTATAGTTTTGACATAGACTAAAAAATAATGGTAAATATGATCACTACGGTCATGTGTTTGGTTTTTAGTGTAGTACGTAACAACTTAATCAATGTTAGATTAGTACTTTTTAGATGCATAATTGGGGTGTTTGATAGACCTTTTTATCCTTAAGTTTCTTAACATCTCGTTTAATCATTACACGACAATTAAATTAATAGAGTTGGCATAAAACAAGTAAACTATCCTTATAAGACGAAAAAAAGTATATGTTCCAACCCGACATACTTTTTTCCTTGAAATAGATTCCTATGCACAGTCACAAATAAAAAGCAGTATTAATTATAACAAGTTATCTTGGAAGAAGTTACCTGAAATCCTACCGTTGAAGGAACACATGAAGGAAAGTCATGTATAATTTGTTGGGGGGGGGGGGGGGGGAATAAGAAGTAGGTAATGGACCATCAGGTAAACAATATTGAGGCTTATTATATAGTAAAATTGTGTGTGTGTGTGTGTGTGTGTATGTGTCAACTTTAAGAGATAAATAGAGATAATAAATATAGAATATGATTTAAACATTATCTAAACTTCAAGTATCTTAAACAATTGAAAAATTTACTGTAACTACATAAATAGAAGATAGGGGTAAATAAAATATAAGAGGTGGCAGATTATAAGTTCAATATGAATATTTGACCATTCAATAAATATAAGTGTTTTCATAAACTTCTGGCTAGTATCTAATTTGATACCGACAACTTATTAAAACGAAAAATGATGTAGTACATAGTTCTAAAAGTCAAATTCAAACTTTTTTATGGTCCAGCCATGAAATAATGTGGTGCAGATATTATATCTTCCATGGAAATGCTAGAGCCCAAGTTTTGGTTATAGAACCTCCACGTGATTTTCCACTCCCGGCTCAACCTTGGCCACCACCAACAAAACTCCCAATCACCAACTACATAAGAAAGAAATATTTTTGAATAACTAAATATAAGCTTGAATGTGTATATGTAAGCTATGAAATTCAATTTGAAAATATAACATACTGCATTTTCAACTGAGCAATGTGTAAGTTAAATATACCAAACAAGATTACCATTTGTGTTGAGTATTGTGATGCGACATTACTATTTATAGCTAAATACTATTATATCATGCATCATCTACATTGTTCAGTATTTGAAAACAAAAATGATATAAACCTGGACATGTGTTGCTGGAATCATAGCCCCATACACAACACCTCCGAAGATAGCTTCTTGTTGGCCGCATAAGCAGATAGTTAATTTTCCCTTACGGTTTGTGTAATCTTCAGTTGGAGTAAAGGAGCCTGAGAGTGACACAATATCAAACCGTCCCTGAAGAAAATGAAAATAATTGAATTAGACCCTATTTGAAGATAGATTGCAAATGTTACAGGTTGAAAAGAGTATATGTACCTCATAATTCACAATGCGACCGGGTGCATCAGAGTGACCGAGTTTCACGCTCCCAATAGTACCATAGGATGATGAGATATAAATTGTATGTGGACCACTATAAGCAAGTTCCATAATCTTCTTAACTACATCCTGAAAATAATTGTAAACATTATGTATTATAAAACATCATCTTAAATGAACATCCTATAATTCATATCTAATAGATATTGGGGTGACATGCAAGCAATGCACTCAATATAAAAATATAGTTCTATTTTATTTGGAGCATGTGTTGTGGCAGTCGAGTTAAAAAACATTGTGATAAACATAATATGAACTATACAATAAAGGTGACAAATTGTTTAGTTTCTAACCTCTCCAGGCTTGACATGAAGCTCGTGAGCTATAATTCTAGTAGCCGCAGTGGAACCTACATACATAACTTACTCAGCGTTTCGTGATATATGTAACATATTTGTTATCGAATACATGATAATATCGTATGGAAGTCACATTGACTATACTAACTTTTCAATGAAATTCAAATGATAATGACTTGTGATAGAAAAAAATTAAGTATAATCACTGTGAGCAATACCAATGAAATAACAAACATGTGAAGGGCAAGAATAAAGCCAAACCACTAATTATTTTGCTCTCTTTAAGCTTTGTGTAAATGTACTTTTGGTAACTCGAAGTGATAATAAAGATGGAAAACAATAACATAGTACTCCATCTGCCTTGCTATTATTAAATACACATCTAAAAAATGGTAAATGTACAGTCTCACGTACCATCATCTTACTACTTTATTACTTACCTTTCATACCGTTTTCACTCTTTATCCATATATATATATATATATATATATATATATATATATATATATATATATATATATATATATATATATTCAATTTTTATACTCGCCCATCAATTTTATTAAATTTTGATTTTTTTAACCATGATATATTTATCATATTAAAAAAAACACCCCAAAAAGTTAATTATGTCTATTAAATAGCGGGAGATACTAACGCATAAACATGCACATATTAAAAAAAAAATTATACATCCCATATATTACTTGTTATACTTTTTGTTACTTCTAAGCGCGCCTTTTTTTTTAAAAAAAAGCACTAAAACATGTTGTATCGCTTATTACACCTATTTCCCTTTCAAAAGCATACACAAATAAAAGATAATAATATCACGCACATGGTCATGCAATTATTAGGTCATAGAATCATTAAATATGTCATTATTTGAATTAATAAAAACCTAACCTAGCATTCTGCGCTTCAGCCGAGTGATGGAGGGATTTGATGGTCCAATGCGTCGTTTTGATCCCCTCCTCCCACGCAACATGTCTCTGCCATCATAGTTATGGTTGATGGCAACAACACTGGCTGGGAGATTATTGAGATCCGGTGGAGATGTATTATCAGGCTTGAAGCCTACACCCGTGTACAGCCGGATGTATTGACGTAGATCAACTGGCCTATCCTGTAAAGGTGGCATGACAGGAACAAGAGCTAATTCTTTACCTTCCCTTTGCGGTGGTGATGATGCGGGTAAGGTAGATTCGGAGTCGGAAGATTTCATTTCAACGATCTCCAGAGGCATTTGCATTGATGGTTGTGTGTCAATTTCATGTTCGCTTGATGGGGCACCAGTTGCTCGGTTTGATACATCCGACATGTTTTGAATAGTGTGTTTCTCTCCTGAGAACACACAATTGCAAGAGTAACTAAAATTTGAAAGACCTCACACTAAAATAGTACGTAAGAACATAACATATAAAACTCTTTACATTCAAAATTCAAAATTGGGTATGCAAACTAATATTGAAAAAAAGAACAAGGAAACTTAAAATGGTGAAAATTTACCTTGTTGTTGATGAATGTTTCTAAATGTTTTGCTTTCACAAAATCTTTGTGTTAGATGCGAGTAGTATAGAATTGTTGTCCTTTATATAGAAACAAAAGAAAATTCATAAATGGAAAAATGGTAAATTGCAATTAATACTATATTATATTTTCACAGTCACAGTCGGAAGGTAAGGTTGAACATAGTGAATAGATTACAAAAAGATAAATTCTTTTCAAAGATTTTCTAAATCTGACCTGATTATTTTTGCTATTTTTTGTTGCTGTTCATTGAATAGTCAGTTGTACCATTAATATTGACACAATCCGGTTCTAGCTATATTAAATTAGTTTCCTTTATTTTATTTTTCAAAAATATTAAATTAGTTTCATTTATATTTTATTTTTAAAAAATATTAAATTAGTTTCCTTTATTTTATTTAGGAGTATTCACCTACCAAATACCAACCAATTTTGGGAATAAATCTTCTTGACATTGAGTCAGATATGCAAATTCTATGAGCATGACTATTGACTATATCGGTTTGCATAAATGTTTGTTTTATAGTTTTGACTCAAATTAGAAAACAACGGGAAATATCACTACGATCATGTGTTTGTGCACACCTTTTATTTAATTTTTAGTGTAGTGACAACTCAATTAATGTTAGATTCGTACTCTTTCGGCGCAATAGTTGATGTGTTTGATAGATTTTTATATTCTTAAGTTTCTTAACATCTTGTTATACATGACAACTAAATATAAATAGAGTTGACTATAAAACAAGTGAACTATTTTCTTGTAAGTGGTGTACTTCTTTTATTTGTTTAAATATATTATTATGCAAGATTACGAAAAAAAAAGTAATTATACAAAAATAAATTATTATGCAAGACCAAGTTACCTTGGAAGGAGTTATCTGAAATTCCAACGTTGAAGGAAAGTACGAAGGAAATCTATTTGGTGATGAGAATTACTCGAACTTGAGTTTGGGTGCGCTAGATAAGCCAAGAATGGCATTTAAGAACTTCTAAGATCATTATATGGTCATTCTTGGCAGGTAATACGTATCTTATAGAGATTTAAAGTTACTCCAATGCATGTGTTCCAGGAAGTTTCATATTCAAGTCTCCATTTGTGGTGTTTGAACTACATAGACTCAAGCATAAGATCATAAAATCAAAGGGTTCAACCCCATTTATGACTGGCAACGTTGATGGTTCATCCGATAGTAATGCTTCTCGGACTCTACGTGGCTTGTTTGTCACCACATACGAAAGCTATGATTCCATGGTTAAATAATCAAAAAATCACTTTGATATTTGACTTGATTATCCTATATATACCATTGTAGTATACTTGGTAAATTTTGTTCTGGTGAACTTAAGCTTCTAATGCTCCTATCATTTCCACGGATTTCTATTAGACCCTGTGACTTTAATAAAAATTGTACTGAGGCTACATTATTAAGACAAAAATAGTTACATTTATATACCAATCATTTTGAGGTTTTGGGTTAACTCGACCAACACCATACTCCTATTTGCTATATATCTATATTTCTTTCTTTCTCCTTGATTTTTTTTTTTTTTGAGATAAATTATTGACTTTCATTAATAGAAGGAAAACAAAGTACAAAGTAGTAGTAGCCCAACTAAGACAAGTTTACAGAACCATCAGAATCATCTGTAGCGCAACTAGCTAAATCATGAGCCTGAACATTGGCAGTGCGGAAAATATGAACAACAGAAAGTGATGTGAACATATGAAGTTTATCTTTAATAAATGAACCTACATTAGTTAACTCGATTTATCATGAGCTTGAACATTGGCAAGTTTATCTTGATTTTTTAAGTATACTAGAAAACCTACATTAGTTAACTCGAAAGCATGACATAATTGTAAATTCTTTTAATTTGTATGCCATACACAATTTGGCGACAAAGCTTAATGCAACACGAGTACAAGAATAAATGAAAATGATCTAATATACGTCTGCGATACAAAATGGTACATCACGACTTCATAATCTAAGTTGCAACTTCTAAGAGATACAGAAACTTCATCGACCATAACAACACAATCAAAATAATCTACTACATACGTGTGATAACGTGGCACCGTACCTAATGTGCAATGTGGCAACCCCCGCTTTAACACGAACGTATATTTTCAAATTCGACCAACTTCGCCCAAGTCCTTGAAGTATCAATTACCGCATGGGGAGCGAGTGAAGTAGAGTGTCAGCTTCTTCATTTCTTTTGCTCTGGTTTTCATCTTTTCGCCCTTTTAGGTGTTGGCGAAAACCTATAATCGGTAGTGAATCTAACAAAGTATTGTTATATTTTGGTTTAAACCCTATCTCCACATTCATTCTTCTTCTGCATATAAATTAATTGGCATTTTTCTTGCATTTTCAGCCACCTAGAGTTTGTAACTTGTAAGAGATGTTGTCCAAGAGGAAGTGGATTCATCGTCAATTTCCCAATTACCGTAATATTCTTCTTCCTCGATCTTCACAAGTTAATTTTGGGTAAAGTCCAGATTCAGTTTCGTTTGTTAAAATATAATGGATGGTGATTAGGTGTGTTTGTGTATGTTAATGGTTGAAATTGGATTTCAATGAATAATTGGTGAATGTGTTCTTCGCATACTTCAGATTGAGATTGGCAAGTTATGAAGCATCATTAACATCTACTTGTTCAGAATTTAAGTTGGATTCCGATGTTGCTTCTGTTTGTTTCTGTACTTTGAATTGTTTGTATTGTTAAAATCTAGGGAATATGATGCAATAATGATCATATACCTTGTTTAACTACCACTAACACTCAAGTGGAAGAAAAGAAGAAAAACGGAAAATAGAATCACCAACTGATAAATGAATGAAATGTTGTACATTTAAGGTGGACAGTGTCGCAATCTGATGTGACAAGCATGACATCCATATATTGGGTTTAACCAAAGGCTATGACTGAGTCTAGATCACGTCTTAGGACTTCAACCTGTTATAGTTAGGACTTTACCCTCCTAAATGTCCAAGATATTTCTCACTTTCGTACGTGTTGATATATTTTTTTTTGATCACGTGTGTGAATGTGTTCATGTGATGTGGTGTTGGATTTTGTTGCATTAGTCCCATGCAATCTTTTACCGGCGTAAGTCGCTTACGCTCTATATTTATGTTTTGTGTTCAAAATATCTTGATGTTGGGCCGGGGTTGAACTAAATACACTATATTCCTTTAATCTAATCTTGTATTAATAATGTTAAAAGAGACATTTAATGGCACCAAATGGATTATAGTTTACCCATCTGATTAGCTTATAGCGCCGATTATTGAAATTCATTATAGAGTGATGAGGTTACTTAATCATATTATGTTCTGTTATGAATCAAAGGGGTCAAATCAAGTAATACGTGAGTTGGGATCTAACAATATTTGTCCTACGTAAAGATACTACGTTGATATTGCACGTGCATGGAGTTATATGTGCATGCCGGAAATGGAAAATGATACTCATAATGTTTGAGTTATAACGAAACTTTTGCAATGTCTACTCATGTAATTGTTAGGAATAAAAAAAATAAACAAGGTTTCATAAGAAAAATAGTCATGCACTTGTGCTTTTTGAAGTATAACAATTCAAAACATTCATGTGAACAGGAGCGTGGATAAATTTCCGCTACTTCATCTACAGCTTCCTTCCCTCATCATTTTCTTCTCTCCTTCTGGACCTCATCACCTTCTTCACACTGAGTACGTACCTTCAATCGAAGTGGAAGAGATTTATATTATGTCTAAACTCTATAAAGGCATGCAGAAAGAAATGAAAGACTGGTAGATACAGACACCAGTGGAAAATCAATCAATTGGTGTTTTAGAGGTATTCCGTCCATTAGGTACAAATTCAGGAGTTCAGAGCTTCTTTTACAAATCTTTGTCTTGTTCCCTCTCTCCATTAATGTATTCTTTATTTCAATTTTCATATTGATTTTTTGGATACCGAATAAAAGCTTCATGCATTCATATTATCTTCCATTAACATCATTTTGAATCAGGATCTAAAACAGAAACATAAGTATATATGGATTTGAGAAATGGAATCTTGAAACGGGGGAGAATGAATCGACAATCAATTTGAGGATGTGAGTTCAGAACAAAGTTTTGTTGCATCTAGCGGTGGCCAGTGGTGCTGAACTGCAGAAGGCGAGAGTTCATAAAAGACCTTATTCCTGAATCGAAAAGTACAGAAAAATGAAATACTAGACGTGATATCACACGTTGATGATGTTAAAGTCCAAGAGAGTTTAGTGTTCTTTTGTAGGGAAAGAGGCCATTTTGTTAATGCCACACATTCCAGAAGGCTTTCCGGTGTTCCTCTTCATCCTTATGTATCCTTTCTCTCCCCATTTAGGCCCCCATGAGTTCTTGACAATGACATAGTCCAAACCCTTGCTTGTTCCGTATCCTACTGCTGCTACTCCGTGATCAAGCTCTGTTCCACAGTGCCCGTCAAACACACCCTATAAGTATCATATGAAGATTTAGTCACTGGTATTATTTTATGTCAATTGTTGCTGGTAAGAAAAGAGTAGACACTCACCCCACTGTAGAATTGGAAATCTCTACCAGAAGCTTCGATTGCGACACTTAGAGGCTGATTAGCCAATGCCTTCAATAGACTTTTCTCATCATTTGCAGGTACATCGTGGTAGCCGGTAATGGTAACTACTTCTGATTCACCCTGAAATGAATAGCCAGTGCGTGTCAAATCATGTTTTTGTTGTCTTTAAGCACTTGTAGAATAGTGGAATTGTAAGTGTCGAATCATGTTTACAGAAATTTTTACCCTATTCTGTTCACAAGTGCCTTCTTCCATAAGATAGGGATAGTCTTGTTCCTTATGGAGGCCGCCACTCGAAACAATGTAGGAAAATGCATAATCCATCAGACCTCCATTGCATCCGTTGTTGTAAGTTGTGTCACAATCAATAAGCTCTTGTTCTGACAATTCGGTTAAGTTTCCTGTAACAATCTGGTTTATGCCCTCTACTGCAGCAACAGTCGAAAATGCCCAACAACTACCTACACATTTTAAGTAATCATGTGTTTAGTATATAACCAATAATCTTATCAAGGAGAAGTCCAACTTATATGTGCAAATTAGTCTCACAAGTGATGTAGGACAATGGGATTTCAACAAAAGTCTTATGAAATGAAATTTTTTACTTTGTTGCTTGAAAGGTGTGATGACGAGTCATAAATGCTTACCACATGAGCCCTGGTTCTTGATGTTTGTAACAGCTCCTTTCTTTCTCCAGTCTACAGACTTAGGCAAGGCGTCGAAGTCTCTATACTTGAATGTTTCAGGGGACTCGTTTCGCTGAGGCAGCTGATCAGCCTTGAGCCCCAAGTACATTTGCTTGAACTCGTCGTGGGTCATGTCAGCGAATTCATTCAAGCCAAGCCAGTAGTTGCTAGTGGCCTTATTCCTCTCATCAATGTGCTTCAAGTTGTCCTTAAAGATCTCAAATCTATGTAACTTCTCTTCTATGCTCTTGTAATTCTTGCTATGCTTATCTAGCCACGAGTCAAAGAGATTGATGAGTTTGTCAATGCATGTCAAGTCGTCTGGCGAATATCCCACAATGGAGAAATCGCGGGCAGATACAATGACAACGGAGAATAAGGCGAGAGCCGCAAGGAAAGATAGTTTGGAGAGTGAAGAGATAGCCATGTGTAGAAGAAGTGTTGTTGTGAAGTGAATGTGCTGCAGATGAGAAATATGGTGCTTGTGTAGGGATTATATATGCATAGGTTTTGGTACTAGTTTATTGTAATATGTTGCTTTCAAGTGAAGTTGGAGTGAAAAGTCTGTGTAATAATCTGAAACTTCAAGCTTTCCTTTAGCAAACTTTGAATCCAAGCATGTTCTGAAATACAATATAGAAGAAGAGCCTTTGACGCTTAAACTTGTGATGAAACATTTGATGATGTTTTTCCTGGTCGAAGTTATGTGAGAGGCAGCTAAAATTGATAAATCTATAAATTAGTTATACAGAGAAGTCGGATTACAAGGATTTAAAACCATTTAGATTTTTCACAAATAAAATCATATAGAGCTTGTTTTGCGAGTTTGTATACATGAGACTATTTTTTTACTTGAATTTCAATTTCTGAGTTGAACATTGTGAAGTAAGCTGTATTTGGATCATATATCGATTCTGCGAACTTGTCGAATTTCTTATTTTGTGAAATTTATTTTTGTGAGTATGATCCGATTAATCGAGTATTATCAAACACCAATACCCATGAAACAGTAAAACTAAACCAATTAAGAAAAAAAGTTACATGTACAAGAAATACAGTAATGTAAAACATTCGATGTATATCTACAAAATACAACATTAACTGAATAAGACCTTGTTCTTTTTATCTGAAAACTCATGCATTTCAGATTCAGTTTAGTCCAATTCTGTTTAATTGTTTTTTATACTACAGTTCAGTTTATTTTAGATCTGTTTTGTTCAGACGAAAATGATAGATCCTAAGTAGAATAAAGAAATACAGCAAAACTATATTTTTTTCATCGAATATCATTGATCCCATTATTGTGTAGGTCATGCCCATTTTAAAATCACAATGCTCCAACTTACCTTATCCCATTATTCAATCAAACCGAAACCCCATTTTCATCTTTGGGCCTTTTCTCCACTTCTTTGGGCTTCTCCGGCATATATTTAACTTTGAACATGCGGACCAATATTTTTAAAGAAAAACTATGATATATATAAATAAAACTGTTAAAATTAGTGGAAGTTATAATTACAGTTGAGTATTATTTGATCGTTTACATTTGATATTATATTTTTATATTAGTTTCGAGATATGGGTTTACATATTTGATGATTAAGTCTCCTGAAAGACGTTTTTTAGACAATTTATCTAGAGACAGATCTATATTGTCAAAAAATTATCGATATTATTAATCAAAACGCATATGTTCTCCATATTGGTTTTTTTTAATATTACAACATAGACGTTTTGACTAATGACATGAATGATTTTATTAATAATATAGACCGTATCTAAATTAAATAAATTATCTAGGACTGTCTCTCATAGTACTTTTAGGTTGTATCTCATTAAACTTTATTTTTGGTGTTTAGCTATAATTTTACACATAATAATGTACAGGTTGGACGACAAAATGAAGGAAGGAGGCGTTGTTGTGTTGTACATAAATTAAAAATGAAGGATAGTGTTTTTAGACAGGTCGCCATCCTATCTTACAAGACAACAAATGTTGGTAGATATATAGTGATCATTTAATGTCAAAATTGTATTAGAAATTCTAGCTATACCCCCACAGGCCCACAGTAAAAGGTAACTTATTTTTATTTAATTACTTACCTTCACAATACCACTACCATTTTTAGACCATTCAAATTTGAATAAGGCTCTATTCTATTCAACTGTAATTTTCTAATCGAATCGAATCTGATTAAATCGAATCGAATGAAGATTCAATTGAAAAAATGCAGCTAACTATATTACAAAAATAGTTTTACACTTATATAATAAGATGTAATCGATCTGATTGGCACTTTAATCATGACCATGAAATGCCTATGTGAACAAAGTAAAATCAATTTTTACACGGCTGAACAGATTTTCAGCATAGTTTATAATCAGATTTACAACAAATTCTACTTTGGTTTATATCTAACTATTCTTAGAAATGATTTCATAAGTTGTATGCCTAGGTCCTACTAATGTTTCCGGAGTATCTCCTTTTGTCCTATGTTATTTTAATTTTTTTTCATAAGTCGCATAGAATTTAAACGGATTGGGAACGTTAACCAACACGGTACACCTTTATTTTTTATTCCATCCATAATAATTTAAGAATTAATATAATTGTTTTTGAATAATGTTAGAATTGTTGACTATTGAAAACGAGTGAGAATAAAGTGTACGTGAAATAAATTGTGTGAGTATACTAGTTCACTGCAAAGTTGTGGCATTAGTGAACGAATAGAGATGATATAGAGTGCGTACGCAATGTGTATATGTAGTGTCGTAAAGATCGAGGAGCAAGCAATCCCATGCAATTGGATCAATAAATGAATGAATGAATTATTATTATTTATTGATTATTGATGATCGAGTACTAACAAATTATAACCGTCCATAAAGATTATTGAATTACAAATTCTAGAAAAATGGATGAATTTCCATTAGAATAGGAAAAATCACTTTTTTAAGTTGTTCATGGTCATAATTAATTCTCCGAATTATAAAAATTCATAGACAAAACATTAAGGCTTTGTTCTCTTCAACTTAAAACTCATTCAGTTCAGTTCGATTCGGGCTTGGTTATATTTTATACTACAATTTCGATTCGATTAAGTTCAATTCAATTCGATTCGATTCAGAAATTGCAGTTGAAGAGAACAGAGCCCAATTCTCCCAGTTATAAAAACTCACAAACACAACATAAATTCTCCAGTTATAAAAACCCACAGACACAACATTAATTCTTCCAGTTATAAAAACCCACAGACACAACATAAATTCTCCAGTTATAAAAATCCACAGACACAACATTAATTTCTGCAGTTATAAAAACTCACTGACACAAAATAAATTTCACCGATGCAAAAATTCATAGACACCAGATAAATCTCCCAGATAAGTCCGAACTTACAGCGCGCCAGATGCAAAAACTTACAGTCACAACATAAATTCCCCTAGTTATAAAAACTCACAGACACAACATTAATTCCCCAGTTATAAAAACCCACAGACACAACATTAATTTCCCCAGTTATAAAAACTCACAGCTACAAAATAAATTTCACTGATGCAAAAACCCACAGACACCAGATAAATCTCCCAGATAAGTCCGAACTTACAGCGCGCCAGATGCAAAAACCTACAGTCACAACATAAATTCCCCCATTTATAAAAACTCACAGACACAACATTAATTCCCCCATATAACTTACACTAGTCTGGTAAAATTCATTTTTGGTACTCCAGTGTGACACATTTTCAATTTTGGTACTCTATGGTCGTGTCCAATTGAAGTACTAAATATCAATGATTATTTATAATTAAGGTACTAAATGCATTTAGAAGGTGGGATGTGTCATTCACGCACATGAGCGAATGTCAAATGTCGAGAGATAGACATGGAAAATCGATCGTTCGCAAGACATCATGGACTTCGTCCCACTCACACTCGTCATATTATTCCTTGTCATATTCTTTTTCGTACGATTTTTCATCATTTTTGTCTCGATTGACCTTCAATTGATCAAATTCACGTAAAATTGGGGTTATGATAATTGTAATTTGGGACCGATTGGCATGTCTGCCTTCTAATTTACAATTAGTACCTTAATTATAATTGGTCATTGATATCTAGTACCTCAATTGGACACGACCACTCTAAAGTACCAATATTGAAAATGTCTCATACTGAAATACAAAAAATGGATTTTGCCTTACACTAGTCTAATGTGGCCTTTCCTCTGTAAAGGAAAATTAGACCTTTTACTAGACTTTCTCTTGTTGAATAATAATTGAAGGAATGCACATATTTCTATTTCTTTTTATTCATTTATTTATTTTCCCTTGGCTAGCTTCAATTCTACACAAAGTTTTAAAAGAGACGTGTATTAGTGAGAGACCTGAGAGACGGATTGATGTTCTTAAGTATATGTGTAATGTTTTAAACAATATCAGTAATGTTTTATAAGTGATTATATGATATCATTTTTTATGTAATGTATATCACCGATGTTCTTAGTAAAACCTGTAATATTTTCGGATATAATCGTAATGTTTGTCCGTCTTTTTTAATCTTTCTATAACACCGTCTCGAGAGAGGCTTACTCGTTGAATGAATGCATATGCTATTTAATTAAATTGAGTTGAATATCCTCGGATTGTATACCTAGTAACCGCTCACCACAGTAAATGAATTTAGTTACCGATGTATGTTTGATTTAAAAACTTAAATTCAAAAAATCGGGTAAAAACACTTAAATTTCTACACAATTTAAAGTTTTAACTCGATACAAAAGAGTCCCTCGAGTCACCCACAATTCGAAATCGGTCACCGGTCGAACCAAAGTGATCGGTATAACTTGGAGGAATCCTATTTGAGTTAATAGGAGTACAGGAGCATGCAGGCGTACATGATAGAGTAGGCTAGTACTATAGGGTGTTAATTACTAATACGTACGTGTGCAGATATAATACACGACCTGAGTATTTGTGCATTAACTACAAATATACTTAGGATAGGGGTATCTATAATACATAGCTCTGGTGCCATTATATTTATTTATTTATTTAAAATATAGTATTATTAGATTCTCATGACTGTTGCCAATCTTTTACTTGCTCTACTTGCCAACGTATTTAATTCTCTAATATACTACCCATATTAGATAATCTTTGAAAATTTATGGGTTCGAATTTGCATAGGATATTAAACGTTATACTTATATAATAATTTAAGATCTAAATTTGTAATACTAAAAGTTTGATTATAAAAGACAAAAATATAAGTAGTGTTTTGGATTGGGGAATATACGATACTACAATTTATTTAGTACGAATGGATAAAATGGTGTAATCCGTAAAAAAAAATTAACAAGCCTTAGAGGGAATTGGTGTGAGAGACGAAATAATGAAAAACAATGAGTTGAAAAGGTTGTTACCACACGGTAGATTAGACATGTCATAAAATTGGCAATGAACATGGTTGGACACTCAACTGGAATCAATATTATTAGCTACTACTCTTTTTCCATGAAGCTGTTGGTTTACTCCTTTTATCCGATCCTAAATGTTAAAGTTTTATTCCTGACGAACTTCATATGTATTTGTCAATTTTAACCGTATCTTAGATATTCATGTACTACTTAAAATTTAAATTTACCTCACATCTAACATATAATAAAAAAATTACAAGCGATTGATTCATTTGACATAATTGATCGATCGACGACTTATTAGATCCCTTCCATCGATCATTTGCTTGCCGGACATAATTCTAGGAGGCCTAGCTATGCCAATGCTGTCGCGCCAAGGCATTAATTTCCTCTAGGTTTGGATTCCAATCTGTTCCTTATTAATTGATTTTGAAACCGTTTCGTTTACCATGAACTCTAGTAGTATGAGACCTACATCCACGTGGTTAAGTCGTTTTACTCACCTATCAACAAATTACGTACGTGCATAAGATACTCTTTCACGCCATTACGAATTTTTGTAATGAAGTACTAATGACATTCATTCGTAGCTAGAATGGAGATACACTTACTTGGAGAAAACCTAGAGACATCTACTACAAACCCACTCTACAATATACAAATCGGATACAAAACACAAGCAATCAAAATTGCAATGGAAAACAACAAAACAAGCGAATAAAGACTTAAGAAAGTTATTAGTTGCTTGCCAAACCGTCCATTAGAGTTTAAAACTTAAACTATATCACCCGGGTCTAGTTTTTCGAGTTGTGACTTGATAATAAATTTACGAGAGATACCGTGTATTCCGTATATGTTAATGGAGTGATAACAAAAGGGGAAGGAAAACAAAGGGATAAAATTAGGTTGGCAGCTATATGTTGTTAGCATCTGTCTTAGATTGGATTAGGGAAATGGTATAAAACAAAACAAAATTAGTAGTATAGAAAACCGTTAGTTTGTTGATCCTAATAGGAGAAGTGGCTATTACCAAGTAGACATGGGAGTGCTCACTGCCCAAGTGAAGTAGACTAGCAAAACGATGCATACGAAAGCACCAAATTGATGCAAAGTCATTCATTCACTCACAATTTAATGAATGAGAGAATTTATGGTGGGTTTGATTTGGATTCGGATTGGATTCGGATTCTACGTACGTATTGGATGATGCATCAAAAGGTGAATTGGTTTTGGAGTATTTGGGTTACCTTTTATCCTCATTTGGCATTTGGCTAGCCACTACTGCTAGTCATTCTGCAGCGAGTCCAGATACTATATTTACGTAACTTGGTGCATCGATCGCTTGGTTCTTGGCCGCTAGGTACGTGTACTATTACCCTACCCTAATTACCAGTTACCCTACCCTACATTACACTCTTTTCTTGGGTTTATAGGGGACCATGGCCCCTATTTAATACCACTACTACTACTACTACTACATGTATAACATCTTCTTCTTGTGATTTATTTATTTAATTTCTCCACCGTGGGTGGCTTACCAACTCCCTGTCTTGTTGCCTTTAAGGATTACAATTTACGACTATATATATGTTTAGGAACCCGGTGAATCCAGACCCCGGTTGATCATGTTGAAACTCGATTTAGAGAGTAGATTATATATATATAGTTCATTTTGATGATTTACAGGACGACATGCAGATTTTTAATTTGATTGTAAATAATGTGTTAAGATTTTTCCTCGACTCACTTCTAGTGAAGTGGTTAGAACTTAGAAGTATTGACTGCGTATCGAGGTGTATGTTATTTAACAAATATAAATGTAAGTATATGTTTATGATGATGGAGATATGTTTTGAAATATTGAGATTTTGTTGTTTGACGTGTGTCCAGTCGGATGTTGAACCCACGTTTAGACTTGGCTTGACCGACTGTGACCAAGCGTATTAGTCTTAGTCGATGTAACTTGGGGGGTTGGGGTGTATGGGCTAGACACGCTACGTTCAATATGAGGACATATTTGTAATTAATACTCCATATAAGTTATTTGGAAGAAGAAAAAAAGTATATATATATGTATAGCATGACAAATTAGTAATTCAACATCAAAACTATAGAATTTTCGATTCCATAGAACATCACCACTATTCATTGTGGGACTACAACACCGTGGGGTGATGATAGTATTAGAGGGTCGAAGGGACCTATAACTACCATATGCCAAGAGATATGAGAAATCATATACATAAATGAACATTGAGAATGACAAAATATGTTGATTGCGATAGCCCACAACAATGGTATGATAACCATATCACTTAGGCAATTTTTTTTTACCGTTTATGACTCATTTTCTACATGTTACCTTGGCAATTTCTTTATGACTCATTTTTTACATGTTGCATATATAGCTAGTGAGTGATAAATAAATCGTAATAATTGATCATGAATCCCAATATCTTATCTCTATAGGAACACCAATTGTATATCCTATGTCCTAACTGAGGTTGGACCATAAAACTTGTATTATTCATTTGAGGAACAAATATAACTAAGTTGTAGAGGCAAGCAAGCAATGATATAGAGAACACGAAACATACTTATGCATTTAAATGTTGTACTGTACAACAAGTAAAATATTGTGATCACGATGTGAAATGTGGTATAACATGTTGTAACGTAGACTAAACCGGGACGATGGACTAAGCGATGGACATGTAATTGATCTGAGAGAAATGGCAAGACGAGCACGCATAAATCAAATCCCTGCTCCAAAACCTGCAACCAAACACAAATTTGCATTAAATGCTCTCTCTTTCTTGCCTTTCATTTGCAATTTCCACAATCCAAAATCTCTCGAGTTTTCAATTATTATGATACATCTGAATATTTCTTTTCCACTTTTGGCACCCATCTCAGGTGCCTTTTACAGGTCCCCCACCCTTCGTATTCAGTGCTTCATTTTCCTCCACTATAAATAACCACACAACTTACCTCATTTCAACAAAAATACATCACTAGCTACTTTTAAAACTTTTAAACATCCTCATTTCATTTGATCATCATCAACATGTTAGCCTTAGAAGAAATCCTTTGTGAACTTGAGAGGAATCACGAGTCGGATGGTTTGTTGCCACCCGGTTTCCGGTTCCATCCGACTGATGAAGAACTCATCACTTTCTACTTGGCTTCCAAAGTCTTTGACTCCACTTTCTCTAGTACTATCCACATTGTTGAAGTTGACCTCAACCGTATCGAACCTTGGGAACTTCCCGGTAATTATTTTGTTTTACGCGGTTAAGCATGCTTAGACGAGAGTAGTAATGTATTTAACTAACTGATTATTACAATTTACAGATGAGGCAAAGATGGGAGAAAGGGAGTGGTACTTCTTCAGTTTACGAGACCGGAAGTACCCGACCGGTTTGCGGACGAATCGGGCTACCGGGGCGGGTTACTGGAAGGCAACTGGGAAGGATAAAGAAGTGTACAGTGCTTCAAGTGGTACACTTCTTGGCATGAAGAAAACCCTTGTTTTCTACAGGGGCAGGGCTCCTAGGGGTGAAAAGACTAAATGGGTCATGCATGAATACCGCCTCGACGGCGAATTCTCTTGCCGTCTCGCTTGTAAGGTATCATATCGAATTTCTCCTCTTATTCCAATTTATTTGGGTTGATTCTTGGCATAATGTGTTGTTTACAACTTATTTACGATCTAGTATAATTGTGTGAATTGTGATACTGGTTTCCCCTTAGTTATATAACCTACAACTTGGTCGTTTAAACGTTAACAAAACCAGTTTTCGATTTGTTAGGTGTAGAATCGATATTATAATAGAATTACTTGTTACCGCGTTATATACATTTGAAAGTTGGGAGTACATTTTGGAAAAGGAACAATGTGCTATTGAGAAAGTGAAACAACGGAACTTCTATGTCATGTCCTTTTAGCAACTATGTTGTGTACCTTTACGGTTGACTTTAATTTAGCATGGGTACGATTTGATGGATTTGACACTTTTCACTTGACCATCAATATTAATTTTGTCACAATTAAATTGCCGGACTATACTATACTATACTATACTATCTTCGCTTCATTGGTAACTTATGTAAATTACTAAGTAGTTCCTTTATAAGTAAAATCTTATAGAAATTTGTACTGCTGATTTATAGTATTTACATTATCCCAAGTATCGATCGGACATTTACTCGTCACAGTTAGACACAAACCAAAATAAAGACGGGTGTAGAGTTCATTACAAACTGTCTTAGGTAATAAAGGCACAGATTCATTCGAAAATTGAAATCCCTTGAAACAATGGTTCATCTTTTTGTTGTTTTCTAGATAAGAGAATCAATGTGAAGAGCTATTTAACTAGACTTGCGTCATTGCTTGGAATGTAAAAAAGTAAAATAGGCAATTGAATGTAACCAAACCGTAGTAAAAGAAAAAAGAAAAGTAAAGTAAACCGTAGTTTGCGTGCTAGCTAGTGAAGTAAAAGTATAGAGAGACGTGGGATTTAGCAAAATGATTGAGACTACTGATCATTAACGGTTAACCAAAATCTTTTTTACTTTTTCACTGAAATCTTTCAAAAAAACCTCTCATTTATTAAAGCTCACTCTATTACTCACTGAATCTTTCCAGTACCCTAACAAACAATTTGCTTTACTACAATTATTTCCTGACCAAATATACATAGTACTAAATTTACGCATAGACCCCCGTATAATAGTTAACGCGACGAAGGTGCAAACTTTCAATGTTCACGGAGTAAGGGTCATTATCGGTCCGTTACGCGTTACTTAACATTGTGTGTTGTTTTCTTCTGACAGGAGGAATGGGTGATATGCAGAATATTTCACAAAATAGGTGAAAAGAGAACACCCCAAATGCTTCAAAGTCAACAGCAAGCCTACACAAGTCCTAAACCAAATCCCTCTTTTAACACATTGCCTCCATTGCTAGAGACACAATCTCATCAAACACCTCAACAAATCATGCAAATGCTTAACCAAAACCACCAAGACCCTTTCCTGCTTAACAACCAAGAACCTGACCTCAAATCCCTGATTAACCCTCTCGTCTCCCAATACGACATCTTTTCGTCCAATTTTTCAAACCCGGCTTCGCTGTTTGCCGACAAGTCCCTCTCTTCACACCATGACTTCACTTTGAGAGAACTCAGCCATGCCATTGCCAAACAGTGCAAGAAAGAGGGTATTGCTATTGCTAGCGCTAATACTAACGCTGCTGCAAGTAGTACTAATTACAGCCCATTTGATGGATTTGCCAACATGAATTGGGTTGAAAAGATTCAGGAAAACAATGCAAAGTATTATCAGAATCAACTGCTTTCTGGAATCCATGTTCCATCAGTAACAGCAGGTCATAATGGTGTTATTTCAACAAGTTCCATGGCTAGCACTGTAGCTATTGATCATGTCATGTCAACTGAACCAGCTTTCAGCTGGTGGTAGATATCTATCTAGTCTCATAGTAGTAGTAGTACTACTACTACTATATCTCTCCAACAAGCTCCCACTCATGATGCTTAGACTAAATGTGGACCTTGGCTTATAGTATGACTTAAATTTACTTATAAATCTATATATGTAGTTGTATTCTGTCTTTAAGTATGTACAGAATCTAGAGGCTCTTAAGTATGATAATCAGGCATGTAATGTAATGTTAGCTATTCTGCAGGTTAATTAATAGACAATTCCTGCTACGAATTTCGTAATTCCTGAGTTTTATATCACATTTCGTGTGTGCGTGTGTATGTATAAGCACGATTAATAGTCTAGATTTAGAACATGCAGCTGATCAATTCTAACTGTACAAGTAAAAAAACAGTGCAGGAATTTTACAACGATGCGATAATATGACAAGAAACAACTAATTAGCAATTGGTATCCATATTCCATACAAAAAGGACGAAGCAAGTAGAGGCAAACATCGAGGTGGCAGGTTCGGAGCAACCACATTGTTCAAATAAACTCCCTCCGACCTCTGTCCTGATATTATGTCGTCATTATATTTCTTTTGGACACTTAGATTAAGAAGTTAATATCGATACACATATATAAATTTGAACCCTCGCTCTTGTTTTTATAATCTGGGATCGGCGAACAATTTAAATCTTGGACAATCATAATTATCACACACTGCGAATCTGTTATTCAAATCTGTTATTCTCCTAAATCCTAACTGGGGTATGTACAGCAAGAAGGGATGCATACCAGAGGATCATCAACTTTAAGATTGAATAACTACTTCAACTAGAAGTAGTTCATATGAAAATCTACTGTTCAGATAGTTTTCTTCGATTAGAAATGAAGGGCTAGGGTTGAGGGTGGGTGCAAGAGTACTGTTAAGATGTGATGGTTTGATGTGAAATGGAGCTGTTGATTATTTTGACATCACCCATTTATTACAGGGATGCAAGTATGATTGAAGTGATGGGATATTTGGGTCCCTTTTTCTGCCCGGATTTGTATGCTTAAATAAGCTTCATTCATATCCACTACTATACACTAGTCTGCAAAAAAAAAAAAAAAAAATTGTAGGTGTATATAGTATGTACCATATACGTGTGTCTGCTAGATTTCTAGGATTTTCCCTTTCCCCTTTCATGTAACTACTACTTCTAGTTATATCATATGATATGATAAATCAAATCCAACTTGTAACATAATAGACACCTAGTATCAGACTGGATGTCTGAGCTCTAAGTCCGGCACTGGTCGAACCAATTGAACTTGGTATAGCATCCAGCCCGGTTTGTCAACACCGCTAATACGTAGCCGGTAGCCCTCATTTCTTGAATTTCAATAGTCTCTCCGTCTCGAAAAACCACACCCATTTTTCTACCCCCAAACATTACATTATGCTCACACTTATATACCACCACTGAATAAGAATATCTTCAAAACTATATCAAAGAATGGAGGGAGTAACATGCATATATTCACCGAATTATAAAAGAGCAGAGAATTGATTACTTCTAGTTGTCAAAGTCTCATATGCCATTTGTAAAAACGTTCTTATGTCACAATCGATTGCTTAGATCAGTTATTGTGAATACCTATCCCACGTTCGAAAAGTATGAAAGTCAAGTATACAACACTTGTGTCACATAACACTTGCCAACCTGGAGCACTTTGGTCCAAGGGATTTCAGTCAGAAATTTTTTCAGGACAGCAAGTGCGATGTGCAAGGCCAAGGTTTTGCCAGGAAGGATCATGCATATATATCCATTGAAGTCTCACTTAAGGTTCCACAGACCAAGCATATACATCCAATTGCTGTGTTTCAATCTCACTTGAGCATTAAATTGGAAAATCAAGTTGTGGAGGAAAATTACCAGATATACTATTGTAGCACAACAGTGCTCACTTAGATGTCATATGCTGAATAACAAGTGGCCAGCAGATTTATTCAAGGAATGTTTTTCATCATGTAATTGACAAAAATGCTAAATGCCAAAACAAATAGTTTACAGTTTACACCGAAGAGTAAACAACTATAGACCACATTAGAGGAGCCATGGATTCTCCATCCAAATGGTTCTGTTCCAGTGTTCCCTATCAATATGGAGTTTTCATTCTACTTAACGGGGATTCACAAGGTCATTCGACATCCGAGTACCAGGACACATAAACCCTGTGCAGACCCAATAAGAGAACTGCCAAAGTGTCCAATTATTCACTTGAGGGGCAGGGATAATTCTTAAAGTTTGTCCAGGTTTGACCGGCACGAATATCAGAAAACACAAATGTTCTCCAAATGCACCACTTCTTTACATACGCAAACGGGAATCACAGACAATTATGCAGGCACATCATACATGGTCATCGCCCATCCATGAGTATAGCTATGACATGGGCCATGAGCATTTAACATATCCATCATCAATATACCAGAGGCAATAAACAAGAAACAATGGCTTTTTTTTTTTTTTTGAATCATGGAATGCTCAAGATGCAAAATGCTTACAAAATTTGTGCAGAAGTAAAACAGCACCATAATTATTACATAACATGTTCATCTATGGCATGGCCCGACAAGCGGAAATATGCAACACTATCCAACCAAAGCCCTGCACCAAGACCAATCAACACTTCAGTCAATATCCAAAGGTATCTGATCTCGCCATCCTACCGGCCACCACAAACCATAATTCACAATGTAATAACTCGACCTTATCCCAACCAGATTCCATAGTGAAGAGAAATAAACAAACACATTCAGACTCATAAACATAAATGGCAAATCGGAACGCTGTTTTCGTAATTATCCCTTCTACACTCAGTATCTAACTCAGTCGTTTGCATACACACCCGCAGTCAATATCTTAGCAAATAAGCATCTCTTTATCAGTCAGCAATACAATTATCTCACTTTAAAACTGTATGCTTATATGAACTAATACAGTCTCCTATTCTTCGCATCTCAAATCCCAATCAGTTATCCTTCTACATTAGTTTCGCAAACCAATAAAACCTCAACCAAACTTCCTCATAACAATCACTTCCTCTAAACTCAAACACTACATGTACGCAAATCCTAAGCTGAAATCCAATGGACTGTTTGGAAAACGACTTAAGGTGGCATATATAACTTAAAAACTTGTTAAGTCACTATCATAATCACATAAAATCGAGTTAATATTCATATGTTAAATGTATGCCGTATGTCAAACAGTTCAAATTATCCAGTATCGAAACGAAATCTAAATCACTCAGCTACTCCTAAACATGATCACAGATCATACCCCTGAAACGGAAACTAATAAGTAATGAGGCGCAATTACGAATTTCATTCAACAGCAGCTAGTCAATTCACAATCAGCTCGACGAAAACTACTGTCGAAAACAATAAATCCGAAACAAAAATGCAAACAGTGATAAAATAGCAGGTCGATACCTTGAGATATACCTTTTTTCTCTAGCTAGAAGTAGAAGGTGCTGGTTTTTTAGAGCGATCGAACTTGGGCGGAGAGTAGATGAGTGCACCGATCATTGTCGCCGGAAACACGCCGTACATCGCCACCGCAGCTGCTTTCGCCACCAGAGATTGACCTTTCATGAACGCCATTTTCTTCACCGATTTGCAAATCTCAAATCAGAGAAACTCACTCACCTAACAATGGAAGTCATTTAGGCTTTCAGTAATTCAAATATTCAATTTACTCTGTTGAAAGAGAAGGCTGTGGATTTTTTGGGCTTCTCCCACTTTCCTCTTATTGGGCCTGGGCCGATTATACACTCTTTGTTTTGAAACTTCTCCAATAATCCGCATATGTAGCGTAGCAATAGCATACTAGATCAACATCGCATTGTTAATTATAAATATTACATATGCATTAGTAAACTCAAACATGTAATGTTTGTAATTTTAAATGCAATGTTGATTAGTGATTACCTTCTCTCGATGTAATTATGTATGTTTTTCTCGAAAATACAGTCTCTCATAAAAGCTTTAATTGGATAATGTTGGGTACTTCGCTACATATGGTTTTAAAGGGCATTGAAACAAATTCTTACTCACATAAGGATTGAACTTCAAATTAGCTAAGTGCATGAAGTATTTCACCTTTTAACCATAAAAAAAAATCAACCTTACACTGTAAATGAATTCCACATTACTAGAGGAAAACCAATTATTGGTGATGAAAATGAACCCCACATAAGAGGGCAAGTATATCCCACTTAGAAGGGAATAAACTTTAATAACACTCCAATATAATGAGTTAAATCAAAGAATGTTTGCATTAATGTTTAAATGCACTTGTTTCCTCTTCAACATAAATATCTAAAGTTCTTTTTTATTTTTGCCTCTAGCTAGGACCATTGACTCACATTAGAAGTTGATTTATTTTTCCTAACACATTTGATTTATTTTAATTTATTGGTAAAAGTCGCAATTACATACTATCTTTATTCCATTAATTTTTTTCTAACTTGCAGTTTGTGGCGTTTTATTTTAAACTTCACAATCCATAAAATAAAAACTTTTATCTCACTAACTAATACATCCTCCGTCCCAAACTCAACTTCGTGTAGCCGGGACATGGATCTTTTAGAGAGAAATATAATAATTAGAAAGTGTAATGTTAAATAAATAAAGTAAGATAGAGAGTGAATAGAGTACGAAATAAAATGAATAAAGTATGAAAGGTAGTGATAAATATGAGAGATATTTTTCATTCAAGGTATGAGAAGTTGGGATTAGTACTGACCAAAATGGAACGTGATAAGTTGAGATTGTGATGGGGTTAGTACTTTATTCTTTCTCTTTCATACTTTACCATCAATTTATTTACTCTCTACTTCTTGATTTATCATTCACTTACAACTTTATCAATATATAACATTCACTAACCAATATTTTATTAGTTTTTCATCCAAGATAAATCAACTCCTTAAGAAAATTATTAATGAATCGGATGAAGTATTTTTTTTTTAGTTAGGATTCGAAATAATGCATAATACATGAGGTTTTTGGTATATATCATACAAATATTATATCTACCATGAAAATGCTATGATACGTAGTTATCATTTACTCAGCATAAAGATTTTGTGACTTTTAGATAAATTTTATATATGAATAAAAGATGTAAGGCCCCAAAGTTTTAAAAGAGGTTAAAGGAGTTGAAAATGTTGTTTATATCAACAAGGTACACATTTCATTTAATGGTCGTTCATAAGAACTACAAAGTCAGTGTGCTTGCTTTGGATCAATTTCAGGGTAAATGTCCCACTAGGAAGTCTTCCGGTGCACGAACAAGTGAGATAGAATGTGTAGGAAATAACTTATGTTGCTATATTGGAGTCAGCATATCACAATTAATGGGTAACCGTACAAGTCTTAGAAGTCGGGATTCGATGGCTTATTGGGTCTGCGATGTTACAAAAGGGGTACCTATCAGATATTAATAAACTTTGACATACAGCCAATAAAACATTCTTGGACCATAATCATGACACGTTAATAATAAATCCCTCTTGGACATGATCAAGATGTACTTGTCTAAAAGATTTGTATATGGGAAAATAAATTAAATGTGAGTGTAACATAACATAACACTGAAATGCAGGAAAAATGGTTACGATGATGCATCATGGGGTGTCCTATATAAACTTGACACGTCAACCAACCGTAGGCAAGATTGATACATGTAATTTTGTCTTCATCTCACCATTTCATTTTCTACTTAAATATAGCTTGAATATTTTTATTTATTTTTGAAATATATATAACTTGAATTTAATGATGCGTAAAATTAACTCCGAAATAATCTCAATAATCTGAGGGTAGTCTGTGGTCTTGTAGTTAGTGAAATCATTTATGCGGTTGTATTGGCATTAATCTCTCCAAGTGATCTGATCTTATTTGTAGTGAAAGTGTATATTATGATCTATCACAAATTCACAATACGATAACCCGTAATGACCCCCATTTCCTACCACTCGGATCTCCGTTTGACTGGAGGAAGAAATATTTTACCAATATACTTTCATTACCACTTGTAGGCAAACTTACAGTACTAAAATAATTTTACAACCTAACACTAGATTTGGTTATTTGTTTATTGAAGATGTGACATTTGGTGCATTATAATGGGTCGATAACTTCTCAACTCGCGTGTCAGTTGGTAATTCTCGTGCTTATGCAGGAGTTTTCAGGACTTTATATTGTATTGGTGAGTCATTTTCGTTAAACTAAATTAGTCTTCTAATATCCCCATACAATCACTCTCATTGATCCAGAGTATAAATTATATATAGTACTAATATAGTTTTACAACCTAACACTAGATTTGGGTTACTATGTTTATTGAAGATGTGACATGTGATGCATTATCATAAGTTGATTGATCACTTATCTAAAGACGGGACTATATTGCAATTTACCTCTTTATAGATATATCTGGATCAATTTTTCGCGGATCCGGGTAGTTAACCCGACCCAGACTCAATTTTAGCGGTTTTCGTGGTATAAATAGCATTTTTAGTCAGTTTTCTTCTTTTTCTTTCTTTCTTTCTTCCTTTCTTCTCGTTTCTTCTGGTTTCTTTTGCTTCGTAATTGCTCCGATTTCTTCGAGATTTCATCATGTTCTGCTCCGATCTTGTTGTTTTCGGCCTCAATTTCGCCCGATACTACAATGTAAGTGTTTTCGGATTCGATTTGGTGCTTTCTTCGTCGTTTTTATGCTCTGTTAGGGTTTTTTTTGGGTTTTTGTGTTTGATTTTGTGCTTTCTCTGAGTTTTACAGTTATTTCGTACTACAATGGTTGATAAGAGCGGCAAGGAAGGCTCGAAGGTTGTTAGTCGGACTCGCAAGCGGAAATTATTGTCCGGCGATGAAGGTATTCCTTATTTTGTAGTTATTCCGGCGGTTTTGACTGTTTTTTACGTTTTTATAATTCTATGTTTATTTGTGAACATGGGTTATTTATTTGGGAACATTGGTTATTTATGTGTGAACATGGCTTGTTACTGTGTTTATATGTTGATGATTTATACAATATCTGTCTGTGGTTGTTTTGTTGGAACATGTATGTTATTGTATGCCTGAGAACATGGGTAATTTCTCTGGGACATGTCTTGTTGTTTTCTGAGAACATGAACTTTATGCTTTAGAGAACATGAATTTATGAATTCTGGAAACATGGCTTCTTGTTTTCATGCTTTTAGTTTTGTTTGTGTTTCTGAGAGAACATGAATTTTATGCCTGAGAACATGTGTTATTTCTCTGGGAACATGAATTCTAGAAACATGACTTGTTTCATTTTTGTTTCTGATCACATGAATGCTTTAGTTTTTGTTTGTGTTGCTGAGAGAACATGAATTGTATGCCTGAGAACATGGGTAATGTCTCTGTGAACATGTCTTGTTGTTTTATGTGAATGCATGAATTCTGGAAACATGGCTTCTTGTTTCATGCTTTTAGTTTTGTTTGTGTTCTTTATGATTTGTCATTTGTTATGAGAACATGAATGCTATGCTTGAAAACATAGGTAGTTTATTTGGAAACATGGCTTATTTGTTTGTTTTTTTGTGTAGATGCTGCTGTAGAGAAGCAGAAGAAGGTTAGGGCTAATAAGTCGAAGATCTTCAAGCCTTGACATGTAAACATGAAACAACCTAGGAAGAGAGGTAGAACACAACTGGTTTCTATGATAGTTAAAGGTGATGAAGATGAGAATGCAAGTAGCTTTGGCAGTTTGATGAATGAGAACTTTTCTGTTGACAAACCTAGAACTATCCATACCAAATTGAGGGTGATTTTATGACAAGAAGATTGAAGAAAAGATAAAGAGGAAGGAGGCAAAGGCATTGGCAAAGAAGGAGGCCGGAGCATCAGAGAAGACGGAGGCCGCAGCATAAGAGAAGACGGAGGCCGAAGCAGTAGAGAAGACACAGGCTGATGAAATGAATCCTATTGGTGAAGGAGATTATGTGAAATTGATAGAGATGAGAAGAAGGGCATGTAGAAGGTACCAAAGGAAGGAAGGGAAAGACTGATTTGGGAAGTTAGATTTTATTTTGTGAAGATTGTTTGTGTAGTAATTTCCCTAGTGGTAGTCAGAATCGAATCAATACTTGATTGTAACTGTATACTTGATTGTATCTGCTTGATGTACAAGTTTGAATATATGTTGATATCATGGGTTAATATGTTGAGATCATGTGTTAATAAGTTGAGATCATGGGTTAATATATTGAGATCGTTGTGTTATATTGAGAACATTTTTTGATCATGGGTATTATACTTGAGAACATGTGTATGATGTTTGAGTACATGGGTTAATATGTTGATATCATGGGTTAATAGTTGAGAACATGGGTATGATGTTTGAGTACATGGGTTTATTTGTTGATATCTTGAGATCATGGGTTAATGTGTTGAGATCATGGATTAATATGTTGAGATCATGGGTTAATATATTTAGACCATGGGATGATACTCTGAGATCATGGGTTAATATGTTGAGATCATAGATTAATATGGTGAGATCATGGGTTCATATGTTCAGGGCATGGGATGATACTCTGAGATCATTGGTTAATATGTTGAGATCATGGGTTAATATGTTGAGACCATGGGATGATACTCTGAGATCATGGGTTAATATGTGGAGAACATTTGTTAATTTTTGTGATGTTTGTGCACATGGAAAAACTCACATGTTCCAAGAAATATACAGAAACAAAGTTTTGAACTAAGTTTTTGCACATGATAAAACTGATGACATACAGTCACATGTTCTATTTTGATGTACAATAGTCTATCAACAAAGTAGTGAACTAAGTTTTCCATTACACAAAGTAATGAACTATATCAAGTGTTTATTTGGTTGTTTGTTTCCAAACTCATTCGTGATTGGCTTCTTCCTTTCAAGTTTGCCCTTGACTCTTTGTGGCTTCCTTCCTTTGGTTTTGGTATAATCTGGATCTTTTACTCCTGTGGAAGCACAACTTGTTGATGTTGTTTGGCATGGTTTCTGAGTGGGGGATTGTGTAAATGTTGTTGTATCAATGATAGCTTTGATGGATAGTAAGTTCTGATGGTACCCGTCCTCTAATATCCTTCTAGCATCCATGTGCCCTTCTGCCTTTAATACAAGTTCAGTGTAGTTCCTGATCATAAGTTGCCTCCAAGCAATGCATTCCTATGCATAAAATATATCAATGAGATGATAGAACATAATATTGATAGAACATATCATGGGTCAGGCATCATAACAACTCTCTACTGCTACATGCCAACTACTTTTCATGGTATCATGGTGTGTAATGCAGAGAACATGGATTATATGACAGTGAGCATTGGATAGGCATCTTAACAAGTCTCCATAGGCTACATGCCAACTACTTTTCATGGGTATCATGGTGTGTAATGCAGAGAACATGCATGGATCGTATGTCAGTGAGCATGGGATAGGCATGATAACAAGTCTCTACTGGCCACATGTCAACTACTTTTCATGGCATCATGGTGTGTAATGCAGAGAACATGGATTATATGACAGTGATCATTGGATAGGCATCTTAACAAGTCTCCACAGGCTACATGCCAACTACTTTTCATGGGTATCATGGTGTGTGTCTGGAGAACATGCATGGATCATATGTCAGTGAGCATGGGATAGGCATGATAACAAGTCTCTACTGGCCACATGTCAACTACTTTTCATGGCATCATGGTGTGTAATGCAGAGAACATGGATTATATGACAGTGATCATTGGATAGGCATCTTAACAAGTCTCCACAGGCTACATGCCAACTACTTTTCATGGGTATCATGGTGTGTAATGCAGAGAACATGCATGGATCATATGTCAGTGAGCATGGGATAGGCATGATAACAAGTCTCTACTGGCCACATGTCAACTACTTTTCATGGCATCATGGTGTGTAATGCAAAGAACATGGATCATATGACAGGGAGCATGGGATAGGCATCTTAGCAAGTATCTACTGGCCACATGTCAACTAATTTTCATGGCATCATGGTGTGTAATGCAGAGAACATGGATCATATGACAAGGAGCATGGGTTAGGCATCTTAGCAAGTATCTACTGGCCACATGTCAACTACTTTTCATGGCATCATGGTGTGTAATGCAGAGAACATGGATCATATGACAGGGAGCATGGGATAGACATCTTAACAAGTATCTACTGGCCACATGCCAACTACTTTTTGTGGCATCATGGTGTGTAATGCAGAGAACATGATCATATGACAGGGGAGCATGGGATAGGCATCTTAGCAAGTATCTACTGGCCACATGCCAACTACTTTTCATGGCTACAAGGTCTGTAATGCAAAGAACATGGATCATATGACAAGGATATATTAATCACTAATAGTTACAGAACAACTATAACATGTAATCACGTAAACAAGGTAGAAAATATCATAGAACATGACCTGTAGTTTGTATTTTTGCAGGTACAGCAGGATCCTCAGTTGTTGAATTTGCTCCAGTCGAATTTGACATCTACAATCAACAACTAGTCAAAATCTGAACCGTAATTTACGATCGATCAACGATATAGCATGATTTATTCGACCTAAACACACAAAAAATCACAGAACAACTCTAACCTTGTGATTTCGAAGTGGTTATGGTGATTTCTGAAGGAATAGCACCACGATCGACAATAGAGAGATGGCGAGATGATCGATCGCATTTCGGTCGACGGTAATTGTAGCTCGAAGCTCACTAAATCGCAATTTTAAGCTCACGGAAATTGCAGCTCAGAAGCTCATGGAAGACGATGAAAATCGCAGCTCAGAAGCTTAGAAGCTCAGAAACTCAGATGGCGAGACGACGAAAATCGTAGCTCAGAAGCTCTGATCGTTCGTCAATGGCGAACGTAGAGAGAGAAAGAAGAGAGAGAAAGCAGCATCATTTAATGAGAGTGAGCTGAGGGTTTTGAGCTAGGTTTTTCGTTTTTATACAGACCCGTATAACTATAGTCCGACCCACCTTCTGGCCCTTGGGTTGGGGTGTTTTTGTCAACTAGTTTTATGTTAGGGTTAATATATAATATATAGAAAATATGTCTTAATGTCTTTATCTAAGGGATGTCTCCTATGAGACCTTCTCATATATATATATATATATATATATAAATATATATATAAATATATATATATATATATATATATATATATATATATATATATATATATATATATATATATATATATATATATATATACACATAGCATTGTGAGCATAGTCATGTGTCATGCTAACGTGGCACTATCAAGCATTCCTATTGGTCAGTTTTTTTTCAAATGTATTTTGATTGGTTGTTAGAATTTAAAATTTGGTATGTTAGTTGTGGAACATTTTAATTAGTTAAAATGTAGTGCACCATATAACTCCCATAATTTATTTTTAGTATGTTGAATCCATATATAATTTTTATTTAATCTCATATATATTTATCTACAAAACTCAAAAAAATATTTTGAACGTATATATAGATTCCCCGCGACAAGACGAATCCATAGACACCAAACTTGAATATTTTATTAATTAATTAAATTATTCATATATTAAATTAAACATTATGTAGGTTTATTAAATGATATAAATTGAAATAATAAAATTTTAAAAATAGAGCATTTACTAAATACTTAATACTCCCTCAATTTATCAAAGAAATTAATATTTATTTAGGTGTCCGATTACAAATGTACACTTTAAAAATTAGCAATAAAGTAACATATTGGATTAAATAAAAAAGCTTATCAACATTTACGTGAATTCTCACACGTTTTCTACTTTTTACTCATTATTTATTCAAATTTTACCTTCTATCTTATATACTCACTATATGGAACATTTTGAATATAAATTTCAATTTACATATATTGAGTTTGTTATGATTGAAAATTAACTTTATTAGATTATTAATGCATTATATTACGGATGAAATAAGTAGAGTCAGTAAAAGATCTTTAGTTGTTGCATATTATTTGTGGCGTGACTTAGTTGTTGCTTTGATGTTGGTATCAAATTAGTTAATTTTGATGTTACAGTTGAGTACGTAGAGTCTACATAGTGGTGGTATTTGTGTTGTTTCTAGGGATCAAGCAGGGCGATATTGTTATGGCGTCAAAATTTGTGTCTTATGTTTTTTTATCTATAAGGTGCAAAAGGTTTAACTGACAAATTAGCAATTGAATTAGTTCGAAATCCTGAGTAACAACATGTACTAATTAATTAAAGAAAATTTATCTTTGATGATTTAATCTCTTAAGTCTACATATATATTATAGATTTGCGTCTTTTCTTTTTTTTTTTTTTTTTTTTTGCATTATAGAAGAAACTAAAGCATTTGATGTAGAATTTTGTCCATTAGTAGTCGCTATGCTCTAATTTTATTTTTGATTTTTTCAAAATCAATCTTTCAAACTATTTTTTAATTACATATTTGATTTCGAACAACATTTTCCTGTTGAAATTTTTCCTATATTCTCAACTGTTACTTTTAGTTGTCAAATGTGATGCATGATTAATTGTAAGCTTTATTTATTTGATAAACATGCATAGTTCTTGCTTGGAATCTGTTACATTTGAAAATCTGATGGACAACAAGTCGTCTAAATCGAATAAGCGTTTACGGTCTCAAGATCATACTCCACTGGATGGAATAAATTTGAATGATAGTGGAGAGGTTCAAACTATACTATTTTGAAAATATATTCTACATGTATTAGTTGCTTATCCAGTAGGTACTCAGTTCATATAGATGTTCTATCATCCGTGCATACAATAACATCTTCACATTTACTTCAATGGATGGAAAATAGACAGAGTAAGTCAATAAATGAAAAGGTCCTTATTGCTTTGAGATAGGTGGCTAAAATAATCACAAAATTGACTCACTCTTGCCCAACGAAGGACAAACTCCAAAAATTCGGCCAACGTTACATATATGACACTGAACACGGAATTGACAACAATATGATCAATGTTCTTGGGTGCGTTTCTTTAAACCTCTACACTCAATTTATGTATCTTTCACATATTTCGTTTCAAATAAATTATTCGTTATACATCATTTAGTATCCATTAGAATTATAGATACTCGACGGTAAATAATATATTTTATTATTATGGTAAAGCAAAACCAACGACTCTGGTGTGAAAAATGCTACTGGGACATTGATCAAAACTATGGTGGAATAGTACAATCCATATGCAAAAGTGTACAAGATGGCCAGAGATCACATCTCCCTTGCTAATGACGGTGAGGTAGGCCTTTAACTTATTGCAAGACGCTAGGGGGATGGGCGAACTTACCATTTGCATATTGCATCAGAAGTAACTGCTATAGTAGAGTGTGATGCCGATAACTTACATGCAAAAAATCATATTATGGTTGACAAGAGAAATGGGGGCTTGAAGCACATAAGTGAATTTCTTCGATGCTACCTTCTTTTTCAATATCTACTATTTTTCGTCCATGGAGAAGACAGATAGTATATCGATATTCATATAAGTATTGTGAGCAAGATGTCAAATCTTATTCTAAGGTAGTTCTTAGCTTTCCAGATACAAGATAGGGAGAATGAAGGTCATCAACTCATACTTAGCAGGACGTAATTATTACAATTCATTGTTGATTCTAGAAGATATATTAGACTTGGAGTACTTTATGCTCCGTTTTGAGAGCTAGAAGAGATACAGTTCTCCCAATGGATTCCAGCGGTATCATATCATCGATGCTTCTAAGGGTCCGAACTGCTCAATGAAGATTCGACATATATACCATTGAAGATCCATTTAGACTCGGTATGCAGTAAGATTAAGCCTGATTCTGATGCAACATGTGTACTCAAGGAATCAAAGGTTATTGTATGGGACGGAGCTACAAAGACCAATATGCATTGTTTTGAAGCGCTTGATAGGAGTTTGGGGGATTTCATGCATCGACCAGCCACACTATTCGGGGTTTGTTTATTGTATTTGGTGGAGACCTTAGATAGATACTGCAAGTGGTTCCGGAAGGGTCTAGATCTGACATTGTTAATGCAACAATATGCTCATCCAAAATTTGGGATTCGTATGAGGTCCTTAGACTTACAAAGAACATGTGATTGCATGTAACTAAATGTTTGTTTCACTTATGGTAATTTTGATTTTAATAATTTGTATCTTTCTTTAAGTGTTTTTTGTGTTTTTTATACTGATATGTTAACAACTGGAATTCATGATATGAGAGAATTCGCAAAGTGGATACTACGGGTTGGTGATGGATTTGTCGGCGGTGATAACGACACTGAGATTGATATCAAGATGCCAGAGGACATTATTTTTCAAGGAATGAGTAATCCTATTCCTACCATTGTCTAAAGCACATATCCAACCTTACTTGAGCAGTAAGATTATCCCTGATTCTGATGTCACATGTCTACTCAAAGAAACGAAGCTTATTATATGAGACGAAGCTACAGTGAACAATATGCATTGTTTTGAGCGCGTGATAGGAGTTAATTTGAGAAATGTTATGCATCAACTAGCCACACCATTCGTTTGTTTGATTATTATATTTGGCGGAGACTGTAGACAAATACTGCCAGTGGTTCCGCGAGGGTCTAGATCTGACATTGTTAATGCAGCAGCTCATCCAAAATTTGGGATTCATGTGAAGTCCTAAGACTTACAAAGAACATGTGACTTTAGGTAACTAAATGTTTGTTTCACTTATGGTAATTTTGATTATATCTAATCCATATCTCTTATCATGGACTACAATTCATTATATTATTTTATACAGTACATGTTAATTTACTTTGCGTGATTTATATTTTCAAAGCCTTTATTTATTTATTTATTCATTTATTATTATTATTATTATTATTATTATTATTATTATTATTATTATTATATAATGAAAAATAGATACGCATTTCCACATAACTCCTTTTTTATGCTCAAATATCAAGCGCACATCAACATGGAATACTGTAATAGTCATCGGTCAATACCGCACCTCTTCAAGAATATATTCAAAGGAAGCGATAAAATTGGGTTAGTTTCATTTATCGAGAAAACGGGAATAAGGTCATGAGGCATATGGAGTATCGTTATGTGTCTCCATGCAAATCAATGTGGAGGATATTAGAGTCCCGCTGCATTATATAATTTATGTTGTTAGGCGATTGTTGTTTCATTTGGAGAATGAGCAGTCTGTTCCTTTCGAAGATGGTGAATGCATGCCAGTTGTCATCAACAAAGCCAATGTCAAACAATCGCAATTCTTGCAGTAGTCCAAGCTGAACAAAATAGATCCTCGGGCCCGGAAGCTGAATTCTGCTAAACTTCCTCGCTATCATTGTTGAAACGAACATAAAGTATGGTTCGTATGTAAACAAAGAAACAATGTTTCGGTATAATGGTGTTGACTGTGTTGTGCACGAATATCACAAGGATGCATGTGAATCTATGGGCCTCTTATTCAATGATGGAGAGTATATTAGTGGTTTGAAATGGGCAAGTCTATGGGCATTTGCGAGTTTTTTACGTCACCTTTTCATAACCATGTTGTTATCACGCAACATGTCGAGGCCTGAGGAAGTGTGGAACAAAACATGAAATTTATTATCAGACGACATTCTGTACAATCAACAAAGGTTAATCCTGGTACAATAAATTTAAAGACTATTACCCATTCCAACATCCAAGGACAATCAGTTTAAATTTTGTATGTAATTGTCATGTAATGATAGAGAACTCTCCATCCAGGTTTTAAACTCACTGATGAACAAATAAAAAAAAACATTGCTATTATGCAAGTAGAAAAGTTACCGAAGAAAAACTGCAACAATCTCAGTTCATTTGAAGATATGCCCGTGCCAGATGAGTCTGTTATATAAAATGCTACAAATCCATTTATTTTGTAACCACAATTGACTGATGTATAACGTGCCATATATGAAATTATGTCTATTGTTGATGGTCAAGATGGCGGAGTATTCTTCTTATACATCTACGGAGGTACCACAAAAACCTTTATATGGAGAACAATGTGCTCTGGTTTGAGGGCTAGAAAAGATATTGTACTTTGAGTTGCGTCCAGTGGGATTGCATCACTCCTTCTTTATAAAGGTAGGACGGTAGTCTGGCATATTCGAGGTTCGGAGTACCATTGCAAATCACGAGGATTCAACATGCAATAAGCTCATGATTTAGAGGTCACGGGACTGCTCAAGGAGGCTCGAGTTATTATTTGGGATAAGGCTCCCATGACAAACCGACATTGTTTGAAGCGATCGATAGGAGCTTGAAGGATGTGATGGGCCGTTCAGATGAGCCATTTGGTGGGAATGGTGATTGTCTTTGGCGGGAACTTCCGACATATTTTGCCTGTTGTTCCAGGAGGAATAGTTATAATATTGTGAATGCCTCTATATGCTCCTTTAGGATATGGGATGTTGTGAGGTGCTTCGGTTGACAAAGAACATGAGATTGCAGGTAAATGGCCCGTCTTATCTATGTACCACATATACTTATATCATATTTAACTTATCGTTTTTACGTCCAATTTAATCCTATACAGTCTGGTTCATCATCTTTCGAATTTAAGAGACGAAATAATTCGCTGAGTGGATAACACAAGTCAGTGAGGGCATTGCCGCTGAACTTAATGAATGTGGGTTGATATCAAGATCCCCGAAGGGTTACTTATTTGAGAAGTAAGTCACCCAATTCCAACTATTGTAGATAGTACATATCCTTCGTTGTTGTATCACTTAGGCGATCCATCACTTAACCTTGCATATTTCATCACCGGGATGTTCTTGCACCTACAAATGAAATATTTGATGATGTCCAGAGATAGCGTTGAATATTTGAGCGCATATAGCACTGCTAGGGAAGATACTTTTGAGAACGATCTCGAACATGTTTTCACTATAGAATTTTTCAACAACATAAATTACTCTAGATTGCTTAACCATAGGATCATAATAAATGTTTGGTGTATGATAATGCTTATGAGGAATATTGATCAGACTTTCAAGTTGTGCAATGTAACAAGGCTCATAGTTACTAATCTTGGGAAGCATATCATTGAGGCAAATATGATATCTTTAATCAACGCGTGCCAAAAAGGTTTTCATCCCAATGATGATGATGAGCCACCCGACGAGATGAAGTTCCCTATCAATTGTTTGAGACAGTTCCCCATATTCATCTCTATGACCATAAATAAGAGTAATGGACATTTTATCTCACACGTCATCTACCTCCCATCACATGCATTCAACCATGGTCAGTTAAATGTTGCACTTTCTAGAGTTACCATTGGAAAGGGATTGAACGTAGTAATTTGCAACGTAAAGGGTAATACATATGACACGACAACAAACGTAATTTATAAAGAAGTGTTCGACAAGTTATGAGTTGATTTTATCTTTTATGTATATTTTATATATGATTGTGCTCAATTTCACTAATTTACATTATGCACTATTCTACTGGTAGGGATGACTTCCGATGCAATGTTGAAGCGATTAGATCATGCATTTTGCCAGCTTGCAGTTTTTTATATGTTTTTCAACTTTGACATGTTATTATACAAATTTATTCATTTCTTATTTAAATTTTTTCTCCATGCCCCGTCGAGTATCGACGGGCCATTAACTAGTTTACCTTAATTATAGCTAGTAGTGAAGAACGTCATTAATAATTTTGGGTCTTTAAACTAAAAATATACGCATTTAGGGTGTATATATAGCATGTCTTGCATTGGGGAGTGGGGATGAATACAAACCTATGGATGATCGGAACCCTAGTGTAAGTGTAAATGTCCTCGGACTTTAACCGACTTGACAGAGACTAAACACTACAAAAAATCTGGCCTGTAGCGACGGATAGATCCGTCGCTACAGGCCATCTATCCGTCGCCCCAGCTCTGGCGACGGATCGGGCGACGGATAGAAAATCCGTCGCCCCTGAGCTAATGGCGGATAACAATCCGTCGTCAATTCATGACAGTTGGACGACGGATTGACCATTTTTTTTTTAAAATTGATAATGGGCGGATAGATTCTATCCGTCGCCCCGCATGCAACGGATAGATCTATCCGTGCCCCATTTCTATTTTTTAAAAATAAAATCCGTATTCAATTTTATATTCAGATATCGGATTAATTAAATATCAATTTGTATTCGTATTACGAGATATTGATTTGTATTCAGATATCGTATTAATTTGTATTCAATTTTATATTCGTATCAATTTGTATTAAATGCAGTGCGGTGGTGGTGGGAGGAGAAAGGTGCGGTGGTGGCTGTGGTGGTGCGGTGGTGGCTGTGGTGGTGGCAAGGGGGTGGTGGCGGGGTGGTGGTGGGAGGAGGAAAGGTGGTGGTGGTGGTGGGAGGAGAGAGGTGGTGGTGGTGGTGGAGATGGTGGTGGTGCGGTGGTGGTGGGAGGAGAGAGGTGGTGGTGGTGGTGGTGCGGTGGTGGAGATGGTGGTGGTGCGGTGGTGGAGATGGTGGTGGTGTGGTGGTGGTGGGAGGAGAGAGGTGGTGGAGATGGTGGTGGTGCGGTGGTGGTGGGCGGAGAGAGGGGGTGGTGCGGGGGGGGAGTTGGTGGTGGTGCGGTGGGGGGGGGAGGAGTGTGGGGGTGGTGGTGGTGGTGGAGATGGTGGTGGTGGGAGGAGAGAGGTGGTGGTGGTGGAGATGGGGGTGGAGGAGGGTGGTGGTGGAGGATGGTGGTGGAGGAGGTGGTGGTGGATGGTGGTGGTGGAGGAGAAAGGTGGGGGAAGGAGCAAGGTGGGGGGGGGAGGAGGAGGAGAGGAGAAATGGAGGAGAAGTGGTGGAGGAAAGGAGGTGGTGGAGGAGATATATGGTTTTTTAGGCTTTAGCGGATAGATCTAGATCTATCCGTCGCTAACTTTTTTTTTTTCGGCTATAGCGACGGATAGATCTATCCGTCGCTAAATTTTTTTTTTTTAATCTTGGTCAACGCTCAGAAGCGACGGATAAACTTATCCGTCGCTACAGAGCGACAGATAAGTTTATCTGTCGTAAGCAACGGCGGATAGATAGAATCGCCCGTTTGGCGATCCGTCGCTACAGGGGCGACGGATAAAATCCGTCGCCCCTTTCCGTCCCGTTACAGCAGAATTCTTGTAGTGAAAGGACAAGTTGGTATTTTACCAACGGTCCCATCCGCTTGCAGCTTCATTAATTTGGGTTCGTCACACATCAAGAAATAATTTTAAGAGTCTAATTTTAAGACACCAATATTCCGACCCGTACCGAAGAAGGCTAGCTAGATGCCTATATTATTCATCATCACCTTGACGAAGGATTTGTTATTGGCATGAATAATGCAGTCTCAGTCCACATGAGTTGCCTGTACTATAGTATGTTTTAAGGTCTAGATATATACGGTTGAGAAACAAAGGCATGTTGGGTATCAGATGATCGACCTAGATCATATGCATGCATCATTCAAATCCTATACATATATATTACTCTAAATTAACATGTGTAAAATTATAGTGACCTCTTGATATGTGTAATATCTAAAGGTGCTAAATGTAAAACTCTATCATATTCGTTTAAAATACTATTGTATTATACGAAATTAATTATTCGAAAAATACATTGTGAGCTGCATTAACTTGATATCTATTGAAGGAAGCATTGGTGTTATGAAGACACTGAAGAATGAATGAAGTTAAAGACTGGTGTTATCAGGATACTTAATGTGTTGAGCTTGGTGTTGCCGATACACTAGAGGAGACACGGATAACACAATAAGTTATGACAAAGGTATGCTGACGTGTTATAATCTGATTGGCTCTGGTGACTTGGAGGGAGAGTTAGTTAGTTGCTTAACTAATTAACTGAACTCCATTTCTTGTTTAGTTTGGAAGCGGTTTCTTATCAGATTGGAGTATAAAAGCATGTTGTAACTGTTTAGCTTTAGAGAGATTCATTCATCATCATTGTACTTCGTTTCCTGTAGAGCAATTGTTTTCTGTTTTTCTGTATAAGCAGTTAGGTGAAGCAGAGTAGCTAGAAAGCTTGAAACTCTTGCGGGTTTCTCCTTGTAATCTGTTTCATTCTTGTGATAGTGGAATCTACCAATATCCGTGGATGTAGGTGAAAACCGAACCACGTAAATCGGTGTGTTGATTGTTTGGTTGTTGATTATTGTTTGTATTGTTTGATTTCGTGCTCATCGTCGATCGGAGTTAGATTGATTGAATTGCAGTGGTTAATCGTTATAAGGTGTAGATTTGAATCCGCTAAACTTCTACCATGACCAACAATTCTCATACAAAACTAACTAATTAAATAGGTATGATTGTTAGCTTCTAAAAAGAAAGGTATGATCGTTAGGAATCTTAGGATATTTATTTAGTCGGTTCTCAGTACCTTTTACATGTAAAAAGGCCTAACATAGTGTCTCGTCTCTCTTCATAAGATCCTGGTAGACTAGTTGTAATCGAAAATGACATACAATTTGACTAATCTGAACACTAATTAATCATTACAATAATATGGTGCTCAATCGAAGGCAATCATGCATGTAAGGATGCTGACAACACAAAAGACGAACCATACTTCAATATTTTAGATCATATATTTATACTCCCCTGTTCCCGTCCCAACTCAACTACCCGTGAAACTTTAACACGGATTGTAAAAGTAAAATATATAAATGATTATAATTATTTAGAAAGTGTAAAATTGAATGAATAAAATAAGATAATAAGTGAATAGAGTAGTGAATAAAATAGAGGATGAATTTTTCATTGAAAGTATTTGATGTTGAGATTAGGACGGATCAAATGCGAGAAGTTAAGATTGAGACGAATTGATATAGTATTGTTGTAGTTTTAAATTACTTTAAATCATCAATTGCAAGTCGAAGGTTTAGTAAAATGTATCTTGCTAAAATGAGGTCCATTTAAACCCTTTATTATATGTGCATTTGCTAATTACAAGGATGCATATTAGTATAAGCTAGCTAGAGCATCCAATTATCAATTATTCCCACTCATCATTAAAGTTGTAAGTTGTAACTATGATTTAGAAAAAGAAAGTGATAGGCATGACAAGACATAAAGTATATATCAATGGAAAACTTAGCAGATATTTGTGTATTTAAAAACAAGAAAATGAAACACAGATATGCTCACACTCCATTAAGTTAGATGATTTAATTTATAAGTTACATGAGTTTATTTGATTATTCGATTAAATAAGAACGTTATACATGAACAACTTAAATAACATATATTGACAAGTTATATGAAATTTAATGGACCTATCCCATTATTGGCTGATTTTACTCAAACACTTCAATTAAAATTTGATGAGAAAGTCTGGTAAAAGGCCTGATTTTCTTTTACACAGGAAATGTCACATTGGACTAATGTAAGTTATATAGGGGAATTAATGTTGTGTCTGTGAGTTTTTATAACTGAGGGAATTTATGTTGTGACCGTAGGTTTTTACATCTGGCGCGCTGTAAGTTCGGACTTATCTGGGAGATTTCTCTGGTGTCTGTGAGTTTTTGCATCAGTGAAATTTATTTTGTGTCTGTGAGTTTTTATAACTGGAGAATTTAATGTTGTGTCTGTGAGTTTTATAATTGGGGAATTTATGTTGTGTCTATGGGTTTTTATAACTGGGGAATTAATGTTGTGTCTGTGGGTTTTTATAACTAGAGAATTTATGTTGTTTCTGTGAATTTTTATAACTGCAGAATTTATGTTGTGTCTGTGAGTTTTTATAACTGGTGAATTAATGTTGTGTCTGTGAGTTTTTATAACTGCATGAATTAATGCTGACCGCACACTGGTCTGACCGTTGACCGCGAGCAACTTTAAAAAGTGGCTTTTCCTATTCTAATGGAAATTCAGTCCTTTTTATAGAATTTGTACAGATTAATACACCAATGTATATGAGAAAGTGATTTTAATAGATTTTATTCCATTTAATAATTTTGTAGCTCCAACCTTAAAGAATGCAAAATCTTAATAAGTACTTCCTCAATTTCAGAGAAAGTGATACATTTTGACTTTGACCGGTTAAACTGTCTTCGAGTTTGACCACAAATTACTCATGAACGATAATAGTAAATAATTTAATAAAATCATATAATAAAAATTTAATTACTAAATTTTCATTATATAATTTTAATAATTTATTTATTAATATCGTTTAAGAGTAAATTAATCAAATCTTGAACGATTAACCATGAAATCTTAAAATATAACACTTTTTTTTAAAATGGAGGTAGTATAGTTTATGTAGAAGTGTGTATCAATTTGTTCTCTTAAGTCCCTAAGTACCATGCCTGCCTGCCACACGCAACGGTTGAGATTAATTGTAATTAAAATAATGCATATTTTAACATGGCAGAAAGCAAAAGAAATCTTCAACTTTTCATTGATAAAATGCCACTTAGATAATTTAATCTCATAAAGCATGATCAAGAAAACGACTTATTACCAAAACAAACAAAAAATGGTTAATATTTAACCAAAAGGATAGCCAAGTTCACGAAGAAATTTGAGGTAATATACGTGGGATTATTTCCCATGTTAGTGGGATGAAATTAAAATTATCAAACATATTACGTATAAAAAGAAAATTTCTTCAATATTTGAGGTGGACGAACATCGTACTATGTCCGGATTCTGTCACTGCCCGACCTCATCAATGAATGTTCTTGAACATTTCCTACCTTTCCGACATCAAGGGAAAGAAAGTTCAGGTTTTCTACCAATCGATTGTGTCGACTATTGCACGATTAATGTATCGACATCGACACGTGTCCGATTCTTCGGTATCGCCTAAACCGTTCTTCGTGTCGCCTCAACCATCGCTTTCTGCCTTCAACCGCTATTTTTTTTTTTTTTCAAATTAACTTCTTCCAAAAATTTTAATTATCAAAATTTTAACTCTCCTTCCCCAATCCCTACCACCACCAACACCGCACACCAAAATCACTGCCGGAGCTTCTATGGCGGAAAGCTGATCAATTTTTTTTTTTTTTGGAGCTTCCGCCAGCATGAAGCTCGGAAGCTCAAAAAAAAAAAATAATAAAAATCGGAGCTTCCATGGCGGAAGCTGAGCTTCCGCCATCCGGCAGTGGCATGGCCGGAGCTCCGGCAGTCCATGGCGGAAGCTCCGATCAAGCTTTTGTGGCGGCTTTCGGTTAGAGTAAAAGTATTTTTTTTAAATATATTTAAATAATTTAAAGCGTGAGTTGGAAGAACACGTAAGTAACACCTTGTGCGACACGAGCGACACCCCATGGCAACATTTAGTGCGAAAGGTAACTGATTATTTGATCTCCACCGTTAAAATTTTAATCTAATGAATCAAAATAGATGACTGACGTTAGTCAAGGCGACACCTTGACTGACGGTAGAAAGTCCCAAGAAAGTTTGTAAAATTAACCCAATACGTAGAATAGAATAAAAGAGTAGTGCAAGTTAGAACATCAATGATCAGCTATAAGATCTGCCGGCCTGGATCAAAATTCCAAAATGTGTGGACATACATACAACTACACGTGTACGATGATACAAATTGTGATTTTTTTTGCATAAAACATTGCATTTTACTCCCTTAGTTGTAGTGCACAATTATAGACACATTTCATTTAAATATAATGGTTGCTTAATTATGTCTAAGTGACTTTCTTTTGAGTATATAGATGTGATGCGGTGGAGTTGCACCATTCTATCATCTCACCAAGTAGTGTAAGAGTTTGGATCTTGAATTCGCTAAGAGGCGGTTAGATGTAAACTATATTTATAGAATACTTTAAAAAAGGATATTCTTAAATTTTCATGATCTTGTTAAATGGTCGTTCATGATGATGTGGAGGGTCGTTATAAGGGGTTACTTATAAGATGCCCAAGCCTCGAGAGTTAGAGTAGACTTGGTCCTAGAAAGATTCTGCTGACTTACACTCTCCGAGGATCGTGAGTTTTAGAACCCACACCGAGGAAAATGTTCGCCTAAAAAAAACCCCAATAAGCTCGCGATCTTGGTCTTAATTCTTAAGAGGGTTTTAACACTTCTTACCCATCGAGATCATGACAATTTACACCGCATGGGAATGTAAAGCCGCCATATGCATATTAATTAGGATCCACGGAGCTACAAGTGCCTTCACATCATCAAATAACAAAGGCACTATGGTTATACTTACGGGTGGTTCTAACCAAGGATCAATCCCATGGTCCAATCTCAGCAAAGCAGTTGCACTAGTGTTGCCATCTTTCCCAATGTGACCAATAACAAACTCCCATGTAACTATGTTGTACTAATATCGAACATATTCCAAGAAGAACATACACCAATGATCATTTGTCAAATTCAACTTCACCAGTTTGACTTTCCTTCATAATTCTATGAACCAAGCCTACTTCCATTGTAACGTGCGGTCACTTGGGTCGAGATCCGACGATTTAAGGCATCACAGTGGCACCCATGCAAGTCTCACATGTAGCCAAATTCCACATGTTGTATCTTGCGTGCGCATTACTCACCCCTAACATAGACTAATTGTCTCACACATGCATATTAGGAAGCTTGCCACTAAATCACCTATTTTAAGATTGATCATAGCAATCACGCTAAACCATTCTCATAGTTCTTTTTAAAACATGAGTTTAACATACTTTTTAATTGTATATCAAATAGGATCCGAACTTTAACATACCTTTAGTCGTATGACAAACCGCCTCGTTGTCGTTGTGTTTTATTCTAAATATCTCCATTGATATTAAAAAACTCAAATCTTCTCAATTTTCAATAAATCAAGAACAGACATTTAGGTGTCCCTGCCAAGTGCCAACAGCTACAGGTACACTGTACATGTGGTCGTACTGCTATTAATAAATCTTCCTGGTCATAATTTATGAAGAAGAAACAGACAATGGTTAGTTATAACAATTCAAAGAAGCTACATTTCTCCATCAATCCTTCATCAGATGGCCATGGAGCAATATATATTTAACTAAATTAAAATTGAGGACAAACAGAAACAGAGCATCGTCTGAATTGAAGACACAAGTCTTCTCTGGTGGTACATCAAAAGATTCAAAATTGCTGGACTTGATAAAAGAAAGCCAAAAAAAGAAACAAAAAGCATTGTCGCTTTCTCTTCTTTCCTTCATTTCTCCTGTCATTACTTCTTGAAAATTCACTGAAACCCACCCACTTGATAAAACTCTACCAGAAACAAGTTAAAGGTTGAATCTTGGCAAGATTTTGCGATTGTTTTCAATTCAATTTCACACATCAGAGTTCACTGCTTTGATTTCTCTTATCCCCTTGATAAAACTCTACCCAAAACAAGTTAAAAATTCAATCTTGGCAAGGTTTTGCGATTGTTTTCAATTCAATTTCACAAATCAGAGCTTACTGCTTGATGGTTCTGCAAAATTCCTGCAAAGAAGCAGTCTTTTAGTGGTTTTGCTTTGTGGGTTGTTTTTCACCTCACGAAAACTGTTGGATTTCACTTTAATTCACAAAAAGAACCTTTTTTTTAACTCTCGAGGCATTGGTTTTTGTCTGTATGCACTCATGAAATCCACACTGGTTCTGAATGCTCTACAAATGGAAAATATTACCCTATTTTGCATTACCTAGCTCTAGTTTTTATCTTTCTCTCTCTATCACTATAAGCAAAATACATATAGATATATATAGAGCCAGCAACTATTCACAGTTAACTTCTCTTCATCATAGTGTCCCCTTACTTTCTTTTCACTCAGATAGCTCGTTTGTTTGCCCTCTTTTCCTGCTTCTGGAAAGGCAAGCAATCTTTCCTGGCTTCTAGATCTCTATTTTGATATTTTCAGTGTTCCTTTTCTTGGATGTTGATGGTTGCTTAATTGCTTTCCTAGTCAAATTCTTGCACTTCTGTTTTTTTCTTTTCCATGTATTCAATACAGTGGTCCTTGGGCTCAAAACCAAAGCCAGAATTGAAGTTTTTATGTTTTGAGATCTGTGATGTTTTCAATGTTCTCCGGTCTGATGTTTTTGTCCTTTGTGTTAGCAGGCAAGTTGAGAGTTTTTGAAGTTCAGTGAAGAAGATGAAAGGTGCTGCATTAGTAGCCATAGCTGCAACTATTGGGAATTTCTTGCAGGGTTGGGATAATGCAACTATTGCAGGTTTAATTCTCTTTACTGCTCTTGATGGTGTAATTTAAGCATGAAGTTCTGTTAGTATAAAGCTAGAGCAGCCCCTTTGTGAAAAAAATGCAAACTTTTCGAGGTTTTACATAGTCCCAGGTAAATATTTTGATTTCTTGAGCTCTGTCTGATGTATCTTTTCATTGGAAAATCTTGTACTTTGGAGCTACCTTTTCATTTGTTATGTAGTGACCGAGGAAATTGACCGTGTAGCTTGAGTTTTACTCTTTTACCTTATTTCGCATCTGATTTCTTGATATTTTAGGAGCTGTTGTTTACATAAAGAGAGAAATGGAGTTGACAGCTGCTGTAGAAGGGCTTATTGTGGCAATGTCGCTTATCGGAGCGACATTTATCACCACTTGCTCCGGAACAATATCTGATTGGATTGGTCGTCGCCCGATGCTTATTTGTTCCTCCATGTTCTACTTCCTTAGTGGCTTGATAATGTTGTGGTCCCCAAATGTATACGTCTTACTTGCTGCGAGGCTCTTGGATGGCTTTGGTATTGGTCTTGCTGTAACTCTAGTTCCTCTCTATATATCCGAGACTGCTCCTTCGGAGATAAGGGGATTGTTAAATACTCTCCCGCAGTTCACAGGCTCTGGTGGGATGTTCTTGGCTTATTGTATGATATTTGGAATGTCTCTGTTGCCGTCTCCCAGCTGGCGGATGATGCTTGGGGTTCTTTCAATTCCGTCTCTCTTGTTTTTTGCATTAACAGTCTTTTATTTGCCCGAATCTCCTCGGTGGCTTGTGAGTAAAGGAAGGATGCTTGAGGCCAAGCAGGTTCTGCAGCAGCTTCGAGGCAGAGAAGATGTTTCTGGTACAATACTCTCCTGGACTGGACAATTTTTTTGTTGATCCTTTTGATGGTTGCATGTTATAGAGTTAAGGTTTGAAAGAAGCTTCTGTGGATTGCATGATTTATTGGTTGTGTCATGATCTGTATATATTTAACCATGTGGCATCATTTAGCTTGATTGCGCATGTTTAACTGTTAGGATTTTACACTCAGCCAATAGCGCTTACTTCTATGATGGAGATCAAATGCTTAATTGGTCCAGCATACTTCCAGTAACTGATCATAAAAGTATCAAATCACCTGAAGTCCCTTCTTGAGCAACGTGTTAACTCCTTTTGTTTTATTTTGGGTGGGTCAGCAGGATGATAAAAAATGTGCAACACTAACGGAAAAACACTTATGCGTTCCACGTGAAGCATCATAGATGGCATCAAAGTAGTTATTGACTTATTGTGGTCTTTTAATGAATGTACATTATTGTGCTAATCTTGCTTCGTTAGGGCAATAATAATTGTTTCTATCTGAGGTACAAATCTGTGCTGTCAAACCAATGAGCTGCAAACAGAAAGTTAAAGTTCTATGCCGTTTTTTGTAACACATTCCTGCATCACGAATAGATGAACCAAAATTTGACAAATGTGTTTTTTCCATGAATAGAACTAGAAACTGTTGAAACTGTCTAAAGTCTTGTAAAAACAAGTCTTTTCAAAATATTAGGAAGAACCATGCCTTACACTTGGCTGAGATTGTCGTGTAAGTTTACACTAGTGTACATAAGATGTGGCTTTTTCTATGTAGAAGAAAAAACACTTCCTGTTATAAGAATTTCACGTAGAAACTAGCAAAGTTATGTGATATTATTCGGAAGGTTTTAGATTAAGTTAGTCATCTGAAAGACTTGACATAGTGATAAAATTGCTAAATGTGTCGCGTGTTATGAGCACATTTGTAGAAGTTATGCTTGCCCTTTTGAATATCAACTTTCTTTATATTGAGAGTTGAGACTGCCTGAACCCTAAGTTACTATATATACCATGACAGTTGAAGATTACTTTATTCGTAGGTGAGATGGCTTTATTGGTTGAAGGCCTAGCGGTTGGGGGTGAAACGTCCATAGAAGAGTACATCATTGGTCCGGCAGATGAACTTGACGAAGACCAAGACCCATCTGCACAGAAAGAACACATCACATTATACGGCCCTGAGGAGGGCCTCTCGTGGATTGCTAGGCCCGTCACTGGCCAGAGTCGTGTTAGCCTTGTTTCACGCCAAGGAAGCTTGGTAAACCAAGGCCTCCCCGGAATGGATCCTCTCGTATCGCTCTTTGGCAGCATGCATGAAAAAATGCCTGAGACTGGAAGCATGCGAAGCATGCTGTTCCCGAATTTCGGGAGCATGTTTAGTACCGCGGACCATCCGCATATTAAAAATGAAGAGTGGGATGAAGAAAATCTACAAGTAGAAGGTGAGGATTATAATAATTATGATGGCGATGGTGCAGATTCAGATGATAATCTGCATAGCCCGCTAATTTCACGTCAAACAACGAGCTTGGAAAAGGACATGGTTGCTCCACAATCTCACGGAAGTGTCATAATGAGACGCCATAGTAGTCTCATGCAAGGGAATGGTGTGGATAGCACGGGTATTGGTGGGGGTTGGCAATTGGCCTGGAAATGGTCAGAGAGAGAAGGTGAAGATGGGAAGAAAGAAGGAGGTTTTAAGAGGATCTATTTGCACCAGGAGGGTGGGCCAGGATCCAGGCGGGGTTCTCTTGTTTCAATCGCTGGTGGTGATGTTCCATTAGGTGGTGATTATATACAAGCTGCTGCTTTAGTGAGCCAGCCAGCTCTTTATTCAAAGGAACTTACGGGACAACATACTGCTGGACCAGCAATGGCCCATCCATCGGCAGAAAGTTCTGCTAAATCGTCAATTTTGGATGCTCTTCGTGATCCCGGGGTTAAGCGAGCATTGTTCGTTGGAATAGGGCTCCAAATACTGCAGCAGGTATGATAACCTCTTTAATTATGATTATTGAAGTCTGGAATCACTTAACTTCACCTGAGAAGGGAATAGGAACATAATGTGGATAAGCCACTCATGTAGCATAATAGTGGGGTGATATCAATAGAACTTTGGAAGTTTAACTATTGGGTGCTTTTAGATGGTGTGTTACCCTTGGATAGACCAAAAAGTACCTCAACATGCTACTATTGTATAAAAAAACCAGTTCCTGTCGTGCCTGAAATGCGCAAGTGATTTAACTCACTAGATCACTTTTCACAAAGCAAGACGGGGCAAAGCCTGCACTTTTATTGCATTAATGGCTGTACCGCAGACTTGGCTGATTTTCATGTACTTCTGTAGTTCTGTAGCTTTAAGCATGAGTTCGATTATTGGAAGATTTCTTAAGGTTGGTTGCTTACATTGGTACTATGATAGTCCTATTACATGTGAAAATTTCTTCAAGCGAGCCGTTTTTCCCCTTACTTTTGCACTATCTGTCTGTCTTCCTTCGATGTTGTTCTAGGATGACTTAAATTTCTTGGTTAATGATATTTTCTTACTTGTATCTGGTTTTACCTGTTTTGCAGTTTTCAGGTATCAACGGAGTTCTATATTACACCCCTCAAATTCTACAACAGGCAGGTGTATCGGTTCTTCTTTCAAACCTAGGGCTTGGAACAGACTCTGCATCTTTCCTCATTAGTGGGTTCACAAACTTCTTGATGCTCCCCAGTATTGCTGTTGCCATGAGGTTCATGGATATAGCAGGCAGAAGGTAATTGGTACTTTTGATAAGTTTACAGGAGATGTAAAAATGTTTGGAAATTGTACAATTTTAGTGCGTTTTGTTATTTTGATTTCTCTCATTATATTTAAAATTCATGGATTTAAGTGTATCGAATTTAACTTTATTCCTCGAGTGTAACTTGCTCCTGTTTATGATCACTCAGGTCCCTGCTGCTCTCAACAATACCGGTACTGATAGTATCACTCATCGTCCTAGTTATCGGAAACGTTTTCGACTTTGGCACCCTAGCACATGCTATAATCTCAACGCTTTGTGTCGTGATGTACTTCTGCACCTTCGTGATGGGCTACGGCCCAATCCCCAACATCCTATGTGCAGAGATTTTCCCTACACGAGTTCGTGGTATCTGCATTGCTATTTGTGCCCTCGTTTTCTGGATATGTGATGTCATTGTAACGTACTCACTTCCCGTGATGCTAAGTTCAATCGGTTTGGCTGGTGTTTTCGGGATCTATGCAGTTGTTTGCGTGATCTCATGGATTTTCATATTCTTGAGGGTTCCTGAAACCAAAGGAATGCCCCTGGAAGTTATTACCGAGTTCTTTGCAGTTGGAGCTAGGCAGGATGCTGTTAAAGGTGAGTAGTGAGTGAAAGTCGGCATGCAGATTGGTTAGCTGTTCCGGTTGAAGATGATGGTGCATACCTTGCGGTTTTGTGCAGTGTAGTTCCTTTGAGAATTAGGCTGTTTCAAAGAATAATCCATTGGGTAGTCTTTTCTGCATTTTGCTGTGCTGTAATTTGGAACAGAGTTTGATATAGTTTTACATCTATTGGAATGTTTGCTGAATTATATGCACATAGTCCTTGATTTGGTCACCTTCAACCATAATGTTTCACACCTTACAGTGAGATCTGATGGCAGCAATGAGTCCTAAAAAAGCTCATGGCTGATTATTGTCGTAATTCGTAAATCCTTTACACTTAAAATTATACAGCCAACACTGTTGCATTTCAATACAAAATTATCGATGACTAAGCAGTCATCGGTTACAGAAACTGCACTGCAGCAACAATGCCCAAGGCAAAATTACACAGAACGTAAATGATAAGACGTATACGCGAGCAACATTTCTCTATTTACATGGGCTCTGATTTTATCATGTATAGCTTGGAGCACCATAGTAGTTGGATAAGCATTTCAAAAGGATACACAAACAGCCTCATTCTCAGTAAGACTAAGAGTTTTGAGTCCAACTCAGCAGATTAGCTTCCAGAATGGGGACTCAACTCTCATGATTCTCATCAGATGGTTGTTTTGAGGAACTATTAGTGCGATCAGATGTTGGCGGATTGGAGCCTGATACTGCATTAGAGCCACCATGAGCCTGATTTTCTGACTTCATCTTAAGTGGCCTCTCAAAATCTCTAGCTGCAGCAGGATCTATAACCAATTTGTTAAGCTTTTGGTCCTGCAACACAAATAATCTGCTCAGAGATATACGAACATATAAAATCACTTTCTTTTCAATTCTAGCAGTTAGCTGTGTTGTAATTGTTTCAGTAAAATAGAAGGTACCGACAATGAAAGTAGGTGTTGAGTTCTAGAAAATAAGTTGGGGTTGTAAGTAGCCGAAAAATGAAAGAAGGTAAACTTTCAGAAATAGTAAAAAGCAATAAGAAGTGAAAGTTCTAGCATTAGGACTTAGGAGTGCGATCAAATAACTAGAGAAACATTACCTCATTCCTAAGATTGCAGGGACATAAACGTCTACAAGGATTAAGAAGTTTGGCCAAGTTGAACCAGATGGCCTAGTGCCCTCTATTATGAACATTGATTGGGCATGATTAATTGTGTATGTACGAAAATTACAATGATATATGTGACGTATCATCAAAAAGGTCAAAATTATGGTAAAATATTCACCAAAAAATGCAAACATCCCTATAACTTGAGACGGAGGCGGTAAACAATTCAAGCCATAAAAAAGCTTCAATGTTACAAATTGAGAGGAACCTAGAAATGCCTTCTTTTACATACCCATGACAAAGTTGATCTTCTTTCAAAATCAGCATAATGGTAAATGTAACATCATATCAGCAACTTAACCAGTTTATGGATGACAGAGTAATTTATTAATGCAAGCAAGTTAGATATGTTTAATGGTGAGATCAACAGCCAAAAGAGTTTGAGATATGGGTGGACTATGCTGTTCTTTTTTTGTATATTCTTTCTTATCAGTTTATATAGATCTGAAAGAAAAGCCTTACATTTTGCAAAGCCTCGAGCTTTTTCTGCAGTGCCTCATGCTCTGCCTGTATGCGGAACGGAACACCATGCTTTTGGTACACATTGTTTTGAGCCAAATCTTCATCAATGTCACTTGATGTAGTCGCAAACGGATGATTTGCAGGAATCCACCTCACAGTATCTGGGTCTACATCAGGAGGTATAGGATCTCCTTCCTTGAGAAATGTGGTTGGTCTCTTCCATTGATATGCACGGGATCTTCGTCTCTGATGTACATTTTGCTGCTCATTCGTAAGAGTAACGGGAGCTAACTTGTATACTTTTCCACACATCTCCACGGTTGAGTTACTTTTGCTGACTTTGACCATAGGGTTATTGAATGGGTCTTCATATTTAAGAGGCGTTGAGCTGTGAGGGAAATTGAGAAAATAAAAAGGTAAAATGGATATTAATTAGGAAGCTGTAAGCCTTAGAGTAAAAAGAAAAGGAAACACAAACCCCATAAGTATAAATTTCCAAGAATCCAATGTAATCCCCATCGATGCATAAACTAAAGATATGATATTTTCATTATTTATGATGTTTAGCAACCATATCCAAAGAACAATTTTCGTGGATTCTAATTTCTACACAGACTTAACATAAATGTATGGAGATTGGTATCATACATGCCTCTTCTATCAGATTTAAGCTGTCCACGACGCACAAGATCAGCTACAGAACCAGGAGGACGACTGTCTCTTGACTTCCTTGCTGCAAAACCTCTCACCAAAATAACTACCAAAGATGCCACAATGCATACTCCAATTGTGATATTTCTACCACCGAATTTGAACTTTTTAGCCTGCAAGTACATAAAGAAAGAAAATAACAGTGAGGATCTTGCTAAACCCTTTTAATCAGATATTGCTAGAAGTGAAGTGAAAAGTTAAAACTTAAAATTTTTGTACGTGAACTAAGAAACAAACACTAGATTTTCATCTTATGAATATAGACACCTAAAACAAGCTATGCATATCTACAATCAATTGGTTGGCCTATCTTCAATTACAAGAACCCGTTATTTTCTCAACCCCACGATAAGTTCCTAAAAGTCACTCTAAAGAAGTGCTAAAACAAAAGAAGTGAAAACCATACAGAATGCGCCCTTTTATAACTGGTACAGAAACATATAACGAAATTACAATAACCAATACTAAGGGAAAAATCATTCAAATGTCATGTTCAGGCAGTAAAGTGGAAGAACCCAAGAACCAGAATTCAACTCAATAACTTCTTCAAACATGCAAAACCTAGACTCATCAACACAGTAAGAACATTGTCAGCCTATTTAGAAAATGAAAATTTAATTCGTGTAGTAAAGATCAATGTCATTTTTCTGGATACAGCTATTGACATAGTGGCAGAGAGAACAACATTACAACACTGCCTCTTAATCTAGCATTTAATCTTAAAGCAACGACATCGAAGATTACGACGTGCCAGATTGCAATGGACTTGCACTAATGCAGTCGTGGAGTCTCTCATTCGATCATTTTACACTTATCATCAAAAGTTCAGTAAGTACTTATACAGCTATTCGACTAATACCTCAGTCGGAAAGCTAAATCGGAAAGTGAATAGACGAATTACCGAGGTAATAAACACAGGAGCATAGCTAATGGTCTCTTGAAGCCTAGCTAAAGGCTCTCTGAAAACTTTCTGCACATTATCCATCTTCAAGTTTTGGACAACAACAACCGATTCTTGTAGCTTAGCTAAAGGGACTTCAAGAAATGGCGGCACACTATCTGAACCGAGTGCTCTGGCCTCAAACTTTCTGCAGTCCATTTTTCGACTCCATTTCTTATAATTACCAAAATCCAACCCCAATTCCGGTCGAAACTTCAGCTCATCTGACAAAGGTCGAAGCTTTACTCGAATTCCAAAACAACAAAACTTTGTAAGAATGTGACTAAAGATAGTGAAATTGAAAATGGATAATAGGTGAATGAAGAAAAGATCAGCTTACAGGAAAAGAGGACGGTGAATGAAGATGTACCATCCGAATCGACGCCATTTCTGCAAATGTAGCAGTGTGATTCAATAGCTGGTTGCAAATTGGGGATTCATGTCGATTAAATGGGGAAATTAGGGCAAATTCGACGTCAATTCGAGCTGATAATCAAATCGAAGCTTTGTAGCTTTTGGGCTATTAGGAAAGAGCCCAATTAGTGATTCTTGGGCCACAGACAAACGATGAAATGCTAATCCTTATTTGCTCAATTAATTTTAAACAAATGAAACAAACACGGAATGATGTTCGTCGATATATTTTGCGACGGACCAGCTATGGATTTTAATCCGAACCTAAAAGGAAACCGATTCATATTCCGTAACTGTCTTGGGACGGATTAGACACGGATGATTGGGTGAATTATAACGAACTGGCTACCAATTGACCGAGGATTATTTCTGGACGCTAATTTTTGTCACTATCTGGGAATAATTCATAGTGGATCCCAAGCTCGAAACCATGATGATCGGATTATGCCATCTCAGAGTAGTAGTGTTATTCCAAGTGTTCTCTAATGATTGGTGTCTCGACTTGATTTTGACCGGATTGGACTCATTTATACTGGTCTTAGGTATATCACTTGGCCACGATTTATTAGACATTACGAGTATAACAAGTCATATGACACATTCTCACATCCCACGTGGATATCATATGTAAGAGCTGCACAGTTTATAAGAACGAGGGTGTTAAAATGGTTGATGTTTAATTAGCATTTTTCTAACCGAAAAGAAAGAAAAGTCATGTGTGAGAGCGTGTCACGCGGACTTGATGACATTATGCAGTTGTCTCACTTGCATCATGTCCATCAACCACCTCAACGATGTAAACACACAAAAAAAATGCATAGAAAACAAGGGAAGTGTGATTCATCTTCCCATGACGTAGACAATTGTTGCTTGGACTTTGCCGACACTTACAAAACAAGGGTTTTCTTGGGCTAGCAACTAAGTCTCTGTTAAGTTCAACTGAAAACTCGTTCAGTTCAGTTCAGCTCGTCTTCAGTTCAGTTCAGTTCAGTTCATTAAATTCATATTATTATTGTTGTTGTTATTGTTGTTGTTGTTATTATTATTATTATTATTATTTTATTATTTATTTACACACCCGATCTTTTGTACGAGGTAAAATTCTGATATTTTGGAGGTAAAATTAAACCACTAAACATCGATTTTTAATCCAATATACTTCCGGTCCATTATTAACTTTCTAAGGATTTTTTTTTCCGAACTTAAATCGTAAATTACTTGCAAATTAAAAAAAAAAAAGTATAAAACAAAGTTACGTTAATTAAATATATTTAATTTCTTTTCATAAAAGTTGAAATATGAGTATTGGGACATGAAAGTTGAAGAAGCAGTTTGGAAAATGGAACAAGGCTGGAGGTTCTGGACAAGAAAGAGTGTTGATGTAAAGTTATTGGCACGAGCTTGTGCATGGTTTATGGATTAGTGATTTTGGTTAAGCTTTTAATTATTTTATTTGCCGAACATTGTTCATGCTCTTGTAAACGTTTTAAAGTTGTAATAAATTTCACCGATTCAAAAAAAACTAGATAAAGACAGTTTATACGACGATTAAAATTCGGTTTTAATCGAGTTATCATTCTCATATTGTTTTCCACGTGGTTGGTTTTAAAGTTTGTTATACAATAATAAATAAAAAGGTAAAGTGACATAAAAAGAGTATGAAGAGTGTGAGAAAGATGACAAAAATAATATGTTTTTTTTAATTGTAATTATATATACCATCATATAATTGTTATTATTATTACAAAATAATTTTTTCAGTTCAGTTCCGCTCGTTTCAGTTTCAGTTTAGTTCAGAAAATTACAGTTGAAGAGAACATAGCCTAAATCATGCACATTTCATGGACTCTGTACAAAACGCTAATTATGCATATGATATTTTTTATGTTAGTGGGACGAATTCTAAAATTACAAAAAACATTACACATAAATAAAGTTTTGAAATTTAAGGGGCGAACGCCATATTATGTCCCCTCCTATTCCGCCCATGGATAGTATGTCAGATGATAGAGCATGAAGTGAAGTTCACTTCTTGCGTGTTGATGGATAGTAAGTGGTTCTGAAATGAAGATAATTATGATTGTGGTTTGACCTCTTTCTTCATATGGGTTCATAATCAGCATGGATTTTGAGTTCTCATCTAATCACCTGATTAGACAATGCAAACCTTTTCCCTATGATCTAATGATTCTATCGTTGTGCTAGGTGAAGTGATAAGGTAGTCGAGTAATGGGATATAAAGGAAGTGTAACTTATAAATAAATGGTTGATGTTTAATTAGGTTCCATAAACATATTTACGTCTAGTTAATTTATAGTCTTAACTTTTCATGTTAACTTTGTTTACATTTTTTGAGACTTTTTAGAGACGTTTGTGGAGACTTGATTGGACAGTAAAGACGTTTCACGATGGATTTGGTGTTTATTTTGTATAAGCGATGCTAAGCAGTTCTCTGAAGGTAACAATAGTTTTTTGTGCTTGTGTATAGGTTGGAATATTCGTACTGTAGCACTTTTGTCTAATTAATATAAATTTTTTGTTGTATAAAAAAAAAGAGACTTTCATCTTAACTTGGGATTATCAATATGGACAAGATATTAACATAAACTAATGACCATAGTGTTTGATCCACATTGTTTGGGAAGCAAGTGTTCTTGAAGATTGTAATAATATGGTTATATAGGTCATCCAACACTAAATAAAAGTTTAAAAAAAATCATAGGTAGAGCTAAAGTACAAGAATCCATTGAGGAATATTATTCAATCATGTGATTATTATTATTTTTTTAATTGTCAATATAAGAATGCAACTCTAACTTTTCAGAGGGTACGCCATTAATGAGGACTTGGAAGAATTCTTTTTTTTTTATATATATCAAATTCAATCGTATTATATCGGTTCAAGTTCAACTAATATATCATTTAATATATGAAGCATTACCAAGTTATCAATAATCTATCAAATGTAACTCAAATTCACACTTGACGGAAATCGAACGTATAACTTCAATGGTTATGATATCTCAACCTAACGATTAAGTTACTAATTGGCAGAACCTGGATGAATTAAGGAACGTTGAAAATAGAGACCCACAAAGATCGTGGTTTACTAACCTAGGGTCCTCCATTTGGAATTGTTGGACGGTTGTTATTAAATGGGATTTAAAATCGGTACGCAAAACACTAAACAGTTTTAAGCATTACCATTTAGTTGGATTAACGATATCCTTATTGGTAAGTACGATTTTTTAGGGATTTTTCTATAGTAAGAAATAAAGTAGTTTCTTGTTTGGGTGGAAGTTTCCTTCCATATATATAAGTGCCATTCTTTCGGACTTAATAAATGTTATCTTCTCTCGTGTTATTATTTTTATAATCATCCATCAACTCTACCAAAATTGGTATATTCGAGGTCAATGTTGCACAAATGTTGCATGATGTAAAGTAAGTAGGTAAGGTAACATTGAAATAAAAATTTGTAAAATTGATAGCTAGCTAGTAAACATGATTCAACTTGCGTACCTTCAGAAGATTTCGTGAGGTGGAATCTGAAACGAGCCATGAAAATATTCATAACTTTATTACCTATATCTTCTTTGTCATGGTGGCTATGGTGGGATTGTGACTACAATTCAAGATTATCTTTTGCATCAATGATCCTTTTCACTAGTTTATTATTCCACTAGTTAATGGCATGTCGATACTCGATTGGGCATGGAGAAAAAAATTAAAATAAGAAATGAATAAATTTGTATAATAATATGTCGAAGTTGAAAAACATATAAAAACTGCAAGATGACAAAATGCATGATCTAATTGCTTCAACATTGATCAGAAGTCACCCCTACCTGTAGAAAATTGCATAATGTAAATTAGTGAAATTGAACACGGCCATATATAAAATACACATAAAAGATAAAATGAACTCATAACTTGTCGAACACTTCTTTATGAATTATGTTTGTTGTCGTGTTATATGTATTACCCTCTACGTCGCAAATTACTACGTTCAATCCCTTTCCAATGGTAACTCTACAAAGGGCAACATTTAGCTAACCATTGTAAATACATGTGAGGGGAGGTAGAGGCCGACGTGTGAGAGAGAATGCCCCTTACTCTTATTTGTGGTCATAGCAAAGCAGACAAATATGGGGAACTGTCTCCAATCAATTGATAGGGAACTTCATCTCGCCGGGAGGCTAGTCAACGCCTGAAAACCTTTTGGCACACGTTGATTCAAGATATCATCTTTGCCTCGTTGTCATGCCTCCCAATATTAGTAACTATGAGCCTTGTTCCATTGCACAACTCGAAAGTTTGATCAATATTCCTTCGAAGCATTATCATATGGTTAGGCAATCTAGAGCAATTAATGTTGAAAAACTCTACAGTGAAAATATGTTCGAGACCGTTCTCAAAATTATCTTCCCAAGCAATGCTATATGCGCTCAAATATTCAATGTTGTCTCTGGACATCTTCGACATGAAAAATTAATTTATATTATCAAATATTTCATTTGTAGGTGCAAAAACATCCCGGTGATGAAATATACAAGGTAAAGTGATGGATCGCCTAAGTGATAAAGCAACGAATGATATGTACTATCTACAATAGTTGGAATTGAATGACTTACTTCTCAAATAAGTAAACCTTCGGGGATCTTAATATCAACCCACAATCATTAGGTTCGGCGGCAATGCCCTCACCGTCCTGTGTTATCCACCGGGCAAATTCTTTCGTCTCTTAAATTTCGAAAGATGACGAACCAGACTATATAGGATTAAATTGGACGTAAAAAACGATAAGTTAAATATGATATAAGTATATGTGGTATATAGATAAGACGGTCCATTTACCTGCAATCTCATGTTCTTTGTCAATCGAAACACCTCACAGCATCTCATATCATAGAGTAGCATATATACGCATTCACAATATTATAACTATTCCTCCTGGAACAACGGACAAATATGTTGGAAGTTTCCGCCAAAGATAATCACCACTCCCACCAAATGGCTCATCTGAACGGCCCATCACATCCTTCAAGTTCCTATCGATCGCTTCAAACAATGTCGGTATGTCATTTGAGCCTTATCCCAAATAATAAGTCGCATCCTTGAGCAGTCCCGTGACCTCTGAAACATGAGCTTATTGCATGTTGAGTCCTCGTGATTTGCAATGGTATTCCGAATCTCGAATATGCCCGTCCTACCTTTATAAAGTAGGAATGATGCAAACCCACTTGACGCAACTGGAAGTACAATATCTTCTCTAGACCTCAAAACAGGGCACATTGCTCCCCATATAAAGGTTTTTGTGGTCCCTCCGTAGATGGATAAGAAGAATACTTCGCCATTTTGACCATCGACAATAGACATAATTTCATATATGGCACGTTATCCATTAATCAATTGTGGGTATAAACCATCATGCTATGCTCCATTGCAACTCTGACATAGAACTTCTAATACAAAATGAATGGATTTGTAGAATTTTATATAACAGACTCATCCAGCACATGCATATCATCAATGAACTTAGATTGTTGCAAATTTTTTCTTCGGTAACTTCTCTACTTGCATAATAGCAATTTTTTATTTGTTCATGAGTGAGTTTCAAATCTGGATTGAGAGTTCTCTATCGTTCCATGACAATTACATACAAAATTTTAACTGATTGTCATTGGATGTGGGAATGGGTAATTTAGTTTTTAAATTTATTGTACCAGGATTGCTAAGTAACCTTTGTTGATTGTATAAAATGTCGTTTGATAATAAATTTCATGTTTTGTTCCATATTTCCTCAGGTCTCGACATGTTGTGTGATAACAATATGGTCATGAAAAGGTGAAGTAAAAAAACTCGCAAATTCACATAAACTTGCCCCTTTCAAACCACTAATATACTCTCCATCATTGAATAAGAGGCCCATAGAATCACATGCATACTTGTGATATTCGTGCACAACATAATCAACACCATTATACCGAAACCTTTTTTTTTTTACATACAAACCATATTTTATGTTCGTTTTTCCAACAATGATAGCGAGGAATTTTAGCTAAGTCAGCTTTCGGGCCCGATGATCTATTTTGTTCAGCTCAAACCACTGCCAGAGCTGTGATTGTTTGACATTGTCTTTGTTGATGACATCTGGCATGCATTCACCATCTTTGAAAGGAACAAACAGCTCATTCTCCAAATGAAACAACAATCGTTTAACAACATAAATTGTATAATGCAGCGAGACTCTAATATCCTCCACAATGCTTTGCATGGAGACACATAACGACATACCATATGCCTCATTACTTATTCATGTTTTCTCGATCAATGAAACTAACCCAATTTTATCGTTTCATTTGAATGTATACTTGAAGGGATGCGATATTGACCGATGGCTATTACAGTATTCCATGCTGATGTGCGCTTGATATTTGAGCATCAAATGGGAGTTATGTGAAAATTCGTATCTATTTTTCATTATATAATAATAATAATGATGATGATGATGATGGACATAGATAAAGGCTTTGAAAATATAAATCACGCAAAATAAATTAACATATATAAAATAATATAATGAATTATAGTTTATGATAAGAGATATGGTTTAGATATATGTTAAGTTATTTTGGAAATAATGTGGATCAAGATATGGATTAGATATATGCTCAAGTAAGGACGTATATGTGCTTTGGGCCCTGGTAGGAATATGATCACTCACTTCTTAAATAAGAATGTTCTCTAGCATCGTGTTATCAATCTCACCATCATTATCACCGACGACAACTCCATCACCAACATGTAGTATCCACTCTGCAAATTCTCTCGTCCCTGATTCTAACTGTAATATTTGTCAGTCTCTTTTAGTCTTTGCATAAAACCGTATCTCAGGAGAGTACTTAGTCATAATTCTTTAGTTCTAGGATAGCTAGCATTAATCAAGGATGTTTTTTGAATTTGATCCCTTTAGGAACTCTTCTGCATGGGATGTCAAGTTATGGTACTACTTTTGCATCACCCAATACTAATAACTATTTTGGCAATTCACTCCAATTTTGTTATATAGAGACCAAAAAAATACATTTTCGTGTATTTTCAACATTACGTTGCCTTATTTAATCAAAATAAGGTAATTTTACTATATAGGATGGTTTCAAAAATATAAGCCCTATTTTTTAATCATCTTATAAGGTAGTTAGAAAATAACCTACTTAGTAGTTACAAAAAAAATATGTCACCTTATACATGTTTTTCTTATTTAAATCAAATAAGAGTTAATTTTGCCAGTGAATTAATTTGTCAAACACGTAGATTTATATTAGTTACCTCAGTCCCAAATTTCAACTATCATATTAGTCACCTTATCAGTTTTCAGTCACTGTTATCATATTAGTCACCTTATCAGTTTTCAGTCACTGTTATCATTCAAACTTTTATGAGCAAGTCTAGTAACTTTCATCCATACCTGTAAAAAAAGTGCAAGATGTGAATTAGTGATATTGAACACAAACATATGTAAAGTCTGGTCGGTGTTAAAAAAAGTTTTTAAAGTTGATACACATAAACGATAAATTCACCTCATAACTTTTCGAACACTTCTTTTTATACCACGTTGATTGTCATGTACCCTCTTCGTGGAAATCAATATCTTCAATCCCTTGGTAACTCTAGAGAGAGCAACATATAACTGACAATGGTAGAATACGTGTGATGGGAGGTAGAGGCTGATGTATGAGAAAGATTATCCTTAACTCTTATTTATAGTCATAACAAATCAGACAAATATGGGAATTGTCTCCTATCAAAATTGATAGGGAACTCCGTCTCGTCGGGTGGACTCATCATCATCCTCAGAATGAAAACCTTTTGGCCCGCGTTGATTCCAGATATCATCTTTGCCTCGATGATATGTTTTCCAAGATTAGTAACTATATAAGCCTTGTGCTATTGCCCGAAAGCCTGATCAATATTCCTTAGAAGCATTATCATACACGCAACCTTCAGGACAATTTTATGGTTCGGCAATCCAGAGTAATTAATGATGTTGATAAACTCTATAGTGAAAACATCTTAGAGACCGTTCTCATTGTCATCTTCCTAAGGCTGAGCATAAACAGACCGGGCCCGGACCAATAATTTGATGTGGTATTCGGGTATATGTCTTCTCAAAATCCGGGTTCTAACTGACCGGGCCAGCCCTGTGAAAAGTAATCCATTTAAAATATACAATACATATTTAGTCCTCCTTACCCTAGTCACTCATTCCCTAACTCATACTATACACAACACAAAAACATAATCACATATCCTAAGAAAACCCAAACGGCCGCTTCCCAGGCGTTATTCATGTCGCTCCTCCTCACGTTTGCCGCCTCTGTCCGCGGCGCCTCCTTCTAGTATATTTCTCCTACTGTTCCACCAATATCGCGCCTCACCTCCGCCACTAATATGTTCCATTCTCTTGTCGATATTGATGTCTTGTCTATGAGGCATCATGAATTCTTTCACATAATTGATAATCCCAAAGAAATGATGGGATTTGATTGATAACCTAGTCTTGCTACTTTACTACTCTTGTATTCTCATGAGTGATGACAGTCATATACTTCTGGTGCTTACTAATTGGATTTTTTAAAAAAAAAAAAAATCAGTTAAAAGGTAAACCTGGTTAGAGTAGGTCCAGCCCGGATCGACCCGAATTCACATGATCCGGTCCGGGCCGAACCCGTTTCAAACAGGTTCAAGTTTCGGATTGAGAACGGGTGACCATCTATCATCCGGTCCATTCAGAGCCGGTTCGGGTCTAACACGGTGCTCAACCCTACTATCTGCGCTCAAATATTCAACACTATCTTTGGACATCTTCGACATGATAAATTGATTTATCTCATCAATTATTTCATTTGTAGGTGCAAGGATAACCCAATGGTGAAATATTTAGGGTCAAGTGATGGATCGGCTAAGTGATCCAAGAACGAATGATATGTATTATCGACAATGGTTGGAATTGGATGACTCAGTTCTCGAATAATTAAATCTTCGGGGATCTTGATATCAACCTCACCGTAATTAGCTTCACCGAAGTGCCATCACGGCATGTAGTATCCACTCGGTAAATTCTTTCATATTGAATCTTGAAAGATGAAAAACCAGACTGTGTAGGATTGAATTGGACGTTAGAAAAGACAAGTTGAATTTGAAAAACGTATACGTGGTATATAGATACGACGTGCCATTTACCTTCATCTCATATTCTTTGTCAGTCAAAGCACCTCACATGCATCCATATCCTAGATGAGATATATCGACGCTCACAATATCATACCTACTTCCTCCTGGAATAACGGGTAAAAGTTTTTTCTCAATTCCCCACTGAAGACAATAACCACCACACCAAATGGCTCATCTGAATGGACCATCACATCTCTTAAACTCCTATTGAGCGCTTCAAAAAGATATTGGTTTGTCATGGGAGCCTCCTCTAAAAAATAAGTCGAGTTGCCTTCAGCAGTCATGTCACTTCTGAATCATGTTTGAGCTTATTGCATGTTGAGTCCTTGTGAAAACATAATGGTATCCCGAATCTCGAATGCGTCATCCTACCCTTAGGAAGAAGGAGTGATGCAATCCCACTGGAAGTACAATATCTCCTCTAGCCCTCAAACCTGAGTACAACATTCTCCATAAAAAAAGGTTTTTTGGGTCCCTCTGTGGCCATATAAGATGAATACTCCGCCATTTTGGCCATCGACAATTGACATAATTTTCTCATATATTCCACGTTGTTCATCAATCAATTGTAGGTACAAACCATCATGATCTACTATCATTGCAACTCTATCATAACACTTCCCATCCAAAATGAATGGTTTTGTTGCATTGTCTATAACAGACTTGCCCAGCACGGGCATACCGTCAAATGATCTTGGAATGCTGCAGTTTCTCTTCAGTAACTTCTCTATTTCCATGAGAGAAATGTTTTTAATTTGTTCATCAGTGAGCTTCCTACCTACATGGAGAATTCACTATTGTTACATGACAATTACATACAAAATTCAAATTGATTGCTATTGGATGTTTGAATGGACTATATAATCTTTAATTACGAAAAAATGGCATAGGAAACCCGTAGATCCCCATATCTTACCCCTTCCAAACTACTAATATACTCTCCATAATCGAATAAGAGGCCCATAGCCCCCACAAGCATCCTTGTGATACTCGTGTAGAACCCGTTGACAGTTCTAACATTCTCGAAGCACATGGCACATCCCTAACATGATTGAGCATAAGTCTCATGTAGTACATGTCCCTAGTCGACATTGGACCATTATACATTCTACTGACGACATGTTTCTTTGAATTTCTGTGGGGCCATATTCTATTATCATTTTTCCAACAATAATAGCGAGGAACCTCAACATAACTCAGCTTCCGGGCTCGAGGATCTACTTTGTTCAGCTCGAACCACTGCAGGAACTACGATTTACGATTGTTTGACAGTGGCTTTGTTGACGACATCTAGCATGTATTCACCATCTTTGAAGGGAACAAACTGCTCATTCTCCAAATGAAACGGCAATCACTCAATATCAGGAATCCTATAATGCATAGGGAATTCTAATATCCTCCACAAGGCTTCGCATGCCGATACATAACAACCGTCCATATGCCTCTTGATCTTAAATAAATACTTTTAGTTCCTTCATGCTACGAACTCTAGAGAGCGCAACATACAACCGACTATTGACTGAGTAAGGGTGGGGATGTAGATGTCAACGTGTGAGAGAGATTGGTTGTAAGAGTAGACTACAAAATTAAAATATGATTCAACCCCATACCCATTTAAATGCCCCTCACTCTTATTTATGATAATAGATAAACAAAATTACATGGAAATATTTGTGCAAAATCTTGTGAAACACTATCATTGTTCTAAATTGTCGCATAATAATCATGTCGGAATAGTCGTCATGGCGAACATGATGAGTGTTATCGTAGAATAATCGCGTTGAACAATGTCATTTTGCAAATTTATCACGTAATAACCCTGTAACGCCTTGGCCATTAACCTATCTTATAGGCATCGTGGTTGCTCATGACTTGGGCTACACTACACTTATATCTCACATGTGTATCTGATTTGGACTGGAGTTTCACATAATTTATTTTTTGAAATCATCAGGAGGAGTTCATACTATGTGAATATGATCTGGGGGCTATCCCGCTTTTGATATCATATGTAGTGCATCGTATCCTTATTAGTAGCCCAACCATTTGGACCAACACGATTCATGGACTGTCTCCGTGTGACTTTGGCCCTAAAAACTAACACATTTCCTTTTCTACACACTTTATCCTCACCATGTGCACACCGGAAAGCTTCATAGTGGATCCCCAATCATAAGATTGCTTCAGAATAAACATCCGACAGTAGTAGAGTTTTCAATATCTTTAAACTATATGAAATTTTGATACTTCCATTCATATTTATTTACGTAATTTTATTAAAAATATAAATACAACGTTGATAGTTTTGTAATCAATTGTAAAAGGTTTTGTAAGTTTTCCACCATTTCTTCAAAATTTTGAAGTTAATTTTGAATTTTTTTTATTTAACCATTTTAAATTTTGACCAAATTTTACTTTTAAACTATATATAATGGTAAATGTGTTAATAAATTCATAAAATAATAATGGAATAAATAATATTTTATAACATAATTTTGTTGAATATTAAATTATTATCTTCAAGAATAATTTGTGGTCAAAATTGAAAATGATTGACTAAAAAAATGACATATAATTCGTCCAACAATAAGAATTTGAAATGAAATGATTTTATAAAAAAAATGGTGAAAAAACTCAAATAAATTGATTATGGTACGTACACATAAGTTATTTTTCCCAACATGAAGAAAATATTATTTTTTATTGAATATATATACATATATACATATATATATATATACATGTATACATGTATATGTATACATGTATATCTATATATATATATGTTACTCTATTTTCATATGGCATTTTAGGCGGCTGTTCAAAATCTAACAATTACTATATCAATTCAGGATGTATTTTTGAATTTGATTTTTTTAGGAACTCTTGTACATTGGATTTCAAGTTATAGTACTATTAAAACACTATTTTCGCACTTCGCCCTAATCCTATTATATAGCAACAACAAAAAAAATCCACTTTAGTGTATTTTTTACATCACCTTGTCTTAATTAATCAAAATACGGTCTCTCAATAAGTTTGTTATTGATGGACTTTTTGAGATTTGTTCCCTTAATTGTTTTATTTAGGTGTAAATTAATAATGTGCTTTATATCCCTTCCAAATATAGGTTATCTTTTAATATCAAAGATAGATTTTGACATCGATATGCTGAAGAATTAAATGAAAGAATAAGCGTCACCCTGAGGAGTCGATGTGTGGGCGCCAAAAAGAGCTGGAGGAATACAATCAGCTTTTATTTTTTTTCTAGCCAATAAGAATATTTCGTTTGGCCAACACTAACAAATTTCGACCAATCAGAATTAAGAATTTTGCAAGGTCAGCATATTATATGGGTTCAACACAAAGCTTGAAAATGTATTCTTTTTATATAGATATAGATAGATTATCCCAAGTGACCATTTGCTTGGATGGGGCATTTGAGAATAAGCATTTGTACTTTAGAGGCTAGCTTGCCTAGATAGAGCTGGTAAGAAAACTTCACTCTTATGGTGATAACGAAATGAAAGACTGCTCGAGAAAATTTGTCTAGCCAAGCAAATGTATACCTAACCAGCCACTTGTTAAATGTGTTATTGGTCAACCCTAAGAGGTATGCTCGTACAACCTTATAAAAAATTGATCGGCCAACCTTGTGAAAGGTATGCTCGGCCAACCTTGTGAAAGGTATGCTCGACCAACCTTGTGAAAGACTGCTCGGACGGTCCTTAGGTCAGTACCGTTCGACCTTGAGAAGTTGGACCTTGAAAATTGTATTGGACATATACATTTCAAGTCATAATTCACGCACACGTTTGATACGTACATGGAATCGACACAGAGAGTAGTCGGATTCACATGGATTAGCATCGAGTTCACATGTGATGTTTGATAAATGTGAAGCCAAAATGTTGCAATAATATTACTAGTGAATGGTGCGCGCGTACTATATACCAATTATTGGACGCGTTTCTAACCGACTGATGAGCTTCTCTTTCCGCACATAGTTTCTGGTTGATGATTTGAAATAAAGCTCGATATCCACTACCTTGTTTCTAGTACTGCCTTTGTAGGACCCAAAAAACAGAAAAACAAATAAAAGCACAGCAGTTCATATTTTTCTGTTGGTAAAAATGCTACTTGTAACTTATTAATTATATAAAAAATCACGTGTTGGATAATAATCCCCTGTCTATGGGTTAAAAAGTTGTCAAAGGGATGTAAAGAAAAGTTATGAAGTTAATATTATAACGGGGAGAAAGATATTAACGTGTTACAAGATATTAACGTGTTACGAAATTTTTCTGCAAGTTTTACTTATATTTGTAAATTTCCAAGGTTTCTTCGATCATAGGCGGTGTACCCTTCGACGTAGCACCTCGAATGCATCCTAGGTCGAATGTTCCGTAAATCCCATGGACAAATTATATGAATATATCCTTTTAACCAACATTACCGAATTGATGATTGTCCAGGTAAACTGAATTTGCAAGGAGACAGGAGAGCTACTTTTCCACCAGTTCCGGATAATTTAAAAATTAGTGATGGATCAGTACACAAATCCATCGATTAATATATTAGCAAAAAGGAAGTTAAATAAAATGGATTTTTTTTTTTTTTTTTTGTGTGTGGTTTATGCCGTCCGAGTGTAAGTTTATCGTAATTTAATTTGTTGCAGTTTAACTTGTATTACGTGATTTCTAAGTGAGTCTGTATGGCTCACCTAATATGCACATGAAAGGCAGCGTTTATGGGTTTCCAAAATCATTAAAAGAAGGGCTTGTTCGGTATTTTCCATCAACGACTACTAATTACACCCATCGTCTTTAAGAGTTATCACATTTGTCCCGATAAAACATCACATTTATATTTTGAATACAGAACATGGAACCATTTTTTCATGTGGTCAGTGAGAGGTGGAATTATAATAAACATTATAAAATTTAAATTGACTTCACAAGTTTATATTAGCTCCACAAATGCACATTACACCGTTGGAAGTTGATACATATGGCAAGTAGGTAATAAGGTAGCTAAAAATTATTGCGGTTAGTATATGAAGTAGCTAATAATGTAAATGATATTCTAAATATAAAGTATAAAAAATATAATATATTTGTGTATAATAAATAATTTTATTTTTGGTAAAATAGTAATCTCACATTAAATAGCGTAGTCGTCTATTATTTGTGTGCTTCATTTATTGGGATATACTTAATTGTGAGTGTAGAAATTTAAAGTTGTTGAGACCCTGACCAAACTTGACCACGATAATTACTAATATCGGATAATATCTTAGTGTCTCATAAACCGAATAAAAGGACTATTTAGTCTTAAGGTTATTTTTATTGGTCTTTCCTTCTCAGTGTAGCAGCATAACATAGTGAGAGAGTTTACGAATGGTTACATCCTAATATATTATAAATGATGAATCAAATGTGCATAGTGAGACTTGATATTGACGCCTGGACGGTATCACCTCTAGTACCTCACCGACCAAAATAAAAATAGAACGTTGCAAGTACCGCAATGTAATTTGCAAATGAATAAGCCCAATCAAGAGAGATCAATTCCAGAAAAGCTTAATTAGCAAGTTGTCATCAATCCTAATTATGGGAGAGCGAGCTTTCTTTGTTTTTACTAATTAAGCTCCGAGACTAGACTTAATTACAACCTAATCTAATCTAATCTAGATAAACTTATACACCATTAATACAATTAATTAAGGTAAAAATGTATTAACATGAGGCTCCCTTGGCTCGGGTCGGATAGCAGCGGCATTAGTATGATCCCCACACTTATGACACCTAGCCACGACCAGAATCTGACGACAAGACGGGCAAGACGAGTGCGACCCAAGCCACGTGTCGATACATCCCACGTGGAATCCGTGACCACACTGGGGCAGAACTCTTACCTCCTCCCCTGTCTCAAACTCCGCCAAGCAAATGGCGCACTCTTCGGACATCTTATGTTCGTTTTCGGCCCCGACCGCGAACTTGGGGAGCGAGTTGAGTACTTTTTTCTTAAGCCCCTTGTTCGCGGCCGAGGGCCGGGAAAAGGAGGAGGAGGAAGAGGAGGATAAGCGTCGAATCCAGGAGCAACGGGTGACCGCGACTAGGCCTAGCACGCAGATTAGGGCGCAGAGGAGCGCGGCGAGGATCACGACGAAGTCGTTGTCGATCGACCGGATTGGTTCCGGGGTGGGAGTGGTGGTGGTCGTTGTGAGGATGCGTGAACGGGCAGTCATGTTGATTTTGTGATGAGAAGGGAAAAAAGAACGTGAATGCTTATTGGAGGATTTTGATTTGGTTTGTGTGGTTTGAAAAATGAACATCTTTGGGTCTATTTATACACGCATTTCTTTACGGACAGTTCGGGTGTACTTTCTTGTTCATTTCATCATTTTAGAGGGCCCTTTTGCAATTTCAACTTCTTGGACAGTTGTTGGTACTAGTAGGCAAGTAGTAGTGTGAATTAAAATGTGACTCGTGTCACACTCTTGTAACACGCACATGAATGTTTCAACTATATTATACTCGCAAGTCCAAAAGAGTAAAGACTGACTACTTCAACTGGAGTCTCAGGTGGTGGAGCAACATCGTTTGCACCGTGTCCTGTTGGGATCTAGGTAAAATTCTAGTCCGGTCTATTTATAGGTTATAAATAAATAATTTACAACGCTCCTATTCTAGAACGTTTATGATCAAATGTGTACTCATAATTTGAAATTTAGAGTCAAGATTGATCTGATTCGTCCAAATTAATTGCATGTCTAATTCCATTTTCTAAAATTTATTTCTTGAGTAGATAATGAGTGTTTATCATCCTTCTGTGATTATATTAAGTAAGAAAATTATCACAGTTTCCCGTTTGGTGTATGTTCCTAATTTGTACAACCTATAAAGTTACCTTAATTTTATAAATTATTTGAAAGTATTTCCGAATTATTTGTTTACCAAGGAAAAGGGAAAAATGTTACAGGTACCACTCTAGTTCATCTTTAGGGGGTCGGTGCTAATAATGCTAGAGCAAAAAAATTATTAATGTAGACAATTTAGTTACCAAACATAATTGGGTTGATCAGGTATTTATTTATAACCCGAGTTGTACAACGAAACACCTTGTAACAAAAATTTTACCGATCCAATTGCCAAAATTGAAATGGTATATATTCAGATTAATTTGTATGAATACCTATATTTGTTAGTTGTATATGAATGAAGACAAATTAATTACCGTTAGATGGTATCATACGAATTTACACAACTTTACATGAGTTTTCGACAATTACAAAGCTAGAATTGATTTAGACAGAGTGATTATTGTTAATATATAGTAGATGATAATGTAAACGAACTAACGAAGTGTCATAAAAGTATAAAATTAATTCACTTTTGCTCACTCGGTAACAAAACTTACTCCGTAAATATCAATTCACTCGAGGGAGTATCAACTAGTGTTTAATTTAGATCATAATGGCACCTAGTTTATCTCTTTGTCCTTTAAATTATAGGATAAGTATCTAGAGATGAAGTTGGTACATCAACTTTTGGTGATGCGGTCACATCATATATGCCATTTCGAACTTTCAATACCTAAATCATGGAATTAATAATTACTATTTGGTACCAAAACCAAGAAAAGAAACTCATCACCATGTTACCTAGCTCACAAATAATATGATGAAATGAACAAGAGATGGCACGTTTGTTACATTGCCAATTCCAAAGGAAGAATTAATACATTAAATAAAATACTATCGTAGTTTAAAATCTCATCGAATTAGAACGAAAAATAATAATAGGGTGTTTGGTATAAAATTAAAACCTTAAGCTTCGTAGAATATTAGGAGTTTTTAACCATGTTTTCTTAATTTTAACTCTTAATCAATCACTCCCTAAGACATCCAATTGTTTCAGCTCACCGAGAGAAACACCAACATGTGTGCATCAGTGCATGAATATGAAATGATTAGTACACTTTGATGTATTCCCACTCTATAATTTTTAAAAGTTTCAATTTAGAAATCGTTTCAAAAAACATATTTCGAAATCGATATTATGTAAGTGGGACGGTAGAATGCCCGGCAATCTAAAATTCTAGCAGTCTATACTAGCTAGCAGTACCGCATTATATGAAAAGGCTGGTTATCACTCACTTATCACAAGCAGCATGCGCACTAAAATGGTCCAAAATGCAGGTCAGGTATGAAGAACAGGTCAAACACTAAAGATGAACTTCATTATTTTTATTTACTTCTCTTTCATTTCCGGTCAAGGAAATATGCATTAGTCTTGAATCTTCATATATACAAATGAGTCCCTCCATACAAACCCGCGGTCCAACAAGACGTAAGACAAATTTACTTTCCTCTTTTTTACAAGAGCTGCGGAGATCATCCAAAGCCGATGAGATCATCGCAAACCGAGGAGATCTAATCTCTAAACAACACTAGGAGACCAACCTCCTAGAATTGAAGTAGAAGGATTGACCCCAACCAAAGTCGCGGAGATCATCCAAAGCCGAGGAGATCTTATCTCTAAACAACAATAGGAGACCGACCTCCTATTGTTGAAGTAGAATGATTGAACTCATCCAAAGCCGAGGAGATCTTATCTCTAAACAACACTAGGAGACCGACCTACTATAGTTGAAGTAGAAGGACTGAACTCAACCAAAGCTGTGGATATCATCCCAAGCCGAGGAAATCTTATCTCTAAACAACACTAGGAGACCGACCTCTTATAGTTGAAGTAGAAGGACTTAACTCAACCAAAGCATCGGAGATCATCCCAAGCCGAGGAGATCTTATCTCTATACAACACTAGGAGACCGACCTCCTATTGTTGAAGTAGAAGGATTGAACTCATCTAAAGCCGAGGAGATCTTATCTCTAAACAACACTAGGAGACCGACCTCCTATAGTTGAAGTAGAAGGACTGAACTCAACCAAAGCCGGGGAGATCATCCCAAGTCGAGGAGATCTTATCTCTAAACAACACTAGCAGACTGACCTCTTATTGTTGAAGTAGAATGATTGAACTCATCCAAAGCCGAGGAGATCATCCCAAGCCGAGGAGATCTTATCTCTATACAACACTAGGAGACCGACCTCTTATTGTTGAAGTAGAAGGATTAAGCTCATCCAAAGTCGAGGAGATCATCCCAACCTGAGGAGATCTTATCTCTAAACAACAGTAGGAGACCAACCTCCTATAATTGAAGTAGAAGGATTGACCTCAACCAAAGCCGCGGAGACCATCGCAAGCCGAGGAGATCTTATCTCTAAACAACACTAGGAGACCGACCTCCTATAGTTGAAGTAGAAGGATTGAACTCAACCAAAGCCGCGGAGATCATCCCAAGCCGAGGAGATCTTTTCTCTAAACAACACTAGGAGACCGACCTCCTATAGTTGAAGTAGAAGGATTAATCTTAACCCTCACAAGGTACTTATATATCAGCAATATAGTCGGACCGACCCTACCCAAACAAGTCCGACGACGCTCTTCCCCACTAAGGAGGAATTACTTTTTAGGAGACACAAACGTACAGGTGACCGACCTCTTGGGGGAGCCGACCTCCTAAGGTCCTACGCCACCGCGTCATCTAAACGCGCCACCTTATTACGACCACACGTGTCACAAGGTGATTCATCCGACCAACCTCCGGGCAGGTCAGAGCTTTGTTTCCCGGAGCATCGCCTACAAATATACAGGGGCGCATCCACTCCACTTCAATTAAGTAATTCACATGCAATATTCTTCCCTCTAACCTACTCGGCCACCAATTGGACCGACAAGACGAGTTGAATCTAAAGCCCGGTTTGTCCAAGGCAAACCGGCCAAAAAGGGTTTAACACCCTACCTCATTTTACAGGTGGATCACACGAGAAGATTCTACTACAATTATTCACCCTACATAATCCGAGAAGTTTCACATTCCGAGGCCAAAAGTAATTAACCGTTTTTATACAACATCAAGTATTAATACCGGTTGTCATCAACTTATGTTCCATTTACGCAATTAACAGCAAGACCATATGTGCTAGCTGTATGTGAGAACTAATTAAACTTTAGGAAGCTATACCGACGGTTTGTCATAGATCTAGGACCCGACCAAACTAAATTAATTCGAAGCGATTTATTGGCACTAATAATTAAGGCTCTATTGTACAATAAATGTCATAGTCCGAAAAGAATAATGTGCTAAGTTGAGGTCGGAACCTTTAAACCGTCATAGTTAATTTTTAAGTCAGTTCGAGGTTATACGCTAACCCACAACCAACACCACAAACCAACACATATACGCCCTGTTTACCACTAGCTTTTCAGCTCCATTAACTTTTTTTTATCATTAATTAGTAAAAAGGCATTACGTGAACTCAGAATTTTTAAATCAATTTACAAGGTTTACCCATGTTAGTTTTTTTTTTTTTTAAAAAAAGATACTTGTTATCTTTTTATTCTGAAAATATCCCTAACCTAAATTAAATAAAGTAAAACCAATCGTTAGTATTATTCTCGTGTTCTATCTTTTCTTGATGCTCAGGTTCCATCGCTCTTGCTAGCGCTCCAAGTAATCTGCTACTGCTCCTGCTCTTCTTTAATTACATAATATGAATTTCTCGAGTTGTGAATTCTCGTTGCCAGCGTTCTGTGTTCCTTTGTGAGTTATTATTTTCAGCGCTGGAATGCTGAACGAATATTTATTTTCAACTTTTGATTATTTTCAATGATGTTATTAAAGTGGCGATAAAAATTACATTGAATATATATTAAAATAATTAGACAAAAATGTAATGTACTATTATTTAGAAAAATAAAAGTAATGCCCTTTTATATCATTTTATAAAATACCAGCTAGCTTATCAGCTAATTTGCTAAACACCTACATTAAAATCAACTAGCTTTTGAGCTAGTTAATCAGCTACCTATTCAGCTACCAGCTAGTTAATCAGCTACCAACTAGCTTTTCAGCTAATTTTGCTAAACAGGGCCATAGTATATAATTTTCCAGGTACTTTTTTCTCAGCGTCACTACAACATATTTGATCTAATACGACTCATAAATTTTACGACTCTTAAAAATGAACTAAAAAAAGGCCTTAAAATTCACTCAAAGAAGGTAAACAAATACGACTTCTTATTTTGAGTCGTAATTTTAAAATTACGACTTTTAATTTGTACTTCAAACGAAAATACGACGCACCCCTTTTGTAACCCCTTTGAAATTTGCGTCACTTATTAAGAGTCATAATTTTTAAATACGACTCTTATATACATAATGCGACTCTTTTTAAGGGTCGAATCAGATCAAATGTTTTGTAGTGCGTGTAGTTTCCCTGATTCGGTCATGAACTCTTCACACATTGAAGATTAGTGATGGAATATGTAATATAGTTTGCTTGCCGACCATGAATTTGGCAACCTTATCCAAAACCAAAAACGGCATTTGAACAAGTAAAATGGTGTAACTGTAAGCACAAAATAGCACGTACTACTACACTACTACTGATAAAGGAAGTGAATCAAAATTAAACAGTTGCCCGAAAATAGATTATATTTCCGAAAAGAATATATATTCTGTCTATATATATATCCTCTTATCAAGGAAAGCTAGCTTCTATATATTCTCGATTAATACTTATCCTTAACTTTATCTTTATTATCCACTTTCTTTTTTCCTTTATATTTAGTATTACTATTATCTTTATCAATTTTCAACTCTGACCTGTACGTACGTCCCAACTATTTTCTGTTTAACTTTTGCTTTGTTATGACGACGCCAAGTCGTCACCAAGCCTGAGAGCTTGATCTGTTTCAAGTTCAAACTCGGCTCGAGATCGGCTCGTTCACAAAAAAACTATGTTTAGAGTTCGAGTTAGGAAACATAGGCTCGAACTTTCTTTATTTTATTCGAGTCTCAACAAAGTTCATTAACGAAAAATACATATAAATATAAAACTACATATACATTTGTGTCTAATCGATCCATGTCAAATATTACATAGCAGAGTTCTACGATAACAAAACGATTACAAAGTTAGACAAGAGCTCGATTCGAACACTTTATTGTCTTATTTAATGAACTGACCTCACATAAGGCTTGATTTGTGTAATAACTCTACCTAAACCCAAGCAGGATAATCACCGCAATATCGTACTAGGCAGTTGGAGATTTTCTAAATCAAGCCAAAATGTAGTCATCATAGTTATAACAAGTTAACAACCATTAGAGGTATATATCGTCCAACATTTAATTTGTCATTTTAAATCCGACATGTAACATTGTACTAATTGAAATTGTTGTAAAATTCATGTATATATTCAAGAATGTAAAAATTTTATTTTAACTTGGCGTTTTAGAATCTAACCGTTAAGCTAAATAAACGTCAGTCTTTGGTCCATAACCGTTTTTCTTAAAGTTGAGCCCAATATTCTTTTGCGAATCCATCTTCTAGCCCTTATCATACCCATGACAAAACCCTAGTCTCCCAAAAACCCTAGCTACATTCTCCTGCTCATCTCCACCTTCCTCCTCCATCCACACATCATCTCCGGCCGTCGGAAGCCACCATCACCGCAGTCCAAGTTCGTATCATAGTGTCATTGTCATCGCGTGTCCAACTCCGTCTCCTTGTTACTAGTTGCGTCATCAAGGCAAGTTCCCCTAGGACTTGCATTCACGTTTATATGTTGATTGTTATATGTTTTGATGATTGATTACTTGTTATATATGCTATGATATGAGATTGATGCAAGTTATCCTAGGGTTTTTCACGTTTCCATGGTTGATTCTCAGGTTATACGTCTCGATTTAATTATATTAGTGCTATGCTTTGTTAATTGTCACTGTTGATGCAATATTGATTATGATTTAAACAAATTGACGAATTGTCTAATTAGGATTCTCGACACTGACCATCTTATGTTATGATGTGAGTGTTTTATAGCATGTTCTGTTTTTCTTATGCCGATCAATTGTTGCTAGACATCCATTAGTATGTGTTCGGAGTTGTAATATAGTTGCCAGTTGTATTGACATAATTTCATTTATTCGATTGGACTAGAAGGTGACTAATTTGAGCAAGTTTGGCTACAACTAATTTCCAGTTCGTTGAAACCAGTAGTTTTATCTTGTAACTGAAATTTGTAGTCATCAACTTGAGCATTGTTTTTATGGTGTACTCAAGATAATTTTCATGGTTTGGTTTATCAAGATACAGTATGCTCTTGAGTTGTTATATGATAATTTATATGTATGATACGCACACATATTAATCCATGCATTCATGAGTTAGAATTTAGAGCATGCATTCAATTTAACAAGATGTTAGAGGTTTTAAATTAAAGTAAGTTTCAAAGTTAAAGTTAAGTAAAGGGGCTCGTAGGGAAATATCCTGGTATTTGTGGCGCAGTTATTAGTTCATGTTCAGCGGATAGGGACGCAAGGTCCTGAGACCGTCAGATTTTATTTAATCAACGAATAGGATCACGAAAGTAACCTGAGACCGGCAGATAGCCACCATGGCTAGGATAGGAACCTACGATGCCAAGTGAGCTCGCGATCATGTTAACTTTTCAAGAAAAGTTTTAAGTTCAAAGTCAAGTTAAGAGTTTCCAAGAATTACAAGTTCAAGTGTTTAGAGTCAAGTCAAGTTTTAAGTTGCATTGCATTAAGCAAGACTAAAAGATTTAAAAGACATGAAGATAGAACTTTAGGTCACGTCATTGGAGTTTGTTCACCAGTGGTCACCCCTTTCTAATTATCAATTTTAGGTATGAAGCTGAGCTATTGGAGTGGCGTTCTTGAAGCGATGATCTTTCTGTAAGCGTTTTTACCATTTTCAAGTTCATGTACTTATAGACTTTGTATTCAAGCTTTTATGATTTTATAGTTCCGTTGCATATTTTGACTAGTTCACGAATTATATTTAAGAATTTCCATGCCAAGTATAAGAACGCACGAGGCGTCGAACTATGTTTTAAATTTTTATAACTCAAGTTCGTTGAATTTATATGCTCACGAACTAGCGCGAGATATATTTTTCATAATTCGTCTTTTAAAAATCAGGGCGCTACATATTTCTTCTTCTTCTTCTTCTTCTTCTTCTTCTTATTATTATTATTATTATTATTATTATTATTATTATTATTATTATTTTCCTTCCTTTTTTTAATGGATGAATGTTGGTTTTGATAATTACAAACGATGCTTCCTTAAAGGTCTTTGTGTCCCAAAATGGGAAAGTATGAAACAAATGCATTCATATAAACTAAAAAGCATCAGCGAAAATACCCTTATATAACTTTTTGTTTAGATGTCACTTCACTTTATATACTCCGTCTTGTGTTGTATATAAACCAATTCCTTCATGGAAACTTCTCCTAATTGTTCATCTTTTTCTACCAAGCTTTTCAAGATTTTCCTCGCATATAAATGAGTATATATACACACTTACTTTAGTTCAGAAATTAAAGTATAGAGATTGAGAAACGTTGGAAAGGAGAATATATGGGACCAAGAACAAAGGAGCATATGTCAACTAGGTGACCGTAATTATTCTTGGACTAAAGAGGAACGACAAACACTATGATTATGGCCCGAAACATTATGAATGTTACTAATAACATCGGTGTTATATATACATTTTTTAAATGACACAAAATGTTCATTTATAAACATTATTGATATTGTTTACGATATTATATATTTAAAAATATCAGTTAGTCCCTCATATCCGTCACTAATGCAGGTCTGTTTCAAGTTATTGTGGTCAAATTCATCTTAAAAAATCAACCGACACATGATACCTTTAAGATACACATCTACATTGCCCTACTGAATCAAATGAGATTTTTTGCCACCAACTTGTGTTTGCATTTTCACTCCTTTCCATTTGTTGATTAGTCCACTCCAAGCTACTTGCATCCAACACTGTTTTGATTATATGAGTTACGTTCAATTGTTCTTTTGTTGTGTACATATAACATCTTGTATATGTAAATAGGGTTTAAGTTTTAAGAAGATCAAATGGTGTTCCATTTGAACCCCTTAATTAAAGGAAAGAAATACTTGGATGAAGTTCTGTTATGTGTGGAGCTTAGTGTTGATGAAGAAACGGTTAGTGGAGATTTTTGTTTCCCTTTGTTTCTCTTTTTTTAATTTTATTTTTGTGTATCTCTTTTGGTAGTAATAACTACCTGGATGACTTTGATTATGATATAGTATAAATGTTGTTTTTATGGGCAAAAAGTCGCATTCAGAAAAGAATTTTGTATGGGAAAATTCGATGTTAGGAGTGAGTGAGGGTAATACAGTCATCGGATTTAGAGTGATTGTAATGCAGTCATCGGACATGAATACGATCCAAGTAGAGCCCACTAATTAAAGTGCAAATGTTGTGGAAGAGAGGGAGGCACATCGATACATGCAAAAAAGAAGGGGCGGCACATTAGTAAGTGTACATTTCAATCAAATTTTGCAATAAGTAGACAATGCGGTCATCGGACTTAGCTAGGGTGAGTGTAATGCAGTCATCGGACATGAATACGATCCAAGCAGAACCCACTAGTTAAAGTGTAAATGTTGTGGAAGAGAGGGAGGCACATCGATACAATAAAAAAGAAGAGGCGGCACATTAGTAAGTGTACATTTCAATCAATTTTTGCAATTTGATAACAAAGTAGACAAACTTTACACCTTGGAAATTAATGTAACTTTTTAATAGAGGATTCTGGACATATACTTAATACATCTCAACTTCTAAATTTTAATTTAGTTTCCATACTTGATTACTATCGCAACTTAGGCTCTGTTCTCTTCAACTGAAAACTCATTCAGTTTAGTTCAATTCCATTCAGTTCAGTTCAGTAAATTTCAGTTGAAGAGAACATAGATTTACTATACTCTCTTGATTCCACTTAAAAACTACTAAGCTCTAAAGCTAATGTACGAAAGGACCTGTTAACAATAATTCTACAAAATACCACATCTTGGTAAATCAGTAAATTTTATGATGGGAGATTTACATGCTGTTTGGCACGGACAAGGGCTAATTCTAATCCAATTTAAAAGTATTAAAACGCATCACTTATTTCGTATACATATCAATACATTCTAGCAAAACATATTATAATGATAACCCTATTTCCAGCTCAATTATAAATCTATACAACCCAATTATATTCATCAAGCCAAAATTATGCTACAATACACGTACGGATCGAACTCTATATACCAATCATTCAGTGAATTCTCATAAGTTTGTGTGAGTCAAAATATTCTCCTGCTTCCTTAACTGCCCCCAACATACGATTTTTTTATAGTACAGTGTTTCCCAACTTTTGGTGAGTCCAAAAGAAAGAATTTCAATTCAATTCATTTCTCCCAACTTTCAACCAAGTTCATTCCAATATCTCAAAAGTAACTTTTTTAGATAACCCACATTGACTATCAGTAATCAATCAATTTCTTGGCACTTTAACTCATTAAACACGTCTCTTAATTAGTACTGGTACTTAGATGCGGAGTCAAAAATCTAAATAGCGTGTGACTAGTTATAAACTGGACAACAACTCTGTCGAAAATAACAATCACTTCTACCTCATGAAAGTAAATTGAAGTATTATGCATTCGAGAAATAGAAAGTACTAAAATGGAATTATTTGACAAAGTGCCATGAATATATTAAACTAAGGAATTGGGTGTGGTTGCAAACACACTTGACATTTTACACACTAATGCACTGTTTAACACTAGTTTATCAGTTTGGTGGACTTATTTCGATATAAGCATGTAAATTAACGCCTATCTCGTTACTTATAATCTAACTAGTCTGATAAACTTGTTAATGTAGCTTATTAAAAGATAAACTAGCTTATTTGTTTCTATATATTATATTTACTAAATCAGTTGGTGTATCATTTAATTAATTCACTAAACATTGTCATAAAAATCAACTATCTTATCACTGTCAGCTACCTAATTACTTTACCGGCTATCAGCGAGTTTTGCTAAACAAAGCCTTAGTGTGTCCCGTCAGTGCTGGTACTTGAAGTTGCTCTGAGCATGCAATGTGATGTAGTATTTTAGTTGACCGAGCCATTAGGCACAAAACTTTTTGGTTGCCATTCATATTCGATACATGTGACTAATTCGGCTGTGAGATACATTTGTAATGAGCTCAGTAATGCATTACTAATTGCTTGGGTATAAATTAATAACCTGTTGAACAAATCACTGAAAATGAAAAGCCATTGGCTAGCTGTGTTTGAATGAGTGATGAGAAGCCAGTGGTGTGATTTGGTTGAATGAAGCACCAAAATGAGTTGAGACGACCTTGGTCAAATTTAAATCGCACTAAGCCGACTTCGTATTTTTAGGAAGGTCTTAACACTACTGGAAAGAGACATGAGCCGGGTTATCATATCAAATTATGGTAATTAATCGACTAATCTATGACGTACCTATATTATCAAAAAAAAATCATTATTATTAATCAAAACGTCTATACTTTTAACATTTGTTTTTTCATATTACAAAAAAATATTGTTCTAACATAGACATTTTGATTAATAACATAAATAATATTCTTGATACCAGATACTTTGTGATCAAGATTACGTTTTGTTTTCGTGATTAGCCTGCTTAACTAATTAACTTCTCTTTTCACACAAGTAAGGCTCTGTTCTTTTCAACTGTAATTTTCTGAACTGAACTGAACTGAAACTGAAACAAACTGAACTTAACTGAACTGAAGAAAAATAATAACAATTATATGATGGTATATATAATCACAATTAAAAAAAAACATATTATTTTTGTCATCTTTCTCACACTCTTCCTACTCTTTTTCTGTCACTTTACTTTTTATTTATTATTATATAACAAACTTTAAAACCAACCGCGTGGAAAACAATATGAGAATGATAACTCGATTAAAACCGAATTTTAATCGTCATACAAACTGTCTTTATCTAGTTTTTTTTTTTGAATCGGTGAAATTTATTACAACTTGAAAACATTTACAAGAGCATGGACAATATTCGGCAAATAAAATAATTAAAAACTTAACCAAAATCACTAGTCCATAAACCATGTACAAGCTCGTGCCAACAACTTTACATCAACACTCTTTCTTGTCCAGAACTTCCAGCCTTGTTCCATTTTCCAAACTACTTCTTCAACTTTCATGTCCCAATACTCATATTTCAACTTTTATGAAAAAAAATTAAGTATATTTGTTAGAGATGTACGTATAGAGTCAGGTTCCTGTAGTTTCTTATCTTAACTCACATTTTACGGTAGAAAAGAATTGTAATTCAAATTGTAACTATTCTCTTTATTTCATTGATCTACTAAAAGTCGTATTAAAAAGAAAAAAAGAAAAAAAATTGAAAATAACTCAATTGGATAAATTTTCTTATTTTCCTTGTACAAAAGATCGGGTGTGTAAATAAATGATAAAATAATAATAATAATAATATTAACAACAACAACAACAATAGCAACAACAACAACAATAACAACAACAACAAAAACAACAACAACAACAACAATAATAATAATAATAATAATAATAATAATAATATGAATTTAATGAACTGGACTGAACTAAAGACGAGCTGAACTGAACTGAACTGAATAAGTTTTTAGTTGAAGAGAGTAGAGCCTAACTAGCAGTGCATTGTAGGTGAAAAACTAAAATGATAACAAAACATATATTTTAATGGTAAAATTACTACTCCCTCCGTTTCATAAATCTCTTCACATTTTTTTTTAAATAACTTTTAAGAAGTTTGAGTAAAAAATGGGTTTATATAGATAAAGTAATAAGTGTATGGTAAAAAATAAGAAAGAGAATTGATAAAGTATGAAAGAGGTGATTAAAATATTAATAATAGAGATAGTGGGTTTCTATAAAAAGAAATGGAAAGTTTTTAATGAAACGGCCAAAATGAAAAAATGAAAAAAATTTAGTGGAATAGAGGGAGTATAATTTTAGTGGCAATTAGAACTTGAACAATTCTCAGACAAATAGAACTTGTCTCTTACTTAAAGAAGAGTGAAAAACAAGGGGGTGTGGGCGAAATACTTGAGTTCTTTCGTATGTCCATGTATAGCATAGCATAGCATAAGAGGTGTAGCAGATTTCTCCAGACCTCCGGGAAAAGCATGAAAAAAAACCGGCTCGAATGGTATGATCCCTCTGTCACCCCAGAATGAAGGGGTGATCTCGTAGTTCTTGGTTTGTGAAGATGCGTTGTTAGGTGCTCCATTTTCTTTTTATGTCTTCTTCTGTTAGGGATGTTTCTTATCACAGAATATATAAAGATAAAGGAAGTCCTCGCAGTAGAAAGATTGTTGAACACTGGAAAATACCCTTATAACTTCAAGAATGTTAAACGCAGAACACTTTTTACTAAACGCAGAACAATTTTTTACATATTACATATAATACCACTATTATTATAATTTACAAAATGGTTCAATAATTTGAAAAAATTACTATTTTACCTAAAAAACATCAAACAAGTTTATTCGAATTAATTTTATCATCCGAATGAATAAATCGAAAAAACTTAAAAAGAAAAGCACGAAGAACACGAAAGTGATTTTATCCAAAAACACTTTTATTTATGCATTTCTACTCTCTAACATACATCTTTGTCTTCAAATCTTCAAACAAACATAATTGAAGAACACGAAGGTGATTATGATCTTCAAACAAACATAATTAAAATTTAAGAGCAATGTTATAAATAAAATAAAAAATTAATCAAATCATACACAGTAAAACAATATTTTTAATTACTTAAAAAAACCGAAAAAAATACGAAATGGACAAGATTTAATCTGGTAGACCCGAAATTTTACGGATCATATGACCTTGAGGGTCGAAACGATATCTGGTAGACCTCAAGGCTGCCAGACCAACCCGCCCGGACGGCTATTCCGGCAGCCTTGAGGGCTACCAAACGTGTTTTTGATCCTTTTTTATTTTTTTTTGAAATTTTGTTGAAATATTAGTTAATTTAAATATACAAACGCAATAAAATAATTATAAACAATATAAATATCAAATAAAAAAAATATACTTCTTCATTATCGGCATAATATGGCTAATGATTGTACGACATTGATTTTTGTTGTGTTATGATACCGTAGTGTGTATACGTTTATATATTTTTGAAAATGTGATAATTTGAGAAATTTTCCGAAAAATGGGACTAATTTTATATTTTTATCAGTTGAAGGGCCTTTTGCAATATATAAAAAAAGTGTTCTACGTTTAGTAAAAAGTGTTCTGCGTTTAACAAGCCTCTATAACTTTTATACAACTTAGAACGGAGGACCTATACACGGATAAATCTGGTGGATATTATGCAGCTCTTCTAACAGTATATTAGAAGAAATCCAAAATCTAACTAAAAACAAATATTCAAAGCTGAAAAATCACAACATTCTAACAAGATAAATGTTAGACTACTGGTATATTAACCGTAGAAGGTAGAAGAAATGGGAATAAAGATCAAATCCATTGTTAAAATCTGGATTATTTATACTGTTAATCAAATCAACCCAATTCAATCCAATAAACTCCAAACCAACAAACTGATCCACAGTTTCTATGCTCAAAAGTTGAAAACCATTCTCTAATAGGTGTCATATGAAACGAATAGCCTGAATCCATAACCCATTCAGTTGATTGACTAGTTTGAGTGACTGAAAGTACCTCAGTAACAAGAGCTTCCGCAGTATGATAAGCCTCTGATTTGTTTGTAATGTCTGTGCCATAATTAGTATTCGGTGTTGTCGCCACACCCTTGCCTTTCTGCGCCTTTAGACTCATACAATCCTTCTTCAAGTGTCTTTGCTTCTTGCAATAATAACACTTCCTTGTTTCAGGGCCATCCTTGTTATACTGAGCTTTCCTTTGATCTGGATATTGCTTCTTCTTTGGTGGAAACTTGTGATATTGTTTCACCATAAGGCTTTCACCAGTACTGAGTGTTGGTGGAACACCATCCTGGTCCAACTCCCTTGATCTTAATGCAGATTCAATAGCCTCCATTGTCAATGCTTATGTCCTCCCATACACCAAAGCATCCTTGAATGGAACAAGACACCTAGGGAGTGAATTCAACAAGATAATTGCCTTGTCTTGGCTCCCCATCCTGTTCTTCTCATCAGTTTCCAGATTGTCATGGTGTGCAACCATCTTCTTGAACAAATCCAACTGACTCATGATTGATTTTCCTTCAACCATCTTGAATGCAAAGAGCCTCTGTTTTGCATAGATTTTATTTGCATCTGACTTGTCATTATACAATTCTTCTAGCTTCTCCCATATCTCTTTTGCCGATGAAAGATCACTGATTTCAATAAGAGCATTATCACCCAGAGCTAATATCAAAGAACTGTAAGCCTTGAACTTGATTGCCTTTTTATCAGCATCAGACAAAATTGTATCGAACTTCTCAGTCAGTGCGTCGACAACACCCTGCTGCATTAACACAGCCATCATCCTTCTCTTCCACATACCAAAGTCTGTCTTTCCTTCCAACGGTTTGAGGTCGAACTTTGGAGATGCCATTGATGAATTGATACCAGTCGATTCTCTCTTCCCACATACGATGCCAATTGTTAATCAAATCAACCCAATTCAATCCAATAAACTCCAAACCAACCAACAAACAAACGTAAGAAAATAAACACAAGATAACCAAGATTTCTATTAACCAAGAACCAAAACGCAGATATCTGAATCGACCAAACCTCCCGAGTTTCAAGCTACACGCTCCTCTGTTCTCTCTTCCTCACTGTGTTTCTCTCAGAAATCTCTATATGAGTTCTCTCTATGTTCTCATATCATTCTATTGAACTAACTAGTTATGGAACCACCTATTTATACAAAGTAAATAGTACCAATTCACTTCTAACTAGGAATCAAATAACTAGTAGTTTCCTTTTCCAAGTTAGTTTCCAGTTGCCAATGGAATTTCTAATTCTGTTTCCAAAAGGATTCCTCAACATCCAACTCCTAACACCTTCAGTATTAGATGTTTAAACTAAACTCACATATACCATTTATACAATTTTACATATCAGGTTTTTTTCTCCTCTAATCTAATCTACCCTGAGTTTGTACTACTTCCTCCGTCCCGATCAAAACTTTCGATTTTGACATTATTTCCTTTTTATTCATTCTTTATTCTTTCTTCATTTAAATAATACTCAACTTTCCACTTTATCAACCAACTATTAACTTTTAATCATTCTTTATTAAATTTCCATTTAAATAAAATCCAATACTCCCCATTTACTTATTTGGTTGACCAAAAAATTAAACGGAAAACTATTCTCGGAACGGAGTAGGTAATATATAAACTTTTACGGGACGGAGTAGTAACGCAATGAATGGTTTTATCAATTAAATCAAAGGTGCACATATTCTTTTAGTACACAGAATTAAGAAGATAAGAAAGAGCCGGCAAAAAGTGAGAATACAGGCATAGCAGATATACTGGTGAAAAAGAGAGAATCGTGCGAATCAATCCAAACTATTGATTGTCTGTGAACTCAAACTCATGATTATGGCACAGGGGAAAGCTACTTTTTGCTGTGCTGCTAACCCACATTATTTTATAGATGTACAAAATTGATGTGTTTTCGAGATTCATACTTGTAAAGATCGACACTATTTTGATGATTCGTACTCTTACCCATTGACTAGCAAAATCTTAAATATCCTTGTGAACACTCTGTGAACTAGCAAAGAATGATTACGAATTAATAGAAAACTAACTCGTAGTTGAGGCGTGAACTAGCAAATGACCATCGTGTTTCACATACACTACTGTATAATTTAATTGAACACTTTGCAATTATTAAACTTTAAGATTAATCCGATTACGTAACGATTATATGATGATATAATTAGTTCAATCATCGCACACTAGCTATCGTCTTATATTATTAATTACATCATCGGGCCTAATTGTTTGCGATGTGAAAGAAGAACATATATACTATGTTTTGATCTTCGGTCATTTTTATGTTATTTTAATCGATCATTGGTGGTAAATGGTGATGCTTTACTGAAGAAAAAAATTTGCTAGGGTTAGAAGAAAGGAAGTTTCCTGGTGTGGTGAACCTCCGAGAAGTAGTGTTTGGGTGTGTGCGAGTGAGGTGAATGGATGAAAACGTGGTGGACGCGTATGAAGCATCAGTGACCATCGGAGGCCACCTATTCTCCGGCATTCTCTATCACCTGCAGGGGCCAGCCCATGATCGTCAAGTGAAGTAATGATAGTGAAATGGAACCCGCGGTTATGGAATCGGGAACAGCCGGTTCTGCTACAAAATTATATATATCCCCATAAAACAAACACAAGGTGCCATGTTTTAACAAGAGAATTCTCGGCCAGCCAGTACACACGGCGATTACTTGGGCCTGAGCTAAAAATGGACTAGGCTTAATTCACGTGATTAATTTGGTCTCCAATATGCTTATTGGATCAAAATAAAACAGCCCGCCCATATTCACGTGAAAAAATAGTTTTTGGGCATCGGATTAATCCGAACCAATTCAATCCGAACTTTTGGATTTTTTTTCGAATTCGGATAAAAAAACATATCAATCCGTAATCTTGCTCTCGCTCAAATTATGATATTTACTCTTCAAATTATATCGTAATTTTTTATACTTTAAAAACCATGCAAAAACTAAATGTGTCCATTCATCTTAGAAGGATTAAGGCTCTGTTCTTTTCAACTTAAAACTCATTCAGTTCAGTTCTGTTCTGCTTAGTTATATTTTATACTACAATTCAGTTCAGTAAATTTCAGTTGAAAAGAACAGAGCCTAATACGTAGAATTGATATAAGCGTGATGCAACATATTTCTTATAAAACCGTGTGAGTTTGTATTGGTGCCAATTGAGGCGACCCGGGTTTGATTCCCGGCAACATAAATCTTTTTTGTCCAACCCAAGCGTAATTAAGGTAATTGATTTTTAAGTACTATACTAATGAAGTTGATCAGGGTACTTATACTCAAGTTATCATACTAATTAAGTACTATACGTTTTGGTTCATTCTTGAAAGTTGAAACAGAGACTGTCTTTAATCTTTCCACTAAAAGAAAGCTAGTGCTAGCTAATGGTGCTTCAACTCCAAACCATAAACATTAGTACCAGTATTGGTATGGTATATACACAGATTAATATTCCTAATCATGCATTACGGCTATCCAACTTTGTATTCTTGTGAATCAAGAATTATGCCAAATAATTTGGTTCAACTTGCTCAGACACAAAACTCATCAAGAAAGTATAATAGTAACATACCAGGTTTACCTATAGTCCTATACAATAAACATCATACTCCCTCCATTTCAGTTTCATTTATTCGTATTTCGTTTTGGTCCGTCTCAAATTCAACTATTTATTCATTTAATGTAAAATATCTATCTTAATTTATTCACTATCTCTCATACTTTATTTAATATCTTTCATACTTTATTAGAATCTCTCATACTTTATTCATTTTTTTATTAAAATTTATGTACAACCTTGTGGGTAATTAAAATCGGGACGGAGGGAGTATTAAACTAGTTTAATTTATATTTAGTAAAATCAGGTCTTTCTTAAGAATTAACCAAAAGCATCATAATAACAACAAAATTAACCTACACTATATATAATTACTTGCAAATCTATAGCGAATGACTATGTATATGAACACAGTAGTTAAGCTCAGGATAAATATGTTTACGGGGAAGTACTCACCACCTGCTTATGGTGATTCACACGTTGTCACAGTTAGAATGTCCAATAACAAAAAAATCGATCTTAACCAATTCGTTTTCGAAAGTTTAGTTTACCGTAATTATCTGATTGTCAAACAGATAATCCTTGAACAAATGATTAGAAGATTTTAGCGATCTAAATTCACAAGTTATTACGAAGATTTATTATCTAGGTTAACTCCCGTGTGAATCAAATCCATAGCAACAAACCCTAACATACAAAATCCTTTACTTCACTACTGCATTCATACAAGAATTAGCTAATAAATGACATAATATAAGCATTCAAATCCATTGTCACATGAATACCCATAAGATTGATGGAAGACGAAGAATCAAGCATAAACAATCAATCAAGTTGTGAATTCAAAAGAAAGATATGCAAAGGATAATCGAATTCTAACCTCCAAATGTGAATTCGTGAATCAAACACACGATTACAAGTCAATAGCCGAATCCCAAGTGTACAAGATGAAACCTAGGGTTCTTAGACCCTCAAATTAGGTTTAGAATAAAGTATATTTGAAGTTATGATGAAAGAAATCTATCTAAAGGAGAAAAAACGAAGAAAAACGAGCTAGAAATCGCGTCCAAAAGACCCAGGACGCATCCTGAAAGTTCTGGAACGCATCCCGCGGCGTATAATGTTTCTGTATTCACCACACATAGCTTTGAGCCTTTGATAGTACTCTTACATAATGGGAAAGCACATCGTTCATTTTACTAATCGTTCCATACTGATCCTTGTCAGTTCCGCGTTCTGTTTTGCAGCCAGGAGCAGACTTTGAACTAGACATCGAAGTTTTGCAAGTGATACACAACCATAAAGCAAGTGATAGAGAAGTCGTATAAAAATTCAGGCTTCATTCGAAATGATGAATTTTTTTGGGGTGTAAGCATGTATGTATACAATACAAGTTGTGCAGTTCCGGTACCAGTTTTTGTCCATTCTTGGTGCAAGTAATGCTTTGTCTAGGATGATATATTTGCAAACACTTGCTAAAATATCTTCATTTGGAAGGAATATTAGATCCAACTATTCACAGTGCTGGGTCTACAGTGAGATCACTAGGGTCTAATAAACCCTTCATTTCATGCTGGATCAATTAAAAACGCTTCGAACTAATTGCAAAAGTCAAATCTCTCTCATAGATTACTAGTAGGTCACAACAAAATCTTTGCTCAACTTCAAGCTATCAAAATGCATGGGTACAAGTATGAGCATGTTCGTAATAAACCTAAACCTAGATCTCATCGATCACTTCAACTAAATCATCAACTTCCTGTCTCAAGACTTCAATCTTCTGCTGGACAGAAGCGACGCGGTTCTGGATTTCACGACCCCCCAGTTTCTTCTCATAAGCATCCACCACGGTGGAGTGCTTCAGCATAAGCTTTTCTTGCAGTTCTTTCTCCTTTGTGATCAAATCTTCCACCTAAACATAATAAACGCAATAAGAAGAGATACAATTGATGTTTCTACAATGTTCGATGCTGAAGCTTGACTTAAGTATGATACGGCCTTTTCACCTACAAGCAGTTTGTTTACTGGAACTTGGGGTAAGCTAAAAGGGAGAGTTACTACTGTAAGTTTTAAAGTCTGATTCTCCCAGTGGAAAGAGTTGTGTCGTGACGATTTCCAACAAGACAGCTGAACCACAAGTTCCTTTTTTACCTGTACTCCGGCATTTTGGAGTATTAATTGTGTCTAGCATAAATTAACAATGATCCAATACTCATACTAGCTAACCGGGAAGCCCATATATTCATTCCTGTCCAGAAACTGCACTATCTTGGTGGCTATACATGCACTACACATATGATCATAAACTCAATGTTTACACTAGTAATGTCTTGTAGGTTGTTCAATACAGAAATCTCAAATTTTGTAAAGGAGTTTCAAGGGAAGACACCAACGCGTGTTGCAGATAGTATTGTGTCGACTCAAATAACGTAATTAAACAACTTTCATAAGGAAAATTGGATAGAGTGCAAACCTTAGGAAGTATATGTGCAGCCTGTGAAGAAGATTGCAAGAATGCTAACAACGGTTTCAACTCCTTTGCTAGATCCTTGAGCAATGTGTCAGCAGCTTTGCGTGCTGCTTTGCAAGCCTGGACATCGCCCGTCCTTGAGAGATCACACAATGATGTTTCTAGCTTGTCATTGACAACCAAACACTGACCCATAACACTTTGGAACTGCTGAATTGTACTTAGGACCTGTGAACGAAAGAATTCGACCAACACTTTGTATTTATATGGCTGTTTAGCAGAGAATGTTTTCCATGCAAGTACTAAAACGAGACAAAACTTATCTGCATACCTCATCCCACTGAAGTTTTGCAAGATAAGAAGCTGAGGATTTTGAAATTGTCAAGTCTGCATGTGTATATACTACACATGCAACAAAGAAGAGGAAAAATCCAAATATCAACATGAGTGGCTCTCTAAGCAAGGAAATATTGCTGAATCTGTAGTAGACCTGAAGCAGAAAAGGAAAGGAAATGTATGTTAGTTTTTTTTAAAGATAGAGGTCACCTAGTGCACGATCATGACGCTACATTTAAGCATAATTCTACAAATAACACTTGAGATACGTCTCATCTCATGGCTGATGAACCAACAGAAATGAAGGATCCCACTCAATTATATGTGTATGTGACAGGATTGCAGTTTAAAAGTACATGAATCAGTTAGTTTGATCAATTATTGACACAAAATGACTTTACATATTTGTCACCACAGTTAATGTTACATACTTACTTCAGCAACATGTTGATTCTGAACTCTGATTTCGTTATTTCATCGAAATAAAACACTATTGGCTATGAGATATAATTGAAGACAGACATAGTTGCTGGAAAATCAATGAATGGCATCTCTGGAATGTGACAGAGGAACAGCCACGGTGCATTACTACACTCTACTTATCCAGTTATCCTGTCCACTAAATTTGGAAGGAGTTCTCATTTTATACTCTAGTTCTCAAGCATATTAAATTCAATTTATCTTCCAATATCCAAAAGACAATATTTACGTTAATTAATCCGATGCAGTTGGACAAGAATAAGGCTGTCGCTTACACAAGATCTTTGTGTTGTTTCATCAAGCCCAGCTCAAATTTTGATATATCTATTGTTGGGGGCGGGGGATAAAAAGGTGGGTATGAGTACAAATACAATACAAAAATATATATCCAAAACTGCTTCAACACCAAAAATTTACCTGAAAGTTCTCGTCATGCTCAGGCACAACATTGTTCTTTTGCAATACAATGACTGGTCTTCCAGCTAGATCCAGATGAGACAGTTTTGTCTATTCAAAGGTCATAAGAACAATAGGTAAAAATCAAGTCACAGTTTACTGTTTGGAGCTAGATCATTAAGAAGTTAGAGCGTAACTGCAGGTCAACCATACCTCTTCTGACTGTTTAACAGAAAATGGAATAGAGACAGAGATATCTTTTGACCCCTCAGGTAAAACAATCTGAAATTAAAGAGTCAGTCACAAGTTATAGCAATCAATCAAGACAAACTAGAAAAAAAAAAAAAAGACAAACTTTTTCAAGAGGGCATTGTTTGTCATCACAAAACTCAGATCCTCCAACATGTGCAATAAGAAGAATACAAATGGTAACAAAAACTTTGTGTGCATTTAATAAGTTATGACAACAAAAAGAACAGTTTTTTTTTTTTTTTTTTTTTTTACAATTGAAGAGCTCAAGGAGAGCAAAGTGTGAAATGAAATCTGATTGGAATGCTAATCGTCAGAACCATATGGCACACAAAAGTTTATCAGTTATATTTGAATGACAGAAATTTAGTGGGAAAGAAATAATACCTTTACAGTCAGATTTTCAATCAGCACATCACTCATTGGGCAACCAAACGAGATGTTAAGAAAACGTTTTCCCTCTGAATGGAATAAGAAATCTTTTAGCGGCAAACCATATCCAATTGTGAAAGCAGTTCTCCAACCACCAAACATGGGATATCGAGGTTCAATATCCAGCAGTGTCTGTATTTAAGAATTATAATCAGGGGCAAGAAATAAAAAATAAAAGAAGGAAGCCAAAACTAGGAGTTGCAGACTTGCAGTGGGAAAAAAAAAGACTCACCCTTTGAGAATCAGCCCGTACATTCGACGTAGAAATATTTCCAATTTCATCCCTATAGTAAATAGAATGAGCTCTTGGTGGTAATCTGGCAACAAGATTTCTTAATCCTGCTGCACCTCTAATATGGGGGCGCATATGGAAGTCTAGCCTGCAAGTATCATAAGGTATTGAAGAATACAACTCATTTGATAGAAGGATAAAGATTAAAGAAGGCTGTTTAGTTAAAAATACATTTAATAATCATACCTTGAAAATTCCCCCGTGAGTTCAGCACCAGCATGAACAAGGTCATAATTTTCTGTTATTTGAACATTCCCCCAATGGGAAATTTCAATCTCACGTACCAATTCTCGAGCAACCGTGAAGGGACTAGAGCTAACATAATGAACTACTATTGCCTTGTACGAGAAAGGGGGAACACTGTCATAAGGACCATACTTTATTTCGGAACCAGAGAACTTGGTATTCTCCAATTTTGTATACGATTCAACTTTAGGTTCTGGTAACTTGATAGTGAGTGACTGGGCTTTGACAGCATAAGGAGATAAATAATGTGCGCTATCCTGGAAGGCGACAAGCTGAATATCAGCTTGGGTAATTTTCTCAGGAAATGGCCTTAGTATGTGGCTATATACAGCCTTAACCTCCAAGCTCACACTTTGTCCCTTACCCAATTCCTTACGTAAAGATAATGAATAGCAAGTCAACTTCGAAGGCATGTCTTTTGGGCATGCAACCTTAGTTGGAGAGGAACCTTTTACTTTCGCTTTTCCTTCACTAAAAGATGCTGCCAAATAAGATAACTTCTTTTCAAGATGCTCTGGGAACAACAACAGAATATCTGATACTGCATCAGGACCACTGTTTTCTACCTGTAAAGAAAGACAAGAACATCCCACAAATCTCATCCTCAATAGTTACCCAAACACGCCAAAAGCCATTCCAAAGTACAATCAAATAATCCACAGACCAAACAAATAAACAAAAGTAGGAACAAGGAATAACCTTTAGCGATTCAACACTCCGCACTATCGGCGAGGATAGATCAATCTGCACCATACAAATTTCAATCAGGAAACCAGCAATTACATTAATCAAACATGCCCAAATGCATTATGATTCAAAAGCTGCATTTGGCTTATATCTTCACACCCAGCTCAACTTCCTCCATACCTTAAACTAAAAGATTTACGAGTCTTACTTGTACATCGTTTTCGAATTCACATTCAGCAGTCAGTCATCATAAAGATTCAATATTTCCAACAAAAATGCATCACAGTAATATAACCCAATATCAAATGAATGAAACCACAACAGAGCCGTTTACATAATTCGCATTCAGCAGTCATCATAAAGATTCAATTTTTCCATCAAAAATGCAGCACAGTAATAAAACCCAATATCAAATTAATGAAACCACAACACAGCCATTGAAAGATATAGCCGATAAAACCTAAAATTGCACTTCTTTAACTCAATGAATCATCCTTTAAGTCCAAAATTAAACACTCTTAAACCCTATAAGCAAACAAAACAAAGTGATAACACAGAAACAGGAAAAGGAATGGAGCTTTACCTTGCGATCGAGTTTGGTGATTACGAGATCGGATTGAGCAGGAAAGAAACACGCAAACAATCCTATAACAAAGATGAATAATGCGAGATTGAATCGAATTCGATCCATCTTCTTTCTGTAATTTCTCCGAAACAAGTAGCAGAGTGAAGTGGATCACGGCAATTTACTGTAATATGGAGCTGAGCTCGATCTGAAAGAGATGACGACCTTTCACCAAATGCTAACTAGCGTTTTCTCTTTGTAGAAGACGACTTTTGTTAGGGACTGTAATTTGTTTCGATTTCTATGGCGGTCCGTTCGTACATTATTCGGTGTTGTTTGAGGGCGAGACTCCCAACGACGTTTTCCTTTACCAATGTACGATTGTGTGGACCGTCTTTAAAAAAAGGTTTATAGTACTTTAACCATATTAGCCTACTAAAGAGGCGACTGACTCTAAATATGTGATAAAAGCATTTCCATGTAAGAGGGCGATTATTAGACTATATTTTGTACTAGAATTAAACATCTAGTTGTAGGACCGAAATTGTAGTTCACCCATTTTTCGCATGTCTTTTAAACATGTATTCTCGACCCAACTATGTTTGCCTTACGTTTAAACATTGCAACTTAATATGTCTGATTAACATTCGATGCTTTTAGTACTTTGCGACCAAAAGCAAGGGTCAGAGAACATCTTTTACGAGAGACAGTTTCTCGGAGAGACAAGATCAAACATCACATATTTTGTTATAAACATCACATGCTTAACTACACACATCACATGTTTAGAAATGCAGATAATACAATTATAATGTACACACAATGCCAAAGTTGCTGTTACTACAGCATTAGCAAATGTTATTGTGTGAACCAAAGTATCCATTGCATATTCATTGAGTTTGAGTTAGTTGATTGATGTTCAGCTATGATTTTTGTTCTGCTAGGTACCGGTGGTTCGTAACTAGCTTCTAAGTAGAGAAGTAGCTTCTGCTGTAGAAGATCAATTACTGGTAGAAAGTTCAGTAGGTGGGTGTATTGGCTTGCTTATCAGATAACTGATTGTTTCTAAGTAATAGGCCAACTTTTTTTTGATACTTCACAAGAACAAGACTAAGTCACTTGGTATATGCAAATACAGTATAAACATCAGGCAAGAGTGATCACAAAACGATAGTGTTATTTTGCAAAATTTGCTCCCAACGAGCCTCGTGATCATTGCTACAAAACGATATAGGTTGCACTAATAACGCCAGGAGAGTGTTTACAACAGATTCTGCATAAAAGGCCAGGCAAAAGCTGTTGGCGACGCGCTTACAGCCTAACCTGTCTGCATTTTGCAAACAATATTTTCACAACTCTCTATTTCGACAAACATAAGAAGCCAATTAACCTGCCTGTTCTAAACCTCACCACTTTTGAAAATTCTTCAACTACATCAAACTTCTCAAAGATATTATGTTCCAAGCCAGATGCTATTAAGCTTCATCTAGTAACAACATTTGGCAAGACTTCACTAATTTCATTCAAGTGAGGAGCAACAAATTTCTCGAAGAACTCTCTGTCCGTCTGACGGCAAAGAATACCAAGGCTAGGCCATTCTTTAATCAGGTTCTTATGTTCCAGAACCCCTAAAACACTCAGTCGCGGCTTGTATCTCTTTTCAACACTGCACAGGAGTGCTCTCGGATGACGGATGATAGACTTCATTGTGTACTGCCCGGTGGCAAGCAGAACCTCTATAGCCCGGTTCAAATTCTCCAACGAAAAACCAAACACTGACGGTGCCTTCCTGATTATCCCTGAAATATCATCTTCCGAGCAACCCAATTCTCGAAACCACTGCAACTTGCGCACCCAGTTCTCCTCATTTATTGAGCTAACAACCTTAACAACGGGAAGAAACATCCCAGAACTCCTGTCAGCCCCAAGTCGATCAGCTCTATCCACAACCTGCTTCATCACTTTGGGTTTCAGCAAAAAGAAGAATCCATAATGCAAGTTCTTACGTATCTGATCCATGGCCACGCCACAGCTCAACAAGTAGTCGATATTTGGCACAAATGTGTTCTCCAAATCATGAGACAATAACTGTTGGGACCTCATCAAGAGCTTCACCACTTCGGCTTTGGAACCCAACAAGCCATTCAAAACAGTTAAAGCCGGTGAGATTGTTTTCGACATGCTACTTTGAAGAATCCACGGATCTTTGGAAATGATCCCCACAATTTGAGTATTTGAGAAACCAAAGTTGTGGAAATGCTCAAATTTTGTTTTAGAGTGTTGTCTAGGTTGTACAAGAGCAAACGTGGGTTGAATTTCATGAGTCATTCCAATTGGGGTTTGGAAAAGCCATAATGATTGAGAAAAGAAATAACCGAATCTAATTTGTTTGGGTTCTTGTCTACACGGGGTAAAGCAGAAGCAACCACTGAGGCCACCTGAGGTGATATTTGATGTTTCCGAATCAAGAAATATGAAATACCTGATGAATTTGGTACTATTGTTATGGATTTGTGATTTTGTTTACAAGTAGAGAAATGATGATAAAGGGAGAAAGAAGCATGACTGGATCTATGAAGAAGAAGAAGAAGAAGAGTAGTAGATTTTGGAGTGAAATGAATCAGAGCATTGCGAGTATTGAAGAGGAGGAACATGATGATGAAAATAAACAAGCAGCAAAAGCAAAAACAATGTCTAAATAGATCGGGAAAACAAACAATGCAGCAGTTAAAATGGCGTTACCGGAATTGAAGGCTTTCGGTTGTCAAGAAATGTCCAGATGAACATGATAGAAACAAAAACATTTCTTAATACCGAATTGGTGGGTAAAATGCACAAATGTACCCTATGTTCTTTGAAGTATGAACGGATGTACCTCATGTTCTTGAAATTGCACCAATGTATCCCATGTTCTTTAAAAGTATGCACACTTATTTCAATAATAGTGAGTGTATTACACTCTCCATTTGTACAAGTGGACTTATTTTTTTTTCATAAAAATCTTAAATATTGACTAATTATAAGAACAATAAATGGATTTTCTTTTATAAAATGTAAGAGTTTATAACAAAAATTATGGTAGTTTTAAAAAATATTATTAAGAATTATATAAAATTAGAAAAAATTATTAAAGGTACAAATTAACATAAATGAAGAAAATAATATGTTTTTTCTTTATAATTTTTTTAAAAAATTAGTATAAATGCATTAATATAATTTTCTAAAATTGTTAGACAGTTTCACATAAATATTTTCAGAATAATAATAATAATTCATAATATACACTATATTTTCATAACTCTTTTGCCTTCAATAATTTTGATAACTTTTTGTAGTGCTATTATAAATTTTGATAATATCACTACAATAATTTTTTATAACTTTTTTATTTATATAATTATTTTTTCAATTTAACAAAGTTGTTACATATATTTATATTTCTTTTAATTTTCACATATTTCTATTTTTTTCCATTTTATTATAATTTTTTATTTATTTTAATAATTTTAAATTAATCTTATTGCTCTTTGTTTCAAAAAAATAAATATATATATATTGTGAATTTTAACACTTGTATGCTTAAAATAGAAATCCACTTGCACACTGCATGGAGAGTGTAACACACACACTATTATTGGAGCAAGTGTGCATACTATGAAAGAACATGAGATACATCCGTACAATTTCAAGAACATAGGTACCTCCGTGCATATTTCGAAGAACGTAGGGTACATTTGTGCATTTTACCCCCGAATTGGTAGATGTAGCAATGGATAATTATAATATTACTATACTTTTAAAAACTTCAAATACATTACTCCCTCCCTCCGTTTAAGTAAACGTGAAACAATTTTGATCTGCACAATTTTTAAGAAAAATATGTGATTCCAAAAAGTATGTGGTTAAGAATGAGTTTGAGATATTAATTGAGTGGAAAAGTACACGTGGACCAAAAAATGTATGGTTGATAAATGAATTGTATTATGAAAGTAATTTCCATAAAATAAAATGTAACACTTTTAGTGAAACGTTCAAAACGAAAAATTGTTTCACTTTTACAGAAACGGGGGAGTACTATTTTTATCTATTTACATATCTAGTTACTGTGTTGTTTTAGGCCCAGTATAAGAGGATACAGATAACTAACTACTCCGCAGGATAATGTAAGATTGTGAACCAGGGTGTAAGTTTGCTTTTTTGGGAGATTAATTAAGCGAGCTTTTACAAGAAACAATCTCCCAGATATACATGATCAATAATTAGCGCTAATCATCGGGGAAGGATTAGCTGAGTTGGCTTTCTCAGAAGACCTAATAGGAAAATATGACTCATTCAGAATTTCCAATAAATATAGTCGCAGATAGAAATAGTACTTGTTTCAAACATCTACAAACATTCATCATCATTTTACAGATGCATTGTTGCTCACTTCCATTCTTCCAAAATTTCCAACACACTGTATCAACTACTACCTCTACAACTGAAAGAAAGCAGAGAAACTGGCACAAAAACTGGAATCGTTAGTGCTACAGAAGTAATCAGAATCAACAATTAGGCATTAGCTACGACACAGAAGAATTTCGTGATGCACTGAACTAGAAAAGATTTAGGCAGCTGCAACTCCCTCAACGTACGTATTATGTCTAAATAATCTTGTTTCTTATCTCTTCTAGTTTCTTCATTATCTCTCCTGGAGTTCTGTCCAGCTCATCTGCAATTTTACGTTGCATGTCCATAGGCAGCGTTGGAAATTGTTCACATAAATCCCCATCAATAACATCCTGCAAAACATTTCAAAGGATTAGCATCAATGACATAAATCATAAACGGACTTTGGCAGAGGAAAGAAACAAATAATTATGTAAACTTGTAAAGCGACCAACTACAAGCGTACACACACACCATAAATCATAAATTTACTTTGACAGAAGTAAGAAACGAATATTTATGTAAAGCGACCAACTACAAGCATATACACACACACAACACCAATTACATCAGCAGAAAGAACTAATCATGTAAAATGAACTACATACACACACATTTATATAATTTTGCAGATAAAATTTATCTAGATAGAGCACTGAAACAGCATGTAAGTGGAATATGTAAGCGCTCGAAGACAGGTTTTTCCAGTTACATATAGCCTGAACTTTCTTGATGGTATCATGATGTAAGACCGTGATACCAAACATGCTTAGCCATTGTGTAAAAATTTGGTGAGGTGACTAGACAAAATCAAGATATAAAATTCCCCAACTCCACAATAGGCATTTATCAAACTAAAATTACTTCAGCATCATTGGCATTCACACTACATCTTAGATCTCCCCCTTCCCTCCCAAAGAGAGCAGAAGATCAAAGAGAATGTAGTGCAGATTTTGTGTTTGGAACAAATAGGATAGAGCACACAATTATCACAGAGCATAGAAACCATAATTTGTCGACAGTACTGGAGATTGGAGCTTAAATTATCAGTAAGCAGCTGAAACAAACTTACCTTCACAGGGAAATACGAGGATCTGTAAGCCATGTGGTCTCTGCCACACAAAGGTGGGTATTCTTGCCTTAAATGCATCTCCAAGTGAGAGAAGAAGTCAACATCATCCCGTGATGTAAATGGAAGTAATGCACCCAAACTCCCCATAACAGTCCCATAGATGATACACTCTCCCCCACCGGGAATCAAAGATGCCTTGTGCAGGCAAGTTACGTTGTCACCGATATGGAATTGGACAATTTCCTCTACTTTGTTTGGGGCCCCATTTAGTTTTCCCTGCTCCCACTTGATCTTCCCACCAGTTGGATCTTCTTCAATCTCATCAGAGACGTCCTGTGGCAAGCGCACAAAGTAAACATTCCCAAATTTGTCAGCACCTGCCATGGTGTCAAAGTCCACATGGTGTGCTGCAGTCAGCCATCTCGGAACAGTATCATCCGCAAATATGTAAAGCTGATTTTCATCTCGTCTATACTTGCAGTAGTGGAAAGACTGAAAAACAAACAAAACAAGTGCAGAACCATCAGTGAGCAAGATGGAGTTGAAATTTGGGAAGTCATGGATCAGATACACTATTGATATGATAAAATCAAAAAGTTAACGAAGGCTATCAAACATACATTACACAGAATGACAGAACAGAATACATTCTAAAGTTCCATAATTCTAGAGAACATGCCAAAAATTGCAAGCATTTTCATATATTCAGCCGCTAAACAGATTCGCTGCTTAACAAACTGGATGGAACTTCAAGAGTATCATAACTTACTCTAAGTAATCGTGAAGTATTAGAGTTTAAATTTAATTCTCATAAAGGACAATACTCGATCATGTGAATAAAGATGACCATACATCCAAAAGCTCTTAATACCTCTATATAATAAAAATATAGTTTGCAAATAATGCTTCTAAAGCAATCTTATTTAGCATTATCCATAGAATAGATCATGCTAGAACTAGCATGCTCAATATTTCTTGAGGGGTAAGGCCACCATTAGCTGGAAAGGACATCTTTTAGATTGTCTTTGCAAAAAGTTATGTTTTTTTGTTCTGCTGAGTGTATAGGACAGTACATCTCAATATATAACCTAGCAAAATGTTGAGCAGTCATGACCACAAAAAAAAAAAAAAAAAAAATTCTATCAAGTAGCAATCTTGAGATCAAAGCTTTGTTAAATGTTAACACATTTTAAAGCAAAGGAACTAAGTAGCAGTAACATATTATGCAGATAAGCTAGATTGACATACCTCTTGCATGTCACCCACGTAAATCCTATCACGGTAGGTATGAATGGATGTAATGGAATTTGGGAACAACTTGTTTTCACACTTCCTGAGCAATTTCTTTTTCCCCAAATCATACAATCGGAGTATATGTCCTACTCCAGCAAGCAATCTTCCCTGGAATTGGCATAATGCAAGAGGAACACTCTCCACTTGTGTCTTGTGCAAAAGCTCAATAACTTTCCCATCTTCCTTAAACCTATATATATGAATATATGCAGCCTCAACGGATCTTTTAGGCAAAAACTGTAGGCCCTTAGCTGTACCTACAGCTAAAAGAGTTCCATATTCCTTATCATGGAAATTCACAGTACACATGCTAAATGCAGCTTCATTATCCTGAAGCTCGAGTAGGCAGGTAGTCTGTGTGGTCTTTGGGTCCAGAACCCTGATGCATGACACCCACCTTCCAGACTCAGCCTTTGGATAACCATACTGCTCGTCAGAAAGTGGATCACTGTTTTCACTGTTATCACCATTCTCCATCTGCTCCACGTTCCCATTTTCCTCCATTCCAGCTGCCTCAAAGGATTCCTTCTTTGCAGCTTCACGCTCTTCTGCAGTGAATGCTCCCTGATCGCTCTCAATTATTACCAACATCTTTCGTTTAGGCTGGACCACAAATTTCCTTGGAGTATACCTCAACGATACAGCAGTTTCATTAAATGATTCTCCAAGTCTTTCGACATTGAAAATCCTCAGAGCATTCCCAGCAACAGATACAACACCTTCTGCACATTGATCTGATGAAAATGAACCTGCATATTCAAGAGTCTCGTAAGACAGTGGTGTCAAGAGGAAGTGTCCTTGGTGTATATAACCAAGCCATGGTCTACTTGACAAACAAAGCATGGCTCGTCTTCCTCTGACAAGAATAGAAAAGAGCTTTGGTGCTCTGAGACCCAAGAATCGGGAGCGGGCATCTGAAAGCTGGCCAGTCACCATATCCACTACAGTCCTAAACAAGACACCATTCTGCAAACCAGCATTTAAAAAGAGGCTAGCTGGCCGATCTGCCCCATCTTCCCCACCTACAGAAGCCTGAACTTCAAGGAAGAGGAGAGACTCTGGAGGAGAGGAAACACTTTGTAGACTAAGGATCTGCATAGTGTCATCTGGGTCCAGAGAGAGAATGCGGATGGTACTGTCATAAGAACCAACAGCAAGAAAACGTGACCTCAGTCTTCCTTCAGGAACAGGAGCAATATCCAAGCACGCAATATCGCCAGACATTTCATGCTTCTCGGACTCCATGAGCTGCCCATTAGCATCTACCTCGAAATATATAAGCTCTCCTCCACTAAGAGCAATGACAACCTGCAGTCTGTTGTATCCAACTTTAACAATTGTTCTCTTCCCAGGGGTTCTCCACTCATTAATACGGCCATCTTCTCTGATATGCCTAATACCGCTTGGATGGACTTGCATCAGCGAGTCATCTCCAATTAAAGAAACGGCAAGTGAAGGAGTTGTATCAAGGAAACCACTATCATTAACTTCTTCAATAGTCTCACCGATAGAAAGCACCAGAGTGGCATTTGCAAAAGAAACAACAATATATGCATCAAACTCATCACTGACGTTCCTTTTCACGGTCCACACGGCACTTGCTTCCGCAGGTAGCTCCGACACTGCCATTTCACTTATTGCCAATCCAGGCCTCAATATTCGCAAAGAAGAACGAGGACCGCGCCCACAAAGAGAAAATATCTGCGACGTTTCTTCGTCAAAGAGATTTATTACTTTCATATCCATCATTGGCATCAAGCTTTCCATTTGATCAATCCTCACCAGATTCTTAAGCTTCCTAGGCTGGAAAAACACAGGCTGGAAACCTTCTTCTGTTTCCATCAATGTAGATGACGAAGCCTCTACATCAGGTTCATCTCCTATAGCCTGAAACTGATACAGTGCATGGTTCCCAAATTCTGATGCGGCAAACAGAAACCCAGACTTCATGACGCACAATGACGATGTCACAGGTATTGTATCAAAGTATTTAATCTTCAACTCATTCACGCGATCATTCGCATGGTCCAATGTCACTTTGAAAACATCACCATATTCAGTTTGCAAGAGGAAGAAAAACATGGATTTCTGCTTATGCATAGCAGCCGACACAATCAACACCCCACGCTCAGCAGGCAAATCCTCACGTCTAGGAATAACCGCCCTGACATCCGGATGCCCCTGATTCTTATAAATAACAAAATTCTCCGCACAGACAAGCACACCACTCGGCCCATCACCACCACCCGGAACAGTCACAAGCATATTCGCACCATTATCCACCTGCTCCGACCACTTCCTCGACACATGATTAAGCCCCAAATCCAACTCATAAAACGTCAAGTGCTTCTGCGCATCATTCGCCGACTGACCAGTCGGATCCTGATCCGCCTCCGAGTAATCCAGCTCAATCGCAGCAAATATCGGATTATCAAACCCACAGTCCACCCCACATATCGAATAAACTATCGTATGACTCTTATGCGCCTCCAACGGAGACGAAATCGTCAACCTCGCCGCCGTATCCCTATTCAAAACATAAACAAGCTTCTGCTTCTCACAAGCAGCCACCATAACAGCTCTACCCTTAGGATCAATAGCCAAATACTGCCCTGGAACTATCCTACGACATCCCGACTTCCCAAACGTCTCCTGGTGAATCTTATCGAAAGTGTTCTTCAGCTTATTATACTCTAAAATTACGATTCTACCGGAATCAGAACCGACCACAATGTAATCCTTCTGAGCACCAGTAAGACGGAACTGTGCTAAGGAACGAATTGCACCGAAAATTTCAACGGAGAGGAGAGATTGGAGCTTACCGTTTTCGTCAGGGCGGAGCAGGTCGAGTACCTTGCCACGCGCCACCACGATCTCCTGAGATTTGCCGCCGGAGAAGCTCCCGTTGATCGCGCAAACGATTCCGGTGGCTTTCTGGAGGGTTAAGCTGTAGAGATACATGGTTTTTCAGAAACCCTAATTTGGGATCGACCTTGATTTTGCTGTGAAGTGAAAATGACGAGGTTTTGTTAGGGGTTTGGTAAGGTCGCGTTTGGTTGCAGAAATTGATTTACCTCCTTTTTTTCCTTATCACCGACTTTTTACACTTGAATCGTCAAACATACCATTATTCGTTATCAGATTATAAATTCCCCGAGTTACTAGAATTTTAGGAATTTCAGCTTCAATATCGTATATTTAAGTCGTGCAGTTTAAAAGCTCGTAGTTTTATTTTGGGTTGGGTTGACCGGTCCGCCTTTCAAGTGCATCAGTCGTCTCGCCCTTGTGATTCATAAACAAGTTGCATCGTTTGTATGCATGTTGGGAAAACATCAGATATGGTCTTGTAATGTGTCTTGAGTTCACATATGATTCTTTAATGTTCAAGTGTACAGTATAGACATCGTTTGTATGCACGTTGGGAAAACATCAGATATAGTCTTTTTAATGTGTCTTGAGTCCACACATATGATTCTTTAATGTTTAAGTGTACAATATAGACATAGTTATTTAATGTTTCATAATTCATAAAATCCTATTTAGATCCCTCTCGTAACTTGGGCACCACATGACCATACACCACTACAATGTAATTGTTTCAAAACACAATTAATTGAATATAAAAAGAAAATAAATGACCGATTTCATGTTGTCAAGAAATGAATGAACGACTTCATATTGTCTGAAATCAATTTAGCATTACAATTGTTGATCAAAGATGAGATTAACCTTCATTCTTTTCACTTTACGTTTCAGTAGAAATAAGATGCATTTTAAAACTCAATTCATCATTTTAAAACCTTCATTCTTCAAGAAATTGCTAATAAAGATGAATGAATTGCGGACAAATTGGGTACAACATTAGGGTTAGCACGCAGTTTTATGCGAAAAGTTAAAGTAATGATAGAATATTGAAAATATGGGAAAAAATGTACTTTTAGTGGTAAAAGGTGTAATTTAAGTGTAAATTTAAGATTGTTTATTATTTGTTGGGTGTGGGGTAGCTTCCTTTTTTGGTAATGTATGAAGTTCTGTGGGACGGCTAAAAATGACAAATGTATGGACGGCTAATGTTGAAACATTTGATCGAACTGGGATGTGATCGGCCCGGTTCAACCTGGCGGATGGGTTGTACAATATCATCTCAACTTCGAGATCAATAAAGAATGTAGTAGAGTCTGCTTTCGAAATTTCAACTTCTATACAACATAAGTTTGATGATCCTTTAACTATTTGAAAACATTGTAACAACTTTTCTCTATATATAAGCATTAGCTGCTCAAAATAACTAGTAGTATTTGACAACATATGAGGAAAATGTACAATAATTTACAGAGAATTATAGGCACTATATAGTTCTACTTCTACTATCCTGGATATAGAAGCATTTCTGCAGAAGAACCAAAACTCACAGCATTCGTATGATTGTATGTAGTCTACCAGAATCTGTCTTGATTGACACTTAAGTAACCGGACATGACTTTCCCTCCGGTGTTTCGCATACCATCTATAAGGAAGCACCACGTAGAACCCAATGCTCCGATGAAGAAGTCAGCTTCTGAGGCCATCAAGAAGTTAACCATAGGATAATTCGTGCTAGTTTCCCTGCCAAGACTCGCTTCATAAGTCGCCATTGTTATGTTCCCCTTCTGGCGCGTCACATTAGTGTAGTAAAACTTCCAGTTGGGGTAGAATTGTGATTTGTCAATGACGTCCTGAATGTTCTCAGTTGTTATTACAAAATGCATGTGGAATTAAGGAGAATTTGTTGCAGCTAGCTATCTATATCAGAAATAAAAAAACGCAAAGTATTATTCATGTATAATTCACGGAACCTGCATTTCAGTAGAAAGCCAGATGCTGTTCAGATGAGGGAACCGCCTTCTGATTCTTTCCGCCAGATGCATGTAATCCTCGAATCCAACTACCTTCATTTCACACGCCTTATCTCCCATTCTTACGTGCATGCTTAACAGCGGACCAGGAACCCATGGCTTATGATCTGACCAAACAAATTTCTCCATTTCAGACCTCCTCTTATCTTTGAAATCCTGGAGCAGAATGTCAAGTGGATCTAAGAAATGAAAAAGGGAAAAACAGGCGAACATATATATGTATCAAACGACTGTTATGACAACATTTGTCTTTTGTTCTTCAAACAATGCATCAGAAGAGGATTTACATGAAGAATTCGGCTTATGCATAGTGAGATTGCCACATTTCAATCAATATTTGTTAATTAGCTAGGCCTTTATGACATGCTCATAGTTGACCAATGTGGGAGAGAGAGCAAACCTCTACTGGATCTTCCTTGAATGCAGATTGAACTAGTTTAGCAGCATCCAGTCCAAATGCAGCATGACGTGCAATGTTCATCAAATTGCACGTGTACTCGGATTGAAATCTCATAAGGTATCGAACTGCCTGACAATGGTGCGAACATTATGTTAACTCATTGTTCTTATTATAGTTTCTAGGTGTTAACTCAGACGGTAGCCAAAAGGTTCGTGTCTGTAGCCATTTCCCCTGTTTATTGATCAAAGACGAGTATAATCGAGGATATACGCCAAGACACACTTGTTTCTGCCAGAAAATCAAGAATGATCTTCTCCAAAATGATGCAGTTATGAACACATTTCCTACTTTTGTGAGTGTGGAAGTAAATTGAAAATTTATTTATCTTTTTCAATTGTGAAAAGAATGATTAAGATCTCCAGAAGTGTGCAATACTACACCTGTGCACGCCACCACCTACGATCCATTTTACGGTGATGAACGATGAAGCTCCCGTTTATCTCGGTAGTAGGCTGCAGATTACTCCAAGGACTCCCCCATTTCCTGAGTGGACAGAGTGATAAGACTAAAATGAGAAGGTAATGGAGTTCACAGGAGACATGGTAACAGAGCACGCGAAAACTGTAACCTCAGCAGGAGATAGAGGATATAGATCACTTACGTACCTAGGAATCTTTCCTGACCAAATGTCTCGAGAAGTATAATTGCTTTTTGCAGTTATGATACCATTTTCCCACGCAGCTTCATCGTTCATTAATTCAAAGGCACGGCTCCTGCACTCTGAAGAAGTCTCCGGAAAGAAGTAACAAGACCAACTAGAGCGTGATGAGCCTGCTGATAAACAACTCAGACATTTTAAGCTAAAATATGATTATCAAGTAGACCGATTATGCTTAAATTTGCAATGATCACTATAGAGTAAAAGCAAGTGCACCTTTACAGCCTTCATGATCAGCTCTATTATAGTAGTCTGTGACGAGAACTCTTCTCTCGTTCATGGCAATAGCGAGAAGACCACACATTCCTGCGATCTGTGCACCAATGCCGAATCCAGGCAACCTCTCCCAGTCGGCTACTAGGAACTTTACGTTAGGATCACTGCAGTTTAATGGATGCTGATGGAGCCAAATATCCCGTTGCACCTTTCTCGTGAGAGGATAGTTCTCTTGATCTGATCCTGTAACCTGCAGATAAAATATTTCAGATGGTTTAAATAAGTTCTAATGCAAATAATTTTATTGTTCGATGATACATACCCAAGGAGGATAAGCTCCATCATCTACTATACGTTTCCTGTGGTATATTAGCTGCTCTTCATATAGTAACAAAATGTCATTTAACATTCCTTTCCAAAGTGTCCATGGAGGGAAGCTAAGATTAAAAGGACGCCTATCCATGCGGTTGTTCATTTCCGTTCTCAACCTGCAATTCTGCAAGTGAGGGGCATCCAGGGCAGTGCTAGACTCGGATTCTTCCTGGCCTAGTACCTTAGTAAGCATATTGCTCCATTCTGAGTAAAGTGAAGACACTTTGTCCTCATTCGTACGAAGTAGACTAGTTTTCTTGAAATACACTATTCTGTTCTCATCTTTATGCACACCACTGCAATTTCCACCTGCTTCATCTGTCGAATCAATATAAGAAGCACATTGCGGAATCAATATAGATGACTAGACTCCACACCTCTCTATAGGCTTAAGCATATAATACAGGTTCGATGAGATATAAAAAAACAGTAGAGCATAATGACTTATGAACTTACTTATGATATGAACTAGAGTGCTAGACTCGGAGGTTGAAGAGAACGCGGTAGTCGAAAAGGGAAGAATCAGAGTGGCACCAAATGAAGTGAGGGCAGCCAGAATGAGAGAAGTGATGCATATCCCACAGAGAAAGCCGATGGCGCAGAACTGACATGGAAACGAGGAGCTCATATGTAAAGCTCTCTGCGAAAGAAGCCGCTCAAGAGACTTTTCGGGCTCCATTCCATATAATACAGTATCAGAATTATCACTAGCTTTAATTGAAATCACAAGAATGGCAATCAATTCCACAAAGAAACAGAAAACAAGTACAGAGTCCCTCTTCAATAAGAGAGCTAACTTGGAGACTAGTAACTGCAATCACATGATCAAATCAACCTTTTATTAGCTTTCAACAAAAAAATCAACTGTATTTATTCATTCACGTGCAATAACAACCATAATGTTCAAATAATTCAATCTGAAATTCAAAAAAAAAAGAAAACTTTTTTTCTTCTCTTTTTTGTTCTTACAACCAAGAATTCAATCAATTGTGATGATTCATGTGCAGCAAGACAACAACCTTAATAACAAGCAATCTGTATTGAACTAATAGGACATGTTTCTTTTTCACTCTATGTACGTAACTGCAATTCATGTGAATTCTTTGAACCTTCTCAAGTACATAGAAATAAAAGAAAGTAGTAGCAAGTAGTAAAAAAGAGTGCACATATTCAAAACTAACAACCAAACAAGAATTTAATAGCACATGTCTCTTATGAAGCTGTAAAACTAATTTGGTTGGCACTGGTCGTAACTCGTGAGTCGTGACCAAGGTGGCTGCCCTTTGGTTGCTTATGTGACTACGAGGAACCAGTTTTACAGTTAAGTGTAAATTAAATCAGCTTTTCACAAGACTTAAAAAGACATGAATTTAGCAAATGGACATTGTTGTGGTAGTAATTAAGATAGGAATTTAATTAGTGCATAGCATACGTTATAAAACAATGAAGACAAATTGTGGAAAGTAACTGATCAGAATGGACCACCTGAATGAGTAAAGTAAATTAAGACAGAAAAATAGTAGAAATAAGAAGAAGAAATGGAAGAAAGAAACAAGATAGAAATGGTTACTTGCCTGAAGAACAAAAAGTAGGTGTACATGTAAGTATGAAGCCAAAAGTATCGGGAAATGGTTAGTGATTTTGTTCTTGTTCACTTAGAAAGCTGTTTACTTTGTTGTTGTTGTTGTTGATGATGGTGATGGGACACAAAAAGAAGTGAGAAAGAGTCCTAGCTAATCTTGTTGTGAGTGGATTTTTAGTAAACTTGCTAATTCTCACAAGTAAACTATGTCACTAATAGTTTAATGTTTCAGATTCTTAAATAACAGGGAAGTTTCGATATTTTTCGATGACATTTTGGTATTTTTCCGGAGATTCTCGTAGTATTTTGGAAATAAGCGAGAATTTATGAAGTACAAAGTGTTTAAAATAGAAAGATTTCAAGTCTATTTTATCTTGTTGAGGTTAAAAATTAATACATTTTTCTAATTCCGTTTCGGTAAGGTTAATAAGTACACTATAGTAGTGAAGTTCAACATCATCATAGTCAACATTAAAGAAAGGGTGTCTGCGAACTTCTATTTTTAGGTAGCAACGTCTGCGCGAAAAGTCACGATTTAAATTTTTTATTTTAATTTTCACTTAGAAAGTGTAGTTACCGTTTTACCCTTAAAATTGTTTTCATTTACTAAAACGATGTAATTATAGTGAAATTGATTTAGATATTTAACCACTAACAAGATGAGAATATTCAAAATTAAACACGACGCGATGATCTCTAAATCCGTAATTCAAAACAAAATTTTGATATCCATCCATGGAGCCAAGGAACAATAGATTTTATCTGTTCTTTCATCATGAAACCAGCCTCTACGATTTTTCTATCCTTGGACTACTGCAATATTGTTCACCATTCAATTCTAATATCTTAATTTCTTCTGTGTATGGTGGTTGTCCCTTTCTCAGTCTTCACTCGACTGCGCTACGCCAAATCAAATAAACTTCGAAACCACGTCTGCAATTGAACCAAATTACGACAATGAAGATGGAATCGTTTCGAATTTGTCGAGGATAATCCCTTTGCAATTAAAGCTAATGTTTTCGAAGCGTGCAACAAGTCGTCGATGAAGAATGAATTAATATTCGTTAAGACTCCAAATTCATATATTATGTGTTGTATAGACAAAGAAGGATCGAATTATAATTTTGTAGCTTCAAAATTGGAATCTCCATTGCTAGGGTTAGGGTTCATCATTCAATTTCGGAATTAGATTTTTAAATTAGGCCAGAGCAATGTGAATAAGAGTAATTGGGGTTGGTTGCCTGGAGAATTGGTATTTCTGCAAATATCATTGATATGAAGTTCCAGCCCATGAGCTATAATTTTGGACAAAAAATTAGCCTTTTTTTTTTTTATCAACATCCAATTATGTTTAAGTAACAAGTGATGGATTTTGTAAATATTTATACGGTTGATTGTTAATAATATAGGTTTTATGTGTAGTTTTACAAAATTGAATTATATTTTTATATAAAATTAGTTATATCATTAAGGATATTATAGTCAATTTATATTTTATAATGAATATAAATTATTAAAAAGTTAATTATTGATAATCGTACCTAAATTATAGGTAAAATGGCTTCGAACTAAAATAAATGGACCAGATTAATTTAAGTGACACATGGCAATCATTCAATATAGACCTATGTACAGGTCGGTGCGAAACTGACATAAGACTATTATCGTTTATGAGTAATTTGTGGTCAAACTCGAAGACAGTTGACCGGTCAAAGTTAAAATGTAACAATTTCTCTGAAATGAAGGGAATACTATACTTAACAAAATGTATTTTGTTATTTTGCTTAAAACATCGATTTTCTTATTAATAATATAGACCGGTCTTCTATTAAATTAAATATATAAACTGTATTTCCCGATACTTTATGCTAATGTAATAGTAGTATCGGTTGTTGGTGATAAATCTGTACCCAAGTTATCATATAGTCCTACGGGATGGAGTATAGAAACTACCAAACTACATATAATGCTTTAATTTAAAATTTCTAATCTGAGATCCTTAGGACCAATCTAACACTCAAAAGGCCGGTTAAGAAAGCAACCTAATATATAATATAGTAATGGCTAATCATTAGCTGTTAGAGTGAAGTAATGGTTACTCATCTAATTATGGTGAGAAATTCATTACAAATTACTACAATATGATTCATCCATCATGATTCAGGCGTTACCTTTGACCTTTCCATATGATTTCTGTGCAACTCTCGGGCAACATGCGTTCTTTTTCAATTCCTTCGTCCGCATAACTTTATAAACTCGGGTCAGTAAACAGGGGCGAAGTCAGAATTTTTCTTTGTCCCGTGCTCAACTATAATTAATTTAAATATAAAAAATAATTATTTTAAACTTCAAACTAATAAATGTAAAATATGTTACACTAATAAATAATATCGATTTCTTTTTCTACGTATTATGAAAAGTTACATTTTAAAACTATTATTATGAATATATATTATTCACAAATCAAGCGTTTTAACTAATTTCTACTAAAAACTATTTATAATTACACAAAAAGTCTTTAAATATCATTGTTTTCTACAAATATAATGAATACAACCACTCAAAATGCACTCGTATGGTTGTGCTATTGTTTTTCCTTTAAATTCAATTAGAAAAATAGACCGTGTTAATCGTTAAAAATTAAATTTAATATATATACAAATGAAAATTTTCGAAACCGACCCCGTGCCGGGCCACCTTAGTGGCTTCGCCCCAAGTGTCGCTCACTGAAACAGCAGCTCACGAACCATGGAGGCAAATGCACGGCTGAATTAACCAGGACCAATGATCTCCAGCTCCGTACGTACCAGGTTTAACAACTGCCCATGGAGGCAAGTGTCTTAACAATGATTTTCTCTACCGAAACAAAAGTTTTGATTAGATGCATAACAAATCCCATGTATGTAGATCACAACCAGTAAAATCCGTAATCTCCAGAATCTTCACATTGTGATGAGGAATAACTTCAGCTTGTCTTGTCTTTTTAGTCATCATGGTTGTTCTATCTTGGGAGACTATTTTTAGTCATCACGGTTGTAGAATTCTAATTCATCACGGTTGTTCTATCTTGAGATACTATTTGTTACGTGAACCATAAACATCAGAGCGGGACAAATAAAGTATTAAGAACCTAGGCCAAGCCTTCGCTCATCAATATAAATATTTTGTTTTGTTCTTTTTGTTATGTTCCAGATATTAATACACTACCCACCCACAGTTATATACTCCCTCCGTCCCGGAGAACTTCATACATTAGGGTTAGCGCGCAGTTTTATGCGAAAAGTTAAAGTAATGATAGAATATAGAAAATGTGGAAAAAAAGTGTACTTTTAGTGGCAAAAGTTGTAATTTGAGTGTAAAGTTAAGATTGTTTATTATTTGTTAGGTGTGAGGTAACTTTCTTTTTTTAGTAATGTATGAAGTTCTGTGGGACGGATAAAAATGGCAAATGTATGAAGTTCTACAGGACGGAGGGAGTATGAAATTTATCAAAGAAAGAGATGGCAATGTCCCTCTATCATATCCTATTGTAAAAATAAATCGATCAATCTTTACTAGAAAGAAGTATTCCAATTTTGGTGATTTTGGGTCAATCAACTTTTATTTTGAAATTTGATTAATCTTAAAAGTGTAATAATTGCAAAGTGTTTGAATTAAATTGTTATGTCAAACATGATGGTCATTTGCTAGTTCACGGCTCAACTACTAGTTAGTTTTCTGTTAATTCGTAATCATTCTTTGCCAGTTCACGAGCACTTCTACAAGTTAAATTGTTGTTAATTATTTTATTCTTTGCTAGTTCACAGAGTGTTCAAAAGGGTTTTCATCAGTATCGTGTCTAATGTATAATTTACGATTTTGCTAATCAATAGGTAAGAGTGTGAATCATCAAAACAATGTCTTGTATTTACGAGTATGAAACCGAAAACTATATAGATCAACTTTTTACATATACATTGTTGCAAAATGTTGAACATTCTCCTTTCAAATTACACAAGGTTGAGCAAGTTAATTCACTCAATGACATGAATCAGAAACACCAAGAATGGAGAAAAACTGGTATTGGAACTGCACAACTTGTCTGTATACATGCTTACACTGGATATACATGCATCGACAACGATTTCGAATGAAGGAAAAATGAAGAAGCCTGAATTTTTTACACCACTCCTCTATCAAGAAATGCATCACTTGCTTTCTGGCTGGATTACTTGCAAAAGTTCAATGTCTAGTTCGAAGTCTGCTCCTGGCTGCAAAACAGAACGCAAAACTGACAAGGATCATTATGGAACGACTAGTAAAATGAACGGTGTGCATTCCTATTATGTAAGAGTACTATCAAAGGCTCAAAGCTATGTGTGATGAATACGGAGGCCTTAAGCAATGAGAAGCAATATGGAGAACAATAACCAGCCATTTGCAGTTCGTAGTTGTTCATGATACTTGAACAAAATAAACCTACAGATATAACAAAAAGCATTACCGGAATTTCGTTCATTCCTCTAGGGCCATATCCTGCTTCTGGGGGTACAATCACGATTCTCTACATAAGAAAAGAATCTCCATGAACCAAAAACGGTTGAGATGTAGAAAAGCATGACTGCACATGCTATTTTCACGAGAAGGGAGAAAATATCGATGTACCTTCCCACCAACTTTCATCCCCTCGGTCATGGTGTACATTGCCTTTGGAGGTTTAGGTGCCGCCTGTGCAGAGAACAAGCCATTTGGACTGTCTACAAACTCCCGCTTTCGTTCTTTCCCTGGTACAGCTCCAACTTGGAACACGTAAGGCTACTTAAGTATACAAGATATGACAGTATCAGCATTTTGTTCGATTAAAACACGGTAGATCTCATCTCATTACAGACTGCAGAAGCCAAACAAGATGCTGTGCAGTATAACATAACCTGTGCAATGATTCTGTTTCCAGCCAAGAGTTTAGATTCCCGACTTGAGACGGCTGTAATCTTGCGATATACGCAGTCGAAGTGCACCTGTTTGTATAACAGCCAAGTCTTAACTAACGAATCCATCATATGTAAAGAAAACAAAAAAGGGAATTGCAAAGATACACCAGCCATGCTTGACAAACGAAAAGGGGTATTGCAAAGATATAACAGCCAAGTCTTAACAAACGAATCCATCATATGAAAATAAAACGAAGAAGGGGATTGCAAAACTATAACTGCCAAGTCTTAACAAGCAAAGCTATCATATGAAAAGAAACCGAAAAGGGGAGTGCAAAGAAACCTGCACGGTTGATCCTTTCTCCGCGACAGGACCCTTCCCTTCAACAAGGTCATAGTACTTGAGCCCATCGGCTGCTTCATAGCAGAACGAATTGCGTAAACGAATGGACATAAAACTGATCATTTACATAAGTCGGATAACATCATTTCAAAATGTACAATGACCAGATGCTCTCTACTACTGGTATTACATTTACATAAGATCATTGATGATTCAAGAACATAGAAACTCCAATAAAGCATCAATCAACCAAATAGTTTCCACAGGAAAAGAGACTTTATATCATGTTACCTCATTAGTCCAAATCCAATCAAACTACATCAATTCCTAATCACCAAGCATAAAAAAGAAGCTGCTGAGGGCATTTCCCAAATGACTAACAACTAACAAGTAACAAGCCAGTGAGTTTAACACATTGCAAACTCTCATGTACCACAATAAACAAAGCCAGGCCTAAATTTTCAAATCTTGACTCAAGCAAGCTTGATGTAGAGTCTGAAAGAAACACTATCCTCAGAGAATTAATTAGAAATAAGATCACTGATGATCCAAGAACATAGAAACTCCAAGAAAAGCATCAACCAACCAAATAGTGTCTAAAGAAAAGAGTCTTTATCGTGCTACTTCATTAATCATTAGTCTAACTCCAAAGTCCAATCAAATTACATTAATTCCTAATCACCAAGCATAACAAAGCAGCTGAATTTTGGAGGGTATTTCCCAAATGACTAACAACTACCAAGTAACAAGCCAGTGACTTTAACACATTGCAAAGTCTTATTTACCACAATAAACAAAGCCAAGCCTAAAAGTTCAAATCTTGACCAAATAGAAATCAAGAAAATGTTTGCAAGAGTTTGGAAAGCTAACCAGAAGTGAGGTAATCTTCAGGTGCAATTGTCTTCCTATTTCTCCGGTCTCTAGCAAGCAATGCTTTTGGAAGCACAATGAGGCTTAGAGGGATTACAGAAATCAGAATCGCAGCAGACCTTCTTGAAACAGACAATGGGGAAACAGAAAGACTCTGCCTTTTGTGGGTTTTAATGGGTTTTTCACAACAGTTGTGTGGTGTGAAATTATGGAAGGTTCTTGTTGAAGAAGAAGAAGAAGAGGCAACCATGGGTAAAGTCATCATCTTTTCTTGCAGCCTATTGTTTGTTTATCCTATGGAGAAGACTTGTCTTTTGTTCTTTCTGGAAATAGCATTTCTGGCATTAGTCATTTACCCAAAAGTTCAAATGGCATATTCTTCAAATCAAATCCAAGTGAGATATACCTTAGAAGCTCTAGTATACATAGATAAAGAATTAATATCACATATTTACCAGCAGTCTACAAACATTACATCCGGAGTTATAAATGTCACATAATTGGTAATGTAATACACGGATAATATTTGAAGTTAAACATGATGTTGATTCCGTTACTCGGAGAAACGGTCTCTCACAAAACAAATATTCGTATGCAAGAGAATTACGCACCGGTACTAGTTAAGTAATGTGAAATTTGTAAGTAGGGTATTTATTGTTTAAATGGAAATCAACCAATAAACAATATATAGTAGAAGGAAGGCAAAAACCAATTAAAAAAAGGTTCCGTATGTTACAATGTACAGATTCTCAGAAGATTAGCCTATTGATGATGACTAGCCAGAGAGCAAGTCATGGTTCAGCTGACGATTGTTATCATTTCCTAAAGGGATATCTACTAGTGCCCCTTCGAGGTTGTCATCGGATCTTCTTGGACTAGTCGAGCGTTTACGAGCAGCCATCTCTATGTCTGAGGAAGAACCGGCATGATGATGTTCTGGTGAATCAGGTGGGCTTCCTCCTAATGTCCTTGTCTTGGCTTTTACCGGGCCTTCAGTCTTTTTCTTGATTTTATCGTGCCAGCTCTTAAGCGCCTTGGAAGTTTGCTCATCGAAGATGGATCTTTTCATATGTGATCCCATCTGAGAAATTCAAACAATATCTCATCAAGACAGAATGCAGGTTTGTTCATCAAGAATGCATGCTCTTAGGCTGTCATCTGGTTTTACTTGGAGACGTTGTGGTTATACATGGATACGAAGAATTACCTGTGTGACAAGTGCATAAAGTGGAAGCGTAATGTAACTGCATAAAAACTGTACTCCGATCCTGCACATCAAAATTCATCAGCTACATCAAAATGGCATATCCCTTAACATATGGCAGTATGGAACAGCAATATATATAGCTGGGAAATGAATCGTTAGTCCATCAGTATAGTAACTTATGATAGACCATTGCACATGCATATCAAGACTTACCCGATGCCTACTCTGACAATCGCAAGCCTGAAATCATCGTGAAAGCAAGAGTTGAACCCGAATTCATACTGCCACAGAATACATACATCATTTATTTTTCACTACTACCATTTTACGTCACAAGAAGAGAGCATAAAGAATTGAAATGAGACTTTCTTACAGATATCCAGATGAAATATGTAATTTCAAAAGCATTCTGAAAAGAAGAGAGGAACCAAAACAAAGAGTTAATCGATGGTTCTGCATAGAATCTACATTATACGAAACCAAGATGCTGAAATTTAAACCTGAAAGAGGGACAGATGGATGAGGGTAAGAACCAGAGTAGGCTTTCCAAACCAAAAATGTTTATCGGAGACTTGCACAAGTGGAATGCCTTGAACTACAACGTGTCTTTCTTGGATTTCTATAGCCATCTGTGTTATAATAGACTGAAGCTTTGTTCCAATTGCTAAAATTACCTTTAACCAATCAATAGTTAGTTTATTTCCTGTGAAATTCATGGAAAACTCATGGTATAGAGGCAATCCTTACCACCAAAGGCACTACCGACAGCCAAAACATGGCATGCCATCCTGTAAATCAAATACACAAATGAATCCACAAGAACTGTTCTGCTATTTCGATATTAAAACTAAAAACAAAGATACTAATTCATTTAAAGAGAATAAGAAAAACTAACCACCAACGTTCACGAGAAGAAATAGGACAGTGGAGATCCATAGTAATGGGCTGAGTACAACAACAAAATATGAAAAGTTAGAAAGGAATTAGCAAAACACAGAAAAGCTTCTAGTGTTGGTATGTAACATGCCCCAAAACCCTTCCTGTTAGTTTACTGCATAGGATCCCCAAGTTTTATGTTGAAACACTGCACCAAACGTCATCCTTTCGAGTTTAGAACATTCTGGTAAAGATAATACTTAAAAAGTTTGGAAATAAAGGATTAAAGGGGCTTTGGTACAGTTTCTGAAAAGAAAAAGGGGGATTTTTTGCAATGAAAATAACAAAATGGGATTAGACAAAGTTGCAGACAAAAGTGGCTTATTATGATGTTATCTTCGAACATAGATGTTTTGCAGTCTTGGTTGAGAGATAAAATGTAGAGGGTACAGGAACCTTACGGGATTCCTACGACAACTTTGAAGTCATCTTCCAGTGATTTTTTTATGTACTTCTGAAAGTCGAACCGAGTTCCGGGAGCAAGATGAACCTACATGTTTTGCTTTTATCAGAAAATAATTTCCCTTAATTATCACTACAATGTTTGATTCACTTATAGAAGCTTATAGAAGCTTACTGAGATGAATCCATGCCGCAGAGTATAGTAATCCGCTCTTTGAACAGAATACAAGATATGCCGAAAGAAGCAAGCCTAAAATAGTTCGATTTCAGATCAATTATATGATAAAGGTATGGAACCAATGGCATGAGCACACTACTTCCATTAAAATAAGAGAGTGTGACAAATGGTAAACTGATGGCTAAAACTACAAATGCTAAAAATATCCTTACGGCATAGAACACAATAGGCGTACTAGACTTGGTGTGGCCTTTCACAAATGATGTTTCGTGTGTTAGCCTGAACCTATTAGGGTCTGCATAGGATGGAAACGTCAGCTTAAGCAAAATTGAAAGACATTGTCACTGCTAAAAAAAAGTAATTTCATGATCTGGAAGAATATTCATGATAAGGAAACAAACCATTGGATATTTCAGTATTCATCAAGGCATCTGTTTCCCATTCTTTCCATCCACGTATCTGCACGTTAATATCACAAAAGTGACAAGATTAAGTTATTGGGGTGAAAGGTTTACTAGAGTTGCAGCCAAGCTGCTTTTGACTAGGAAAAAATTACTATATCACTTGATAAAATTGGTGAAATTCAACTTTGGATTGTAATAGTAGATAACAAGAAAGTATCAAGTACCTTCAACCTCCCAAGGGTCATCGTTACAGCGCTATAAAAGACATGAAATATGGCTAAAAAGAATATGAATATGTGGAGTTGATGCAGTCCATTGCTAGATATAAGAGGCACATATCCCTGTTACATCAAAACACGTGTTACTTGTCCAAAAATAACAATGCTCGCTCCCGTAGCACTTGAATCTTGTAAAATATCAAATGGTATCAGAATTTGTGCACCTCTTTGCAACCTTTGCCCGGACTGTCAGCTGCCAACATTCTATGTTCATACCAGAGAAGCCTCCGATGATCAGACTTAGGCGTGGCTTCAGCCCCGTAAGCATGTTCAAATTCGCATGGCAAAAAAGAATGACCAGCTTTCTCGGAAATGCATATTCTGGAAATATAGTTCTGCCCAAATGTCAGGAGTAGGGAAATGAACCCTAGAACCATGAGCTCTGTAAAGAATACATCAATAGTAGGGGTGAGCGAAAACATCACTATATTGGACACTCAAATCAAAAATGTCCACAGGCACTTTGGAAGCGTAAATTGAGAAATTGGAGCAAGAGTTGGTAGTACGAAACATCAAAATAAAAATAATTCACTTATTTGTTATCCAAACATTCAATCCAAGGTTTGGCTTCAGTAAACAAATCATTGCCAAATCTACAAGGTAGACATGGTGTAACTCTTACCAGCTTTAATTTTCTCAAGAGCTTCAACCAACGCGATTTTCTTTTTCTTGTGAAAAGTCTGCAATTTAAAACAAGGAATCATCAGAGAAATGATGTAGTGTGAAACAAAAAACAAAAGGTACTTATCAAACCATTAACCCCAAACCTAATAAATTGCAATAGGAAAACGAAACAATCTACATATCTGCATCGCATCCTCCCAAAACATAAGGATTTGAAAGAATACATTACCACAACCCCACACCACTACCTTGTAATAAAAACCCGACGACTTATTAGGAATCAGAACATGAGTCCTACCAACGACATAGAACGTAAAGGCAGGCTTCCATAAATCCATTACCACTCGCATTTAATCTTAGCTCTTTGTAACAAACACCAAAACATTGCGAGAAAACAGAACAACAAAAATCCCTACACCCCGTACCGTAACCCCAATACATTTCGCAAAACGAACAATCTCCAATGAAACAGAACGCATCCAAAATTCCTTCAAATCATTACATCAAACACCTACCCTGCAATGCCCTGTATCTAAAGAAATAACATGAATAGAGCATTTACCTCATGGAACTTATGAATAGTTTTCTCCAAGATGATGGAGATAAGAATGATGACAGCAACGACTAACGCGACAGCCCACGTCGGCGTCTTGTCGAGTTCTCTACCTGTTGATCCTCCTCCCGCCATGATTGATCAATGAAGAAGAAGAAATTGGACCAATTGGGCGTCGATTTTTGCTTTGCTTGTTTTTTTTTTTTTTTATTTCATTTTGGAATGAAAAATGAGGGAAATCTGAGAGTGATTTTCTTGATCTCACAATGGAAATCACATTCACCATTTTTGGTTGGAAAGAAGAAGAAGAAAAGTGTCCGGTTCGAGGGAGTGAGTGAGTGATTAACGGAACTGAACCGGAATTGATTGGAGGGAAACCAATTGCTCTTATTATCTATACTTGTAGATGTCATTCATTGCAAATGAGGACCTACTCTTGTAATTTATCAAAGACGACCACTACCTTTTCCAAGTTTAATAGTGAAAAAGATCGTTGGAAATAAATAAGTTACGTGTGTGTGATTAGCAGAGCCGGATCTGAGCATGTGCGAGGAGTACCTCCGCACAGAGCCCAACAGGTTTGGGGGCCTATTTTATATATATACAAATAGTGGACTTCTAAAAATATTTATAGTTTTTGTTTAAATTTGTTTGTTTGTTGTACTTGTTATTCTTTAATAATTTATGTTTCATCATGTTTCTATAAAATTTAATTAGTTTCTATGTGATGACCTATAAACGTTAAATAATTATAATTTTCTTATTAATTGAAACAAATCATATAAAAACCTTTATATTTAGTGTCAAACATTATAAAACTCACTTAAATCGTTTATATTTGTTAAAGGTAAAATATTAGTTTTTCACTTAAAACTTTTCTTTATTTTCGCGCATTAGCCAAAATAAATTCATTCAGAAATTAAAGTATGCAAATAGTATAATGAAGGCTCGAACTTCAAGATGTAGCAATACAAAGGTTAACACGACATTACACACAATCCATACTAATTGCATCCCTATCCCATGTTGGATTATGGATATAGTATTTGAAAATGAGACAGTTCAAAATCAGTTTTATGTTTTAATTTTCACTTAATTTTTAAATCTTAATTTCTTGTTTTAAGGTGTACCTTTTGAAATTTGCAGTCTGGAATTTTATTTAATTATAGCCTAAAGTGAGGAATTATGATATCAAATCCCCTGATTAGTAAGGTGATATATATAATCACTTTAGCATTGACAAGGTTAAGTACGATTATAATTGGTAGCGTGCACACGATATGCAAGGTTCGGAAGGTTCAACGAGCAATCATTCAAAACACATGTATTTGAAGATCGGGTTAGTGAGAAATAACTTAAATGGCTTAACAGACATGATGCTACCAATTAGGCCATAATAGTCTTGAAGAAATTGTTGAACTACTATTAGGTTCGATATGAAGTTGATTTGTTCTTATTCGACTATCTACGTTCTCATTCTTCTCTAGTGGCATATATATTTCGACTATTTCGTTTAGTTGAAGCTCTGGAACAGAACTCTTCTTATCGGGCTGTAGATATATTCAGGCTTTAACACACAATGCAGAGAGATACAAAATTTCAAGAATAGAATAGACACAGCTAATGAAATCTCTCAAAATTTCAAGAATAGAATAGACAATGAAATCTAGAGCTTATCAAATCATAGTGTTGAAATTCATAGTGTTGAAATTCTCATACCCTTGTAAACTAGACTATTATCATCCCGGAAAAAACCGAATATCAAGTTTCATAGTACATACTATTAATGAAGGACCATTGTAACAATATTTCCCATAAACCAAAACTGAAAAGTAAATTGTAAGGAGAGAGCTAAAACTTTATCCATACATAAATATAAAACAACAGAACGTTAGAAGATATACTTAAACATAGGTTTCGATCAATGATTTTCTCATCTCGTCAACTTGAGAACTTGGTTTAGCATCTCTCAACTTGAAAATGTTCTCCACAACGGATAACTCAGTAGCAGTTGTGTCTGAACCACAGAATGCAGTCCAGTCATTTACTATCAAGCCAGCCGATATCACTTCACTACCACGGTTCACGGTGCCAGCCACAAGGGGGACCTGAAGAAGAGTCGAAAGTTCATCTAAATCCTCTATGGAGGTATGAGGATGGACCTGCACAAAAAGAAAATTGCAAATTTGAGCACCGAGCAACCGTATAAGCATAAGCCACTGTCCTAACAATTCAAGTTGTTAAAAGTAGCTGATACTTTTATTCGTTTTCTTTTCCACCAAAATAAGTAGACAGGTTTATTAGATCAGGAAAGTTCCAGAGACTAATTCCCAAAACTTTGATTGATTACTGCTTTACATATGCAATTAAACTGTTACAAAATAATTACTTCTATAGTAATCACGGCATAACAATGATCCACGGTAAGGAATGTTACCCGTAAATCACCACTGTAGTTTATCGGAAGTTAGAAGTCTTACCATGCCACCTCTATTGGAAAATGCACAAAAACTGCCGACAAGTATATTGCCAGCAACAGTCTGCCTGAAAACTTCTACCCCGAGGACATCAGCAATTATCTCTTCAGTTTCCTGCACAAGCATTCAGATTTTATATGGCGAAATTTTATGCAATAATAGGCATACAAAGAACTAAATATTCTGGTTAAGGGAAAGTATTTTGTTACAAGTCAACCAATTTATAATTAAATAAGATTTACTTGCTTGAAGTATCCGTGTAGAAAGCATAATTGCAGAGGAAATTCCAATTGTAATATGTGACTCAGCAATTAGAGATGATCAGCCACAAGGACACAAATGAGGATGAATGTGTATACATGGCATAAAGAGAGCAAAGAGAAAGCACACACTAACACAGGGCTAGGAGGAAAACAAACGTATAAGTGGGAAAAAGGCTGAAAGATCAGATACTTCAGTAATGTATGTTCAATAACATAGTTTGAAGCTAAAAATCATAGTAGAAACTAAACAAAACCTAGATATAAAACATTTGAATCGATTGCTCAAGGAGACATAATAAATAATAATGAATGGAAGCTCATGCCTCTCATGTAACAAACTTAAAAAAACAAAACCTAGTCCATTTTCAAGAATACAAACCCAATAACCTTGCAGAAGCAAGAAATTAGGTAATCACCATACAGAACTTTTCAAAAACTAAACATAATATAAGCCCGTCAATGGTTACCACAAAGATATTATGCATCCAGGGAAAAGATAACGAAATGTATAGGTCCACACAGACAAAATATATGGCAAGGATCCAGAAAAATTAACATGTAAGTTCAAGATACAATATAAGAAGTTCAAGTGCATGTTTACCCTGTCAAGATCAGGATGTGTAAGAGCGACATGATCATTGCATGAAATACAGTTCCCTAAAGCAGATAATCTCTCCTCTATACGCTGAACAACGACTGAATCTGGTAGACTGTTCCTCAAATGTTGTAGTTCTACAATTTTCAAGAATAAAGATATCATCAATATAAGCACCCGAAAACTGAACTTTCTTTTTTCATAAATAAAGATAAAACTACACAAACATAATAGTATTACTGTTACTATTACATCAGACAAGAAAGTGAAACCCAACACCATTGAAGAAGGAATAAAATGATATCTGCCAACGATTTTCAAGTAACCCATCTTAAAGTTTAAAGAAAAATTGGTTGCACGACTTCCCAGTGCGAGGGATAAGATTTCAGAACTTGGAGTGACAGTTGGCAACACTGGCCACACTCCCATGGGGCTGGGGTGGGGGGTCGATTTCATTTCACTATTTTATTACCAACTGCAATGAATAATAAACTCAAAACCCAATGCATAGCAGAGTTTATAGCGAATTACAGTTCAGAAATTTACCGAACAAGTGTCCTCTGACACAAACTGTCACTGGACACAACATCTACAATGTTAAATATTCAGTTACCACAATACAAACACAAAACATTCAAGCAATTCAGGTTACAGAACACAGCAAGACAATATCAAGAGCAGAGAGTGATACTAAAGCCAAACATTCAACACATACTCCAGATTCAACATTGCAATACTAGCAATGTTATTTGACAAATCATGAAATTTAAAAAGTACCAAGATATAACTGATATACTAGCAATAAATTTAAGTTCCAGGAATCACCTTGGTCCGTAGTAGTGTGGGGTAAAAGCAACCCATTCTTGTTTCCTGCCAATTTTCAATAAATATACAACATAAGCAAACTGAATGGAACCAACCATACACCACAAGATAAATCCAACTAACTTCAATGATTGCTAGCTCTTACGCACCAGCACATAAGCGCCCAATAATTCTTGTACCAGCAACTGAGGTCTTAACAACCGGAATAACATCAGCCAACTCACTCTCAAACGTGCTGTCAACGATAAACAAAACCATAAATCAGTAACAATTCAAGCATAAAAAAGCTAAAAACCAATTCTACTCAATTTCTAACGAAAACATACAAGTACAGCTAACCAAGAAAAACTCAGAAAAAAAGTCCACTTCTTGGATATAGTTTCTATAAGCTTCTAGTAGCTCTTAACTAGCTACAAGATATTTCAATACCAAAACTCTAAACGAATAGCAGCTACCTGTAAAAGTTTTCAGAGCCGCCAATGGCGACCAAGCAATAGGCGTTTGTGAGCTTGGAGAAAACACCAACCTCGCTATTGTTCTCGTATTGCAACCCTGAAAATCAAGAAAAGAAACAGCAAACGAGAACATAAAAATCAATCAATCATATTTGATATTTTTACATATAAACAGATTGATCGTTGTTGCACATCAATTGATTGGTATACTTACTTGTTGCCATTGTGTGAGGAGATGGTTTGCTTTTGGTTCGTGAAGGAGAAGAAAATCAATGTCAACTGCGATGAAGATGGGCAATCGGCTCAGGTAATTGAAAATTTAGGGCTGATGTCAGCTTTTATTTTAGATACTTTGAGTTGAGAATTTACATTCATAGGCCCTTGAAAATAGTGGGTTGGCTAGTCGATACTATTCCGCACAACTCGTTAAGGTTCGAGCTTTATTTTGCTCCTGCTCAGTGTTTACCTAACGAGCCTAAACCCGACTCAATGCTATTTTCTTTATTTTAGTAATTTGGCATTTTTATATTTATTTTTTAACTTTTTACTATATACAGAGTTCCATTATGAGCTCGTTACAAGTCACTAGAATTCGCGTTCGATTTTAATCTTATTTAATTAACAAGCTGAGTCGAGTTTAACATCACATTACGGTAACTTTTAAATATAACTACTGGTTTGATATTCACGTAAATGATTCTGCAGAGGACTCAGTAAATATGATAAAAGAGTGAGTATCTGAAAGACAGTATTATAGAGAGATTAAAACAGACGGACAAATATTACAGTTATTATAAAAAACATTATGAGTTTTACTAAGAATATCGATGATATACATATACATAAAAAATGATATAAAATGTTCATTCATAAAATATTACTGATATTGTTTAAAACATTATACATATACTTAATAATATCAATCCCTCTCTCACAAATACACATCTCTTTCAATACTTTGTGAATATGAAATTGGCTCTCCAATGGTCATGTTAGTTAGTTCAACTTGTTAGCTAGCTGATAATCCAGTGCTAAACATACCTTTACGAATCATGCAAATTGCATTTTTGCTTACCAAGGAGGAAATGACAGTTTGGGTAATTGCAAAATAAGTCATTTATCTCAACATACTAAATTATACAGTATACATTATGTGTGCTGCTACACCATAAAAGTGACAGCTTCTCTCTATAGGACATGGAAACTAGGCATATTACTAAAGTTCCACTGAGTTAATCAACCATTACTATTCGTCAGGTTGATCTGAAACAGAAGTACTTTGGTAACTCGAACCCAGTTCAACATCAACCTAATCATAAAGGGATCGATAAAACTAAGATACGCTCAAAAGTTCGTAGGCACTAACTCAGAATTAGAGAAAGAAAAATCAATGTTATGCGTCTCCCTATGTGCTTCTGAGTTGCCACGATTAGCAAACTCTAGTTCTGAAAGCTCGTGATCAGATATATAAGACATTGGAGAATCAGGAATGCTTTCAGTCTCTGGTGCATTGGACCGATACTTGTTATGGTGGAGCAAATGGATTGGGGATGAATCACGACTTGGAGTCACACTCGCACTTGTAACTCCCGAAACAGATCCATCCGTTCCAGGTCTGCGCTGTCTATTCCTTTGCTTGGCGGCATCGCGCCATTTCATGAGAGCCTTGGTTGTTTGCTCCTCGAAAATTGACTTCTTCATATTGGATCCCATCTGAAACACAAGATAGCAGGAAAAATTGGTAAGCGGTTTACCCTGCTCATCAGTTGTATAACAGGATAGGGAGGGGATTAGTCTGAGTTCAGAAGAGCTACAAATTATTCAGTCTTTGTGGAATCGTCTGCGAACTTACGATCAAATTTAAATTTCCAAAGCTTTCACTTGATCAAATTTGTTACACTAACTAAATGTTCAAAAGCTCGAGACCTATTGGTTGGTTTATTGTCTTGGTCATCTAAAAAGCATTTCGATTTGGAAAGAACAGAACTACTGAAGGTAAACATGAAACACACTTGCCTGTGTGACCAAGGAATAGAGTGGGAACGTAATGTAGCTGCACGTGATTTGAAGGGCTACCCCCAGCAAAACTCTAGTTAAGATCACATAAATCTTCTCGTGGAAACATGACGTGATTCCAAACTCGTACTGCAAGGACCAATTTCCTTTTCAGGACACTTATAATCAAACTCGTAGCTGCAGGAAACAAATTTCAATTGATCAAGGATCACTTACCCACTTCCACAAGAAGTATGCCATTTGGTACGCATTCTGCAGGTAGAGGGATAAAAATCTGAATTAGAAATCAAAAGCTATAAGCTCATACTAAGGTGGATCTGGATTTCTGGATTAGTTTTGCAAAAGATAAATTATACACTTCAACTTTCCTATACCTTGTCAGTCACTTTCCAACTGATCAAATAATAATCGCGTATGTGTTAAGCTTGGCAATGTTTACCTCAAATAGAGTAAAATGTATGAGGAATAGAATCCATTGTGGCTTGTTAAACCAGAAGAAGTTATTTGAGGGCTGCACCAACGGAGCTCCTCTAACAACAGTGGTGCGCTCTGAGATCTGTTCTGCCATCTCCATGATTACAAGTTCAAGTTTCATACCCACTAGGAGGATAATCTGCACATGTACAGCGTTAAAATGCACCATTACATTCAGCTCCATAAATATAATATTCTGTACACTACCCACAAAGTTTATGGTTATAAAAGGCTAGGTTACTTGTACTTATCATTTGACAAGTGTGTATAATGAAGTTCTGATCTCAAGGAATCAAGATACGATAACTTTAGATATTTATGGTTCGTGAAGTTTTCTAGGACTGATATACTAACAAAAAAGAGTTGGTTAAATCTTTTCTTTTCAAGTCACAGCGCCTTGAAATTATAACATGTTTGGCAGAAAGATGAGAAAGTAGCAGACATATTGAGGCTAAGTAAGTACAATAAGACATTAATTGGATCATCCATTGAAAATTTTATTGCCAAAGGAACTTACAATTAGCGGAATCAATGAAATCCAAGCCAGTGTATGCCATCCTGCACCATTTATTAAAGAAGAACAAGGTCAAATATCAAAAGCAAGAGACACAAGTATGTAATGTACTGCTTAAAAAAGTGTATATTGAACGGCAAGTGCCCGTGTGTAGTGTTGTTTGAGAGAGGACTTACGGTAGAAATTCAAGAGAAGAAACAGCAAAGCAAAGATCCATAGTGGCACACTGCACCATCCATTCAAAAGGCATGCACCATTTGTTAGCTCAGTGTATGCAGAAAGAATATTATGCATACGCTAAGCATTTTGTTGTGCAGTGCAGAGTATTTTAGATCGAGGTTAAAAAATAATCTAAACCAAAATGACAGATTGACTATAAGCTCGAGAAACAAAATATCTACAAGTGAGACTCCTAGGATTCATGTAGATGCAAAGGAAAGAATTTAAGGAAAGATGCTACAATTGTTGAGAAAGGAAGTTCATAGAGAGCATCAGCCTTTCAACCCATCAATTTAGTCCATAAGTTTCACTCAACCTCACAGCATATGATTTCGACTTCTACACTTGCAATAAAACATTTTTAACATCTACTTTCATAAATGTATGAACCACCTTATTCCCAAAACTGATTTGTAGTCATCTTGCATGGACCTTTTTATGTACTTGTGGAAGTCAAATTTGGTGTTTTGTGAAAAGTGAGCCTGCACATAAGCAATGTATTATGTCAATTTTAACAATGTAGCCAAGTAGAAACAGCATAACAGCTAAACTGACAGTCACATTTATATAGTATCATATTTGTTTTCTTTTTAATAAATAAAAACAAGTTACTAAGTTATGTTTCTGCAAGACATGCTATGAAAACTACATAATTTCTACTGATGCATTTTTGGGTGAAACTTACATTGATAAACCCATTGCGGATGGCCATATAATCAACCCTGGATATTGATCCAAAAAATTGCCTGAAAAAAGCTGCCTGTTACACACAACACGTACGTATATTAGTTCTTTAGTATCTCAGTCCCAGAAATATAGAACTATCGATCCCCAAAGAATGCCCATCTGCTCTGGGCTCATCATTTTTTAATCACCCATTGAATACGAGGAAATAAAGTGCAAATAGAAGAAAACAAACTTGAAGAGGATCTTACAATCCATCTGATACCAGGTTTACTGTAGATTCCAGCATGACGCTTCACGAACGAGGTTTGATGAGCAAGTCTAAATCTCGCTGGATCTGTTAAACAAAATTTCATCTTAACAGACATAATAACCGTTCCTACTTAGTAAGTTTCAGTGTAAAATAAACATTCAGTAGACACGGAGCATGTTTGGCATGGTTGACTGGGACAAATTACAGTCTATTTGTTTGCTCAATCTGTCTCTGTGTGAAGTGTGAACCATTTACGGCAGTATTAATCTAGGGGTCCTTATGTCCCAAGAATCTGGTCTCCATAAAGCACAGGTGAACCTTAGGCTTCAAACCAGATCTATTTTCTATGAACTGTGAATCTGTGATTAAATCACTTCTAATATATGATCACAGGTCACTTTGTCTTTTGGTATGATGCCGATCCACTTCAGACCAAATAAGTTGGGAATTCCAAAGAGAACAAATCACTATTTGAAGTTGATATTCAATAGTTACAAATGTCAATCCCGAGGTCCTGGGGATGTAACATTAAGGTAAACATTGTGCAACTACAATGCATACGCTATGCATTTTGCATATTTTTCACGTAAGAATAACGATAGTGAATGTTACCATTAGTAAACTGATATTCCAAGGAAGAGGTCTCTAACTCCCACGCCTTCCATTTCTTCATCTGATCAAAATCGCCATTGCCATACATAAGATGCCATATGTACATTAGTATGTTTTTCCTATCAATCACTTGAAATGAAAACTATTTCCAGGCTCACCTTCACATGACCTAGTACCATTAGAACAACACTGTAAAAGACATGCATGACGGCCAGGACAAATATGAAAATGTGCAATTGGTGAACCCCCGAGGACGATATCAAGGACATCTTATCCTGCTTGCAGAAAAATCAGGAACAGCGCATCAGAATGATTTACGACTTAATATAACAGGGACTTGATGGATATGCTTCTATACTTTCATCAGAACAAAACAAAATTTTCATGGGCAGTAAATTTACTGGCAAAAACAAGTTAATATATTCATTTGGAATAATACTATTCCCCAATTATTTTACTTCAATTCAAGTGTACTTAAATTTGCAGCACATTTCTGCAAGCCAAATGTCACACGGCTAGAAAGGTCATAATGTAGCCATTGAGAGTTACTGTGGAATTGAGCATATGACATCTATTTGCTAAAATAAGATAAAAGGAAACCAGAACATGATTATAATAAGAAAAATTTCACATACATTTTTGGCGCAGTGGTCGACGTATCCATTGTCGGCAGCCAAAGATCGTCGCCAAACCATCTCCTGAGCATATGACATTAATTTTCTGCGTCCTTTATTCCCTTTATCATCACCGTAATCATCAGAGTACGTGTGACCCAAGTCCGAGTCACATGGATGCCATTTGTTTCCAATTGATTTAGGGACACATATCCTTGAAACATAGGTTGTTCCAAAAGTAAGAAGCAAGGATATGAATCCCAGCAGCATCAGTTCTGGGAAAAAGAAAAGTTGAACAGAGAAAGAATTAAAGGAAACGAGTTAAATTTAGTAATGTCAGCCTATGAAGCAGGCAGTGATCACAACACACACACACATGTACATTTGTTATGTAAATTACCTGATTTAATTTTTTCCAAGGCTTCGAACATGGCTTTTTTGTCGCGTTTCAGAAACCACTGAGATCATCATTGAACAAAAAGGATGAATTAAGATCATATCTTTCCATTCAAACTATGTTGTGAATCCAATATTCACAACTCAAATGCATACCTTGCCAAGGTACTGGATTCCATGCTCTAGGATGATGGATACGAGGATAAAAACTGCGCAAACAAAAGCAACAGACCATGTCGAGGTTTCCTCAAGCGACCTGTTATCTCCTGTTTCACCAGCCATGGTTACAACAATGTTGTGTCAGGTACATGTATAGAAAAATTAGAAACAGAAGAGAATGTCAAATAAAGACGAATGCTTCGTCTCTATTGAGACATGGACAGGGCAGCAGGATTTTGTTCTACGTAATGGCTGAGTCTAGGTTGGTTGTCCTTTAACAGTATTGCTACTTTGTAGTGAGGAAGAAACAATGATACTATATCCTTTTAATAAAAATGCTCTGACTTAAGCAGAATACTTAATTGGTTCCTAGTAATCAAGCAGAATGTATTGGCCGGCCTGCTATATATGACAAAAAAGGGTACTGAAATCAAACCATGCATATAAGTCCGGCAATGGCCAAGTCACAGTCAAACAACCTCAGCATAAGCTAGAAAGCTTACAGTTGTGAGTTTCTTATCAATTTACAATCAAACTTTTGATCAAGTCAACAAACCTATCTTTTACTAGAAAAAATACCTCTGCCGTTCCATCATGTCTTTTTGTGGAACAACACAGAGGCAGAGTTTCCGGTACTCAACTTGTTCCAGAAACCGATTTCATTAAGCTACCGGATACATAAGAACCATCCCACACTCATAGTCGACGAAATTTCATTTATGTAAATTAGCACACTGCATCACACTGCATACTTGACCAGGTCACTGGAATAACAATCTAAGTGAAATCATAGTAGTTTTCGACACATTCGACGCATTACCAGATTGAAGGACTGATAGTGTCAGTAGAAACTACCAAAAGCTAAACACTAACACACAGTAGACTGATTTAGCAGTAACAGCAACACATTCTTATGATATTGTAAAATTGTAACACAATAAGCAAACAAAGACCTAGATTGATCGTTTCCGAAATAGAAAAGGGGAAAGATTGGCGTAAAATCAATGAGACCAATTAGATCCCCATACATTCTAAAACTTAAATTCACTATCTAATTTTTTTTTAATTTTTCCAGCTCTGTTTACCATAGTTTTTCAGCTCCATAAACTTTTTATTTATTACCATTGACTAATAAAAAGCTTGTTACGTGAATTCTTAAATCAGCTGGTTAAGAAGCTACCCAAGGAAGCTTTTTTTTTTAAATAAGCTCCTTCTTATCTTCTTCATTCCGAAAATATTCCTGATCTAAATTATAAAAAAAAAAAAGGAAAAACTACCGGTTTTTATTATTTCCTCGTGTTCCATCAACGAATATTTCTTTCAACTTCGGATAATTTTGATGATGTTATTAAGGTGACGATGTTAAGTACATTGAATATATATTAGAATAATTGGACAAAATGTGATGTACTATTATTTAAAAAATTATAGACTAATAATACGATGAGAAAGGTTAAGGAAAATAAAAATAAGATTAATGCATTTTTATGTTATTTTACAAAATACCAGCTAACTTATCAGCTAATTTGCTAAACACCTACATTTAAAATCAGCTAGATTTTCAACTAGTTAATCTACTCCCTAATCAGCTAGCTTATGAGCTACCTAACCAGCTATCAACTAGTTAATCAGCTAACAGCTAGATTTTCAATTAGTTTTGCTAAACAGAGCCTCAGCCGGTAGATAGAGTTTGAGTTCTGATAGTTTAGTTAGCGTTTGAAAGTTAATTAATTGCAGTTTTTCATTTTTTGGCCAACTTTATATGTACAGTAGAAGGTAAACGAGGTGGTAGCCGAGTATCAAGCTGAGACACCTCGTATACAAAAGGTTGTGGGTTCAATCTCCGAAATGGGTGATTAATTTCTTTATATGGAGAATGATTAGTGATTTGTTGATGATAAAATTTGTTTATTTCTCTATATGAAGAATAATTAGTGATTTGTTGATGATAAAATTTGTTTATTTCTCTATATGGAGAATAATTAGTGATTTGTTAATAATAAAATTTGTTCAAAACTATGTATTGTAATTGTAATATTGTATCTTAAATATATATATATATACACTGTACTTTGCAAGTGATATGTTTTTCTTTCTGCCCCTTTCACATTAATTAATCTGCCAAAATACAATTAGACAGGACTGATCCCGTATGTATATATAGTTTAGCACCTTAGAACTTCAAACTCGGAGTCCGTCTTTAAAAGACGGAGTTACCATTGTTTATATCTCACCACTCCAGCACACCCGGAATGTATGCAAGAGACTCTGCGTAGTTTTGCTAGTTTACTTAAACGAAAACCTCTATCTTCACTTATTAATTTTTCAATTCACTATATTTCATACTATATAAATTATATATATATATATATATATATATATATATATTATTAATTAGAATTATATACCAACAAAAATATAATATATATCCTAACTATTTTATTTGTGTATTATAATTTACACCTTATTTATGTTTATTTTTCTAACTCTTGTGATTGTTTTGCTTAACCTAATTAAGGAAATATTCATTGTATACTTACAAGAATAGGCATACTATAAAATCATAAAGGATAAATTGGGAAAGAACTCTTATTACTACATACTAAGAACCCTAAACAATTTTCCTTGGATAAATTATTTTCACTTATTCCTTTTCTTTTCCCCAATTTTTCTTGAGGATTCTTGTCTCTTCAATCCTTTCTTGTTGGATTCATTATCTTGAGCGAGCATCTACAGTCTATCTAATCGGTAAGTATTACCACCAATTCACTCTGTTTCTTGCAACCACTACCAATTTTTCATATCACCATCATCTGCCTTGCTTGTTCGTTCTAACTAATTACTACTAGTAATTTATAAGCAGTAGTAAGTATCTGTTTAATTTGAATTTGATTTGATTTTTAAGCTTCTAGTTTCTTATTCTCTGCTTTTCGGTTCCTTTATTTATCTATTTATTGCTTAATTTCTTGATATATTATATTACTCTTCAGGTTGCAACCACTTCGTTGTATTATCTATCATGTCCTTGAAGGATCTGTCACTTGGTGACAGTGAAGACCAGATTCTCAAGGTAATAATAATATGGCATTCTCCATTCGACTAACTCTTTCTTTCTGCACTGCACTTTGTTTGCTTTTGCTGTTTAATTCTACTGCAATCGATTTTTTCCAACTTTTTCTTTCATCATACAATTATATAAAACTACTTTATCTTTTGCATGTTAGGCAGCATGTACCGGAAAACAAGACTTGTCAACGAGTAGTGATCGGATTAGTAATTTACCCGATGATATTCTCATCCGTATAATCTCATCGTTAACACTCAAACAGGCTGGATGTACTAGTGTGCTATCAAAGAGATGGACACATGTTTGGGCCTATGCTCCCCGTCTCAACTTTGATGCTTCTGAGATTGTACATGACATCAAACATAAACCGAAAATTCGTGAAGAGGCCAAGTATCTCCGCTGGGTGGACCAAGTATTGAGTTCACACAAGGCTCATACAGTTGATGAATTAAGGGTAAAGTTTCAGTTCCAAAACCATCATCATGACAAACTTGATAATTGGCTCAGATTTGCAATGGAGAAGAAAGTGAAGAGGCTCGAGTTTGACATCATGCCGTTGGGCCGGAGATCGCCTCTGATACCACATACTCTTCCTACTAGCTTACCCCCTTGGACCCCGCTAACCTCTCTTGAGTTCACCCATGTGGATTTGACCGGAGAAGTTCTCCAGAAATTCTTATCCGGTTGTCCAAATCTTGAACATTTATCTGTCAATTGGGCAAAATCACTTGTAGACTTGGAAGTCGTTGGTGCTCTTAATTTAAAATCATTAAAATTAACAGGGTGTAATGAGTTAGAGAGTTTGGAGATTTCTGCTCCGAATCTCATATCATTTCATTACTCTGGGGCACATATAAGTTGGCCTTTGAAATATACCCCTAATCTGACGGAACTCTACCTCGGAACTTTCCAAGCCGCCAATTTGATGAGTGACTTTTCAGATCTTTCGAGCTGTATGTCTCAACTTGAAGTGCTTATTCTATTTCCACTTCTTAATTGTAAGGTCAGTGCCTGAAACACACTCTTTTGCCTATTTTATTTTTTATTGATACAACTGAACTGATAATAAAGTTGATTTTTGTGTATTGTTGTCGTTCTTTTTCAGTATTTGCCGAAAGTGTATATGTGTCCACAATCTGATGAGGTTCTGTTTGGTCTTAGTTCCCTAATAGAGGCCTGCCCTTTATTGCACAAATTTGAACTACAGGTGATTTTCCCATTGCCACATTTAATACTTCATTATCTCCACATTCAAATGTACGACTCGATACATTGTGATGACGTATAGGCTATTGGCATAAGGTTAAGAAGTATGTTAAGTTACTATTCACGAGTTTTTCTGCTTGTCATACAACTAAACTCTGTTAAGTCACTATACCACTCACATATAATTGTGAAACTATTCATCTGTTAGATCTCTCATCTGTTAAAGTCTTATGCCACGAAGCTGGTTAGTCGTTATTCAACTTGATGGATGCTAAGAAGCTATTGCATTAAATTCCTCCAAAAGGTTTTTTATTATTGTGTACCAGCTCTCTTTAATAGGCGGAACAATAAAAACTGTGTTATCACATTAGTGTGTATATATATCGGTGTGGTTATGATTATTAGCACCAATTTGTGTACAAGTCGAGACATTGATGACTCTGTTTTTATTCGACTTGGTGTATGCTAAGAAATTATGGCATTGAGTTCCTCAAAAAGATTGGTTAGTTGTACATGTCATTGCTTGTTTCTATTTGATTTATTGGGCTTGACATTTTTCCTGTCCATTGCAGTTGGAGATATATAATGAGATGGAGATGACTAGAAAGACAACAAAAGCTAAAGTTATTCCTCATCACAACTTGAAGATTCTGGAGATCATGAATTTTACTGGTGGTGATCTAGACATGTGATTTGCTAAGCATCTAATCAAGACTTTTGTTTCAGTAGAGAAAATCACTGTTACGGTAGATGGTTACTATCAAACTGCCAGGGCGAAGAAGGTGGCTGAGCAATTGTGGACAGTTGTTAAACCTGGTACAGAGCTGGAAATTTGTGATCCTGTTCGTATCTGCTTCCAGGTTCGTGAGCTGCCATTTCAGTCAGCGATACGTGGTGGCCCGAGTTTATAGAGTTACGCGGGGCGGAGGGATTTAAAAAAGGAAAAATTACACCAGCTCCCCCCAATATATAGCCGTCGCTTATCCAAGTCCCTACCTTTTCAACAATAACAGATGAGGAAAAGTTTCATAAATCAATAACGAAATATTCCAAAAGTCAACCCAAGTTATCTATGTGGCCGTCTGCAGATGACGTGGAAAATATGTAAAATGTTTTAATGTTCTGATTTGATAAAGTAAATTGCAATCAGCCCCACATGTTTGATATAACTTCAAATCAACCCCTTTATGTTTATAAGAAATTCATAATGCACCCAAATAAATATACTCATTAATTTCTTCTTCTTCTTCACCAAACCATCTTTTATACAAATTATACTTTTTCTTCTTCATAATTAACACAATTTACATTCAATTAACCCATATTCTTTTAGTTTCTTTAATTTTTATTTTATGAGTCGATCCGGAGTTGGAGCCCGATTCGACTCCATTAATGATGGAGTTGCTGTTTAGTTCTGTACCGGAGCTAAACTAATGGAGCTGATGTTATGGAGCTGTAGCTCCTTTAATTAATGGAGCTACCGTTACTTCCATTAATGGGACTTAATAGCTCCATTTGTTAATGGAGTCGATTCGGGCTCCAATGGAGTCCGATTTGACTCCTAAAAATAAAAATTAAGAAAAACATTTGAAATATGAATTAATTGAAGTAAATTGCGTGTTAATAATGAAGAAGTAGTATAATATATAGAAAATCTGGATTGGTGAAGAAGAAGATGAAATGAAAGAATATAATTAATTTGTTTGGGTCAATTATGGAAATTTTATAAACTCAAAGGGACTGATATGAAATTTAGAGAAATTAATTTCCACGTGGCAATTGAGAAAAATGTTCATCAACTCTGAAAATAGAAATTGGGCTGATGTGTTATTGTTCAAAAGTTAGGAATCTTGATGTTATTACGGAATTTATTAACGGGGTACAAGTAATTTGCACTTTAAAAAAATACTTACTGTTGCACACAAAAAAACACTTAAATGATTTATTTTAAAGTTTATGTAACATTATGTAATAAACTCAGAATAATTTTTATTTTGTGTATTTTCTGTACGTGCTGACATTTTGATATTTTATTTGATCATCAAATAATACAAGCATAAATTGCAAACTCGCTCCCAATCAAACAAGGAGCTTCAACCAATTAATCCAAAATATTACTACTACTTTTCATACACACATACTCCACAAAATTTCATGCATTCGAAAGTTTTGAAGCTACCCTACGGCCTACACCAAGTAAATAATAAACGATTATAACTTCGTAAAAATTGTTGAGAAATAACTGTAGTGTTATTCTGTATATCTATATTCAAATGATAGTACATAGGAGTATATATACAAGTATGCGAAATTTCTAGAGTTTATCTACAAGGTATTTGAGTACATTTAGAAGAGTATTTACAACAGATAATACTTCATCTAGTAAAAATCTAACGAGATACAAACTCGTGTACATTTATCTCTAACACTCACTTAAATAAACCTGAGTTGACGATCGTTGTTGCGCTGTGAGAATATTGTCTCATTAAAAACCCTGCTAAGAAAAGTCAAGTGGGATAAAAACTCAGTCAAGGGAAAAGGAGTGCAGTGCGTATCCATCTCCCCTGATTGATGCATCATTGTACTTATTCGAATTGTTGCATTTTCAATTTTCCGGGTCAACTTCTCAAATGATGATGTAGGCGAACAAATCTTCAAATATGTTGTACTTGGATGGAATTTTCTTCTCATAGATAATGACGGAGAAGAACTTATATAATATACGCCTTGTCTTCTTCAGGAAGAACTTTTCCAAACACTTGAAACATCAGATAGTTTCAATGTCTCATAACATCGCTCCATTAATTATATTGTAAAGATAACCAACAAGCCCATAACTCTTATCTTTAACAAATAGTTTCACAATCATGGAGATAAGGAGATATATGCGCATATATCATTCGCTTTTACTTTTCAACCCCTAATATATCCTCTAATGTATGAAGTTTTTTGTGACAGGTGGATTATCAATTTTGAATAGAAGTCTTACTAGCTAGTATTGGGGGCAGAATAGTTGTCAAGTTAAAAAACAATGATTAAGCTGACAAATTGCAAAGCTAAACATTTGAGGCAGAGGCGTAGGAGCTCTATTAGGAGGAAACTGGGTTCCCCTCCACCGATTATCTTCTCTGTTGGTTCTCCAAGAAAATCCATTCGATTCTGGCAAGGAATTCGATTATTGTCCTACAACACCGGCAAGGATAGATCGTCGTGAATGGAGGAGAAGCCAGTTCTCATCTCGCTTGTGTCGTTTCGTTTTTCATTGAAGAATTTGCGAGTTAAAAAGGCTAATATGGGAGAAGTGAACAATATTCCTAAAACTACTGGGCACATAATCAAAATTACCGTTTGACCACAAACTTCAGTACACCCAAAATAAAGTTTCAGTTACAGGATAAAACATTTCATAGGATCAAGTTATCTCCAAACTAATTCATCTTGCTGATCAACTCATTTATGCGGTCTTCACGGTTACCAGAGTCGCCTCCATCCTTGAAACGTTTCCTTTTACCATGCAATGCTTTTTCTGGATTATTTAGCACGAAGGGGCACAAGAAATGCGTGACTGTCTTAAATTGTGGACCGACTGTGGCTATTTCGTTCACAATGTCTTCTATACAGATAATATCGTGCTCACCCAATTCCTGGGATTAGTTAAGGTGAAAGAGTGTCATCGAGAATTGTATATCATGACCGAGGAAACAAAACTAGCAGGTACATGTGCTAACCTGTTCGACAATGTTGTTGTCTGTTAAAGGAATCTTCTGCTTCTCAACTTTCACAACACCTTTCTTGTAAATCAAGTCCTTCACACTTTTGAAACTGGGATACCTGCCACCATAAAAATGAACAGAAGCGATATTATATTTGTGAGTAAATTCTTGATGTAACAAAACCAAAAACATGAAGTGGACGACGTGTATAAGAAAACAAAACAGCAAGGAACAGGAAGACATGATCTCAAACAACTGAAAGTCAGTAAGGTTAAATAGCAGGGCAGTCATATAGAACAGTTGAATGGCGATTGAGGAACTGAATTGAAGAAAAGATTGATGAGGAAACATAGAAATGCACATAGCTAGGAACCAACTAAGTACTTTCTTACAAATTACGGCATCTGCATTATCTTAGAAACCAGCAAATGAAGCTAAAGTTTATACGGCATCTTAGAGAACATTAAACCAACCTAAACATAAAAAAGCAGTTGATCAGGCCTTTTTGATGAGAAAGAAGCTAATGACAAATTAGGACGGAGTAGTTATTAACTAAATAATAGGCTTCCACTCAAATGTCACATTCATAACGCTTAATTCTGGACTTTCATGATACTGATTAGCTGTCATGGATGCATTAAGCTAATAATAGGTTTAAAGCACAGTTAGCCCGATTCAAAAAAAAAAAAAAAAGCACAGTTAGCTTGTACGAATGCAGCCTCCTGTGTAGCAAGACTTGTTTCAATTTGGTCCTGCCCTTTGAACGAAGTGTCCAAAAACAAGACAAAACTCTGGACATAATTAATACTTATATTTAATTCTCGATTATGTTAAATGCCATGTTTTCAAATTCACTGATGTATACACATATGCAATGAATTAATTTGAAATTAATTTCCTCAACTAGACAGAAGTTAACAGACACCAAGTGCATACATATTAATCAGCTTGGACAAAATTTAGAACCACTGCAGCTTGGGAGTTCATGCAGAGAGGCCATGTATCACGTAAAGAACTAAAAACACAACAATGTAAACATGATTAGACATACCCGTAGGTTACATAAGGCTCCACCTTCTGCAACATTTCCATCAGAGAATCATTTGCCTCGACGAACACCGCACTGAATATTTTCGTTAGGCGCAGAGAGTATAATATCTTCCGAACTCTTGGATGCATGTCATTTTTCCTGCAAAGAAAAAATAAATGAGACACGGAATTCAAAGACTAATGGATTAGAAACGAAACTAATGGACAGAAAGAGGTCCATGGAACTAACCCTCCTATGCGTACAACGAAAACCAGCTTGGATTCTGGCATAGCTGGCACAAGGTTCTTCCGCTTCACCCTAGTCCTCATTTGGACAAGATCCAATTCCTGGATGGAACAAAATGGATATGATTACCGAGTTAGACATGTAAATTATACTTGGAAGGCAAAATTTATCAACACATGTATAGGAAACATTTAAGAAACTGCAACAAGCCAACAACCATCACATTCGTATGCGAGCACATTTCCAAATTCGAAAGGGACGAAGGGACGTGCACATGAGGTGGAGTTTCCTGAATTTATAATGTATGAACACATTTTGAACTCACTGCCATTAATCCCTATTCTCCCACTTCCAAACATTTGAACTGACTTGACAAATAAACATTCTCCGATTCCAAGCAAAGCAATTCACAGCGTGAAATTCTTGTAAAAATCATGTTCTTCCTCATGTAAACTCACTGGCCTCAATCTCTAACCTCCCACTTTTAATCATCTGAACTGACTTGACCAATAAACATTCTAATATTCCAAGCAAACAACTCAATTCACAACGTGACGTTCTTGTAAAAATCATGTTCTTCCTAATGTCAACTCACTGGCCTCAATCTCTAATCCCACTTCTAAGCATTCTCACTGACTTGACCAATAAACATGCTAAGATTCCAAGCAAACAACTCGATTCACAACATGAAATTCTCGTAGAAATCATGTTTTTCCTCAACATAAGCAAAATCCATACCTCTCCTACCCAAGTGTTCCGCACACTCACCCAATTCACACCAATCTTTCCTAAAGCTACGAAAAATCGAGTCTTTTACAACTATTTCTCAATAAATCAACAATAATACATAAAAACCATTACTCTAGTGTCAAATAAGCTAGGGCTACTCAACCTGTTAAACATGATTCGAAACTCCAATTGGCATCATTGCTTTCACAAATACACAGAAATAACTAAATTAAAAGCATAAGAAATTACTTTATCACGGTATTCTCGGATGAACTGCTCGGGCTTCTTGATGAAGAGGCTAGATTTCTGACGCTTAGCTCGATCCTGTAGCTGGAGCTTCCTTCTAATAGCCCACTGCTCATTGTTCCTCCTCTTCTTCAATACAATCTCCGGTACAGTATTAAGCGGCGCCGATTCTTCAATTGCTGACATGATTACGCCGGAAAATTGATCGGATTGTGGAAGACGGCGGCACAAAGAGTGGAGGTTGGAGACGACGGAGATTATAAAGCCTCTTTTTGTTTGGGCTTCACTAAAAAGCCAAGCCCACGTATATGTTCGGTCCGTCCAATTGAGCGTTAAAATTACGGACGGACTTGTAAAATTACATTAGGTGATTGGAGTGTAATCATAAGGCATCCGGATCAAATGGTCTCATACTAGGGGTACTTCAATTGATTTGGGTGTAAACGTAAGGTGACAAACTGGACGCTGCCGCATTAGAGTACTAAAAGTCGAATGGGGACACAATATGTATCAATGGTGGTTTTTGTTCGAATTTGGTGCAATATGATCAAGTGAAGATTCGATGGATTGTACCAAGATAAAGTAATTTGTTTTATGATAAGTCTATTTGTTAAACGACAACGGCTCATTGATCTTGAGAACCATTATATCAGCTATCAGTGATCTCGTAAGCTGTAAATTACATTATTAACAACCAATCATGAAATATACACTCTTTAAGTGCTGGAATATTACAACTCATTTAACTAGTTTTCGACTTATGATGTCATATCATATTCACATCTATTCTAACATAAATTACTAAAAACATGTATTATGCACAAGTTTGTCTCTTATATACAAACATTGATTGCAACAATCATATTGTTATTTTCAATACGAGACTAGTTCGTCCCAATACTAAGTTACTAACTAGTGAGCCTACCGAACTTTGCTAGGTTTGCATGAAGAGTAGTACTAGTATTTATTGAGAAAGAAGGTTTGTAAACATATTTGAATATTTGTATTACATGATGATATAATCAAATGAAATCACAATGACCTATATTCCTCAACAATGTTAAACTAAAGCTGCAGATGTGTATAAACCTTCTAGGTTGAACGGTAAGATACCTGGCCTTATTAAAAGTGTAAGGCTTTGTTCTCTTCGTCTGAACAGAATTGAACTGAATTTATTTGTAGTATAAAAAACTATTAAGCAGAACTGAATTGAACTAAACTGGATTGAATTAAATGAATCTAAATTGAACTGAATTGAATTGAAATTAATGAATTTTCAGAATAAGAAAATATAACCTAATTGAGATAATAGTTTTTGGAGGTCAAATCGCTTATAAAAATACCTTTTTCTTCTTCTTTTTTCATTTTAAACTTAAACTAGTGGACAGTTATGAAGTGTTTGTGTATATTAAGAAAAGATCTTAAAAAAGGAAGGTGCAATTTAAGAAAAGATCTTATCAAGTGTTTGTGTATATTATACCAAAACACGCTAGGAGTATAAACTAACATCCTAACCAAATAAGGAAAAGAAAGAAAACCTATCTCCGTACTATATATATTTACATCTATAGCGATCAAAAGTTCAAAACCATATCGAATCAATAAGAAAATAATTAAGCGAAGAAGCTAGCTGCTATGGAAACGCAAAGTCGAATAAGAAGAATGTTAGAAGTATAATATGATTATGATTCCTTAATGTTGGTAATTAGAAGTATAATTGGAATAGGATTCCTTATTGATATATAGCTATACATACTTGTATATATATGCGATTGATGAATGAGAAGAGACAGGGAAAATAATTCTTTCAAAGACGACCTGCAGCTAGAAGAATGCCACCAGATGTGACGACCGAAAAGGTTTCAGATCGCAGATTAGAATATCTTGTAGATGGGTCGAATCTGGTCCTGTACGAATTTGTGTACCACATGGAAGAACCGGTTTATCGATCAAGCACAGGAGAGCCTTGGGCAAATCATGCTATCAGCGAATACATCCAGACCTGGCCTCTGGACGAAACTTATTGTAAATGGTTCATCACGAACATCTTAGTCAGTGTCAAGAACATGATCGATGAATCTACCAACGGTAGTAACTTTTTTCATGTCCGAATTACAATGAAATCTGAAGAGCATGAGGAACTAATTGAGGCTGGTGAACAACAAGAAGACGAAGAAGAGATAGCTGAGGCATGTACAATATGCTTGGGACGGCTTGATGAGGAGGCGGTCGAGTTCCTCCCATGCGCACACTCGTTCCATGGGAACTGTATAGCCAAGTGGTTCCAGACGAGAAAAACTTGCCCTGTTTGCCGGCAGCCAGTTAACTACCGGTCGGCGATTCATTCTCGTGCATTAGTAGTGGTTAGGCGGCCAGTTAACAACCAGTCGGCGATTCATTCTCATGCATTAGTTAGACGTGTAGTGGTTAGGCGGTTACGCCCCTAATATCTAATAAACCTGGCAGTATCGAGCAATTCAATCGATAGATTGAAGGTTTATGATTTATGTCTACATGCTTATTAATTATATATATATTCTTTTATTGAATTAAAGTTTTGCGGAAATTTTTACTCCATATTGGACTTGTGAATTGGAACTTATTTATTTAATGTGTGCTGTTTCGGGAATTTTGAACTTGTTATTTCATCGATTAGTTAATAAACTTTGTTGTGCATATAATCTGTTAAGTTCTAGGACGAAAGTGCGATTACAAAAACTTGGAGAACATATAACTCAGAAGTACTCCTGCAATCCCAAACTTAAATCTATGTGGGTCCGGAAACATGAAACATGTTTTAATACTACAATATTATATAAATAATTAAATAATTTATAAAATTTAAGATTGAGTGAATAAAAGTATGAAATAGTTAATAAAGTAGGGGAAATCTTATTCACTTAAGATTTGAGAAAGTGAGACGATAAATGATTATAAAGTTGTTTATTGGATATTAAAGTAGAAGAAATAAACGATAAAAAATGAAAAATGTATGAGTGATATTATAATCAGAACATTGGTTCGGTAGATTTATTTTTTAGTCCACATATTAAGGCTTTGTTCTCTTTCATCTGAACAGAACTAAACTGAATTGAAGTTAACTTACCTGTAGTATAAAAACAACCAAGTAAATTTGAACTGAACCGAACCGAATTTATTTGTAGTATAAAAACAACTAAGTAAATTTGAACCGAACTGAACTGACTAAATTGATCTGAACTGAACTTAACGAATTTTTAGATGAAAGTATGACAAGTGTAATTGAGCTAGTAGTTTTTAGAGATCAAATCCGTTAAAAAAAGCCTTCAAATCGTGATGCCATTTTTTATTAAGAGTAAGTCTCCTGGGAGACCGTCTCTAGATAAATTATCTAGAGACGGAACTATATTGTCAAGAAAATCATCAATGTTATTAATCAAAGCACATATATTCTCAACATTGGTGTTTTTTCATATTACAACAAGATTTGTTTCATTAAAAACATAGACGTTTTGATTAATAACATGAATGGTTTTATTGATAACATAAATCGTCTTTAGATAAGTTATTTAAAGACCGTCTAATCATGATACTTTGTATTTTCTTAATTAAGCTAGGTTTTAGAAGTATATTTTCGCAATTCATTACTTTTTAAACTTGAACTAATGGACAGTTATGAAAGTGAATATACCATGAACGGAAAAGAACTAAAAAGGAAATGAGAAAAAGGAAAAGATCTTATCAAGTGTTTGTGTATATTATAGTACTCCGTACTAAATAAGGAGTATAAACTATGATCCTAACCAAATAAGGAAAGAAAACCTAAGTATATATATCTCTGTACCATATATTTACATCTATAGCAATCGAAACTATATCGAATCAAGAAGATCATGAGCGAAGAAGCTGCTATGGGGATGCAGAGTCTAAGAAGAAGAAGAGTTGTATCTCGAAGAGATTTCCCAATGCCACGAGATGTGATAGATTTCAGATTAAACGACGACCAATATGTTGCAGACGGATCGATTGTGGTCGTGTACGAATTTGTGTACAAGGAAGAATCGGTTTATATCGAGTACCATGATCGATCAAGCACGAACGAGCATTGGGCTAGTACTGATCATGCTATCAGCGAATGCATCCAGACCTGGGGTCTGGACGAAACTTATAAATATTCGTTGGTCACGAGCATCATAGTTCATGTCAAGAACATGATCGATCAATCTCCTATTGGTAGTAACTTTTTAATTGTCAGAATTACCAAGAAATATGAGCAACATGAGGACGAGGAACTAATTGAGGCTGATGAACAGCAAGAAGACGAAGAAGGGATAACCTGGGCGTGTACAATCTGCTTGGGACGGCTTGATGAGGAGGCGGTCGAGTTCCTCCCGTGTGCACACTAGTTCCATGGGAACTGTATAGCCGAGTGGTTCCAGACGATAAAAACTTGCCCTCTTTGCCGGCAGCCAGTTAACTAGCGGTCGTCGACATTCTCGTGCATTGGTTATGCCTCTCTGATATCTAATAAACCTGGTAGTATCAAGCAATTCAATCGATAGATTGGAGGTTTGTGATTTATGTCTAGCATGCTTAGAGCACTCACAATGGTTGGGCTCTTTTGGGGGCTTTTAACATAAAAGCCCCAATAAAAGCCCCCCTTCAATTTTGATCTCCAATAGTTTTGGGCTTATTTTGTACTTTTATGTGGGTCCCATGTGCCACATATTCCTCCATTATTCCATTTCCTTTTAAAATTGTAATTATACAATTGTTTTTCTATATCTTTGTACATTTAAAAAAATTAATTTATATTCAATTATACTATAATTTCATAAATAATGGAATTAAAAAATAATAATTTTATATTTCATGAAAAAAATAATAATTAAAAATAACAATTTTATTGAATAAAGTAATCGGACGAGTGAGGAGCATTTTGGTCGAAATGGAGTTTGAATGTAAGGATAAGGTTGAGTATTACGGTCGGGCATATTTTGGCTATTTTGATTACTTGATGGATTTTGTGGAAATGATGAACTTGAGAATTGTACATATTGCTAAAATTTCGGTTATCTCTTTTCATTTTTAATTGATATGTAGTAGTATATAATTTGAGGCTATTTATAGAAAAAATTGGAGGAAAAAAAAAGATAGCAAGTTGAAATTTGAATTGCAAATAAAGAAGGAAAAAAAATTAAAACAAAAGTAAAGCAAAGCAACGGGAATTTGAAAATTCCAACCGTTGCAGCCTGCTGACTTTGAGTCGACAGGCTTATTTTGGGGCTGCAAATTTGCAGCCCCAAAAAAGCCCCCTTGGAGGCAAAATGGTTTTTTTTCCCCCAAAAAGTCCCCATTTAGCCTCCATTGGGAGTGCTCTTATTATCTTCTTTTATTAAACTAAAGTTTTGCTGAAGTTTCAGTTGATATTGGACTTGTGAATTAGAACTTCTTTATTTTGCTTGAATGTATTATTAGTTAACAAACTTTGTTGTACATAATCTGTAAGTTATAGGATGGAATTTTGTTCATCGTCTGTTCATCTAGATAATCAAAATTCATACTTGACAAACTTAAAAAAAAATAAAAAAATAAAAAAGACTTTTTTTCAGCTAAACAATTCCTCTGATTCTATCGAAAATTAACTCAAAAGCACTCCTTCCATTCCGAACCTAAATCTCCGTGGGTCCAGAAACATGTTTTAAGGTTACAATGATTAAATAATTTATAAATGTTGAGGTCGAGTGAATAAAATTATGAAATAGTTAATAAAGTAGGGGAGATCTTATTCACGTAAGGTTTGAGAAAGTGAGACAATAAAAAGAAAATATTGTAGAAACTTGAGATTGGGACGGGAGGGTAAAACAGTTTTTACTTATTAATTACCATTCGACATCAAAGCTTTCTATAAAATTGTACTTCCACCACGTAGAGAATTTTATAATTGTCGTGTAGTTTACATGAAAAATGGTTTAGTGGATTTAATTTTTGTTGTTGTTTTGGATACGAAATCGTATTAAACCCACGTACATAAAAGAAAGTGAGACAATAATAGGCGAAACCGGCGCTCGCTCTTCAACTACAATTTTCGAATCGAACTTTAAAGATAAAATATAATTAATTTGAATCGAATGAGCCATTGAATGATAATATAGCTAACACAAATAAATGTGATTTGAGAGGAACGATTTCATCGGGCGATGACGAAACGGCACCGTACAAAGGAAGAATTTCAACGCCATCAAATCTTGAAAGAAGTCCTAAATTGAGCTCAAAGATTGTCTTTTTCCGCATCAATTTCATAAACCCAGAAAAACCTATGATCCACAAATCGATCCCAATATCATCGATACATTTTTTGCATCAATAACCAGATGAAAGCCGTATTGATTCCTTTTCTTTTTGTGGGATCATTAATTTCAGCTGTTGTTCATGGTTCTTCGGCAACCTCAATTGCATCATCAGGTTCGGAGCCCATTTCGACTAACTCACTCTCGCCATTAGAGCCGTAAGTTTCTCAATCTTTGTTTGATGTACAATGCTTCACTTGTTTATGATTGTATTGTAATTGGTTTGAACCAAAGCTGGAAAAGAAGGAAAAAAGCTCACTTTTTTAGCTGGATTGAATTTCTTATCCAGCACTAGTTTTTAATCTGTTATTGGTATAAATGGATTGGTGGGATTGGCTAGAGAACTGATAGAGAGATAAAGATGAGATTTTATTGTTAGTGGTTCTGTATATGAGTCTAGGATTAGCAAAGAGTCTGATTTTAAGCATGATGTTATAGTCAATTGGATTCGAATTCCGATGTTTAGCTTAACTATCAATGTGGGAAGGTTGAGTTTTCGAGAATTGAGATCAATGCTAGTACTGGATTGTGTAAAGAAAAAGAGGGAAACTCAAATTCATGGGTGTGATTTTCGATTTGTTAGTTTTGATGCTTCGTCCTTTAATGGAACGAGGTGAAGCTCGTCTGTGTTTGTGTGTGCTCTGGGAAAGACCATGGTCATTTGTTTTCTAGAATCTGCTAAAGTTGGCTTCTTTGGTTTAAATGGGGATTACTTTCATGTATTAGAAAGTTGCAATCTTCACCTGCACATACTAAATCTTGTTTGATAAATTGCTATTTTCTAGGGTAAAAAACAGTAATCGTGCAATAGTGTCTGCACCAGATGGCACTATACATTTTATAGAGCCCAGCTCGGGCAAAATCCTATGGTCATTTTCTTCTGGTCCGTCAACTTATTCATCCTACAAACAACTGCCTAACCATGAGGGTGGAAAGATCAATGTCTATGATGATTTTTACGTAGATTTTGGTGAGGAGGGGAAGCTATACATAGATTTTGGTCAGGACGGAAAGTTATACCTGTACCTGCATCGAGGTGAACAAAAGAAAGTGGTACGTATGTTTGCTTTCTTGTAATGCTTTTTGTTATTTTTATACTTCATTTCCTTATCTCTAGGATACTATTATATGTTATGTGCTGGCATGCATTCTGTTTAGCATCTATATGACATATACGAGATTATGTTAGTCTAAACTCGTAATCTCTGGTTTTGGGGCAGACAGAATCACAAGAATGGGTTCTCTCAAGCGTAGTTTTATATCCTTCTTCCAAATCTATTAATCTGTTGAACTGTTATGAGGTGGGAATGTTGTCTGTCTCGTAATTCAAAAATTACTTTATATCCTACAGCTCACCCTGAGTGCTGAAGAATTTTTGAGCAGCACCCCATTTGTATCACCTGGAGGAGTCATCTTGGGTTCAAAGAAGACTACTGTATTCCTTGTTGATGAAGAAACCGGAAAAATTATACACACACTTAAATCTGATGATGATGGAAACCAAGGAACTGGTGATAAAACTATAATGACCAGAGATATTGAAGAATGGTTGTCTCCTTCCCCAGAACTGGTGCCTGTAAAGAATCCTCTGTATGTTACTAGAATTGACTATGATGTTAAACATATCAACGAGAAGACGGGGCAAATCTTGTGGCATCTAATGTTTGCGGATATAAATGCCTCCTATCACTATGGAGTTGGAAGTTTACTTGGTAGGTTTCAACAGATGGATCTGGACTTGGGCAACAGGTCTCCAATTAGTTTTCAGACCCCACCTCCGCCGGTCTACCGCCTTTCTGATCGTGGCTCTATCATACCTCCTATCATAGATGGTAGCTCGCATGCTCTTCCAGGAGGCAGTCAGCATTATTTACCAGCCGCTGATGACGAACCTGTTTCTAAGCCAATTGGCGACTTATTAGACTTTAATCATGACACTGCAGAAACTAAACATGAGAACCTTCCTACTTTATTTGAACCTAAACATGAGAACCTTCCTACTTTATATGAACCTAAACAGTTGTGTTGGGTGATTTTTGGTGCCCTAGATGCAACACTTAAGGCCTTCATGCTCTACATTAAATTGCATTGGGTGACATTTGGTGCCTTAGCTGCTACACTTATACTTATGGCTATCGTACTTTATGGTAGACATACGTATAATAAGCATTCTGGAGATTTAAAGGTGCATTCTCCAACACCTAAAAAAAGGAAAGGTCGGAAAACAGGAGCCAGTAAACAAACTGCTTCGGTTGGTAATAAGCAAAGCAGAAATTCTCCAAATGATGGAGCCAGTGGTAGTGGCGGTCTTGAAAATGCCGATATAGATAGTGGACTCTTGTCACCGAACTTGTCTGATAATAACGAAAGTTTTGCAGATAAACGCAAGATTGGTAAATTAACTGTCTTCAATAAGGAAATTGCAAAAGGAAGCAATGGGACAATTGTGCTTGAGGGAAATTATGATGGTCGTCCCGTGGCTGTTAAACGGCTTGTCCGTACCCATCATAATGTGGCTGTGAAAGAGATTCAAAATCTTATAGCATCTGATCAGCATCCGAACATTGTCAGATGGCATGGGGTGGAATATGATCCGGATTTTATTTATCTCTCGCTGGAGCGATGCGCTTGCACTTTACATGAGTTAGTTTCATTTTGTGCATCTCAGAATCAAATATCTAGCGGGATTCAATATGAGAACTCCCCATTCCCCATCACAATTGACTTCCAGTTGCTGTCTGGAACCAAGGAGATGGAACTGTGGAGGTGTAACGGTTATCCATCAGCAGAACTGTTAAAATTGATGAGGTATGATCAAATATCTGTTATGTTTCATGATATGCAATTTTCTCCCCACCAATCTTATGGTGAAAGTCATTTTCCACTTGTGAAACTGGAAATTGCATTTGTTTAGTAGTATGGATATTGCATTTGTTTAACATATATGATAGGCATTTATATCTTAGGTCAGAAGTGCTTTATATTTGGTTTGGCATTTGTAATGATTTATGCCCTAATTGTTATCGAGCTACACATCAGCTTATTTGTAATTAAATATTCACTTTTATGAGATACAGGGACATCGTCTATGGATTGGCCCATTTGCATGAGCTAGGTATAGTGCATCGGGACCTAAAGCCTCAAAATGTACTTATAATTAAAGATCGGTCAATATCTGCAAAGATTTCAGATATGGGTATCAGCAAGCGCCTAGATGGAGACATGACATCTCTAACAAAAAATGCTACAGGTACAAATAACAGTTGAAATACTCATGCATGAGAAATGGTATTCTGGGTATAATTTGCTTCCCTTTCTGTTATTAGGATATGGAACTTCAGGGTGGCAAGCACCAGAACAATTGCGTTGTGAACGACAAACGCGTGCTGTTGATTTATTCAGTCTAGGTTGCATCCTATTTTTCTGCATAACTGGGGGAAAACACCCATTTGGAGAAAGTATTGAGCGTGATGTAAATGTAATTCGTGATCAGAAAGATCTCTTCTTGATAGATCATATACCAGAAGCTACAGATCTCATATCCCGTCTGTTGGACTCTAACCCACAATTAAGGTACTCCTTGCCCATAAAGATATCATGCCATTGCAATTGCCAATTTTGCACTTAATTTGATGAGGTGGAGGGAGTAAAAAAAATTGTACTTTTATTTTGTGGATTGTAAGCTTTCTTTCTTTATGTTCATCCACTTCAAAGGTGCCATCAGATAAATGGGAAAAAAAATCACGATTTAGAATAAAGAGTACTAATAACGTATATATAGCTAGTTTGTGTAAGCTTTCTTTCTCTGGTATATAGGTAATTTACGCAAGCTTCCTTTCTCTGTGTTCATGTACTTTTGCGCTATCATATAGGCCTAATGCAGTGGAAGTCTCCTGTCATCCTCTGTTTTGGAATTCCGAGATGAGGCTTTCATTCCTTCGAGATGTTAGTGATCGTGTTGAATTAGAAGATCGTGAGGATTCATCTCAACTATTAGAGTCGCTCGAAAATTGTGGATATGTTGCATTGGGTGGTAAATGGGATGAAAAGATGGACACCGCCTTCATTAATGACATTGGACGGTACAGGCGCTACAAGTATGATAGTGTTCGTGACTTGTTAAGAGTCATTCGGAACAAGTTGAATCACTTCAGGGAACTTTCGCAAGAAATTCGAGGAATTCTGGGACCTGTTCCAGAAGGATTCGACCTCTATTTTTCAACCAGATTCCCTAAACTTCTGATTGAAGTATATAGAGTAACTTTAATGTATTGTGCAGAAGAAGAAATTTTTCACAAGTACTTTAGAGTTTAGAAGTAGTCAGCTGTAACTTATGTTGAACTGTAACTCTGATATAGCAACTTGTAGATCTCTTATAACAACTCACACTGTATACCATGCATTGAAGTATAGAGTTTACCTGATCTGTAATCATGCTATGTTGTATAGGACGGCCGAAAGTTTACAATTGTAAACGTATCAAGTTCTGCAGGACGGATAGGACGGATGAAGTTTTAAGAAACAGTATGAAAACTTGTCATCTACTTCTTGACCACAAGAGAGAACAGTACAGATACACTATGCACCATCAGTTCTGAATCACAGGAAAGATTTCAAGAAATTGCATAGAATTATTCTTTAGCCTTTCACTAAAGGTCAGCTTTTCCGAGAGTCCAAACCAACATCACATGTTTAGTTATGTAAACATGTAGTACTATATATGAAGTTGATGTCGTCTCTCGGAAAAGTTTGGATTTCCATGTGACAGTTTCTCGCAAAAGTTTGTATTTACGGAAATACATCTCTTACAGTATTGAAGCAGCATCACAATCCACATACAATATTTGAATGTTTCATTGCAAAAACAAGATAGAAGATCTTCCAAAACCGCAAAGATGATGCAGAGTCTCACTTACAAGAAAGAATTCTTGAGGGAAAAAAAGAAAGAAACATATACCAATATGGCTAGAGAACAAAGGGGTATACCCAACACAATACTATAAGACGAAATCTATCTAAGCTCATGATCCTTCACAAACTATGCTATCTTAAATTGCAATCTCAAAACAAAGAAAAACTGGAGAGAAAAGAAAAGAAGATGATGCGGGACTTCTTACAGTAACTGGTTAACTGATGTTTGGAAAGATGCCAGAGAAGTTCGGAATTTTATCGACATGCTTTAATGCACGCTCTGCGATCTGTCGTGTTCGATAATCTCCATGCTGGAAAGCATCTACAAGAGCTGTGCTTATATTAGGATCACCTGAAACTTCATACGCTATATCTTCGCTTCTCAACAGTCTCTCAACCGCCCACACGGCTCTCCTCCTTAGACTATCTGTTCGCTTCTCCACAAGCACATCTAGTATCGGCTTCACTCCTTCCGCCTCCACCAAAATCTGAACACCCTCCTCAATAACAACGCCATCATCCAACAACGTTGATAGAGCTGCAAGAGACGCTTCCACCACCTTCTCGTTTGTGTGATCCAAAAGTGCCACCAACTTGTCCACCGCCTGGCCTTCCAAGAGACAGAATGTCTCTCTCAACGAGCATGTCCCACGGTGGACTCTGCATAGTCCAGTTATAACTGGTGGCTTGCTCAAACAAGGGAAGACCGATGCGCAAAACCCCGGGTTGGGAAACTCAGGTAATCTTGTCAAGTTTTTCGATTCTTGAGATAAGTTCTCTAAAGCAAGAGCTGATACCATTTGCACATTGTCGAGCCCGTTGGCTTGTAGAAGTTCTATGAAATGTGCAGCAACATTGTGTTCACGGCAAAGCGCGCGGGCCATACCAGACTCCTCTGATAAGGCAAATGTGATTCTCGCTAGAACCTTTACGAGACCATCCAGATACGGAGTCATGAACCGGGCACCTCTCAACTCCCTATGACGAATCCTAACTATCAGGGAAATGAACAGCTGGAATGCCCCTTCGTCTAGCATCTGTCTGGTCAGGCCCGCATCTCTTTCCGGGAGATCTGCTAAAAGCCCGACAGCTGCCGCTTGCTCTTCCGTTATCCCAATACCAACATTTTCAGTTATTACCCTGATTAAGCTGCCGAGTTGACCTGAGGTGCCACGTAAGCAACTGGCTAGCTCCTGGCCCATGTGAAGTGAGATCTTTTCCAACAGTTTTATTGACGCAACCCTCAGATCCCTCTGAGGTGCTTCAATGAACTGAACCAAACTAATAAGAGCACCAGAGCTTTTAATAGCAGAAACAACACTAAACACGGTTGAAGGAGCACTTGTGAGCCCAACAAGGACTTGAAGAAGCTTAGATTCTATGGAGGGGCCGGTGTTGCTAATGAGATATAAAAAGTTGTGTACAATTTCCTCCGATACAAGAGTTCGGTGATCTGGTCCAACTGGGATCGAGTCAAAATCAGAGTCTGAGTTCACAACATTTGCGAGAATCGTAGCCGAAACTTCTTTCAGCCGTGTTGGCAGTTGATGGGCTCCTACGGTGAAGAGATCCTTGACTAGAGGTGGAAGAATACCTGCCTCGATCAGGACCTTGGCACTTGCCTCATCTGATGAGATTTGGTTTAAGGCTTTGAGAGCAGCCTCTCTTGACGGCATATTATTACTCTTCATCAGATTGATTAATGAGAAACCAGCCATTCTAGCTACGTAGACTTTGACATCATTGTTCAAAACCAGTTCACCAAGAAATGCAGCCATGGATATTTTAGTGTCTGGAGAGCCTGATAAAATAAGAAATGTTAGATTCATCTCAACGTTCTATCTCATGTACTTCAAGATGTTTCTTTTACTAGTGAACATGAAAGAAAACAAAGGGAATTTTCAGTATTTCATAGGTTTGCTGAAACTATATCAGTTTGTTCATACCTTTGTTTAGTGTTTCTAAAATATTTCAAGAACTCCAGAAAGGCCAGGAGGTTACCATGTTCTTTACTGGTACTTAAGCACCGTGTATAACAGGAAAACTACATTTTTATACAAGTGTTTGTCCCTGAGAACTGATGGAACTCTTAACAGAAGAATATATCGAGGTTTGAAGGCGCACCTTCAAGGAGTAATGTTAGAAGAGGCTGCAATCTTCCACTCTCAGCCATTTGCCTCACGTTGTTCTCACATTGTGCGAGGTTGTCCAATGTTTTCTCAGCCTTTTCCACCGTTAAAACATTTTCTGAGTTGCTGCTAGCCAGTCCTACTAAAATAAGGATAGACCCACCAACTGAACCAATTTTATCACATAATTTTTCCGATTTAGAGAGCTCATAGAGCAAAGAAACAGCTTCCTCTCTTTCTACGGGTAATCGCTCGGGAGATAAGCATTTCACCATTGTGCGAACTGTATCCCCTTCAGCAATTATATCCTGCAAAAAAACAGATAATTTAACAGTTACATGATTAAGTAACAACTCGAACTGGATTCTATTACCTAAACCATGTCTATGGCTTAAATCCTTCCATATCACTTTAGCCATAAACAGTATACATGTGTCAAGTGATATGGATAAAGTTTAGCCATAAATTCCATGTACAGCACAAAATCAAGATGCATAACCAACTATCAACCTTTGACAACCTTATTATCAGAGTCCCCATCTACAACAATTCGAAGGGTTTCTAGAGCCTTGCATCGAACTTGGAGGCTAGGGCTCTTCAATACATCAACAATCAACGGTATCAGATCAGCATTGCGGATTACAAGCCTATTTGACTGATTTTTTAAGCAGAGGTACTGTACAAACTTCAATGAGTGTAGTGCATCATTCTCAGGACTCACTGCGTTCAGTGATCTCCGAGCCATGTCAAGCTGAGCCGCTTCATTCCTCGCGTTCCATTCTTCGATCGTTCTCCGCAAAGCAATACTTGGGCTTAGTTCTGTGCTTTTTAACTCTCGCAATGTCAGTGGACAAACTGACCTTCTTTCATTCTCCCTGCACTCCATAAACCATTTCTCAATGGCTTCTCTTTCAAATGTTTGCCCGGTTTCTATGCTTACGGGGTCACGCATGACTTGTTTTGTTAAGGGGCATATGAATGAATCATAAATAGGTTCTAGCCGCAGTCTCTCCAAATGAACACTGTCCTCAGATTGACCACTGTGGTCATAGTTTACATCCCAACTTCCAGTTCCAGCCATGGATCAAAGTACCTACTAAGAAGGGCAAGCTCACATTGTTTCAAGATCTTTGCAGTTTACCAATTTAGAAAATGAAGTTATCCAATTGCATAACAGAACAACCTCAATGAGACAATGACCTTTATGGCTGCTTGCTAGATGCAGATAAGGTAAAAAGAAATACTCCACAAGTGCTAACAACAACATGAAAGGAAAATAACGTAAATTTTCGATTCTGTAACATCAAATTCAGCCTCAACAACTTCGTTTCGTTCCATATTCTGAATAAGAAAATTGTCTCAAACCCCAGAACACTACTAGGGTCATTTCACAATTAGTTCCCTGCAGATTACACAAATGAGAAACATTGCGGAATTTTTCGCAGAATAGATCATCTTCCTAACTCAGCCTAGAAAACAATCAAAAAGTCAATTGAAGTAGTTTCCAACAAGTGCCCATGAACATCAATCAGACAATCACAAACAATTCCTTCGCAATACCAAGTCAATGAATGAAACCATAGCTAAAGGAGCTTCAATTTCCCTAAAACAATCTCATTGCAAGAAAGATACTTACTTTCCACCAGAACACACAATCCCACATGACATAAATCAAAGCTAAACCCAGCTCTAATCAGAATCACACTTGTAAAACACATCTAAGAAGCAACAAATCATTGACTTAACAAAAAAAGGTAAAAAAAAACCAAAAAGGTCTCACCTTTGAGCAAAATCTTGAAGTCCAATCCCAAAACTACTAACCCAACTTGTCAAGAAACAGAAATCCCCACAATCAGCAGCTGAGATTGTTGTTGCTCCTCCATGACCATGAATCTTGAATTGACGTGTTTGCCCTAAAAGGGTTGGATGAATGAAAAGCAAACGATTTTGGCAGCTGTTCAAATCAAGAAAAGACAAAGGGAAGGAAAACAAGTAGACCTTTCGTTAATCATTCATACATATTAGACAGCAAAATGATATATTAATGGATTTCTTTTTTATGAATGAAATGAAGGGAGTTGACTGACAGCCAATGGTCATTTACAGTAACTGTGAGATGGAATTAGCATACAGCAGTAGAAGTTGCATGATGTCTTTGAGCTAAGTATGATGATGCAAGCAGTGACCATTTCTTGTTTTGTCCACTTGTCTTTCAATCACTGATGGATCTTTTATCCATCTTTTTCAGATATTTTTAGAAAGAAAAAAATGACAAGTAAATAGTTAAAGGAAGATAATGGAACGACAGACCACTAATCAATCAAGGTCAGACCTTTTAATACAGTGAGTTATCAGCTGACTAGTGAGAAATACACATGATTTTATAGGGAATCAAGTATGCTGACATAATTCCTTGCCCAGCCAACTAGTTCGGGTTTTTTAAGTAGTCGATCTCCCGCCCAAGTTCATGTAATGGATGATGAGTTGGGTTTTGATGTATTGTACATTTTGTGCTTGTGAAGTATATGTATCAAGATGATTATGTGGCACCAATTGGTACTGCATCGTCAAGACTCAAGAGTACTCGGTGTACGATGTTTTGTAGGTTTGAACAAAACGACGACTACTTTACAAAAAAAAAAAAAAGTTCTATATGAATTATCAATATTCACGCCTAAAAATATTGAATATTAAAAATAATGCATGTGATTTGAGGTCGTATAAGGCATCGTTGGCCAACATGAGATTTGAGATTTTATATCATCTAAATGATGAAAGAAAATTACAGTATTAGTAAATACTCATATGTGATTTTTTAAATGATTCACATGTCAAAACCGTAAGCATTTGATTTACCTCTACAAAAACTCACTAGCTATTCTCAATTATTAAATTTTACACATCTCTATCCAATTTATACTTTCTAAATGTTTATTCTAATTTTCACCACCCACTAATAAATCTATTAATATAATTTATTCACATACTATGTTTTTTCACTACACCATCTAAAATTTGAGTTGGGCCATTTATGAAGGCACTTGAATTTGAGTGACTTCTTTGTGCAAACAAATATTACTAAAGGGGTAAAAATGTCATAATAGTATAAAATTTTATAGCAATAGGTGTGCTGTGTGTGATCTAGTTCTTGTTCTACTGCACAAATTCAAGACCAGATTTTGTACTATGGAGACAATTGAAAATCCGATGGAGTCCACTGGAAAATTTTATGAAGATGATGAAAAAATACTTGGCTTTTTGGACTCCATGGAAAATTATCTTAGCCTTATGGATTCCTTATCTTCTGCTCTTCGCCAGGTAATTATCATCGGTTACTTTCAAAAAGATTCAATTTTTATTCGAAACATACTCTGAAATTGGATCATTGGGTGCATGAAAGATGTAATTTTTAGTTTAGTTTATGTGTATTATTAGTCTTGTGTGAGCTGATTATATGTGTAGTACTGATTAAAATCAAGTTGCTATGTTATATTTTGATTTTCTGAGCTGTATCTGTTTCGTTTTAACTGTAATAGGTGCCTGTATAATGTAGGACCATGATCAAGCTGTTATATTAGGTGTTTCGTTTCGTTTCCTTTCGTTTTTTGTTATAATCAAGCTATTAAGTGGATTCCTTGATTAATTTAGCAATCTAATGTAGGGGTGGTTTGAGTTGGCTAGTGCTCGGCATTCAATGGGCTCTTCTCGTGTCAACAGTGCCCTATTCGACCTCAAATCTCATCATGCTTCGATGACATTGCAAGTGAACGAGCATGGCGGTGCGTTTAATGCTTTACATTTGTTAGAATCGGCTTTTTGTGTAATGTTAGTTCCTGTGGATTGAAATGCCTTGAGAGCTTAGTATATGTAGAGTGGAGCGGTTGAATCTGACAGCATGTGAATTTTGGAGGTTTGACAGCCTGAATTTTAGATTTCCCTGATTCGCAAAAATGTGTGAGATAGTAGGCATCATGAATGAGTGGAGCTAATTAGGAGTGCAAAGTGTTTTGCCTTTCTGATTTATTAGTATTTACATTTCCAGGAAGCTCTGATGTCGAGTCATATTTCACATTGTGTAAATGGACGTCGTCTTCTGATGAACCTGAAGCCGAACTTGAGGATGAATTGCCCAGTGATAAGTCCGACAGTAGACAACCACCTCAACATCATGGTACACACATCACTTCCGTGTGCTTTTGCAATTGTAGATTGATTGTTGTTCAAACAAATGCTTTTCCTTTAGTCTAGACTCTAGACGAGGCAAAACGCAAAACTTGTTAACTTCTGAAAAGTAGTATTCTGACTCTTACCCTGTCCGACTTGTTTTTATCGATGAGAAGCTTTACTCAATTCTTGCAGGCTTGCAGCAGCCTCTTGATTCTTAATAAATTAAGCTTTATTTCTGTTGCACCAAATGTTTTGGTCCATAATTTTGGTGTTGTCAAAAGAAAACAAGCTTCTCCATTCTCATTTAGCATTCACTTTTCTTAACACCTCACTGTTTTATTTTATTTTTTTTATTTAAATTTTTTTTGGCGTTTACTTCTAGACGAAAATCAGGAGACAGTGGCAGAAAGTGTTGGATCTCCAGTAAAGGTTGATAATCAAGTAAGTTTATGTTTTAAATGTAGGATATTCATGGAAAACATGCAAAAATTGAATCTTAGTTATGATATTGAATTAGTACTCTTATCATATATGCAGGCAGAAAAAGAAAGAATCAAGTCACTCTCCATGTTCGGGAAGTTGGTCTCCCCTAAGCTCCGTGCTACCCAATCTTCATTCGAGAAAGGTAATATAGCACCTTCCATTTCCCTAACTTTCACATATTGCAAACATTTACGACAAGTATATAGATGCATAGTCTTTGAATGAGATCTAGTCAAGATAAAAATTATCCCGAAGTGTATGAGAAGTCTTACTGCAACGTGGCAATACACACTATCATACTGCAATTCTGTAGAAATCCGTACTGTTAGATGTTACATGGCTTTTCGATAAATATCACCATGCCTTATGATTTGAAGCTCCCTCAGATGATTCTTGTACGGAGAACTTAACAGTGCCCATGACCTTCTTTACTGTTTAATAGCTCTAGAGATGCTGGTTGAGATATCAAATGTTCGAGCTTCTTTGCTGCGTGCCCATGATCAAGTGAAGAAGAACCTGAAGTCCACTGAATGATTATTGCTCATCTGGTTTGGTTGCTGATTAGGTGCATATGCCCATACTGCATAAGGCGGAATACTCACCACTTATTTTGTAGCATTAAGTTGCACAGACGGATTAGGCATTTTCCGACGCACCAATACTCACTGGTTCAGCAAAATTAAGAGCCTGCCTTCTCTTTTAGACCATGGAGAGGATCTTCTCGCAGCGAAGGAGTATTGGTCCTTATTTGTGTTGGTTCAGAACCGAAAGCATAGGCAAACTTCATCTGATGATTACTTGTGTGATCTATTCACTTTAGCCTAATCAAAACATAGGGAAATGATTTTCTTCTTTCTTCTCCAGTAACAGAATTGCTTCTTGTCACTAAGTTTCTGATGTACTTTGTATGCATTGCGATGGGTGGAGGTGGACATTAGATTCGTATATTTTGTTATCGGATGCCTGTGACTGTATGACATGAATACAATCGATATCATTCGGAGCTCCATGAGTCCGACTGATACTTTGTTGATGTTTCTAATCGAATACATAAATTTCCTACAGGACGATAACAAAAATTCATTTTATAAATCAAAACCGGCAATCAAAGCACCAAACGATTGCCTCGGAATAGTTACAGAACAGAAATAAGTCACATTCCAGTATACAATACAACCAAGTCACATTCCAGTACAATACAGCATATCAACAAACAAATGTGGGTACCCAAAACCTCAACCTCTCAGAATATCCAAAGTCTAAAGAATCAACAGTGCCTCTCACCCTCAGTGGTATAGATATAGACAGCATTATAACAACCAAATGCAAGAGCTTCTCATTGTTCTTCGATCCTTATCTGGCCGTATGTCACTGATCACGATTGTAATAACTCATGAATAAGTTCCCCGTTAGAAAGAACTCCAATTATCAGAACTTCTCTTTGGAGTCTCAGATGAGACCTTAAATGGGCCAGTGGAACCAAATGGATCAGAGTCATCAAATGAATAGTCCCTACTGTGATCGAAGCCTGCTGTGCTGTTTATGGAATCAAACCTACTTAAGTTACGAGGAGATGAGCTCTGATCTTGAGCGCTAAAGGAATCGAATCCGCCCGAGAAATTGTCAAAAAAGAGATCTCTTGATGACTCCATACTGTTTCTTGAAGGAGAATTGCCAGTCCTGGAGAGAGGACTACCAGAAACAGAATCCTCGAAAGTATATGGTTTGTTAAAGGAACTATCTGCTGAGGGAGAAGCAGTTCGATCTGGACTTGCAGTGAATTCATTTGACCCAAAGAAATACTTATCTTCAGTCTTTCCATGCTCTGTGTCCTGCCAGAGAGATAATAACACCATGGAATTTCGTCAAACGTGCATATAACAGCAGCAACAAAATAAAGTAATTTAAAAAACACAATTAAAGCCAAGTACACCAGAGATGGGAATTGTTGAAAGACAACTTTGCATATAGAATAAAGCACAGAAACTGCGTTTGCCCATGAAATCTACGAAAATATCACCCAGCCCATGAAATCTTTTCTTTTCTACCTAATTACAACCCAGCAGGTGACAATTGCAATGATCTATGTCCAGAGATTTCAAGGAAGAAGCAGTTGTGTATTACAAGTCGAGTTACCTACAGGAATCGTACCAATTAAAGCAAATGTTCTATATATGTTAATGATTCTAAATCTACGAAAATATCACCCAGCCCATGAAATCTTTTCTTTTCTACCTAATTATAGCCCAGCAGTTGACAATTGCAATGATCTACGTCCAGAGATTTCAAGGGAGAAGCAATTGTAAAATATATACAACAGATATAAAGCAAAAGCAATATCATATTGTCCAACCTCCACTCAAATCATAAACATGCATGATATGAATGGACCTTAAAGAAAAAAACGAATCATGGCATGTACAACCAACAGTGCTACTAACCTTAGCACCAAAGCCCCAGACTGAATCAATATCATCATTATTGTCAAAACTGCCCCATGCTGGTTCATCAAAGTTTCTGTGGTGTCAAAAAGAAATCAGTAACGGAAGGAGAGAATTAGTACCAACAACTTTAATACAGATGGATGATAATGAGAAGAGTAAAGTAACTAAAAAGGCCAGAACACGTGACAGTATATAAACCTGAGAGTTTCAGCATCCCCATCAGAACTTCTCCTGAAATGGTCCTCCTTATAATCCCGGGTTGGACTTTCATATGTTATTTGTGACCTTGGGCTTCCACGTGGACTTTTTGATTCATCTGCACTGTACACTGATTCTGCATCGAAGGCACCAGCCCCTGAACTGAAGGGTTTTTCAAATGCAGCATCAGTATTTGACACTGTGTCAGGTGAAACACTAGCTGGAGAAGAACTTTCTCTCTGGGCGGATGTTGGCTTAGAATTTGCAGGAACAACAACATCAAAAGAAAACCCTGGTGGATTAAAAGGAAAAAGGAAAAGGTTAATGTCATTACACTGGGATGTTTGAAAATGGAGAGGGGATGGACAAGAGATTAGCGAGAGATAAAAAGATGCCAAACCTTCATCATCAAACTTGTCCCAGTCTTCATCCCATATAGCTGCAATCGCTGGGATGCCGGGATGCCAACCTTGAAAAATTCCCATTGACACAACATCAGCAAGGAATACCAAGTATAATACAAAATTTATTCCAAGTAACGAAAACATCGAATGAAGTAAAATTACTTGCATAGTTAAATCAGATAGATAATATCTCCAGGAAAAATATGCCAGCGAACATGCATTTGTGATTTTTTTTTTTTAACATAGTTGTGGTCGAAAACTGACAAAATAACTCCCAGAATGTATACTCCATCCGTCCCAATACGTAATATCTTATTTAACAACTGGCCCCGGCCCAATTGGGACTTTGAAGCACAAATGAGGGGGAGTACTTGGCTAGCTTAAACATACACAGTTACAGTTGCACTTCCATAATGAAGGAGATTCAGCAGTAAACTAAATAACGGAGAACGAGGATAAACCAGGTACCAGATAAACAATTAGCAATCAATAAAAAAATTTAAAATTAAAATACTACCTGGAGGCAGCTCGATTAACGCAGCTGACTTAATCTGAACATCATGTTTCTTGCAACGATCACCTAATGCCTTCAGTAGCTCCTCAAGATCTGATTGAATGCGGTCAGCACGAACCTGGACAGATCAGGAGCGATTAAGTATCCAACAACTCGAGTAAATCTATGGTTGTAAGATGTCCATATTCATCCTACTCTAGTAGTCTAGTTGCCATGTTTCACCTGAAGAATGCCATCTGCACTTCCACCTTGTTCCATTTTAATGATTGCTTGATGCAGCTCTGACTTCCTCTCCTAGAAACATGCAAAACACAAGTACTTAAAGTATTTCAATGGATATAGATTATTGAGGCAGAAAGAAAGTAATCACGCAATTGGGATCCATTTCAAGCGAAAGAAAAGAAAGCATAATTCCAGTCCAGGCTGCTGCTTTTTTTAAGCTGTATTTGGAACTTGGCAAAGGAGCCTTGTCCAGAAGCATATTTAAAATACCAATATAAAAATATAATTCAATCAACATGATGAATAGTTTAAACAAAGGAAATTTTCCTCAGATCAAGTATCTCAACTTAGCCAACAAAAAGAAAGGAAATCAAGGACAGGTGAGAGCCAAATGAAGGAAAATTGAAGAACAGTGACACAGCAACAGAAGTACACAGAATAACATAAGGTATGGGTAGTTGAGACTTGATGCACAACCTATTCAGAGAAAAACTTGCAGACGGGGTTGCTGTAACAATCTGATGGTGGTGTCAGAATGTAATCTGCTGGTTTTGGATAGCAATCTGGTGGCGGCTGGTTTCAGGAATACCGTTGGTGGTTGTGAGGGGAATCGAAACAAAGGATTAGAAGGTAGTGAAATAGGATGCCCGCAGTTAGGAAGAAATGGACTCAAACGGTCATAAGATAATTTTTCATGGTGACAAGAGAGGAGTCGGGGGTAGTAGTAAACTAGTACAGGCAATTGCACTGGGATTGACGTAACCCCGATTTGGGAGGTCAAAGTGGCAGGGAAATAAGTGCCAATATGGGGAGGATGAGGTTCTGGATAAAGGTGTAACTGGATAGTGACATTGACAGCAAGATGGAGCTAAGACATGGTTTGGTATAGGCAATTGCACTGGGATTGACGTAACCCCAATTTGGGAGGTCAAAGTGGCAGGGAAATAAGTGCCAATATGGGGAGGATGAGGTTCTGGATAAAGGTGTAACTGGATAGTGACATTGACAGCAAGATGGAGCTAAGACATGGTTTGGTAGTTCTGAAGATGGTTCATGCAGAAGGGAGTGAAAGCAAAGACTTCATGTGCAAGCAGCAAGAACAACAATTAAGGAGTGCATGTTAAAAATTACCTGAACTTCACGAAATGAAGCTTCTTCAATTGTTAATTTTGAATGGAGTTCTGCAACCTGCTTGTATCTCTCTTGATACTTCTTTTCTAGCGACTCAGCCTGAAAATCAAGTTATAATTGTATATATAAATAATCAGAGTAATGAATTGCATTCAGAATCATGATGATTCGAGACAGAACCGTAATCTTCAAGATGTACCTCAGCCTTGTCTGCCCTGGCCCTTTCTGTAATTTCATTGAGTCGATTATCACATCTACTTTTGTACAGAACCTGCAAGCAAATGTTGGCAAAATGAAAAAGTCAGTAAAGAAACCACAGAAGATCATTCATGGCTACTTGATTACTTTTAGCATGCTACAGTAAAGTTAGTCCTGATAACACACCTGCATACTTGTATAAATGTTATCATGGAATAGGAAAATACTTGTACTTCATTAAGCTGTTAACTTACAAGGTCTTGCATTTTTGTTCGATAGAATTCAAGCTTCTCCCTGGAATCCAGAAGCACATTCTCCTTGTTCTCAACCTTCAATTGGTCAACAGAACAGTATCAATGTTGTCCATAAGCAATAAAACAAAAGTGTTCGGCTGCATTAGTCGCATGTAGCGGATACCATTTAGAAATCGAAAAACGGAAAATGAAATTTCTCAAGTCCCAGAAAAGATCGAGGGGACTAATAATAATAATAATCCTTTTTGCCACATAAAATATAAATTAGTAACATATTTCCCCAACCAAGTGAACGACTTGAGGAAAACAACAGCATATGGCTCAGTTACTTATCAAATATAACTTTGTTTCCGTAATGCAAGGTAATGACTATGGAATTAATATTCCAACCAACAAGTTGATCAGCCAACCCGAAGAACAACACAACCTCAACTCATGTTTATTACTTTATGTGGCAACATTTCACTATCTGTTGCATAAATAAAAATGGTTCTACAAGGAAACTATGTTTTGTATATAGCCTGGACACTGAAATAAACATTCATAAAAGAGAAAAGATGGAAACAGGCACCGAAAGGTAAACTACCTTTTCATTGGCTTCTGAGACCTCCGGGCCCTTAGCTTCCACAGAGTTCCGCTCCCCATTACTTAAATGATTGGCATGAGAATTATCCATCCCAGGAACCATCAAATTTTGTTGATTCATTTGCATTGAGCCATCAGCCTGAGAGAATTTCGGCTGAACATGAGGCCTTGGGCCAGCAGGTGTCATCGGCCGGACACCAGGTAGATTTTGTTGCGGTCTTATACCTAGATGTCAAGGCAAGAATAAGCATTTGACCAGACAGACCGTGTATAAAAAAACATAAATACTTTAGGCACAGATCAGTACCAGCCGTGGTGCCCCATCCCATCCCATATCCAGAGGGAGGGCCTGCAAGAGATAGTAGAGTCTCATCGAGCATGACACTATTGGGTAGTGTTGACGGAAGTTCACGTCCTTCCCTGTATTTCTCCATTAGGTAAAGGGCAATGCAGAATTCCCTCAAAGAAAGCATGCTATCACTGTCTTGGTCTGACAAATCCCAGACCTTCTTTAGGATCTCTGCAAAACGTCACCTCCAAAAATTACTTCAAATGATGATATTTAAGGCAGTGAAAGCCTCTGAAATACTGGGAACCAAAAGAAAAATGATAATTATACTGAAGGCTATTATTGTAATAAAAACTATTATAATGTTGATAGTAAAATGGAGTGTATAGCCTATCATATAATGCCAGATCCTCTTTTAGCATATAACAAGGATTGTTTAGAAAGAGTTTGACAGATTCTAGAATGGCCAAAAGGACCAGGCAGGATATTATAGGCTCTTGAAAATGCTCTCATTCATATAAAAAATATTTTCAAACACTAAGCATTGATAAAATATTCAGCAAGTAACTATAGAGTACATGTGTGCGTACATATCTATGCACGCACAGATAGGGGCATAGGGCCATGGGGGAGGGGGTGGACGATGATGTTTTACGAGATCCTAGACAGTGTCCAATAGCAGAATAAGGGCATAAAAGAGACTATTTAGTACTGCAGACGAATTGTCCATAATCAAAAGCTTTCAAAAAAAGAGAGATAGTTCAGTATTTCTAACAAAAATTACGGTCTCACCATACCGAGAATGACAAAGATAACTTCAAAATGTATCGTAAATTGCACCCTGATAACAACTCAAGTCAAACTAATTGGTTATCATGGAAGACAGTGCTGCTGGGTGTTTGCCAGTTTGGATTTTAAAAAAAATGCATCATTAATTTGAACAGCTGAAGTTCAATATGATACATTAAATCAAAAACAAAAGGCCACAATGCAAGTAGCAAGTGTTTTCTGGCACAAAAAGATAAACACACCTGCTGAACATGCGAGTTTTCTGGCATATTTAACATACATGAATAACACGAGCTAAAACCAAGAAATAAAATGGAATACCTATAGGTAGTTTCCAGCTCAAGAATAGGTTGCGGGCCTCAAGACCAGTAATTTTCCCATCTCTATCCTTGTCTACTTCCATAAAAACTTTTGCATATTTTTGAATGCCAGCACGTGTCATTTTTGGCCAAGGAGTTTGAGATTGCTCTGACGTAGAAGTGCCTAGACCAGCTGGGGTCGCAGGTGATGAGACAGCAGAGGTAATTTGATTAGGAACCTGCTGGTTAGGCTTTGGCGCAGCTGCTGTCTGCGGGGGCTGAACCCTAGCAGACGGTTTCAAGACAGTGCTCTGTAAAGCTTCAAAAGGGTCAGCCTGATTAGCAGAAGGTTGGGGAGTGGAAGCCACTGGTACAATTGAAGAAGACGTAGTTATACTACTTGCGGGGTGATGTGGTGCAGAAGAAGCTTGTTGGGATGAAGAACGGTTGGCAGAGAACACATCACCTCCAAACATTGCATCCGATAGAGACCTATTTGTTGTGGTAGCATATCCTTTAGGATCATTAGCAATTATTGAGGGAGATGGTGACATTATGTTCTGGGGATTTGGAGCGTTTGGTGGGATAGATGGAGTAGGTCCTCTATTTAGGACTTGTGATACAGGTGCGGGAGGGGCAAACTGCTGGTTCATGTTTGCATTAGATGCTGCCGGTCCAAATTGCTGGTTCAATCCTGTACTTGGACGTTGTACCTGGCCAAACTGCTGGTTCAAGCCCATAGTTGAAGAGCCGGCTATTCCATACTGCTGATTCATCACCGTGCTTGGAGTTCGAACTTGACCAAATTGCCGGTTTGTACTTAAAGGTTGTGCTGGTCTAAACTGCTGATTCATGCCAGCACTGGAAGGTGAAGGAGCCAGACCAAACTGCGGATTGACACCTGCAGGTGACGGGGTCTGGCCTCTGAATCCATAGTTTTGAGGAGGTACTTGAGTAGGTGCACCCATTCTTGGTGAAGGCGCAGCACCCACCATATTTGGTTGTGGCCCAGGTGTGTTGGCAAGATTTATTTGTGGCGCAGGTATTTTCGCCGAAGCGGGCCCATATAATGCTGCCTTTACAATATCAGGTGTTAATTCACGCTTGCTTTGAGCCACTGTAACAAGCTTGAGAGCATTATAGAATTCTTGACGGCTGAGATAGCCAATCTGATTCTGATCAGCATACTTCCATATCTGCAGTAGCAAGAAAGACAATTCAGTGACCAAATGGGACAAAGCTTCCTTGTCAGAATCAGGCCTATAATACAGAAAGCCAGAGTGCATTACGAAAGAATAAGGAACTGAAAGCATTTGCAGGTAGATTTTTTTCCTGGATGACTGAAATAACTCATCCCAAATATTTAGTCACGATTGTCTAAAGCAAATATTTCGTCACTGCTTTCTAAGAAGCTCAATCTCTATTTCGTCGAGGAAGAAAGCCTAACGCTCAATGGCAGCTCTTAAGGAGAAATCCACAATTACCATCTCAGGAGCCCAGTGAGAATTTTATCGAATAAGAGAGATTGAAGGTCAATCACTATCTAAACGGGAAGTCCTCAATGTCCTGTTTCCTTCCATTCTTTCCAGTTTCCACATTGCCATTCACGTCAGGCCAGGCAAGCTAGGCAGAGGAAAGGGAAATATTACCTATCACGGTGTAGCTACCATAAAAAAACTCTCCCATTCACCAGATCTTTTAATCGCCTGCATTGTCTATTCATAGCAGTATGAATAGTTATACCAACTCCTTGTGAACTGAAATTCTACTTCTAATCACCACAAAAACCCTCACCCATGCTATCCAGCCCAATCACTCGGAATTCAAATAAGCTGATTCGATGAAATGCCGACTAATTCGAAGCTAACAGCCAAATCCCAATCCCATCCAGCATTAATCAAACTGGTAAACTAACAAAAACAACTAAACTACAGAAAAACAAACGTAAACAGAATAGAAATGATAAGGAATTAGCCAATTAGACCTGAGCAAGCACTGGTTTGGCCAAATTCGATCCTTGGAAGAAGCCGACAGCTTCAGCTCCACTGATTCTGCCATCACGATCCAAATCCGCTCTCTGGAAAAAAGCCTCGAATTGCTCCGATCCTGCACCCGCCATTTCTCACCCTCTCGATCACTTCATCAAATGACGTCAAAATGCTCAGGCAACAGGACTTGTAGGATCAACGGACGGCGATAAATTGGGTATAACACCAGGCAGCAGATCTGTGTTATCCTGTACAAATTTCACCTCTGCTTGGGATTCGATTCGATTCGATTGAGTTTGAATTCCTACCAGTAGTACGTTGGTGATGATCGATCTAATCGAGCTGCTCTGATGATGTTAATCTGCTCTCTTTCCTCGTCTGAGCAAGGTGACAGCGATATTCAGCGGTTAAACAAATAACCGGACCTATCACTCCAGTCGAGCCGGGTATTTAGACTATTATTTATTGGCTTCATTCGATTCGATTCATTCATTCGATTCGATTCAAATGCTTGATTCGATTCATTAGATTCATATTATTATTATTATTGTTGTTGTTGTTATTATTGTTGTTGTTGTTGTTGTTGTTGATAATATTATTATTATTATTAGTATTATTATTATTTTATCATTTATTTACACACCCGATCTTTTATACGAGAAAAATAAGAAAATTTATCCAATTGAGTTATTTTCAACTTTTTTTCTTTCTTTCTTTTTAATACGACTTTTAGTAAATCAATGAAATAAAGAGTATAGTTACAATTTGAATTACCCTTCTTTTCTACCGTAAAATGTGAGTTAAGATAATAAACTACAGGAACCTGAGAGTACCATGCAATCTGGTTCACATACTCTGTATGTACATCTCTAACAAAAAATCTACATATTCTTTTGAAGGAAGATATCAGAACAAGAGAATTAAACTCAGAAGCTAACATTGAGTTTTTTCTCAAACTTAATAAATAAAAAACAAGTTAGGCCAAACCAAAGTCAAACCAAACTCTACAAGTCTTTCAAGTGACTCTCAAAAACTCCAAAACAAGTTAAACCAAACCAAAGTCGGCGATTTTTAATCAAATATACTTCCGGTCCATTATTAACTTTCTAAGGAGATTTTTTTTCCTGAACTTAAATCGTAAGTAACTTGCAAATTACAAAAAAAAGTATAAGACAAAGTTACGTTAATCAAATATTCTTAGTTTATTTTCATAAAAGTTGAAATATGAGTATTGGGACATGAAAGTTGAAGAGACAGTTTGGAAAATGAAACAAGGCTGGAGGTTCTCGACAAGAAAGAGTGTTGATGTAAGGTTGTTGGCACGAGCTTGTGCATGGTTTATGGACTAGTGATTTTGGTTAAGCTTTTAATTATTTTATTTGCCGAACATTGTCCATGCTCTTGTAAACGTTTTCATGTTGTAATAGATTTCACCGATTAAAAAAAAAAAAACTAGATAAAGACAGTTTGTACGACGATTAAAATTCGGTTTTAATCGAGTTATCATTCTCATATTGTTTTCCACGCGGTTGGTTTTAAAGTTTGTTATACAATAATAAATAGAAAGGTAAAGTGACATAAAAATAGTAGGAAGAGTGTGAGAAAGATGACAAAAATAATGTGTTTTTTTAATTGTGATTATATATACCATCATATAATTGTTATTATTATTACAAAATAATTTCTTCAATTCAGTTCAGTTCCTTCAGTTTCAGTTCAGTTCAGTTCAATTCCATTTAGTTAAGTTCAGTTCAGAAAATTGCAGTTGAAGAGAACAGAGCCTATGTCGTAGTCGCGGTAGACCCGGCCAAAACTGGACCGTTACCCGTTAGCCATACCAAATTTGTGGGTCCGGTTTGGAACTGTAACCGACGGGTCCGAATTCCTGCAAAAGGGGGGTTGATTTTATAATAATTGTAATGAGCGTTTATTGTAATCGAAATTTATCTTAGCCAGGTGGACCTGACGGGTTTTGGACCCGTGACCCCCCGATTACCGTAATCGTACAGGTCTAGTTGTGAGACTCGTTTGCAATGATAGCCCTGTGACATAAATCCTGAAAACTGTCCCACATTGGGTCGTGGACTCGTGGTCAACGGATTGGTCACTTGTTTTTTTTTTTTTTTTTTTAATTACATATTTGACATGTTATACTATAGTTATACGAGAAATTATCATGGATTATGAGTGTGTGCCTCTTCATAGTCAAATTATTTGATTGCCTCTCCGCAACCTATATGCACGTACCTCATCCTCAACTGTCATGACAGTCTTATCCTGAATCTTTTTTGGTGGATGTTTGTGATGGACTCCGAATTATTATGAAGCGTGCCTGTAGAACTCCCATTGCTCATTCGACACCTAATGCACACATCATGTCGGTTTGTAAACTTGGCTTGTTTCATATTGGTTGGACCTTTTACGTACTTCACACATGCTGGCCATTGTTTGTTGTTGACTTCGAAATACAAGCACGCCACGCATTTAGTACTTCGTCCAACACCGACGAATGTGCAACAATGGCAGGATCATTCATTGTGACTCACACGCCGAAGAGAGAATGTCAGATCCAATTGTTTTATGGTCTAATCGCTTATAGGACAAGCGTACGCTCCTTGCGTTAACCTCTAAACTTACATTTTCCAAGCCGCCATATAGGTATTCCGTTATCAATATTGCATATCGTCGATACTCTTGAGCATGTTGGGGAAGATCCATTTTACAACTGCATACATCCTCACTGACCCTCCTCACGTGTGTTGGACCATACACTGGCAACACACCATAGCATACGAGAGGTTTTTTTTTAGGCGAGTGCACTCGCTAACATAGTTTGCACATACCTACAGGCAAATTGTATGAAGGATGAGGTGCAATTTTGCAGTGGCGTTAGCCCCGGCCGTCAAATAAACTCCATCCGTCCTGAATTCAACTTTTCACATTTAATTTATGGACGTCCCAATTTCAACCCCTCATCCTTCAAATGTAAAATATACATCCCACTCGATTCACTCCCACCCACACTTTATTCACCATCACTCATACTTGATTCAACCCCTCTCCCGCTCTATTAACTCCCTCTCATAATTTTATCACTATTAATACCAAATTAACAATAAGATTAATTTGTGTAGTTAAATATTAATTAAAGACGCTTGTTGAACAAATTAAAATGGAAAATATGGGACATGAGACTAGTGTTGTTATGCGAGTCGAGCCTTACCAAGGGCTCGGCTCGGCTCGGCTCGATAAAGCTCGTTAAAAGTAATTATTTTAATAAATTTATATTTTTTATTCATATTTTTATAGATAAGGCTCGTTAATTAAAGCTCGATAAGGCTCGTTAATAGTTTTTCGAGTTCGAGCCGAGCTCGAGCTTGTGACATGTCACTCGAACTCGAGCCCGTTTTTTTACTCGTTTTGTTAACGAGCCGAGTTCGGACTCGATTCGGTTGAGCTCGAGCTCGAGTCGAGTATCACAATACTTGGCTCGTCTCGGCTCGTTTAACAACACTACATGAGACGGAGGAAGTAGTGGACTATTGAAGACACATATTCACTCATGGCCTCATGGGCCTCAATAAAAGCCCAGTGAATGTTCAGTAGCGTGTCCAGCACACGATTTAGCTTAGGTTCACGTTTAAGGCGCCATTTCGCCAGTTTCGAAATCTCCACCGCGCCAAAATCACCATTCCTCACAAGAAACCCACCATTTCACTGTAAACAAACGAAGCAAAACCCCCAAAATTCACCAATTTCCAGGTCAATCGCACCAGTATTCAGCAAAATGGAGGAATATTCAGCTAAACCTAACTCCAAGTTCATACCCAACAACCCTAACGCGAAGAACTCACTTCAAATCGGAGGAATTAAGGTCGAGTTTCCGTTCAAGCCGTATGGCACTCAGCTTTCGTTCATGAATCGGGTGATATCTACGCTCGATCGGTCTCAGAATGAAGGTCACTGTCACGCGCTGCTAGAATCGCCTACCGGAACTGGAAAATCGCTTTCGCTCCTCTGCTCAGCTCTTGCGTGGCAGCAGAATCAGAAATTGAAGAATATTAGGTCGAATTTGACGCATTCTAGCTCGAAGGCTGATCCGCTGGCGTTCACTGATCCGATCAATCATGGTGGAGGTTTTGTTCCGGAAACTCAGCCTTCAGGTATAGAAATTTAGAAAGATGAGGTCCATGAGGACGTTTTGTTATTGGATTTGCTTTGCTTCTGCATTATGTATATCAGTGTTAAGAATGAGTTCGGTGTTCCTGTGCGTTACTGAAGTTTTGCTTTCGCTAGTTACAACTTTATGTATTGGTTTACATCCCTCAGATGATATGGAAGCAGTTTGTATTGCTATATTTATTTCGTGTGGCTGGTGGTTTACGGATGCCATTACAAAGCAATATGATTTTCACATGCTTAACGTTGCATACTTGCATATGAGGATATGCCCTATGTGAAGCACCATATCGCCCACATTTTTAATTGCACCGTTTAAAATTTACGCGTGGCAATAATATGTTAATCTATCTGATGTGTTTGTTAATTTAGGAAACCCGGCAACAGCTCCACCTGCCACAGGTAATGGCAAAAAGGAAAAGCAAAGAATGGCTCCCACCATATTTTATTCTACGTGAGTGTCAGTACCTTGGAATGAACTATCTTACGTTTTCTTGCCACAAAGATGGGGATCTCACTTGATTTACTCTATCAAAGTCATGACACCATACATTTGTATATCAGGAGAACACATGCACAAATCACTCAGGTTGTCAGGGAGTACAGGAAAACAACTTACAGGGTCCCTATGTCAATCCTGGTACGCTCACTAGAATATTAATTTTTCTCAGATTTTTCTCTCAAGTGTATAAACCACCTTTAGTATAGGTGCAGTCACGAGAAAATTCTCTATCTCCACTGTAATTTGGCCAATTTTCTGATTTAAAATATGATTATGTTTTTCTCTAGTACTTGCTTGGTTGTCATGCTCTTTTTAGGATTCTAGTAGATAAGCCATATGTTTAAGAAATCACTTTAACTTTTTCCACAACTTTGCCAGTGGAAGATACATGAAGTCATCCAGTCATCACATGTGTGAAGTATTAGATACGCTGTTTGCCAATTATTGATTTTAACTAATAACCATTTCCAGAATGTCCGTAGTGGAGTCTTGTCTACCCTGTTGAATCTGGATCACATATTCCCAGGAGTAGTACCCGATTACTGAACTGTGGATTCTGTTCTGATGATGAAGCCATTCTTGAAATCTCAAGTTCACGAACAAGTTCAAGAAAGAGAAAAGAAAAATAAAACAGAACTTTGAGCAAGATATTAGGTGTCCACTTTTGTATTGGTGCTAAAGTATGAGGATATTTGATTTGGTAATAAACAAGAATGCTGCTATACAAGAATCACATTTTTAGCAGCTTGTTCTCACGTGACATGGAAGGAGAATGACTATAACGAGGGGGTGGGCCGGTGGGTGTGTATGAATGCGTTAAACGAATTCTTATATTGCACCCATATTGGGAACGTGTATTTTTGCTGAGTGTGTTTTTTCGATGTACGCAGTATTTTTATGTTTAAGTTAGTGCATGTGTGGCCTTGTCACTCAGTACAATTCAACTTAACGGTGTGCTTCACTTCTGTTTTCTATGTATCCCAGTTTCTCTCTTCTTTTAACAATGGGAATCACAACTTCATGTTATTTCCTGGAAAATTTGTTCTGTTTGCTTCCAGCTGGTTCTGACTTAGGTGTAGACTGATTTTTTATTTATCGGTAAGAACTAGACTGTGCAAGTTATATAGAAAACTGGACCAGAGGTTCAGGCATGGTGTCCAGAGTTCAAGGAACCAACAACCAACTAATGTTCAAATTATTTCCACTCTTACTTGGTCTGCTACATAACTAGACTCCATTCCTTCTTGTTGACACTTCTTATGGAATATAGAGCTTCACTGGTAGTTTTTAAACAACCTACTTTTTGTCCTTTCAGGGATCAAGGAAACATTATTGTACGAGTCCATACTTACGGGGGGCAGATAATGTTGATGAACAATGGTTATATTCCCTCCCTTGATACTTTAACAACTTTGAATTTTTCGCTTCTTCTGACCGTTCGATTTCAAAATTTCAGCAAGTTACTTCTGAAGAACGCAAAAGATGCCTGTCCCGAATTTAAGTGAGCCTATTTCTCTTTCTTTTTCTTTTTGCTTGTTTGAGGCACATGTAATTTCAACGCTCTCACATAATGTTATCCCCTGCAGAAATGTTCATAAAGTCAAAGGTCATCCATCTCTACAAAAAGGAGGCTGTCATGAGGCTCACGATATTGAAGACCTTGTCAAGATTGGACACATGGTTAAAGGTCCCGTCTTCCACTCTTTCATGTTGCTGTTTCTAATTTTTTCCTTGCATTTAGCCAAGTCTCAAAACAACCTCTTTGAATATAGGTTGTTCGTACTTCGCAGCACGCTCTATGGCGCAAGAGGCAGAATTGGTTTTCTGCCCGTATAACTACATAATCAATCCCATAATTCGAAATGCAATGGAAGTCGATATTAATAAGAGTATTATCATTTTCGACGAAGCTCAGTACGTTACTTAAACTTATCCAAATACCCATTGCTGTGGTCTCTCCCAGCCAAGTCTTTTCTTCTTTTCCTCCTCTCTCTCTCTCTCTGTTTTTTTTTATTTTTTTAATTTTGTTTTGTTTTGTCTTCTAATTTCTTAATTTCATTTAATAAATTGATCCAGCAATATAGAAGATATAACCCGTGATGCTGGTAGTGTTGATCTTGAAGAAGATGCTTTGACCCGTAAGTGCATGCCAGCACAACTGTTTGCTCCTCTGTTGACATGTTGAGTTAGCTCACCCTGCTTTTATGTTTTGTAAGATTTGCAGACAGAACTTATCCAGTTGGCTCTCATGAATGAAATGACCTACCAGCCTTTGTATGAGATGATGCAGGTGCTGACATTTGTCTCTAACTTCAGACTTCTTTGCTGAAATTTGCACATAACTATTCTTAAAATCTTGCATTTTATGTAGGATATCGTGAGTTGGATTGACAGGAGAAAGAATAACTTAGTAAAGCGTGACTCCCAACGTTACTTCCAGTGGTTAGTCATTTATGATACAGAAAATTTGATATGGTTATATTTAACCTGTCACTATTCACTACATGCGCTATGAACTTGAAGCCACACATTTTTCTGAACACTTGGATAAAAACAGGCCATGTTGCTAAGAGACCTCCCGTTAGTTGTACTTGTTACTTACTTACCTATATCATTCGTTTCATTATTTTAATTTGTTTGCAACCAACTCCGTTACAGTTGGACTGGCAATAAGGCTTTAAAAGAGCTGCAAGAAGCTAATATATCCCTGCAGAGTTTCCCAACATTGCAGGAATGTGCCAAAAAGGTAGTTCAATGAAACTAACTCCTTGTATTTTCTTTCTACACTGGGTCTATGTAATGGGCACCTTTTGATTACATCTCTGCTCATTGTTTTCATGAATTTGCGAGGCACGTGTCTGGAGGAATTGTGACTTCGGCAATGAGCTATCTAGACATTTTCTAATAACTTCCTATTCTCGCCTCTAATGTTCGTTATTATAATGCTGCTTCATCCATAGGCAATTCGAGCTGCTGCAGAAGCTGAACCAGATGTTTCTATTTTAACTGGGATGGCAGCAAACACACTAGAAGGTCTATAATTTCCTTTTTATATCCTGCACTTGTTTACTTAATATTGATGCTGAAATCGGTTTTATGATCTTCTTGAAGGGCTATTTTCCTCACTCAGTTACTTCTTCTCTGCAAATGGCCTGCATGTGAACGACTACGAACTTGCACTGCAGCGATTTGCCAAGAAAGATGATGGTATTGCTTTATGACTAATTCTGTATCTTCCAGTGATCAAGCTATTCATTTCTTAGTATGTGAGATATTGAAATGTAATGAAATTGGTAACATGAATCTGTTATGCACCGATTAGTTACATTTGCAGTCCAACTGCACATGTTCCTTTTAAATTGCATTATTTGACTTAATTCTGGAATACATGACCCACCTCATGTATTTGTGCGTCAACTAATGAATTTGGCAATGCAGTCCAGTATTTTTAGCGGGCTTCGCGGCTGAAAAGGTTGCTTGGTGCTTGCTACTTATCAATGCATCCAGACCCAGTGAACTTATATATCGACCCGTTTTCACCATGCAGAAATTCTCAAATCTATCTGCTTAAATCCCTTTGAAGTTACACATGGTGATAAAATATAATGAAGGAAAATGGTGTAGGGTTAATAGTTACAGGAAAACCATGTCTGCATTATGCAGCCTGTTGCTGAAACCACTGAGGTTTATTATGGTTGAATATGAGCATGAGTTCAATCTTGATCAACCATCACAGGACATATGACTACTCTAGCAGAAGTATATAAACTACCAACTATTTCAGTCAGAATTGATGAGTTTTTGGACAAGGATCTTGCCTGTTTCAGCTCTTATATTTGTGAAACAAAAAGGTTTATTGTGATAATTGAGTGTGCTGTCTTACAGGTGGCTGGAGTAACACATTTAGCCTGTGGTGCTTAAATCCATCAGTTGTTTTCAAGGACATTGCCGAAGCTTCCCAATCCGTGATTCTGACATCTGGGTAAATATAGTTCTATTAAGGATATTTCTAGCGGACAATTCACTTCTTATTGTCAAATGCTCCTAGCACGGCTGTGTGTAGATTGTTGGCCTTGTGTTCCTCTATGCAACCCATCCAGTTCTCATGAGGTCAAGTGGCCCACAGATGGAGACTGACGGGCATTATCTTCTTGATGATTGACGCTCCCCTCCCCAAGTCACCTAGAATCATACTATATGTTACTCATTAGTATGAAAATCAGGACTTTGATTTTCTAGAATGACAACTCTTGTTCACAAGCAACTGTCTCACACACATACGTGCAGTTTGTTTCCATATTGGCCTCAGTTTTAACACATTTTCTTGTATCCTTATACCCCAGGACCTTGTCACCTTTGAATACTTTCTCATCTGAACTTGGCATTCAGTTTGGCTCATGTTTGGAGGCTCCACATGTCATAGATGTCGATTCACAAGTAAAACGCGATTCTAGGTTTTGTTGAATTTGTTTATGTTTAGCCAATCCGAATTCTGATAAGAACCTTTGATAGGTGTGGGCTGCTGCAATTGCCAATGGTCCTGGTAAACATCCACTGAACGCAAGCTTCAAGACTTCGGATGAATTATCTTTCCAGGTAATAACCTCGTTTTACAATTATCTATTAACATCACCAGACACTTTGTCTTGGATCTGCTGAAAAAATTCTTTACTTTTGAAAAGGATTCAGTAGGAAAATCCTTGGAAGATATATGCACGGCTGTCCCAGGGGGGTGCCTGGTATTCTTTCCTAGCTACAAGCTGCTGGATAAAGTTAGTACTCGCTGGAAGGAAACGGGTCAATGGTCCCGATTAAATGCTCGCAAAACTCTTTTTGTTGGTAATTACAAAATTGAAGTTTTGTATATATCTTATAAACCTTTGATCCTGTATTTGTATACATTGATTGATCCATGCTTTTTTGATCTCAAATTACTCTTTCGGTCAAAATTTTCTGTTCAGAGCCAAGAGGAAGCAGCCAAGACAGTTTTGAGCCCGTTTTAAAGGGTTACTATAACTCAATACTTGGAACAAAGAAAAGGGGTAAAAGGTTAGGAATGAAAAATGGCAAGAAGGTGGAACCCCCTAAAGGTAATACGAAAGAAGGTGCAGCTTTTCTCGCTGTTTGTCGAGGCAAGGTATTGAAGGGATCCTTGTTTCTCATTGCTTTCTGCATTTATATCATCAGGACCTGGAATGTTAAATTTCTAACTTCTGATCTGTCATGCGTCACTTGTAATGGAGAATTTTACACGTCCCCATATAATTCCAATACACTTGAGATTGAATTATGAATTTATGATAAAGATAATGCTACTGCTGTCTGCTGATGGGGATGGTGATGATATTAGTAAGTACCACGTACATTAATACCAATGTAATATAAATAATAATCATAATAAATGATAAAAAGAACCATAATAATGATAACTACATGAGTTAAATGTACACGAGCAGTGAACTGTACATTGCTCAGAACTCTAAAATCTAAAAATTGGCATTCAGTTACAAATGGGGGTGAGCTAGTTAGTACCTAGTAAATACAATGACCAGGGGAAGTGAACGCATGAGGGGTGATTAATAAACATATTGCTCAACCTAGTTGATATGCCTTCCACAAAGGTCATTCTACTTTCCAACCCCTACCAATCATATAGTGCAGTCTCCTAATTAACGTATGAGCTTCTCAAGTCTCAACTTACTGATTTACAATTCGCATTGAATTTGATGTTTGCAGGTATCTGAAGGGATGGACTTCTCAGATGATAATGCTAGAGCTGTTGTATCCTTCTGGATTTTATTTGCAAAGAGATCTAATCTTCTCACTAATACCACCATAAAGTTCCTCTATGAATCATTTTTTAGATGGTTTAAGTGTGTTTGCTTTTTTTTTTTTTTTTTTTTCCTAGACATCTGTTATTATGAGTCCAAAACCCTAAGGCAAATTTTCAGGATTTCATGCTCCTTCTTGTAACCCTTGAGCAATTTGTTTAGAACTTGTATAAAGAAACCTATACTGAAATCAATAAGCTCTATCAAATGTTATTCCCTAACTGTCTCAGGTGATAATCGGGATTCCATTCCCAAACATGTAAGATAGTTCTTGTTTTAACACTTTCTATGGTTGTCTTCTTTGCTTCATGTTCTAATTCTTTTCATTGACCACCAGGTATGACACTAAAGTTGCTCAAAAGAAGAAGTTCAATGATATCTATGAGTCATCAAAGAAGCTGTTAAGTGGGAATGATTGGTACTGTCAGCAAGCATTCAGGGCCCTTAATCAGGCTGCAGGTAGAATTTATGGCAAATAGCTTTCATAGGTCTATTTTATCATTGTTTTCCAGCAAGATTTACAAGTTTACTATAATACTCCCTCAATTTCGGAGAAAGTGTTACAATTTGGATTTGCACCAATTTTAAGAAAAAGTAGAAAGTACAAGTGGGCCCCATGATTATTAGAGATTAAATGAGTGGCATATTGTAATAAAAGTGAAAGGTAGGGAGTTTTATTATTTAATTAGTTTCCATAAATGGAAATTGTAACACTTTTAGTGAAACGCCGGAAACGGAAAGTTGTAACACTTTTTCTGAAATAGAGGGAGTATTAACTTTGTAATTCTGACTCTATTAATTAGTTCATGCTACACAGGGGCAGACATAGGGGGTATTTTCAAGTTTAGCATATTTCAATCTTAAAAGTTTGAAATTTTAGCATTTCGCCCCACCAAAAAGTTTGAAATACCATTATCGCACCACCTGAGTTTTATTTCTGGCTCCGCCTTATGCTACATGTGCCTGCATAATACACAAGTTACGTAGGGTAGTTTTTATCCACTGCACAAACACCAAATGGTTGATTTTCTAATTTGTTTCCTTCCTCTTTCTCTCCCTTTTTTTTTTTCCAAATAAAGGTAGCCTGCTCTCCTTCGGTTTCTAGGAGGCATTCAATCTAGTTACTCTAATTTATTTCCTTCCTTGAATACGAAACTCTTAGGTGTTTTTAACATTGAATCTGGTCAACGAAATTTACTGTTAAGACCTGAGTCTCTTGTCTTTATACATTGATTAAAATTGGGCATAAGCTTTAACTATGTATTTGTATACCTGACATATCCCTTAGCCACTTTATTCTTCCATCTTTACACTGCAAGCCCAAACTGAAGTTTGTTTCCTGCATGACCTATATGATGGAGACTAGATTTTCCTGTCAATATGAATTATGATCATATGAAGTGTAAAGATATCTGGCCAAATTGTTTATATTGTCCGAGATCTTCATCTTCACCTTTCCCAGGTCTAGCACACTATATTTTATTCTGATAACCTATTCTGGGGAAAACGTTGAACTAGTAAGATGATTAGGTAGCACTTGTCTGATTTCAGGATAATGAAACAAATACTATGCTTTTTCAGTTACAGCACAAACTCCTCTGCCCAGCACTGTGCCCCGTTTGCCATTTTTGGAAAGTCTGATTAGATTAACACTTGTCTGATTTCAGGTTAATGAAGTAAATACTATGCTCTTACAACTAACACATAAACTCCCCTGCCCCGTACCAAATGCCTCGTTTTCCATTTTTGGAAGTTTGTCACTCATGGTACTTAATATATTTCCACAAACTTATTCAAATAATACTCCCACTTACAGCTTTATTTTTTCTTTGTTTAATTTTTTTCCTGTGCCTTTAATAATTTGCACTCCTTCAACATTACCATTAAACTCTATGACTTGAACCCAATGGGACATTTTGTTCTTGACTGAGGGAGTATAACTAATTAAACTCGATATTTTATGGATAACTCTGGTCAGTGACAGTAATAGGTGATATTAATTGTTATGGAATTCTGTGAGATATATCATGTAATATACAAGACTCTTCATTTTGTAGGTCGATGCATACGACACAGATTCGATTATGGAGCTGTCATTTTCTTAGGTTCGTGCTCCATCTCTTTCTTTAAGGTCAAGGACGAATTACCAATTGCTGAACTCTGTGTGTGTCTGTTCTTCACATTCTAAAGTTACAGCAGCGGATGATTCTTCGCTAGCTTTTGTCTTTATGATAATGTTTTTCTACAGTAGGTCTTGAAGTTGATAATTGGCAGGAGTCTCTTCCAATATAAGTACTTAATAAATACTATGAAGCTATTAGTATTATGTTTGAGCAAGATTCTCATGTGAAATTTGAGGTGTTAGGAATTCTGCAGTTAGATTGAAGCTGTCCTTGTGTTTTTGTATGTTTCCAAGACCAATTAGCTTGAACTGAGTCTTTTTCACCATACAGATGAGCGCTTCCACAAAGATAGAAACAGAGCATACATTTCAAAGTGGTTACGCAAGTCGATTAGGCTGTATGATTGTTTTGAGGAATCAATGGAGGGTTTGAAATCATTTTTCAAAGATGTGAAGGTAAAGAGTCAGGCTTTGATATTTAAGCGAGTAAAATGAACTCTATATTGGCATTCATGTTAATTTTCTGCATGCAGGAACGTGTTGATAAGGCAGCAAAAGCAGCAGCAATGGTTGATCATAGGATTGTCGAAACTCAGGATAATATAAGTGGCTCAGTGCAAAAAAATCAAAAGGTGGCACAAGCAAGTCGTCAACAAAAAGCTTCTGCACTAACGCAGTCTCCAAATTTTATTGGAAAATATAATTCTTTCACCACTCATGCAATTACTGAAGTTGTGCAACTAGATGATGACAATGATACTACCACCACGCACCGTGAGTACATTGACCTAGAATGTGATTCTAAAACAGATTCGAGGTAATTTGAAGGTTTTCATTTGGCTCTCCTACAATTAGAAATGTTTAATTTACTTGAATTGCAACTTCTTCCCTTTGCCAGTTTAATTACTCGAAAAGTTCATGCAATCGACTCCGTTTATAACTCTATATTCTATTTGTCTTGAACAAAAACTTGTCTCCTCAACTTCATGATATTTTTGCCAAAACTTTCGAATAGTCAAGTTCGTTCTCAAAGATTTGATTCTTGCAAGCTTACCTTTCGGCTTATATATTGTTTGTATGTAGGTGTTGCACGACACCATTGGTGTCATTGCCCCTGAATGATTTAGAGCTTACTGTTGTTAAAGAAACACCTGGTATGAGTATGAGTTTTAAGAGTCCTGCAAGTACTTCCAAAATCTTCTCAAAGGACGATGACTCAAGTCCAATAATGAATCTTCCCTCTACGACGCATAAGCAGCCGTCCCCTTTGCATCCAACACCTATCCTAAGTTCACTTGCTGACCGGTCTAAAATTATGCATTCAGAACTTGCCACTACTGATAGAGGCGTAACCACTGAAACAAACTTCATAGATCCTGAAGCAGAGTCCAGGAGTGTCAATTCACATGATTGGAAAAGGAGAAAACTCCTTTCACCAACCAGCCCTGTCCGTGCTCTTAGAACCCCAGTCCAAATTCCCGACAGCTACAGCTCTTTAGCAAGCTCAATAACAGCCTCAGATGTAAACCACATGGCTGAGGAGATGAATCATTCCGGAAAATTCAACAAACTCAGACCTTCATGTTCACCAAGTGATTCTGATGGATCAGATGAGCCTCCTGGCCTTAATATGCATGAAAGACTGAAAATTTTCTGCTTACGCTGCAGAAATCCACTGGGTCTTCCTGAAAATGAATTCTATGTTATGTCCTCAACTTTATCATCGTCGAAGGTTCATTTGACTTCTCTATGGAAGGAAACATCAGAAATTGTAGGTTCAAGTATACCAAGTGTGGATATTTTGGCATCTGATATGGTGTCAGTTGATCACCGTCTGTATCAAAAATCTCACCCAGGAATTTCCGGACAAGGGATTTGGTGCAAGGAAGATGGGTGTGTGTTCAACTCAATTTTTTGTCCCTTCTGCGTTGACCCAGGCAATTGCCTTGGTGTTCAGGTCTTGGCCACTGATGCTTCAAACATTAAGTTTCAAAACAAGGTCAGGGTCATCACTGTTGAAATCAAAATTTTGTTCTTATACTTTGAGTCAACTCTCATTTGTTTATGTGTGCAGATCCTTTTTTATCGCGATCGATTGGAGGTTGAGAATTCTGAACCAATAAGTTTGGAGGTAAATTTTCTCGCAAGTCAATGAAAAAAATGATTAGTTAGTGAGTTTGCATGTGTAAATATTCTAATCTGTCCGCTGCTGCGCGATTTGAAGTTCTCTAAAGAAAAACAAAATTTTAGATGGAATTTGCCATCTGCTTCACTGAGAATAGAGTTTCCTGGCTGGGAGCCTGGGACTGCCATAATTTATGGTTCTAATAGTTTATAAACCATAATCTTCTACCGACCAGAGTTCTATGATTCTGTCATTTATGCACTTTTTCCTCTATAATCTTTTATGTCAATACAATTACAGACTGCATCCTGTCATGGCGACTCTGGTATGCTTCAAAATGGAAGTTTAAGCAGGACCGATAAGTTTACTCGCACATCACCTACCCAGGATAATCTGAACTTGAACCTACTGAAAGATGCAAGTTTAAGTAAAACAGATAAGTTCGCATGCACATCGCCTGCTCAAGATAATGGTGGCTCTACCATGCTGAAGGATGGAAGTTTATGTACAGCCAAGAAGTTTGCACACACTTCACCTGATCAAGGTTATGGCAACTCAAGCATGTTGGAAGGTGCAAATTATTGTGACGTTGAGAAATCAGCACATACTCCACCCGTTAGAGATAGTGGCAGCTCAACCATGTCGAAAGATGCAAAGTTTAGTCAAATTGATAAATTTGCATACACTCCACCTGCTCAAGCTAATGGTGATTCAGGCAAGCTGAAAAATGCAAGTTTGAGTCAAATCGATAAATTTGCATACACCCCACCTGCCCAAGATTCAACAGGCTGGAGGAACCCGAAATCAAGGGTAATAACTTGAACGCTTGCACTTTCCTTCTTGCTGCTATACTCTCCGACTCCTTGAAGTTAATGTTGTTTGATAATCTTGATTCTTGCAGATGAAACTGCCAAAGAAGGGATAGATTTGCAGTTATACTAGGTGAACTGCTGCCTGCTCTGGTTAGTTTTAGTTTGGACGTGCACAATGCCTATTTATGGGAGGATCTGCTGGTGGATGCATTTTGAATGATCATGATTCATGAATTTGGCATCTGGTGTAAAGTTTTCATAGATTGTGAATTGTAAATGAGGAGAATAGCGTATACGAATGTCCAGACTCTAGAGTTCTCTTTGATACACTTATAATTCTGTCTGAATGGCCATTCACATTGCTTGCCATTTTCAATTGAACGGGCTATCATCTCTATCGAAGTAGTAAACTCTACATTACATTAATTCATTTTAAATCATACTTCTAGTTCTAGTATTCAAGAAAATCATGATTTTCATAATAATTTTGCAGTTTTCTCTCTTCTTTCTATATTTGTATTTTTGGGAATTACAAGTGATGTTTGAGTCCCTATTTATCGCTAAATCGATTGGGCCATTTTTCTACCTCAACATCTACTTATATTGAAGGCGCTCATATGAAACTGTACCAAATTTATTGCATTAACAATGTGAACTTCAACGTATTCCACAACTTTCTATAAGCTCGAGTTTTTTAGATAAGATTGAATTCTTGACATTAAATCCTAGTTGCTAATGTTTCATGTTTGTATATGGGAAACCCTTAATTACTTCAGGGCTCAATGGGAAGAATTACTAAAATGAGAGCTTTTTACATGAGATTACTAATGATTCATGTTTAGATATGGGAAAACCCTTAATTACTTGCGGGCTCAATGGGAAGAATTACTAAAGGGGCCTAGCGAGCAAGAGCCCAATCGAGCAAAGACTCCTCTGAACTTGGCTGTGTGATAGCCACGTGCAAACTCTACTCGATGGATACATGTCAAGTATCTAGTGGAGAAACAAGTTTTTTGAATCTTACATTGCAATTCCGTTTTGCGAGAGACCCCTATATATATAGGAGAGTCCCGATAGTCCCCTTCGAATGTTAAAACTAGACAATTATACCTTTTTTCTCGACTTGACTTCTGATGATTTTTCGCAGATCTTTTGACCCGGATTCATTAAAAACGAGTCAAGTAAAAATTAGACAATATAATGTAAAAACTAGATAATATAATTTAAATTTAATATCATGTAAAAACTAGATAATTTCTTTCATAAACTAGACAATATAATGTAAAAACTAGACAATATAGACAATTATGTTACACTGGGTGAGTAAATTTCTGGACAAGTAATAAAACTAGACAACTCATTTACAAAACACAATTCAGTTACAAAACTAGGCAATATGTTGTAAAAACTAGACAATTATGCAGGTCATTTTTTAAATTTCTGGAGAAGTAATAAAGCTAGACATTTCCTTGCAAAATATAGATAATGTTTACAAAAAACTAGACAATTATATATAATTCACAAAGTACCTACTGGGCAAATTTGAACAAGATTTATCTGTGCAAAACATCAATACATCCAATACACCAAAACACTAAAACACTAAACTAGACAATAAAAATCTGACTGAAAAAAGCCTAGACAATTCTACACCAAAACACTAAACACTGGACAGTTAAAAAACACTAATTTTTCTTCGATTGATTTAGTTTCTTCAGAGCATAATTCTTCAAATCATCCAATCCACCTCTTCAAAATCATCATCATCATCAGCGTGTCTCTTAGATCCTTGAGAAGCTTTTTCATCAACATCTTTCTTTGCTTCTAGCTTTTTCAACTTACATAAAAACAAGACAATACATACTAAAAACTAGACAGTTCAACACAACTGCACAAGAGAAAGATATAACATGAAAAACTAGACAAATATTGTTAAAAACTAGACCATATGTGTTAAAAGCTAAAACATAAGGTATTTACATAAAAACTATACAATATATGTTAAAAACTAGACAATTTCACCCAAAAAAGCTGTAAAACATTAAAAAGTAGACATTATATGTTGAAAACTAGACAATTTCACACAAAACATTCAGAAAATTCAAACAAACAACAAATCTCCACAAAAAACATATACAGTGTACACAACCACATAGCAAATCTAAAAATCATAAAAAGTAGATGATAAACAACTAACAAAACGCAAACAACAAAACGAACACTCAAACATATGAAAAAACAACTAGATCGACATCAAAACACTACAATCGAACAAAAACAAGCGAAAATACCTGACAACCGCAAATTGAATCCTCCGCGAACAGATCAGAACTCGCACTAACCATCACAATCACAACATCACAATTGCAAGCATCACCAAATCACCAAATCACCGTAATCGAACCTCCTAGAAGCGGTAAAAAACTCTAGATCCGAATAATTCTCCGAAAACGAGATTGCAATCGTGAACAACATCACTTGTGTTCGCATCCAAAGACACACGAATTGGAAACATTAGCTTGCAACGATCTGATAAGCAAAATTGAAGGCGTAAACATCATCTCGCAAGGCCTTGCACGAAAAAGGCCGTAACAAATCAACATCTGGAGAGAAAACTAAATCGCCGATTGGTGATGGAGGGAGAAGAATAGGAGAGAAGATAAGCTTGTTGGGATGAGGAGGAGAAGAGAATGGTGACATATAGGGTTTGGTAACTGTTTGGATGAATCTGGAAATGAAAAGGTTAGGGTGAATATGGTAGGGATATCAGTATATATAATTATCCGGATACCCAACGACCCGCTTGGTAAAATTCGGATCCAATTTCGTCTTATAACCGAGATCCGCGAAAAAATGCAAAACGGGGCAAAGTAAAATATAGACAATTTCAGTATAAAAATAGGGGTCCCTCTGGACTCTCCAAATGTACTAGGACTTTCATGAGACTTAGTATTACATTGCTATATCCCACGACCTAATCCCACAAATAGCACATTTGCCATTTGTGTCTCTCTGCTCCTGAGTTTAATCCGATTTGGCAAAGTCAGATACCAAGAGTTGGACATTTCAAAATTGGATGGTGATAATGCCAGAGCAATTTTAATTATTTGTAAACTCATGTCAATTCTACAAAATGAAAATTATTATAGCATTATCATTTTTGCTCTGACTGTCTGACATAACCATCAATTCATTAACCTTCGAAATACGGGCCGATGATAATGACCTGAACAAGATTTCTCTCAATTAGAACTATACCCAAGAGCAGCCCAAAAACAATGTCTAGCCCAGCCCAACACTGAAAATAGACTCAAAATATCCCATTCCCAACCCAACAGGTAGATATGGAGAAGAAGAAAGGGATATGACGTGGCGAAATTCTCAAAATCCCGCCTAAAAAGCCCGAAAGAGTTTGAGAAAGCCCGCGAGCTCAATTATACATTTCTTTCCATTTTATAACAAGCAAACTCTCCTCTCTCTATATACTAGTCTATAGGCCACAACACACATTTCTCTTCCTTATCTCCACACTCTCACTTTACTCTCTCTCTCTCTATCAACTCTCAAACCCTAAACCTAAGCTTATTCTCGAGGTGAGTTTACCGTTTAACTCCATTTTTTCTCCTTTTTTTGCTTCTCCGGTTGCTTTTCTGTGTATTAATTGGTTGGTTTTGTCCGATTTGGTGCAGATGAAAGGAGGTAAGTCCAAGGCTGATTCGAAGAGAGGCGAAGGCAGGTGAGTGTGTTTTTTTCTCTTCCTCCGGCTTTATATTGCGCTTTCCTGGTAGATCGTTGTTTTTTCTGCTCGGTGAAGCTGATTTCTGAGCAATTCGAACTCAGATTTACTTCTGTGTGTGATTTTCTGTGTTTATTCGTTTCAATTTGTTTAGTTCTGTATCAATTCAGTGAAGGTTTATCAGTGGTATTGCGATGAATGATGAATAGGTATCTGTTCGTCGAGTAAGAGGCTAATCTGTTACTAGATCGGACTTGAAGGAAGTGTGTTTCAGTAGAGCTCTTAATGAACTAGCGAACGAAAGTTATTGGAATTGTTGAGACGGAAATTAAGTTATCGTCATTTTTGTGTTATTTATGTTTGGTGAAGCTGATTTGTGAGTTGTAGCCTAGTTCGTCGTTCTGAATTTTAACCGATCTTTGATTTGCTTCTGTTTGGTTTACTGTGTTGATGCGTATAATTTCCTGTACTTTTGTGGATTAGATGTCGGCGGACTTGGAAAATGTTCGTCTGTAGTTATGTGATAAATTAATTTTCACTGGATTGATCTAAAAAGTTGCTAAGTAGCTCTTTAATGGACTCAAGAAGGACATTAATTGAAACTGTCGTAGATTACTCAATTTAATATAATTGTTAGTTGTCGGATCTGCTTATAATGCAATAATTATTGTGTTTTCTGTTATACTTAAGTCTTAAGGTCAATGTTACTATGTCTATGAAGTTGACGTCGAGCAACTCAGCAGTGAAACATGAAATGTTTTTGCAATTTGTCAGTGTTAACTTGTGGTCTTTCCGTGTTTCTGTGGTGTTGTTGGTAGCCTGGTTACTGGTACTTGACATCTTGCCAGTATTGACTTTTTGATGAAATCCATCAGGCTTGCTGTGAAGAAACAGACTAAAAAGGAGAAGCAGGCAGCCAAGGATCCTAACAAGCCAAAGAGGGCACCAAGTGCTTTTTTCGTGTTCATGTGCGTAATTCTCATCTATATGTCATTTGATGAATTATGAAAATTGGCATGCATTTATTCGTAAGCTGTTTGTGATTGCAGGGAGGACTTTAGGAAGCAATACAAGGCTAAGCACCCCAATAACAAATCAGTTGCTGCTGTAGGTCCCTCGTCTTGTTATTTGTTTCGTCCTTTATGTTGATCTCTTCCACTCTTCTTTTAAATAGCAATTGATTATGGTTGTTGGGTGTATGTAGGTTGGTAAAGCTGGAGGTGATAAGTGGAAATCCTTCACTGATGAGGTAATTTTATTCTTAGTTTTGCATATCAGCAAGTTCTGTGATTATGAACTGAAACATTGCTCGCCTCTGTTGCTGTATTAATATCAAATTGTTGTGATGAAATAGGAAAAAGCTCCCTACCAGGAAGAAGCAGAAAAGCGCAAGGCAGAATATGAGAGGAAAATGGAAGCATACAACAGAAAACTGGTACGTGTTTTAGCTTTACTTTTAGCACTCACATTAGTAGAAGTCCACAGTGATAACTGTGACTTTCTTAATTGTAATAGGCGGGAGGTGGTGATGATGATTCTGACAAATCTAAGTCAGAGGTGAATGATGAAGATGACGAAGAAGGAAGTGACGAGGTCAGTGGTTGTTCGTGATCCAATTTTGTCCTCTATTTCTGCATGTAAATTTGCATCCCTGTTAATGAAATCTTGTTCTTTTCCATGATCTGATACAGGAGGAAGAAGATGATGATTAGGTGTTGCCTCGAATGATGAAATTCTCTTGATGAACATCCTGAAACTTGAATGTTGTTAGCTGTATATTTCCTTACTGTATCATTGTTGGTACATCCTAATGGTTACGAGTAGGCTGTGCGTACCTTCTTTTGGTGGCAAGAATGAATTAGAAGTTCATACAGTGACCCTTATCCGACTTTGTAGTTTTATTCTGTTTTTATGGAGCTACTGATGTTTTGTCACGGTGGTTTGAAATGAAATGTTTAGTTCTATTATTCCTCTGTTGTACATAATATTTCAAGTGCTCCCTCTCAATATCCTCTTTGCTTGGTTTTTCTTGCATCTTTTGTTATCCTTGATGGGTTCTGACTTCTAAGTCTCTGTTCTTTTCAACTGAAATTTACTGAACTGAATTGTAGTATAAAATATAACTACGCAGAACTGAACTTAATGGAACGGAACTGAATGAGTTTTAAGTTGAAAAAAACAGAGCTTAAGTTGGTACCCTAATTGTTTTTATCAAGGTGTTTTTTCCCTTGTGCTTTGTCGTGGTAGTTGAGCTGATTTCCTTGTTCTTTAAGTGGAGAAAAATCGATTTGTAATTTTTCGAACTTAAGGTTCCTTTTTCTGTTTTCCATTACTTGGTTCAGAAATCTCTTTCAAGATCTGCTGATTTCCAAGTACCTCATCAATTCTTTGTACACTGTACCTTGCCAGGTTTTCTACTTGTCACACTTCATGATTAACGAAGTACTAGTACATTTTATTAGGCATAACCTGGGCAATTTCTAATGATAAAACTGTTAATGACACGAGTGTTTCAGTAACGCGTGGAAACAACGAAAGGGAGAGAAGGAAATTAACCTAGAAATCATTAATTGTCCGTTTGGTTTAAAAAGGGGTATTTTATTTTGTAAAACTGGATTATTCGGCCTATTTAAGTAATTGAATTATGTTTGGGGGTTTTCGCTTAAAAATCTTGTTTTGTTGGACTCTACGAATTGAATTATTTTCAATAAAATTCAGTTTGGCTCTGAATTGATTTTGGATCATTCAGTAGGATAAAACAAAGTGAAATTACTGATATACCTCTATGTTTTTTTCACTTATTGTATAAAATCGAGTTTGATTTCCAATTTGATTTAGTGAAACTTACATGTGAGCATAAATTTCGGGGAACAAATTTTTACCACCTTCATGTGTTTAATCGGGAAATTCTGGAATTTTGATCTTATGAATTTCGTATACAATATTATCCGGAAATCTTTGAAATTATTGCATCCATAGTTACGTTGCCATTGTTGATAACTCTGGCATCGATTTTTAGTCTATGTGACTTGATCATTAAAATTTAATTTATAAATATTGTTTCTAATCTGTGTAATAATTATCTTAACGAAATAAATATTTCCTTATAAGATCGATATTTCATATGAGTGAGATTTATAATCCCATATTTTTCATCTCAAGTGTAGAATAATTGTTTTTGTCTATTGAAATCGACATTGCATATGTTTATAATCCCATCTGAACATAAATTTTCCTACCTTTTAAACATAAAAGTTTAAAGCATGAAAAACGTCAAAGTCAGTGACGTAGCCAGGATTTTAGGTCAGGTAGGGCACAAATAAAAACTCAAACTTTTAACTATATAAATGTTATTTTTATAATATATAAAGTAAAAAAAATCCACATATATGTAATTAACGATGCATATTTTGTATTCAAAACACATATATACTCCGCATATATTCTGTCAAAATTTGCACATATTTAATATGCTAGAATATTTTTTCAAAAAATGATGAAGAAAAAACGCTGTTGAACCGACAACTCTAAATTTTCATCGTTATTCTCGTAAGCAACGTTAAGCAATTTTTTAAATTATTAGTATTGTTTTATTTAATCATTCTTTAAAAAAAGTTGATTATACTATTAAACAAACGAAATTAATTTTGATGTAAATACATAAACTACGCCAAAAAACAAAAGTATAAAAGGAAAATATTGTCTAATAAGTAAATGAGTAGAAAACAGAAATAAAGATTATATGGGTCCAAAATGAAAAGAAAGTGTGCAAAACTAGGAAACCATTTGGAAAAAAAAAAGAAGTTGGAAACTAGGAAACGGAAAAAATGAAAAAGAAAGAGTGCAAAACTAGGAAAATATAAAAGAAGAAATGGAAGGTGGAAATTAGGAAGAAAAAAAAAGTGCATTGATGTGAATCGATTGGTGTTCTTGGATTGGGATGGTATATTTAGTAATTAATGGGAAGTTTGAGTGATGTTTGAGAACCGTAAAATGAATCAGAAGCAGATTTGTGATTTGCTCAGCTTTTTCTGTATTATGTTATTTTCTTCTGTTTCGAAATCGGATTATTCTGTTGAATTGTTTCGTACGATCTCTAGATAATGTAGTTAGAGACGGACTTATATTCTCAAGAAAATCATCGACATCGATCTTACGTAGTTATTTTTCATATTACAAAAATACTCATTTCTTTAATTACTTAGGCGTTGATTTTTTATTTTATGTATATTTTCAGTGCGAATGAAGTGTAGCTGACTTGCAAATGATCAGAAAAACCATAAAAACGAAAAGCTCCATTTTCCACCAACATAGCAACTCTCTATGGCGAAAATGCACAAATCTCCGAACCCTGAAGCAAATCCACGCTTCCATGGTCGTCAATGGCTTCTTATCCGATCAATCCGCTCTCAGGAAACTCATCTACGTCTCTGCAGTTTCATTGCAGTTCAATATTCGTTATGCCTACCAACTGTTCGACCAAATTCCCAAACCAGACCTCATCACGTGGAACATCATGCTCAGAGGCTCAGCTCAGAGTTTAGAACCACACCTTACGATTTCAATCTACGCCGATATGGAGAAACGCTACGTTCGGCCTGATCACTACACGTTCCCTTTCGTGCTCAAGGCGTGTGCACGGCTTTCTTGGGTTAACATGGGTTGTGCTGTGCATGGGAAAGTTATGAAACTGGGGCTTGAGTGGGATAGGTTTTGTACGAATGCCATTGTCTACTTTCACGCAAATCGTGGAGATATAAACATTGCAAGAGCGCTTTTTGATCGTTGCTTGCACAGGGATGTGGTTACTTGGTCTGCTTTGATTGCAGGGTATGCAAGGAGGGGGCAATTGCAGGTGGCTAGGAGGTTGTTTGATGAAATGCCGGAGAGGGATTTGGTTTCTTGGAATGTTATGATCACGGGGTATGTGAAGCAGGGGAAGATGCGGTGTGCGAGGGAGTTGTTTGCTTTGGTTCCTGCGAGAGATGTTGTGACGTGGAATGCAATGATTTCGGGATATGTGCTGGGTGAGGAGCATAGGAAAGCGTTGGAGATGTATGAGGAAATGAGGAGTGTAGGGGAGTGGCCTGATGAAGTGACTATGTTGAGCCTTTTGTCGGCATGTGCAAAGTTGGGAACTTTGGATGTTGGAGAGAAGATTCATAGATCTGTTGTGGAGATGGGACAGGGTGCATTGACTGTCTTTTTAGGCAATGCACTCATAGACATGTATGCAAAATGTGGAAATGTTGATAAGGCACTTGATGTGTTTTGTCGTATGAGGGAGAAGGACGTGACGTCATGGAACTCGGTAATTGTAGGTTTGGCCTTTAGTGGTTATATGGACAAATCTATTTCTCTGTTTGAAGAGATGAGGAAGACCAGGTTTAGGCCAGATGAAATTACTTTTGTTGGTGTACTGATTGCTTGTAGTCATGCTGGGAAAGTGGATGAAGGCCGTGCATACTTTAGCTTGATGAGAAATGAGTACGAAATTCAGCCAAATATGAAGCATTATGGCTGCATGGTGGATTTGTTTGGGCGAGCAGGACTTTTAAATGAAGCATTTGAATTCATAAACACAATGGAAGTTGAACCAAATGCGATTGTCTGGAGAACAATGCTTGGAGCTTGTCAAATCCATTGTAATGTTGAGCTTGGAAGACATGCTAATGACCAGCTCCTTAGATTAGGACAGTATGAAAGTGGTCAGTCCGGTGACTACATATTGTTGTCGAACATATATGCTTCAAGTGGCGAGTGGTCTGGAGTTGAAAATACGAGGAAGTTGATGGATGAGAGCAGGGTGAAGAAAGGACCTGGGATTAGTTTTGTTGATAGAAAGAATGATGAGCTCTTTGGCTTTCTGATTGGCTCATGAACCCTAGACGACATACTAATTAGCTTTTCCAGGTTCTAATTTTCATCTTAGCTCATACAATCATGTCATTCCGATATTAATTTTTCGAAGCCATTTGTTCATTATATGAGTAGTTCAGATCCCTTTTCGATCATTTATATTGAAGAGTGACTGGCTCTTTTATGCTGTTGCAAGCTCCTTTTAACACTAAAAAGTTATCTGATAAAGTAAGCTTTTCATCCAAATACCCTAAATGTCATCACCAATGAAATAATCCTTTGTTCATTGTGTGTAGTATGCTAATACAATATAAAGTTTGAGTAATGAACTGAATAAACAATTTATTGTGCTGCCAAATTCATAGCTAAAAGTAAAGCACATAAAACAAATGATAAGGAACATAAAGCATCAATATAGCTTTTTAAAAGAGAGAATTGAATTGTAGGTTTGATTCCACAGGAGCATCCGGGATTGCCTCTCCATGGAATGGAACTGTTGTTTATTACTGCCATTGATTAATGGATTTAATATAATCGTTAGTTGTTGGATCTGCTTATAGTGCAATAATTATTGTGTTTTTATGTTATACTTAATGTCAATGTTACTATGCCTATGAAGTTGGTGTCGAGTAACTCGGTAGTGAATCATGAAATGTTTCTGCAACTTGTCAGTGTTAACTTTTTCTCTTTACATGTTTTTGTGTTGTTGTTGGTGGCCTAGTTACTGGTACTTAACATCTTGCCAGTATTGATTTTTTGATGAAATCCATCAGGCTTGCTGTGAAGAAACAGACTAAAAAGGAGAAGCAGGCAGCCTAGGATCCTAACAAGCCAAAGAGGGCACCGAGTGCTTTTTTCGTGTTCATGTGCGTAATTCTTATCTATATGTTGTTGCCATCTGCTGAATTATGGAAATTGGCATGCATTTATTTGTAAGCTGTTTGTGATTGCAGGGAGGACTTTAGGAAGCAATACATGGCTAAGCACCCCATGACCCCAATAACAAATCAGTTGCTGCTGTAGGTCCCTCGTCTTGTTATTGTTTTGTCCTTTTATGATGATCTCTTCCACTCTTGTTTTAAGTAGCAATTGATTATGGTTGTTGGGTGTATGTAGGTTGCTTATCAACAAGTTCTGTGATTATGAAATGAAACATTGCTCGACTCTATTGCTGTATTGATATAAAATTGTTGTGATGAAATAGGAAAAAGCTCCCTACCAGGAAGAAGCAGAAAAGCGCAAGGCAGAATATGAGAGGAAAATGGAAGCATACAACAGAAAACTGATACGTGTTTTTGCTTTACTTTTAAGCATTCACATTACTAAAAGTCCACAGTGATAAGCATCTTGACGGATGTTAACTGTGACTTTCTTAATTGTAATAGGCGGGAGGTGGTGATGATGATTCTGACAAATCTAAGTCAGAGGTGAATGATGAAGATGACGAGGAAGGAAGTGACGAGGTCAGTGGTTGTTCGTGATCCAATTTAGTCCTCTATTACTGCATGTAAATTTGCATCCCTGTTAATGAAATCTTGTGTTATTTTCCTTGATCTGATACAGGAGGAAGAAGATGATGATTAGGTGTTGCTTTGAATGATGAAATTCTCTTGATGAACATCCTGAAACTTGAATGTTGTTAGCTGTATATTTCCTTACTGTATCATTGTTGGTACATCCTAATGGTTACGAGTAGGCTGTGCGTACCTTCTTTTGGTGGCAAGAATGAATTAGAAGTTCATACAGTGACCCTTATCCGACTTTGTAGTTTTATTCTGTTTTTATGGAGCTACTGATGTTTTGTCACGGTGGTTTGAAATGAAATGTTTAGTTCTATTATTCCTCTGTTGTACATAATATTTCAAGTGCTCTCTCTCAATATCCTCTTTGCTCGGTTTTTCTTGCATCTTTTGTTATCCTTGATGGGTTCCGACTTCTAAGTCGGTACCCTAATTGTTTTATCAAGGTGTGTTTTTCCTTGTGCTTTGTCGTGGTAGTTGAGCTGGTTTTTCCTTGTTTTTTTTGAAGTGGAGAAAAATCGATTTGTAATTTTTCAAACTTAAGGTTCCTTTTTCTGTTTTCCATTACTTGGTGGTTAAGAAATGAGAAATCTCTTTCCAGATCTGCTGATTTCTCTTAGTTATCTCATCACCTTGACAAGTTTTCTACTTGTCAAATCATGTCATGTTGTGGTCACCTGATGATTATTGAAGTACATTTCATGAGGCATAACCTGGCTATTTTTCATGTTAAAAAAGTCGCGAGAAAACTTAGATATTTTCGTAGTTACCTAATTTTTGTATGCAGGAAAAAGTGTGTGGCTAAACTCTTCAGTTTACAGTAAAGAAAAGTGGAAACAACGAGTAGGAAATGATAATTAAAAACAACGAAAGGGAAAGAAGGAAACTAACCTACATCTTCATGTAGTTTAACTGGAGCAACATTTTGTTTCTACAGTAGACAATATCTAAAGATGTCGCTCAATAAACTTACTCGTATTATTTCCGTCATAAATTCAACTTATCATAACACTGGACGCGGATTTTAAGAGTAAAATACGTAAGTAATTGAAAATTCTTAGAAAATGCGAGGTTGAATGTATAAGCTAAAAGTATTATAGAGTGGATAAAGTGTTAAGATATAATAAGTTGAGATCGAAACATATGAACTATTTCGTCAATTCCTCGATTAATAAATCAAATAATGTGGAAATTGTTAAATCGAGAGCAGCTGTGTTTTTATTTTGAAAGATTGTTTGTTATTTTCTCAATCTTTTCTAACACAAACACGATTGCTCTCAACGTAACAAATGTTGATCTCGATTTTAAAGTAATATTATATGATGATTCAATAAACCCAATAAACACTACACAATTTTCACCTTATTCCAAACACCTTTTTCTATAAATCAATTTTAATTTAGTCACTATTCAACAACTAATTTTTTTCTATTTTAGCACTCTATACCAAACAAATGGTGTATCTATACGGTTTATTGTTGTCCCTTCCACCACTGCAAGATTCGGGTGGATCGATCCGACCCATTATGCATTGAACGAACAACCCGGTAGTTAGCAAGTAGCACCAACACAGGAAGGAAAGCACAGAGAAAAACAAAGGAAGCACAAACAAAATACCTGTTTGATCTGATCCGATCCTTTGATCAAAATATCTGGATTGAGTGATACTCACTCGGATCGATGAGGTGGCAAAGTATATTTTCCACACCCGCTTAAAACCCCAATTCCATTGGCCCGCGCGTATGTTACATTCGAATTTCCCTTTATAATACATTTCCCAATTTCTATCCCCAAATCAAACCAAATCTGTTATTCTCATTTTCTCTCCACCAAATCACCGGAAAACCCTCACACCGTTCACATCTCAGGTCACTTTTCCGTCCTATCTACTTATCCTATTCCGATTATCTTCAATCGCTGTTGTTTTTTTGCTGTTTGTTTTTCTCGATCTAACGCGTTTTCATTTTTTTTTTTCCTTTCAGAAGATGAAAGGAGGACGATCCAAAGCTGATACGAAGAAAGGAGACACTAGGTGAACAAACTTCTCCATAGATTTGAAATTGCTGCGTTTTTTAAAATTATTTTAAATCTCTCCTGCAAATGGTTGATTGCTGAAATTTGCTTTGCATAAATGAGTATCTGAATTCGTTTCTCATAGATTTGAGATTACTGCGTTTTATTTTTTTCCCATCTCTCCTGCAAATTGTTGATTGCTGAGATTTGCTTTTGCGTATGTTAGGAATGAGTATCTAAATTCGTGTGAATTTGCGTTTTGAGTGATGTTTGAGAACCGTGAAATGAATCAGAAGCAGATCTGTGATTTGCTCAGCTTTTTTCTGTATTTTGTTGTTTTCTTCTGTTTCGAAATCTGATTATTCTGTTGAATTGTTTCGTACGAATTGTTTATTTAACGAAAATTCTGGTGAAGGAAAGTCAACTATCTCTGTTTTCCATTTTGCTTCAACAATTGTTTTGCTCGACTGTGGGCCCTGTGACTTTTGAGCTGTAGATTTTGCTCTGTGAACAATGTTATGCTTCTATTTGCTGATCTGTTTTTACTGATATAGTTAGACATATTTTCATGTCACTGCTGGTTATTAAAATTACATTGGTATGTAATTGGAGCTGTTTGAGATTGTATCGATTGCGTTGTTGATGATTTTGTGTTGATTTTTATCTGGATCCTGTATGGTGAAGTGATGCTTGACTGTCTGTGTTGATGTGAATTAGGCTTGCTGTGAAGAAGCAGACTAAGAAGGAGAAAAAAGCTGCAAAGGACCCAAACAAGCCTAAAAGGCCTCCAAGTGCTTTCTTCGTGTTCATGTATGTAATGCTGAATGGTTTATCATTGGATGAAATGATTGTACTGTTTCGTGTAGCTTTCTAACTTGTTTATTTGGTTCTGTTTGTGCTTACAGGGAAGACTTCAGGAAGCAGTACAAGGAGAAGCACCCTAACAACAAATCTGTTGCTGCTGTGAGTTGACATTCTTGCAATTTGTTCTTCAGTTTGTCATTTCTAGATTCGTATATTGTGGCTTACGCGTTTGTTGGCTATTGTAGGTTGGTAAAGCTGGTGGTGAAAAGTGGAAGTCATTAAGTGATGAGGTAAATTACATTTCACAATTCAGTAGTACCTGTACATGTTGTTTGACAGTTTATGTAATTGGTTCTAAACCTTTTTTTGCTGTTAAACATCAGGATAAAGCTCAATATGTTATTAAGGCTGAGAAGCGAAAGGCAGAGTATGAGAAACAAATGGAGGCTTACAACAACAAACTGGTATATATTTCTGTTATCTCGGTGTAAAACAAATTCATAGTGCCTTTTCCACTGTTGCACTGTGCTTAGGTTTATGCACCAATTATATTCAGGCTGGAGGAGACGATGAGGAATCTGACAAGTCGAAGTCTGAGGTCCATGATGACGATGAAGATGAATGCAGTGCAGAGGTGTGTAGTTCATGTCCCTATAGTCTCATAATCTCTACTAGTTTCCGACTTTTCCAGTTTGATCTGATTTTGGATGTGTTTTTTTGCAGGAGGATGATGACTAAGTGCAGCAAGGGTTCAACAAAAACAGTTTGAAGCTTGATGTCAGTATACTGTGTACTTTGTTCTTATGCATAGGCTGTATTTACCTTCACTGTCTAGTGACATGAATTAGTATGGGTTCTATCTAGCTTCTGTAGTTGTTCGATTCTGGATGATGCTACTGATGTCTTGTAATGTTAGGTTTTAATGAAAAAGGCTTATTAGGTCTCTATATTTGTTGCACCACTGTACCTCTCCTCTATTTTGTGGATGCCTTGTTTTTCTTTCTCGTTTGGTTTTTCATCAACCTGCGTTTAAACTTGCTTTCTATCGTTGGGAGCTTGGGATTTTGATTCAGAGTTAACTTTAGTTTGTTGGGGACACTATAACTTCATATCCATATAAAGGGAATGATGCAAAATTTCAATCTTTGTGATGATGTTAAAATCTACTCAAGTGCCAAAGTATTCTGAGGCACTTGATCGAGGGTATTTGCTAGTAAGGGGAAGGGTTTTGAGATAGACCCTTCATCTGTTTTAGTGTCTAGTGTTGGATAAGTTTTGAGATGAATTGGCAAGGTGCTCGGGGTAATACTTTGAGTGGCAAAAGTAATGTGGTTGGAGAAGATTCATAGAAGATGTGAGAGGACAAGTTCCAACATTGGCTAGGGTTTTTGTCAGTCAGTCCCTTAGAGTTCGAGGTTGGGGGTTAATTTGCCATTTGTGCACGTGCAACCTTTGAGCCTTGTAAGCTGGGGTTGTCATTGTCTAGCTGATGTTATAAGTGCGATAGATGTTTGCTTAGTGACCCTGTAGGAAAGGGATGTTCTCCGAAAGACTACCTTAGTGTCACATCCCATTTGGACCACGTTTCGATGGTCTTGTTCTTTGGAGTTTCTATATGAGTTGACGGTCCAAGAAGATCTTATGAAGGTCTAACACCTTGCACCGTGACATGTTTTCCCCACTAAGCTATGTTTATTCAAAGGTAATTGAAGAACTTAAGGTTTGCATTACTTCAAAATTTTCATCCCGTTATGTTGGAGGATGTCATCTAGCAGGTACGGGAGTAAATGTGCGAATGCCGTTGCTGATCATAACGGGATGGTCTTCTACCATTAGTATAGCCTCATTGAAAGAGTGGCTAAATGCCCTCAATGTTTCATTTTCCTTTCTGTATGATCTCCAACAAGTAGATGGCTAGCCTACTCTGTATCTTAAATTTCTCAAATTTCTTCACGAATTCCTCCACCAATTGTTCAGTATTGAATATTGTCGCTGTATTCGTGGCCCATTATAGCTTCTCATCTAATACGATACCCGATATGACAGAGTGGTTTCATCGTAGCACTCCAAAGTGCAAAGTAGTAGGCCTTCGACAGGCCTGTAAGTTCTAGATCCATGTGTCATATGATATACTCATTTCATATTTATGCATTCCATTTTGGTCCGTTCCAACTTCATCTTCCTATATATTAAATGGAAAATCTCTCTTTTACTTTATAAATTACATCTCCTACTTTATTCCTTATTTTTCATATTTTATTTACTATCTCTCCTACTTTATAACCATCTTTCATACTTTATTCACTTTTTCCTTAAATTTTGTGTCCAGACCCGCGGGAAGATGAAACCAGGACGGAGGTAGTATATTTTAGCCTTGAAACACAAAAGTTACTCCCCTTGGACCTATCAAATAGTAGCATATCTAATTTTGGACAAGTAGATTCAATAGAATTGGTAGTATAGGATAAATCGGGTAAAATGTACAAATGTACCCTATGTTCTTCAAAAGATGTACGAATGTACCCATGTTCCTGAAATTGCACGGATGTACTTTATGTTCTACAAAAGTATGCACACTTACTCCAATAATGGTGTGTGCATTATACTCTCCATGTGTGCAAGTGGATTTACTTTTTTAAGCATACAAGTGTTAAATTTCATAATAATTTTTTTTTTGTTGGAACCAAGATCAATAAAATTAATTTAAAATTATTAAAACTAATAAAAAATTATAATAAAATGAAAAAAAAGAAATTTGTGAAAATTAAAAGAAATATAAATAGTCATAATAGCTCTACTAATTTAAAAAATAATAATATATATAAATAAAAAAAATTATCGAAAATTATTGTAGTGATATTATCAAAATTTATAAAAGTACTTTAAAAAATATGAAATAAAAGTATCAAAATTATTGAAGGCAGGATTTTGAATATATAGTGTATATTAGTATGAATTATTGTTATTCCGAAAACATTTAAGGAAAATTGTCTAACTCTATTAGAAATTTATATTAATACATTTATACTAATTTTTAAAAGTTTTATATATATATAAAGAAAAAATATATTATTTTCTTCATTTTTTATTTTTCATATTTAATTTGTACCTTTAATAAAAGTTTTCAATTTTAAATAATCCTTAATAATTTTATTTAAAAACTACCAAAATATTTGTTACAAATTTTTACATTTTATAGAAAATTAATTTATTGATCATATAATTAGTGAATTTAAAATTTTTATGCTAAAAAAATAAGCCCACTTGTACACATGGAGAGTGTATTACACACACCATTACTGGAGCAAGTGTCATACTTTTAAATAACATAAAGTACATCCATGCAATTTCAATAATATAAGATGCATTCATGCATATTTCGAAAAATATAGAGTACATCTGTCCATTTTTACCAGGATAAATCTTGATTTGTGTTGTGGAACCAAAGTTTATACACCAACTCTATAATCTGATCTCTATCAAAATATCACTGGGATCGATGAGATGGCAAAGATTTCTTTCCAAGACCCGCCTAAAGCCCCAACCCAATTCCAGTAGCCCGCGCGTATGTTACATTCGAATTTCCCCTTCTTCTTATAATAATATTATTCATTCTCTCCATCTATCCATTACCAAATCACCGGAAAATCCTATTTCCGTTCACATCTCAGGTCACTTTTCCGTCCTTCTTAGCTTCCGATCACCTTTAATCGTTTTGCCTTTTGTTTTTGTCGATCTGACGTGTTTTGATTCTGTTTTCGCAGATGAAAGGAGGACGATCCAAAGCTGATTCGAAGAAAGGAGACACCAGGTGAAAAAACGTTTCCATAGATTTGAAACTACTGCGTTTTTTTCCCTTCTCTCTCCTGCAAATTGTTGATTGCTGAAATTTACTTTGTATAGATGAATATCTGAATTAGTTTCAATTTTTAAATTTCGTTTCCTGTGATGTGTGAGATTCGTAAATTGAACCAGCTGAGTGATCGATCTGTTCAGCTTTTTTCTGTATTTTGTTGTTTTCTTCCGTTTCGAAATCGGATTATTCTGTTCAATTACTTCGTACCGAATGATGAAGTTGATCATTGAATTTTGCTTTGCATAAATGAGTATCTGAATTGTGATGTGTCAAAGTCGTAGAATGAATCAGATCTGTGATCTCTTCAGCTTTTTTCTGTAGTTTGTTGTTTTCCGAAATCTGATTATTCTGTTCAATTGCTTCGTACGAAATGCACTTTAATGCGCTCACGCTTCCATAATTAATTAATTTTCTACTTACGCTTCTGCTCGTGCTTCAGGTGATCGCGTAGGACCAATTTAAACACCTGGCCATGTACTCGAATTAGGGTTTACAAACTGACTTTACCTGTCGTCTCTCACTCTCATACGCATCCTCTAAACACTTGTTGTGTTGGTCACCATGAGTTTACTTGCCCGATCTAAATTAGCAAGACATCTGATTTCCCCTTCACTTGCTATTCAGCAATGCAATTGCTACTGCACCAAAGCCAAGAACCAAGAAACCAAGGAACCACCCTCTGCCAAAAAACAGGTCCATGGGGTGCAAGAGTGCATGTATCAGCCGCAAGTTGCCAACTTGGTGACTTTGATCGGTCGCGTGGCTGAGCCGGTTCAGTTCGTCGAGCATTCAATTAAAGGCGGCTTGGCTGCAATTGTCATTTCTCAGGGAAGTAGAAATGAGTTAGAGATTCCTGTTATATTTGAAGGTGATTTGGCCCATGTTGTTAATTCTCATGTGAGAGTGAATGACTGTGTTTTCGTGTCCGGGGAAGTCAGTGTGGATCCGGTGAGGCCCTTGTTGAATAAGGGTCTTGGAGAGTTTCATGTTGTGGCTAAAGATCTCAACTTTGTGAATGGGTTTCCTGGAGTGAAGATCGGGAAGAAGAGTGTTAAGTCGGAGAAGATTGTGGACGAGAATGATTGTCAGGATCTTAATAAAGAAGCGGTAGACAAGGCCGATGCCTATAAGGCTGTGAAGTATTCCTCTGCGGGTGCTGTTGGACTGTACTCTGATGCTGAACCTGTTTTAACTTCAGAAAGTAGAGATGCCGGGATGGAATTTCGGAGGGAGAATGGAACCTATAAACAAAAATTGGAGTTGGATGTTCCAGGAGGGAAAACTGATGCTGAAGGGGGTGATTTTTCGAGTTGCTTGTTGGAAGATCCTAGTGAATGGAAGGATAATAGATTGGATACTTAATACGTGTCAAGAATATAATGTTTTGTTCAAAATATATTATGCTCTCACTGATTTCCATTTCGCTTCGACAGTTTTGTTTTGTTTTGCTTGCTGGTGGGTCTGATGACTTTTGATTTCTGAACATTGTTTTATGGATCCTGTAGTGTTTTCTTGTAACCATTTGCTGTATATATGCTTAGAGAGGAAGGGTTATGAGGCACTCTCATTTCATGTTACTGCTGGTGATTTGATTGGTATGATATGGTATAGAAGTTATCTACGATTGTATCGGTTGCATTTTGTTACTCGTGTTGATTTTCTATCTGGATCCTGTATGGTGAAGTTATGTTTGAATTTGTGATGTGAATTAGGCTTGCTGTGAAGAAGCAGACTAAGAAGGAGAAGCAAGCTGCTAAGGACCCAAACAAGCCTAAAAGGCCGCCGAGTGCTTTCTTCGTGTTCATGTATGTAACGGTTAGTGATTAGTCATCAGATAACCTGATTTTCCTGTTTTTTCTGGAGCTTGTTAACCTGCTAATTTGGCCTAATTTGGTGCTGTTTGTGATTACAGGGAAGACTTCAGGAAACAGTACAAGGAAAAGCACCCTAACAACAAATCTGTTGCTGCTGTGAGTTGGCTTTCTTGCATTTTGTTCTTTGATCTGTTAGTTTTGTTCTTTTGGTGGTTGACACTTGTGTTGGATGATTGTAGGTTGGTAAAGCTGGTGGTGAGAAGTGGAAGTCTTTCAGTGATGAGGTAAAATTGTGTTCCTCAAGACGAAAGTAGTACCTGTACATTTTATTTTGGCAGTTTATGTGTAATCGATTTTAAATCTCTCCGCTGTTGAATATCAGGATAAAGCTCAGTATGTTGCTAAGGCTGAGAAGCGAAAGGCAGAGTACGAGAGACAAATGGAGGCTTACAACAACAAATTGGTATACATCTATGTTCCCTTTTTCAGTGTGAATCAATTCAGAATGCCTTCTCCTGTGTTGCATTGTGCTCAAGTTCATGCACTGTTTGTATTCAGGCTGGAGGGGATGATGAGGAATCTGACAAGTCTAAGTCTGAGGTTCATGACGAGGATGAAGATGAATGCAGTGCAGAGGTTTGTTATCCATATATAGCCTCAAAATCCACTGTTTTTCAACTTATCGAGCCATTTGACCTTAATGGATTTTGTACAGGAGGACGAGGATGATGATTAAGTGCAGTGAGCAAGGGTTCGACAAACAGATTGAAGCCTGATCTGAGTATACCGTGTACTTTGTTCTTATGCATAGTCTGTATTTACCTTCACTTTGTCTAGTGACATGAATTAGTATGGGTCCTATCTAGCTTCTGTAGTTGTTCGACTCTTGATGCTGCTACCTATGTCTTGTAATGTTAGTTTTAATGAAAAGGGCTTATTAGTTCTCTATATTTGTTGCACCACTGTGACTTGATCGATCGTTCTTGTGTCTGATTTTCATCAACCAGGGTTTAACCTTCGCTATATAATTATAGCATGTATTGTTGGGAACTTGGGATTCTGATCTTGATTACTATGTAAAAGATACAATACCTAATTAGGACATAAACTGTACTCACTCCGTCCCGCAAAACTTCATACATTTGTCATTTTTAGCCGTCTCGCAGAACTTCATACATTCAAATTACATCTCTTGCCACTAAAAGTATACATTTTTCCACATTTTCTATATTTTATCATTACTTTAACTTTTCGCATAAAACTACGCTAACCCTAATGTATGAAGTTCTCCGGAACGGAGGGAGTAGTAGTTTGTTGGAAACTTGGAATGGTGAAAATTCATCTTCTGAAAATGAGTTTCTACTTTCTACAGTTTCAGTACTCCATTGACATCAATATTATACAGCAACATAAATGCTGAACATGCGCTGAAAATCTTGTTTGTTCTTGAAAGCCTATGTCAATGTAAAATATGCTATCCCCTTTCTCAAAATAAGCAATTCAATGAGAATCTTCATGGTTTTTCTTGAAGTTAACCTTCCCTTCTTTCTACAAATAAATATTTCGAGCACAATCTTCATGATTTTTTCTTGATGTTAACCTTTCACCCACCCCCTTAATTGCAGTATGCGTTTTCACACATTGTACTGAGCAAAAAATTGTAACTTGAGACTTTAAAAAAATATACTACTACGTGTTGTTTTTATCAGAATCTTGTGATGCAACAACTACAATAGATGTAATTCAAAGTGCACATGTATTAGGTGAGCTTAGAGCAATATTTTAGTTTCCATAAACGGATTTTCATATTTAAACATCATAATAAAATATTATATATAATAAGTAAGTTCAAAAGTGAGTTTTCTTAAAATTATCGTGGTCCACCAATAAAATATGATTCTTCTCACATGCCAAAATATAAGTATGAGTACAACTTTTTTAAGTGAATACTGTACTAATTAACTCGAATGCATGTGTTATTATAATAATAATGTTATTTATTTATAAGGTTGATTTTGAAATCTGCTTTTTGTAAAGCATTAAATAAGGTTGAATTAAAAGAATGTTTAGTGATTTTTATTGGAAAGTAGTATTATTGTAATCCGCTTGAGTTTGTTTTAGCTTTGGCTATCCCACCACGCAGTGGCGAATCCAGGATTAATTTTTATCGGGGTCTAAACATAACTATCAATTTCTCAAAGACATTCAGTATAACAAAAAAAATAAATATTATTAAATACGCATTACTAGAAGAGGAAAAAAAATAATGTAACCCAAAATCACATATAGTTAATTCTACAAAATATATTATTTGAAAATTACTTTTTAATCAATGTTTTCATACAACGCGCTCTCATGCGATCTTAAGTCGTTGTTAGTACATACTTACTTCATCCCAAATAAGTTATCCAATATTGACCATTTTAGGTGTTCCATTGGAGTTGTCTACTTTATTTTTTTCGCAATTTTACGAAATATTATACTATAATTTTATATTCTTCACTGATAATGTAATTCAATTAAAGTGTTATAACTTATAATTCTATAACTTTATATCATCCACTAACGCCACATACACGTAATATGAATTCCTTCCGTCCCGAATTCAACTTCCCGCATTCCACTTTGGGACGTTCTAATTTCAACTCTTCATCATTTAAATGGAAATCTATCAACTACTTTATTCACTTCCCTTCATACTTTATTTTTTTCCTACTTCATTTAATATATTTTCTACTCTTTAACTATCCTTCCTACTTTATCACTATTTTCTGAAAACTTTTGATTGGGCTCGCGGGAAGTTGAATTCGGGATGAAGGGGTATAATGTTATAATTATAATCTCCTTATCTTACGTGTCGAAGTGATTTCTATTGTACTCAACAACTATATATATCATTAAATCATTAATTAAAGAAACAAACAAAAAAACTTGAAAAAAATAAAAAAAAATGAATGTATGTTAGTAGGAGTGCCAGTAATTCCACCGTTCCTTGGCCAATCAATGAATTATTCACAATACTTTATTCATTTTATTAAATGGTTTAGTGGGTAAAATATAAAGTATAAATTAGACTTAAAATAAATAATTACTCCTATATTGTTATATATCATATTAGTTGGGTTCAGTGCACCCACGGAACCACATCTCCCTTAGCCAATGCCACCAGGAAACTAGATTTATCGACGTGATAATAATCGTACCACCAATACCTACATAACATGTTTACTAGAGCTACTCAGCTAGGATACGACGGGGAAATAAATTATTGGGAAGAAAATATATATCCTAGCCGGCTGTACACACCGTAATGTAAAATAAGCGCTTGGTCTCTTCGTATCAAATTTATTTATCTAATATATGGCTGCTAACCCGATGGATTCAATTCACATATAACCCGTTCACTAAAATTGTTACAATTTTTCATTTTGAGCGTTTTACTAAAATTATTATAAGTTTTATAATAAAACACATTTCTAATAACACATTTTCGGGCTCACATATACTTTTTCACTCAATTAATATCTCATACTCATTCTCCACCACATATTTTTGGGACCATATACTTCTATACATTTTCCTTAAAAATTGTGTCCAACACAATTGTTTCACTTTTAGTGAAACGGAGGGAGTATTTATTACCTTCAACTATTAAGTATGGGCACTCTAGAAACGACAAAATTCGCACACACCCCGATATCTTTCTACTTAAATTTGCACAACAACCACAATTAATCCCGTCGTACCAACTTATCAGACTAACAATGCATTCTGAATCCACCGAATCCCACACACATTAATTCAATTACTTACGTATGAATTCAACATATACACTTAATTTGCGGTGCTTACAAGTAACTTAAACATCAAAATCGACGGACATATTAACTCCACCGAACATGTGCATCACAACCCTAACAAGAGCTTCGTATTGGAACTATCAATGTCACAATAAGTTACTATTCGACTGTATCCAACTCACAATTTTTTTAACGCTAACGTATACACTTCACACGAACAACTAAATAATACAGACGAAACTCGAACGCCTCGATATTAACATCACACGTGTGAACACCCCTCCAACCCATAGGTTTGAGTTGAGAAAGACCCACCCTATGAACCCATGTAGTCTGCATTGGAACCATCGATATTACAATAATTTACTACCCGACTGTATCCGACTTACATATTTATTACTATTAGTTTGCTACCATATACGCTCGACACTAACAACTAAGCAATATAGACAAAACTGAGACCTCTCGATATAAATAAACATCCACCGAACATGTACTATACTACTACTTCACAACCCAAAACATGTTACTATATGTTACTATCCGGCTCTATCCGACTCACATATTTTTCAACGTCAACGTATACATTCCACACGAACAACTAAACAATACAGACGAACTCGAACGCCTTGATATTCCCACTCCCACGTGTGAACACCCCTCACACACATTTATGTGAGAGTTGAGAGAGACCCACCCCCCCTATATGAACCCCTCTAGAAAATAACAAAAAGAAAAGAAAAGAAAAACATTTATTCACATAAAAAAAAAAAAAAGGAAAAAACGGAAAAAGAGTTGAGCCTTGCTTTTCCCCCTAAAAGCCAAAGAAACGAACAAGGTTCAATGGGTAAGGTACCACCACCGTCACCACCAGACATGACCACCAATTTGATGAAGAAGAAGAAGAGGAAAGGCCGCCCACCCAAAAATTCCCATTCTACCCCTCCCACCAACCGCCGATCCGTCCGCCGCAACCCTAATTCGCCGGAATTCGACGGCGACGATGACGACGAGAGGAAGCAGAAGAAGGTCAAGCTCGTCGTGCGTCTGCCGGAATCAGATGAGAGCAAAATTAGGGCTAATCAGAAGCCGCATTCTGTAGATTACAATTCGGGCTCTGATTACAGCCCGGAGTATGAAGAGGAGGCGAAAAGGAGGAAGATCAGTGACGGATCTGACGGGATTCAGGTTCCTCATTCAACAATTTTTCTCAATTGGAGTGGAATTTGTGTTGATTCGTAGAAAGATTGGATTTTTTGCTAAATTGGTCTCACGAAAGTTTTCAAGCGGGTTTTTTGGGGAAAGGGAATTTTGGAATTTTAGCGCGAAAATTGACTGGTGAAGATGATGATGATGATGATCGATTTTTTTCCTCTATTCTCTGTGTGTGTAGGTTGACTTTGTCAAAATCTGTATCTTTGTTTTCTCTGCTGTAATGATATCTGGGATTTTATTTCTTTCTATATATTTTATTTTCTAGCCTTAAATTAATTGTGGTCATTTCGTTTTATTCTTCTCCAGGTGAATTTTGTTTATATTTCTTTATTATTGATTGATGTGTAAAGCATTCTGGATTCTGCTGCATTGAAAAGAGCTCAGATTTGTCTTTACTGGAGTTCATTATGATTGCAAATAGTGCTCTGTGTAATTTTTAATGGATTTAAACCAATCGTACTTGTTGTTTGCTGCTGCTGCTGCTGTTTGTTGTTGTTTCATTTACTGCTCTTTCACTCTTGCCCTTTTCATCTCGAGTAATTTCATGAGTCGGTTTTACTACGTCTAATAGTCTAATACTACTACTACTACAGGTGCTTACTATTTTCTTGTTTTTGTACCCTTTTTTAATGTATTGAATGTGAATCTTGCAGGAAGAAGAGGAAGAGGAAGAAGAGGCTGTGAAAGCGACAGACACTTCTCAACATGGTACTAATTCGCTAATCAAATCACGGTCACAGACGCTTCTTCTTCTTGATTCTATCTGTTGGGTAAATTAATGTGTTTTTGAAAATGCTGTAAAAGTTTGATTAATTTTATTGTTTTTCTGTGGACAGAGTCACCATTGGGTTCTGGTCCCACGGTACCTTTGCCAGACAAAAAGTTGTTGGTCTTCATTCTTGACAGGCTTCAAAAGTATGTGTGTGTGTGTTTTTCTTGCATGATTCTTTTGCTTTCTGACATTTTATTTTATTTCTCATACTGTTTCTGTCATGGGGTTTTCATGGATTTTGGTCCGTTATGCTCATGTTCATAATACAGGAAGGACACTTACGGGGTATTCTCGGAGCCGGTGGATCCCGACGAGGTAACGACAAGTTTCTGGGTTGGTAACAATAAGGTTCTACTGGTGCTGCAGCTGACCTTGTTCACTTTCTTGTAGTTGCCTGATTACTTTGAGATAATAAAGCAGCCTATGGACTTTTCGACTCTGCGGAACAAACTTGATACTGGAGCGTATCAGAATCTGGACGAATTGGAGGTAGTGTCTGGAGTATCTTGGTTGAAGATTATGATTGTTAAATTTTTCTGATTCTGTTTGACTTCAGTTTTCCTGTTTATAATATGTGGATATACTACCACAAAACATGCTAGGGTTTGCATGTGACCTGTCTGACATTCAACACTCACCTTTCAGTCACTTTGAAACAGCCTTGAACTCCCATTTTAACATGGGCCAGGATTAATGTTTTTGAATGTAATTCTTGTTAAAGATGTGTAATTTAGTAAATTAATGAACTGTTGTAAGTACTTCTTTAATCTCCAGACAAGGAGATATCTTTTGTTGAAGAAGCCAGTGTCAGATGTTGACATCTTATTGTGGTCCTTTTTGCTTACATAATAACATTAGCTTGTTTGCTTCCAAATGTGGAACTTGACTAGCCAAATTAGTTTACCTTAGACCAGTAGCAAATGAACAAGGCATGGAGATTTCGATTTCAGGTCCCATCACATATAAATCCATGCACAGGTTCTAGCTGTGGTTCATATTTGGGCAGACATTTTTATACTCTTGGAGCTATAGCCTCTATTGTAAATTATTTCATTGTTCTGATGCAATAGTGGAGTCAAGTTGAGGAAACATACACCGACTTATATTCTACATGTATTGTGATTGTAGGCTGATGTGCTGTTGATATGTTCAAACGCGATGCAGTATAATTCTCCAAATACGGTATACCATCGACAGGTAATGTCTTTAGTGTTGTCAATTGTCATGCTATTTTTTCTTCCATCTATCCGATGCATTTTTCTTATCTTGATACTGGGCAATATCAGGCACGCACTATACAAGATCTTGCAAAAAGAGACTTTGACAATCTGAGGCATGAAGGAGATGATGGTGAACCACAACCAAAGGTTGTTCGCAGAGGCCGACCCCCAGGCCAAAAGAGCCAAAAAAAGCCTGTCGAGGTGACACCTGTATCGAATCGTGTTGCCCCCGAGGTTTCTTCAGGCGTAACTCTTGCTACCGGAGAAGATAGAGGAGCGGGCTCTTACAATCTCAGAAAGGCACCTGCCTTTAACCGTTTCCGATACACAGATCCTTACATGTCATCTTACCGTTGGAAAAATGGTGAAAATTACACTGACTCGGCTGAATGGAATAATGAATTCCCAGGTTTGTAATTGCTTCCTTCTATCACTTCACTCACTGCTCACTGTTCTATCAATTATAAATGTCCAGTAGGGGTGCAGATGTAAAATTTTGTTATGGTAGATTCACGTACAAATTTTGTCTATCATCCTTCTTGGATGGTAATTGGTGTCAGAGTTCTCTTATCGACTGTCTAACCTCTTCCACCTTTTAAACCTTCAGCATCCATCATAAGGGCTGACATGAAACAAGGGAAAAAGAATTTTGTTGTGGATGAGAACAGGCGTGATACCTACAGGGAATTTCACCCCCTATCGTTCAGCAACAATTCCTCGACTTCATCTAATGGCATTGGCGATGTGAAACTCTTGGTGCCGGTATGCATTTTTGTTCCTACAATAATTTTCACTATTTTCTATGCCCTGGGGGTGTGAAGTGCTTTATTGACAAAGTAACCATTACTATGCCTGCCATTTGAAGTGCACCTCTTTTGCATGCAAATATTTTATTGAATTACATGTATTTGCTTATGAAGGTGTTTGCAGCTGCTGTTAAACTACTTTGTACCTTAAGCTGTATTCTCACCTCCCTGCATTTTCAAACAGATAACCGAATTACCGTATTTTCTCTATTTTTGTGGTAACTTTAGTTGAAGACCTAAATCTTTCTAATGAGTCAACTATACCCGTTTTCTCCAAAATGTAGCTATCCCTTAGAATCTGATTTGATGCCATGGCATTTTTGCAGTCTCTTCAATTAACATCTCACCAACTTCAGAATGTTCACTAATAGCACTTTTGGTATTACAGGTTGGTGCTCAAGAGCCTCTTGCCTATGCAAGAAGCCTAGCTCGGTTTGCTGCAACTCTCGGGCCTGTGGCCTGGAAATTTGCATCCCAGAAAATTGAAGCCACCATACCACCGGGGACCCAGTATGGCCCTGGCTGGGTCGGTGATAACGGAACACAATCACACCCTCGATCCTTTCCAACTGATGTGGGCAAGTCATCAAACAGCACTTTGACACCTTCAACTTCTGATCCAAGTTCTGCAATAGCTCAGTGGCCTTCGGAAGGAATGGTTGAAGCTGTTAGGAAGCTCAACAGCCAGAACGAGGTGGCTGTACAAGGCGATGGTTCCTCTTGGAGAGTACCATTCCCGCATCAGGAAAAACTTCCATATCCGCATATTAGAAATGGTTTAAGCGGAGTAGTTGGTTATGATTTATCATCATCGGCTACATTACCTGATAATCGGAGCAGTTTACCTCCTGTTGTAAATCCAGGGGCTGGGGCACAAGGCCAAATGTGGAATTTTGGAAAAACGACTTGGCCAGTATTGCCAATGCAACGAAACTCAGTTTTAGTTCAACCGGACCTGACCATTAGAGTTCCAGCTGGTTCGCCTAGTACAAGTGGCGTGCAGATTGGTTCGCCTCATCAGCCGGATTTGGCTCTGCAACTCTAAGAATCGGGGTGTATCGTGTTATCAAAGCTGAAAATAGGGGGAGAAGGTTGATAGGGTGTAGGAGACAGGTTGTACATGTTAATGTATTTAATTGTTTCAAGTACAAAACTACAGAATCATTGCTGTAACATTTTGACAATGGACATGCAAAAATATTTATCGGCATTACTTGGAAATTTCTAACGGTGAAAATTGGCTTTTATTAGGAGTACCCTAGTGTATGTAGGGCTGTTATTCCTTTTATCAAGATCCCCAGTAACCTCAAATTCTGGTTTTAACAATCACTACTGTTTAATACTTCATTTTTTGCAGTTAATAAAGAGAGAGAAAGTGTGCATGCGAAGAGTAGGGATGATAATGGGCCGGACCTGACTTCTTGCGACCGGCATTTTTAAAGGCCCAGGCCTGGCCTTAAATTGACTATTGGGCCAGCAAAGCCCCTTTGACCGGGCCGTGCCGGGCCTTGATCAGTTTGTTGTATTCGTCTGATACTAACGGGAATTTGGATTTGTTGGCAGCACAAGATTTCGACAATATATATAACCACACATGTAATGTGGTGGTTATTATTATTATTATAATTTCCCAGTTAAATATCTTTTACTCTCTCCATTTCAGAAAAACTGTTACATTTTACTATTCTGTGATCAATCGGTATTTCGCGTTTATTAATTTCTTTTTAACGATATTAATAATAAATTATTAAAATTATATAATGAAAATTTAGTAATTAAATTTTTATTATATAATTTTATTAAATTATTTACTATTATCGTTATGAGTAATTTAATCAACTCAAAACAATTAATGGGATTAAAAATCAAATGTAACACTTTCTCTGAAATGGAGGGAGTATAAAATACTCCACGTTCTTTTCAGTTTTTCTACCAAAAGCATATATAACTGACCAAGCTAGAATAGCAGTACTGGATCAATCGAAAAGCAGGAGTTCAAAATTCAAACCAGGTAATATTTACGTCGATGTTCAATCAACTAACTTCTACGTAAAATTCAATTCTAGGGATGCTACTGGTGATTCATCCCTCATTGTAATTCGTGGCCGCTACATTGAGAGGGTGATACCGATGGTAGCACTAGCACCTCAGAGTGACAAGTCTAAACAACCGACTCCTACATGTTTCTAAAATTTATAGTCATGTTAACTTAATTAGTCATTTTTCTCAACTCGGTTCTGGAATTTTTTTTAGAGTTCGTAATCAGAGATTACTATATTGCTATAAAAAAGTTAGATTTTGTAATCTCCAATACACAAAATTACCGTTCAGGACAATCCTGCTTGTAAGTGTTCTTTTCTTTTTTCTCCATCCAAGTCTAAGCTGTTCTAGAGCCTGATTTCTGATTAAGACTTCAATTCGTATATAGTAATTATATATTGTGATTTGCTACTACTAACTCCGTTCCATTAGTAATAGTTGCTTTATCTTGAATCAATAAAAACTACGAATAAAGTAGTGTTAGTTTGTGAGTCGTATTATACTAGCATTAGGGTAACACACTATTGTATCAAACGGAGTATGCCATCACAGGAGTCAAAGTTTGCCTTCTCATGTGACTCAGTGACTGTCCTGTTATTCTCTACTACATCATCTTTTGTAGCTCTACTTATTATTCCGATATTGTGTTTTTGTTTGTAGCTCTCTGATCAAACGATGGAAGAGGGAGCAAAAGTCGATGAGAAAGAGCTCCTAACTCGTTCACCCTTACCGTACGGTACTAGGCTCGTGATTATTGGTAATCAAGAAAACGGTGAACATCAAGCGACGGTTTATAGCGTTACAGACGATTGCTATTATGTTCGTGCCGTACCAGAATTGCAGAATAAGCACATCAGGTTCTTGCACAACGGATTCATGTTTCTGAAGGATAAGTGTACAGAAGAATTTTCCCTCCTGAATATCTCGACTATGGAGAAGGTGCAGCTCCCTCCACTGCTGCACTTTAGTAAGCTGTGTTACAAGTATGTAACTTGTGTTATGTCATCGTCACATATGGATCAAAGTTGCCATATTGCCATCTTGGATATACTGTGTAATAAGTTATCGTCTTGTCAACTTGGCGACAGTGAATGGATCGAAAGAGAATGGACTGGTTCAGACCCTGGAACGGCTGTAAACTTGGAAGGGAGACTGCATGTTTTAGATTTTAATTACATTGTGATGGCATGTGATTTTCAGATCCTTATCTTCACCCTAAACAAGTTATTGATGAGCTACAAGACAAGGACTTCCCCCAGGGCGGCCCTGATTTGACGTATCATCTAATTGAATCGAGTGGAGAGCTCTTGCTTATGTTCATAAACGCGTTTGACAGTGAGGTCTCAAGTATCACAATCTTTAGAGCTGACTTTAGCAGTAGAAAATGGGTGAGACTGGAAACATTAGGAGATAGAGCTGTTTTCATTACTCAAGACAAATGGATTTTTCCGGAAAATGGCAGTTGATTTTCTTCTCAAGCTTCAGCCTTGGGTTTGAAAGGCAATGCAGTCTACTGGGTAAACAAACATGGAAGGAATCTCTACGTTTGTGATTTAGAGGATAATATATAGCATTACCACGAGGCCTTGTCCTTGTGTCGATTTTAACTCAAAGTTATTTTGGGTGCCTTGTACCAGCTCTAATCGAACAGGATTCCCCACGTATCGTAGGAACTCTGCAACAGGAGAAATCAAGACTAAAGAGCTTCAATCGTTGTGTAAGCACCTGCAGGCTACCGATTATGATATGGGCGGTTCCATAGTTGGAAAGCTAGGGACATCGTGCGCAGATCTTCCAGACGATCTACTGTTTCATATATTCTCACGATTATATGCTGGTGACAGATTTGCCTTTAGTTCTGTGTGTAGGTTGTGGAATTCGATATCTGCTTTGACAACTCAACAATCGGGATCAAGTCAACTAACAAAGTCTACAGACCGTTCATCACCATATTTAATGCTGTCATACAACAAAGTTTTCCATCCAATTTGCAGCCAGTTTCATTATATGGACTGTTCGGATATTCCACAACCAGCAACTTTGTTTGCCGCACGAGATGATTGGTTGCTTCTGGATTATTATCCAGAAGTTCCCAATTTCATGTCTTTCGTCAATCTTACTACAAATGCAAAAGTACATCTTCCAGAAATAGAAATAGGGGTTTCACCCTGTTACTATTCGTCATGTTTTTCTTCACTACCTACGACCACCTGATTGGCTGGTCGTTGCGCCTACAGAGAATCGTAAAAATCCAGCTATAAACACTCTTACATTTGGGGATGAGAGATGGAGGACTCATGACGTTTTGGTGGATAAAAATGTGTTCGAATTTTCTAGTTGCACCCCTGCCGTTCACGAAGGCATGTACTATTTTCTTGGCATTAAATCAAAGCTTCTTGTTCACGATCCAGAGAGGCAAGACTCACTTATCTACGAAGCTCCCGAATTTATCCCTGGGGATTGGGGTCCTGTCAGGGAGCAGTACATGTTAGAGAGCGATGGTGAGCTATTGGCCGTGTTTGTAAGTGAAGATGGAAGTTCAGTATACGCGTGTCAGTGGAATGACTCCGGGAGAAGATGGGAAACACTTGAGAGCTTGAGGGACAGAATGCTGTTCGTCAGTCGCGCATATTCGTTATCCGTGAAGGCTACCATAAGGGGAACGGGGAATAAGATTTACTTCCCAAGGTTTGTTGGAGACGATAAGAAGTATCACACATTTAGGATGGACACTTCTTATCTCAACTTCCATGAATCCAAGTACTTTCTCGGCTCTACTTGGATTCAACCTTGATTATTCGTTTATCTCATTTTCTTTTTCCGATTTATCTATCATCTGTATTCACTACGTCCGACTAATACAATTGTCATTTCAGTTTGTCAATTTGCTACTGTATACTCTAGCAGATCATTACACTATTAAGAGACTACTGTTCTGTTATTAATTTGTAACCACTACCTTTACAGACTCAAACTATTTGTGATGGATAAATGAAGCTGCCAAGTAGAACAGGCAATGAAATTGATTGAAATATTTGTGAACGTTATTTATACAAACGAACAAGGTGCATCCTTTTCTCCGTCAAGTCACCTATACGATCTCTAAATTTAACTGTGCGTACTTATTTTAACATGTAACTTACAAGTTATACATTAGTTTTTGGCCTATCTTGGTACGTAGGCTTGTAAACGGGATGTTATGCGTTCAACACACGATCCGTTCGAGATTTGAACGGTTTTAGCATGTTCGGATTTGCTATACCAAGGTCGTGTACTATTTCTTGTACCACCTTACAATGGCGACATGTTTTGGCCTCTCTTGGCTTTTATTAGCAATGTAGTATATGTAGGGATGTTGTCAGTGCAGACCAAGTATCCAGCTTGCCCATTAAGGTAGTCGAGTTCAAATTTTGTTTGATACTTATATTGATCTTATGAGTTGATCCTAACTCGGCTAGTAAAATCTTCTAATCTTAATTTTGGGGTCGTAAAACATGATTAATGTAGGGATGTTATGGTATCTTGTATAATGTATAGTTAGCATAAAAAAGAATTAAAGATATAGTATTGGATGAAGAAAGACTACTCACCGACATCACGTCCAACGTTGTTTACATAAGTTTCACTATCTTATTTTCTCAATTAATTTATTTGTTTTTCTCTTTATTTATTATTAAAATTAAACAACATCGCCACGGATTAGGCTATGTTCTTTTCATCTGAAAACTCATTAATTTTAATTTAGTTCAGTTCTACTTAGTTATTTTTTATAATCATGATATGGAAACAAAAATTGATGAAGTGGCCTTTTGGCTTGAGGTGCTTTAATGACGTCCAATATCTATCCCTAGTGATATCAACTCATTTCAGCTGGTTGTTTCAATCCATGGAGGTTTCCCATTCAAATGGCTTTCTAATTGGAATAACAACAAAATACTCTTTTATTTGACTCCAATAGATTATGACCAGAATATGGTATTCTTGTAAAAAAAGCACGATTGTAATATTTACGGTTGAGATGTGATGCAGGACTATAATTATGTACTATATAGCATTGGAATATGTGATTCGTAAACGTTTGTATTTGTAAATTCTATATATTAGCAAATGGCAACCATTTTGAACTTTTATCTGTCCCAAACAATAATTTATGCATTTTTATTCTTATTACATGAAAAATATATATAATAATAATCTCCTAAAAATATGCAAATATTAAACATAAAGAATTTAATATTTCATATCACTTCCTCATTTTATAGCTACCATAAATAGCACGTACCCTAAATAATTACTTCCCAAAATTTCAAGAATCTATAAGTAACCATATTTATCTAGTTTTAGCAAATTTGCCCATAGACTTGAACTTGACCACCATACCATACCATACGCAAGACTTTTGAACTACAATTTGCAGGATTTTATTTTATCCCATGTATCTAGCCAAAACAATATCTCTTGCACTTATTGCTAATTAATTTTTCCTTTTTATAGACTTTTTTTTTCCTTTTCCGAGAAGCTTTTTATAGACTTTCTAGTTAATGACTTTTCAAATTTCCAATACCAGTCATCGCTCACCAACAACTTTAAAAACCAGTTACCATATTAGACCAAAATAATACTAACAATAATAATGTACACATCCTAATCAAATCTTATCTAAAAAATTCTAACACAAATTATGTATTCAATTTCAAAATAAACGTAGTGATGTTGTTAAGAACAACAATAAAGTTTTTTCGAAAAATGCAGTTTGTTTTTAATTGTAGTATATTGTTCAAAATAATAATCTTATTATACGCAATTTTCTTTTTTACAAGTAAACGCTCCAAGTCCTCCTTCATAACTTTAAATGTTCATTTGTATTTCTTATAGTTAATGTTCATCTATCTTCCTTATATTTACAGTTGAATGAGTCTCTACAGTTTTACCCAAATTCCAAGCCTACCATTTCATCTCACAAAACACAACACAAAGTTTTGAAAAATGGTAAATAAAGTAGAAAAAGTAGTGAATAAGGTAGGAACAAGATTAAAGAAAGTAAGAGAGAGGTTGAGAGTCAATAAACCTGTATATTAAAACGTTTCGGAATTGGATGCGGAATGTTAAATTTGAGACGAAGTTACTATATATACTGTATATATATATTTTAAATGTATGTATAACATCGACATTTTCAGTAAAATTCTTATGTCTGTAATTTTTATAAGTCAATAGTACGTGATCCATCAATAGACTTCAACCATCAACTACTTTTACTAAACATAATCTAAATTCATACATATCGATATTCTCAATAAAACTTGTATGACTATAATTTTTATGAGTCAATTTTAGTACTAAGTAGTGAGACTTGGAGCTCATTACTTTGGCTTCATTCGATTCGATTCAATTCGATTCGATTCGATTCGTCTTGATTCACTCTCTTGATTCAGCTTTCTTCAGTTCAGCTCTCTTAAGTTCATTAAATTCATATTATTATTACTATTATTATTATTATTATTATTATTATTATTATTCTTATTATTATTATTATTAATATTTTATCATTTATTTACACAGCCCATCTTTTGTACGAGGAAAATAAGAAAATTTATCCAATTGAGATATTTTCAACCTTTTTCTTTCTTTCTTTTTAACATGACTTTTAGTAGATCAATGAAATAAAAAGTATAGTTACGATTCGAATTACCTTTCTTTTCTACCGTAAAAGTTGAGTTAAGATAAGAACTACGAAACGAGAAACCATTCAAACTGGTTCACATACTTTGTACGTACATCTCTAACAAAAAATCGGCATGTTCTTTTATTGGAAGATATTAGAACAATATATTTTTCTAAGGAGAATTTTTTTCTCGAACTTAAATCGTAAATTACTTGCAAATTACGCACAAAAAAGTATAAAACAAAGTTGTGTTAGTCAAATATATTTAATTTATTTTTATAATATAATTTTATTATATTATTTTGTAGTGTAATTTGCGAGTAATTATAGTCAACGTCCAGAAAAAAGTCTCCTTACGAATTTATTAATGGACCGGATGTAGTATTCATTATTATTAAAAAATGGGACAAATGTAATTTATTCAGTTCGTTTCAGTTCACTCAGTTCAATAAATTTCAGCTGAACAGATCCTTATTCACGTAGTGAGGTAAATAAAATATCATTAACGATTACTAACCAATTAGAACTCGAGTTTAAATTTAAACACCATCTTCTCCTTCTTCTTCACCCCTTTTATTCTCTCCACCACCAAATTCCAGCTAAAATTCAAACACAGACTAAATTCTCTCTCTCTCTAAAACTCTTCTCCTTCTCATTTCCATGGCTCACCATGTCCGTACAACTTTCCTCTACATCATCGCCTTAATCTTCTTCTTCGCCACCGTCCACCACCACTACCTCCGCCACACCTTCTCCCCATACCTCACCCTCCCCCCTTCCGCCGCCAACAACGCCCTCGCCGCCACCGAAAACCTCTCCCCTTCCTCCGCCGCCGCCGCCAATTTCCCCCCTATCGCCACCACCGCCGTGCTGGTCCCTAATTGGGAGGTCCTCGTCCTCGCCTCGCCGGAAATCGCCGCCAATTCGAGCTCCGATTACGCCTGCCTGTTTGATACGGGCGAACTCACTCCGGCGAATTTCACCGGCGTGATCAAATTCCCCGATCGAGCTGTCTTCAGCTGCTTCCTCCCGAATAAAGCTCGCCGGAAGCTCCCGTTCCGTCAGCCGGTGCTAATCAGCTCGCTCGAACCTCCTCCGCCTGTTACCTCTCCTCATCCGCCGCTAATCCGTTGGTCGTACGTCGTTTACGACTCGATCACGACCGAAAACGACGTGGTTTTGTTCGTGAAAGGGGTGAATAGCCGCCAGGGAGTCAATCGGAAGCCTAGCGAGTTCAATTGCATATTCGGAGACGACGACAATGACCGATTCGCCGTTAGAACCGCGGTTACGAGCTCCATGCAGGAGGTTTTCCGGTGCGAGCTGCCGTATTCGACCGCAACCTTTCCGGTGAAAGTGTCGTTGGAGATCATTGCAGAGGGTAAATTGGTGCCTTCCGTGGCGTATTTTAGCAATGAGCCGCGCACGTTAAAGAACTCGAACGAGAAGAAGCTATTGTGCGCGTCTACAATGGTGTATGATGTGGCTAAGTACTTGAAGGAATGGGTGCTGTACCATTCACAGATTGGTGTGGAGAAGTTTTTGCTGTATGACAATGGGAGTGATGATGATTTGGGGAAAGTTGTGAGTGAGTTGGTTGATGAAGGCTATGATATTACCACCTACTTCTGGCTGTGGCCTAAGACTCAGGAGGCCGGGTTTTCGCACGGGGTGGTTTATGCTAGGGACGCCTGTACGTGGATGATGTACGTTGACGTAGACGAGTTTGTTTACTCGCCTTCGTGGGATGACAATGTCACATTGCCTTCGAAATCACTGCTGCATACGTTGGTTTCGTCTAAGTCCACGAATTACGGGCAAATCAGCATCGGTTGTCTAGAGTTTGGACCTTCGGGGCAGGAGTTTCATCCGGTGACGGGAGTGACACAAGGGTATAATTGTAGGAGGAAGATGGAGAATCGACATAAGTCGATGGTGTTGCTAGACGCGGTGGACGATTCGTTGCTTAATGTTATACATCATTTCACTTTAAAGGAAGGGTACAAGACTAGGAAACCTAGTGTGCATGATATGGCAGTGAATCACTACAAGTATCAAGCTTGGCCTGAGTTTAAGGCCAAGTTTAGGAGGCGCGTGTCGGCTTATGTGTTGGATTGGACGCAGAAGTTGAATCCTAGTTCAAATGATCGGACACCAGGGTTAGGCTTTTCGCCTGTTGAGCCCCCCGATTGGCCTCAGAAGTTCTGCGAGGTGTACGATAATAGGTTGCGGGAGTTGATATTGAAATGGTTTGGGACCAAGTCCGGTTCGGGTAATTATCAATTAGCATGGCAGAGATGATTGTGCAGTAAGTTAACTAGGGTTTTTGAAAATCTAGAAGGCGGTATGATTGATTTTAAAGTTGTTTGATTGGAATCGGAGGAAAAATGTTGCTTAAGGAGGATGCAGAGAATTTGTTAATAGGATTAGCAAGGGAATAGGGGTAAGGAATATATTTAATTTATATAGCTGTTTGATTCTGAGAACAAATTTTCTAGTAAAAGTATTTTTGTCATACCATTAAATACTCTACATCGATCCTTTTCTTGTTTTGGTGTAGAATTAGCTAGGCATTCTTTTTGGTGTAATCAGGATGAAAGGAATATTCATGTGATTTATTAATTTATCTTTTTCTCAGAAGACTCTTTTGACTTCGATTTTCATATCATATCACAATTGTATGTTCATAAATACAGTAGTAGGTTGATTTTCCGGACTGATTTGAAGAATCGTAACACCACAACAAAAAGATTTTGTTCCTGCATGAAATAGTATATGCGTAAATAATCCGGTGGACGGACACTTTTACGGAGTGACTCTTTCATATTCAGCATTATATACGTTCGTAAATTCTAGAACTAGAGATCTTATTTAGAAGAACTCAAATTACCACTTGAAATCACAATCGATATTTATTAACCCCTCTGGACTTACATGTTTACCTAAAGTTGCAGTAACGAAAGTTTGACAATAACTGAAATACAAAAAGGTAAATTATACACTAGATGAGTACCACTTTTGCAGTTATAAGCTAAGGCATACAAAAAGGTAAATTATATTCAACTCTTCAGTTACAAGTATTTCAATTTTCAACCCTTTAGTTAACTAGTAGTAACTTTTAGTCGAATCCACGTTGAGAATTGGTTCCCTTTTGGTGCAATGTTATTAGAATATAGAATATATGATGGCTTTGATACTACTAAAAGATCCATCAATCGATATGGTTGGACTACGTGCCGCCCTCAATGTTAGTCAAAATACTATATAAGCACTATACTACTATTTTAGTTAACTTGTCAATTTTTTGCAACACCTATATGGTGTTTTTAATTCTTTAGTAAAATGTAAAATCGAGTATTTTACGAATTTTACAGTTCCAATTGATAAGAAATGTATGTTTACTAATAATGTATCGTCTCGTCTAAAACTATCTGGTGTAAAAAGAAGAGGAGATTTTGTTTATAGTAATTTGATGTAGAAGAGTCATTTTAACTTGAAAATGGTCGAGTTTTTAATATAAATACGACAACAATGTCTTAAACAAAACAACTAATATTTTAACAATGTAAAGTTTACTGTCGTTGAATGATACTTCATTTGACTAATGAGTATTCCATCATTAAGTTGTTTGACTTGCAACCCTAGGAAATAGTTCAATTCTCCCATCATGCTCATCTCAAATTTACTTTTCATGAGCTCAGCAAAGTCTTCACAAAGTTGCTTGTCCTTAGATCCAAATAATATGTCATCAACATAAACTTGTACTAAGAGTAGTTTCCCATCATGGTTCAATGTAAATAGAGTTTTGTCAACTTCTCCTTTCTTGAATCCAGTTTCCAGCAAGTACTTGACCAATGTATCATGCCATGCTCTTGGAGCTTGTTTTAGTCCATATAGAGCTTTCTGAAGCTTATAGACCATCTTTCTTTCTGAGGAAACTTCAAAGTATGGTGTTGCTAAACATAGACTTCCTTAGCAAGCTCACCATTTAGGAATGCACGCTTGACATCCATTTGGTAAACTTTGAAGTCATTATGAGCTGCAAAGGTTAGAAATAGTCTGATTGCATCCAATCTTGAAACTGGAGCATATGACTCATCAAAATATAGTCCTTCAGTGTGGGTAAATCCCTTGGCAACCAACCTTGCTTTGTTTCTGGTTATTTCACCAGACTCATTCATCTTGTTTCTGAAAACCCACTTAGTTCCAATGACAGATATTCCGTCAATGTAGGGAACTAGTTTCCAGACTTTGTTTCTCTCAACTTGATCCAGTTCCTCTTGTATTAATGCTGACATCCAGTCTTGGTCTCTTAATGATTCTTCAATGGTTTTTGGTTCAATTTCTGAGATGAAACATCCATAGAGAGAATTTGCATTTTAAGCAACTCTCCTAGTTCTTACCCCTTGGTCTAGAGGACCTATCACATCCTTTGCAGGATGATCTCTTATCCATTTCATAATGGGTTTAGAACTAGTAGGATCATTATCATTTTGATTCATTTCTGTATCATTATGATTATGATAAGATACTTGTTCAGTATCTGAGATATCTGGCACTTGTTTTGTGCTTGGGATATCTAACACTTGTTCAATGTCTAGGGTATCTGAGTTAGGACTCATTGTGTCTGCCTGCTCAGTTACCTCTTCATGATGAAGATTCTCAATAATCTGATCCATTTCTAGATTTCTCATAGCAAATTCTTCATCATGTCTTAGAGTCACCTGGTTGTTACTTGGCAATTGTTGCCTTTCTTGGTCAGACTCATCCTCTAAGTGAATGAAAAAATTATTTCCTTGCTGAGATTCTTGTTCGGAATCCTTGATCATAAGTTCTTTGAACCTATCCGAGAGTTCTTCATTCAAGGGTACTTTCTTGTTTCCTTCATAGAATACTACATGAACAAATTCTTCAATCTTTTGTGTCCTTTTGTTGTAGATCTTGTAGGCTTTGCTATTCATTGAATAACCAAGAAATACTCCTTCATCTGCCTTTGGTTGAAATGTTCTAAGATATTCTTTTCCATTGTTAAGAACAAAACATCTACAACCAAAGACTCTTAAATGTTTGATACTAGAGGGTCTACCAATTAATAACTCATAGAGAGTCTTGTCATGGTGTTTGTTGATCAAACATCTATTTTGAGTGTAGCATACTATGTTCCAGCTTCAACCCAATATATTTCACTCATCTCAGTGTCAGCAAGCATTGTTCTTGCTGCTTCTTTTAGGGTCCTATTCTTCCTTTCAACAACACCATTTTTTTATGGTGTCCTTACTGAAGATAGTTGATGTTGTATACCTTTGCAAGTACAAAACTCTTTTATGTACTGGTTCACAAACTCAGTACCATGGTCTGTTCAGATCACAGATACCTTGTCATTTTTCATGACTTCAAGCTTATTCAGCAGGCTTGGTATCTCGACCCTTGCGTCAGATTTCTATTTGAGAAAAACAACCCAAGTGAATCTTGAGTAATCTGATAGTATATGTGTCCTAGAGACAATCTTTATTAAAGATAACATGTACTTGATCACATTTAGTTTAATATATGATTGATTGTCCATTCATTGGCACTGCACTACTTGTTTAATTATTTGATTGTTTGAATTAATCTATGTATGTGTTCCCATGAGTTTAATGTTGTCACTAAGACAGTGAGATCTTAATGATATAACATAAGCTCTAAAATGGCCCCAATCAATGATCATCGAGATTGGAATATCGGTGATGCAATTGAGATTGGTATGTGGTCTGCATCATATCCTTAGAGGATGTAGTGGTTCTCACAACTACGATTAACTCGGTTATTCATGATGGGCACATAGACACTTTAGATAGTCTTTGGCATACCTCGAGAAACTATTTGATATACTCTATTTATGTGTCTATGGGAGTATCGGTTTATATGGTGATGAAGTAGTCCTTCGACTTGAGGTCAATACGGCTTCATATGTGGAATAATGTACTTTGGTCATGACCAACGCTTGCACTCCTGAGGGGGTAGATACGGCATGCACTAGGTACATTATGAAGCACATGGGAGTCGTAGTTGAGTCAATAAAGAATTCATTCCTCATAATAGAGTTACGAGAGAATACTTTACTTCTCATATTTAATTGATCAAAGTCATCGGCCGGTGCAAAGTGATAAATATTTGAAATGGTGTTCAAATAATTATCATGGATCAATTAATAAGATTGAGAGATAATAATTAAGTTATTGGAATAGACACACAATCAAGTTCCAGACTTATTTGAGTATTCGTGAATGAAGGGACCGTATCATCATAAGCCCTATATCACAGGGAGTTTGTATGAGTCCTCACAAACGTCCTTATGTATCAAGAATGTCTGGTGAATCGTCTAGGAGTTCGTCCAGACCTTAATTGGATTAGTGCTTGCTATACATAAGACCCTAAGGGTCACACAATAAGTAATTGTAGCACAAATCGTATGTTGGAATTAATTAAATATTAATTAGATTGAATATTTAATTTAATTAAATATCTAATTGGATTAGGGATATTTAATTTATATTATGAAGGATTTTTTCTATTTGATAGAAAATGTTTAATTAAGTTAAATTGAATTTATTGGGCTTAATTAAACAATTTATAAGATAGTGCACTTGGACGGATTTGAAATTAAAAGTCCAATGGGCCAAAATGAAGAAAAGGAGAAGAAAAGGGTTTTTGGGCCAAATTTGAATCATCAGATTCAATTTTGGTTTTGGTTAATTAATTAATCAATTATAATAAAAAAAAATGTAGTGCCATTTAAAGTGGTGCCATAGTGCCATTTATAGTGGCGCCTTTTTTTTTAAGTGGTGCCATTAGTGACATTTCTTTTACTTTCTTTTCTTCTCCATTATCTCTTTATTTTATCTCAAATTTTCCACTTTTAACTCCTATAAATAGGAGCTAAAATCCTTCATAAAAACACACCAAAATAAACATACACTTCATATCATTAATTAAGAAGAAGAAAATTCTCTAAGAAGAATATCCTAGCAATTCTTCGAAAGAGAAACCGACAAAACGCGAGATTGTCCTCGTGTGCTTTTGGTGCTCGGTTACTGTGGATCAACTAAGGTCGACGACTCGATCAAACATTCCTGCTCTTTTGTTTGTGGATTAGATCCGAAGAGTTAGTAGTTGTCGTCATAATAAATTCGGAAATCTTAAACTATCGTCATAACAAGTAAGCTTCCGATTTATGTTATCGCAATTATAAGTATCTGTATAGCTTATCAGTTAAATCATTGTTGGTGATACAAAATTTTAACCTTCCGCTGCATAACCTTTGAGCTGATTTTCTCGCACAAAACCCAACATAATCATCTACAATAACCAGACCATACTTCTTTCCTGCATAACTGGTTACTGAGGACTCAAAGAGACTATGTGTAACAGTTGCAGTGGCCTCACACTGGATTGTCTACTCTTAGACTTGAAAGATATTTTGGCTTGTTTTCCTAGTTGGTAAGCTGAGCATACTCCATCTTTCTTGTATGCCATCCCAGGTAATCCAACAACCAATTCTTTCTTAGCTAGCTTGCTAAGAGTCTTGAAGTTTACATAACTCATTCTTTTGTGCTATAGCCAATTTTCACCAGTGTAGCCTGATTGACTCACCATGAGGCATTCTTCAGTTGTGACAGATGCCAAATCAGCAACATAGGGACTTCCTTTCCGCCTAGCAACCAAGACTATTTGCTTTGACTCATTGTCAATCAATTTGCATAATTTAGATTTGATTTTCACTGAGAACCCCTTATCAACAAATTGACTCATGCTAAGAAGATTATATTACAATCTCTTCAGATGTAGTACTCCAGTGATCGTAAGGGCTCCAATTTGTAGATCTCCAAATCCTACAGTTGGATTTACTTCTCCTCCAGCAAACCTGATATCTGGTCCTGTACTGCATACTTTATAGTTAACCAGATTTGCTTTATCTCCTGTCATGTGCTTCCCACATCCACTATCAAAGTGCCACGTTGGATTCTTCTTTAGAGTGTTCTGCACAAAACAGGAAACATGGAGTTAGGTTCTCATTCCAACAATGGAACCATCTAGACTAAAGTATCTCCCAGTAGGCATCCATTTCTAGGTAAATGATTAGTATCATTTTCATTAAGAACTATTTTCCTTCTTGGTGTGTTCCTTGGTGCTCCTCGTGGTGCTTTCAGATACCTGTCAGATTGCTGAGTCATTTTTTCAGCGAACTGAGCTTTCCTATTCAGATTTCTTCTAGCCCTGACATTCAGATTACTTGTGGTTCGCTCTTTCTTCCACTTCTGATGATTGATGTGAGAAACCCTAGCTTTCATCTATCGCTCTTGCTCTAATTTGTAATCATGAGCAAGTTGTTCGCCAATGGTTTTATAGCTAATTCCATTCTTTGTACGAGGTGTAGACTGAGATCTCTTCTCAGTAGTCTTACTAGTCTCTAGGTCATCTTACTTTCTAGAAAATGTGATATTAGAGAATTTGCTTGCTCCAGCAATCTTTCCTTTCTTAGAGACATAGCTGATGAGTCGGTTTTACACCGTCTCATCTGGTCTTTTTTACCATCTTTTTGTCATCCTTGAGTTTAGTTTTATTAGTTTTCCCAGAGTATTTTTACTTGTTTTGTTCTTTGTGTGTTTTGTAGGTATTTGGCTAAACCGCACTAATTGAAGGTAAAATGGTGTATTTTACATGCATCTGCAAGATATGGAGTTCCAATGCCTCGTATGGATGCTGGAAGTGGAGCGGGAAGGCCAAAATACCAAGAAAAGGAGTCACAAGGGCATAACTGTCCTTCCTAGAAGAACTGGCGATGCCAGAAGGAGACTGGCGTACGCTAGTTCTCCTCGCAACATTCTGTTGGTCCAGATAACGACAAAGTAAAAGATTAGAGGGGGGGGGGGGGGGGGAGGGGGTGAATAGTCTTTTAAAACTTTTGTCGATAAACACAGTTTCTCAGATATCTGATACTTAATTTCAGAGAGCGGAAGACTTTTTAGTGATAAGTGCACGTGCTTAGCAAGATAGGTGTAAATACTTTGCAAGATAAATAAAGTAAGTAATAAACTACAGAAAGTAAATAACACAAGTCTTTTTATAGTGGTATCTGAAGGTGGCGTAATCCTTCAACTAATCCACTTCGGCCTTTCTCAGACCTAGAATCCACTAAGACAGATAATTGAGGTAACCTTATAAGTATCTTCTCTCGATTCCTAAATACACTAGGTTCCCAACCAAGTGTTCCCCCTGAGTTATTCCCCGGCTTTCACAGCCAAGTACTTCATATACTCAGAAACCTTTTGAGCTATTCCTTAGTTTCCCAAACTAAGTACTTCCTATGCTCCATAACCTTGGAGTTATTCCTTAGTTTCCCAAACTAAATACTTCCTGTACTCCACGCCGATTAAGGTGTTGGTTAAGGTAGTTTGTCAGGTGAGCTTCTTTAATAACTTGTTCAGTTATTCAGATAGCTCTATGAATCAAGTATACTTAATACACTTTGCAATGTATGGTATCTTGTAATTTACTGACCCAAGTCTATGATAAGTGTTCAAGAGAATGAATCTCAGAAATGAAATCTTAGTTCAACTCTTTCACAAATAACAATGCTTGTTAAGGATCAGGACACTTAGAACTTTTGTGCTACTTAGAATCAAGAGCTTTGGTCGCAACAGAAAGCTTGAAGGTAAGTAGTGTGCTTGAGAGAGATTGTGAGAGTATTCAATATAAGTTCTGTGTGTTCAGTGTTCTAAGGTGTGTTCTCAAGCAGTCTAAGTGTTGATATTTATAGATGAATTTGAGTGCCGTTTGAATAGTATCCGTTAGGCTTAACTCAATTTCAAACTATTGATATCTGAGTATAGTACTATAGTAGGTTTGTCTTCTTTTTCAGAAGGTACTGTTTTTGTTCAGACATTTCTGTCCGCGCATTTAATGTAATGTACTATACTTTGTACTGTAGTGCCAACGGAACTATGCATTGTATCAGAGACCTTAATATAATCAGATTTCTCTGATGCTGTGCACGTCCTTTTCAAGATATTATCTTAACTCCATATACCATTTGTTGAAACAACTTGTTATAATATATTTCTTTTCAGAAACATAGTTTATGTCTAAGGTATCTGAGTGTAGATATCTGTGGGCACTTTCCTCGTTTCAGAAACCTTTTATTTCTCAGATATCTTTTGCAACACTGTTTATTTAAAAACGCTTGTGTCTTTAAGATATCTGGTCATAGGTATCTGGAAAACCTTTGTCTTTAGCAATCTTGTGCAGTCTTCAAATCTTCAAATTCGTTGAACTTTTCCTGCTGGATGCCTTCTTCTTGGTCTTCTTCAGAGAATAAAAATTACATTCACAGACCTAACATCCTATACAAGATTTGCTAGACTATCATACTTAGTGAGTTTCCTCTTTTACAGTGTTCAAGTGAACCAAGAGTACTAACCACCTTTCTTAGCTAAGATAACTCATTAGGTTGCTGATCAAAATCTAAACAGATATTCCTAACAAATTTCCCCCATTTTGATCAGTCAACGATGACTATCTGACCTATTACAAATCTGGATGAGGAAATAATCCACCACTTAATCATTTCTTATGATTTTTCAATTCGTATAATTAAGTGCAGAAAGTAAACATCAACCAAATCACAAGGTGTGATCTTTGCTGACAAGTTATCTTTTATAGAATGATATCTGAGAGTAGGTTCATCAGATATGTTACAAAGAAAGTTCATATAATTTTACAAGATAAACAACAAAAAAAGGTACAGTCAGCAAGATACAAAAAGTTACATAGTAAATTAGGACAACGGGAGTAACCAAGCTCCAAGTAGATATCCTAATAAACTAGTCTTCAAGTCTTCAAATCTTCAGCAGCTTCAAGGATCAATTTGCATACTCCTTATCTCCAAATCTTTTGATGTCATCTGAGTAGTCATAGAGCAAGGTTCTGACCAACATCTCAGTGTCTCTGGCATAACCACATACTTCTTTGTATGATTTGGTGGGATTCTTCTTGGCAAAGTGTTTGACCCATAAATACTTTCCCCATTTCCAGGCATGCTCAATTCTGATATATGATAGCTTGAAGTAATCATATATGATCCTCAGATATCTGATGTCACCCTTGTATTGATCTTCAGTCATGTAGAATGACTCAAAGGGTGCCACAACAAGTCTTGGCCTTGTGCCTGTTCCAGTGAGGTTTGGGTCTTTATGCACATCATTAGGTTTTCCATAAGGACATTCATCATTAAGGTCCTTCCTCATGGCTTCAACTCTCTTGACAACTTCAAAATCCAACCAAGCTTTGACATGATTGGTGTTGATCAAGATTGGCTTATCTTTTCTCCATGCCATAAGTTGTTGATGGATGGAGTCTTGAAATCCTTTTTCATTTACAAGCAAGTGCTTGAGTTCCAAGATCCAAGATGGTTCCTCGGCGATTAATACACCTATAGGAGGAGGAATTGTTGTCAGTCTTCACATACTCAATTCTGGCTTCTTCTGGCCTGAGTGGAAGTTGACCTTTTCTTCTTTCAGCTCTCAATCTATTCCTCCTTTGCCTTGAGTTTTCCCTTGGATTGCTTGAAGAACCACTCTGGATTGACTTGGTATTTTCAGAGGGTGTTTTAGCTGCCAAAGGCTTTGCAGCTATGGGCTCAGTTAGGTTATCAATTTTTCTTTTTCTGTGAAGAGGAGCTTCATCTTTACAGTCTCTTCATCATCATCAAGATTAATTCTTGTGAGTGTTTTGCAGCCTTTTTCATTGCCCAAGGATTTGATTTGGCCTTCTTCTTCTTCTTCTTCTTCTTCTTCTTCTTCTTCTTCTTCTTCTTCTTCTTCTTCTTCTTCTTCTTCTTCTTCGTCAGAAGACTCATCAATCCCTCTTACTTGTCTTCTCCTTGGAGCCTTGGTACTCCTTGGAGGTTTCTGTGCTCTGGCCGTTGTTGTCATTCCTTTTTTAGAATGTTGCTGAGTGGTGGCCACTATCTGTAGAGTAGTCTGACTGGAGGAGGGCTCATTTATTCTGAGAGGTGGTTGTTCAGATTTTCTTTTGTTTCCTCTTCCTCTTTGAGCATCTTGAAATTCTTCCCCCTTAGTCATTGTTGACTGACTAAGATTCACAAAGGATTATGAGAGAGACTCAAAATGTCCTTGTAAGCAGTTATAGGCAGTGACCAACTTCTGAAGTTCATCTTTGAGCTCCTGATTTTGTTTGCTTTCCCAGCAGCATAGCTAGCCTCCTCAGAGGCTTTTGCAGCCAAGTTTTGGTCATCATCCCTAACCATGCCTAGGTCTTTCTGAGCAATGACCAGACTGGTTGTCCTCCGAGTGATGAGCTCAGTAAATGTTTTCAATTCTGCAGGGACTGATGCAGTGGCGGCTTTATCTTGAGAAAACAACTCCTTTTTCAATTTGGCCAATACTTGATATCTGTTCAAGTATTCATTGGAGTTGACATTTGGCAGCTTGCTGAATATTTCAGGAGCAATTAACTTCCTTTTTAAATGAGAAACCGCTAAGTGTTCATTGCGGTGTTCTGCCAAATTCTTCTCTTCTTCATCATCTGAGTCATCAGCCCAGTGATCTTCATCCTCTTGGACATTTTCAAGATTTTCTAGTCCAGCAACCATCTCAGAGATGGGATTCTTTCCTTTCAGAGAGGAGGATGGTATATGTAACGCCCCGAAAAATTACACTAATTTTTAAAAGAACAAGGGCGTTAAAACAATAACGAAGAGACAATCTAAAAACTTTGAGAAGCTAAAATCTAACAGTTGACTCGCGAAAGACACTTTTTTTGAAAGTAGCGGTAAATAGACAAGTTTTTACAAGCTAAAAATTTACAAAATCCCAGTTTAAATCCCAATTCTCACTCTAGTTGCTGAACGTCTACCCGACTCGGTCCTCCACTAAACTCCAGAATCTACAAGGAAGGAAAACAAAAGAGTGTGAGACAAAAATCCCCAGTGGTGTCCGTGTGTGACAGTGACAATTAAAATATCAATAGTAAATTCATAACAGCATCCAAAAATAATAAACATATCATATAACGAAGCAATAACAATGCAATCAATCGTTCGTTGGTGCCGCTCCTTATAACCCCAATCCGAGCCCTTATCTCTCCACTCAATCAATCAATACCCGCCATGGTACGGGGTGGTACACTACTACCTCTAAGACCTCAGCGTCTCCTGCCTCGCGTCAAAGAGAAGTAAGCCAGAGCAACCCACAAACATATCGACAATCACCACTGCCCGAAAATGCAATGAGTATACCCTAACCAAAAGCTTGGCCAAAACAATCAATCAATCGAAGCAATATCATATACAATATATACATATTTTTATTTGAGCGGAAGCGATGCCAAATCAATTTTGATGCAATGTTTGAAAAGAATGAGTCGGAACTTTGATGCAATATATATATATATATATATATATATATATATATATATATATATATATATATATATATATATATATATATATATATATATATAAGCAAGTACTTACAGTAGAAAGTTTCTCGACAAGTCTCAGGGTACGGAGTTCCTGAGTAAAAGGGTACCAACAGATAAGAAACCAAACTACGACAAAAGAAACTACCCCCTTTAAACCCACGACTCTTACACGACTGAAACCACTTAACATATAAGGCAAAACAAGTCATGAAACACCCGAAGCAATTAAGCATATAGATACACAGCTAAAACAATATACTACAAATCTACTTTAGCTAACCAGTCACCCACAGCTTGTGTTGGCAATAACATTTACACAATACATCAATACAATGCGCAGCAGAGTAAGGAAGAACATAACAGACCAGAACAGAGCGCACCAAAAATAATAAAACTATCACGCATGCCATGGCTCGAACTACAGACCTCTGGAAACGCATATACACACGCAGACCACTCGGCCACGGTTGAAGTTGACGACAATTACATACACGAAAGAATATAGCTCGCCTGATCGAAACAGGTACATACAAACAATTAAAAAAAAACTAACAATCCGTGCACCCTATGTTTCGAACCACAGACCTGCTGACTAGCAAGAGCGCTATTCGACCATTAGGAGACAGTCTAATCATGTTTGATAAAGGTCGATTAATGAACCTAATGTAAATGCGCAAGTGAAGAAAAACAGAGCATGCTGGACAGAAAACAGAGTACGACTATGCCCACAAAAAAACAACTCAATTTATCAAGAAACAACATGATCACGCAACCCAAACCTCCCAGAACTGAGAACAAGAGGAATGGAAGATTCGATGCTTACCCGAAGATGAAGGAAAGCAAGCTAGAATGCGAACGAACGGATCGAAACTCTCAAACCTTTGCAATTGATTCTAAGTAGAAGCCAAGAACAACGTTCTTTAGTTAGAAAGTGATATAGGGACGAAGGAAATCAAAGGTTGAGGTCAAAAGCTTACCGAACGAAATCTATGGGCGAAGAACGTAGATGAATGGACAAAGATTGACGAATTTCTGGCTGCTAGGTTTAGAGTGGATTACGTTTGAGAATTATGAGTGAGGAGAAGGCTTAGATATATGGATTTTTTTGTGGTAGAGTTCGGAAGGAACAAGGAGATGAAGAAGAGTTCGAATAGGAAGAGGAACTGAAGCGCAGAAGAACAATAGAGTCTGTTTGAACTTGGCAAGGGTATATTGGGTATTATATACAATTATAAACTCAAAATACTCTGGACTCCAGTTAACTCGTAAATAAATTCTAGAAAAATACGTAATCGATTCCTGGGGTGATAACCGAACATGGTGATCGTACAAAAAATATAATTTTCAATATTTTTTTAATAATAAAATAATAATAAATAATAAAACGAAAAAAAAATCGGGGTTTTACAGTATATCTTTTGATGGTGATGCAGCCTTAGCATCATGCTTTTCTTCAGATACTTCTTCAGTATCTAGCTCCTTAGTAATGGCATTTACAGCATCCTGGAGCTCTTTGACCTCAACAGGTACTCATGGGGACGAACTTAAAGATACATATCATAAGTCCCCCCAGTTTCCAAGTATCTTAGTATAAGATGTTTGTGGAATTATAAGTGCAGGTCATCATGAATACTTGCTTTTGTCCGTCGTTGGTACTTTGGGCCTTGTTATTTGGTCCAGTAGGAGCCTAAACTTCGGCCCAAGCCCAGGCTCACTAGTGTCGATTTCACCTTTCACACATGGCAACTTTTGATTGGTCTCAACAATCTATATATACTCCCTCAGCTTCTTGCATTTTTTTAGCTCAATTGGATTTTCTAGATGTATTTGTTGAGTCGGTCATATGATCTGTCGGTCCTCCTTTCGTGGGAATGGACCTTTGGCGTGTCACTATTTTTGTTTCACAAACCGAGGTCTACTTTGAGGTGTTTGTGTCCTTCCAAGGTAGTTAGCTGGTGGGGTGAGCTAAGCTCAGAGCTGACCGCCCCCAGCTTTGGTGTCTTGGAAGATACACAAGCATATCAAAGGGAAGTGACCTTTCATTCAATCGTTATTCTTGATGCCCCGGTGTCCTCAAGATCATAAGCTGGTGGGGGAGAGCTTTAACAGGTGGCTGTCTGTCTCCCATGTTTTAATCTTGTAGTATACTGGGGTTTCAATTAGGTGCTTTAGCTCTTGGTCTCTGGGTTTCAAGATGGTCCGTGGTCCAGTGTTTTGTTCGTCACTAGTTTCGTGCAGGTTCCGTCGGATCAGGGTTGACGACTTTGTTATGATGAGGATCCGACCGGCTGCTCCTTTTCTCAAGAAGTTTCTTTTCGGACTTCCTTTTGAGTTAAAGGGCAGTTCGCCGGATCTTCATTCCTCCTAGCCAATAATCCATCCGGCACGGCGTTATGACTTTGGCTACTAACCATCTCCCCCCCCTCGTTGCGAGGTTATTTTTCAGGTGGTAGTAAGCTCAGAACTGTGATCGTCCGGCAGAACTCGTGGGAGTCCGTATTCGAGCTTGTGTTTATGTCTCGGTCCATCATCCTCGGTAACTTGTTTTTCATTTACTAGAGTATCTTTAAAGTTTTACTCATAAGTGAAAACAGGTTACCGAGGTCATTGTTCCGAGATTATTTTCGTCGCCCGTCATTAGTCATCTCGGATGGTAACATAAGCTTTAATTACTAGCGTGGAGAGCCCGGCCATGTGGCTGTTCGTCTCCCAGGGTTTGATCTTGTACAACACTGGGGCGCGCTTTAAGACGAATTGTTGTGATCTTATTCGATCTGATTCGTCATGATGACGGTTACACACGAATCGATGCATCAGTTGGACCGTTGGCCCATGGGCCTGGTTGGACCGGCCCACCAATGCCTATAAATAGGACTTACCCTCCGTAAATTTCGTACATTTACCTGACTTGATAATTTATAGAGAGAGAAAGAATCCGACGTCCAGATAGAGAGAGAGAGAGAGAGAGAGAGTTCCCTACCACCAAGCTTGAAGTCGTCCGGCATCTTTCCTTCGATTTAACTCAAGTAAGTCCCGTTCTTAATACTGGTAGTACTTTATTTTGTGTCGGTCTCTTCTCTAGTGTGTCGGTACTTCGGTGGTTTTAAGAATCATAGTTTAGGGTGGGTGACCGATCTTGGGGCCTAAGTCTTTCTTAACTTATTTACGTTGGTTTATGTAGATTCCCCAGCTCGGTCCCTTCTTCTTGTTTTGCTAAAATGTCGGTCCGAGCTAGCAACATGGGAGATCTTTTTGTGAGTGATGGTGAGGAGGTTGAGCATCCAGTTCCCATAATCAACTTGTCGAAATCTGATGGTTCGGGATCGGACGAAGGTCTGCCACCCCTTTCTGAAGTTTACTTTATTGGCATGCAGCAAAACCGTTCAGCAAACTCGAACTTGGTCGAGTTGCCTCAATCCTCCATTGAAAATGTGGTGTCGGAACCTCCTTCAACTTCGACCGTGCTTCCTGAGCCTACCCATCCCCGAGACCCCTTCCCTCCAGCTTCCTTTGGTAGCCTAGGATATAATTTTAAGATTTCAACTCATAATCCCGAACTAGTGTCGGCCGTTCCATCCCCGATTTATGAAGTGGGTAGTTCTTCCGGGGCTCTCCCTTCTAGTCGAGTTCCAGAGATTGAAAATGTGCTGGCCGGTGAAAGAGATGGGAGTGAATCTCCCTTGTCCTTTGATTCCAACCCTCATGTTAGCAATCGAAACCCAGGTCATCAAATTGACTTGGAGGCGGACATGCAGATGCAGTCGAGGGGGTACCTGCTGCGAACAATTCCGCCAGAGGGAGATCCGTCCTCTTCGTCTAATGGCGGTTCATCGGATGGGTATTCATCCGAGTCGGAGTCCGAAGGTGAAGATTATGGGGCCAGTGAAGGAGACAAGACCATCAACCAGGCCAGTACTAGTGCGGCCAGCGGAGACGAAGAAGAAGATCCCGACAAGCTCATTGATATTACGGGCTCCAATGATAGTGAGGTCGAAGAGGAGACCGTTGCGGAGGAGGAGCCCGTGACGGAGCAAGAAGATGAAGGGACGGCTACCGGAGACCAGTCCCGGGCCTTGGTTGTCATTTCAGAAGGATATACTCAACCTCCGAAGAAAAGAAAAACTTTGAAGTCAGCTAAGAAGATCGGAGCTGAGTATAAGACGGACGTGAGGTGCCCATTGGTCAATTAAATCCTGAGGCCGAGCAGAATGATGATGGCATCATTCCCACCTGTGCGTCAACTCTTAGGGCGTTGGACATTGCTGAGCTAAGGCGGCTCTATGAGATCCCGGAAGACTATGAGATAAAGATTTCGGAGCCCAGCCAAACTTTGTACAATTCGCTTCCTGGTTACATGACGTTTCATGTACGGATCTTTAAGTGTGGATGGCGGCTTCCCATGATTCCAGAGATCGAAGAATTCTTCCGCCATGCCATGTTGTGTCCAACATAGGTATTGTCAAATGCCCTTGGCACGATAATGTGCATGGATGTTATCCTGGCTTCCAAGAACCAGGACTTCCACTATAACAAGATTGTTGTTCCCTTAGACAACAACGTTAAAGTCTAGAGGGGGGGGGGGGGTGAATAGACTTTAAAAACTTTTTGTTATCTAACATAGTTTCTCAGCAAGGTAAGGTTGCTGATACTTATACTAGTTCAGAGAGCGGAAGTCTTTAATATAATTAAGTGCATTCAGAAAGCTTGTAACAAATAAACAGATAAAGTAAAGTAAAGATTTGCTGAAGTGTAAAGTGCAAACAGTTTATAGTGGTATCTGAAGGTGGCGTAATCCTTCAACTAATCCACTTCGCCCTTGGTAGGACTTGAATTCACTATGTATGGTTTCTGAGATCCGTTACAAAAAGCCCTACACTAGCAAAATCCCTTTCCCTCCTAAGTTCCCAACTCAGGACCCTTAAATCCTCTTTCATTAGCTAACCCAAGCTAAGTACTCCGATTCCCAAGAGACTTTCCTTAGCTTTCTCAGCCTAAGTAATCACTCTCTCGTTGTTTAACTCCAAGGATTATTCCTTGGCTTTCTCAGCACAAGTACTTCCTATATACTTACGCCTGTTTGTTGTTTGATGTAATAGTTTGTTCTAGGCAGTGATTACCTTGATAACAATTTTCCAGTTATCTCAGTAATCAGAGAAACTCAACTGTAATCCTATGTTACAAGGACTAAGTCTTTTGTTTTTGAGTTCCAAAACTTGTCTTTGTTCAGAGGAAAGAACTAACACTTGGTATAAACACAAGTATGTTCTATCTCTTCACAAATAGCTAATCAAAGCTTATGTCTTGTTGTTGGAGTTGTGGGCACTTAGAGAACCAGAAGAAATCTTGGTCGCAACTAAAACTGTCAAGAGGTTTATGAGAGAGTTCTTGAGTGCTTAAGAGATTTCTTGCAAATGATTCTATATCAGTTGTGAGCTTGAGTGATTTTCAGTGCTTGTTGTTTTCTCTGTGAACTTGTGTTTTTTTTTTCATCACAACTGCTAAGTGATCCATTTATAGTGATCAATGGAGCCATTTGAAATACTATCCGTTGAATAGACATTTTCAAGTTCGACTAGATGTCACTATCATAGTACATTCGACCTTTGTCTCTTTGTGTCAAGCCAGCAGGTTTTTCTGCGAGAAGTCTGTTATAGCATTAAATGCATTTTTACTAGTGGACTTTTAACCACAACGGTCAGATAGCTCTCAACAGCTAGAAGATTCAGAAACCTCTTCGCTATTGCATTGCTATCACCTTTTCAGAAACCTTGAGAAATTGGTCGCAACTTGTTTGTTTCTGAGCGGTTGCTTTCTGAGAGTTGTTGACTTAGAATTAAGATAAACTTATGCAGTTTACTTCAGTCTTCGTGTCTTCAGTAGTCTTCCTTGTTGAGTATAGTCTTCTAATCTTCGAAAGATAAAATTAAAATTACATCAGAGACCTAACTCCTATACAAGTGACTATTCTATCATACTAAGTAATGTTCTTCCTTTACAATGTCCTCTATTATCCTATGGACTTAGGAATACTATCACCTTTTTGAGCTATGTAGAGATGTGAAAGTGCTCATCAAAATCTAAAGTTAATCCTAACAAAGATGTTGTCCGCCTTTACCCTTGCGATGAGTCCATGAATGACCTTCTTTTTCTTCATTGCCCGGCGTGGGTTCAAATTCTTGGACGGTTATAAGAAGTCTCATTCCTCGAAGTGGTGGCCGAAGTACTTCTATGTGAAGCATCCATCCGGCACCTGGGATCCTTCCCATGTTTTTTAGAAGGGATAAGTTCCAGGCTGAAGAAAATTCCTGCGTTGATGGTGTGACGCCCTATCACCTTCACAAATAATTACCGACAGTAAAATATATTTAAGACGCTCGGAAGCTTTAAACAGAAGTACTTTGACCACATTTACAAGCATGCCAACAAAATTCATTTTCACCTGCTGTATGCAGTAAATCAGATTTTACAACAAAAGTCTTTCATGTATGATATGCAGACGAGGAGCCGAGAGAGAAGGATTGGAAACAAGCCGGCCGACCTTTGATACATGACTTAACTTCTTTCCAGCTAAGGCCTTCTTTATCTGAATATCTATAAAAACATCATCGCATTTTGAATGAGTTGCGGATCTCAATAAGTATAATTAGTAACAAGCCATTTAATAACCAGTAAAATAACCGGCAACAAGCCATTTAACAACAATAAGCATATATCGGAACCATAATTCGAGTCACTCAGTTTCATTATCACTCAGAAACACATGACCTTCAGATATTTCACAATTTCCAACACGTCAGTTCACAAAATTCTCACACACACACACACACACACACACACATATATAATGCACGTGCTTAGTCATTTTCTTTGTCCGCTATGGCTCTGTTACGACCCGGAGTAATTCGTGATCGCGATAACAGATTTATACAGAGTCTAGTCGTACCTGGAATTTCATATTTCATATAGAGTCCAGCCGTACCTGGAATTCTATATTTCATACAGAGTCCATCCAGTGATGGATATTCAGAGTCCAGCCAGTGCTGGATATCCAGACAAGCTGGAAGAGTCAGCAGCCATAACAGAATCCTCTTATCTCTTATGAATGCAATTCACATAATCATGTTTATAAATATATACGACTAATATTTTATCAGAAGATAGTATCTTTTCAGATAACAACTGTACGTATCCCATCCATACATGGGAGCAATTGATCACATGTCGTCAGCCAAGCACTTTAAGCTTTTCAACGTATTCAGAATGGAACATTCCACATATATAGCACACCACGGTATATTTTCACATTTCATATCAACACTTCCACAATATAATTCACATCTGCATAGCCCGTACGCTAGAACCATAGCAATAATATCAAGAATAACACGTATTTGTCAAACAACAAGTTACTGAAAATTATTTACAAAGATACTATATAATATAATGGGTTGTTAAATACACTTACCGTTGGCTGTCCAACATGTTGCTAGTTATTCGTACAACCTCTAACACAAATCAGCACTCTTATTCGTTCATATACTGCCTATTTTTTTCAGTCTCCTTTCTATACGGCTATCAGTTCACTAAAACTCTTATTGCTCTTGAGACATGGATAAACTATGATCATATATGGAAACACCAAGTGAAAATCACAACTAGTTGATCAAAACTCATAATTGACAAACTTGTGTGGATTGGTGTGTGTGTGTGTGTGTGAAAAATTTGAGATCGTGGTGGTGTCTTGGTGCTGGAGTGAAAATGATGATGATGAATTGAGAATGACTGAACAGGCCAACCCGTTTATTACATAATTAATTGAGGATAAGGATTTAGTTAGCAAGGCGGTGGACGTGAATCAACTATCAAATTTAACTAATAACATTATTTTAGTCGTAGAATTATTTGCACCAGCCTGCTTAATTCGGTTTTCACAAATACGATACGAAAGTAAAAAAGGTACACTAAACAAATTGTAACATCCCAAAAATTCGTATTTCGAATTTAGACGTTTTAGAACGAACCGAGCGTTAAGCGGAGTTCATAAAACGTTAGTCTTTAGCCCAAAACTGTTTTCCTTAAAGTTAAGCCCAATATTTTTTTGTGAGCCCATCTTTTAGCCCTTGTCAAAACCCTAGTCTCCCAAAAACCTTAAGAATTTTAAAAGAAAAACCTTAGTAAAGACTTTGTTTTAAAATAAAAACCTTAGTAAAAACTTTATTTTCGCGCGTAGATTTTCTGCCAGGCGCAGCCAACTTCTAAACTCGATTCCTGGTTCGTTAATCGTTGGATCGAGCTTATTTTTGGAGATCGAATCCAAAACAAACCTGTCTATGCTTTCACCGGACGGATTTATTTTTTCATGTTCCAGTAATTCAGAATATGTCGTCGAACAAAGAGCTGATTTCCACTCCGTTTTCAAATCCTTTCGTATTTGTTCTCTCAAGGCAAGTTCCCCTAGGACTTGCATCACAAATGTTTATATGTATGATGTAAATCTTGCGTGAATGATTTTTATATGTGATTGATGCAAGTTTTCCTAGAACCCCTAAGACTCTCATTCACGTTTTTTATATTGTAACATTTATGTGCTAATTGTTGGAGTTTAGTTTATGATTTTTTTTATTTGAATGATCTGCCGATGTGTTTGGTTCGTGATGTTAAATTTTATGTTGTTTGAAGCTTGGACCCTATATTTTCTGTGCTGAGTAAGTATATGATTGTTGTTGTATGTGAAAGTTCTGGATCAATTATAGTGGCGATGGTAAGATGATGTTAGTAATTAAGATGATTAATGATGATGTTTCGGTATGATTGAAATTGTAATTAGCAGAGTGTAATTACAAGCCTCTAGTGAGAAAGTTTAACACTGTGTGAACTCTTTTGGTACCTTGCCGCATAGGTAGCTGGTCAGTGAAATGGATTTGTAATTGTTCATCATGAGTTTTGGTAAACACTAATTACTTTCTTAATTGTTACTTATGCTTATAGTTGATGAAGAAGTTTCCAGTTTATATCTGTTTTTCTTTTAGAGACTTAACCGTCCTTGTAATTGCAGTGTGATTTAGCTTGTGAGCATGTATACCTTAACTTTGACCATCTATGTAATTACCGAGACATGGAGATCTATGAATTTGATATAGTCTTGTTAAGCATGATGCAGTTTCTTGGTTGGCAGTGTGGTAGATTGTGGTTTAGCTTGATATTTGTGAATTGTTATAATGTTGTAAATTACTTAGTATGATTATTATTCATGATGTCATATGATGTATTTGATATTATGCACACACACGTTAGTTCATTTATTCATGAGTTAGAGTCTAAAATCATGCATTCACTTTAAGAAAATGTTAAGTTCAGAGTAATGCAAGTTTTAAAGTTAAAGAAAAGTAAGGGATCGTAAGGACACCACCCTAAGCATTTGTGGCAATTTCAAGAGTATCGACTAGAGTGTGATTAATGCCTCTAGTCGTGTTTTAAGAGTTTTAAGATGCCATCATGGGCTGGGGTAGGACCTTGCGATGCCAAGTGAGCTCGCGATCATGTTATGATTTTAAGACGTTTCAAGAGTAAGTTTTAAGTTCAAGTTAAAGAGTTTTAAAGAATAACAAGTTCAAGTTCAGAGTTTAAATAGAGTCAAGTCAGGTCATAGGTTGCATTGCATTAATCAAGATTAAAAGATTTAAAAGATATGAAGATAGAACTTTAAGTCATGGCACGTGCATGGAGCTTGCTCAGTCAGTGGTCACGACTGACCCCTTTCTAAAATATCAATTTTAGGTATTTGATGTCGAGCTTTTGGAGTGGAGCGCCGGAGCAGTGATCTTTACCAGAGAGTCTTTACCATTTTAGTTTCATGATTTATAAACTGTATACTCAAACTTTTATGATTTTAAAGTTCCGCTGCATTATTTTACTAGTTCACGGTTTAGAATCAAGAATTTTCATGTCAAGTATAAGGACGCACAAGACGTCGAACTACATTTTTATATTTTTAAAAGTCAGTTTAGACGAATTTACAAGCTCACGAATTAGCGCGAGTCATATTTTCCTTAGTTCGTATTTATAAAATTCGGGGCGCTACACAAATACTATAAATTCATACGGTTCATATTATATAATTTAATTTTTCACAAATAAGGCCACGTATATAACACATCAAAATATTAAAATTTACATAAAAACATATTTAAACATGCTTATGAGGTGAAAAAGGTCAGGGGCGTGACAGATGGAATCCCTGAGACCGTTGGAGTTTACTGATGTTCTCAAATTACTACTTGGAAAATAAGTAGAAAGCAGTTGTTGTAAACAGACACTGCTAACCACATAATCGTTCGCCAATGAATTAATCAAGCTACGTAGCAGTGAGAGTAAACAGATACTTACCAGTAACGGTTTGATTGATAGTTTTGTATACTTCTAACTAGATTGACTAAAGCTAAGATTACGATTAACAATGAGAGAAAGATGAATACAGTAGCAAGATCCAATTATGCTAATTCGAACTAGGGATAACACTCATATTTGTCACACGGTTGTTGTACTGTAAATCAATCAATTCGATTCAACCAATTGTTCTTATAATATATTATACGAGAGAAATCATGAGTCGTCAATTCACGATCCTTAAACATGAACAATTTAGAGAATTTAATACGGACTTATCGAATTGAAGGTTTTTACGAAGATTTTATACGAGACTAACCTATATGAGTGATTTGATAAACCATAGAACGAATATGCATAATCTTCACATACTACTGTGTTCAAAGGTGTTTAGCTACTCATAATTGATAATTGCATACAGAGATTCATGGTAATAATCATACGAAACATAGATGAGAAACTCGCATGCAATAACATACAATTCAATCGATAAAGATAAAGAACGAATTGTAAAGAAGAAAACAATAGAGAAATCAATACCAGTAATCCTGATGTGTAAATTCAATGAATAACCAAGCTCCGAAGATGTCTCAATGTCAATGTCTGAATCTCCGAGCTTTTTCTCAAAACTAGGTTAAAAGAAGTATATCAAAGAAAAACAAATTCTAAACTAATAAGGAAAACAAATTCTGAGCCTGCGCGTCTCGCCATGGCGGGCTAATTGCTTTGCCGCGGCGAGCTTCCTTTTGTCGATTATATATCCAGCTCGCAAATTCTCACCGTGGCGGATTGAATCCCTCGCCGCGGCGAGCGCCTTCCTTCAAAACAGGGGAGCCATTCGCAAAATCTCGCCGTGGCGGACTGATTTCCTCGCCGCGGCGAGCCTTCTTTATCGCAATATATATAGCCCTCGCATAATTTCGCCGCGGCGAGCAAGGTTCTTCAAATTAGAGGCTCCATTCGCAAAATCTCGCCACGGCGAGCCTTCCTGCAATTCCCAAGTCCAAGCTCGTAAAATCTCGCCACGGCGGACCGAATCCCTCGCATGATAAGCAGCTCTTCCTCATTTAGCTCAAAAGACATCAAATCCTACGAAATGTAAATAAAACACCAAAGCGTAAAAACGAACTAAAAAGACTATAAAACTAAAGTCAAAGACTATCAAAAGACGGCTAAAAAAGACCAAATGAGACGTTAGAATATTGTCTCATCATTTACCATAGAGAGGGCCGCCAGAGTAGATTCAGGGTCCGAGGATGAGGAAGTTGAAACAATCATCCCTCCCATAGGAACTCGTGCGAGGGAAAGCCTGTCCCATGATACGGATCCGGGACTGGTATATGAGAGGGGCCCCGTACTGGGTGTGGATGCCGAAGATCCCACCTTGTACTATTCTTATGGGTTGGCGGTCCAACCCCATATGTGAATAGCTGGGCTTACTCCCACCCCAGTTTATTGTAATAATAATAGGGATTTAAGTAAGCTTCTTTTAGATTTGCTAGAGAAGAGCCAACTTATGGATTTAAGTTCCTGGACCTCGGATTTAATCAATTTTTCGTTTGTGCAGAGTACTGGATTATGGCGTCTGCCAAGAGACTCCTGAACATGAGGAAGGAGGAGAAGGCTCTTGCCCTGGATAAGTTGAAGGACGGGGCTTCAAAGAAGACGCAGTACAAGGGTGGGCCCCCAAAGTTGCCTGATGTGAATCATTGGAACATCATCCATCCGCTGGCAAATACGGGTGCCGGGACGTCATCGGGCCACGGTGAGCAGGTAATTGGTCATAACCTTTTTATTAAGTGTGCTGGTCACAGATATTCGACCACTGTCGAAGGGTCGAGAGTGCATGTTGCTTCTCCGGTCCCACTAACTCCAAGTCAGGTGCAGGAGCAGGGAGAGAAGCTTTTAGCCGATAGTGCCCGGGCCTCCCAGAGGGATGCTGACCGAAACAAGAGGAAGGGGAAGGGGCTGGAGGAACCGGGGAAGCGGCTGAGGACAAGTGGGTCCCAAGTGGCCAATGTCACGGATGCCTCAGTCCCCCGGGCTCTTTCTAAGGCCGAACTTGCTGAGAGTCTGAAGGCCGTAACCGAAATGATGAGGAACCAGGTGGACCTGGTAAGTAGACCGTGGCCTCTTCCTTTGTCATATTTTAATGGTGCCAGGTTTTCTGACATCGGATTTGATAAATGTTTGTAGGTATCTGATCATGCTTCGGCCTTTATGGAGATGGAGGACGGGGACTCTGCCCAGCTTCGGAAGGAGTTGGATGCGGCCAATGCCGAGATAGCCCATCTGAGGGCTGAGAAGGGCACGCTGGAGAAGAACTTGGCTGAGGAGAAGAATGCCCTAATCCGGTCAAATAAGGGCCTTGATCTGCACTCCGCTGCTCGGACCAATTTGGCAAATGCTCTGGTTGCCAAGTGCAAGACTACCCATGTCGAAGCGGTTGAGGACTTTGTAAAGTCCGATGCCTACTATTTCCTTAGTAGGTTGGACGCCGGGGACACTCGCACTGAGGCCTTCTTTGATTGTATTGGCCAACTCCAAAACATTGGTCTTCTGGACGAAGCCTTCTCCGTCCGTGATGAGAGGTTAGATGTCCAAGCCAACTTCCAAGGGGATTATGTGGCGGACCCCAAGCTGAAATCTCCAGAGGAATTGGCCGTGGATGAATTTTTGCCGGTGGTTGCTCCCTATGCCAAGATGGAAGCTGAGCCCGCACCGGTCTATCTTTCCTGGCTTCCGGAGGTCATGGCGGCCGAGACAATAAATCACGGAACTTCTCTTCCGTCCATGCCCGGTTCATGGATCTCCCGGGGCCCATCAAGGGCTATGAACAGGTGGACGTCGATGAAGAGGTCGAGCCTGGGAAGAACATAACCATGCGCTTATGGTGGAAACTTCTGGAGCTGGTGCAAGGTGAAGCATCCGACGCTGAGGCCCCGGCCCAAGAGACCCCGGCTCAGGAGAATCCGGATACCCCAGCTTAGTAAATAGTAGGTCCGGTCTTCCTTTTTGTTGTAAACACTAGGCTTAGTTGTACTAAATGATTATCCCTCCGGTTTGTGGAGGTTAGCTTTGCCTATTTTGTAAAGTGTTCTGGTGACGGTCATTCCAAGATCCTCCCTTGAATTAGGAGATTAATTGTATTTTTTTTAGATCTTGGGGTGACCGTCATCTCGAATTTATTGAAATGAAATCCGCCTTCCTTTTCTCGTATTGGTCTTGATTATTTTTCTTTTTACTTCTTGAATTGGCAAGAGTGTCGGACTCTTTAGGTCCGCGGCATAGCGTAATAATCCTTTCATTTTGATTTGAAGTGATGGAGTGTCAGACACTTTGGGTCCTGGTCACTTCTTTAACGACTGGTGAGTCGGACTCTGTGGGTCTGAGACGTTTTTCATTAAGTCATCTTGCTCAGATAAGTGGGCTCAGACTCTTTGTGTCCGAGGCACTTTTCGTTTGAAAAATCTTCATTAACTATGAGCTCCCTGATTCCAGGCTTTCTGGGTCTTAAGGCAGCTGGCTCAGATAAGTGGGCTCAGACTCTTTGGGTCTGAGGCACTTTTCGTTGGAAAAATCTTCATTAACTATGAGCTCCCTGATGCCAGACTTTCTGGGTCTTAAGGCATCTGCCTCAGATAAGTGGGCTCAGAATCTTTGGGTCCGAGGCACTTTTCATTTGAAAAACCTTCATTAACTATGAGCTATACCGGACTTTCTGGGCTTAAGGCATTTGGCTCAGATAAGTGGGCTCAAACTCTTTCGGTCCGAGGCACTTTTCGTTCGAAGCCAACTTCACTAACTATGAGCTCCCTGATGCCGGACTTTCTCGGTCTTAAGGCATCTGGCTCAGATAAGTGGGCTCGGACTCTTTGGGTCCGAGGCACTTTTCGTTTGAAAAATCTTCATTAACTCTGAGCTCCCTATTGCCAGACTTTCTGGGTCCGAGATGCTACTACTTTAAACTGTTTTTGAACTTTAATAGAAACTTCTTAATTCTTGGTAATAGGTCTACATGGTATTGAAAAAGATAAATGCCACTCATGGGCCTAATACAAAATTTTCAAGGGTAGTATTTCTGCAAATTTCTTGCGTTTCAAGTGCGCTTGAGGGGCTTACCGTGCAAATCTTCGAGTCCGTAACTTCCATTGATGCTAGAACTGGTGACTTCGTACGGTCCTTCCCAGTTTGGCTCCAGTTTTCCAGTAGGCTTCAGTATCTCCGCTTTGCGTAGTACAAGTCTCCCACTTGAATATCTCTTCCTCTCACGTGTTTGTTGTATGCTCTTGCCATGGTAGCTTGATAACTTAGGGTTCTGGCCAAGGCCGTGCTTCTTTTGGTCTCGAGCATGTTTAGGTCGTAGACTCTTTTGCTGTGGTTATCTGATGGCACATATCCTTGGATGCGAAAAGTATTCACAGCTATCTCTACCAAGATAACAGCTTCAGAGCCATATACCATGCATAAAGGGGTTTCTTGTGTCGCTGTTCTTGCCGTGGTGCGATAAGCCCATAGTACCCCTTCTAACTCATCTACCCAGTCTTCTTTCGCATCCCCCAGTCGTTTTTGTTGGAGTGTTGCTCACTTCGTCTAGAAGGAACATGTGCCTCACTCTTAGGGAGTCATACATGGGCTCTTGCTGCCAAATTTCAGATTGGATATCATCACTAACTATCCGTTCGGGCTCCTTTTCCATGGTTCTTATTTGTTTTGGAATGGCCACCTCGAGTGATCATGATGTGGCTTACCTCCTCCATACTTTTGGTTCCTTCTTCCATCTTCTCAGGGTAGTCCACTTGGAAGTCAGCTAGGACCTGAGCCTTCTTAGCCGACGGAGCTTGATATCCAATGTTGTACTCGCTCAGTTCGATTGCCCACTTGGACAAGCGTCCTGACTGGTTTGGATTTCCTAGGACCTGCTTAAGTGGCTCATTGGTGAGGACCACAATTCGGTGGGACTTGAAGTAAGGCTTCAATCGTCGGGCGGTGTAGACAGGCGCGAAGGCTAGCTTCTCAATCTTAACATACCTAGCTTCGGCACCCACGAGAGCCTTGCTTAGGTAGTAAACCTGCATGTGGTCGTTCCCTTGGATCCGCACCAATACAGAGCTCATGGTCCTCCCTTTACGCCGAACGTGCACTTCTCGGGGTTCAACTTCATTCCGTACTTCCTAAGGATGGAAAAAGCATTTGTTTAGATGATCTATGTGCTGCTCCTCAGTTTTGCTCTGTACTAGCATGTCATCCACATAGACTTCCATAGTTTTGCCCAATTCTTCTTTGAACATCTTGTTCACCAATCGTTTGTAAGTAGCGCCCGCATTCTTGAGGCCGAACGGCATGACTTTGAAACAGTAGACTCCTCCTGCTGCAAAGAAGGTCGTCTTTTTGACGTCCTCTTGAGCCATTTTGATTTGGTAGAAGCCTTGATAAGCATCCATGAAGCTTAGGAGCGCACATCCTGCGGTGGAACCTACTAATTGGTCAATGTGGGGCAAAGGATAAGGATCCTTTGGACAGAACTTGTTGAGCCTAGTGAAGTCATTGCACATTCTCCACTTCCCCGGAGCTTTCTCGATGAGGACCACGTTACAAACCCAGCCTGAGTATCTAACTTCTTCAATGTGTCCTGCCTTCATTAACCATTCTACTTCTCCTGCTATGATAGCATCTTCAGCAGGCCCGAAGTCCTTTCTCTTTTGGCAGATATGTTTCACCGTAGGATCCATGTTCAGACGGTTAACTATGATCCTTGGGTCTATCCCCTTGAGGTCATTGGTGCTACATGCAAAAATGTCCCGATTATCTCTAAGACAAGTAATGAGCTTCGTGAGGTTCCACATCAGCGCTCATTTCCGTTCCAATCCGAGTTTTCTTTTCTAGATCTCCTTCAACCAATTGAACTTCCTTCAGAGCCTCGTGAGGTTCCATTCTAGCAGTCGTAGGAAACTTTTCCTTGAGTGTTCCGGCTCCGATCTCTCCCCTAGCCGGAGTGAATGGCGTGGGGGAAAGAGCCTCGGGCTCTTTGGCAACCAAGAGGACGGGTGCTGAAGCTCCTCTGGTTGACATGATATCACACTCCCACGCTTCTCTGACATTTCCTACCTCTTCTCCTACACCATTTGGAGTAGGGAACTTCACCCTATTGTGTAGGGGATATGCGATTGCTTTGAATTGGTTGAGTCCTGGGTGCCCCAAGATCACGTTATAGTCGAACACGCTGTCAAACACCACGAAGAGGATCGTTTCAGTCACTCTTGCCGGGAAGGTTCCCATAGAGACTTGTTGGGGTATACTTCCAATAGGACGAACTATAGAGACCCGAATCCTACTATGGAGGTGTAGACTCGCCCGTATTGAATATTTCCCAAGTGCATCTGCTCCACAGTTCTCTTAGAGATGACGTTGGAGGAACTCCTTGTGTCAACAAGTACTTTTTTGACTCTATAAGTGGCGATGAATAGAGAGACGACTAAAGGAACATCAGAGTCTTTAAGATCTCCTCCACCAGACGTTGGTGGGGGAATTTCACTATCATCGAAAGTGATGGCATTTGTTCCTTTCAGAGCCGGTGGAGCATAGGCTCTGTCATTGTTTCTAAGATGTTGCGCGTTCCTTTCACTTGAGTTTCGGCTATCTCCTCCAGTTGGGCCTCCTGCTATGGCGTTGATAACCCCGCTATAGGGAAGGTTCTCCATTTCCACATCTTCAGGGTACCCGCGGTACCTTTGGGCATGTTGGGGTGGAGTTTCTGCAGGAGGTGGCGGTAAGGATCCTGTCGGAGGTTCCGAACCACGCTCCTCCCTTCTTCGTTCATTTCTCTGGTGCCTGGAGGGCTCTTCTTCATGCACTGGTTCTTTCAACTTTCTGATCCTTATCAACCCTTCTATTTCTGTTTTCAACTGGATGCAATCTTCAGTTGAGTGGCCTTTGTGCTTGTGAAACCTACAATATTCCTTCGAAGCTTTGTTCTTCTTACTGCTTGTTGGTCCAGATAACGACAAAGTAAAAGACTGGAAGGGGTGAATAGTCTTTTAAAAGTTTTGTCGATAAACACAGTTTCTCAGATATATGTGAAGATTTCTGATACTTAATTTCAGAGAGCGGAAGACTTTTCTGTGATAAGTGCACGTGCTCAGCAAGATAGGTGTAAATACTTTGCAAGGTAAATAAAGCAAGTAATAAAATGCAGAAAGTAAATAACACAAGTCTTTTTATAGTGGTATCTGAAGGTGGCGTAATCCTTCAACTAATCCACTTCGGCCTTTCACAGACCTAGAATCCACTAAGACAGATAATTGATGTAACCTTACAAATATCTTCTCTTGATTCCTAATTACACTAGGTTCCCAACCAAGTATTCCCCCTGAGTTATTCCCCAGCTTTCATAGCCAAGTACTTCCTGTACTCAGAAACCTCTTTCCTGGAGTTGTTCCTTAGTTTCCCAAACTAAGTACTTCCTGTACTCCACGCCAATTAAGGTGTTGGTTAAGGTAGTTTGTCAGGTGAGCTTCTTTAATAACTTGTTCAGTTATGCAGATAGCTTCTGAGAATCAAGTATACTTAATACACTTTGCAATGTATGGTATCTTGTTCTTTAATGACCCAAGTCTATGAAAATGCTCAAGAGAATGAATCTCTCAGATATCAAATCTTAATTCAACTCTTTCACAAATAGCAATGCTTGTTAAGGATCAGGACACTTAGAACTTTTGTGCTACTTAGAATCAAGAGCTTTGGTCGCAACAGAAAGCTTGAAGGTAAGTAGTGTGCTTGAGAGAGCTTGTGTGAGAGTATTTAATATAAGTTCAGTGTTCTAAGGTATGTTCTCAAGCAGCTCAAGTGTTGATATTTATAGATGAATTTGAAGGCCGTTTGAATAGTATCCGTTAGGCTTAAATCAAATTCAAACTATTGGTATCTGAGTATAGTACAGTAGTACGTTTGTCTTCTTCTTCAGAAGCTACCGTTTTTGTTCAGACATCTCTGTCCGCGCATTCAATGCATTGTACTATACTTTGTCCTGTAGTGCCAACGGAACTATGCATTGTATTAGAGATCTTATACTATCAGAGTTCTCTGAAGCTTTGCACGTCCTTTTCCATAAATTATCACAACTCTAGATACCACTTGTTGAAACATCTTGTTATACTCCCTACATTTCAGAGAAAGTGTTACATTTTGACTTTGACGGTCAACTGTCTTCGAGTTTGACCACAAATTACTCATAAACGATAATAGTAAATAATTTAATAAAATCATATAATAAAAATTTAATTACTAAATTTTCATTATATAATTTTAATAATTTATTTATTAATATCTTTTAAGAGTAAATTGTGGTCAAACGCGGAGACAGTTGACCGCAGAATAGTAAAATGTAACACTTTTTCTGAAATGGAGGGAGTAATATATTTCTTTTCAGAAACATAGTTTATGTTCAAGGTATCTGAGTGTAGATATATGTAGGCACTTTCTTTGTTTCAGAAACCTTTTATTTCTCAGATATCTTTTGCAACACTGTTTATTTAAAAACGCTTGTGTCTTCAAGATATCTGGTCATAGGTATCTTAAAACCCTTGTCTTCAACAATCTTGTGCGGTCTTCAAATCTTCAAATCCGTTGAACTTTTCCTGCTGGATGCCTTCTTCTTGGTCTTCTTTAGAGGAATAAAAATTACATTCAGAGACCTAACATCCTATACAAGATTGGCTAGACTATCATACTTAGTGAGTTTCCTCTTTTACAACGTTCAAGTGAACCAAGAGTACTAACCACCTTTCTGAGCTAAGATAAGTCATTAGGTTGCTGATCAAAATCTAAACAGATATTCCTAACAAATTTCCCCCATTTTGATCAGTCAACGATGACTATCTGACCTATTACAAATCTGGATGAGGAAACAATCCACCACTTAATCATTTCTTATGATCTTCCAATTCATATAATTAAGTGCAGAAAGTAAACATCAACTAAATCACAAGGTGTGATCTTTGTTGACAAGTTATCTTTTATAGATTTATATCTGAGAGTGGGTTCATCAGATATGTTACAATGAAAGTTCAGATAACTTTTACAAGATAAAACAACAATAAGGTACAGTCAACAAGATACAAAAAAAAAAAAAAAAATTACATAGTAAATTAGGACAACAGGAGTAACCAAGCTCTAAGTAAACATCCTAATAAACTAGTCTTCAAGTCTTCAAATCTTCAGCAGCTCCAAGGATCAATTTGCATACTCCCTATCTCCGAATCTTTTGATGTCATCTGAGTAGCCATAGAGCAAGGTTCTGACCAACATCTCAGTGTCTCTAGCATAACCACATACTTCTTTGTATGATTTGGTGGGATTCTTCTTGGCAAAGTGTTTGACCCATAAATACTTTCCCCATTTACAGGCATGCTCAATTCTGATATCTGATAGCTTGAAGTAATCATATATGATCCTCAGATATCTGATTTCACCCTTGTATTGATCTTTAGTCATGTAGAATGACTCAAAGGGTTCCACAGCAAGTCTTGGCCTTGTGCCTGTTCCAGTGAGGTTTGGGACTCTATGCACATCATCAGGTTTTCCATAAGGACATTCATCATTAAGGTCCTTCCTCATGGCTTCAACTCTCTTGACAACTTCAAAATCCAACCGAGCTTTGACATGATTGGTGTTGATCAAGATTGGCTTATCTTTTCTCCATGCCATAAGTTGTTGATGGATGGGTACTGGAAATACTTTTTCATTTACAAGCAAGTGCTTGAGTTCTAGTATCCAGTATCCTTTCCTCTGATGAATACACCTGTAGGAGGAGGAGTTGTTGTCAGTCTTCACATACTCAATTCTGGCTTCTTCTGGCCTGAGTGGAAGTTGACCTTTTCTTCTTTCAGCTCTCAATCTATTCCTCCTTTGCCTTGAGTTTTCTATTGGATTGCTTGAAGAACCACCCCGGATTGACTTGGTATTTCTAGAGGGTATTTTAGCTGCCAAAGGCTTTGCAGCTATGGGCTCAGATAGGCTATCAACCCTTTTTATTTTTCTGTGAAGAGGAGCTTCATCTTCATCAGTCTCTTCATCATCATCAAGATTAATTCTTGTGAGAGTTTTGCAGCCTTCTTCATTGCCCTGGGATTTGATTTGGCCTTCTTCTTCTTCTTCTTCTTCTCCAGAAGACTCATCTATCCCTCTTACTTGTCTTCTCCTTGGAGCCTTGGTACTCCTTGGAGGTTTCTGTGCTCTGGCCCTTGTTGTCATTCCTTTTTCAGGATGTTGCTGAGTGGTGGCCACTATCTGTAGGGTTGTCTGACTGGAGGAGGGCTCATTAATTTTGAGAGGTGGTTGTTCAGATTTTCTTTTGTTTCCTCTTCCTCTTCCTCTCTGAGCATCTTGAAATCCTTCCCCCTTAGTCATTGTTGACTGACTAAGAATCACAAAGGATTCTGAAAGGGAGTCAAAGTTGCCTTGCAGATAGTTGTAAGCAGCAACCAATTGTTCCAGATTGGCCTTGAGCTCCTGATTTTGTTTGATAAGACCTGTTTCCTTATCAGTGAGCTCTGCCAGTGGACCTTGAGTAGCATATGCTTTTCCAGCAGCATAGCTAGCCTCATTGAGGGCTTTTAACTCAGTGAACTTTTTCATTTCAGCAGGGACTGATGCAATTACTTCTTCATTTTGTTGAGACAACTCCTTTCTTAGAGTTGCCAGAACCTGGTATCTGGCCATGTAATCATGGGAGTTGAGATTTGGTTTCTTACTGAAGCTTTAAGGAGCTATCAGTTTTCTCTTTAAGTGAGAAACTCCCAAGTGAACATTTGCATGTTCTGCCAAGGTTCTGTCTTCTTCATCATCTGAGTCATCAGCCCAGTGATCTTCATCCTCTTGTACTTCTTCATCAAGGTTTCTGAAGGCGGCAACCATCTCAGATATGGGTTTCTTGCCTTTGGAGGATGGTTTTTTTTGGTGAAGATGCAGCTTTAGCATCATGCTTTGCTTCAGATGCTTGTTCAGCATCTAGCTCCTTAGTAATATAGTCAACAGCGTCCCGGAGCTCTTTAATCTCTGAGTAAGCTTGTGTTTCCTTGTGTGTTTGTTCTTCAAGTTTGCCTAGCTTGACTCTGGATTCAGTTATCTTTTCTTCCAGTTGAAGATGTAGCTGTTGTTCTTCCTCCAACAGTTGTTTGAGTTGAGTAACTCTGGCTTGTGCATCTGATATTTTCTGAGTGTTGTTCTCAGAGTGCTCAACTACTTGTTCAGTAGAGTCCTTGTGTTGGGAAGATGGATGGGTAGATTTCTGAGGAGATGGAAGAGGGGATTGTTGTGATGTCCTCTCAGTGTGCTTTTCAGCAGCTGAGGCATTGTTTCCTTGTGGAATCCCTCATGTCTCTGGTGCAGGGGCATCATCATCATCTTTCTTATCCTCATCCTTGTGATGGTTAGAAGGAGGATCTTCATAATTGTTCTCATCAGTTTCCTTCTCTTCTTCATCTTCAGAGACCAGGTTGATCACTTCTGGAATAGTGATCGTTTGCCCATTAACTTCCTCTTGTTCAGAGGGTATGTACTGTAAAGTCTGGGGCAAAGTAGGCTTGAATGCCATCTGCATTCTGGTCTGACCATCCGCTTGGTTGAAAGCTTGGATCAGCTTTCTGGCCACTTCCTTGACAAAATCCTTATCCATCAATGTTCCGAAAGAATATTTTTCAGTGGGGAACATTGCATGGACGTAGTTTTCCAAGTCAAGGGCTCGTGCTCTCCTTGTGTGGTGATCAGTCACCTTTAAGATCTCAGATAGATCGGAGCATCGGAGCTTTTGCCATTTCTTGAAGCATTTCAGATGCTTTGGTAAAGTGTGTTCCTTGAAGAAAGGAAGCAGGTCCTCTTTCTCATCAACAGGGACCTTAGTGGCACTTGTTTGAGCCTGTGTGACAGGCTCAGATGACTTGACTACTGAGGTTCCAGGTGCCTCAGATATCTGGATATGAGGAGGAGACTGGGAAGTCTGATCCTCAGTTGTCTTTCTTTCTGTTTGAACCTGAGATTAGAAACATAACACTTAGGAAATTTTATCAAGAAAAATTTTAGTGACAAATCAGATATCTGAGAGGTCAATTACCTCCGTTGGAGGCTCAGATACTTGTCTCTCAGAGACTTGTGCAGTCTCTGGAATGTTTTCTTGTGATGAAGGCCTTGATGCCTCATCAATTTCCATATGTTGTGAGGATTGAGTGGGCAACTCCTCAACAACTTCTACTTCTTTTTGAACCTGTTAAGTAGAATGTGTTAGTTTGAGAAAAATGATTAGAGATTTGTTCTTTGAAGAATATAGATATCTGAATGAAATACCTTCTCTGCAGAAGGTTCAAATACTCGTTCTTCAGAGACCTTGGAAGTCTCTGGATTCCTCTCTGAAGAGATAGACTTTTCAGTCTCTTCAATTTTCTTCTCAGATGGAGCCTATTAGAAACAAACACTTATTAGACAAGTGTATAAAGCACATATCTGAGTTATATCTCAAGGAACTATTTTCTACCTGTGAGACAGGCTCCTGTTCCTTAAGTGGTGAGGCTATGGAAGCCTCCTTTTCAGATTCTGAGATAAGCTTTGCAGCTTCCTCTTGTTGTTGTGTTTCTAAATCAGCCTGTAACAAAGAAATTTCATTAAATAACAAGATTTATCAGACAAAAATATCACAAGTAAAGAGTTAAACCATTCAGCTACCTGAGCAATGTCAGGCTGATTGGTCTCTCGAACTTGTGAAGTTTCCATGCGTTGGTCTTGTTGTTCTTGGACCACTACTTTGTTGGAAGTTTGAGGTACTTCAGACCTTTCCTGAGTATGCAACTCAGTTTCCTCCCCTGGTTGATCATTCTGAGTAGATGCCTCAGTTTGATCCCTCTCATCGAGTTGGGGAACCTGCTCTTTTGCAGGATTTTCTTCAGCAGGGAAAGATGCTGGTGTTTGTAACTCAAGTACCATTTCAGCAGTATCCACATCTGGCTGTTGTGGTTGTTGTGCTTGAGACAGACTTTTGAGTGTTGAGGCAATGGCAGTATCCTCCAACACTAAGCTATCACTCATCAGAGCATCTTCAATATGCTTCAGTCTTTCTTGCTCTGATGGTGTAATTTGTCCAGTGATCTTGGACAAAGTTGCTTCTTCAGCAACCTTTGAAACAGGTGCTTGTTCAACAACATGTGGTGTAGGTTCTTTTTCAGATACCTCTACACTAGTTACTTTTTCAGTAACCTTAGCCCTTTTTTATTTCTCTAGGACTTGAGAGATGACCAATTCATCATCTTCATCGTCAGAGCTCTCATCAGCATTAGGAACTGACTGGTCCATAATCCCTGCGGTTTCTGCAGATAGGACTTGGTACCTACCACTACTTTGTTTAGCAGCATTGATAAGTTCATCAGCAAGGCTTTCGTCAGTAGTCTTGACGTTTCTGAAAGCACTTTCTCTTGCTGAGTCTACTTGTTTAGTGGTTGATACCTCTTTTTCAGCATTGATGAGTTCATCAGTAGTGGCTGCAGGTATCTGGGAATCGACACCCTCAATGGGTGTGCCTTCTGATTTGCCAGCAGACTTCTTTCGTGAAGTTCTGGGCTTCTTGGTCGCAACTTTTCCCTAAGATACCTCTTCAGATTTTCACTTCTTGGAACCTTTATGAGATCCAGTAACCTTTTTCATCAAGTTCGTATACTCATATTTGTAGATTAGGTTACTGTTGGCTATGTCAGCCTTCTCTCTGAGCTCAATGTCAAGCTTCTCTAGCAAGTAGCATATCTTTAGACCATAGCTCACTGTGGCCTTTGGCTCAGCAAGTCCCTTAGCGATTTTAGGCTCAAAGCCTTGAATCTTCTTCACAAACTTCATAAAGGCGTACTTTCCCCAATTGAAAGGGTTTTCCAGCCTTTTGTCTTGTTGTTGCAACAAGAACATCATCATCCAGCGTTCTTGGCTTATCCGTCAAGACCTCCTTGTAGACCATCAAAGCATCTATGAAGAATGCATGCCAACACATCCCAAGTGAACCAATAGATGTCCGTTCGATGTCGAAGCTTGAAATCAGTGGGTGTATCTTGTTTGTCAGTGTCACACACACCACTGTACAGCTGTTTTACACCTTCAAGGAGATCTTCATCCTTGGTGTCTATTTCAAAATCCTTTCCAATATTTTGAAGATCAAACAACTTACAGAAAGTTGTTAAGTCCAAAAGATTTCTTTTCCTTGAACCTTAGTTTTTATAGACACTATTGCAGTGCCTTCAGAAACACATGATATAATCCTGGAGTTATTGTAGAATTCTAACACATCCATTGAAGAAACTCCACTGGGAAGAACAGACATAAAACCCTTGATTTGTGCCTTTTCAAGCATGTCAAGAATCAGTTTCCTATCGGCTTGGTTTTCAACAGCAGTCGTGAGGTACTCCTCAATCATGGCACCACCCCAAATCATCCTGTGATTTGAAGTCCAATGATCGGGATTAAAGTCTCCTACCAATCGATTGTTCACAATAACCAACTCTGGTGCTTGCTTTTCAGCAGTACCAGTGGTAGAAGATTGGGATTTTTGGGTAGACAAACGTTTAGGAGCCATCTCTTTATATAGTGCAAGTGTTTGAAAGTCTGAAAGAGATTTGGGTGAGAGATCAGTGATTCTTTGCAGAAAAACTAACAGAGATTTGCAGAGGTTGAAGAATGGTTTTTGCTATTCTTGTGCAAGTCTGAATGTTGGATTAGGCGAAAGTGATTTCTTTTGCCAAAATCCTATATATATAGCAACGTAATTCTAACAAACATATACATACACATTGGTTTTGTATGCGTGTACGTGAATTCTGATGAAGGTGTGGGTAAAAGTTTGTTCGGCATTAAATGCATAGTGGGCCACGTCTGAGTTTTTACATTCCACTTATTTTCAGAGAAATAATCTCGTCCGTAAAGATCAAACACCCATTTTATCAAGGGTCAATATTGCTTCTTTAGCAATGATCACAATCAGCAATTGTGATTGTGCCCAATTAATGAATTGTGGCGATTTTCTATCTGAATCACAATTCTGTGTGACTAAGAACACTGTTTGCATCTGAGTCTATCCCATACTCAATATATGTCCAAGTTTTACACAAAGATAGAAATAATACAAATTTCAAGAGAGAAGTTGACTGCAGACAGTTGTACTATTCTCTTTTGTGTTCCCCCTTACTGAGTGATCTAGATATCTGAGTACCCGTCTCAGAAATCTTCAAATAGCCATTTTACCCTTTAGCCTTTGGTTTCTGGATACCCCGTTCCAGATTCCTCTTCTCTGGATACCCGTTCAAGATTCCTCTTTTCTCTCCTTTGATATCTTCTTTAGATATCTAAACTTTTTCAGTTCTTTGGTAGCTCCATTAGTCCAAGACTATGTCTTAAAGCTAAGACTCTACTTTCTTGTAGTGGCTTAGTGAAGATATCTGTAAGTTGGTCTTCAGTGCCAATCTTGAGTATCTCTATATTACCTTTTTCAACATGGTCTCTGATGAAGTGGTGTCTAACATCAATGTGCTTTGTTCTTGCATGAAACTTAGGATTCTGAGTCATGGCAATAGCACTTGTGTTGTCACAGAAAATGGGAGTTTTCTCTTCATTGAGTCCATAGTCTCTGAGTTGTTGTTGTATCCACAATATATGTGAAGCACAACACTTAGCAGCAATGTATTCAGCCTCTGTGGTAGATGTGGCAATTGAATTTTGTTTCTTGCTGAACCAAGATATCAATCTAGCACCAAGAAATTCACAAGTTCCTGAGGTGCTTTTTCTATCAAGCAATGATCTAGCATAGTCGACATCTGAATAGCCAACCAAACTCAATCCACTATCTTTTGGATACCACAATCCAACTTCTACAGTACCTTTTACATACCTCAATATTTTCATAGCAATGTTGTAGTGTGATTGCATTGGATTTGTCTGAAATCTAGCACACACTCCAACTGCATATTGAATATCAGGTCTACTTGCAGTGAGGTACAGTAGAGACCCAATCAATTTCCTATACTTGTGTTCTTCAACACTCTTGTCAGATTCAGTATAGGTCATTTTGGTTCCAATGCTCCTAGGTATCTTAGCATTCTTTTCAGAAGACTTTAGATTAAACTTGTTGAGCATGTCCTTTGCATACTTTGTTTGACTAATGAATATTCCATCACTGAGTTGCTTGACTTGCAGCCCTAGGAAGTAATTCAATTCTCCCATCATGCTCATCTCAAATTTACATTTCATGAGTTCAACAAATTCTTCACAAAGTTGCTTGTCTTTAGATCCAAATATAATGTCATCAACATATACTTGAACTAAAAGTAGTTTCCCATCATGGTTCAATGTGAAGAGTGTTTTATCAACATCTCCTTTCTTGAAACCACTTTTTAGTAGGTATTTGGCCAATGTATCATACCATGCTCTTGGAGCTTGTTTCAGCCCATACAGAGCTTTCTGAAGCTTATAGACCATCCTACTTTCTGAGGAAACTTCAAAACCTGGTGGTTGCTCAACATAGACTTCCTCAGCAAGTTCACCATTTAGGAACGCACTCTTGACATCCATTTGATAAACTATAAAGTCATTATGAGCTGCAAAGGTTAGAAAGAGTCTTATTGCATCCAATCTTGCAACTGGTGCATAAGATTCATCAAAATCTAGTCCTTGATTGGTGAATCCTTGGCAACCAACCTAGCTTTCTTTCCGGTTATTTCACCGACTCATTCATTTTGTTTACAAACCCACTTGGTTCCGATTACAGATATTCCGTCAACAAATGGAACCAGTTTCCAGACTTTGTTTCTCTCAAATTGATCCAACTATTCTTGCATTGCAGAGATCCAATCTTGATCCTTTAATGCTTCTTCTATAGTTTTAGGTTCAATATTTGATATGAAACATCCATAGAGACAATTTGCATTTTCAGTGATTGCTCTTCTAGTTCTAACTCCTTGATCTATGGGACCAATCACATCCTTTGCAGGATGATTTCTTATCCACTTCATAATGGGTTTTGAACTAGTAGGATCAATATCATTTTGATTTGAATGTGAATCAATATGATCTTGATGGGATACTTGTGCAGTATCTGAGATATTTGACACATGAGAAATGCCATGGATATCTGACACTCTTTCAGTGTTAGAGATATCTGGAACTTGCATTTCAGCAATCTCATTTTCAGATACCTTTTAATGATGAAGGTTCTCAGTAACCTGTTCCATTTCTGGAATTCTCATAGGAAATTCTTCATCATGTTTTAGAGTCATCTGGTTGTTACTAAGCATAGGTTGCTTTTCATCGTCAGACTCATCCTCTATTTGAATGATAGAATTGTTTCCTTTTGATGATCCTTTTTCAGAATCTTTATCATCAGTTCTTTGAACCTATCTGAGAGAACATCATTCAAGAGTACTTTCTTGTTTCCTTCATAGAATACTACATGAACAGATTCATCAATCTTTTGCGTTCTTTTGTTGTAGATTCTATAGGCTTTGCTATTCAGAGAATAACCAAGAAATACTCCTTCATCTGCCTTTGGTTGAAATGTTCTCAAGTATTCTTTTCCATTGTTAAGAATGAAACATCTGCAACCAAACACCCTTAGATGTTTGATACTAGGGGGTCTACCAATGAAAAGCTCGTAAGGAGTTTTGTCATGGTGTTTGTTAATCAAACATCTATTTTGAGTGTAGCAGGCTTTGTTTACAGCTTCACCCCAATAGATTTCACTTATTTCAGTGTCAGCGAGCATTGTTCTTACCGCTTCTTTTAGGGTCCTATTCTTCCTTTCAGCAACACCATTTTGTTGTGGTGTTCTTACGGAAGATAGTTGATGCTGTATACCTTTGCAGGTACAAAACTCTTTGGGTATCTCAACCCTTGTATCAGATTTGTGTTTGAGAAAGACAACCCAAGTGAATCTTGAGTAATCATCAACAACAACCAAACCATACTTCTTTCCTGCATAACTAGTTACAGAGGATTCAAAAAGATCCATATGTAACATTTGCAGTGGCCTTTCACTGGAATGTCTAGTTTTAGACTTGAAAGATGTTTTGGATTGTTTTCCCATTTGGCAAGCTGAGCATATACCATCTTTTCTATCTGCTATTTTGAGTAAACCAACCACCAACTCTTTCTTGGCTAGCTTGTTCAGAATTTTGAAATTCAAGTGACTCATTCTTTTATGCCATAGCCAATTTTCTTCAGTGTGGCCAGATTGACTCACCATGAGACATTCTTCAGTTGTGGCGGATGCCCAATCAGCAACATAAATATTTCCTTTACGCCTTGCAACCAAGACTGCCTGCTTTGACTCATTGTTAATCACTTTGCATAGTTTTGACTTGATCTTGACAGTGTACCCTTTGTCTACTAGTTGACTCATGCTTAGGAGATTATATTTCAATCCCTTTACATGTAGTTATTCAGAGATTGTAAGGGCTCCAAACTTCAGATTGCCAAATCCTATGGTTGGATTTTCATCTCCTCCAGCAAACCTGATAATTGGTCCATCATTGCACTTTCTGTAGTCAATCAGATTTGCTTTGTCTCCTATCATGTGCTTCCCACATCCACTATCAAAATTCCACTTTGGATTAGTCTTTAGAGTGTTCTGCACAAAACAGGAAACATGAGATTAGGTTCTCATACCAACAATGGAACCATCTGGACTAAAGAATCTTCCAGTAGGAATCCATTTTTGAATGAATTTCTTAGGAACATTCTTTTGTCTAACAGGAACATAAGGAGGAATTCTAGTTAAATGATTAGTATCATTGTTATTAAGAACTATTTTCTTCCTTGGTGTGTTCCTTGGTGCTCCATTTGGTGCTTTCAGATACCTGTCAGGTTTCTGAGTCTGCTTTCCTAGCCAGATTTCTTCTAGCCCTGGCATTCAGATTTTCAGTGGCTTGATTCATCTTCCACTTCTGATAATTGCTGTGAGCAATTCTAGCCTTTAACCATCGTTCTTGCTCTTGTTTGTACTCACGAGCAAGTTGTTTCCCGATGGCTTTATAGCCAATACCATTCCGAGCACCTGGTGCTATCTGAGATCTTTTCTCAGCAGCTTTGCTAGTCTCTGGTAATCTATTTTCTTTCCAGAAAACGTGACATAGGAGAATTTGTCAGCTCCTGCATTTTTTCCTTTCTAAGAGACATAGCACTGTGGGTGATTACACTTTTCAGTGTTATGTTTCTTTTCAGAAATATTCCCAACATATTTCTTTTGGACTTGTTTTTCCCACAAAGGCTTGGTCGCAACTGCCTTTCCTTTGTCAACAACCTTAGCTTTCTGACCGATACTGTAGGTTGTTTGGGAACCACCTTGCTGAGCACTGACAAATGTTCTTCTTTCATCACTCTTATTCAGAGTGGTAGAACTATTTGTCTGTGTGTCCAGCCCAAGTCCTCTCTTTTCTGAAGGATCTCTTAAATAAGATTGTACTTCAGTAAGAGTGTCACTAGCTTTGGCATAAGATTCAAAAGATAGTTCTTTCTTTTTGAGATCTTCATTCTCAGAAAGAAGATCTTCACATTTCTTTTGAAGATTGGCCAATGCTTCTTCATGTGACTTTTCAGTCTCAGATATCTGAGCTTTGAGAAATGCAATTTCGGCATCCTTTTCCTCAGATATCTTGAGTAATTTTGAATTTTCCTTTTCAAGAGAATTCTTTTGTTCTTCAAAGATTTCGGCTCTAACTCGGACCATTAGAAACTCTCTTTCGTAGATTTTCCAGATCTTTGATTCCTTCCTCATCACTTTCATAAGTATAACAAGAAGTATGTGTTACCTCATCAGCCATTAGACAAGGTTCAATGTTGGAGATATCTGGAAAGATTTCTTCAGCCACTCCACACACTTCTTTCTTCTTTTGACCAAAGTCGATCACTTCATGAGAAACACCGCACATTTCTGGAGAATGCAGTGTGGAATCATCTAAGTCTTCATCCTCAGAATCAGACTCAATGTCTAGAGTATCCAGTTGGAGTTGAATTTTTTTTTCTTTCTTCAGTGAGCATAGATCACTGACTTCTCTTGAAGTTTCTTCTATCTTTCTTGTCACCTGTCTTTAGTTTGTTGAAGGCAGGACAATCCTTCTTGAAATGACCAGGATTCTGACAATAGAAACAGATATCGTTTTCGATTTCTGCTTCCTCAGTACTAGATGCTTTTTGAGCCGGCTTGTTCAGCGAGCTTTGCATATTTTTGTACTGGTGATAGTTTGAGCCTAGATGCTTTTTCAGCTTCTCTTTGGATTTTCTTCTCTCTATTTCCCGACTGACATATTTTCTCATTTGCTTTACAACAAGAGCATCCTCAGTCACCTCCTTGCCTTCCTTCTTTTCAGAAGTTCCTTGAGCAACTAGAGCAACATTGTGCAACTTTTTAGTTGTTTGTTCTCTTTGAGTTGTCTCATAGTCAACAGTGGCAAGGTGAGAGAAAAGTTCCACTGGAGTGATATCTGGCATTCCTTGGTTAAAGTAGAAAAACTTTGTGTGCTCCCAGTTATGATTTAGACTTCTTACAATATTCTTAATCTTTTCTGACTGGGTATATCTATTACTTTCACCAAGTGCAGCCAAGTCACTCATAAGTGTTGTAAACCGGAAATCTAGTTCTTCAAGAGTCTCTGTGGGACCTTGTTTAAAGTTTTGAAATTTGAGCTTCAAAACTTCGAACTTATTTTCCTTCTTTTCGGTGCGACAGATTTCTTCAATCGGTTGCGAGCCACTTTCAGATTTTGAACCCCATGATAATCGTATGTGCTCGAGAGTAAGTAGAATGATGATATTACGAGCTGACCATCCGTTCGGTGTCTGTTGGCATCTTCCGATGTCCGAGCTCTCTAGCTTTGGTTCGTAAATAACTTGGTACCGTGTCTCCCACCGGGTTACGATACATGCTGTGAAGACTCATCGCTTTGTTCTCTGTCTCTACCATTAGAAACCTCCATGGCCTGCTTGAGTTGTTGAATGACTATTGGGCCATTCTTTATCACGTTGATCATTTCATCACTGATGGCTTCTAGGTGGAGCATCATGTTGTTCTTCATTTTCTCATAATTCTCTGGCTTGAGAATAGGGGGTTCACTTAAAGACATCCTGCAGTAAACACACTAAACAAACAAATCGAGTGAAGGTGAAAAGCAGTTAGTGGGCACTTATCTGGGATCTAGGTTTAGTGCAGAAGGCTTGGGAACCTCCCGCTCTGATACCACTTGTTGGTCCAGATAACGGCAAAGTAAAAGACTAGAGGGGGGGGGGGGGTGAATAGTCTTTTAAAAGTTTTGTCGATAAACACAGTTTCTCAGATATCTGTGAAGATTTCTAATATTTAATTTCAGAGGGTGGAAGACTTTTCTGTGATAAGTGCACGTGCTCAGCAAGATAGGTGTAAATACTTTGCAATGTAAATAAAGCAAGTAATAAAATGCAGAAAGTAAAAGTCTTTTTATAGTGCATCTGAAGGTGGCGTAATCCTTCAACTAATCCACTTTGGCCTTTCACAGACCTAGAATCCACTAAGACAGATAATTGATGTAACCTTACAAATATCTTCTCCTGATTCCTAATTACACTAGATTCCCAACCAAGTGTTCCCCCTGAGTTATTCCCCGGCTTTCACAGCCAAGTACTTCTTGTACTCAGAAACCTCTTTCCTGGAGTTGTTCCTTTGTTTCCCAAACTAAGTACTTCCTGTACTCCACACCAATTAAGCTGTTGGTTAAGGTAGTTTGTCAGGTGAGCTTGTTAGGAATATCTGTTAGTTTTTTGATCACTCATCACATGTTCTTATCTTAGCCAGAAAGGTGATTAAGTACTCTTGGTTCACTTGAACATTGTAAAAGAGGAAATCACTGAGTATGATTAGTCTAGTAAATCTTGTATTAGGATTATAGGTCTATGAGTGTAATTTTTATTTCCAGAAGACCATGAAGATCAATCCTAGCAATGGAGCTTTTCTGAAGATTAGACGACTGAAGATTGCACAAGATTTATGAAGACATCAAGGTTTAGTCTAACTCAGAAAGACTATGTCATTAATCCTTTCTTAAGTATATTTACTTACTTTTGAAATATGATCCTGGACATATGACATCATGAGTATGGAGCATGCAAGCCATCATAAAGGCTCATGTATCCGTTGAAGACTACAGGACAAGAAATAGTACAAGTGCATTAATTGCATCGGCAGAAAATCCGCTGAAGCACAGTCCTCTCTGAGACATGAGACAAGGACTTCTGAGTACTCATTTCAAGATAAGTATGGACTGAATTTGAATTGTGTCTAACGGATATCATTCCAACAACTCTCAAATTCATCTATATATATCACACACTTAGATGCTGAGAAACACACCTTAGAACGCTCTATCTTGCAAACTTACAATCAAGCAAAGTATTCTCTCAAGCACTCTACTACCCTTTCTGAAAGCTTTTTGTTGCTCGAAGAATCACTAGTAGTTCTAAGTTGTCCTGAACCTTAACAAGAGATTGTTGTTTGTAAAAGAGTTAAACTATCAGATACCCTTTCTGAAGCTCATTCTCCAGAACGGACATCAATTACTTGGGTCGGTAAAGAGCAGACTGCCATCCACTGAACAAGTGTATTAAGTAGTCTTGTTCTATTAGGCTCTCTGAAAACATAACTGAAAAGTTATACGAGAAGCCTATCTGACAAACCTTATAACCAACACCATCAAGGCGTGGATTAGAGGAAGTACTTGATTTGGGAAATCAAGGAATAACTCCAAAGTTATTTGAGTAGAGGAAGTACTTAGCTCTAGGAGCTGGGGAATAACTCAGGGGGGAACATTTGGTTGGGAACCATTTGTTTAGGAATCTTAGAATAGGATTATTGTAAGGTGAACTCAATTATATGTTCTAGTGAATTCTAGGTCTCAGAAAGACCGAAGTGGATTAGTTGGAGGATTACGCCACCTCCAGATACCACTATATTTGCTGTGTCATTTACCTTTCTGTATTTACATTTCAGCAAAGCACACACACATACTTATTGTTTCTGCACTTACCTATCTTAAAGTCTTCCGCGCTCTGAATTTAAGTATCAGAAACCCCCAGGTTTATGAGAAACTGTGTTTATCGACAAAAGGTTTAAAAGACTATTCACCCCCCCCCCCCCTCTAGTCTTTTACTTTGCGTTATCTGGACCAACAAGTGGTATCAGAGCAGGAGGTTCACAAGCCTTCTGCACTGAACCTAGATCCCCAGATAGGTGAAGGAACTTTGTCCCTTTCTGAGGACTATATAATTTGTGTGTTAAGTGTGCGGTATGTCTCGAGTGATGCACCCGTCAAGCCGTAAAACTACGAGAAATGGAAGAACAACATGATGCTCCATCCGAGGCCATTAGTGACGAGATGATCTATGTCATCAATGAAGGGCCTATCAAAATCGAATAACTCAAACAAGTTACTGAGGTGTCTGATGGAAGAAAATCCTCAGACAAGGAAGATGGAAGCGAGGATGCGGCTGCTAGTGATAGTGGTCGTGTTGCTCGTGGAAGCATTAGGTATGAAGACAAGCGAAGAGCTCGACATCCAAGATGCCAAGAGACCAGATTGGATGGTCAAGCTCGTAATATCATCATCGATCGACACTGAGCACATACAAGGTAAACGTGGGGTGCTAAACGCGAAAGTTGCTCGCAATTGATTGAAGAAATCGTGGGGCCGAGAAAACCAAGGAAAAATAAGTTCGAAGTTCTTAAATTGAAGTTCCAAAACTTCAAACAAGGTCCCACTGAAACTCTGGAAGAACTTGATTTCAGGTTTACTACTCTCATGAGTGATATGGCTGCACTTGGTGAATGCAACAGATACTCCCAGCCAGAAAAGATTAAGACTATTGTCAGAAGTCTCAATCACAACTGGGAGCACACTAAGTTCTTTTATTTCAACCAAGGGATGCCAAATATCATTCCAGTAGAGCTCTTCTCTCATCTTGCTAGTGTAGACTATGAGACAACTCAGAGAGAACAAACAGCTGAAAAGTTGCAAAGTGTTGCTCTAGTTTCTCAAGGTACTTCTGAAAAGAAGGATACCAAAGATGCATCTGAAGAAAATGCTCTTGCAGTAAGACACATGAAGAAATTTGTGAGTCAAGAGATTGAGAGAAGAAAAGCTAAAGAAAAGCTGAAAAAGCATCTTGGACAAAACTATCATCAGTACAAGAACATACAAATGAACAACTCTCTGAACACCCCCATTCAGAAAGGTGTTAGTACTGAAGCTGCAGAAATAGGAAATGATATCTGCTTCTATTGTCAAAAGCCTGGTCACTTCAAGAGAGATTGTCCTGCTTTAAACAAGCTCAAGACAGGTGACAAAAAGGAGAAATTTCAAGAAAAATCAAAGGGCCTTACTGACTGAAGAGAGGAAGAAGATTCAAATTCAACTTGATGCTCTAGACATTGAGACAGATTCTGAAGATGGAGATTCAGATGACTCAAACCTACCATCACCAGAATTGTGTGGAATCACCCACGATGTAATCGACTTCGGCCTTAAGAAGAATGAAATGTGTGGAGTTGTTGAGATTGCTGGTCCAGACATCTCTAACATTGAAATATGTCTTATGGCTGATGAGGTAACTAACAATTCACAATTTCTGTACTATGAGAGTGATGATGGAATTGAGGATCTGGAGTTGGTCAAGAGTGAATTGGATCGTTATGAGAAAGAATTTCTGGAAGCACAATCCAAAACCAGAATTCTAGAGGAAAGCAAAGAAACTCTTGAAAAGAGGTTTACGAGCTAACCAGTATCTGAGAACAAGAACGTGAAATAGCCTTTCCGAAAGCTCGGATATCGAGAATGAAAATTCTCACAAACTAGCCTTGGATGAACTTAATAAGAAAATGATGAAGTCGCTTTACGAGAATGAAGAACTCAGAAAGAAAGAGCTATCCTTCCAATCTTATGCAAAGGCTAGTGACACTCTCACTGAGGTTCAATCCTATCTGAGAGATCCCTCTGAGAAAGGTGGACTTGGACTTGATGAACAATCAAGTAATTCATCTCCTCTGAAGAAGAGTGATGGAAGGTTGACCTTTGTAAAAAGTCAACAGAATGATTCTTCAACCACCTATAGCATTGGTCAGAAAGCTAGGGTAGTTGACAAAGGAAAAGGAGTTGCAACCCAGCCTTTGAAAGAACAACAAGTTCACAAGAAACATGTGGATAAGGTTTACGAAAAACACAACCTCGATATGCAACCATCCACATTGCTGCATTACTAGGAAGGGAAGAATTGTTGGAATAGGCAAATTCTCTACTGAACCATTTTATGAAAATAAAGATGGTGCAGAAACTAGTAAGGCTTCTGAAGAGCGCATTCAGAAAGCCAAAGGTGTTCGAAATGGCATTGGCTATCGTGCTATTGGAAAGGTCCTTCTGCAACAATATAAGGAAGGACAAGAACAATGGCGCAAGGCTGATATTGCACGTAGCAATAAACAGAAGTGGAAGAAATCTCAAGCCACTGAAAAACTGAATGCCAGAGCTAGAAGGAACGGCGGAAAAGGCTAAGTTTGTTGAAAAGCAACCCGAAACCTGTGGTCCGTAAAGCATCAAAGGGAACACCTAGAAACACCCCAAGAAGGAAGATTGAGATCAAAATTACTGATTTTATTGCATCTCCTTCTGATCAAGTTAGACAAAAATAAACTCCCAAGAAATTCACTAAAATGTGGATTCCTACTGGAAGAATGTTTAGTCTAAGTGGTTCTATCTCTGAGGCAAGAACCTAACTCATGTTTCCTGTTTTGTGCAGAACGCCTCTTGGACTAAGGCTCAATGGCTATTTGATAGTGGATGCGGAAAGCACATGACAGGAGACAAAGCAAATCTGGTCAACTACAAAGCTTGCAACACTGGACCAGACATCAGATTTGCTGGAGGAGAATTAAATCCCTCTCTGGGATCTGGCAACGTCAAATTAGGATCATTAACAATCACTGACGTATTACATGTTAAAGGTTTGAAATATAATCTATTTAGCATGAGCCAGTTTGCAGACAAGGGATTCACTGTGAAATTCAAAGCAAAGTATTGCAAACTTTTAGACAATGAGTCAAAGCAGACAGTCTTGGTTTCTCGGCGGAAAGGTAGTCTTTATGTTGCCGATTGGGCATCTGCCACAACTGAAGAATGTCTCATGTTGAGTCAATCAGGTCACACAGAAGAGCACTGGTTATGGCACAAAAGAATGAGTCACTTGAATTTCAAAACTCTGAACAAACTTGCCAAGAAAGAGTTAGTGGTTGGTCTTCCCAAAACATCTTTCAGAAAGGATGGTATCTGTTCTGCCTGTCAGATGGGGAAACAATCCAAGATCTCTTTCAAGACCAAAACCAGACACTCTAGTGTTAGACCACTGCAACTATTACACATGGATCTTTTTGAATCATCCGTAACTAGTTATGCAGGAAAGAAGTTGGTCTGGTTGTTGTAGATGACTTCTCAAGATTCACTTGGGTTGTCTTTCTGAAGCACAAATCTGATGCTAGGGTAGAGATACCAAATTTACTGAATAAGCTTGAAGTCATGAAAGATGACAAAGTATCTGCAATCAGAACAGACCATGGTACTGAGTTTGTCAACCAGTACATAAAGGAGTTTTGTACCAGCAAAGGTATACAACACCAACTTTCCTCTGTAAGAACACCACAACAAAATTAAAAATAGAACCCTTAAAGAACCAGCAAGGACAATGCTAGCTGACACTGAAATAATGAATTTTATTGGGTTGAGGCTGTAAACACAGCATGCTACACTCAGAACAGATGTTTGATAAACAAACACCATGACAAGACCCCATATGAACTCTTGGTTGGTAGACCCCCTAATATCAAACATCTGAAAGTATTTGGTTGTAGATGTTTTGTTCTTAACAATGGAAAAGAGTATCTAAGAACATTTCAACCAAAGGCAGATGAAGGTGTGTTTCTTGATTATTCTATGAATAGCAAAGCATACAGAGTTTACAACAAAATAACAAAGAAGATTGAAGAATCAGTTCATGTTGTATTCTATGAAGGAAGTAAGAAAACACCCCTTGCTGATGAACTCTCAGAAAGGTTCAAGGAACTAATGATAAAGGATTCTAAAGAAGAACCCTCAGAAAGGAAAAACATCATTGTGGAAAGTGAGGATGACTCTGACGAAGAAAAGCATGAAATGCCTAGTAACAACCAGATGATTCTCAGACATGATGAAGAATTTCCTATGAGAATTCCAGAAATGGAAACTGAAGATGTTCATCAGAGAGCTAACTCTGGAGATGACCTCTCTGACAGGCATGTCCCAGAAAGCTCTCACACTGAGCAAGTGTCAGACATTCACCGCCCCTCTGAGGTGCAAGATGTCACAGATATTGAAGAAGTATCAAGTCATAATCATAGTGATTCACATTCAGATCACATAGATGTTGACCCTACTAGCCCTAAACCCATAATGAGATGGATCAAGGATCATCCTGCAAAAGATGTGATTGGACCAATCAATCAAGGTGTTAGGACTAGGAGAGCAATAGCTGAAAATGCTAACTCTCTCTTTGGATGTTTCATCTCAAACATTGAACCTAAAACTGTAGAAGAAGCATTAAGAGACCAAGACTGGATCTCTGCAATGCAAGAAGAGTTGGATCAGTTTGAAAGAAACAAAGTCTGGAAACTAGTTCCATTTGTAGAAGGAATATATGTGATTGGAACTAAGTGGGTTTTCAGAAACAAGATGAATGAATCTGGTGAAATAACCAGAAACAAAGCAAGGTTGGTTGCGAGGATTCACCCATCAAGGTTTAGATTTTGATGAGTCATATGCACCAGTTGCGATTGGATGCAATAAGACTCTTTCGCCTTCTTTGACTCATAAAGACTTTAAAGTTTATCGATGGATGTCAAGAGTGCATTCTTGAATGGTGAACTTCTTGAGGAAGTCTATGTTGAACAACCACCCTTTGAAGTTTCCTCGAGAAAATAGAATGGTCTATAAACTATGTAAAGCTCTATATGGATCAAACAGCTCAGAGCATGGTATGACACTTTGGCCAAACACCTTCTGGAAAGTGGTTTCAAGAAAGGTGAAGTTGATAAAACTTTATTTACTTTAAATCATGATGGGAAACTACTCTTAGTTCAAGTATATGTTGATGACATTATATTTGGATCTAAGGACAAACAACTTTGTGATGACTTTGCAAATCTCATGAAAAGTAAGTTTGAGATGAGCATGATGGGAGAATTGAACTATTTCCTAGGATTGCAAGTCAAGCAACTCAATGATGGAATATTCATTAGTCAGACAAAGTATGCAACAGACATGCTCACAAAGTTCAATCTTAAGCCTTCTGAAAAGAATGCTAAGATACCTATGAGCATAGGAACCAAGATGACCTATACTGAATCAGATAATAGTGTTGATGAACACAAGTATAGGAAATTGATAGGTTCACTACTTTACCTTACTGCAAGCAGACCTGATATTCAATATGCAGTTGGTGTGTGTGCTAGATTTCAAACAAATCCAATGCAATCACACTACAACATTGCTATGAAAATATTAAGGTATGTAAAAGGTACAGTAGATGTAGGTTTGTGGTATCCTAAAGAAAGTGGATTGAGTTTGGCTGGTTACTCAGATGCTAATTATGCTGGATCAATGCTTGATAGGAAAAGCACCTCAGGAACTTGTCAGTTTCTGGGAACTAGACTTATCTCATGGTTTAGCAAGAAGCAAAACTCAATTGCAACTTCTACCACAGAGGCTGAATATATTGCTACTAGTTGTTGTGCAACACAAATTCTGTGGATTCAAAAACAACTCAGAGACTATGGACTCAATGAAGAGAAAACTCCCATTTTCTGTGATAACACAAGTGCTATAGCAATCACACAGAACCCCAAGTTCCATGCCAGAACAAAGCACATTGATGTTAGACACCACTTCATCAGAGACCATGTTGAGAAAGGCAATATAGAGATACTCAAGATTGGCACAGAAGACCAACTTGCAGATATCTTCACCAAGCCCCTACAAGAAAGCCGGTTCTTGACCTTAAGACATAATCTTGAATTAATGGAGATGCCTAAGGACTGAAAAATGTCCTGAATCTCTAAAGTCTGAGTAAGTGAGGTAGAAAAGAAGTAGGCCTTTGAGGACATGTTCTCAGAAAGCCAAGTTGATAAGAAGTGATGCAAAGGTTTCTGAGTAGCAACACTCAGAAAGGCAAAACATTTCTGGAACGGATATCCAGAAAGGCAAAGGTTGGTACACACTCAATAAGTAAATAAGATTAGAACTTACTTACTGAGAGTGGGTCAAATACATTCAAACAACTGAAGCTTCTGACACTTGAATTCAGAAAGCTATTTAGTCATAAAGAGAAAAGGCACACAAAGCCCGAAAAGTATAAGTTCTGAAAGTCAAACATGTCCAATGTCTCGTATTTTTGCCATTTTTATGATAAACAATATAAAGATAAGGACTTGACACTCAGAATGATAAGTTCAAACGATTGAGTGTTCTTACTCTTTACTAAGTGACATAATGGATGTAACTTGTTAAAAATCCATCAAGTCGGCACAATACCATTTGTTGATTGATATCATTACAAGATATTCAATATAAGCCCTTGATGAATAAACGTTTGATCTCAACGGTTGAGATTAAAACAAAGCAAGTAATGTCTGTTGAGAAATGTAGACATGGCCCACTACGCATTTAATGAAGTACAAAGGACGTACCATGCCTATGCAGATACAAAGACACGCATTCATATTCAGTTGTATGTATGTTGTATCTATGTACATTTTGTCTGCTATATATATAGGATTTGGGCAAAACACAAACACTTTTACCAATTCCGAAATTTCAAACTTGCATCAAAACAGCAAAATCTCTCTAGATTTCTACAAACTCAACTTTGTGTGCTTAGTCTTCTGAAAAGATAGACTAATCTCGATTAATTGTGCAAAATTCATCGGAAAAACACTCACTCAAAACTCTATATAAGAGATGGCACCCAAGAAGATGACCACCAAGAACCCTAAGGCCGCATCATCTACTCCTGCTGAAAAGCAAGGAGGAAAGGAACTTAAGGTGTTGAATAAACGCCTTCTGGGAAAGTTCACCCCATCGGACTGGAACCCTAACCACAAAATGAATTGGGGAGATTTTCTGGTGAAGAGGTATGTACCAGCAGTTATACCTTCAAGACCAGAAAGGAAACTGATATGGGATCTGTCAAGAATTCCCATATCTACAAGCTTCTATCTGCTGCACCCAGTGGACTATCCACATTGGATGTACTGGAGTTCTATAACAACTCCAAAATCTTCACAAAGGTTGTGAATGATGAAGAAGAGAAATACATGCAGACTGAAGTCCAAGGACAAGAAATTGTTCTAGACTGCAAGACTTTCTGCAAGATATTCCGATTGAAAAATCGAGGAACAATTGAAGACATCAACATCAAGGACGCTTCCATGATTCAAGGCGTCAAAGAGCTATTTGAAGCAATCCAGTTAGAAAATGCAAAGGGTTGTCCAGGAGACTTTGTTCTGAAAGCCATCAGAACTGGTCATCTCCAGAAACACTGGAGTACTTTAGCTCTTATTCTGGTCCGTTGCTTTGATGGCAACAAAGGTGGAGTAGACCAGATAAGCATGGAGAGATGGATGATGATGCATCTTCTGAACAAGAAGCATGAAGGGCAGGAAACCCACTTCAATTGGGGGAAGTACGCCTTCAACAAATTCCTTGGACATATTGAGGAATTTGAGCCCAAAATCATCAATGGCCTTGCTGAGCCAAAGGCCAATATGCACTTTGGTCTCAGAATCTGTTACATTCTGGAAACAATGGGAATCACTCTCAGAGAGAAACAAGAAATCCCAGTCACCAACTCCCTTTTCAGACACGCCTTTGAAGAAAAGGAGAAACTTGCTGCTAAGAACGCACTCAGAAAGGCAGAAGAAGAAGAAACTGCACAGCAAGGTGAGGAGGTCTTTGAGCAAGCCCAAGCTAAACCTTCAGTTGCCAAGAGAAAGAGGACTCAAAGCAAAAGAGCCTCCAAGTCCCTAAGCATACAAGAGGCACAACCTTCTGGAGACAAGGTCTCAGAAGATGTTGGACGCCCAGAAAGGCAACTCCAGAATGCCCCAAGAATCCTGAAGGTGTTAGCTCCAGAACTCTCCAGAGATGATAGAAATATCATAGATGGGTCTGCACCAACACAGAATAGTGATTCTGAGGATGATGAAGTACTTGCAAAAGTACTTAAAAGATTCAAGTATGAGACCCATGGAGGAGCATCAAGCTCAGCTCTTCAGAAAGACAGGAGCCCCTCTGCGCAGCAGGAAGAAGAAGGCCTGGGTGAGGAAGATAGAATGCTGGAAGATCCTGACATTGCTTCCACATTCACAATGCCAGCACCTAATGTTGCTGAAGAAAATCCTGTTTTAACACAGGTTCCTCAACCTTCTGAGAAAGCTCAACTCTCAGAAAGGGATCAAACTGAGATGGAGACTCAGAATGATACTGCAGAGGAGAACAACAATGAGCACAGAGAGACTGTGGAATCATCACAAGTCCAAGAGATCAATGAACAGCCTGACTCTATTCAGGTAGCAAAAGTAGTTTGTATCTAACTTGTCAACATTAAAATGTTAACTTGTTACTCATAAGCTGCATTTGTTACAGGCCAACATGGAGACACACTTTCAGGAGGAAGATAATTTGTCCACCCCTCTGAATGAAAAATAGGTTCCTCCAACCTCAGAACAACAAGAAGAGCCTGTCCTACAGGTAGTTAAGTTATCTCTGAATAAGAAATAACTTGCTTGAAATATTCATATCTTGTGTTCTAAATTCTTTTTGTCTCTTATTTAGGCTCCAACTGAGGAAGTAGTGGTGGTGGAACCAACACCCCAAGAGATTCCAGAAGCTGAAAAGCTTTCTGAGGAAGCATTTACTGAGCCTTCTGCTGAGAAGGTAAGTAATCAGTAATAGACTCCTTCAAGAATGCTCTGGAAAACCCACTACTAAATCTTTTATGTTTGTTCTTACAGGCTCAGTCAGAAGAACAATTGGATGGAGAAACAGTTGTGTTATCTCCCCCAAAGGAAACTAAAACTACTGAACAAGCAAGATTCTGCGAAAGGTTCCAGAAACCCCCAAGGTTTCTGAGAAAGATGCCACTGAGCTTCCTCACTTGGAAGTAAGTGAAGTCTCAGAAAGCATTTTTCCACTTATCTTTTCTGATAATAGTTTCTAAACATATTTGATTTTAATTCTCAGGTTCAAGCAGAAAGAAAAGTTGATGAGGATCAGACTTCTCCTCACAACAAGGTATCTGAGGCCTCTGTGCCCAAACAAGCAGAAATACAGGATATTGAGCCTAGTGTTTCTACACAGGTATGCTCAGAAAGCCTACTTTTGCACACAGATACTAACACAAGTGGTTTGAACAAAACTAACTTGAACACTTTCTTTCAGGCTCAAAGTCTAGTGCCAGTTGATTTACTCAAGGCTTTCCAGAAGCACACTTTAAAGAAACATCTCAAGTGCTTCAGACAATGGCAGAAACTCAGAAAGGCTGACCTTTCTGAATTAGCCAGAGTAATCGACGTCCCAGAAAAGAGAGGAATCGCCTTCAATCTGGAAGATTATATCCATGCATTGTTCCCAAAAGAGTCCTACTCATTTGCCACTCTAATACATGAGGACTTCATTCATGAAGTAGCACAATGACTTATAGCAGATTTCAAGTCTGCGGATGCTCAAACCCAAGAGCAGATGGCTACCCATCCTGCCTTGCCCAGCAAGCTCACTACTTATCATGCTCAACAAGAAGAAGTTAATGGGAGTGTTGGTCCAGATAACGGCAAAGTAAAAGACTAGGAGGGGGGGGTGAATAGTCTTTTAAAACTTTTGTCAATAAAAACTATTTCTCAGATATCTGAGTAGATATCTGATACTCAGAATCAGAGCGCGGAAGACTTAAGATAGATAAGTGCAGAAACAGTTAAAGTGTGTGTGTGTGTTGCTGAAATGTAAATACAGAAAGGTAAATAACACAGCAAGTATAGTGGTATCTGGAGGTGGCGTAATCCTCCAACTAATCCACTTCGGTCTTCCAGAGACCTAGAATTCACTAGAATAGATAATTGAGTTCTCCTTACAAAAATCCTATTCTAAGATTCCTTTAAACAAATGGTTCCCCCTGAGTTGTTCCCCGGCTTTCTCAGCCAAGTACTTCCTGTACTCAGAAACCTTTTTGAGTTATTCCCTAGCTTCCCAAGCTAAGTACTTCCTATACTCAATAACCTTGGAGTTATTCCTTAGTTTCCCAAATCAAGTACTTCCTATACTCCGGTAACCTTGGAGTTATTCCCTGATTTTCCAAACTAAGTACTTCTTGTACTCCACGCCAGTTATGGTGTTGGTTTCGGTTTGAGTTGTCAGATGAGCTTCTTTAATAACTTATTCAGTTATTCAGATAGCTCTGTGAATCAAGTATACTTAATACACTTTTCAATGTATGGTATCTTGTTCTTTTTACTGACCCAAGTCTTAGATAAGTGTTCAAGAGAATGAATCTCAGATACTTGATCTTTCGTTTCAACTCTTTCACAGATAGCTATGCTTGTTTAGGATCAGGACACTTAGAACTTTAGTGTTACTCAAGATCAAAAGCTTTGGTCGCAACAGAAAGCTTTGAGGATAAGTAATTTGCTTTGAGAGTAAGATGTTCAGTAAGTTCTGTGTTTCAGCGTCGTGTCTTCTCAAGCAGTCTAAGTGTTGATATTTATAGATGAATTTGAGTGCCGTTTGAATAGTATCCGTTAGGCTCAAATTCAAACTATTGATATCTGTGTATAGTACTGTAGCAGGTTTTGTCTTCTTCTTCAGAAGCTGCCGTTGCTTTTGTTCAGACATCTCTGTCCGTGCATTAAATGCATTGTACTATACTTTTTGCCTAGTAGTGCCAACGGAACTATACTTTGTATCAGAGACTAGTATTATCTGATTCTTTGCACGTCCTTATCTTCAATCTTCAGATACCACTTTTATTGAAACATCTTTGTTTGCAATATATATATTTCTTTTTCAGAAATGTGGTTAATGCTCAAGGTATCTGAGAATAGATATCTGTGGACACTTTCTTTGTTTTCATATAGGCCTTTTATTTCTCAGATATCTCTTGTGACACAGTTTGTTTAAAACTATTCGTGTCTTCAAGATATCTGGCTAAGGTATCTGAAAAACTGTTTCAGTAATCTTGTGCAGTTTCTTCAAGTCTTCAATGTCGTTGAGCTTGTTCTGCTTGGATGTCTTCTTCTTGGTCTTCTCTTCTTAAAAATAAAAATTACATTTTGAGACCTAACATCCTATACAAGATTAGCTAGACTATCATACTTAGTGGGTTTCCTCTTTTACAATGTTCAAGTGAACCAAGAGTACTAATCACCTTTCTGAGACTAAGATAAGTCATCATGTTGCTGATCAAAATCTAAACAGAAATTTCTAACAAAATATCTAACAAATTTCCTAACAGGGAGGATGATTACATTCCCAAATGTGATCAACCTGGTTTCAGAAAATGACGAGGAGATGGACGAAAATGATTATCAAGAACCTCCCTCTGAGCATCCAAATCAACAAGCAAAGAACAAGAGTGATGATGATGATGATGATGATGATGATGATGATGATGATGATCAGAATGATGATCCCCAACCTGGACAAGGCGAGATTCAAAAAGCTAGCAAAGGAAGTGGAGAAAAGGCTACTCCTTCAAATGCTCAGAAAGCCCCATCATCATCACCTCCCAAGTCTCATCAAGATACCCAACAGGCTGAGCACAATAATGCCATAGAAGAAATTTCAGCCGCTGAGTTTAGGATTGAACAACTCAGACAGAAGTTGGAAGAAGAAAAGAGAATCAACTTAGAATGCCAAGCACAAGTTGATGAGAAGGAAGCCAAGATTCAAAAGCTCAGAGAAGCTAATGCTATAGAATTGGCCCTTCTGGATGAGCAAAGAAATCTGAAGAATGCCATTGTTGTCATAGCTGCTGAAATAGATGCCATGCATGACAATGCTGATGAAGAGCATAATGCTGAGGCTGCATCAGAAAGACCTTCTACATCTTCTCAGAAGGCCAGCACACTTGATGGAAAACAGAAGAAGACTGCCAATCTGCAAACAATCCAAGAAAAGGATTATGACAGTGATGCTGAAGAAACCCGAAACTTGATCACCCCAGAAGAAGATGAGAGACTTATCACTTAGGAAAAGTTAGCCCTTCTGGCTCCTCAACTATTTTCTGCTCCAGGTGCATCATGAAATGATGAGCACAGGTCTAGAACAAGTGTTTTCTTAGAACTAAGAGACAGACTTGTTTCTCAAGACACTAAAGTCCTACAGTCAGTCCCAGAAGAGATGAAAGATTTGGCTGCCGCTTTGCTGAACAGAGCAACCAGCACAACCCCAAGGCAGGAAGAAAGGGTTAGAGGATCTCCTGACATAAGGCTACCTAATAGAAAAGCAAGAAGGGATTCCCAGTTTGGCAGAGTAAACAGAGAAACTCATCAAGAAAGGCCAACTGATGCCCACATTGAGTATATGAAGACCAGTAATGAAGAGTCTTCATATAGGTGCATTCTGAACAAGAGAGGGTATTGGATTCTAGAACTACAACATCTACTTGTCAATGATAAGTTTCCAACTCCCATCCTCAACCAGATCCTGAATAGAGAGAAGGCAAGCCAGAATTGCTAAAACCTAAGCACCTTCATGCCTGGCTAAACTTTGAAGTAGAAAAGAGGAATGAAGCCAGAAAGATGGATCTTTCTTTTGCCTGTCCTTACCCAAAGCCTGATGATGTACACAAGGTAAAAAAACTGGATGGTAGCTACAGCAGGAAGAACAAACTAGGTGTTTCAACCTATGAGTCATTCTATATGACATTGGATGAATACCTATATGATATACACTATTTGGAAGAAATATACAAGTATTTCAACCTATCTCAGTTGCAAGTAGACCATGCCTGGGTCTGGGGAAAGTACTTCTGGGTCAAACATTTTCTGCGGAAGAATCACAAACTTGGCAAGAGTTACCATGAAATATGTGACTTATCCAGAAAGACAGAGCTCTCTGCCAGAAGAATTCTTTATGACTATGTCCAAGAATGCAGAAAAGTGGATGATTATGTCAACTGATCCAGAAAGGATGCTGAAGAACTTGAGATATCTGAACCCAAGTTGCATTTCTGAAGACTTGAAGACTAGTAACTTTAGAATACTCTCTTGGAGCTTGGATTATCCTTTGTTCTAATTTACTTAGTATGTTTTGTTACTTTTTGTAATCTTGCTGATTGTTTCTGAATTTCTCTATTTGTAAGAGTTGCATCTTATTTTGTAAATTGTACCTATCTGAAGATCATACTCTTAGATACATTCTAATAGATGACAACTTATCAGCAAAGATCACTTCTTGTGATTTGGTTGATGTTTACTTTCTGCACTTAATTCAACTAAAATTGAATATCTTTTGTAATAGGACTTAAAAGATAGTCATGGATGACTGATCAAAAAGGGGGAAATTTGTTAGGAATATCTGTTAGTTTTTTTATCACTCATCACATGTTCTTATCTTAGCCAGAAAGGTGATTAAGTACTCTTGGTTCACTTGAACATTGTAAAAGAGGAAATCACTGAGTATGATTAGTCTAGTAAATCTTGTATTAGGATTATAGGTCTATGAGTGTAATTTTTATTTCCAGAAGACCATGAAGATCAATCCTAGCAATGGAGCTTTTCTGAAGATTAGAAGACTGAAGATTGCACAAGATTTATGAAGACATCAAGGTTTAGTCTAACTCAGAAAGACTATGTCATTAATCCTTTCTTAAGTATATTTACTTACTTTTGAAATATGATTCTGGACATATGACATCATGAGTATGGAGCATGCAAGCCATCATAAAGGCTCATGTATCCGTTGAAGACTATAGGACAAGAAATAGTACAAGTGCATTAATTGCATCGGCAGAAAAGCCGCTGAAGCACAGTCCTCTCTGAGACATGAGACAAGGACTTCTGAGTACTCATTTCAAGATAAGTATGGACTGAATTTGAATTGTGTCTAACGGATATCATTCCAACAACTCTCAAATTCATCTATATATATCACACACTTAGATGCTGAGAAACACACCTTAGAACGCTCTATCTTGCAAACTTACAATCAAGCAAAGTATTCTCTCAAGCACTCTACTACCCTTTCTGAAAGCTTTTGTTGCTCGAAGAATCACTAGTAGTTCTAAGTTGTCCTGAACCTTAACAAGAGATTGTTGTTTGTAAAAGAGTTGAACTATCAGATACCCTTTCTGAAGCTCATTCTCCATAACGGACATCAATTACTTGGGTCAGTAAAGAGCAGACTGCCATCCACTGAACAAATGTATTAAGTAGTCTTGTTCTATTAGGCTCTCTGAAAACATAACTGAAAAGTTATACGAGAAGCCTCTCTGACAAACCTTATAACCAACACCATCAAGGCGTGGAGTAGAGGAAGTACTTGATTTGGGAAATCAAGGAATAACTCCAAGGTTATCTGAGTAGAGGAAGTACTTAGCTCTAGGAGCTGGGGAATAACTCAGGGGGAACATTTGGGAACCATTTGTTTAGGAATCTTAGAATAGGATTATTGTAAGGTGAACTCAATTATCTGTTCTAGTGAATTCTAGGTCTCAGAAAGACCGAAGTGGATTAGTTGGAGGATTACGCCACCTCCATATACCACTATATTTGCTGTGTCATTTACCTTTCTGTATTTACATTTCAGCAAAGCACACACACATACTTATTGTTTCTGCACTTACCTATCTTAAAGTCTTCCGCGCTCTGAATTTAAGTATCAGAAACCCCAGTTTCGAGAAAGCTGTTTATCGACAAAAGGTTTAAAAGACTATTCACCCCCCCCCCCCCCTCTAGTCTTTTACTTTGTCGTTATCTGGACCAACAGAGCTTCTTTAATAACTTGTTCAGTTATGCAGATAGCTTCTGAGAATCAAGTATACTTAATACACTTTGCAATGTATGGTATCTTGTTCTTTACTGACCCAAGTCTATGATAAGTGTTCAAGAGAATGAATCTCAGATATCAAATCTTAATTCAACTCTTTCACAAATAGCAATGCTTGTTAAGGATCAGGACACTTAGAACTTTTGTGCTACTTAGAATCAAGATCTTTGGTCGCAACAGAAAGCTTGAAGGTAAGTAGTGTGCTTGAGAGAGCTTGTGTGAGAGTATTCAATATAAGTTCAGTGTTCTAAGGTATGTTCTCAAGCAGTTCAAGTGTTGATATTTATAGATGAATTTGAGTGTCGTTTGAATAGTATCTGTTAGGCTTAAATCAAATTCAAACTATTGATATCTGAGTATAGTACAGTAGTACGTTTGTCTTCTTCTTCAAAAACTACCGTTTTTGTTCAGACATCTCTGTCCACACATTCAATGCATTGTACTACACTTTGTCCTGTAGTGTCAACGGAATTATGCATTGTATTATATATTTTATACTATCAGAGTTCTCTGAAGCTTTGCACGTCCTTTTCCAGAAATTATCACAACTCCAGATACCACTTGTTGAAACATCTTGTGATAATATATTTCTTTTCAGAAACATAGTTTATGGTCAATATATCTGAGTGTAGATATATGTGGGCACTTTCCTTGTTTCAGAAACCTTTTATTTCTCAGATATCTTTTGCAACACTGTTTATTTAAAAATGCTTGTGTCTTCAAGATATCTGGTCATAGGTATCTGAAAACCCTTGTCTTCAGCAATCTTGTGCAGTCTTCAAATCTTCAAATATGTTGAACTTTTCCTGCTGGATGCCTTCTTCTTGGTCTTCTTTAGAGGAATAAAAATTACATTCAGAGAACTAACATCCCATACAAGATTGGCTAGACTATCATACTTAGTGAGTTTCCTCTTTTACAGCGTTCAAGTGAACCAAGAGTACTAACCACCTTTCTGAGCTAAGATAAGTCATTAGGTTGCTGATCAAAATCTAAACAGATATTCCTAACACTGCTCCTCGTAGGTTTTGGCCATTGTATGTCTAAGTTTTTCTCAACAATAGAGGCCAAGATGTCGGATCTTGGTCTATTGAGGCGAGTATACTTAGCATATCTTCTTGGAGGGGTTCTATCCCTACGGAACTCCCTCTTGTCTCTAAATTCCTTCTTCTGTTCGAACTTTCCAGGCCGGGGAGGGGGTTCCTGTTTCATTGGTTCTTTCCCCTTTTGGCCCCGGCTCTTACGGTTACATTTCTTCGGTACTCCTCACCATACAGGACTCCTTCACAGATATCTTCCAAGTATTTTTCGGTTGTGATTTCTTCATTGGAAAGCTTCTTTCTGAGATCATCGTTGTAAGTGTTAGCATACAGGTGTCGGACCCGCTCTTTGATGCTGTGAGGTTCAACCTGGCGTACTTCGACATTGAAGCGGTCAAGGAAGGTTCTAAGGTCCTCGTGCTCCTTCTGGATTACCCGGGCCAAGTGCTCCACTGATCTCTTTCTCTTCTTTGCTTTCTCAAACCTTTTCAGGAAGAGAGAAGCGATATCCGCATAAGACTTGATGGAGCCATTGGGCAAAGAGGTCCACCAATCCATTGCTTCTCCAAAGAGAGTACTGGAGAATTTAAGATCCTTCATGTTGTCATTCAGGCCGTTGGTCTCCATCTTGCTCTCATACCTAGTAAGGTGCCCCACAGGATAAGTATCTCCATAATAGTGCTCAAGATTTGGGATGGTGGAGTAAAGGCGCTTCCTTTCCCTTCTTATTTCATCACATCAAGGGTTGGGAGCTCTAAGAGTCACCTTCTCATGTGCCTTCACCATCTTGCTCAAAGTAGCAATTTGAGTTTCCAAGGCCTTTTGCTGGACATAGATCTGCTCAGCGGTTAGCCTCTCGCCCGTCTTTGGGTTGATTGCCACATCTGGAGGAAGATCATCAACGGGAATTATCGAAATGCTTTCCGCCATGTGGTCTCTTGCCCCAGGTGAAGAGCCCCACGCGGCTAGTTCCAGCTTCGTCTGCTCGGGGTCTCACCGGACTTCTTTCCCGATGTTCATGAGAAGCGGCGACTCTCCTGTTGAGAAAGTTCCTTAGGTCCTCTGGTTAAGTTGGTTCCCTTAACCTTTGTTGGATTGGACAATGCTCATTTCTTGATTGTGCGGGTTCAGCTTGTCTTGGAATTGCCAAAGGAGGAGTGGGTTGAGGAGGCTGGAGGTTGTTTGATCCAAAGCAACCTTGAATAGTGGTGAGTAAGAGGCCAAACTGGTTCTCGCTCATCCCAAACTCACTTGGACGAATGACCTGCCCGTTTGGAAGGGTGAAGTTTCTTCATGGAGGACGACCATGTGTTCCTGACGGAGGAATTTGTCCTTCAACTCCGAGTGCTTGAGTTCTTATTGGAGGATCAACAGCTCTTTCCTCCTCCGAAGAGAGACTAGCAGTGCAGCCATCACTTAGATAGTCCATTGTGTTTCTTAAAGTGGCTCTCGCCACTCTTCCTCTCCGAGTGGGAGGTCTGCCTCTTTGCCTTGGGGCGGGCATCCCAACCGCAGTAGTGTTGGTTCTTACGGACCTTCTTGGTCTTGCCATTATCGAAGAGAACGGAACTTTTTGTAAAGATTCCCACAGACGGTGCCAAAAATGTCAAGGGTAAAGTCCCCCGACCGCTTAATGAATTTCCTTTGCTTTCCTTCACGCTAAGTACCTAGACCACCTTTGAGTAAGAACCACCTTGCTTATAAGAACCAAAGAGTAAGAGCCCGTAAGAACCGTCGTACTGATAGGAGGCGATGCGTAAGGACCTGCACAAGTAGCTTGGAGAGGGGGGGGTTAGAACCTTATACCGATTTGTGTGGTGTCAAACCGGGAGAAGACTTTACTTGCGAGAGAGTGAGGACCAACTCGGTATAATTATCGGGAATGAGAAATGATTATTCCTTACCTTTATTATGGGAATGTGTGCCATATAAATAGATTTCTCCCAAAATGGGAGGGAACCCACGGATCGCACCAAGTGTTAGGCTCAGATTGAGCCAACAATGCCCCAATAGGCCCATGGCCCATTAATGACTCCTTGACCCATTCCCTTTTGGGCTTTCAGGGGTAGATTAGTCATTAATGTGAGAGTTTGGAGACCTTGTTGCGGTCTGCCGTGTATGAGGTCCGGGGAGGTAGGTCCGGACCGTCCTAGGTTGGACTGGGGATTTCCACTATGCATGCACTGTCCGAAGGAGGCGGTCCAGGACATGCGACTCGGACCTCAATACTCTCAAGTGCCAGTTCACTTGGTTGCTTATGAGGTTGTTGTGTTGAGTCCGGACGGGTGTCCGGGTCGGACCCCATGGTTACGGACCATTGGCAAGGTCGGGCCTACTACCCTTTGGGCCCTCCTGTTCCTTTCCACCCAGGTGAGTCGGACCTGCGGGGGCTTGGGGTCGGACTATAAGGTCCCGAACTCGTAGACAACTTGGGACGCCTTAGGATTCGTTCCAAAGGCGTCTATGACGGATTTGACATATTTCCGTATCAACAATCATCATGTCATGTCAAGCTAATACCACTCACGTGCTCCATTTTGGTTGTCACAATGTATGAAAACCCAACCCGGTCTGATACGCTAAAGGAGATGCAATATGTACATGAAAGGTTGCACACTAATGACACACTAGAGCATCCAAAGCTTAAGTTTCTAGCTACATGGTACTAATATTTCCAAGCTCACTCACCCAGGCAGCTCGTATCACTAAAATACCACGGATTAAGACGAAAAGTGCATTGTTTTCTAGTGGCTTGTAACTCCTAGTTTGTACGGAAGGAATCAATCAAAGTCATGTAAATGGCTCAAAAGAGCTAAAATTGGGAAGCAAGAATCTCCTTGTATATACAGACTCAGATTCAAGATTATGACCAAATGAACAAAACCCAGTTCGATTCAACATAAAATATCAAAAGGGTCGCCCCCAAAAACAGGAAATTGAAGATTATACTACATCTAGGTTTCATTTGGATTGAAGCAAGATATGTTCTTTTTGTTTTTTTAATAGAAAACAGAAAACAGCCATTTTTTTCCAAATGAAATGAAAGTTAAGAGACTGTTTCAACAGCACGGCAAGAGAAAGTTAACCTACCGGACCGGGTAAACAAGGCCGAACAAAACAAATATAACCTCAGCCAAATGAAAATAGGTAATAGATATGAAATAAAGAACCAGGTTTCAGCACAGGCAACTTTGTAAATAAGGCGCTCACATAGTACATGATCTCAAAGTAAGAATGAAAACTCAGAATTTTCTTCAAACAAGGTTAGTTATATCAAAGAACAGAGAACATAACATATATAGTGACTGATTCAGACTTGAAATCACAATATAAACTTTGGCATAATATCTATTGCTGATATAATACAAGATATATAAGTATCACTGCCTGAACATTTTGAAGGAGGTAATTTTAGTCAAAAAAATGAGGCCCATCCTAAAGCAACATAATAAAAATTTCAAGACATGCATGTGTATAACTCATACTGAATATTCAACACTGCAGATACTGAATTCAACACAACCCATGCATGTGTAAGACACTGAAACATAATTGTCGCACATAACACAACTACTTAGGATATAATAGTCACAAATGATCTTCAATAAGAAGGATAGCACGGGACAAGAAAATTATTGTCAAGGGAAATAGACAACATATATATTTTGCAATCTCTACTCATACAAGAGACAAGAGATTCAATACACAGTCAAAACAGATTCAACAAAGCTAAGGCAGCTCATCTTTCTTGTTGATGGTTTTCCAGCCTTATTGCTCAAAAGCAAACAGAGCCACAACTGTGCAGAGGAGTTGGACAATTGATTGGCAACAAAAATGTGAAACCAAGATAAATACACTCCACTTGGATGAAAAAGAAATGGCTCTCAACTACTCGTTCAAATTTGGATATGCCTTATTTATATAGAAGACTAGGATGTAAACAACCCATTAGCTAGAAAACAAGAGACACAAAAACATCTTTGGCTGCGATTATAAGGAACAATCTGAGATGGAGCATGATCAAGTTTCGGGTCATTTCTTGCTGAACATAATCTGCGATAATCTCTTGGATCCTTTTATATAGACAGGGGAAGATTGCCAATGCTCCCACAGAACCAGTTGTTAATGGCTAAAGCTCCCATGGATTTGTTGCCCACAGATCGAGTTGGGTTGTTCATTGCAAAGAACCAAGTAGTAGGAGCTGATGGTCGTGATTTTGGCCTTACAAGGAAACCAAAAGAGTTATTCTGCACAAGTGAAATATATGAACAAATTTTTCAAAAAAGATAACCAATTGCTATCCTATCAATGGATTCAATCTTTGCTCCTAAATCCATACGAATCTCTCAAAACATTTCAAGTGTAGAAAATGCCATCAAATGATTGTAGATTCAAATAATTGGGACTTACACATGCAGATTAACTCAAAGACCAAATTAGATGATCAGTCTAAACCTTACATATATAGTCTCCGAAACGAAAGATAATCAATTGTTATTCCGGGGATTAAAATCTCAGTTTTGGAATCTCAAATTTCTGAAACTTATCGATACATTTAATTCCAAAATGTATTGAATTTGAAAAATGCCATTAAATATGAAATTTTATAATAGAAAATCTAAATAACATAACAGTGGAAGAATACTAAAACTTAAAAGAGTCCATAGAACAATGAGAGTCCAAAATGTCCTTCTATCTTTCAATTTGGGCTTAATTTCGCGGATCTAGGCGTGGGTCGGTTTTTAAGATTCGGGTTGTGGATGTTACTTCTGGATCCGGTATAAAAAGGTTATTGGCTCTTCTTTTTCACTATTTCCTTCAGATTTTTCTACACGTTAAATTCTCCAGCGTCTTCTTCACGCTTTTTCTCAGGCGGCTTCTTCCAGATTCTTCTCCGATCAATCTCGACCGTCCGTCTTTCAGTTTTGCAATCGATCTCAAGCTTCTTCACAACGGTCATCTTCATCATCAGCAGTTCGAGAAATTGGACATCGATCGATCTAATCTCTTCATCGTTTCTCTCTGAAAACGATCAGTCCTAATCTGTTCATCGGATAATGGCGATTTCAGCCCTAATCGATCTTCTTCTCCATCATTCGATCTAGTTTTCGCGGTTTTGGTGTTCGATTTACATCTCAACACTTTGATTCTCATCACTCTTCTCAGATTTGGTGTAGGTATGTTTATCATTCGATCTATTTGTCTCTGATTTCGTCTCTGATTTGCATCTAAATAACTTTTATTTTGGTTCAATTATACCAATTCAACTTGCAACTGATCGATTGATTTGTGTGTTCCTTAGAATTAGGCTGACTATTGTGGTGTTTGTTTCAAGATGTTCTGGTAGTAATAATTGTTGTACTTTCAACTATTTGATTTGAATCAAGTTGGGGAAGAAGCAACACAACAAATATCGTATGTGATTTGAATCAAGCAGGGGAAGAAGCTAGCTGTTATTTTGATGAAGTTGTATGTTTCATGTAAATGTTGTATGTTTAGTTGTAAATAGATGATGTTGTGGTTTCATTACTTTATGGTTAGACTTCATGTAGTATTGTTTTTAAATTGTCTATTGTTATAGTGTACTAGTCTATTGTTATGGTAAAATTGTGCATGACGGTTGCCATATAGTTTAAATGGTTGTGTGAATATGCTCATGAGTGTGTCCATTAAGTCCCATGCTATTGTGAGGATTGTCCCTGACAAGCCAATGAGTTATGCAGTTTGGTTGTCTATTGTTGTAGTGTAATAGTCTATTGTTATGGTAAAATTGTGTATGACAGTTGCCAAATAGTTGAATGTCTGTGTGAATATGCTCATGAATGTGTCCATTGAGTCTCATGCTAGTGTGAGGAATGTGCCTGACAAGCGAATGAGTTATGCAACTTGGTTATCTATTGTTGTGGTGTAATAGTCTATTGTTAGGTAAAATTGTGTATGACAGTTGCCAAATAGTTGAATGGATGTGTGAATATGCCCACGAGTATGTCCATTGAGTCCCATGCTAGTGTGAGCATTGTCCCTGACAAGTCAGTGAGTTATGCAGCTTGGTTGTCTATTGTTGTAGTGTAATAGTCTATTGTTAGGGTAAAATTGTGTATAACAGTTGCCAATGAGTTATGCAACTTGGTTGTCTATTGTTGTAGTGTAATAGTCTATTTTTATGGTAAAATTGTGTATGACAGTTGTCAAATAGTTGAATGGCTGTGTGAGTATGCTCATGAGTGTGTCCATTGAGTCCCATGCTAGTGTGAGCATTGTCCCTGACAAGCCAGTGAGTTATGCAGCTTGGTTATCCATTGTTGTAGTTTAATAGTCTATTGTTATGGTAAAATTGTGTATGACAGTTGCCAAATAGTTGAATGGATGTGTGAATATGTTTATGAATGTGTCCATTGAGTCCCATGCTAGTGTGAGGATTGTGCCTGACAAGCCAATGAGTTATGCAGCTTGGTTGTCTATTGTTGTAGTGTAATAGTCTATTGTTATGGTAAAATTGTGTATGACAGTTGCCAAATTGTTGATGTTTTTTTGCATATACTAGGTTTTCGTAAAAATGGTGGTCGAATGAAGAATATGATTGATGATAAAGATGGAGACGTGGATGGAGGAGTCGACGGACAATTCAAGGGTGTTTTATTTGTTTGCAAAGATGATTGTAGTTTGTTTGCAAAGAGGATTGTGTATGACAGTTGCCAAATAGTTGAATGGTTGTCTGAGTATGCTCATGAGTGTATCCATTGAGTCCCATGCTAGTGTGAGCATTGTCCCTGACAAGCCAGTGAGTTATGTAGCTTGGTTGTCTAATGTTGTAGTTTAATAGTCTATTGTTATGGTAAAATTGTCTATAACAGTTGCCAAATAGTTGAATGGATGTGTGAATATGTTTATGAATGTGTCCATTGAGTCCCAAGCTAGTGTGAGGATTGTGCCTGACAAGCCAATGAGTTATGCAGCTTGGTTGTCTATTATTGTAGTGTAATAGTATATTGTTATATTAAAATTGTGTATGACAGTTGCCAAATTGTTGAGCATATACTAGGTTTTCGTAAAAATGGTGGTCGAATGAAGAAAACGATTGATGATAAAGATGGAGACGTGGATGGAGGAGTCGACGAACAATTCAAGGGTGTTTTATTTGTTTGCAAAGATGATTGTAGTTTGGATATAGTGATTTTAAATTTTTTTGTATTGTTTTATATGTATGTCTTTTATTCACTGATGAATGAAATTGATTTCTATGTTTATTTATAAATATTGTGTTTCTTTGGGATAAATAGGTTGTCATTAATAATTTTATGCTAAACATAGACAATTATATATCAAACATAGACAATTTGATCCAAAGTAACAATATGACTGGATGGACACGTGAAAGGAGCTGTGTATTGTATGGAAACAAAATGAACCGGGTCAATCCACAAAAAAATGAGATTGTATAGTTTTTTGTGTAAATTGCATATGTTTGTCTATTATGTAGGACTTTCAAAGACTCTCAATATATTGTTGACTCTCAGGAGACTGACTCGTGGAAGAATCACTCGATCTTTTTTTTAAGATCAATTCTTTAATTTCTCAATCAATTTGATTCACTATTTGATCAATGAATCAAGGTTGGAGCTTTGCCTGTCCCATCCACATATGCCTTAAGCTCAACTGATCCCTTAAATCATACGGGCCCAATAAGTAAGAAGGGTCAGAGACTTTTTCTCTTTCTAAATGAGGTCAAGTTACTATAAACGACAAGAAGAACAAGGGTAAGCTACGGGACCTACCGATACTGGCTTGACTCTTTAGCTAAGGCAGTGAAAAGGAATAATATGACGCCGAACAGAGAGCAAAATACTGGTAGATGGACGATCTCCTGACACTAATTTTAGAATATCGAAGAAAAGAGCGGTCTAGTGTTAGTTGATCAAGCAAAAAGCACTAATCCTGTAAGTCACAATTTTTCTTCTTCATTTCAACATTCATCATTCCCTTTTTCTAGGCCAGGACCTGCAATCTTTACATCAGGTTTATAAGTTGGGGCTGTTAAACGATTCCCTAGCTCGCTTTCGCCCTGCCCAACTCTTACTCGCTCTTCTTATTCTAAAGCTAATGAAATTACATGTAGTTCCAACTACTTCGTATCTTGTTTACATATGTCTGATTTCAGTCGCCCTCACAAACTTGTTTTATTCGTAGTACTTTGTTCTTCTTCTATTATAAAATTATGAAAGAAAGGCACTCTATCCCTGACCCTTCGCTTCATTTCTACTGAAGACCAGAGTTTGGTGTCTGGCGATGGATACAAAGACTAAAATTTGATATACTATCATACATTTACTAGTCCATTATCTAACTAAGGACAAAAAAAAGAGAAAAAAAAGTGTCACCGATATACCAACCAGTGATTAATTTGGGCCTGACATGCCATTTCAACCTAAACTATAACAATTTTCCAACTTTGCTCTTCTTCTTCTTCACCAAACATGAATCGAATTGCAGGTTATCCCAAAGCTAACTATTTTCAATGCAGACCTTAACCGATAAAGGATCAACATCTGATTTCTCTATATCTGATTTCTTGTCTTGCTTGCCCTTCTTTTGATCAAAATGACCAAGATTTAGTATAATCAATCATCTTCTCGAAATTTTCTTATTGGGCTCAGCTACGGGCTATCTTAAAGGGCCAAATAAAGTTTAACGACCCATATTTAAGGGAAGACCAACACAACAGCAATACAATTCACATGCTAAGAATCTAAGACACATTTCCACATTATCAAGACTCAATTAAGAGCTAGCCCCATTATCTTTTCCAATGGGTCAAAAAAACAAAAGGCAGTAACAAACAAGAGGGGGGTTCATATGATATTTCTTGGCCGAGTAGTTTTGGAATTTACCCACTAGGCAAGACTTTATATCTGTTAATTATCACTATGAAGGATTCGCTGCCTCAAACAGCTACTGACCTAGAGCATGAAATTACTCCCTCCGTCCCGCAGAACTTTACACATTTGTCTTTTTTAACCGTCCCACAAAACTTCATACATTACCAAAAAATGAAGCTACCCACACCCAACAAATAATAAACAATCTCAACTTTACACTCAAATTATACATTTTGTCACTAAAAGTACACTTTTTTTCCACTTTTTCTATATTATATTGTTACTTTAACTTTTCGCATAAAACTGCGCACTAACGCTTAATGTATGAAGTTCTCCGGGACGAAGGGAGTGAGTAATACGGAACCGCCATTGAGCGATATTTAGCAGCAAACAGAAACCAAAAATTTGACAGTGATATATTATCAAACTTATAAATAAATTATGATTAGCAGCTAATTATAACATCCATCCAAGCTAGCTAGTTTCTAGAACCATATTCGCTACTCGTAATGAAAATGGAAGTTTCAAAAATAAGATTAAGTCTAGGAAAACACCAGCCTTTCCTTTAGGAATAGGAAAGACCAGGTTTTTACATTAATTAAACTCTGGTACAAGAGATGTGATCGCTCAGCAGCTCATCATTTCTTTCTAAACTTCCTCGCATTTCTCATCCCCCATATCCTTGTTTTCACACACTGACAGTAACAGAGTGACAGGAAAAGTGACTCGTCGGAGAGAGTACAATCCTCGAGGAGGGAGATTGCGTAGGGGATGGAAGGGATAGGGGAGGACGATGAAAGCTTGGGCCGCGGCAGAGACACGGTGGCTAAATTGAGGGTGGTGGTGGGAGATAGTGGATAGCAAAGAGAGAATTTCACGGTGGATAGGAGAGAAAGTTTATTGGATTTTTCCTCAATTTGTCAAGAGATTCGATTCTGGAACGCAAAAATGGAAGAATTGAAATGGGTGTTTTGTTCTTGCAGGTAAAAAGCAAGATTACGTTCACCCTATTTATTTTTAACTGGAAGATTTAACACTGTGTCTATGAGTTTCTATAACTGGGGATTTAATGTTTTGTCTGTGGATTTTTACATCATGTCTATGTGTTTTTACTTTTGGAGGATTTATCTGGTTTCTGTGAGATTTTATCTGGGGAATGTATGTGAATTTTTGCATTTGGGAAAATTATCTGATGTCTGTGAACTTTTTATAACTAATGAATTTAATGTCATGTCTGTAAATCTTTATAACTAAAGGATTTAATGCCATGTCTTTGAATTTTTATAACTAACTAGAAGATTTAATAGTGTCTGAGTTTTTGCATATGAGGTGAGTTGACCGCTAATTAAAAATAGACCTTTCATATTCCTAATGGAAAAGGTCTTTTCTTTGTACAAAAATAAATACAAGTATCGTACTTACTAGTTCGATTACAAAGGAAGTAAACATAACAACTTGATACTCATCAGTCATCATTAGCAATTTAGATAATACAAAACGAAATGAACTATTCAGAGATAATACCACCGAACCGATCTATTCAACATTTTGCCCGCTAACTTCCAGCTTCGGCTTATTTGACGGGTTGGCTTCTGCATCGTTGGTAACTTCCAGCTTCGGTTTATTTGACGGGCTGGCTTCTGCATCGTTGGTAACTTCCAGCCTCTTATTTTTTGATAGGTTGGGGAGACTATTCAAACTATCCATGATCAACCTGACTGTACAGGGAGGAAGATCTTCAGCCTTACGAACAAAGGGAAGAATCTGAGATATACACAAAAGTGGACACGTTTGTTGAATAAGTATTCATATGATAATAAGCCTGCAGATGATTATTATTATTATTATTATCTCACCGTAGCATCTTCTGGAGAGCCATTGGGAGGTACGCCCAGGACATGGGCCAAGAGACCCTTAGTAGAAGCATATTCAATAAGATAGTGGACTATATGGAGCATCTCTGCATTTTGTTTCAGGAAGAAGAACAATTATAACATATATTTTGTAATGTAATTATAAGGTAGGTTAGGTAATGGAATGAAGCAAGGAAATTGTCTGGATGCCAGTCTGTATGTATAGTTTAGGGATCGACCAACAGGCCAGGCCAGAACTAACTTATTGATAAGATTAGATGTATTGGTAGTCTAATTGGGTAGTGTAGTACAAAATATAATTAAGGTGATCGAGCTATATATCTATCTATATATATCTATCTATATATATATATATATATATATATATATATATATTAAAGGGAAGGGAAGGGAAGAGAAGAAGACTGACTTTGCATTAAGGCAATATGAAATGGAGGCATAGGCGTGGATTTAGATTTTCCAAACCAGGTATTACCAGTAAAAGCTCGGCCACTTCCAGTGATACCAGGTATTACCAATAGCACTACTACCACCTTCCACAATAGCACTACTACCACCACTACTACCACCTTCCACAATAGCAGTACTACCACCTTGTTGTTCAACAGGCCCAGATCCAACGGAATTACCTTGTTGTTCAGACCAAGATCCAACGGAAGTACCTTGTTGTTCAGATCCGGATCTGGCTTCGGTAGCTGTTTTTCCTTCCACAATAGCACTACTGCCACCTTGTTGTTCAACGGGCCCAGATCCACCAGAACGTATTTCTTCCTCCGGAGTAGTGCTGCTTGCCATTGCTGCTGCTCTTCAATTTCACAGATTTCTGCTAGTTAGGTTGGTAGGGTAAACGATAAGGGAACAAACCACTTCTTATTCTACTACTATTACTCTGATGGGCCTTAAGCCCACTATAAAGAAATCAGTCCGCTTACCTGGTCCAATATTGATGTTTTGGGACCTAATTTGTGACATTAAGTTAGTTACATGACGTGGAATTTTTTTTTAAAGGTAACTTTATGGTTAGCTGGGTAGGGTGGGACTTTTTGGATTTCGTGATCGGGACAAATTTTTCACGTCTCAATCTCATCCCAAATAAAGTCGAGAATTTTGAGATAATTTCAACCACGATAGGGATTTTTCCAATATTCTATACCAAACCCCTACCCTAAACTAATTGATGCCAAAGACCATTTGCTTGACTCGACAGTCTTGACCAGGACCTGAAATCCAATCCAAAACGATTCGATCTGAACCTGAAAATGGACCCGAAACAATCACGGCCTAACAATTCGACATGACCCGAAACCCGACCCGAATCCGAATTGACTTAAATTGTCATATCCGAAAATGACACATTACCCAAATTTAACTCAGCATATTCGAAATCATCCGATCTGAAATACGCGAATTATACTTCACCCGAAATCATCCAATCTGAAATACCCGAATTAGATTTGACTCGAAATCACCCTAATTAGAATTGACCCGAAATCATCCGATCTACGAATATTTTAATCCCATATCCATGTATGTATTTAGATAAAATCATCAAGAGAGGATGTGATATGACAATGAAATGTGCGATTTTGCATGCTTTTAGACCCTTGGGGTCTCATAATCATACAACATCTCAACGGGAGGGATCTGTACCACAAGGCATCTCTCTTGAGAGAGAACCAGTCATCGGGAAATTGAAACCCCAAAACAACTGGATCCGACTTCGGTGGTTGTTTTTCATTCCACAATAGCACTACTACCTTGTTGTTCAACAGGACCAGATCCACCAAAACGTTTTTATTCCTCCCGGGTAGTGATGCTGGCCATTGCTACTGCTCTCTTCAATTTCACAGATTGATTTATGTTACCTAGCTAGCAATGGGTGCTTTTAGACATATTGCTTTTTACAATATTTTAAAATTTTAAAACACTTTTGAATTTTTTAGAATAAATTTATTTTATCTTATTTTATTTTTTGATATTTCATAAGTTATAATTACTTTTCTTATTTTTATATATTTTTCTAAATTATTAAAAATATTTTTAAAATTAGGGGGACATATGTTGATAAGGATATATGTCCAATCCGTTAAGGGCGCCATAGAGCATGTCGTGGAGCGCATCAAGGCTAAAATAGTCAATTCAGTACTTATCCGACCTTGGCTAGTCCGCCTTAAGGAAAGCCTTCCAGGTCAATCCGTACGCTCAAGTCAACACACCTTTTCAGCTGGTCTGACCTAGCTAGGTGCATGACTTCCGAACCTGACAAAAGGTCACATGGTCCCACCAAGTGCAACACACTATCAGTCCTAGGATGCCAAACGGACCGGACGAGATTAACTCGGACGCCACCTTGACAATAAGACCAAACGTATACACTGGAACCTCCAAGGTACTTCTGAATAGCTAATATCGCGGATCATCACTGAGCTACCTAGGAACAGACCTACTCAACGGAGCTCGGATCATTCTAAAAGGTCTCACACTGATCCATCAACGAAAATAGTACTTTGAGGAGCGAAAGGACCAATGTACCCTCTCAGGCCCATCTAATGGGTATTGGACTCTCATATACTATTGGGACATGGGCCAAGGGAACATTGTTGTCTAAATTATGAACATACACTTGGCATCATCTTATGAACCACTTCATAAGTACATGATAACTATAAATATAGTACAAGGTCCCATCTTTGGTCGTCCGGGGCTCAATCAATTCCGAGCTATACCTTCCACTCTCCATAATAGAATGAAGTTTCCGACCCCCTGCGGGATTGGAGAAGAATTAGGAAACATCCGAGAAGCTTGGGAGTGTTACATCATGTCTACCAGGAGAGCATCCGCTCCCGTGTTGGCAGTCTCTCTGACTTCTGATCCGCAGATTATTCTCCCACCAAAAAAAGGAGAATCCCAACATTGGAATAGGGAACCAGAAGGACAAGTTTCCCAAAACTGCACGGATCAAACCTTATGAGACTCTCAAGGATGTTGAACTTGTTGTTGGAAGCCCGGACAAGAAGACTAGAATCGGAACGGAGATGAATGCGGAAGTGGAGATGAAGCTCATTGCTTGTCTCCGAGACAACATCGATGTCTTTGCTTGGAGTACTGACGACCTCAAGGGGATAGATCCGAGGGTCGCTGTCCACCGTATGAACATGGACCCCTCAATTATATATATCCGCCGGAAGAGAAAAGATTTTGGTCCAATCAAGGATGCTATCATATCCGCGGAAATTGACCGACTCATGAAGGCCGGACACATCAAGGAGGTCCGTTATTCCGATTGGGTTTGCAACGTTATCCTAGTTGAGAAATCATCGGACAAATGGCGGATGTGCAATGATTTCACTAGGCTAAATAAGTTTTGCCCAAAAGATCCATATCTTTTGCCACGGATTGACCAATTGGTTGATTCCACAGCCGGATGCGCGTTACTGAGTTTCATGGACGCGTATCAAGGCTTTTACCAGATTCGGATGGCCAAGGAGGATATTAAGAAAACAGTTTTCTTCGCTACTGCTTTAAAGTGATGCCCTTCGGATTGAAAAATGCGGGAGCTACTTACCAACGGCTGGTAAATCAAATGTTCAAGGAATAAATCGGCAAGACCATGGAGGTGTACGTGGACGACATGCTCGTTAAAAGTAAAACTGAGAAAACTGAGGAACAACATATAGAGCACTTAAACAAGTGCTTTTTATCCTTAGGAAATATGGGATGAAACTTAATCCGGAGAAGTGCACCATCGGAGTAAAGGGCGGAAAGTTCTTTGGCTACATGGTCACAGAAAGAGGAATAAGTGCAAATCCTGAGAAGATTAAAGCCATCCTAGACCTGCCTCATCTGAAGAACCTCAATGAGGTACAACAGTTTATCGGACACCTCATGTGCTTAAGTCGTTTTATTTCGCGATTCGTTGAGAAGAATCTTCCATTCTTCAAAATCCTCCGGAAAGGAAAGAACTTTGAGTGGACTGCGGAATGTTCCGAGGCTTTTGAAAACTTGAAAAAGAACCTCCATTCCCCTCCACTGCTCTCCAAACCCGTAGAAGGAGAACCACTCTACCTCTACCTTGCAATTACGGAAGAGGCAATGAGTTATGTATTAGTACGGATCCAAGCTAATGATCACATGCCAATCTACTATCTTAGTAAAGCCCTTGCTGGGGCGGAGACAAGATACGTAAAGATTGAGAAATTTTCATATGCTTTGGTTTACACCACAAGGCGGTTAAAGCCCTATTTCAAATCTCATAAGATAGTAGTCGTAACTACGGAACCTTTGAAACAGGTCCTGGGAAAGCCCGACCAATCTGGACGACTCTCTAAGTGGGCAATTGAGCTGAACAAATACGACATTAGCTATCAGGCTCCGATATCCAAGAAAGCTCAAGTTATTGCTGACTTCGTGGTGGAGTACCCTGAAGCGGAGTCAGAGAAAGTCTCGGATAAACAGGCATTTGTGTGCCTGATTACCAAGCAGATCAAACGAAAGTCAGTTCCGCTAAAGATCAACCCAGATAACCTTGAAGATGCTTAGTTCATCAATCAATCTCGGACTACGTCATGGGAAGAAACTCGGGTCAACCAGATGTTCCTTCTTGATGATATCACAAGAGAATCAAATACTGATAACTCTGACTGGGATACTAAAAAGGAGGAGGAACAAAGGTTAAAAATTCAGGAGCTTATAGAAGATCCCCAAACCAAAGAACAGCCCACCGATATTTGGACATTGGAAGTGGATGGTTCATCCACCGGAAGAGTGGGAGGCATTGGAATCTATCTTAAAAGCCCTGATGGCGCGGAACTCGACTATGCGATATCATCGGACTTCAAGGTTACAAACAATGAAGCTGAATATGAAGCACTGTTGGTCGGACTACGTATAGCCAAGTCCCTACAAGTCCGGAAACTCAAAGCTTACACCGATTCACAGTTAGATGAAGCCCAGTTTTCTGGTACTTTTGCCACAAAAGGCCCTTCAATGATCAAGTATCTTGAGCTACTAAGGCAAGAATTGAGTCTCTTCGATGAGTTTACCCTGGAAAAATTTGATAGGGAATGGAATGAAAGAGCGGATACTCTGGCAAAGTATGCATCCGCAACAGTTGCTCTAGATACAAGGAGAGTCATTCTACTCACAATTACGAACTCATCCGTCATAAGTCTTACTCCAACCATTATGATCACTGAAACAGGAAGAAATTGGATGACTGATATCAGTAGTTACCTCAAGGACGGATCATTACCTGCTGATCCGAAGGAGTCGAGGAGTGTACAACACCGAGCAAACAGGTATTTCATACTTGGGGAAGATTTATATAAGAAATCCTTCGCTGGGACACATATGAGATGTTTGGGTCCACAAGAAGCGAGGACGGTGCTTGAGGAAATTCACAGTGGAAGCTGCGGAAGTCATTCCGGTGGGCGGACTCTCGCTCAAAAGATCATCCGACAAGGTTACTACTGGCCTACCGTTGATAAGGATTCCGCAAGTTTCGCCCGAAATTGCCCTGATTGTCAGTATTATGCAAATGTCCCCCATCGTCCGACACACCCTATGATTCCATCAGTCATAGCATGTCTGTTTGATCAATGGGGAATCGATATTATCGGGCCTTTCCTAAGAAGCACTCAATAGAAGAAATTCTTAATTGTAGCTGTGGAATATTTCACCAAATGGGTAGAAGCAGAAGCAGTGGCCACTATCATGGAAAGCCGCGTGCGGACCTTCATTTGGAAGAACATCATTTGTCACTTTGGCTTACCAAGAATTCTTGCATCGGATAATGGTGCTCAATTTTCGGGCAACAGACTCAAGGAATGGTTGGCCTCTTTCAAGATTGAGCAACGCTTTACATCTGTCGGATATCCACAGGCTAATGGACAAGCTGAGTCCACGAACAAGACAATTGTTAAGATCCTAGAAAAGCGGCTGAGGACCTCTCAAGATAGTTGGGCGGATGACCTAGACGGTGTACTCTGGGCTCACCGCACCACTGCACGAACTGCAACTAGGGAGACCCCATTTGCTCTGGTTTATGGCACGGAAGCAGTCATGCCAGCAAAAATTGCAGTCGAAACGACGAGGGTCCAAAAATTCCATGATTTCGCAAATCAGGAAGCTCGGACCTATGACCTAGATATGCTAGAACAGAAGAGGACCGAAGCATTGGCTAATATCCACAGATATCAAGCAACTGTAACCCGGGCCTACAACAAAAATATTCAAGCTAAAGATTTACAGGTCGGAGACCTGGTGCTCCGCAGAGCTGATATCTTGAGCAATGTCGGGAAGCTCGAGCCTAAGTTGGAAGGACCCTACAAGATCGTTGGTGCAAGAGTGAATGGAAGTTACGAATTGGAGGACGAACATGGACACCCACTCAAGCGCACTTGGAATGTCAGGAACCTTCAAAAGTTCCGTTGAAACGAAAAGACTGATGAGATATCTGAGGGTTCCGTTGCGACCAAAAAGCGCAGAACTTCACAAAAGAAGTCTGCTGAATTTCAGATATCTGCCGCCACTGCTGACGAACTCATAAATGCAGATGAACTCATCAATACTGCTAAGACCACTGATGATGAGCTTATCAATGCTGATAAAAGCAGTGAGAAACTTCAAACTCTCTCTCTACAGAAGCAACAGGGATTGTTGACAACTTTGTTCCTGATTTCGATGACGAATCGGACGAGGAGAAGATCCCAGCCCCCAAGGATGCTGAAAAAGTAACCAAGGCAAAGGGAAAGACGAACAAAAGGTCCAAGGTTGCTGAGAAAGCAACTAGCTCAAAGGTTGCTGAGCAAGCACCTATAGCAAAGGTTGTTGGTGCCAACACACCATCAAGAAAAGTCACGTATAAACAACTTCAAGAAGCCCTGATTAGTGGTGACCTAGTGTTGGTAGACGCTGATGTCAACACCACACTTAAAAACCTGGAAGAGCTCTCAAATGCTCAAACTTCTGCTTCCAGACAACCACAACAACCACAACAACCACAAGTGGTTGATGAAATGGTCAATGAACTCCATTTCAACATACCAGCAATGCAATATGTTGAAGAAAATCCTGCAAATGAGTAGGTTCCCCAACTCCTAGAGAGGGATCAAACTGAGACACCTGCTCAGAATGATCAAACAGGGGAGGCAACTGAGTTAGTCACTCAGGAAAGGTCTGAAGTACCTAAAACTTCAAACAAAGAAGCTAAAATGGAACAACAAGACCAAGGCATAGAAGGGTCACAAGTTCCAGAGACCAATCAGCCTCACACTGCTCAGGTAGCTGAATGGTTTAACTCTTTACTTGTGATATTCTTGTGTCTGTTAATCTTGTTATTTAATGCGATCAACTGATTTAATAAAATATGATATGAAATAATAAGTCTGACCTGAGGATTGACGGATTGAGGCGATTTAAGTGTGTTATGAGATCTATTACAAAGAAGGTCATACACCGGTTCCAAAGGAGGTCCAACCCCGGGGTTCCAAATGAGGTTCGTGATAGTATATGTGTCCTAGAAACAATCTTTATTAAGGATAACATGTACTTGATCACATTTAGTATAATATATGATTGATTGTTCATTCATTGGCACTGCACTACTTGTTTAATTATTTGATTGTTTGAATTAATCTATGTATCTGTTCTCATGAGTTTAACGTTGTCACTAAGATAGTGAGATCTTAATGATATAACATAAGCTCTAAAATGGCCCCAATCAATGATCATCGAGATTGGGATATCGGTGATGCAATTGAGATTGGTATGTGGTCTGCATCATATCCTTAAAGGGTGTAGTGGTTCTCACAACTACGATTAACTCGGTTATTCATGATGGGCACATAGACACTTTAGATAGTGCTGGCATACCCTACCGAGAAACCATTTGATATACTCTATTTATGTGTGTCTATGGGAGTATCGGTTTATAGGGTGATGAAGTAGTCCTTCGACTTGAGGTCAATACGGCTTCATATGTGGAATAATGTACTTTGGTCATGACCAACGCTTGCACTCCTGAGGGGTAGATACGGCATGCGCTGGGTACATTATTAAGCACATGGAAGTCGTAGTTGAGCCAAGAAAGAATTCATTCCTCATAATAGAGTTACGAGAGAATACTTTACTTCTAATATTTAATTGATCAAAGTCATCGGCCGGTGCAAAGAGATAAATATTTGAAATGGTGTTCAAATAATTATCATGGATCAATTAATAAGATTGAGAGATAATAATTAAGTTGTTGGAATAGACACACAATCAAGTTCCAGGCTTATTTGAGTATTCGTGACTGAAGGAACCGTATCATCATAAGCCCTATATCACAGGGAGTTTGTATGAGTCCTCACAAACGTCCTTATGTATCAAGAATGTCTGGTGAATCGTCTAGGAGTTCGTCCGGACCTTAATTGGATTAGTGCTTGCTATACATAAGGCCCTAGGGGTCACACAATAAGTAATTGTAGCACCAATCGTATGTTGAAATTAATTAAATATTAATTAGATTGAATATTTAATTTAATTAAATATCTAATTGGATCAAGTATATTTAATTTATATTATGAAGGATTTTTTCTATTTGATAGAAAATGTTTAATTAAGTTAAATTGGATTTATTGGGCTTAATTAAACAATTTATAAGATAGTGCACTTGGACAGATTTGAAATTAAAAGTCCAATAGACCAAAATGAAGAAAAGGAGAAGAAAAGGGTTTTTGGGCCAAAATGTATTTGAATCAGCAGATTCAATTTTGGTTTTGGTTAATTAATTAATTAAATTAATTCATTAATCAATTATAATTAAAAAAAATAGTGCCATATAAAGTGGTGCCATAGTGCCATTTATAGTGGTGCCTTTTTTTTAGTGGTGCCATTAGTGACATTTCTTTTAATTTCTTTTCTTCTCCATTATCTCTTTATTTTATCTCAAATTTTCCACTTTTAACTCCTATAAATAGGAGCTAAAATCCTTCATAAAAACACACCAAAAATAAACATGCACTTCATATCATTAAGAGAAGAAAATTCTATAAGAAGAATATCCTAGCAATTCTTCGAAAGAGAAACCGACAAAATGCGAGATTGTCCTCGTGTGCTTTTAGTGCTCGGTAACCGTGGATCAACTAAGGTCGACGACTCGACCAAACATTCCTGCTCTTTTGTTTGTGGATTAGATCTGAAGAGTTAGTAGCTGTCGTCATAATAAATTCGGAAATCTTAAACTATAGTCATAACAAGTAAGCTTTCGATTTATGTTATCGCAATTATAAGTATCTGTATAGCTTATCAGTTAAATCATTATTGGTGATACAAAATTTTAACCTTCCGCTGCATAACCTTTGAGGTGATTTTCTCGCACAAAACCGAACAGTTCGACCCCAGGTTCAAAATGAGGTCCGACCCCGGGTTCCAAATGAGGTCTTACCCCGAGTTCCAAAGGAGGTCCTACACCGGGTTCCAAAGTAGGTCCTACCCCGAGTTCCAAATGAGGTCCTACACCGGGTTCCAAAGTAGGTCCTACCCCGAGTTCCAAATGAGGTCCTACACCGGTTCCAAAGAAGGTCCTACACCGGGTTCCGAATGAGGTCCTACACCGGATCCAAATGAGGTCCGACCCCGGGTTCCAAATGAGGTCCTACACCGGGTTCCAAAGTAGGTCCTACCCCGAGTTCCAAATGAGGTCCTACACCGGTTCCAAAGAAGTTCCTACACCGGGTTCCAAAGGAGGTTCGACCCCGGGTTCCAAATGAGGTCCGACATCGGGTTCCAAAGGAGGTCCTACACCGGGTTTCAAAGGAGGTCCTACACCGGGTTCCAAAGCAGGTCCTACACCAGGTTCCAAAGCAGGTCCTACACCGGGTTCCAAAGAAGGTCCTACACCGGGTTCCAAATGAGGTCCTACACCGGGTTCGAAAGAAGGCCCTACACCGGGTTCCAAATGAGGTCCTACACCGGGTTCGAAAGAAGGTCCTACACCGGGTTCCAAATGAGTTCCTACCCTGAGTTCCAAAGTAGGTCCTACCCCAGGTTCCAAATGAGGTCCGACACCAGGTTCCAAATGAGGTCCTACACCGGGTTCTAAAGAAGGTCCTACACCGGGTTCCAAATGAGATCCTACACTGGTTCCAAATGAGGTCCTACACCGGGTTCCCACAAATAGGAATCACAATACAAGGAACTAGATTTGGTTATCAAGGGGTCCGACCCCCGGTAACCTACCGCATGACCTAAACGCGCCACCACGCTCCTGCATCACGTGTCACAAGCTGATAGGGTCAACCAACCTCCGATTAACCGGAGTCTTGTCCCCTGAGCCTTTGCCTATACATAGGAGTTCATTTACTCCTCATAAGGGAAGTAACTACTTCTCAATATTCTTATCTCTAAGTTTAGAGGTCCGAGCCCCAGCTTGAACCTACGTGCCTATGACTTCGTTTCTCAGGAAATTCCTTCTAAACAAGTTGAGTCCGAGCCCGGTTTGTCTTAGGCAAACCGGCCCAAAAGGGTCTAACCCCTTCTCCTCTTATTTCAGATAGATAACCAAGTACTCCAGAGACGGACCGTATTCAACGACGGACTACACTTCCAGGAAGGACAGTAGCTAGTAACGGACTATATTTCCAGAAGGACCACTTGACTAAGCACATTTTCACGAAGGGCCTATGATGAGTGACGGACCTTGCCTTAGTGACGGACTATATTTCCAGAAGGGCCACTTGACTAAGCACATTTCCAGAAGGACCTATGATGAGTGGCGGACCTTGCCTTAGTGACGGACTATATTTCCAGAAGGACCACTTGACTAAGCACATTTCCAGAAGGACCTATGATGAGTGGCGGACCTTGCCTTAGTGACGGACTATATTTCTAGAAGGACCATTTAACTAAGCACATTTCCACGAAGGACCTATGATGAGTGGCGGACCTTGCCTTAGTGACGGATCTACATTTACTGGAAGGACTCAATCTCGGAGCATAGGACCTTGAAGATCTCTAGGACATCGACGCCGTCTAGGACATCAACCATCTCTAGGACATTTGCAAACTATTCTACTACCACTTATAAAGCTCACCACCTTCAACACTACTTTTGTTTTCACTTCACCATTTTTATACCACATCAAAATACATGTTTTACGTTTATATATAACCCAAAAGTTTTTAGAATAGTATTATTTAACCATAATATTTGTCAATCTGTAAAACCGCTTTCCCGGACCATTTCTTTGATTTCTTTAAGATCTTTTTAGTGCTGCTATCTAGCTAATTTGTTAGTTCGTCGGATTCTCAATCACTATTTCACGATTCATTATTAGGGTAATGATTGATACAATAATTAGGGTTTCACAATATTGGGGATTTTGGCAAATTAATGAGCTAACTTGGCGATCTGTGAACCGGCGTATCTTTTGTTGTTGGGCCTCCACGAACTTTGGTTAATTATTCTTCATCGCCACTAATCTTGCAATCCTAACATATTACCCCTGGCCCTCGGTAGACTTGATCCTTGTCCACTATAGAATCGAAGTCCGGAAAGGTGGACGTATGAACGAGTAACCTTCACAAGTAGGTTATGTCGGAGAGTTCTTTTAGATGATAGGGAATAATCACAATGGAATTTTGACCGTGTGTGGATTTGTATGAAAGGGTGTTGTAGTGGTTAACTTATTTGTAGCATTACTAAACTCATAATTAATTAATTAATTGTGGAACTGCTATATTGTTGCTTGGTTTCATGCGTCCACTCAAGCCCTACAGAGGATAATTAAACTTGAAGTTTCATTCTGAATGAGACATATTGGAAGCCTAGGTGAATGGTAATTTGTGGTGGAAGAGTATGTTGGCAAATTTAATTGTTAGAATTCGGAGCCACTACCATTCGGGTTATGTATGGACAAGATATTGATTGGGTAAAGTATAATTAGTACTAGTAATTTTTATGCAAGGAATGAACTTAATTGAAAATCAAGGAGGCGTTAAAAGAAAAAAATTGAGCAACTTTAGAAACAATAAAAGAGACAGAGATATCCCCCTATCATCATTCTCAAATCTAAGCTAGAAAAAGAAATTTGAACTAACTAAATGGAGTTTCTACGGTGAAATAGTAGTCGTACTACATGCTAAAACGATATAGATATAGTAGTCATACTACCGTTAAAATTATAATCTCAAACATCGACTATGTAACAGGTTGTTTCTTCATGATCCATCTCCACTTGGCCTCTTTAATTGCTGCATCCCTCATATTCATGATTTTGTGGCAATGTTGCTGATATAACAGATCGATTGCCATCAGATCACGGCATAGTTCATCGTCACTATCTGTCGATGACGAAACTCCGCCGCTCAAGTTCATATCGTCACATATACAACTTGAGCTGCTGCTGCTGCTGCAACTAAGTCCTGATAAACTACCGGATGACATCGAAGATTTCATCGAGAAGAACGGAACGTTCAATAACTCACTCGCGCTTAATCGTCCAGAGGCAGGACCGATACACATTTCTATCAACCGCCTTGCTTCAGGGTCCTTAACCTTGTCAAGAACAGACGGCTTTACACCTGTCGTAACCTTCTTGAATATCTGAGCCGAATTCCTGCATTCGCTATAGGGGAGCTCGCACGTAATCAGCTCCAACATACACATCCCGAAAGAATAAATATCAACAAGCTCATCATATTTCTCTTCGTAAATCTCTGGTGCCATGAATGCAGGTGTACCTACCACACTCGTAGGCTGGCTCGTCACAGTCGCCAACCCAAGATCTCCGATCTTAACCCGCCCATGGTTCCCGTTGACAAACACATTGTCGCACTTCAAGTCTCGATGAATAATAGGCGGGCAGTGACTGTGCAAGTACTCTAAACCGGAAAGAATCTGCCTAGCCCAGCTCTTGATCGCGTGCATATCAACGTGCGCATGCTTCTCTCGATATTGCCTCAAACTGCCCGAGGTGAACAACTCAGTAATAATATTGATAATCTTGTTCTCTTCGTCGACCCACGACGCATACGACCTCACGACGCAATCATGCTCGACCGTTTTGAGCAGCGTAGTCTCTGAATTCAACCGTTCCAGATTCTTGGATGAACTATCCTGATCAATCTTTACCCTCATCCAAGCAACCTCGGTACCGTTAATCTCATCGAATCCCCGATAAACCTTCTTGAACGCTCCTCGACCCAGAACTTCCTTATACCGAACATACTGACCATCCGGTGACGTTTCAACCACAACTTGCTTATCCGATTCCATACCGTGCAGATTGAATAAAACAATGAGATCCAATATTAAAGACAAACACGCTCAGAGAAAGCTTCAATGCACGAGATCAAGAACGAATGAATACTGGATTTGCTTCGTTGATTTACCGTTGATGAAATCATGATGAACAAAGAATGACGAATTGCTTCACGCATCTCATCAAGAAAAAGCTGGAAACGGCTGCTAATACCCCGTAGGCTGAGGAGGAATCTGCACGAGGGGCTTGCGTCACAGAATTCGATCTGACGAAAAGGATGAGGAGCAGTGTATTTTTTTAGCTGATGAAGAGAAAACCTAAAAGAGAAGCAGACGATGTGAATTGTTGAATCTATGGCGATTGGAAAGGAGTTAGTTTAGATAACGGAAAGCAGAAAAATATGGGGAATACATATAGAACTGAAAAGACTTGGATTGGTTTGTGTCTCGTATTCTATTATTACTAGTATTATAATAAATAATCCTTGAAAGACTTGAACTCTTATAATAAAAAGATACCGAATATTGAAAGTATATCATATCATATATCGCCAATAAATTACAATATGAGTAATATCATCCAAATTATCGGTTTTGGATGACTACGTTTAGAAAAAGACAAATTTCTGAACTAATTTCGTTCGTAAATTACAATTAAATAACAATTTTAGCCTTTAATCATTATTTTATATTAAGAAATTGGTAACACTATGTGCCCCGTCGCCTTGTGTCTAACATCCGACTCTTTGAGCCGACGCAATTACTCATGTGTATATTTCTAATATGCTAGCCCAATGCTTTCCTGTAAGTAATCACCGGATACTTCTAAGCACGCTTAACTTTGGAAATCCTAGAACAATCCTACAAGGACTCTGAAATAATCTTAATTCTAGTTGTAGTATGATTATAAATTTTCTACTAAATATTGTTCTAAACGATAGTACTATGTTGTTGTCTCTCTATATTTTTATAAAACCACAAGTGACCTATTTCTAGTAGTATAAAAGTATAGAATGTACTAATGGATCCAATAAATACTTTTGTTTGGCATAGAACTTATGCCCCATTTTAATTGAGTTAGGAGAGAAATGAGCATTTGGCCACACCATTTAGTTAAGTCCAAATAGTAAAATTTAATTGAGACAAATAGTACACTAAACTTGTAAAAGTTTCTCTCTAGACTATTCTCCCTACCATCATTATAAAAAATATTATTTCAATCCTACAATCATATTACCAAAACTAAATTTAACCAATCAATTCATTCCAACAACACTAAAATCAATTATTAACCAATTAAACAATCACTTCTTACTTACACCAATCATTCATATCTTACACAACCTACATAACAAACCTATAAAATTTTAATTCTATACCAAAATACAAATTTTCACAACTCACTTAAAATTTAGTCACTATTCATCAGTTATACCTCAATTAAAATGGACTCAATTATAGTTCCGTCCCAAACAATCCGTACATCTTCAAATAATCTGAGCAACATGTTAGGGAACCCAAAATTATTTTGTGGACCAGCACTTAAATAAGACTCCTGGAGTTTTGACATCAATTCATTATTTTTTCCTAAATTTAAGACTAGGATCCATCACTATATTCCCAAACAATCCGTACATTTTCATGATTTTATATCAAGAAATTGGTAACACTCGGTCTTTTCCCCTAAATATCAACACATCACTAACTCCCAACAAAAAAAATTAACAATGTGTAGACAAAAATGATTCAAGAAAATTAACATATGAACAAATTGACAAAGTTCTTTCATTTTGTACTCTGCTAAAGATAATGTGCAAAGAACAGACCGTAAGTTAGCACTATAAACTATGATCAAAGGAGAAAAAAAGCCGAAAACTAGAGCAGCCACTACATGTATATCAATGTGCCTATCCCAACAATGGAGGAGGAAAAAATTATTTGAACTGATTGATTTGAGAAGTCTTTCACTGAACCACAAAATCATCCAACGAACGTTTATACTTTCTCATCAACTTCCGATGATTCTGTTGAATCTTCATCTTTTTGCTGACTAATTCTAGAACTACGTCGCTCTTTCCCCCCAGGTTTTGATGAGGCGTTGCCATACCAGACCATTCCAACAACTGCTATGACCATTCCAACAAGTACATGCAAATTAAGTCCCTCTTTTCCAAAAAATATAAACCCGAGGATCAGCACGAGAATGGTTTTCATATGACCAAGGACTTGGAATGAAACAGCAGTGAATCTCCCTATGCAGATGAACTGACTCAAATTCGTTCCAACAGCAATAGAACATGACAGGATCATGAAAACCTATATTATGGTAGATAGCATAATCATGAGCAATCTATGAATTTCTTGAAACCGTATGCAAGTGAAGTCAATTTAAATGTTATTATAAATCATCTTTGGTTATCCGGAACATTTCAGAATTATCATGAGTATGGAGCATAAGGTGGGGGGATTCGTTTCATTTCATGCATGCATAATAACCAAAGTTTAAGTTCACACTCACATTCTTAGATGGTTATTGACAACGTAAACTGGAGCCCAAAAAAAAAAAAAAAAGAACCTATGCTATTGTATGAGCTAGACTTGGATTCAGTTCTTGGCGACGAGATGATTGCAAAATATAAACATTAGTGCAAGATTTGTTGGTCATACAACACCTGATCACAGACATGAGCTTTAATTACAGGAAACACACAAAATTTAAATAAGCACTTACCAGTGACGTTAAGTTAAACTCATAGGCATCTATTCTTTTGTTTGTTAACCAATAGTCCAGAAAAGGACCCAATAGCAATAGTGATGCAGCCTGAGCCGGTGCCGTGTGCCCCAGTAGATTGAAAGAAGTCAGGGAATACTTCCTTTGAAGAAAATGAACATACTGCAAATGCACAAGTATCATTAACATGTCTTAATTTACTCTCAAATACAAAATAAACAAAAGAAAGAGTAGCAGTACTCGATGAGGGAAGTGCTAACAAGCGTTCGTAGTTTGATCAACAAAAATTCATCTTCAAGGGAAAAAATAAGTCACTCAGGTTTGTATTTGACACAAAAAATTGATCATTCTTATGGCAAGCACATATTAGAACTCTGCTACACAAGATATATCATATACTTATAAGTCTTTAACCACATTATTAACATTATCTATAAATGCTTAGTCATGCACAGCTGTAGTACGACAGAAATATTTTCTAGTCCCAGCATCCCAGTAATGAAATCCATTTTGAGAAGTTTGAGGGAAAACTGAATAGGTAGCATCAAATTATTACTTAAAACTGTACTCAAGAAGAAGTGTACACGTTGGGCAATGAAAATAAAAAAAGAACATCCTTCAATCAAGGAAAGGAAATACAACTCAATACGAAGTACTCCACATATTGTTGAAACAAAACTCAACAAGAAGAGAACTTACATATTGTTGGAGTGCAGTACTCCACACGGCAATAAGTGCCGCGATGAAACCTTTGGCATTAACACTGACATCAGTAACCGTGCAGACAGCAACACCAAGTAGAACAACTCCTATACTAAGCTTTGTATCTCTCGAATACTGCACCTTGTCAAGAAAGACCTCCAATAAGCAGGACACTGGGATCATACTTAGCTTAGCAATCTGGGAGTAATAAGACAAAGGATCACCATCACTAAGAGGAGTAATAAGATTGACAGAAGACAAGACACTTCTTTTTTTAATTCTCTGCCCTCCCCTTCGGACAATTGAAGAGTCATAATCATTACCTGGTAGAATCCCACGGAGTTCCACATCAAACTAACATTCATCCCAACAATAGAGAAGTTTGCAAACAAGATAAACTTAAGAAGCTCTGAAATCGGTAGATGAGAAGGTTGGATGTAACCAAGACACCTACGAACAGCCGTCATTAAGGTCGTTGTAGCAAAATGCAGACCGGTTAACGTTGTCGCTGCACATTTGTAATAATAGAGACAATTAGGATACCTCATATTACAATAAAATTTCCAGAGAAGAAGTAGATGTACTGTAGGAACAAAAGTTGGAAAAAATGTCTTAATTCTTTGAACAAAAATTCACCATAAATGACACATTATTTTCCTCGGTGAATGATGGGGGGTTTACATTGATTCTTGCAATCTGGTCCATTGTGCTTGTTAGTTGTTACAAAACATATTAACAAAAAGAAAACCACCACCAACTATACCACCAGCAAATATATATTACGTTTCTGGGACAAGGTCCCGCTAACATCATTGACGGGAGAAACAAATTCATATTAATCTTTTTGTCAGAAAAGTTTCTAGTATATCTACTGATACTTTCTTAACTTCTATACGAGTTAAGACAACTAGACAAGAAAACTCTAGGATGTACACTTCGTGAAAATACTCAGAGCAGGTTGTTAAATTACATATATAGCTACAAAATTATGATTTTTCAAAGTCTCTCAAACAAAAAGAAAGCCTGTTTATGATTCATACATTGAGATAAGAAGATTACTCATAAGAAAGAGACAATTATTGAGAGACGATTACCAAAGGTGAATCCATAAGTAGCCATCAGTGCTTTATTGACAATGATGATCCCAACTGAGGTGACTACATTGAACATCCAAGCCGATGCATCAACTGCAGCCTTCTTATCAGCTTTGCTTGAAGGTGCCATTTTCCAACTTCCACCCTGTTCCTAACGGTTTTAAGGGGTTTGGAATTACCCTTCTAGGACAACAAATTCACAACTGCACCACAGCATCAACCCACGCTTATCTTCCAAGTTTCACTGAACAATAATTCGTAAAGCCAAAATGTCAAAGAGAGGTATAGCTCACCAGAATTACGAAATACACGTATAGAGAGACCCTTCTAACATTTCATATTCATCAAGTAAATTACTAGTAATCAGAAGTTACTGGGCGATAGAACAACACGTGATAGAACAACACGTTCTTCAAGAGAAACATAGACTCAAATGCATTCCTTTAAACCGGCTCGAAAACGAAATGCGCTCCCACATCATGAATTTGATAAAGTTATGATCTTTCGAATACCTCGACAATATCCCCCAAATTAATAGCGGAGTACACAACATTAGTAAACAGAGCAGCAATCAATGACCAATTTAAACTGCTAAAACAGATTTAAAAAAAAAACTTCCATTTCGATTTCGATCAGCTAACAAATACTACTAACAACCAAAGCACAAATCAAACACAATCATTATATCAGATCTAACAACCTAAACCTCAAAGTACCATAGATCGCAATTCAATTCACATTTCCTCACCAAACTACAGATCAATCATCAATCAAGAGAAAACATCAATGAACTGAAAATCGAGCCCAATTCATCAACAACATATACAAAGCGCGGTTGAAAGAAGTAGCATAAGAAAAGCTTATAGAACAAGAAAAGCTAACCTTCGTGAGATAGTTTCGTAACGGAAAGAAAGGCAGTTTGGGCGTGAAATTGCAGTTTTGGGCACGATCTTTGTGAGCTAATAGCGCGTTTGCATGTGATGTGCTATCACGTACATGCCAACGATACGTACAGATTGGCCTTGTATGTATCCTCGTTTTCCTCAGTGATAAAGTGATAGGTGAAAGAATGAATTTTTAAAATTTGTGTAATTAGGGTTCTACTGAATTGGGAATTTGGGATTGTTGATTAACAGTTAAATCCAAGTTGCACTTTTGATTAACTAAAGCGTGCTTTTCTATAATTTTTGGTAACAATTTATTTGCAATTGGTCCGGTTAAGTAATTTATATAAAAGTGCATTCGTAAATTTAAAAAGTAAATTGGAGATTGTGTTTCTAACTGGGGTGCGTTTGCGACGGATAATTATGTATTTCTAGCAATTTGTTTAATGAGAGTTTGTAATCTTTGGACTTTTAATTTATATAGACTATAATTTTTTTTGTTAGAAATTATAAAATTAATGGTATATTAAAGTAAATAAGAACAGTAAGAAAGGAGAGAGTAGAGTAGAAGACTATTTCATTCATCTTATCAAATGATTTAAGTGTACACAACATACATCATGAGCCACTATTTATAGGCTACAAATAGGAGGAGATTTAATCTATCGTAAAGTATACAAACTAGTGGGGTGATTGGTATTGTAAATACAAGAATTACAAGAGGATATAAATTGTGCACTTTAACCCATAATCAATAAGAGAACATGGAGACGTGGGTGAGGTGAATGTACATTCATCAAATATCATATTATTACATAACATTTTTACTCATTTTGAAAATAGTTGAATTTTTATCATCGTAGGAAAGATTTGTGATACAACATGATTATATAATGCTTGTTTTCGATAGCCTGTTGCGATTATATGACTTTTTGTATTTCTCTAGTATGATACATCTCTAATCCAATTCAGATGTTTCTTCTCAGATTTTATACCATTGCTGCCCCTTGCATAATCTGTCATGCATAATACTCAACTCACATTGCAAAATGATGGAGTAGGTAAAAAAGAAATGCATTAGAAAGCTATCAATAAGTAAGGATAGACTTCAATCTTACTAGTTTATTATATGTTAATCAGGTTAAAGAAGAATGATGAACATGTTGGACAACATCAAAAGGAGAATGATGAAAAATAATATGCCTAACAAAACTCAATATCATCTCAAATCTATACAGCAACTTGTGTTGCTCAGTTTCATCCGACCACCGAAACACCACTTCTGACAGCACGGTCTCACTGAGCATGATGTGCATCTACGAGAAAGACAGCAGGTTCTTCTCTAGCAGCGTAGCCAAATCTAGACGTACTATACTTCTTTTGCACAGCAGTAAGCTTCCCGGTTGCTGCATTTTGGTGATAGCTCACCATCAGGTTCACACATTCTCTGCAAAACAAAATTGCATCATTTATTTCTTCGCTCTTCCAAAAATTACTTTATCCAATCTTACACAAGGAGAGTGCACTCACATGAGCTGTTCCTGGGTGTAATATGCATGCCTCTCACACGTTTTGCTCCACTCCTTGAGCCCACTCAGAGTACTTTGAGCAGTATATACAGCTGCAGCCGCTACTAATGAGGGTGAAAATTTGAGTACTTCATACTCAACCAGGGAGAGTTCAATCAGGTAGAATGATAGTTGCTCCAACTGAATCAAGCTCAACAAGTAAGAGATGTTGGATCAGTTTATGTAGAAAGTTGCAAGATATAGTAGTAATTCTATCACATTATTGGATTTATAATCAGCAAGTCCATGAAACTTCTCTGAACCCCAAGTAAGATTTGATATAAAAATCAACCTACTTACCCTCTTATCAGACTGAGCGGCTTTCAAGAAACGCTTCATGAAAACGTAAGAAGTTGGTGTAGACAAATTAAACTGTAGTACATTCACCATCAGTTTCTCCTGTACAGAATATACAATCAAACAGTTAAAAACTTCAAGATAATATGAGCAGTAAACCTACACTAGTTTCATAACTCCACATTGCATACCATGTCAAGCACATCTTTTCTATTGTAGGCTTTGTCTGTTATCAATACCAAGTCCTCTACAACTGGGACTGATACCTCTTCATATTTGCTAGCCAGAAGCAAAGCAGTTATCCCTACAAGTTGCAGATTCTTTCTGGTGACCGATTGGACTGCTAGAAATCTATCTATGAGATTTACAGTTAAAAACAGCGTCTCATCCATCATTTCAAACTTATAATGCACCTACACATTCATACAACGCATAGTATCAGTATGCATATACTCCTGCATTACACTGATATCATATAGAGAAGATATAACAACATTGTGAAACAGGCTTTCACCTACCTCGATTAGCCAGTCCACAAGAACACCTCTCATTTTTTCATTAATGTCAGACTGCTGTGCCATGTAATTTGGGGGTACATAGCTTAAGCTCTGCAGTTCATGATTACATTGTCTTAGGTACATTATATACCAAATCTAGTTAAAATGGAAAACATAGAAACCAGTTTGCTTTAGAACATTTTTACCTCAGTCTTCCTGTAAAATGCATACAAGTCATCAATGTACTCAGCTACTGCAAATGGATTTCTCTTATCTGGGCTATCTATATCAATAACCATCTCCTCCCCTTCGTTATCTTCCATCTGAGTTTCCACATCCTACATCCCCAGTGAAAAGGATTCAAAATGTGAAGTATTTGAACAAACATACAATCTGATTAATGTGAGAAATGAATACCATCCTATCAATTTCGTTCAACGTAGCTTCTGTGTGTTGAAGAAACATGGGAACATCAGTATCATTTGGTGTTTCATGTGCATCGAGAATAATGCAGTCTCGTTCCTCTACCGGTTTCACTTTCTACAATTAACACAACTCAATCATCTAAGCCTTGAACTAACAAATGAATGAGAGAATCACACCTCAATACACTCATTAAGACTATACCTCCTTAAGTGGTGGCCTATGCTGTTTCTCAGCCAATTGTGCAGCGTATCTTCTGAAGAACATACGAATAGAAACAAAGTTTAGAGACCACTAAGACTTAGAATCATGAGTGGAATCCACTATCTAATTCAGTCAACATATAAAAGATAAAGAGTCTAACCTAGTGATAGGGCGATGAACCGGAACAATTACATTCTTGTTACGTACTACGTTTTTCCTGACAAAGATTAGTAGCAGCAACCAAACCTTAATGAGAAACAAGTAAGAAGGCTTAATTACAGACTGCAAAAGAAAAGTTTTTCAGAAACTTTACTCAGTCAAAACCCCTCTTTTCTGCACAACACAACATTGCGAAGAAGCAGCAAAAACATTCTTATCGATTTCGGCCAACGCCCTCCTATTACTCAAAACACTTCTAGCAATCTTTCCATTTCCGGGCTTCATTCCTGCTATAAGTAGTCATCAATTACTGTTTAGTTTCATTTAAGGGTTTTCATGTCTAATTCCCAAAGATCCCTACATCAATTAAAGCAAATCCAAATCACTCAATCTCCAGATTTTGCAAATTCGAAGCAACATACCCTGAATGTTCGAAGGCCTACTCACTCCCTGAAAATTCTGATCCGATCCTCTCATTTTGGCTATGTCCCAAAACAAAGCGCTGAAAAAAAGAACAACACAAACAAAAAGTTCTTAAAACCCATTACAGAAATAGATTCAAATCAGAAAAGGGATCAAGAATGAACCTTGAAATCAAGAAAACACAAAATCACAACAAGCCCAGATTTTTAATCCAACGAGAGAGAGAAAGAGATCAGAAATGAAACCCCATTAATACCAATCGATTAATGGAGTATTGAGAATTGAAAAGTTTCGATCTTTCTCCCTCTCTCTCTCTCTCTCCCTCTTTGAGTGAGTGTGTGTTCTTGAAATTGACTTTCAGAAAGGAATTATGTTTCTTGTACAGACAAACACAGTTATATGCTTTTCTCTCTTTTCTTCATTGCTCCTTTTTTTGAAATCAACGGCTCCTAAATCTGAGCCGTTCAATCAAAGATCGCGTTGTTCCATGTTTGATTAGTTTTTCTTCTATAGGTCAGTTTTTCAAATATAAACTTTCACGAGATATCGTATATCTACGATATCGAATCAGCATCACATATTTATTTAAAAATATCGCATGTTTAGCAATAAACATAACATGTTTGACAATGCAGGTAATGTCAGTATATATGTACTTCTAGGTTTATGAATACAACGATGTTTGAAGTTAACGATACGTAGATTGTTTGACATACAACATTAACATACTTTTTTTAACAGATGAATAGTAACTTAATTTTTTGTGCATTGAATAATGACTTGAAATAATTGTAGTTGTATGACAAATGGAAAAACTCAGATCTATGTGTAGTTTATTAACATGTAATGTTAATTCTATTTCTACAAAATACAATTTTTCGTAAAAGTTTGTATTTGAAAATGGATTTAATTATTTTCATGCCCTTTAAGTATCTTGTATTAAATCAACCTTAATCTTGAAATCTCACATAACATGGAGTTAATGGTAATCATTAAAGGTTTTTCCCTTACATTTCATTAAGAATATTAGATAATGTTTTAAAATAAATTAGGGATACGTTTTAAACTTTAATGTAACTAGCGTTTAACTTTTTTTTTCCTCATGCCATATGGTTATGACTTTTGACTTGAGTAACTATCCGGAACCGAATTAGGATTAAATCCACGAATAAATATTACAGTTACACTTAAAAATATTTGATGTTTTGAATAAAATTATTAGTGTTCTACATACACATAAAAATGTCATAAAATGCTCAATTTTTAACATTATTGATATGTTTAAAACATTATATTTATACTTAAAAATATCAAGCCGTCTTTTGGGCCTTTCAGTAATGCAAATCTATATCAACACTTTGTGTATATGATTTTAGATGTCAAATGAAGGATGAGTTTGTGTAATAATGGTAAATGACCAAAATGGAGGGTAACAAGATTTAAAGTTTACTCGATGATGAAGGGAAAATTTGTCAATGAAAATGCCAATTTGTCATCAAATTATATGCAGTGTGTGTTGACAAAGTTTTTTTTAGGTATTGTTTGTTAAAGTCTGATCAAGTGTTTTAGTTGACAGATAATGGTAATTTGCCGCATAAAATACTGCAAAGATCAAGTAGAATGGCAAAAATAAAGCTGTCACATGGCTTCAATTGCAGCACAATTAAGGAAGGAAACAATTAAGCTGCTCCTAAATGGTGTATGAAAAATGTACTAAACCAAACCACTAATTGGTCGAGGTGGAGGATACATTTTGGACATTATTACACTAAGACTCTGTTCTTTTTAACTGAAATTTACTGAACTGAATTGTAGTATAAAATAAAACTAGACTGAACTGAACTGAATGAGTTTTCAGTTGAAGAGAACAGACCCTGACTCTAATTACATTTGTGTGGACTAATTCTTTTATACCATTATTTTAAATTAAGCCCAAGTACAGTAACCTTTTTGAGACAAGCAGAATTACATTTGATTCTTCCAACATCAAGTTTACAAAGTGAATGCCATAACACAAGTATTGTCTCAAACTCAACAGAATGAACTGAGTTAAAAAGCTCTAAACTAGTATTACAAGACAGCAACAGGAAAAAACATAAGCCCTAAGCCCTGCTGGCCTGCTCCTTATCCAGACTCTATCAACTCGGAAGGGAGAATTCCTAAACCAACAGAGTCCGTAACGAAATTATGACAGAGACGATTGGCGAAGCTGTTGGCTTCATGCAGAATATGACATACTTGCGAATCTGCAAATTCAGCAACAAGCAAACCTTTGATCTGACTGAACAGCGCACCATTAGCCTCGAGGGACTCATCACCTGAACATTCGCTTAGCTAAATCAAGTGCTAACCGTGCAGCTAGGGCCTCTACAACCTCAACATCTAGCCCATATTTCAATTCTTCCGGTCCATGCCAGAACAAGTCCCGTATGGTCCCTAGCTAGAGCAGCAATACCTCCCGTCTGCCAGAACAAGTCCAGTATGATCCCTTGCTACAGCAACAATACCTACCTTAATTAAATATCCTACTACTACTACTACTACTACTAGTAGTAGTCAGGTTTTTTTGCCTCATGAAAATACAATGGCGAACGGGTAAATTGGGACAAAAGACCATGTGCGATTCCAAAATGATTGTCCGATCGATTATATTATCAACAACATCACTGGGTTGACTTCACTTGGAGCAGCTTCAGAGTTCAGATAACCTGTTTCTGAGACAAAAATATACAGGCCATATTAAACAAGTACTGCTGCATTGCGATTGGCAACAACAGAATCTGCTTAAGCCAAACTATATATACAGACAGCTGATAGAAACAGCAAACAAGAACAGGCATACCGCTGCTCAGGCGCGTTTTTCTTGCACTGGGGAAGGAACGGCAGATCGCCAGCTTCCACCATGACTCCAAGATTTTGAAAGATTTTCAATGGGCCCCCCCATTCATTACATTCAGAATAGTGCAAGAATCACTGTATTGTAAATCTGGAAGCAATTTTGGGGTGAGCAAGAAGCACTGTGGCATTTTCTCTCGGCTGGCAGTCCGGACTAGCTGTCCAAACATTTTTCTCTCGTTTATCGGGTCCATGCCTTGGTTAATCTCATCAACTACCCTAAACGGACAGTTTGTTGTGTCCTGTAGTGCAATAAGGTAGGCAAGAGTTGAAATTGAGCGCTCCCCTCCAGACTGGTGATTAGAGCTTAATACCTGAAGCTGACTCGATTGCCTGAACTTAACTTTTATTATGATTCCATACTGATCGAAATCCATACCACGTTCTTCCAAACACACCTCCCCTGCAACAGCTAGTTCCTGGAAATTGCGGCCAAATGTTTCATTGATCTGTTCCACGATACTACTCTGTTTTGGAAGCCAACGTTCCTTCAAAGTGTTGATTTCGACAACTAGCTTGTTTAATTCGCTCTTATCTGTTTCCAGCCTGACCTCTAGCTCTAGTATTGCCTTCTGACGGTTTTCATATTCTTCCAGTACATTGGCATTGAGGAACATGATCGAATTGGCTTGAGATAAAGCATCTTGAATTGCTGCTTCCAAATCTTCAACGGTTGTAGGCATCTCCTGGAAACTGCACTTGAGCTCACTAGTAAGCACACCAGAAGATTCTGCGTGCCTCTTCGCATCTGACATTTGTTGTTTACATCTCTCTATCACGCTTTTACATTGGTTAAGATTCTGTAAGGCTAGTCTGACGGACTTATCATGTTCATTCGCAATCGATGCCATGTCCTTGATCTTGGCTTCAAGTTCACAGGACCGTAGGCGGATTTCAGCAAGCCTCTCATGATAATCAACAGCCTCGACCAGTAAGTTTTTCAGCTGTAATGCACGTTGAAATCGCTTAACCTTCAAACCGTTAACCTGTTGAGGAACCAGTATTAGATGATCACTCATTACTTTCTAAAAAACTCAGATCAATTTATGACTATAAATAAACAAGCTACTGAAAATCGAAATCATGAACCTGTTCAATGAGCTTCGCATTCGCACTATCCGTGTCATCTTGCATCTTTAAGGTTTCCAAGTTACGTCTTCTGCGACGCACAAGAGTTTCCTTGTCCTTCAGCCGCTTCCTCTTGCTTTGACAGACGCTATAAATCTCACTGATTGCACGTTGAATCGATGCTGCATCATCTTTCTTACTTCTAGACGCAGTCCCAAGATCTTCCACTTTCGCCTGCAGAGAAGATATATTTTCCTCATGCTCTCTTACTTTCGACTTCTCAATCTCCCTATCATACGAACTACTGCCAAGGAGAGTTTTTTTGGAATCATCCACGCCATCTGAAGTTGCGAAAATGTAGTTGCCATACCGAGCTTCCTTCCAAACATAATGATTCTCAGGGGTCCATAGGTTCATTATCCCTAATCTAGCTTGGACCTGATCAGCTTTCAAGGCCGTTTCTTGTGATCCGATATACGCGCTGTCTAATCTAAACGAATCGACCAAAAACTCTTTAACTGCAGCAGGGGCCTCAAATACGCCCTGGTCGAGTCTGGCAGTTATGTCGAACTCGAGCATTGCAAGAGTTGGTTGAAACTGATCACGGTAGCGAGGTTCCTGTTCGAAATTAATGATAGGAACCTTGAACCTTTTCAAGCGATCATATAGCAAATCACGGTCAGAAGAGTCCTGCGTAAGAAACGCCTTCCACACATAACTTGGAACCTGACCCTCTAAGTAATGTGCGTACGCCTGGTTCATGATGCTGATTTCGAGAAACACGGGGCCGTAAACCTCCCTCCTGAACTCGCTCTGATGGTCCTTGACAAACTGATAAGCCTCAAATATATGGTCTGCGCCTCCTAAACCACGCAAGGCTCTCAATTTCGCATTTGTGGCATTCTCAAAGCCTTTTAACTCAGTTCGATGTCGATGCAATTCTCTCAGAAGTTTCGTTTTCTGAAGCTCCATCTCTTTCGCAGCATCTTCCAGCTCCACAACCCGAGTACGTAATTCCTCCACTTCATCCTCCGGGATTTGGATACTAGGAAGCTCTGACAGCTCGACTTCAGCAGCTGCAAGATCTTCCTCAGCTTTACGGATCTTTTCTTGGCGTGATACATCCTCACACTTCAGTTCATCGATCTCCTTATACTTGACTTGAATCTGAACTTTCAGAAGGCTATCGTCCTCTAAAAGAGTCGAACGTCTTGTCTTATTTGAATCCACGCGACCACTCATTTCCTGGAACTTCAAATCCTGTTCCCTTTTCTTAACTCTAATTTCCTCAACAGAATCTCTATTCCTCTTGAAAGCATCCCCAGCTCCATCTAGCTTCACCTTCGCATCTTTCTCCCGTCTCTCAGCTTCCACAAATTCCGCCTTCCGAACATCATATTGACTCCACAGCAACTTTTTCTTCAACATCTTTGCCCTGTCTAAAAGCCTTTTTCTTTGCCTAACACGCACTGCGTCGCTCTCCAATTCCGCATTGATAGCCTTCATCCGATCCAAGCTCTCAGCATTGCTCTCCACCGCTCGCTGCAACCTCTTCAAGTCCCCACTCTTCACAACAAGCTCACAGTGCATAACCTGTAACGAGCTATCCCCAACCGCTTTCTCCGTCTCCTGTAATAGCTCCACAGGCGTCAATTTCGCAAACTCGCAGACTCTAGCCTGAGGCAAAAACTGAGTCAAATTATCAACTTGGATATTAAATCTTCCCACAACTTCTCCAACCTTTTCCTTGCTAACCAGTTCTCCATTCAACAGCCACTCGGACTTGTTTCGAACGTCGAATCTCCTCGTAATGGTAACCGTTCGACCACCATCATCATCATCTCCTCGCAGTGAAACACTAACAAATCCAGATTGTTCCCCGTGCTTGACGTAGGCACCAATGCGGGTTGCTCGTCCGAGAGCACTTGGCTGGCCGGAGAGGGCAAGAGCGATAGCACAAACGAGTGAGCTCTTGCCGGAGCCATTCGGCCCGATAATCAAGTTCAGGCCAGAGCTAGGCTTGCAGGTTAGTGATGTGAAGGTCATGAAGTTGGAAAGCTCAATCTTTGTTATGCTACCAGGCATAAAATCACCATCATCATCATCACAAAGTTTGGGCCTTTTGCCCTTACGCTCCAAGATTTCAACTTCCATGACCACTATTCCACTAACTTACACAAACAAACAACAAAACCAACTGCGAATCACAGCCAGTATTCGGCCAGATTAGTTTCACGTAAGCACATGAATTAACATGGAAATGTGTATCAGTTCGAAATTTCCAACCCAATGGAGTGTCCATGATCCATATTTCGGAATATATATCCCTTCCTATATTTTAGTGATATTGTTAGTTGTTACCATCATTATAATACTATATAAACTACCGCACAAGATTTCCCAGTATCTTCAAAATATCTTCAATTAAGCTCAAGTATTATCGTTGGATCGTGCTCCAGTTGGCAGTTACTTGTCCCTTCGATTCAACCCAATACTACTTAGCCATTATCCTCTCCATTACACTTTTAGACCATGAATGCCGGGCTTTCTGAGCATAGTGTGTCTTTGCAAAAGCTTTTAATTGTGATTTTTTATCTGCTTCTACTAAAATTTGATTAAAGTTGATTTTAAGTAAAAGTCAGTAATGTTTAATATATCATATAAAAAACAGCTTAAAATTGTAAAAGCAGAAGTTTTAGTATTTGCAAAAATTAATTTAATTAGTTGTTTTTAATTGAAAAAAAAACTACTACTTGCTTAAAGCAGTTAGAAGCATATCGTATTGCTTCTACTTCCTTACTGCTTTTTTTCCGGAAAAGTTACGTGAAGTTGTAATATAAAACACTAAAAAACTGCTTTTACTAATTTAAAATCACAAAAGCACTTTTTTAAAGCATTTACAAACACAAGCTTCACTATTTTATCATCTAACTTACGGGACCCAACTTATGGTCTAAATGAACTTATTTGTCCTTTTAACTGAAATCACGTAAAGTATGTTACGTGAACGATAAGTTAGTAGTTTATCAAATAACTTACTCCAACCCATAACAAATTGAACATTAAAATTTGTCCACAAATATTAAAGTATAGTGCAGAATTGTGTTTATTAATGAAGGGTACATTTCGTTGAGTTAGCGAAAATTACAAATGAAACGTTAAATTTTTTATGGGACAAACATAATATGTTATTTATTCCGAGACTGATTTAGTAATGGTTTGATAATTCATATATTACTTTTATATTCTATGTTTGACAAAAAGGACAATTTACTGGACAATACAGGAAAAGTAATCTAAATTGTCAGCTATCAGTTACGACTAACTAACCACTTAAATTTTCAACGTCCAACTAACTTTCAATTAGTTTTGCTAAACGACTTAATCAGATTCTTATTTCCTCTTTGCAAGCTAGTGGTGAATTAAAACTCCACTCGGTTACCATTTCACGTGTTTTCCATCTATTACCCTCAAGCATCGAGCCGAATCACGTTGCATAACTTCACAAGTCAAGTTTATTACATTTCTAAGTTTGTGATTCAGTGTAACGAGCCAACCACTAATTGATTGAAACTCGACCCTTCAGACGGAAAACTTCTCAGCGGTCACTATCATAAGATTACGCTAGAGAAAACACGTTTAACTTTGCTATTCGGATTCTCAAAAAGAAAAATAGTCAGATAGCTACTAAAGAGCAGAAGTCGTATGTGCCCCTAGGGTAACATTCTTAAACATTAAGGTGTTACATTTAGAGTTCATATATTTCTCATTCGTAAAATTAAATCTAAATCGGTAGAAAACTAGTCAACAAAACAACATACTATATAAAGGGAAAGGAATTAAAGCGGAAACCCTAGCACTCCAATCAGGCGTTTCAGTCACATGTTGATTGTTGTGTATTCAACAAACTCCTTTCCATTTATGGTCATGTCTTTAAACTTTAACAAATAAAAAAGAAAGTCAGTTTCTTTTCTTTAATGATTTAATTTAATTAACAAATAAAATAAAGAGGAAAAAATATATATAGCTGAAAGGAAAAAAGCGCAATGTAATTTGAAAACCACTTGTCTCTCTCGCGCCGTCTTTTCCCTCTCTCGGATCTGACGAAAACCCTCTCCGGTGAGTTTTCCGACGGTTCCGTACACTTCCCAGCTCATTCTTTTATCCATTTCTGTTGTTTAATTCATTCTCATCAGATATTCAAGCGATTTTTTTCGAATTTATTCTATTTTGCTTTTATTGTACTGTGTTCGTCGATGCTTTGCCAAATTGATTTGGGGATTTTACTCTTTTTGTTTCGTGTTTGTTGTAATTGAGGGTTGGTGGGCTGGATTGTTGATTTTCTAGTCCATTTCGGTGTTTTCTATGTTAAAAATGGAATCTTTTTGTGTTATGAGAATTTGCTGATGGTTTGGTGAATTGGGTTCCTCGTTGTTTTGTTTGGTTGTGGACTAGGTTCTGGTTGCAAGTTCGAATTTTTAACTGAATTGCTATTTGTTTGCCTTTTCTTATCTATATGGCTGGAAGGATATGAAGTGAAAAACCTCAGTCAGGTTTAGTTATTGGTAGGCCGGGTATTCTGGTTTGTTAAAGAGTTGACAGAGAATTGAAAATGAATAGCTGCATTTGTCGGTAGCGGAGATTAGTTTCAAACATTTCGTTATTTTGACTGGGAATTTGTTGGTGTGAAGTTTAACTAATTGAGAGCATTCGTTATGTTCTTGCTTCTTTTTTTTTTTTTTTTTTTTATCTATATGGGATTTGTAAGGACCCAAAGTGAAAAACCTCAGTCAAGTTTAGTTATTGGTAGGCTGGGTATTCTGGTATGTTAAAGAGTTGACAAAGCATTGGAAATGATTAGCTGCATTTGTCGTTAGTGGAGAGTAGTTTCAAACATTTCGTTAATTTTCTGATTCTCTATTATTCTGTCTGGCTTTTCGCATTAGATAGGATTGCAAGCTAGTTACTTATCTGCTAGTTTTTGTCCGTTTCGGATAATTTAATTGGATGAATAAGCTTTAGTAAAAGACCGGTTGATTTATTGCCCATGACTTGTTTTCGCAGGCTGGAAATCTGGTGGAGTTTCTTGTAAGAGGTTTGCTTCTATAGTGTCCTAAATGATTAACACAGAATTTAATGTTAATGGAGCGAGCATTGGTGGGACAGAATCTCCTGCTCAAGATAAGCAACTTCCAGCGGCTATTAAAAAGACTGCACTGAGAGATGTGCAGAATGAAAATGTGGGGCAGATACAAAAGCAACAAAAGAGTTTACTTCCTGGGGGAGGGAGGACTAGCGTTGATGCAATTAAGGTTTGTGGGACTAAGCGGTTAACACCTGAACGTCCTTTGAATTCCCAGTCTCTACCATCCTTCGCACATACTGGTGCAAATGAGAATGTGATGAATGCTCGTAGGAGATTTGATCTAGAACTTGGGAAAGGGCGTCATAGCAATGTTGAAAACTATGCAGATGCTTCACTATCAAAGAAGATTGGGCTTTCATGGCAAGATATGCCACATGTGACTAATCAGATAAGAGATAATAATGTTCATCAAACTCCTGCAGTTACATCAAAACATGTGACACCAATCATGGCGTTTTCTGGTTCTGTCCCATCATTTCCTAGTTCGTTTGGTAAGCAAAATATTAGTGCTGGAGCTGCTAAGTTAACCACGGAAATTCCCCGTACTATTCATCCTAATAATATTAAAGATCAGCTAAGATCGGAACGCCACAGTCGCCTTCTAAAGTTTCTGAAAACATGTGACGAGCACTATCAGAAAGACTACTTTCAGAGTGAGTCTATGCTTGAATTTCATCATGCAGTATTTGTTTGTTATTATTCAGAGTTACTGTTAATGCTGCTTTTTTTGTGTGATTTACATCAGTGTTACTGCATTTATCCCCTGCTGATCTCAGCAAGCATGCTTTTCAGCTAGAACGCCGAACAATCCAGTTGACATTGGATGAAGGTATAAGCTCCACCACTTCTTCATGTGTTCTCACTTGGCACATCAGTGTGTATCATAATTGTTTGGAAATTTTTGATAATGGTTAATGGTTATGACACAGCTAATAAGTATTGTGAAGATGGAAGCTTCAGTCAGTCAAATGCTTTAGATATACCAAGCAAAGTACACACTATGCCCCATTGTGAAAAGTTGTTTTATCCTCGTTTTGTTGTCAAAACAAAAGCTTTGTTATTGCATCTAATTTTAGACAGGGTGCAGTGACCTTCGTCCAAATAACCTTTTGAAGTAAGAAAGTCACGTTCATTTAAGAAATGTCTATATCCAGGAGATGAACTTGAAGATATATGATGTTATGGTTCAAGTGCATGTCTTGGCTCTTTCCTGATTGAACAAGCAATATAAGGATTAGATTAGATCAGATTGGTTAGAATGATGAGAAATGTTAGGAAAGCAAGTAAAATTATGTCTGCCACATCAGTGCTGCAGAGTAACTTGTGCATATTTCTAATAACTGCAGCGGATTTGTTTCAAAAAAGGACTTCCATGATCATTCTCCTGTGCTTGTATGTTATGTGTAGCTGAATAAGATACACCATTAATACTTTTGATGGTGAATAACATCCAAGTTTGCGTTCTGAGCTGTTCTTACTTGATTAGTAGCTGCAACAAGTTTTGTAGCGCACATGCTTACCTTAAGAATAAAGATGGGGGTTCGGATAACTTGCTGCTCTAGCTCTTGGATAGTAGATGGGGGTTGGAATAGTAGATTACTCTTGCACAAACCGGCCATATCAATCAAGATTCCAGTTTCATTTTATGTGAGGTTATATGGCTAGCTGTGTATGACTTGCCTACAAAATCTATTGTTGTCTTCTTTATGGTCATAAAACTAGATTGGGATCTGTCAGATCCTAAGAGCCATGACGGCCTTGAAGATTGTTGATTCTGTTCTCTCTCCTAACATGTATATTAGGAATCTATATTATATCTGCGTGATCATCTTTTTTCATATAGTTCCAAACTTTAGTTTCTGGGAAAATATCTTCAGGCTCATATACATAGTTCCTGTTTCAAATACGTTCCTTTCGTTGTTTTTTTTGTGTCGTATATTAATCTTTCAAAAAAATTGAGATGACTTGTATATACTTTTTTGTTGCAGCTCATGAGATGCAGAGAATGGCAAAGTTGAATATTTTGGTAAAACCTTCTCCATTGAACAATTCGTCGCAGCCAAATAAATCCTGATTGTGAGGCTTGTTGGTTGTTTTTGGTGCTAAAGAGCCCGCCCTGTAGGATGTGTACTTGTCATAGCGAAGCCTAGTTGGATTGCTGCCGTGATGCGCATTCTGCATCTAGTTAGATCCTGTATTGTTCCTTGTTAGTATGTTCCTGTATGTCTCAGAAACTAGGATCATGTGCTGTACTGTATTTCAAATTATGCCCTTTAGGAAATAAGCAGTTGGATAACTTGGATTATGTTCTTGGCATGATACAGTGGAAAACTTTCACTCTCTGGTCAAGAGACTCCATTTTCTATTTAGAAAATTTTGTTGTATTTGGATCTTTTGAATTATGTTCTTGGCATGATTCAGTGACGCTCTTTACCTGAAGCTTATCTTACGATGGTTCGCTGTGAAACGGTGAAAGCAAATGTACATTTCCTTTAGGATAGAAATGAAAAGAAGAAATAGTATATCAATCATAGTGTGTACTGTGTAGTCAGTTAACTAGGAGATCTCACATCAAGAAATGTTTGCTAATTTTATGTCCAGACCAACAAAAGGCATGCTAGGAGCAGGAGGGAGGAAAAGGGGGGTTTTAGCCGTGGTCTCAACATTCATTTACAAATTACAACAGTTTAGCTACGAGTATAGTTTTCATGACCAACAAAAGTACGACGGAGAACACATTGCGTTAGATCCTCTCTTCGAAATTCGTCCTCTTGGAATCATTTGTTGACGGAGTCGATGATCTGTTTTCATGTTCGGTCAAATGTTTGACGGCGATGATCTCTGGGATCTGCTTTTAAGACATGACTCTGCTTCAGAAGATAAGTACTCGAGTGCCAGAACGATATCACTGATATGGGGGCGGAAACTTGCTTGCTCCTGAAGACACATTGAAGTTACTGCAACTGCATGGTGCAGACTCCGCACTGAGAAGCGTCCTTCTAGCAGAGGATCCACCATCTGGACGTACTTCTTCCGATCCTTGAGATAAGGACGAGACTGCAACGGAAACAGAATATAGGCGTACACGTTTAATCTTCACAGTTCATCAAAACTTTATGCAGCGAAGAAAAATTACATGTATTATATTGTGATATTCTCACCCAGACAACAAGATTCTGCTCTCCTGGTTTTCTGGTGCAATCAATAGCCTTGCGTCCTGTAATCAGCTCCAAAAGAACGACGCCAAAGCTGTAGATATCCGATTTTATAGTCAGTTTGCCACTCATGGCATATTCTGGAGCGCAATATCCGTAAGTACCCATCACTCTTGTCGAAACATGAGTCTTGTCACCAACAGGTCCCAGTTTTGCAAGTCCAAAATCTGACAGCTTCACATTGAAGTTGTTGTCCAACAGTATGTTTGAAGATTTCAGGTCACGATAAATAACTGGTGGGTTGGCTTTGCAGTGAAGATATTCAAGGCCGCGGGCTGCACCAACTGCTATCTTCAGCCTAGTGAACCAATTCAGTGGCTTCTGCTCCGGCTCCAAATCTGACCGTGAAAAGAGACACACGTATAGTTAACATATGATTCACTAAAGAAATTCAGCCGAGGGGAATGGTTTTGAAATCTACCAAATAGATGAATTTCCAAGCTGCCCTTTGGCATGAATTCGTAAACCAAGAGCCTCTGTTCACCATGAGTACAGTATCCGATCAAGTTCACTAGGTTGGGATGGTGCAGCAGGCTTAACATAAGAACCTCAACGATGAACTCTTGGTTCCCTTGAAGACCCTCAAGATTAAGTTGCTTCACGGCTACAATCTGGTCGAGCGAGAAACTGTTAACACTGGAGATGCAAACGTAGGAAGTTTCTTGTATGCCCCCACCCTTCACTGCCTCCCAGTGCATATAAGGCATCTTACAAATGTCAACCTGACCCTACAGTACAATGCCTGAATGCACGGGGTGACATTGAAGTTACAGCAGCAAGAAACTCTCCATAAGCCGCACACTTTCATCCAATAATTTCTAAGAACTAATCATTTGCAGAATAATGTTGTCTTTTAGGCTCTTTTGGCAAACGAGGTAAAAAGTTGACTAGTAGCTAAAAATGACAGTCGATTAGGTAGCCGAATTGAACGTAGGCGTTTAGAGTGATATGCTAAATACGAAATATAAAAACTGTTAAGCTAATTCGAGTAGCTTCATAAATCAGCCAACTGATGAGTCGGTAGCATGCATTCATGGTTAGAGCTTACCAAGCCAGAATCAAGACGGCCTTTGTAAACGCTTCCAAAGCCACCTTCACCGATCAAATTAGCTTCTCTAAAATTCTGTGTGACGGTAACAAGCTCTTTGAACGCAAAACTGCGTGCCACATTGGTCTTCGTGTCATCATCACCATCCCTGCTAATAGCAGGAGATCCCTTCTTGTCACTCCCTACGAAATTCACCACATTCGAATCATACATAAAGACCGAATACTATCAATACATAGAACGAATCTGCAAGTGCACATGAATCTCCATATACTTACCAATAGAGCCTAAGCTCGACTTCCGTCTCCAGTTACCAACTGCACATGAATGCAAGAAACCATTAGAACCACAAAACAAACATCACATAAAGTGCATTCATCCTAATCTTCCGAACAACTATCCATCCCGGGGGCGGAACCAGGAGTCATAGTGGGGCATTTCCCCCCAAACTTTAGAAAATATAAAATATAAAATCAAATCCTGGTCCGCCCCTGTATCCATCAATTACAAATGCACATTAAATTTTGCATATAAACCTGAAGAAGCGAAGGATCGGGGGGTCATATCCTCGTCGTAATCCTTCTCATTATGACGCAGGGGGCTCACGCAAGAAAAGCACCCCATCTATTTACAACTACCCTCAAATGTTCCTTTTTTGTTGAAAAAAATCTAATCTTTTGAAGTTTTCAAGAAACAGAATTCACTGCAGTCATCAAAGAAACAACTAGGAATCCATACAAAAAACAGGCAATTCAAGAATCATTCATTGAAGCAGAAAGGATGAAATAAAGGGGGAAAAAACAGAGAAAAACAGAGCATGAACAGGGAAATGAAATCAATCTGGAGAGAGAATATAGTTTACATATTCTCCCCCATTTGATAATAGCAGGACAGGAGAGAAAGAAACCCCTAATCCCTGATTTGAGGAAGAAAGATCAAAATTAAATTAGTTCTGCAGAAAATTGAATCATGAAAACAGAGCAAGAAAGAAAGAAAGCAATAATTAAACAGGGGAGGATGAAAATAAGGATTTGAGGAAGAAGAACATGAGAAATGCTAAAATTGTTCTTCTCCTCGTTTTGATGGCTATATTTAGATGAGGATTCCATTTTATCGGCAACAATAACGCTACTTCCTTGGTTTTTTTCCAGAAATGTGAGCCTTAAACAAGAGCTAGCTAGCTCACTCTTACAGTCTTGCTCACAGCTCAATTTGAACGTTCCATAGTTTTCACTGCTAGCTACTCTTCTACTGTTTCTAAATAACCCGGGAAATTTATCTAACTTACACTTTATGCATTTTTCATTTTTAATTTCGGAAAAGTATGGGACATTGAAAATGGTGAAACATGTCGTTTGAAAGAATTCGAAACATATTTTGAGTAGGATTATGGATTAAAAATTTGGAGTTTCGATTTCAGATGAGTTTGGACATAGTATGTTATTTGCCTGAATTTAGCCAGTTGAAAATAGTTCGTATGTCGTGGACCCTGTAGATCAGGAACGAATAAAGCCAGCTGATTGGGAAATATCCATCCATTCTTTTTATAGATTTACATTTTGTCATTTTGAAAGTTTTTTTTGAAAGTTTAACATTTTCTTTTTTGGAAACCCACTATCTCCACTTATTAATTTTTTAAACACTCTCTTTCATACTTTATCCATTATCTCTCTTACTTTTTCTATATTCTCTCTTACTTTTTACCATCTACTTACTATTTTATTCATTCCCTTAAAATTCACACAAAATCAAAATATAAACCTTCTAAAAGACCGAAGGGAGTAATGGTTTTAAATTTTTAACTTTTAATAAACTCAATTATAATACTCACTCCGTCCCGAAAAATTTCATTCATTAATGTTTACGCGTAGTTTTATGTGTAAAGTTAAAGTAGTGATAAAATATAAAAATGGTGGGGAAAATTACACTTTTAGTGACAAAATATTCAACGGACTGTTTGGCAAGGAACCTTCATTGACCGAATTTCAATTGAAGTATAATTGATGAATAGTTATTAAATTTTAATTGAGTTGTGAATATTCTTGTTATGTATAAATTAAAATTTTTATAGAGTAACATTTTTAACTGAGATTTTTATAGCCCTTTCTCAATTAACCTTGTAAAAGGTGCAAGTACATTAAAATTCTAAAACCAAAACAAAAACTTTTCTGCCAAAATTAAAATGATCTTTAATTCTGATCCAAACGGCCTCAAATTTATGTGTAAATTATTTTTAGTAATGTATAAAGTTATCTGTGACGAGTAAATATAAGAAATATATAAAGTTCTACGGGGAGTAGGTATGTTTGGATAACTAAACCCCACAAAACCCGATTAAACACCTAAATTAAAATTTTAACTCTATATCAAACAATTAAATCTTTTTACATCAATCAATTGCAAGTGGAAGGAAAAGAATAAAAAACTATCTTATACATCTCCGCATCCATCCAAGTCATTAGGTTCTTGTTTTGGTACACAAAGGGCAGTCATTACTCGTTAGGTTCTTGGTTTGGTACACAAAGGGCAGTCATTACTCATTAGGTTCTTGGTTTGGTACACAAAGGGGTCAGACTCATAATATGGACAGACCATTTTGTCCGAGTGAATCTGTCTTGTCCGGTTGCGCTAGGTAGGTAGCTAGCTAGCTTCGATTGAAATGGTACACCCTAATTCTTTAGCTGCGTTATCAACAAACTGTATAGGGAGACCGGTTGCAAGTCGGCTGTGTGCTTCCCATGTCAAACATTTTTCAATGTCAGCTTGCCAATCCGTGTTGCTCACATTTGTGCACTCATACGGTGGAGCACTTCCATTCATGGCGGGCAATGTTAATTTTCTATCTGAATTTATAGAAGAACCAGCATGTAGCATAGCACCAAGAACTGATCTGCTTAGAGCACGGACATGAGCACTCGGGTGGGATACACAACGAACTGTAGCTGGGAGCCGACACTGCATAATTGCATCACACCATGTTATTATGGATTCTTATGTAAGCAACATGCACTATTGCCAAGAACAGGATTGTGTTAGTTTACTTATCTAAAGATTACATGAACAACTTTCATTTCAAGAGCTTTCATACCTTCAACAAATTTGAAAGGCCATCTGCCACCATTACTCCCGATTCACCCCATTCAAGCACTGGTTGAACTGCTCTAGCTGTTGCCTCCAACAACTAATATATAGATGAAAGTGCACGCTAGTAAATTACAGTGAATAAATAATAGTACTAAATAGTAATGCCAGGTCACTGGCTAAAAGCTGTAGCAGCAACATGATCTCCAAGGACCACAAAACACTGACCAAAATTGAGATATCGAATAGAATTGACGGCAAAGACAGCAGTAATAACGACTAGGCTTTTTCATTTACTAAACCGGACTTTCTGAACCATCTCAGAATCAACTCTGCTTATAGACATGTCATTTTTCTCCACATCAAAGTATTCTTATTAAAGACCCTTGACATGTGTGCCTTTAGTTATTACTTCTAACTCCTATACAACAATGGAGGATCATGGAGGAATTCGGGAAAAGAAAATATGTATTACCTCAAGTTGGGGTAAAGTGCAAGCTTCTCCATCAACAAGCATACCATCTGTTGCACGGAGGAGGACATCTGATGCACTAGCCAAAATCACCAACGATTCTGGGGTCTCATGGTTTCTCATCAACTCAACAATCACTTTTACAATTCTCTGGTTTATTCTCCACATCTTCTGGCCTAAGTCATCTTTAGCAATCCACGGCTTTAATTCCTTCTCAGCCTGCAAAAATAGGGAACAAAAAAGACAGTCAAAAAAGTGACAAGAAATTATAGGTCAAACAAGAATTCTAGAGTTCAAATAAGATATACATATTAATTGAGACCTATGATGCACATTATTGAATATTTATTCTGCTACTATGTACTGTTGCATAGTTTCAATTGTTGGAAGAAGCAGTGGTAACACAACTACTAATGTAAAAGGTCTAGACCTGAAGAACAACAGCTGTTGCAGCCTTCGCCGGTGATGCTGACACCACATTGCAGAGCGCAACCACCACCTGTATTATATATTTAAAAAAAGATCACGGTCATTACATGATGCAGGCAAACATCTGAACAGCAATAACATAAAAATGTCCTAAATGGTCTAAATTACAGAACGACCAATTGATATAATTGCTGCTCATTCAAATGACAAGTATTAACACAATGATGAACCATCTAAACATCGTTCGTTTTGAAAGTTTCTTGACTGGTATAAAATTTTCCCCAGATATACATTGAGAGACTGGAATAATCTCCTACACAGTGCAGTAACAGACATCTGAGGATTTGCAGACCCCATTTTTCTACCAGTCAATTGGGATTGTACCAAAAAAGACCACGGTATCAAACGTGAACATAGATGTTGGAAGTAGTTAATGATAATTGGCATGCATTATCTGTATCTTTTCATCTTGATACTTCCTGGACTATTATAAGAGCATGACAACATAGCATATTATAGCATAATTAACAGTTAAGGAAGAAATCCAGCACAAAAAAACTGTCTGCAGTAAGCATGCAATAGAAAGAATTGACATTATTACCTGTCTCCATCCTTGTTGGGCAGACGTGCTTTCAGCGCTTGGCTGTGTTTCGGGTGACACAATCAATCTGTGCCAGAGCAAGGAAACAACTGAAAAACAAAGTTCTTGCTTTTCGGTGAGGACAGATCTAAGAAGAACTTGGGCACTGCAACTAAAACCAATGTGCCTATCCATTGTCAAAAGGTTGGCCACATCTGAAGCATCAAATGTAAAGGTTGCAATCCCTTTTCCGACTGAACACCTTACCGCCTCCACGGGATCAGCCTTCTCACAGTCGAGCAAATTTTCTGAACCAGACAAACTTGCACGAGGCACCGAAAATTTCTGATCCGATTCTGAGCGACGACAGCTGGCACAGGCTTTAGTTTCTTTCCCATGAAAGCATGCAGGATTCTCTTTCAAAAATGGGGTATGCAATAGGTGTGCCTCCAAAGGTTCTGCTTTATTTACTATGGCGGCAACAACTTTGCTGTGAATATCAATCAGATTGAACAGTGAGTTGGCTCTAGTGTGAATCTCACTGTCCCTCTTGCATCTTATCAAGATGGAAAGAGCCCGCATGCAAGTCTTTGATCGTCTAAAAAGATCGGAAACATGAGCAGCAACCATTGCAGCGGCTACTATTTCATTTGAACTGTAACTCCATGATGTACCAACAGAAGACGGCTTTAAAGAAAAAAGAGCCTCTAGAATTGTCAATATTCGGCGACTTTGATAAACGGCTGAGTCCATGCCATCACGTAACTCACTGGTTTTGCCATTTTCTTTTTCAGGTTTAGCTAAATTAAAGTTCCCAGATCCTAAATTGTTGCTTCTTTTTGAGATCAAGGGGAAGAGCTGAAGCTCACAAGATAGAGCACAAACAGCTGCAATAACATAAGAATCAAATGCTGCCACAGGTCCTTGCTTCTTTCCATGTTTACTTCCATTTTCTCTTTGCTTTGCATTGTATCCCCGTATCTCTGTGCTTACTTCAGAATAAGAATCTTTACTTTTAGCTCGTTTGCTGCCTGTGGGGTCTGCTTCGTGACTTACACAGACTGTTAATACCACAAAGAGCAGGCGAGAGGCAAGCTCTACAGAGGCGCACGACTCTACGAATAGAGAGTGGACCATTGTACGGAGCTCAGCAACAGCAAGATTATTGGATGCAGGCCCAATAACATATCTTGTTTTACGAATCTGTTCTCTAGAGGAATCAGGTGGAAATGTCCTCTGTAGAATTGCTTCAACGGTAGCAACAAATATCTTCATTAGACAGGTTTCAGATGGACTTCCACGAGGAAGGTACTCGAGTACTTTAAGAAGAGGAATGTACAAGTTCCATGACAACAAAGGGGGCTGCAAAGGTGTGGCGACTATAATTTCAGGAAGATCGACGATGGACGAACTTAGAGGAATCAAACCATATGCAGCTTCCCATATAGTACATATTCTCCACTCAACTTCAGGGCCATGAGCGCAAAGCATCGAGGCAATTCCCTGAGCAGTAGCCTCCACAGTAGCATCTGCTTGAGGTACTTCTCTTTGCTGAGACTGATTAGTAGACACAAATTAGAAATGCATGAAGAGTTTAACGCCAACAAAAACAAAAGAATCACAAAGATCTACTTCGCAGACTATTTACCCAGAACCCTCGCGTACGTAAATCTGATTTCCGTATAATATGACTATAAGCTTCTAGAGATTTGTGACAGCAAGCCCTTACTAAATGTTTTTATAACATCAAAAAGTGTGTAGTCATAGTTTCTTAAACGTTCAAGGCTAGATAAATATATTCCTTATTTTCTTCCTTTCAGAGCTTCGTTTGGAAAAAGGTATCATGTTGTAAAGGATGCTAGTTTAATCCATAAAAGGTAAGAGGTAAGTAGTCCACACCACAGGAACATTTCTTAAATTCACCCAAGAAATTACTAAGCCTGAGAATTCCGAGATTTATGCGGATGATGACCTGCTTCTCATCAGTTGAGATATAACCACCCAGAGGTTCGTGCTGCACTTCGACTCCATCAACTTGTCTCAATGGAGGGAAAAGTAAGGCCGGTTGAGACAGTATACGGAAAAGCAAAGCAGCTGCAGCATCAGCGGAAATTCCAGCTCTCATAGACATTGCAATACCAATGGCTCGCAGGAAATGTAAGTGCATCCAATTTCTTGGAAGCTTCACAATAAATGCAAACAATCAGGACTTCATTTATTATGAAAAGCGCATAAATATTCAAATAAGAATGAGAGCAGCGCTGTGTCTCAAGTTGGAAGAAAGTGGACATGCATGTTATGGCACTACCAAACAAAGTGGACACTGACTGACAGGTATCATGTCATCACAGTAAGGTTAGTATGCTTAAGGTAATATATGTCTGCTACTGTACATCATCAATACACCGACACGAATGAATGGTTATGTTACGTGGATGCTGAGAACTTAAAAGAAAATTTTATGTCTAGTAAGAATCCAACGCGAAAAACCAATACATTTTTTTGAAAGAAAATAAAAGAGTATTTGAGAAAATTTAAACCTAATTTAATAGCATGTGTTGTGTTGTGTTGTGTTGTGAGAATAAGCGACTAGGTGCAGTTCTAAACTTTCAAATATTCATAGAAAGAAAATGGATAGTTATAAATTTTGTTCCAGCAGCTAATATAGCAGTTTTAACTGGCCTCAATATAGATGTGCATTTTTCTTTTATTTCAGCAAGGACATTTCACAAAGTCATCTATTGAAAAAACAGGATTTCATACTTCTACAGAAGTGGGTAAGAATAGCAAGAAGGGGTTTGAAAGTGGATAAAATTTACAGTGAGACACAATTCAAATGCAGCTGTGCCGCTACATTCGAGATGAATTACTAAGCCAATAATTAAATATATATTTTCCTCAAAGAAAAACGTATTGTTTTGACTAATTTTAAATCAATGAACAGAGCAAAGGAAAAAGACTCGAAGAAGGAGAGACGTACCCTCATGCCAACAGCATAGTCTTCAGCTGCACGGAGAAGTTCCACCAACTGTAAAGCAGCGTCAAGTGCATCTGGAGCCCAAGACGGTGGAGCTTCTAGAAGTCCAAGTAGCAATCTCTGTGTGGCACTTGGACTAGCAATTGCATAATACCTACACAGACAAAAGCGTCAACCGAGTGATAAATAAACTCACATTTCTTCAGAAAACTATCGTCAGAAACTTACCGATGAAACAAGCGAGCATAGGGCTCAAGAGCGGGCAGACCAGCAACTAAATGCTCGTCCATAGGTGTAGTGGGGGGAGGAAGCAAAAGTGCAGGGACTGCAGCTGCAGTCAGTGTAGCAGTCTCATAACGAGCTACTTCTTCATCACACACACTAAGTATAACTCCAGCACCATTAGCAACAGCCCACCTTGGAGTTGATGGAATAAGCTGAGGATGCTTTCCGGATCCACGAGAAGAAGCTGAAATAGTATATACAACAGTCAATACATGTCAGAGAAAAATATTCTTCATTTATCTTCGCAAGTTTAGTGTTAGGGGGGGCAGGCAAAAGAAACCATTCACCATGCGTATGTTTTTCAAAAGCAATCTAGAAAAAATGACTTTAAGATCTTAGATAGACTTATCAGAAACAAAAAAGGCTTCATCTTGATTTTCCCAATCGGTAAATGTGAGAAGATTCCCCCAAGATTTGTTAATGAAGTTTGTGGAACCAGAACCAGTAACCATCATTAAGCTGAGTGGACACCAGAAAAATAACAGAATGATAAACACCTATCAATACACTAAAGTTTATTAATCAGTTATGTTCTTTTGCATGAACAAGCACGTCCAATCCTGACTAGATATTATATATGACCAACAGTAAGGTCCATCTTCAACTTGAAGATTACAAACAAGAGGTGACATTAAATAGCATCCGTGCAGTAGAAGCTAATGATAGAACTACTAACCAGTTGTAGGCGGTTTGAGTTCTTCACCAGCATATTTTCCCATGACACCTCCACACCTACAATGTAAGTCTCACAACCGTCAGGCATATTTGCAACTCAGGTTGAAATTACTTTAGTACTTATTTAAAGTTTTATAATAAAGTCCATAATCATCTAGAGTTGGGACTGAAAAGAGATGAGTAACACTTTTTGGACAAAACGAGGGGGGAGATTTCAGGAAAAAAAATTAAGAATGACTAAATTGGTATTTTATAGCTGCTCGTAAACCCAGTTGCAAGAACACTACTCACCAGCGAAAATAATCACTTCGAATACCAAGAGGTGCTGCAAGCAAAATATCAGTTATCCAGGGAGATAACGGCCTCCACGGCTTCCTCTCTGACTGTATGGTAGGGGAGGAAGGCTTCCCGTTTGTTGACTTACTAGTTGAGGCATGGTTTCCACTGCTGCTCCTATCTCCTTCATTTTCCTTACGTTCTCTCTGAAAAATTGGCCTATTGTAGTGGGTCAGAATTCTTAAGATCTCCCCACATGCAAGGGCCCACTGCTCAGAATAACCATTCTGCATTTAGACATTACAAATGGCATCAGGTGTCTCTCTGAGTAGCAAAGTTACTACTATAAATTTTTACAGACAAAAAGGTGAGTGTAAGGATAATGTTTCAGGCAGGTTAACTATACATGATATGGAGAACATAAATAATAGTACCTCACTGCCAGGGCAAACCAGTGAAATGAAGGAAGCAAATGGTGGACCAGCCCTATCATATTCCAGTATTCCATCAATGATACATGAAATAATGGGAAGAATAACAGCATGGCCATGCTCTGGATGGTGAAGTACAAATGTTGCTGGAAGTAGCAAAGACAGAAGTCATGTTGGCCAACTAAGTAGCCGGAAAATTACTCTCAAGTGACGACCAATTAAAGCGACATAAAAATAATTACCTAGAACATCATCAAATAATCTGTTTTCCTGGGATGGATATCGACTCCGGATCAGCTGCAAAAGCACAAGCATCACAGTTAGATACATTTTGATAAGCCAACAAATAGCAGTCCGTATGTTCACAGTTCAAGATAGAAAAGGTTGTTTCCATGATTCTATTAAAGAAAATATGTGGTAGTAGGAAAAAGTACCTCAGCTACATCATCAGGAAATCGTTCTGAAGTAAACTGGCCGAAGTACTCAACGTATGCAGTAGTTTGAAGCTGTAACAATTTATAGAACTTATTGAGCAACACTGAAAATCTGAATACGAGATGGCCACAGAAAAGATTTTAAGAAGGGTGGGTCATATGTCAAGCAGTTCAAGGTTATGTATGACATTACAAAACATAGAGTAAGGGAAAACAGAAACAGATTGTGCACACAAAACTACATTGGTCCAAGACTGGTAAGAAGTTTTAATTCCTTGGTGTGGAACAAGTTGTTTGCAGACAGTTGTAAAGTTGTAGTGCAGTGCTACCCGTTTCATACCCACTCCAATCCGTGAATGATGTCCAGATCTTTATTTTTGTTATTCCATAATCTTCATACTGCATAGGAGTACTAACTACTAGACGTTTAAATTTAAGGACACAAGTAGTACATGTTCCTTCCTGTAAAGCAGTAGGCAAAGAGATCGGCACTGTGCTTAACTAGAGATTCTTTCAGCCCAGCCAACAGATTTCATGAAAGAAGAGAATCTACATTATATGAATGCATACAAGTATAACAGCTAAAGAACATCACTTTCCAAGGAAAGTCATGTGACAGAAGAGTGCAGATTAATTACTTTCACTCTCTGTCCAGAAGAAAGAATAGAAAGGAACGCACCTTTCGCTGTTCTGTATCTTGTGGAGGCGGCCAAAACAATGAAGAACATTGCAGGCTATCAATCCATGTCTCATTTGAAGTTGCCATAAGCTTGTTCTCTTTATCTAAACAAGATGGTAATAACGAGTAAAGTCATCAACCTCCATATTAGCTTCTACCAATCCAGGACCCAAAGACTGTAATTCAGCATCTTTTGGAACCCAGAGAGGAAACTTGCCAAGTTCGCTGATCAGTCAACACAGAGGTTTGGGATCTGGGTCAAACTCAATTTTAAAGTTAATGCATGCAACCATCCACCGAGAAAAAATCAATGGAGCAGAATAGTTTTTGTTTCGTGCCCTGCAAAACCATTTTCGGAAGTCTAAAAATGGTGCTCTTTTGAGTTTTGTTAAAAGGAATCCAAGAACCAAATAATCTACGAATATCGAATATCACATAAAACTAAGAACTCTGTTAAGTCACTATTCACAAGTTTTCATGTTTGCCATACGACTAAACATTCACTTAAGTCACTATTCCACTCATATAAAATCGAGTTGCTATTCATCTGTTAAAGGTATGTTAAGATAACAAAAAAGTATTATGCCAGACAGAGTTTCCTATTAGAACCAAGGAGATACTATGTGTCTATCTGCAGAAAGAAAGAGAGAGATATATAGTTCTCCACAACATCTATACCGATTTCAGCTATACATAAATATAAGTATCCGTGCTTAACATACCGATAATGGGAAAGAAACTTAAAAACAAACACCTCTAACAACTAGATACAACTAGATACTGCACCTATGAGGCACCATGCTCATCATCTAACACATATCAACAACCATAGACAACTATTTCACCAAATATACTTGAACATACATAATCCCCGAGCTATCCGCTTATCATAACGAATATTGCCATTCATCTCTCACATACTAATCACTATAATTACATGAAATGTGAAGATCTTCTTACATTAACTAGATCCACACCTAAAATATCGATCTAGAAAGCAAAAACTGTTCCGGCAAAACACAGAATCTAACAATCAAGTTACATATTCCTTCTCACACATAAACAATACAACCAGTAGAGTAACCAAAGTGTAAACAATCGGTAACAAACACAGGTAAAACTAAAAAGCTACTTGAACAGCTCGAACAAGTACCAGATCATCACGCTAGAGCTAACCAACACATTTTCAACAAATTCAAACACGCAGAGCAATCAAATCCGTAAATTCAACAGATTACTAGTAAAAAAAATGATAAGCAATTGAGCGAATTAGGCGGAAACGGTACCTGAAAATAGTCTGGATCGAGGGGAATAGAGAGGAATATGGTGGTAATTGAGTGAGATTCGCAGGTGGGGAAAAAAACATTCGAGGAAAAATAGTTGAGGTAAGATATTGGGTGGAGAGAGTTTAGAGAGAATGATGGATGATATGATGATATTGATTTGATGAGGAGTAGTATGTGAGAGAAGAGAGAGGAAGGATGGAGAAGAAGGGAAATCTTTAGCTGCATTCTCTGCCTTGCATACGTGGCGACGATATTTTCCTCATGCCTCCAAAGGCCATCTGTGAATTACAATGTATATGCCTACATCACATCATCCACTACCATACCATCATGTGCATCATTTAGCATCCATAGCACACTTGATTTAATTAACTACTCCCTCCGTATCGCAAAACTTCATGAATTTGCCATTTTTAACCGTCCCGCAGAACTTCATATATTACTAAAAAAGGAAGCTAAACCACACCCAACAAGTAATAAACAATCTCAACTTTACACTCAAATTACATCTTTTGCCACTAAAAGTACAATTTTTTCCCACATTTTCTATATTTTATCATTACTTTAACTTTTCACATAAAACTGCGCGTTAATTCTAATGTATGAAGTTCTCCGGGACGGAGGGAGTACCATTTATATTCCATTAATAACAACTAACAAGTCAAGTCGAACTTACCACTAAATTATACTACTTGACAATTTGACATGGTATTTTTTTTGTTGAATTATATATGTGCCCGGTATCAATTTTTTTTTTTTAGTATGTTTGAAGTATGTTACAGTTGGTTTGTCGGGATCACTGATAAAAATATGAAACACTTCATGTGTATTTTTGTTGCATTAAATATGCATTTAATTATGTATCGATGTTTTTGTAGGTTGGAAGTATGTATGTAACAGTTGGTTTGTCGGGATCACTAATAAACATATAAGACGACACTTCATGTGTCTTTTTTGTTGCATTGTCGGGATCAATGAATGGAATGTGTTATGTAATTGTATGAACTATTTGTTTTCCAAGTTTTAATTAGCACCTGACAGTGCAGGTATTTAAATAAAACAGGAAATGCCATCGACTGGGAATAAGACAGGGCAGTTTTAGAGCTACGATTTTTCAATTTTGCCATAGGTTCGATTTTTACCTTATACGTTATAAGGCACACATATGCATGTATAATTTTATTGTAGTTTATCATTCAACATTAGAGTTTCAAGTTAATCCGCCATGATTTCAAGTCGGTTGATCAAACAAAAAAATTAGTGGAACAAGCGCTTTGGGACAAAATGAATGCATACCATAAAAATGTTATTGTACACATAGTAATCATTTAGTCACACATAAACTTGTAATTTTACATGAATTCGTATCGAAACGTATAATTCAGTTATACAAATTGTCACAACTTATCTTTAATTCGTTGCACAAGTACAAAATCCCGTTTATATTTCCATTTAGATTTTAATTGTCAAGGGACTAAAACCAAATAAAATAAGCCTACTAATACGCGAAGCATAGAGATTATTGCATATACCGAGACCATGATTAAGGCTCTGTTATATTCAACTGAAAACTCATCCAGATTCGATTCCAAGATGCAGTCGATTCGAGAAAATTGCAGTTGAAGAGAACAATTTTTGAATCGGATCAGTATAAAATATAACTAAATCTGATCGAATGGAATCGAATCGAATGAGTTTTAAGTCGAAGAGAACATAACCTAAGTCGTAGACATTACAGTTCAAAATAAATCATATCACATAAAAAATTAAATTGAATACATCTAAAATTATTCTTTCAAATCATGTCAACCACATATATACAATAGGCTTTGTTCCCTTCAACTGAAAACTCATTCAGTTTAGTTCAGTTCTGTTTATTTATATTTTATACTACAATTCAGTTAAGTTCAGTTCAGAAAATTGCACTTCAAGATAATAGAGCCCTACTCATATATACCCAAATCCTACCATAATCAACCACTAGGCAGACAAGCACATGGTGCATAGTACAGCAGCTGCCCCGAAAGGCATCAAACCCTAGTAAGTGGCCAAGTAAAGAAGATGAATTGGGTGGCTGGGAACAAACGGTCACGATATGCGGTCAGGTAATAATAAAATATCTGGTGTAGAAGCACGCAGCACATGGTATCATATCTATTGAGATACTATGTGCCTTTTTGCTTCCACTCAGATCAGTTTATTTGATCCTCAAAATGATCCTGACCATTGCTTTCTCAAATTAATGCTCAAAGGGAATACGTGGCTCCATAGGATTCAAGATTTATATCGCTACTTGTGTGTGACGATCTTGTTTTGTTCCACTTGCTCACCTGCCCCAAATCATCATGTTATGTATGTCCATGCACCATCTCCTCATCTAGTCATCTCCATGGTCAAAATTATAGTATTCAACACATGCCATGCTGCTCTCTTGTTTAGATTCACCATCGAAAAATTAAGTACGGTTTGGAATTGAGTTAAACGATATATACTATTCATCCGTTAATTTTTTGGATTATTTTTTTTGATTTGTTTAATGTTATTAGTTTAATTGAAGACGTAAATATGGAGAAGGAGTAGTGTAGAGGGATAAATATAGTTGTTTAGTGGAGTTGAAATTTAGTTGAATAAGTATGCTTGGTACAGAGTTAAAATCGTGAGTTAAGAAGGAAAAAAAAAGTATTTTAAACTTAATTCTACGGATTTTAGGTCTTAGTCAAACACTCTTGCATTGTTTAAATTGCATGGCAACATTAAAACAATCAAATTGACTTTAAATCATCATACACGTCACTTCTTTTTGCACAAACATATATAACAAGTCTAAAAATCGTAGTATAAAATTTTAATTATATTCCAACTACCGAAATTTATAACTCACAAATAACTTAATTACTATTCATGAACTAAAAAAAAACTGTGACTCAAATTTTTTTACTTTGTACCAAAGGGTTACTTGATTGTTTATTTCAGTAGTTGAATTTATCCCAATATTTTAGTATTTTGATGATATTATTAAAGTATAAGTATTGTCACCACCAATTTTCGTTTAATAGCTCTGGTATGCAATACGCTCCTATATGTCCTCCTTTTGCGATTGTATACACTCTTCATTTTCCCGTTGAATTTTATATTATACATTTATTTCTCATCAAATACTATCTCACATAGTATTTATTATCATGCTTTTCAACTACTGAACACATAATCCTTCCGTTTCTTTAGAGTTTTTTTTTTAAATTTACGTTAGATCATCTAATATCAAATTTACCCACAAATTATTTACAAATTACATTCGAACTAGAATAGTTAGCTCGCGTGTTTATACCGATCTCGAAGAATGAGATAGTCGGTAAGGATCCTTAAACGACACTATACTCAAACAAACATGCTTGCAAAATATCTGTCCACTGTACATCCACTACATAACATATAGTAAAACATTTGATTTGACCAAAACAAAATTTCTATAATTAACAAGTCATAATATCTGGAATTAAGTAATATTTCCACTTAGGAACAATCTGGAATGAACAATGTACAAGGAAGCATCCCAATGAACTTAGAGCTAAACTCTGGAACAGTCTAGAATGAATTATTGCTATCAAACTTTAGTGAAAGTAACTTTCTTAATTAAGTAATAAAAAAATCTGCCCACCCAAACATAAGTCAAAACTAAAGGGGTCGATGGTCGGCACTATTAGCCAATAGTTGAATTAAGGAATAAAAATCAGTGAAAGAAGTCAAGCAAACCCAAACTTTAATTATAAAAATGTGGATTAATTAAGCACAGCAACACGAGTTCAGTTACATTTTGATGTAATAGCTTAGCAAAGACAATTAAACGAGTACCTAATAAGTATCGTGGCACTAGGAGGATCGTGCACGTCATTTTCAGACACAAAGTTATTATTCTTAATTCTTAATGGTGGGAGCTGCATATTGCTGGACCTTGTGCAAGTTTTAAACCAGTGCTAGAATTGGACGGTTTACAAGATTAAGTGAGAGTAACTCTCAATTAATTATATAATTAGTTAATAATCTGTTAAAGTATATTCTTTTCCGGTTTAGCTTTCGCATTTGATGCACTCCATTTTGCCCACATTTAACCTGTGGTGCCACCTGAGATCCAACTTCAGGGGTGATCTATCATAGCGTAATAATTCGTAAAGTTTCATGTTTATCAACATTGCGAAAGAAATAAACTTAAATTCTAAAAAGTTAAGTTCTTGTAAAATTAACATTTTTATGAACACGAGGAAATGCAATTATATCTACTATCCACATGTTTGACCCGTTCATCTAATTTATATAATTCGATGTGTATCTTTCTTGAACTTTTCTATTTTCAGGTCGGCTTCGTACCGACCTAAACATAAGTCTCTGTTAGATGATCGCAAAGTACGATCTCACTAATTATATTATATTGATTATATTTTAATAATTAAATATATATTTACAATTATATCCCTGTCCAAATTTAATTAAATTTAAAAAATAAAATTATATATATATAAATCTTCCAACCCTACCCAATTAAAACATATTCAAAATTGGATTAATCACTTCATCATCTTCTAGAAGTCAGAACGGCACTCCTCCATATATTCTTCAAATCGTCTTCTCCATCTATCTTCCATGATTTTCCAATTAATGAGTCCGCACTTCTTAATTTTTACAGCGTAACTACATAGTGAAGTCACAATCCTTTTTCGTTCCTCTATTTTGAAATATATAAATTTATGATGTTTCGGATATTCTTCTCTTCGTTCGTACCACTGACCAACGGCAAGAGTCAGAAAAAAAAGGAAGAACCTGGCAATATCGGTAGAGTTTGAAATTATTACATATATTTAAAATAATTATTCCATAAGGGTATTATAGTTAATTTGTATTTTTTGGAAATTTTTAATTATTAAAAAAATAAATTATAATCAATCGTACCTAAAATTGTTGAAAAGATGACTTCGAACCAAAACGGATGGATGGGATTGAATTCAATACCACATGGTGAACATCTAACGGCGACCTATGTTCATGTCCTTCTTTCTATTGATTAAAAAATCAAATATATCACGAACTTCTCTTCGAAACCATGGCTCTATCTAATGAAGCTAATGAGTAATGATAAATTTATTTGATTACTCATTATTTAGCTGGTAGTTATGATATGATTGAATTAATATTCTAGTTGATTTTTATACTAGTTAATTTGTTTATAGAGTTTATAATTTAAATAAATTAAACTATTCATAAATGTAGCCTACCAAGTACGCTCCGCATCACTACAATAATATTTTGAGTCAAATTAATGTACAAAACAACTATTATGTGTTGTGTAAGTTACAATGTCAAATATGACAAGTAACAACCATTACATGAAAAGGTATGATGGTTGCGTTTAACACGATATATTATCACCTAACTTATAAACGACTACTACGGTGTACGGTCATGTAGGGGGTGCATGCAAGCGGGGATGGATGCTCAAATTAATCATCTAACCCCTGCCATTAATGAAATACATTCCAATCACTCCTGACCATCCATCTTCATTTCGACAGTTTAATATGTCCGCACAACTCACCAGTAAAAATACCAACCCTACTTTCAAACTAAAAAGTTACTTCCCCTGTGTCGGAAATAACATTCCGTTTTACTCCATTGGTCAACAACATAAGGAAATTGGCTGACTTGAGTAGAAAAATAATAATGAATAAATAGAAAGTGATAGTAGATTGTTAAAGTGGAAAGTTGATTATTATTTAAATGAAAAAATAAATAATGAATAAAAAAGAGATAGTGAGTTGGTAAAATTATAAGTATGAGTGTTTTATGTGGGTATTAGTTGAGTGAGGTAAAATATAAAATTAAAAAAATTGAAATGAAAATCTTTATGTAGGAGAATTAAAATAACAAGATGAGAAGCTTGTCATTAACGGAGTAAGTATTATTTATCCACGCATATTCTTATCTCCTAGCATATGCATGATGCAAGTCCATGTGACACCTGATTCGACGTTTTACTCCAATGCAACTACATTAACATTTATTAAGATAAAAATAAAATATGCTGCACCACACAAGTACAATGATTCAATGCACAATGTACTACTCACTTGCAAGTTGCAACTTGTAAGTTGTAATCATGCCTTTTCTTCATCACCTCAGCAATAAAAGATCTCTCAATATCAAAATGGGCCTGCCCAGATGGGCTTTTCCAAAACGACCACATTGTTCATGGACGGCCCAATCTCATTTCTAAACGTTTCTCAGTGTTCTTTACGTCACTTACTAGCAACTTCCCGTGAAAAGCACATTTTGGCTTTCCTTCACGATCAACAAACCAAACCAGCTCGATTTCATTTCCCAACCTGAGATTTGCAGATTGAATCACCATTGTTTCTTCATATGAAACCCAAGGTGTCATCTACACACAATAATGATACTGTATCTTCTTCTCCTCTTTCTAAATCTCTCACCTGTTCTTCGCCTCTCCATTGCCAGAGATGACAATCTTCACCAATCAGGTTTTGCCTCCTTTTGATCTCTGATCCAATATTGATTTATTCTCTTATTATTGTTTACTGTTTCGTTTCGTAATCGTTTTTGATAATCTGCATCGGATGTGCTTATCTATCTTAATTGCGTGATGAACTGATGAATGATGATGAAGTTGATTAATGTGCTTTTGATTTGTTGCCGCTTATAAAGTTTGATGTGATCTGTTTAGCTAGTTATGAGAAGTTTTCCTTATAGGATTGGATGAATTGAGTTGTGAGATTCTTAGCATGTGTTAGTAATTCTGATTGTGTAAGTTTGGCTGCTGGCATTGTGGTGACTAGGAGTTTTTTTTTTTTTTTTTTGCATAAGTATCTTAATCGGACATGAGTTTTCGATTTCCTGAATGCATTCCGTATAGCAGATTCCATAACGAAGTTGGGGGTGCTTAGTACACGGAGTTATGAGATTCTTAAAATGTACATTCATATCGTTGCACAAGTAGTTGCTCCTTATCGTTGTTGATAATCGTTAGCCGATGTATGTATTTTAATTGCGTGATGAACTGATGATGAAGTTCATTAATGTGTTTTGGATTTGATGCCGCCTAGAAAGTTTGATGTGATGTGATTAGCTAGTTATGAGAAGTTTTCCTTAGAGGCATATATAAATTGAGTTGTGAGATTCTTAACAAGTAGTTACCAGTCAGTAATTCTGATTCTGCAAGTTTGGCTGCTGGCATTGTGGTAACTAGGATTTTTTTTTTTTTGCATAAGTATCCCAATTGAACATGAGTTTTCTATTTCCTGAATGCATTCGGTCGTAGCAGTTTCTGCAATGAAGTTGGGGGCACTTAGTACATGTGGTCTGGCTTCTTTATAGAAATTTGAATTGTTTTACTTTGTTATGTTCGTTTGCTAGAAGGGAGATGTTTAGCGTGAAGTGTCATGATCGGTGTTTAACAACATGATAGCATCCGCGTAAAGAAATGGAATCATGCCGTGATCCTGAGCTACTTTATTAGTAAAATAATTTAGATATAGTTTCCTACCATTTTTAAAAAATTGTTTTTGGGGTACGTATAGATTGACAAATTCCACATCAATTAGTTTTGGGTTTCAACTTATAGCCTCAATGGGATCAACACATCAATAATTAGAAGTAACTACAATAGCTGAGTCTTTATTCCAATTACTTGAGGCAGGCATGGTCAGCCAAAAAAGAATCACATACGGTCGGGTACACATGCTTGTCTTCTCCAAATGCTTCTCTCCTGCAATAGATATTTGCTTTTAGTTTTTCATTGATAGAATCAAGGGAATACTAACAAACAAGTAAGCGTGATTCCGGAATCAATTATATGGACATGATTCCTACATTAATTTCTGCATGAGCTTTCAATGCTGGAAATAAAACTAATATGACTTCAGTTCCTCTTACCTGTACAGATATCAAATTTTCTATTGAATGTAGCAGTTTGTTGTATTTTGTTTGAAGTCTAAACAGTGACATTTGATAGGTCACGCAGGTGATAGTTATGGTCGCTTGGGAAGGCGGTTATTTGCAGATGGAGATTTTCAGATGTCTGAGGAAGAATACATACAAAGACTGTACTACCTCTACTTTTTCCTGTATATTATTGTCGTTCAGTTACCCGGATCATTCCAGAGAGTTCGGATTATCTGATCATTCTTGACACGGTCATAATCTAAGACACCGCTTTGTTTTCTTCAGAGAAAATTTAGCTGTAGGGTACAAGACTAACTCTGAGCTTGAGAAGGCCATGAAGGAGCTAAACGGCCGGTGTAGCAACATTTCCAGAATTTACAGGTACCAGAAACGCCTATAGGTATTGTATAGGCAAGATAACTTTTAAGATGTGCAAATACGCATGGCGAAGTCCTCTTTCTGTGTCCCCAGCAAATTGTGTTATTATATTTATGAAAAACAGCAATTCCGTTTTGAAAAATTTCCTCGTGGCATGCACTGTCTTGATTCAAGGTTTATTTACAATGGTCGGAAATATCCTTGTAACATGCATTATCTTGATTCAAGGTTGTTACTACATTGTTGGCCTTTAGTAGCGACTTCAACAATTAGTTAGCCTTGTCCAGTGTTCTGGTGCTTCAGGAATGTCGAATATCCTATATGCTTGTAAAATTTTTGTTTCTTCAGGAACTGGACACTTAAGCTGTAACGGTTAATCTTCTAAATGTTTCTAAAAGATATCACTCGGTGATACACATATTTTCTAACATCATAAGGTGTGTACAGCTAAGTTGATCTTTATGCAAGATAACTCCATATTTCTATTTTGACAAAGTATTGGTTTTAACAGTTAAACAATATTCTGATATGTTCCTGTTTCTCTGGATTTCTGGACTCAGTATTGGGAAGAGTGCTCTTGGCATCCCACTGGTACTACTTGTGTCTTGATTTGTTTTGTATACATTTAATAAATTTATTCAGGTGGTAGTTGTCAATTGTTAGCATGAACTAACTCACTTTCTATTTTTCACATAGTGGGTAATGGAAATTTCTGACCGGCCAGGAGTGAAAGAGGCTGAGCCTGCATTCAAGGTAGTGAATCCTACAATTTCTATTATTCCAAAACCTTGTTTATATTATTCTGTACATGCATATGAAGAAAAACAAACATCTTGAATACACACACATGACTGGATGGTGGATGCCCGATGAGTTATATAGAAATGATAAACTTGATTTCTTTACATATGCAGTATATTGGAAATGTGCATGGTGATGAACCAGTAGGCCGTGAACTCTTGTTGCTTCTAGCAAACTGGATATGCGATAACTACATGAAGGATCCATTGGTAATAATTTCTTCTTTTATTTATTTGCTCAACTTCCTCAGGGTAAAACATTATGTATGTCTGTTACTATAAGCATCTTAGTTTTTGTACCCATGTAACGTAATACTATCCATCTTTTTAACCTTGCAAGTTAAATTATTTTTTCTTTTCTGTCATCAACCTTGTACCAAAACTGTTCTTTGGTTAACAATATCTGCTAATTCTCTGATATTCTTATTAGGTGATTGTCACGGATGGTTATTTTTAAGCTCTTACTTTCTAATAGGCCATTTTCAGAGTTGAGTTTCTACCACGAAGCATTTTTATGCCAAGAAACTGTAGTTTTATGTTTTCGTTTTAGTTATATTGACACTTGGAGAGGATTTAGTTGTGGTTTTACAGTTCTACTCGCTGAGATCTTCTTCTTCCTTTTATTTTTGTGGGTTATATCCAGTTCTTTGAGATCACAATGTCATCTTTGTCTTTGTTGTTGTTGTTGTTGATAGCCACCTCGGTCAAGATCTCATTAATATCTTTTAAATGGTTTATCCTAGGCTACCTTGATTGTGGATAATGTTCACCTTCATCTTCTTCCATCTATGAATCCTGATGGATTTTCACTTCGACGGCGTGGCAACGCAAACCATGTTGATTTAAATCGTGATTTTCCTGATCAGGTATCTTTGTGCACGGCATTCTTTTTTCCTACACAGATTTTTTTAAATAGGAAAATCTCAAACATTGCTACATGGCCGGACTTAAGATCTCAATTAACTGAATATGCATTCTTTTATGGGTTAGCTAGGGTAAAACATACTCCCTCCCTCTTTTTACAAGCATTCACATTGTCCGGATATGACGATTGGTTGCAAACATTCACTTTTCTTTTATGAAAAGTTGAAAACCAATATCTCCACTTATACATTATTTACACTCTCTCTCATACTTTATTCATTCTCCCTCCTACATTTTTTATCACTGACAAACAACTTTTCAATATAGTATCTCCACAAATCATTTTTTTTCCTTCCATCTTGAACTTTGTGCCATTTACTAAGTGAATGTTTTAAAAAGAATAGAGAGAGTATAAGCTTAGCATATCAGGTAGCTATTTGCTGTGAATTTGCTGCCAATGTTCCCTCTCATTGACTTGCATCAAATGTTGATTGTCACTCGCATTCAGCTAGAGGCTACAGCCTGCAAGAAATGGTCACTTTTAGACAACAAATACCTTGGACATGTAAAAAAGAAAACAAATAAATCACTTTTGACATGCCACTAAACAGTAAAGGTTTATTCTAGATTTTTTGTAACAACCCAACTCTTACGGAAAATTGACCAAATTTGTGCAAGATAAAATGCATATAACTCGGAAATCCCATTTTAATAAACTTTGGTTTTTGCAGTCAATAACTTAAGACTTGATTGCTTGCTGATTTTTCTCCAGAAATCCATGGTTATGGCTCATTCAAGTGTGCTCCGGATTTGATCGAAAGCCCTTGTCCTCTAGTTTACTATTGATGTTAAGGAGTACTTTTGAACTATTCAGTCCATTCTTTTAGTGAATAATTTAGCAGAAAAGAAATATATTTTTTAAATAATTCACATTGCTTTTTTTTTTTTTTTTTTTAATGACCAATGATTACCTTGGACTCTTATATTTCTGTTTCAAGGAAACAAAACCTGCATATAACATTTATTAAGTCAGTTTATTTCCATGACTTCAATTGAACCCCTACATTGATATTGATGATTGACTGACGTTATTGACATAGTTCTTTCCTATGAATGATGATATGGACCTACGACAACCTGAAACAAAAGCAATCATGCATTGGTTGGAAGAGATACACTTTACAGGATCTGCCAGTCTGCATGGGGTATTGAGCTTTAATATTCTCTTCTTTCTGGGTTATTAAGTTGATGAATCTGGAAAATTTTGTGATTATTTAATCACAGATCTCTTCCATTTAGTTGAAGTGAAAGAGTGATATGATTAGTCATTTTTAGCAACTTTGCTAGAATCTTCATATGCTTCAAGTAGCAGCTGCTACAGATTGCCCAAATGTGAATCTTCCGGCATAGCTTCAACTTGTAGTATCTTTATATGTTTCAAATAACAAGCTTCTACAGTTTGCGCATATCTGAATATTCCTGGAACTAGCCTAGATTGCTCTCCACATTTAATTGCATGCCGTTTATGAAATTAGAGTAATGGGAACTGCTCTCCGCTAATCTCTGCTCTTGCTTACTAGCTTTCTTTCCCACTATATATTAGCATCACAAATTTGTGATGCATCATGTAAGTTTGGGATATAGCTGTTGGTTGGCTGGCAATGGGGGCTGTTGGGTGGGGAGCTGGGCAGTGACACATGACTGGGAAAATAACATAAAAGGGCATAACTGGGAAAACAACATAAAAGGGCAAAAGCTAATCAAATGCAAGCACAAAGGGGAGGAAGGGGGTAGAGACCTGGATTAGATCAACTCTGACATTGTGAATATTTTGTTTTACCGTACCTGCCAATGGATAAAGAGCGAGTCTATTTTGACTAGCTAAATTATAGTAAGAATTTTCCTTCTCGAGTTAATGAGATAAGGTGCTTTGAAAATTTGCCATGAGCCTAAATCTAGGTACTATATTCTTCAGACTATTTCACTCTGTCTGCTCTCTCTATCCCCTTCTATTTTTTAATCAACGAGTTTAGGGAATTGAATCAATCGACATGCCTGTCTCAACACCTGAACTCCAAAGACATATCATTTGCTTGAACTCAAGAAAATTTAAGGAAGATGATGGATGTTTTGCAAATGCTCATATGTTAATGGTCCTTGACTTTGATGGAAAACCCGAGTCATTTTATATGCTTAAATTTCCAATATACAAGTAGTTTAAATTCATTCAAATATGATATTACTGATATTGAATTACATCATTTCAGGGAGCTCTTGTAGCAAATTATCCATGGGATGGAACTGAAGATAGAAAGTAAGTATATAGTACACTTTAATCTTATGGAATTCCATTCTAAAAATATCTTATTAAACTAATACATGAAATAAACCTAAACTGCAATTATTATGCAAATATTACAATTAATCTTCCTGATCTCCATCATCTTGTCCCGTACTCTTGTAATTGGATTGAATAAAACTAATCCTGTCATCTTAAGTGCTGACAAATAGGATATTCATGTTGTTTTTTATAAGCACCGTTGTGCTTGCTATTAAGTATTAGCATGATTTATCTTTTACTATGAAATTGCTTGATGGTGTTCGATAATTTTGAATCGTAGCAAATCATATGAAGTTGTTGCATTTTCCGTCAATACGTGTTAAGTTTTTCGATTTTACCTACTTACAGGAAAAATTATTATGGGTGCCCAGATGATGAGACATTCAAATACTTGGCCACTATATACAGTAGATCTCACTATAATATGTCTCTGAGCAAGGAATTTCCTGGTGGAATCACTAATGGAGCGTTCTGGTATCATAACCATGAATTCCTGAAATGAAAATTTCTTCAAATTGCTCTATTGCTAGTTTCATCCAAGAGTGAAAAATTGCTCTTCCTTTTTGCAGGTATCCTATTTATGGTGGTATGCAAGACTGGAATTATATTGAAAAGGGGTGCTTTGAACTGACGTTGGAGATCAGTGACAACAAATGGCCCAATGCCAGTGAGGTTAGATCTCTGTTTTGATTTGTTCCACGGTACTTCCTTCTTGAGATGTAGTGCCTTGGGTCTTTTTGGTATTGTATTTGTATGTGATTCTCTTGGACCATGTCCTATTTTTAGCATCTTAGTTTCTCATTTGGATGTGCAGGTCAGTCATTTACCTATTCGTGTCCCCGTGATAAAGTTAAGGTTGTTAGATATATGTGGTATTCTGCCTGAATTAAGAGTTATGGCCAAGAGGAGTGATGCCTTTTTTCTTATTTCTGTTGAATAATTAGGATACTACACCCTGCAGTTGTTGAGTTGTTATCTTGCATGTTTATCGGCCATAATATATTTTCTGTTTCTGCAGCTTCCTACTCTCTGGGAGTATAATAAGATGAGCATGCTGAACCTTGTTGCAAGTTTAGTGAAGGTCAGGAGACTTGTTTTTTCTCATTTACAGAACGTGATATAGAAAAATCTGAACTTGGATTATAGTCTTTCTTCAACGATCGCGGCGATTTCATTGTTCCATTAGCTTTCAATAACCTGGAACATGATAAAAAACTATTGTTCGTCATGGCTGTAAATTTGTGAATATTCATTATTGTGCAAGCTGTGTTGAACAACTGTACACACTGTTTTGTGGGAGGGGGTCTCTGGTCAGAAAAACTCACATTTAAGTGGTATTAAACAATCACTGGGGAACATATAGATGCATGCCTATATAGCCTAGTGTAGATCTGGGCTTTTAAAAGCTTCTTTCTCAGGATTATATTCTTCATGAGTTTCCAGCCAAGATTCACCTTGTGTTGGGGTTTTGCATCTCATGCAGACTGGAATACATGGAAGAATATATTCATCAGACGGTGGAAGACCTTTACCGGCGTCAATAACAGTCAGGGGAATTAACTACACGGTATTAATACATACCTTCTTGCTCTGGCTTCTACTTGCTTGAAATGTATTTTTTTCCCTCTTGGACAAACTCTTGTTCAGTTTCTACTTACTAGCAATGGATGAAGCACACAATTGTTAAATTTTCATCCATCAAGCAAACAACTGTTCGAATAAATGCAAGTAACAATCCATCAGAATAGACGATAAATGGGAAATTATTTTCTTTATCGAAGAAAGAACATCTTGTCCTATTACTTGAATAGGTCTTAATAATAATTGATAAGTACATAAACAAGATCTAGAAACGTAAAAAATTTGACTAGTCGTACATAATAAAGAAGATAAAAAATCCAACTCTCAAATGTTTGAAAAAGAAGGAAAAGGTTCTTTTCTTCAACCTTATACAATATCTTGTCTAAATTCTCCAAACTTGGAATGTCAATTCTACAAGCTTCAACATATACAGGAAGGGGAAAAAGAAAGAAATAATCCAATTTAAGTTGTCTTAACTCTTAAAGTGCTATGAAATGAAATTAGATCTGATTACTATTGACATGCTCAGAAATACACAAGTGAAAATCCAAGCATACAAACTTATTTTACACTGGATTAGCAATTTTGTTTATGCTCTTCGTTGACCAAGTGAGTTTTTACTTGGTGTTCTGTAATTGAAATTTTTCTGTTATCAGAAATGATGTTTCCACTAAATCTTTGGTTATTTATAACATTCTACTTATCTTTTGCAGATAACAGCTAGCAAATCATTTGCTGATTACCACCGTTTAGCTTCTCCAAGAGAGAAATATGAAGGTAATTGACATGAAAGTTGCTCCAACACTTAATTTACTCTTTGCAATGTCTTTCTGTGAGTTGCGTATGTCAATCAAGTTTGATATTTCTTATCGTCATGGTGGACTGGTGGTATACAAAGAAGTAATAACAGATGTATACAAAGAAGTAATAACAGATGTTAGAGAGAATCTAAAAATCATGCAGTGGTTTCGTATTTTTGCTATGCTGTGTCACCAATCAATAGTATTCCATGTTATTGCATATTACCCTAACAGTAAGATCAATCATATTGGTCGGATGAGAAAATTTAAAATATGGTTATTGGATACCATTAGCGGACAATTTTGCTGCCCATTTATTAATCTAAGTTCATTTTAATGTCAATTATTTGGTTGATAAACACTTCATCCGAGGCTTGCGACATTTGTTCTTGCAGTTATTGCCACCATGCCGGGATACAGATCAAAGAGGACATGTATCGTGCTGGGAGAAGCAGCAGCCACAGTAGATTTTGTGCTTGATCCGGATACCACTGCCAAGGGTGGGGATTTTGTAGTGAGTTCAGACTGCTACTCTGAGAACAAAACAATGTTCCAAATGCCACCGGAGTTTTTGCCTATTTCACAACTAGAAGTTTATGTACTGTTGATTTTGATTCTGGTTTTTCTGTGCTTTTTAATGAAGAGGAAATTTATCTCGAATCTTCTAAACCAAAGACATACTATAGGATCCAGGAGAGCAGTCGTGTAAATTATCTTGTACAATTTACACCCAGTGGCTGTACAACTTACAGATAGTTCTGTTTACCAATTTGTAACGACATAGACACAATTAGCAGAACACGTCTTGCCGTCCCATAGAAGATGAAAAATTTGCTAGAATAACAATATGAACTTGGAAATTACACGAGCATACTCTGTAAGACTGTAACTGTATCATCCTTTACAATATGGAAGGCCACATTTTGTGTATGCACATTGACTTTTGCAATATAAACAGAATTATGCCTGTTCACTTTCACAATATGTCCTGGTATTCCATGGTAACTGAGGGTCAATAGACATGACCTCTGGATGAATTAATTATACATCATTATACACCGAGTTCAGCAATTAACCTGAGATTGATTATGAACTGTTCACATGCTTTTTGCACCATCTTCACTGGTAACTAGTTCGGAAAGGCGAAGTATCATTAAGTTGAAGTCATCGTCACTCTTCAGAAGGCTGAGTCGAACATGACGATCTTCAACATTGAAAATGCTACCGGCCCTGCCTATTATGTTTGCAGCCCTGAGAACTGCATAGCAGTCTGCATCTTCCTCTCTTTCACATTTCACCCATGCATAAGCTGCCATGATTGTATCATAGAAGTCAGTTTTTCTTTTTATTCCTTGTTCGTATATATAATACGCGAACTTATATGGTTCTTGAGATACAGTTATGTCAGGTGCAGTGTATAAATCAGGATGAGATTGAGAATCACCTGGAGATGGATCCCTTATCTTCTCAAAGAAATTGCAAAACTGAGGTGAGATTTCTTGAAGTGTGAACCGCTTGGACAGTGATATGGTTTCACTGAGTTTCTGCCAGCGATACTGCATTTTCTGGTGTGCAAACTCGAAAATGGCAGCACCATTTCCTTTGAGAATGGTTTTCATAAGGCTTAGAGCCCTGAGCTGAGCTTCTCTTGAGAGTCCCATTTCAGCTAGAGATATATACTGACTCATTCTCTGGTACACACCTTCATCCTTGACAAGAGCCCATCTGCCATAATCCAGATACATAAATCAACGTAACAATATTCATTCTGTTTGTAACTTAATTGCAGAAGTGATGGAGAAATGGAGTATTCAATTACCCGAATCTGCTTCCAGCATGGCCAGTAAGCTTTGAGATGGTGAAAATCATGACATCTTCATTTGCAGGTGATGGAATTGGTGTAAAATGGGGCCAATAATAAGCATGATCATGTATAGATGACCCTTGTGTGACAGCCTGCCTTAAACTGCCATCGGGGTTGTTTGGCGAAGTAACAAACTCAATCACATTCTGCATATTATCTGTAGAGTTGTTCAGAACCGACACATCTCCTTTATACTCAAAGTGAATATTCTGGAAGAAATCTGTTTGTGTCTTGTAGAGCTGTATTAGACAAACAATTTCATCATATATACAATAAGCATTAACAGTAGCCTGAGACAGACGATTGGTTAAGAAACAAACCGGATAGGCTGGGGCAGCTGCAACTACACTGGCTGGTGAAGACAAGTTCATGGAAAGAGCGTAAACTGCTGCTCCTAGGAGCTGAGTTGATCCACCACCAAAAAGTATGTGTTTCCCTTTGGTGATAGCATTTCTGGCTATGGCATGTACTCTGCGGATATGATCCTCAAGCTGTGGCGATGTGCTGGAATCGTCATAAAAGGAGTAGCTCATTCTGTGCCATCCTGTTACTAGGACTGCACTGCTAGCAGCATTCTGCTTCCAGAATGGTTCCAAGAACAATGGATCCCCACTGCATTGTGTAATTTACCAAACATGATGTGAATACCTCAACTGAGTATGTAAGTTCCATGCTCCAGACTTCCAGTAATAACAAATTAACAATAGTCGTGTGGGCCTACATGCCATGTGAGAGGCTCTTTTACGCCCTTAATGGGCGGCCTCAGTTAAAAGTATCACCTCGCACCAAATGAAAATATGCATAAAATATGTAAAAAGATCTACCAAAAAAATAAAACTTCAGTATGACTATTCTTTTTTACAGACGGTTCCCCAAACTAGAGCCCACTACATTCTTAGACGGGGCCAGCCCTGGACCTGGGATATAAAAAATCACCTTAGTATTGATTGGTTTAAAATGCAACTGAAAGTGGTCAATAATTTTAAATTGCACATCTAACGACCGGTCCCATATTTAAGTTGAGGATGTGCGATTCGACCATGCTTGGTACGTAGTTGTTTTGAAGATGCATTTGGGCATTTTCAATACTTGTCAGAAATGCATCGCCGGACTCCAGGAGTCATTTCGAAATGCACCATGAACAGTGTAGTTTCGTGAAATGCATTTGGGCTGAAACACACTTAACCAATCACTATGAGAAGCGCAATCAACCATTAAATTGCACCCAAATACACACAACTAATCGGTAACTTACTTGATGCTACTTCATGCTTGACAATACTTTTTAAGTTTTGACAAGAAATCCATAAGAATTCAGATCCCAATGAAATTTATATGATGTGTGGACAGTATTTTTACATATAATAATTAATTAATGACGCTATCTAAAAGTTTTAACTTGTCTATATTTCATCTTCCATTTCACTAGATGAATTTACTTACTATATACAATAGATCTTATCCACTATTTAAAATGGGGTCTTTTACAATAATTTTTCCAATAACACTTCCCTTTAATAAGGTTTGTTAGACCCCAATCTTACCCGATGGTCTCACTAAGACCGGGATTTAATAAATCCTTTAATAAATCAGCCAGTCAAACTTCTATCGTACTGTGGATTCCACTGTAGTAATGAGAGGGTGAGACCACCGGAGTTAAGATCGGAATCTAGCAAATCCTTTAATAAATCAGCCATTCAAACTTCTATCGTACACTCTCACATAATATGACATGACGCCCGTAACTGAGAAATAGGAGTGTAGAAGAAGAAAAAACTAGCCTGTCAACGTCGGCAGTGCAATCGGTTTGGAAAACAGAGCAATCAGATCCTCCATAGCATCTATTACACTCACAAACAGGCTGATCATCAGCACCATCAACAGCCACAGGACCGTCCAAGTAAGCTCTTCCATGACCGGAACACGAAAGTGCAGCGAAAGCTTCGGCTTTGGCAGCAGCTTCTAGAGTCCAACTGAGCTTCGGAGTTCCCAAGAAACCAAGATTGGACAAATACGGTGTGTTGTTGGTGGCTAACAAGATGATGTTTAGAGCAACAGAAGCAAATAGGCACACACTGTAGCAACAGAATCTCAACTTGGTATCCATTAGTTTAGACTTTCTGTGAATACAATTGAATCTCCAAGTAGATATTATTCTGTACGTGCATATATGTTGAAAAGAAGAAGGTTGAAATATGAAAAACGTTTAAATTTGGTGATGGATTACCCCACCAATAAATATTTTTCTACATTACAGGTCATGTATGACGTTGATTTATCAACTTATTTGTACAAATCAGAAGATTCACGTTAGTAGGAATGAAATAATAAGAAATGCATTGTGTTGTTTAATATGCATGATGTTGAAAGCGAATCTCATAGTGATAACTTTTAGATATAGTATCAGGAGAGGTTAGTGTAAAAAAGAAAATGAAAAAAAAAAAAATTTTGCATGTAATATTTTTATTAATTAAGATTTTGCCCCCCCCCCCCCCCAAATCATGTATAATTTGACAGCTTAGAAGTTTATATTTATAAATCTGGCTTCCCTGTCACCAATTAAATCGCTTTAGGATATACTCCCTCCTATTTTTAATATAAGATGTTTTTGGGTTGTTTTCCATTTGATAAATATAAGATGTTTTAGAAGATTCTGCTAAGTAATTCTGTGTTTTCACAATTTATTAGACATCAAACTCATTGATTTTATTGTTTTTCATTTATTTTATCTTGGACACTACAAAATCCAATCACATTACTCGTCTTTTATTGGTGGATTTATTTGTTCAAAATACTAACATTTTTGTTCTAAATCATTTACCAAGACTATTGATGAAGAGATATTTGTCTTAATTTGCATCTTATATTAAAAATAGGAGGGAGTATATATATCAAAGTTTCAGAATTACCCATGTTGTACCGAATGGTCAAAAGTAGTATTTTGGATTTTTTACTTCCTCTAAAATGATCAACAAATTATATATACACCTTTATTCCATCAGTTTCTTACGTTATGAACCCTAACATTAACAATTTAATACATAGACTATGTTTAGCAAAACTAGCTGATAGCTGGTTAGGTAACTGGTTCGTTAGCTGGTTTTAAATGTAGGTGTTTAACAAATTAGCTGAAAAGCTAGTTGGTATTTTGTAAAATGACATAAAAGGACATTACTCTTATTTTTCTTGTCTTTAACCTTTCTTATCGTATTATTAGTCTATAGTTTTTTAAATAATAATATATCATATTTTGTCCAATAATTATAATATATATTTAATGTACTTTACATCGCCACTTTAATAACATCATCAAAATTATCAGAAGTTGAAAGAAATAATCGTTGAGCATTTTAACTTATTAATGAAAAAAATCAGTATTTGATGGTTTCTTATTTTCTTTATTCTAATTTAGGTTAATATAGGTTAGGAATATTTTCGGAATGAAAAAGATAAAAAGCTCCCTCTTTAAAAAAAGTTTATCGACTAGCTTTTTCCAAATTAAAGAAGTTCGCGTTCACGAATTGAGTTTTTATTAGTCGATAGTCGAAAAAGTTTCGGAAATTTGGAAAAAAGTAGTAAGCAGAAAGAATAAACTTTCAATCGTTAAACATCATAAAAATTTTAAAAAAAATAAAAAAATACTCCTCATGACCTCATAAATAAACATTTGACTTCATGTTCCTTTCTTTTACTCTATTCCCCAATCAAATGAAGCTTTACATCTTACTAATAAAGCATTACTATTCTTTTTTCTACTTCCACCAAATTAATACTCCCTCCGTCCCAGTACCAATTTCATTTACCTGTATTTCATTTTAGTCCGTTCCAATTCAATTACCCATTCCTTTAATAAAAAATTTATCTTATACTTTATTCACTATTTCTCATACTTTATTTACTTTTTCTCATACTTTATACAATTTATTTTCTACTTTATTATCATCTCTCCTACTTTATTAACTTTTTTCTTAAAATTTGTGTTCAGTCCCACGAGTAATTGAAACCGGAACGGTGGGAGTATTAGGTATCTTTGACCCCTTTGCTTGCTGAAAGACGGCACCATCCCTTTGCTTGCTGAAAGACGGCAACATCTATTTGCAGACTAACAATAATTTCATATACTACCACTAATTAATCTAGATTAGATTATTGTCCGTACACATTAAATATGATATTGTCCCCGTTTGGATGTAATTAGTAACCCACACATATGCTTTTGGAATGAAAAATGAACCATACCATTTGCGATTGTGTTTCTCATTCTATACCTTTTATTCCAAAGTACACTAAGTCGACCTGAGATGTGAAATATTACATGATATATATCCTTTTAAATTGCTCCACGTCCAATGTAAGCTGGATAAAATAGACTAAACCCCCTCCCATTTCTATCTTGTGTAGATTCGAGCGGGGAAGGCCCCTCTAAAATTTTGAGATTTTTTTTATAGGTATTTTTTTCGAAAATTTTGGATTAATTTCGCCCCTCTTAACTTTCGGAAAAACCTCATATATATAATTTCGTCCCATCGAGGTTGAAATTCTGGGTCCGCCCCTGGATTCGAGGAACATCACTTGATCTGAGGATTAAAATTTAAAAGCTTCCTATACTCTTTTGGACGTACCAATACTTTATTTCTAGATGCGCTTGACTTGATTAAAATCTCAAAATGTGAATTTGTCTTTGAATGGTATGAGACACAAAATATCTTTGCGGAGTTGGGAGCCATGCAATGAGTGATGGTAGTGAAATGTGCGGGACCAGCCAATGTGGGTTTGGAATAATGATGAATTGATCATTGCTTTAGGATTATCTTTTTGAGGAAATAAGTCGTAGATATAGTAATCCCAAAATTAGTGGTCATGGGCTAACGAATCTGAATTGATTCTTCCTTGTTCAAACCAACGAAAAACATACTATAAAGTGTATTCCATGGCTCTTTTTAAAGAATCCGCACAAGTAAAATAGATGAAGGGAATAAACTTAAAAAAGAGAAAAGAAACTAAAATGAAAAATGATATATAGATCTAAAGTGAGAAAGAAAGGTTGTTTTAAGTTTTCATTGGGCCATCTTAATCGTTCACTGTAACAAATACTCTAAAATCTAAATCAGTTTTAAAAATTTCACGTATAATACACGCTTTGTTAGTTTAAACGGTGTGCTGTATTATGAAGTGTGGGTATTTATTTATTAGATAATTGTGGGGATCCCATCAATTATCAGAATTCAAGAATTCACATCTACACTTAGTTACAAAAAGATACACTTAATTACAAAAAGATGATCTATTAATTACCAGAATAAGTTTAGTTTGCGACAATTGTGAAATTTATTACTTCCTCCATTTCAGAAAAAGTGTTACATTTCACTATTTCATGATCAACTCGCGTTTATTAATTTCTTTAACGATATTAATAAATAAATTATTAAAATTATATAATGAAAATTTAGTAATTAAATTTTTATTATATGATTTTATTAAATTATTCTTATTATCGTTATGAAGAATTAATAGAAAATTCAAACAAATGATTGGCCAAATCAATGTAACACTTTATCTGAAATGGATGGATTACTTAGGATTCCACCAATTGAATTAGTTACCACGTTAAATTAGTGGAATTAAAAAATGATGAAGATTAAAAAAGGAGAAAAAAAAATCAATTTCCTGTTGCCGTTACTTGATGGTCGTTGACTTGGCGCCTCAATTTTCCCGGCAGGTGAATTATTTGTCCACGTGTCTCAATCCTATTGGCTATCTCCACAACGATTTTTTCAAAGCGCGTAATTTGCACATATGTCCTCTGTCTTGTTCAAATATACACGCTGGACAGGTGTAAAAGCAGATTCTTGTCAGTTATCACTATCAATTTCTTTTTTCAATTCGATACTGAAAGTCAATTGAATTAAGAAACAAGATTTCATTTTTCCTTTTTTCCTATTCAAATCCTTACTGAAGAAATCAAACTTCACTTAATTATTGCTTTCTATAAATAAGAGAGACATTTCTTCTTTCATTGCTCAATTATTCATTCAAAATTCAATCCTCTGTTTCAGTTTTATTGCTCAAAACACAGCTCAAGATCATTTGTTGTCTGATTCCAGGTGTGTTTTATGTTCTTTATTGAACTGTTTCATTCAATTTTCATTTTCTCATTTTCAATTGAAATCCCCTGTTTTTCAATTCAATTCAATCTCCTGTTGAAATGTTTGATCAAATGTCTGAAACAAGTACTAATTGGAACTCTGTGTTTACTTTCACTGTGTTTAGAAGGTAAAGAAAGAAGAGAAATCTTGAATTTTCGATGGCTGTGAAGACGAACGGATACGTGGAAGGCAGACTACCGGAAGAGCTAATGGAGCTGTTAATGTCACTTGCTTCAAACTGGGGAGATGTCTTTGATTTGAGTACCTTGAAAGTGGTTCATTTAAGCGGCGCAATGACTAACAAGATTTATCGAATTAGTTGGCCTACAATGATCGAAAACTCTCCTAGAACGGTGTTGGTTCGAGTGTATGGCGAAGGAGTTGAGCTGTTCTTTAACCGGGAGGAGGAAATTCGTACGTTTGAGTGTTTGTCGGAGCACGGTTATGGACCGAAGCTTCTCGGTCAGTTTGGTGATGGAAGGGTGGAGGAGTTTATTCATGCTAGGGTATGTTGAAAGCGATTCTTTTCTGCCTATATTTTGTGTTACACGTTAAAAATCTTTATGAGCCCATTTTTTCCTTGTGTTTATGTCATAATGTAGAAACTTGATACTAAAGCTTGTGACATATTCCATATCTTGCCTTTTTTTTGTTTGACTTGACTATTCTAACGTGCCTACTTGTCGGTCCGGTCAACATATCTTGATCATATGACTGACTTTTTGGTAGTCTAGGACCAAGTCAATCAAGACTTTCTGTCCTAGAAAGTTTGATATGATTTACTGCAAGTGAATGAGCCTGGTTTAAGTATGATCATACTAGCTGTGACGTTGCTCGAGAAACATGGTTTATGCAATTCGAGTTGCTTAGTACATTTTTAATCCTTTGGTTCTGCTACTGTACTTACAGACCCTTTCAGCTGCTGATATTCGTGATCCGGAGATTTCTCTCCTCGTAGCAGCAAAAATGAGGGAATTTCATGATCTTGATATGCCTGGTCCGAAAACTGTAGCCTTATGGGACAGATTGAGGTATATTTGTATGGACTACTGGTTCTGGTTTGAGATTGAATTAACTGAATTAATACCGGTTAGACTGGTGGCTACTAGTTTTCGGTTCTCATCATCTTTTTGGCAGAAACTGGCTTGCTGAGGCGAGAACATTGTGCTCGCCTGAACATACGAAAGAGTTTCACTTGGATAAACTAGAAGCCGAAATTAGCTTACTGAAGAAGGCAATATCAAGCAGCCAGCAAGAGATTGGGTTTTGCCACAATGACCTTCAGTATGGTAACATAATGATCAACGAAAAGTCCAGATTGATGACCCTTATAGTAAGTCCCGGCCTATATATATTAATCGATTCGATTATATCGTTCTTCCTCCCTGCCTTTTAACTGTAAACATGTTCAGACAACTGTAACGTCTAACTTTCTCGTTTCACAGGACTATGAGTATGCCAGTTACAACCCTGTTGCTTATGATATCGCAAACCATTTCTGCGAAATGGCAGCAAACTATCACACTGAGACACCACATGTCCTGGACTACAGCAACTATCCTGGTTAGTATTATCATTTTCTTTATGTTCTGCTGATCTTTTTCGTTTAATCTTCAATGTTTGGCTTGACAACAGATCTACAAGAGCGTGAAAGGTTCATTCGTCAATACCTCGTCTCTGCAGGTTAGTTATTAAATTTGTGAACTGCATCAAAACATTTGACTTGGTAGGTATATATCACCCTCATTCAGCAATTGAATGAGAGAAAGTTCAGTTCTGCAAGTTACTATTATGTTGAGCTTTTCTTGCCGTGTAAAGTCACCAAAGAGAACATCAAGATGATAACCAGTTGCATATATCCATCCTGATTCGATTCTTTTAAGAACATAAGAATCAAAATCACCCAGAAAGTCGAATGATGAGTCCTGGACCTAGCAATATTCCTATTCCATTAGCATACAGAATAACTTGCCTTCTTGATGATGAATTCAGGTCACCAATCGGATGATACTGTGGTAAAGCAGCTAGCAGATGATGTAGAAAGATACACTCTTGCGAACCACATCTTTTGGGGGCTATGGGGTCTCATTTCGGTAACAATTTACTCGTTTCTTGTTTACATCTATAGTCTATGAGATATTAGGCATGTTGTTTAACTTGTCGCTGATACAGGCGTATGTGAATCACATCGACTTTGATTACACGGCATATGCGAAGCAGAGGTTCCAGCAGTACTGGTCGAAAAAGAATGAAGTCTTGACTGCGTAGCCAGACAAAGTTCCTAGTGTTCATGTAGGGATAGAATGCGATGCCATTCTTGTTAGTTAGTACAAATGTTCTGTACTAGTTGTGATTTGTAATATGCATAAGCTACCGTTTTCAATGGTCTGCTTGTAGCTTTGTTATGCTGGTTTACATAGTAATAAAATGTTCTGTGCAACAATAACTCTGATGTTCTGAATGTATTGAACAACTATAACTCTGTTTATTGATAACTTGTTTCTGCTTAACAAGATCATAAATATAGTGTATACAATGCACGAAGAGGCCTTTGTACTTCAATCGAAAACACAGCTTAACATGAACTGTACCTAAAGAGGTGGTTATTTTAGCAGTATCTAAGACAAATTGGAGCACAATTTTACAACTACAGGCTGCAAAATGTTCTGAGAGTAGTAGCAATGGAATTGATAGCAGTGTGTGACCCATCAGTAGCCACGAATGGCAAGTGCTTTGGTGCTTCAGATCGGTCAAAGTAAAAGCTTCCAGATACGAGCTTCTCTTTAGGTTGTAAGGCCAACCAGATTATTGTGTCTGCACCTTCCTTGCTTGATCTGAGTTTACCTGATAACCTGCCAAGAGGAATCACTCAAATATTAGTTGATTTCGTTCCAGGAGAGTATACGAGCATTAAAATAACACGATGAGTATAGGAGGCTCACGATTTTGAAAAACTGGGCAAACTCTTGGAAACTCCAGGTGTCTCTGCCCAGCCTGGGTGCATTGAGTAGAAGTCGATACCTCTGTCTTTGTATGTGTCAGCCCACTTTTCAGTCAACGCCACCTAAAAAGACAAAGAACCTTAGGCCAGTAGCTTATGATCATGTGCCATACTTTTAGGAGTTGGTTAATTTATTGTACATACCTGTATTCGTTTGTTTCGGGCATACTGTGCAACTCCATCAAACTTGTTACTGCTGAACTGCAACAAACATTGCTATCACATTTCGTTTTGGAAGAAAAGAAGAGGTGGGTGGGGGAGGAGAAAAAAAGATTGAAGGATTCTGAAACTCTTACTTGCAGATCTTCCATCAAGGGTGCTGTATACATGCCACCTGATGCAACTGTGATGACACGAGCATCAGGCGCAGCTTTCTCAAGCAATGGCAGCATGAGCTCAGTCATGGCATAAGTGCCTAGAACATTAACAGCGAAGTTCATCTCATATCTGGTTGAATAAAACGAAGAAACAAAATTAATCTATAATGTAGAAAATAAGAACATAGAACATCTATAGTCCTGAGTCAAAGGCAGCAATACCCTTCTGAGGTAATGACACGACTATTCTCTAGCACACCAGCATTGTTCACCTGCAATGCAGTTTCCTATTGTCAGAAGCGAAAATCTAAGACGATGTATATATCAACTGCTTGGAAACTGGCAAAAAATGCAAGATAGTTGAATTGAGAAAATACCAAGATATGAAGAGGCACATCTTTAGAAGATAATCTAGAAGCAAAGGACTTGACATCACTCATGGATGAAATATCACAGACCTGCCCGGTAAAGAAAACAAGAAATCACTTATTTCGAACTTGAGATGGAAAGAAAGAACATACATCTTGTAAGAAAATTTGATATTCAGGTAAACACCTCCAGGTGAACATTCTTATTTCCAGTTGCAGATTGAATCTCCGATAGAGCAGCCTCACCTCTCTCTTTATTCCGACATACCATATATACGGTTGCCCCACTGCACAAAGAAAAATGAACAATATTCACACAAATGAGCTCAAATATGATCTCATCAACTGCCAAAACTAGTAATTGATACAGTAGAAAAGGACAAAACAAGATCTGCACCGTGATGCAAGATCCTCAGCAGTAGCATAACCGATGCCGGCATTCGCTCCAGTAACAATGCAGTTCTTTCCTTCTATGTGTGCTTGCATATCTTCCGCTTTGAAGTTCTTTGAATGCTCCCTGAAAACTCAAATAAGAATCTATCAAAATCTAAATGATAATTCAATCTGCAAACTCCAGAATTCTGCATTGGTTTCCAACCATCAAGACGAGCTAGAACAAGCTTCATGTTTCAACTTTCAAGTATGTAGAATCCCCTATTTCAGTTACTGCTTGCACATGCATCCAGGTAATCTATAACAATTTTTTCCTAGTTCAGTGACATTGGGCCGTGAGACTAATTTCATTCAACCTGTGCTGAATCTTGACTGGGTGATTTCAAGGCATTCAAACAAATCTATTATTACAGCCCTGAATATAACTGTTTTAGATGATGAGCATACCAGAAATGTACATATCTAACAGGCAGTCATTGTACTTAAGAAAGAGAAACTCAGGATACGTAACACAATGAGGTTCATGAAATGTTGATTTTACAAGTGATGTGTCAATGAGGTTATTTAGGTGGACGACGTTGAGAATTTAGAAGCAGTGATCCACAAGATGGTTCCTTAAAACTTAAAAGTGATGCTGCGTATCCGAGTAAAATTCGAAAGGAATTTGTGCAAAAGCACTGATCGGCTAACAGTATGGTCAGGTGGTGCCATTAGAATGCAGCATTTGATATATGCCAAACATTAGCAAGAAAAGCACTCTCTTTCGAAATTTGCAAGACACAATCAACTCATAAATTAGGAAGCTGCAATACAACATGGGATGAATTGGGTACAAGAACAAATTAGTTAGCCCGTGTGCTGAGTTTCCACTTTCTCCTTACAGTAATACAAACAAAAGATTCATTTTTCTCCAGGAAACCAACAGCTTCTTTCTCAATTCTTGCTCAATTAACAAAATCCCCACAAATATGACATAGTAATTCCATTCAGTAGCCAGTAGTGCAGTTACAAGTCGAGCCTTATCGAGGTCTCCGCTTGTTTGATAAGGTGTTCGAGACTAACCTAGCAGTGCCCGGCTCGATTAAATATATATTTTTTATATTTATATGTATTTTTTTTTTTTTTTGTAACGAGCTTACTACACAGCTTGGACCAAATGAGTCAAGCTCGAGCCTAATAATTGCGACTCGATTTAAAAAATAGAACCGATTTTTGACCGAGCTCGGGATCGGATAGACTAATACTCTAATAGAGACACTAACTCGATGAATGAGATACTCGAGTAAAATAGAGTATCTAGCTAGCTTAATAAAGGGAGATCGAAGATACCACCAGTCCAGGACTTACAGGAAAGCAGATTTGGTGAAATTGTTGTATCCATAGAGCCCAAATGAAATTGATCGCCAAGTCTGCAATCAAATCATCATCATCATCATCATCAATGAAAACACAAAGAAATCAAGAAATTGAAATAGAGAGAAATTAATGTAGTTAGTTGCCTTGAGGAGAAACATGGCGAGTGATGGAATAGAGATACGAATTCTGAAGTAAACTGAGGTTTGTTGCATTTTGCCATGTTAATGACGATTGAATGAGAAATAGAGCGAGGTTTAATGTCACTTTCTGAGTGTGAATTTTCTGCAATTTTCTTTTGAAATGGTCAATTTTCCACTACTTCAAGATGGAAAAGGAAGGCTTCTATGCTTCCACGTTTGCTTTCATACTCTATGGTTAAGTTAATTACATATACGACCCCTGCAAATTTTCCGAACTACACTGGATCTCTAAAGTATGAACAATTACAACGACGTTAACAAAATGATTTTGTCACTGGCAAATTAGCATTTTACACATCAAGTTATGAAATTGAAAAATATAGGATTGTCAATAATTTTTTTAAAAAGAATATAAACTGGAGAATTAAGGGGTAATATACTAATATCAGACTTATGTTACATTTTGTTGACTTTTTGACCTCGTTGTAATTGTACATATTTCAGGGGTTGACTGAAAATTCGACGTCTAGTAGAGGTGTGGATGTAATTACTCGTCAAATTATGATATGATACTCACCATTTAAACCCGAGTTCTCACGAATTTAATTTTTGATCAACACATATGCATTGTGAAAGTGCATGTGATTATTATATTGCACTCTCTTAAACAATATCGGATGCAACATACCAGTAATTGAATCTTACTAATTGATTAGTGAATGGGGTGTTACAACTCTCTTTTTTCCTTCAATTTTTTGTGGGTTAATCACATTTATGTAAATTGCCTTTGTGAGACTTGTGAATGATACTCCTCTTTCGCGTAACACTCCATGCATTTATTGTTTTTAATTAATCGTCCCACAAGCGTATGAAATCTTTTGGGACGGAGTGTGTTGCAATTAATGTTCAATCACACATGCAATACTACAACATTAATTTGATATAGATTGGCAATTACATATCTGGTAAGAAATAAAATCTGACGAATTTAAATTGAATAAATTAATGAGCACTAGCATGCTCTATTTATACTGGTGAAAACGTTGATTAATCCAAATCAATCTGGAAAAATAACAATTGCTTAATTAAGGTTGAAAAAAAGAAAGATGGGAATAAGTAGAATACTAGCATTTTGTGTATTAGTGATGATTTTATGTGCAGGAGAAACAAATGCATCTTTTAGAAGATGCTACAAAAGTTGCATGGAATCACAAGAGTGTTTGCCAAGCGGACCATACACAACTATTGATTGTGTTTTCAAGTGTTTGCATAGATGCATCGGCAAGTCCAGCACCACTTCTCCTCAGACCCAACACAATCCTCAGCTTCAATGTGCTACAGACCATTGCACTCAATTTGGGAGAGGTATGTATGCTACTTTAATTTGTTTGTCCCGTTGACAGCTTCTCGTTTTGTTTTGTTGATTCTTTAGTGGATCGTTTGAATACATAACCGTCTCTAATATGTTTGTTTGATGTATTTGCAGATTTTGAGAAAATGGATGGTTGTGTCTCCAAATGTGGATTCGCCTGAATCAACGTATCTTAATTGCATCTTACCAATCGGACGTATCAAAAATTTTGAGTTCTATATGTACCGAATTTCTATGTATGTTATAATTATAATAATATAATAAAACGAACTTCTTTTCGCAATATTAATTATCATCATAGTTATTATTTTGTTACTTTCTTAGTACGTAAAAGTAAAACACAAGTACGCCAAGTTAATTAATTATTAAAAATGGTTTCACTGATGGAGTATTTAATACTCCAAGATTATGTAACATAATATACATAACCTTATATTAACTGACGAGCGACGAAATCAACGAGAACTGGTTAAAACACCTAAAATACATATTTTAACCTGGTCTTCTTGATTTTAATCGATTTTCATATCATTATATATTCTTTTAGTTAAAAGGTTTCAAACTGATATCGCATAGGTTACATGAAATCAAGAATAATCATCGGGTGACTCATTTAAGCGGAGGGTCACATGTACCTAGCTAGTAGTATATGTGTCATATTGATTCATAAGTCATGATAACTTTTTTACTCAAAACTTACCGATTTATCGCCATATATAGAAAAGTAACATTAAAATTGTGGGGTAGTCTGGTAGTTCCTAGCTAGCTTCTTCTATGTATATTTATCGTAGACATACTAATTTTTAGCAAACCGACCATTATGTTTCCTGCAAATTCATCAGTCTACATTCAATTCTGGTGATGGAGTTTGGTACGTGTATTAACTAGTGTAGTAGTGGTAAGTAACATGCATGAATCGAATTAACTAATAATATATGATCAATACATATAATTAATTAACCTCCATATGTATACAATCATTACTTTGTCTAATGTGACGAGCTGAGGCAATAATCAACCAAGATTATTTGAATCGACACGGTTACTCATAATCTGCTTACCCGATGAAATCCTTACTTACAAAGCGACACACGATCTTTCGTGCACACTTTATCCTTACTTATACGCACACCAGATCCATACATAAGAAATCTAAAGTTAAGTGTAATTGCTCTAGAGTAATATTGGAATGTATAATCCAATTGAAAGTTTTTCAGTATGTGTAAGAGAAAGAACAAATTGCGTGGAAAATGACATGTGTTGAAACAGTTAGACCATTATATCATTCGGAGAACAATCCTGACTAATCGCACCCGGCCCATAATCGGATCGGCCGGGCATTAATAATTTGTGGGTTGGTTTTGATTTGCTCCATCCTCGATCAATCGATTTATTAATTTTTGTGCCATACACATAACATGTAGTAACCTGCAACCAATTCATACGAACAATTAAGTTGCTTCTAGTTGTGTGTATCGATCGTGCAAAGTGACTCAATCAATCAACTAATTATGGTCCATCTTAATAGTATCCTCTACATCTCTACATGTATGTATTATGTTGTCACGGATCTGATTATTGAAAAAGAATTGATTTATTTCCTCTCTATAGTAGAGCTTTAGAATTATTCTTAAATTGGGATCGAATCATCGTAAATGTACCATTGTATAAGAAAAAAGTAGTTCATGACTTCATCCATCTCATTAATTTGAAAAGATGACACAATTAGTTACATGCATATATAATTCAATTTGTCTACTCCATCTCCTGCCTATAAATAAAATGTACATTCATATTGCACATTAATTAGTCATACAATATGAATATCAATCTGTAGATCTCATCACTGCCAATTGTGAATCATTTAGCTTTCCAATGCTATTTACATTACCCCCTCACCCTTTATATACATGTCATATTTCACTTCATATAATCATATCCTAAAAGTCTTTCTATCTTACAAAAAAGTTGTCTAAATCTTGAAAATGGAACAACCAAGTATTAACACACACATTCTCCAAATATTATTCCTAGCCCTCCTATTCTCCACCTTTCTCATCTCCTCCACTACCTTCACCAACACGCTCCGCCTCGTCTCCACCAACCTCCGCCTCTCCCTATCGTGCACTACATTGGTCCTCATGCCCATTTTCTACCACTTCCTCACCCGGCCCTGGCCCGTCTACCTCCTCAACTACTCATGCCATAAGCCTCCATCCCATCGAAAGTGCACGTATGAGGTGGCAGAATCTTTTGTGCGTCGTACTGTGGATTTCGCACCTGAAGCCCTCGATTTCATGTGTAACATATATCTCAAATCAGGTTTGGGTGATGAAACATATGCTCCAGGGTTCATTTTCGAAAAAGATGATGATGTCAACATGCTAAAGCACGCGATGCAAGAAGCCAAGGAAGGGATTTTTTCCACGGTTGATGCCCTTTTCGAGAAAACCAAAATCGACCCTCTAAGCATCGACGTTGTTGTAGTAACTAGCGGAAGCTTTTCGCCTTCTCCATCACTAAGCTCACTCGTTGTGAATCATTACAAACTTAGGCCCGATGTGAAAACGTACAACTTAAGTGGCATGGGGTGTAGCTCTGGTGTTATGTCCATAGACCTTGCGGCTAGGATTCTACGTGGGACCTGCAAGATTCAAAACATCCTCGTCGTAATAAACGAGAGCATCACATCAAATTGGTATAAAGGTGATAGCCGTCCAATGCTCGTGACTAATTGCATATTTCGTGTAGGATGTGCATCCGCATTAATCACAAACAACCCCAGTCATCGTCGAGTTGCTAAGATGGAGCTACTCCACTCGCTCCGAACCCACCACGGAGTCGATGACAGCTCATACAAGGCTGCATTCCAAGAAGAGGACGACAAGGGCAAAACCGGAATTTCACTAACCAAGGATTTAATAAGAGTCGCGGGAATAAACCTGTCACAACACATTAGGATTCTTTCCCCGCGAGTGTTGCCACTAAGTCAACTCGTGCATTACGCTTACTCCAAGATCCTCGCGGTGTCGACCGGTGAACCCTCAAAGCCAATCGTGCCGGATTTTACTAAAGCATTTCAACATTTTTGCATACACACCGGCGGCAAGGCTGTGATAGAGAGTGTAGGCCGAGTTATGAGGCTGAGTCAGGAGGTGACTGAGCCGGCTCGGATGAGTCTGCACCGGTTCGGTAACACGTCTAGCAGCCTTGTTTTTTATGAGTTGAGTTATTTTGAAGCTAAAAAGAGAGTGAAAAAAGGTGACAAAATGTGGATGATTGCATTTGGTACTGGCTTTAAGGCTGGAAGCTTGGTCTGGAAATGGCTTCAAGACTCTACCGAAGACTTTGATAATCCTTGGTTGGATTGTGTACATGATTACCCCTTGAAAGCTTGGTGATCTGAGCTTGGTAATGGATATACTGTACTTAATGTTAAATGTGCCAAATCGACGACAACAACAGTTGTGACTATATTACAAAGCTCATATGATATTTGTTCCTGTAAGATTTGTTAAACATCGTGACGAATAATAAATTGTTACAATTACATTCTCATTTATTAGTCCTTGTTTGTTAATGGTTGAGAAGATTATATTAGGTTCGTACTTATCGTATTGTGTTCGTTAAATTTGTTCGATCAAAATAGTCAATCAACTGTAAAACTTTCTGCAGTGACACCATATAGTATGTGTAATTTCATAAACATATTGAACCGATTGTAATTTTACAAAATCGTACGGAAGACGATAAAATTGGCATAAATTTTATTGGACTCGAATTAGTGAATTTGAAAATATAGGGCCATATATGCGATGTCTAAAAGACCACAGGACCACAAAGTTTCAGATTCGGCCCAACATTGTTACAAATTGGGCTCAAAAGGTCCTTCAAATTTCCAAAATTCTAATGCTCTCATTTTATTCGAACTGATCTCGATTACGTTATCCAAATACACTATTAAAATACTTACTCAACCCTTATTATGAACGAGTCGAAACCTATTCGGTTCAAGTATAAAATGAGAACCAAATCATGCTCGAAGACCTTATCGAACTAGTCGAGCTCCAACCTTCACGAGCTGATAGACTTGACTCGATTAGCTTGATCTCGAGCACGTTATCGAGAAATACAATATGATATGAAAAAATACTTAACCGATCGTTATCGAGCCTAATGGAGTATAAACGAGTCGAATCCAACTCAGTTCGATAACAAAACTAGAACCAAATTATTCTCGAACATCTTATCAAACTCGTCCAGTACCAACGATAACCTCGACTCAATTAGCTCCAATAGTGATATTGTAGGGTTGCAGTCTTGATTTCAGCTAGTAGAGGACTCCAGGAGTATGATATTATCATTATCTTGTTCAATCAATCGACTGTAAAACCCAAAACCTCTCTTCTTGCCAATTCGAACGCCATTGAACCATAACCTTTCTTTCACTCACTCACATCCCATAAAAAATGGGAGCAACAAGCAAAGCTCTGTCACTGACCCTTTTCTCTTCTCTACCCAATCGCCTCTCCTTCACCACAACCAGACCTTTCTACTTCTCACACCCCAAACAATTATTCCGCCCCCTTTCCTCCATTGCCGCTCAATCAACAGCTACCGAAACTCCAACAATTCAAACTGCTAAACATTCCATTCTCTTGGAAAGGCTCAGGCAAAGGCACCTTAAAGATTCCGCACAAACTCCACCTGTGCAAAAGTTCAGTAGCGGTGGCAAGAAGGGCAGTGAAGATGAGGGTTTGAGGAAGAAAAAGTCTACTGGGGTGGGAAAAAATTTGAGCTTTCATGAGCTGGGTTTGAGTGAGGAGGTAATGGGGGCATTGGGTGAAATGGGTATTTCGGAACCTACTGAGATTCAGTGTATTGGGATACAGGCGATATTGGAAGGGACTAGTGTTGTTTTGGGGTCGCATACTGGTTCTGGGAAGACTCTGGCTTATCTTTTGCCTCTTGTTCAGGTGAAAAGATCGAGTCTTTATGGTGATTTTATCTGGTTTTGAGGTGTTTGTTTTTCCTTGCATTGTCGAATGTGTATACTTACTGAATGGTGCATGTAGTTTTATGTTTATGTTGTTTGCTAGTCTTAATTTGGTTTATCGTTTTATTGTAAAAGAGTGGTTGCATACTGGTTCTGGTAAGACTCTGGCTTATCTTTTGCCTCTTGTTCAGGTGAAAAGATTGAGTCTTTATGGTGATTTTATCTGGTTTTGAGGTGTTTTTGTTTTCTTTACGTGCATTGTCGAATTGGGAATACTTATTAGTTTACAGAATGCTGCCTGTAGTTTTATGTTTGTGTTGTTTGCTAGTCTTAATTTGGTTTATCTGTTTATTGTAAAAGGGTGGTTTCTTGGTAGAACTACTTATCGCTGCATACGTGTTAGAATTAACTGATGGAAATGTGGGGTGTGCCTCTGTTGAATGACGGTTGCTTCCCATGCCTGTTGTGTCGTTGTTGATGTTGCATAGAACTCCATATTTAGGTTCTATCAAGGGAATGCTATACAGAGCCTTGCACTTGTCATTGTCGAATGTTTTGGGAAGTTGAGATGTAATGTAACGCAGACGGACAATGCACGGATTTTATAATTGTATTTCTATGTTAGTCTGTACTCTTTAGTCAATGTGGTTACCCATTTTTTTTACCTAGAGGTCATGGTATGTAGTTCCTGTGCCAATCTTGGGTGCGTAATATATCACTAGAGACATGTCCATTAAGAATGGATTTTCTTAATTTTTCAGCTGATGAGGAGGGATGAAGCTTTACACGGGATATTGATGAAGCCTAAACGTCCTCGAGCTGTCATATTGTGCCCAACAAGGGAACTTTGTGAGCAGGTAAACTGCTCTGTGCATCTCTTGTGTTGACTTGAAGTATGAGTACAAGAACCATTTACATTTTTATTGGTGTTGCTAGGTTTTCCATGTGGCCAAATCTATCAGTCATCATGCTCGGTTCAGGTCGACTATGGTGAGTGGTGGTGGGCGTTTGAGACCCCAAGAAGATTGCTTGAACAGCCCTATAGACATGGTGGTAGGAACCCCTGGTAGGGTCCTTCAGCATATAGAAGATGGCAATATTGTTTACGGTGACATCAAATACGTCGTAACGACCCCACTTCTACAACCTAATTCACTTTCATTGATTCAAAGCCATTTTCACCTTCATACTAAGCTCATGATGCTGGTAATTTTTGTTTAGGTGTTGGATGAGGCAGATACCATGTTTGACCATGGTTTTGGCCCTGACATCCGAAAATTTCTTGGACCACTGAAAAACCGTGCCTCTAGACCTGATGGTGAAGGATTTCAAACAGTATTGGTTACTGCAACAATGACAAAGGTATACATGGTTGAGCCATCAGTTAGGCTCAGTGATGGCTTTCTACAAATGCTGATAACAGAGATATCATAACATCTGCCCTGCCTGTTTTAAAATGCGTATCAAATAAGTTTTACAGGGTGTGCAAAATCTTGTTGATGAGGAGTTTCATGGAATAACACATTTGCGTACCTCTAGTCTCCATAAGAAGATTGCTTTGGCTCGTCATGACTTTATCAAACTTTCGGGTTCAGAAAATAAGCTGGAGGCCTTGTTACAGGTATGCTACTTTCAAATGAATTGCAGAATTGGTTTATGACTCTAGAAATAGATGTATTATACTCCCTCCGCCCCAATAAGAACTTCCTTATATTGAATTTTTTTTATGAACTTTGACCACAAATCACTCCTAAATCACACCACATAAGAATATCATAAGACATAAAATATACTATAATGAAAGTAGATCAACTATACTTTCATAATATCACTTTATCGTATCCTATTGTAACGTGAAAATTGAGGTAAAATCCTCTAGCAGTGTGGAGATGGCCCTTCTCTCGTCTCTCTCTCTTTTTTTTTTTTTTTTCTTTTTTTTTTTTTTTTGCGCGAAAGAACTCAGATGTATCTTTGAGCTTTAGATGTAGCTCAGAACTTAATTGTATCTGTTAATTGAAATTCTTGCCATTTCCCATAAAATCTAATTAATCAGTTTAGTTTCACATTGATGAATAGCTTTCCTTCTTAATACATGTAAATGCTTTGATTAGCTCTGAAGCATTTGGACTTTGGAGCTCTTGTCTTCTGTGCTTATTTACAGTGGGGTATCAACATTCACTGAGAACAATTTTTTTTTTTTTTACCAATACAGATTAAGGAATGGTAAATTGGTGAGAAAAAGGGTCACGCTTATTAATTTTTCTGTCGAATTATCTTCTTCCTTAATTAACTTGAGTATAGAAACATTTTTTAGTTAAACTTCGAAATTACTAGTATTATTGATTACTTGTGAATCTTGCATCCATATGTTAGATAAAACATCAAGAATGCTAGTGTGATTTTACGAGAAAACAAACAAGTGCGTGGCCTAAGATAGCATTTTCAGCAGTAATTCACAATCAGTCAGAAAGTTGTGCGTTTTCATCACAGATTTGTGGATTTAGTTTGTTGTGTTCATGTCCATGCAGGTTCTTGAACCAAGTTTAGCCAAAGGAAATAGAGTTATGGTTTTCTGCAACACATTGAACTCCAGTCGTGCTGTGGATCACTTTTTAACTGAAAACCAAGTCTCTACAGTCAATTATCACGGGGAGGTGCCAGCTGAGCAAAGGTGAGATGGAGTAACATCTCCGGTTTCTGTATGCCTCTGTGCTAGCTATTTGCTATTATTTGACTACCAAGGCTTTGGTTAATTGTTACAAATCAAATAGCGGTGAGCGTTGAAATGTACTAGCCAACAGCAACACTATTTTTGGTAGCAAAGACTAATGGATATGAATCTTTGAGTATTCAAATCCTAATTGCGGTGGGATATTAACATAGTGTTATTTGCAGATATTGTTTTGCAATCTCTCTCTGAAGTAAAAGATGGACTTTTGAAATTATTTGAATCGCTCCTTTTCTCATTAAAGATTAGCCCCTCCTTTCTCATTTGAAATTAAGGCCATGCATTCAATTTATGCACTACATTTCACATGAATTTCCCACTGGAAATCCGTGGTAAATGACAAGTGAATTGTCTTCCTGGGCCCTGGCATCTGAAAAAAATTGGGAAATGTGAAATATACGGTCTTATTTTGTCAAATGTTTTCTGCGTGTGAAATTCTCTATATAAATTCTTTCATGCCTTTTCATATACAGGGTTCAAAACCTTGAGAAATTTAAGAGTGATGATGGAGATTGCCCCACGTTAGTATGCACTGATTTAGCAGCTAGGGGTTTGGACTTGGCTGTCGACCATGTTATCATGTTTGACTTTCCCTCTAACTCTGTAAGTCTCAGCGTCGTCATCTCTTCCCTTTCTGATTTAGTACTTCTCCGAGTACATGATCTATTTCTCTTATTACGTATCAGATTGATTACCTGCATCGTACTGGAAGAACTGCTCGTATGGGTGCAAAAGGTTTTCATGACAAGTTACATTGGCAATCTTTGAAATGAGTATTATCGTCATATTAAGAAAGGTTGATCGAGACTAACTTTGCTAAAATGACAGGTAAAGTGACCAGTTTAATTTCTAGAAAGGATCAATTATTGGCAACCAAGATTGAAGAGGCCATAGCGAAGAATGAGAGTTTGGAGTCTCTCTCTGTAGACAGCATTAGGAGGGATGTTGCGAGGTCTCGCATAAATGAGCAGAAAGATAAAAATGAAAAAATGGTCAGACTTTCAAGTGTCCGAAACAAGGACAATCCCGCTCCCACAAGATCAAGTAAAGTCCTCGGGAAGCCAACTGTATCCAAGAAATCCTCGGCTACCAAATCCGGCAATGCCCCTGTTGTTTCAAGAGGCAAGAAGACATTCGTTAAGGTTTCAAGAACATCAAAACCGACTGGCCCTAAAACCTCAACAGGTAAGACATATGGTGCGAATAAACCGTCTGGAAGCCAAACCTCAAAAAGTAAGTCATATGGTGCGAAGAAACCGTCTGGAAGCCAAAAATCTGGTCCTGCTAAGTCTACATCGAAGCTGAATGTAGTCGGGTTTAGGGGTCGCAGTGCAGCCAAGGCAACATGATAATCTCTAGTTTGCTGAACTCTTAATTTGCCAGATGTTTTACCGTCTTGTTTTAACATTGTAGAGTAAGATAAAGCATACGAACTAGAATGTACTTTGTTACCTAACATATGAAAATGCAATCTTTGTTTTGTTTACAGTAGAACAACATAAAGAATGTTAACTATCAACATAAAGAATAATGTTAACTATCAACATAAAGAATGTTAACTATCTAGGAAGAATAATAATAAAAATAAGCAAATTAGAACACGACTGGTCCTTTTTATAAAAGAATGTTATGTGAACGCCTAACTGGTAGTTGATAAGCTAGTTGATACTATTATAAACTTGTTCAGGTAATTTATTCAAAAAATAAGCTAAAAAAGTTAGCTAATTTGTTTTTACACTCTCTCCGTTCCAGAGAACTTTATACATTAGAGTTGGTGCGCAGTTTTATGTAAAAAGTTAAAAAATGTGGGTAAAAGTAAACTTTTAGTGACAAAATGTATAATTTTAGTGTAAATTTGAGATTGTTCGTTATTTGTTGGATGCGTGATAGTTTCTTTTTTCAGTATTGTAAGAAGTTTGTGGAACGGATAAAAATGACAAATATGTATAAAGTTATACGGGACAGAGAGAGTAGTATACTCATCAAATTTATTAAACAACTCCAACCATTTTATAAAAATCGACTAGGAACTACTTGTCAACAAGACAAAACCACTTTATAAAAATCGACTAGGAACTACTGGTCAACAAAAATCGACTAGGAACTACTGGTAAAAAAAAAAATCGATTTAACGACGGATTGGCTTATCCGTCGCAAATAGCGACGGATAAGCTTATTCGTCGCTAATAGCGACGGATAAGCTTATCCGTCGCTAAACCCGAATAAGGAGAACATACGGGTTCTTCTTCCCCATTTCTATTATGCTTCTTCTTTCTCCTTCTCTTCTCCATTTTTGTCCAAATTCAAAGTCCAGCCAAAACTCAACCATTCTGGCCAATCTTGAACTCTTTTCGAAGCTAGTGGGACAAGGAACTCGGGTGGTCCATCAATTACATCTTTCTTCGGCTAATTTCTCCGTAATCAAAGGTATTTTGGCTAAAACCCTTAGTTTTTAAAATTTGAAAATTTTGTTAATCTCGACTAGTTTGAGCAATTGTATGTTTATAGGAAGTATGTAGTAGCTAGTTTAGCTTATATTACGTATTGTGTTAACTTTGAGATTCGCAATTGATATATTTATTGTTAAATAAGATTGTTAGTATAATGTTAGGATGATTGTAAGTATGTAGGGTATTTAATTTGATATTTTCGTATATGTACTAGGATTAGGAAGATTTAATTGTGTGTTTGGAGACAATTTGGTGATTTTGGTGATTTTAATATAATTTTTTCGTATTAACATAAAAATAATTACTACTATGGAGCAATTGTAATTTTTTTGTATTAACATAAAATTCTTAACGTATCATAATTAAGAATGTAATTATACACTTGGAATTGCAATTGTAATGATAGCTCTTATTTTTTTCAACAAAACATCATCAATCTCAACACTTTAAGGATGACTTTTCCACCTTCGTCACCTCCTCCACCGTCGCCTACACCATTGCCTCCTCCACCAGATTCATCGGAGTGGCTGTATCATAGTTCTGCCGAGTAAGTATGCTTCGTCTTTCGTAGTAGTGATTCCATTTCTAACATGTAAACTGTATTTTGTAGTTGACTTAGCATAATTGATTTTTAACCTTTCTCTCTCTCTTTTTTTTTTTTTTTTTTTATGTAGAAATTGTGTAGTATGCGTAATTTTTCATCCATAACTCATAGTGTGCACTATATGTGAGACTGAACTTGTGTGGTATGTTAGTCACTATTGTGTTAGCAAATTTTAGGACAATATGAGTTGTATGTTAGCTACTATATGTGGGTGATATGTTAGTCACCATTTGTGTAGTCCCCTCATTTAATTTTCATCCGTAACTCATGGTATGCACTTTACGATTTCAGGTTGATGTGGTGAGGCGAATCGACATTCGAGGAGATGTCAGTTCAAGAAGAAAAAACACACCTTCTTAGCCTTGATTATGTTATGCTTCTCCAAGATATTTCATTTTGAACTTGTGTTTTTCTGCCACTCGACTTCTTATTTTAGCTTCTGTACGGATATTTAATTTCGTTATGGATAATTTGTATTTGTTGAATGCATTTTGTTAATTAGTATAGTTTAATTATTTCAGGTATATTTAGTCTTCGGTTTGGATAATTTGTATTCGTCGAATCTCTATTGTTAATTAATAGAATTTAATTATTTCGGGTATATTATCTACAATTATATTGTGTGAAAAACAGGTGAAATGTGAAACAGGAATTAAAATTATTAAAAAAAAAAGGTTTTTTAGCGACGGATAGGAATCCGTCGCTAAAAAAGTCAACTTTGGGCGAATTAGGGATGGGACTTTTAGTGACGGATTAGGAATCCGTCGCTAACAGTCCCAGCCAGTTAGGGACGGATTACTATTTGTCCCTAAATCGCGATGGAAGGTCAACGGATCTGTCATTAATCATCATAATTAGGGACGGATTCTTATCCGTCCCTAATTCTCTTGACGCTGTTTTATGGCCATTGGCGTCTCATCCGTCACTAAGGGATTAGCGACGAATCGGGTGGGCTTTAGCGATGGATAAATCCGTCACTAAAGCCCCATTTTTTTTGTAGTGTTATAAGACTTTGTATTATAAGTTTAGTAGGATTGTGATGTCTTGAACGGTAATTTCCTTTGAATTAACCCTACAAAACACCCTTTGCTTAGATGATTGAGATTTGAACCACAGGTTAAGAACCCTAACTGCAAAATTAAAGAAAAAAAGTGCATCCACTGATATACGTAACAATCTATATAGTAAAAAATGTTTCATGTATGAATGCTATAGTTAAGAAGCCTCACCCCGTCTAAATAGTGTTTATTACTTTAACCCGTCTAAATAGTATACTTGAGGTAATCTTATCAGTCACATTATAAATCGATTTCACCTTATTTTGACAATTGGACTATAATAACACCTTTGATGAATGTCAATAAGTTTACTTATTTAAAAAACTTTTTAAAAAGTAAGGCGACTCAGTGTGTGCTCTGCTCTACACTTAACTCGCTGATCGGTGACCACTGTAGCTTTGTCCGGCTGTTTGGCTAGTTTGGGCCAACGTATATTGTTGGTTTTAATAAATGAATCAACTCAATCGATAGGGTCAAAGTTCGGGTTTACGATTTGTGGTCAAATACATACTTTCATGGTTGCTAATACAAAATATTTACTGTAATTTTTAGGAAATAGATCAATATGTATATCTCTCGTAAAAATTGTATTCATGGACCATGTTATTCTTTTCTTTTATACTTTAACTCATTTTATTTATTAGATTTCGGTACAGTGGATCATGGTCCGTTTTTTCCCGTCAACTTTTGTTATGTTACCAATGGACCCAAGTTGTACATATTCGTATCATCGCATGTTTGGTTAAGGGTTTGTTTAACAATAGCTATGGCCTATGAGCTGCTTTTTTATTTGGTTGGAGAGTGATTTAGATTTGGAAGTGATGGATATAATTCTACCTACATTTTAGTGTCTTAGTTCGTAGTGACAATAATTCTTACCGTTATGATACTTGTTTTGATGGGATTCTACAGACTGATAAAGATGACCGACTGATAGCTGATAAGGTGACTGATAGCTGATCAGTCACCTTATTTTTAATAAGCTATATAGAGTAACTTTTTAAATCAGTCACTTTATTATAAGTCAACTTATTGACATTAATGAAACATACTTATTGTAGTCAAACGATTAAATAAGGTGAAATCACATTATAAGGTGACTGCTGATGACGCCAAACATAACTTATTTTTCATTTTCATGCGTCAATTTGTTCATAATCTCACACATCATGCATGCAAGCATCACAATTTTCAATCATCATCATTATCCCAAGTATTGTGGCCCAAACCAAGCATCAATTTGAGTTGGGTTGTGTCGCTTGGGTGTTGCCATATATTGGTGCATGATCGTGGTGCTTGTTATAAATTGTTTGGGTGATGCTTGTTGTATGTTTATTAGTAGGATTCTCCTGATGGTGGAATGTATGAGTCATTGTGTTAGTTGGAGAGATTTTAGTAATATGGTTTAAGATACTCATACCAAAATTAATAGAATCACTCATTTATAGTAAAGTTTTCACTAAATCGTAGAGGTATGATTTTATTTAGGTCACCAGACATATTACAGTAATTTGTAATTTTTCCTATAAATAATTAAATTTACATGCAATATAAAAATTAATTAAGCAAATTTAAGTTTAATTTTCTTTGAGATGAATCAAAATATGACGGTCGAAGTATGTAGGTTAATTGTCTCTGTAACTTGAGTTGAGTTGTGGTATTCAATTATTGTGAGAAACTCTTCTTATGCTTTTTTGAATCCCTTATAGAGTAATCTAGGAAGTATATACTAAAATAATTTACATAATCAGTACATAAAATAGTGGTTTTTTTTTTTATATACAATATTACAATTACAATACTTAACCTTGGACAAATTTATCATCAATAAACTTTCTAATAACATTTCAATCATTCTCTATACGGAGAAAATAATCACCCATTTCGAAGATCGCCCGTGACCTCATGGGTACGAGGTGTCTCAGCTTGCCACTCGGCTACAAACGCTTTGACAAATAGTGGTTATTTTTAATGAGTGCCATAATTATGCTAGGCTGTTTTGGGCCATTTCTCATATTCCTAATCACATATAAGTACACGTTATATTTGGTCTTGGATACATGGCCTGGGTTCAGGATGTTCAATGACATAGGAAACTTTTGAAGGCTCTAATTTGATATATGGTTCAAGTATTTAAAATATGAAAGTAAAATCATCATAAAGAACTAATTCATAATTTTATAGTTCAAATAACTCTTGAAATGTTACACTTTTAAGATTGATACTCCCTCCTATTCATAATATAAGATGTTTTTGTTTATTTCTATTTGATAAATATAATATGTTTTAGGAAATTCTACATGTGATTTCGTCTTTTTACCAATTCTTAGACATCCAACCATTGATTTTACTCCAATTTACGAAGTATTATTTTTTATTTATTTTGTCTTGTACACTACAAAAACTAATCATATTTCTCATCTTTTTAATAATGAATTTATTTGTTTAATACACTAACATTTTTTTCTCAATAATTTACCAAGACAACAAATTGAGGAGAGAGTTATGTTAATTTGTGTAAATAGCCAAAACATGCATCTTATATTATGAATGGGATGGATTATATTATTTGGTATACTTACAATCAAGATCGGATATAGGCATGTGTGAGGAGGCTCTCCGTACAAGGCCTAACAGGGTTCGGAGCCTATTTTATATATACAAACCGTGGACTTATAGAAAAATTTATAGGTTTTATTTAAAGTTGTTTGTTTATTGTACTCGTAACTATGTATTGTTTCACCTTGTAAAGTTATTCTTTGATAATTTTTTTTGTTTCACTTTTGTTTCTATAAAATTCAATTATTTTCTATGTGATAATTTATAAGTGTTGAAAAATGATTATTTTGGATTAATTGAAACAAATAATTTCAAAATCTTTATACATTTAGTGTCAAACATTATAGAACTCACTTAAATTATTCATATTTATTTAAGGTAAAATATTAGTTTATCACTTGAAATACGAGACAATGCAAAAATTAGCATCGAATAAATAGACAATGCAAAGTCATTTCATATTCTTTCAAATTATAAAATGAATTTTAATATAATTTAGATTTAATTTGTGGTAAAATTTAAATTATGAAGAGTTCAAATGGGATTTTTAGTATCGGATAAATAGAGCAGAGCACTACTGCATTTTAATAGTAATGGATCTATACAATATATTAAACGGAATATGGTTCCATGTATATATTAAGGAGAGCAGCCACCAACTAAGCATTATTGTTGATTTGTAAGTTCATTCATTTATTTCTCATTCGTCTTCAATAATGCTAAAAATAGAGAAATATAACGGTAACAAAAGAAATTAGAAACAAAACCAAAAGAAATTTGAAACAAAAGTTAATTAGGATAATTTTACCCAGGTAGCTCTTGAGTTTCTTAGGATAATTTTACCCAAGTAGCTCTTGAGTTTCTGAGGATAATTTTACCCAGGTAGCTCTTGAGTTTCTGAGGATAATTTTACCCAAGTAGCTCTTGAGTTTCTGCTTCCGGAATGCTAGAAATATAATGGTAGCAAAAGAAATTAGAAACAAAGCCCAAAAGAAATTTGAAACAAAAGTTAGGATAATTTTACCCAAGTAGCTCTTGCGTTTCTGCTTCGGGAATGCTATCCAATACGTCGTGATGATGCATAGCATTTAGTTTTAGATCCAACACCTCATTCTTAAGCACTATTCTTATTGATTGAGTTGTTGCTGTGTTAAATCATTGCCATGTCTTTGGGACTTCACGTGAACAGCAAAAACTAACCGAACAATATAACAATCCTAACACATCCCAACGGTACAGAGATATAGCGCATGGTTCCGTCGAAACAAGGAAGAGTAGCGATTATTGTTTAAACTTTGTAACATTATGTAATAAACTTCACAAAGTCTTGGGAGAAACGGTCTTTAGTTAATTTAACTAGAAACAGGACCAATTTGCAATTTACCATTAAACATGTGTTTTTCGTGGATCCTCTCGCGGATCCGGGTCAGTATCGTTTTTCGCGGATCCGCAAAAAGGATCCTCTCGCTGTTTGATATCATAGCTTTTTGAGTTGAGATCATAGTTGTTTTAGTTGAGATTATAGTTTTTTGATATCATAGGTTTTTTAGTTGAGATCATAGTTTTTGGTTTGATATCATAATTTTTTGAGTTGATATTATAGTTTTTTAGTATGAGATCATAGTGTTTTGTGTTGATATCATAGTGTTTTTCCGTGACATCATACTGTTATTAGTTGAGATCATAGTCTATTTTTAGTCTGATAACAGTATGTTTTTAATTAGTTGAGATTATAGTGTTTGGTTTGATATCATAGTTTATTGAGTTGATATCATAGTGGTTTAGTCTGCGATTATAGTATTTTGTGTTGAGATCATAGTGTTTTTAGTTGGTAAAATATAACATATATCATTCAATTACATGTACTAATGTTCATACAGCTGCCGAGAAAATAACATATAACACGTTGGTACCCATCCTCTAGTATTCTTCTAGCATCCATGTTCCCTTCTGACTTCAATACCAGTTCGGTGTAGTTTCTGTTCATTATTTGTCTCCAAGCAATGCATTCCTGTAAATTTGTTGAAACAATTTTACTGAGAAAATACTAGAAGTAATAGAGATCATGGCATAATTAATTTAGATCACAGTGACTACAACTGAGATCATAGAGAATATAACTGAGATCATAGGGAATATAACTGAGATCATATCCATCATAACTTAGATCATAGCGTATATAACTGAGATCATAGTGATTATAAATGAGTTCATAGTGAATATAGGTGAGATCATATATAGGGAATATAACTGAGATCATATCCATCATAACTGAGATCATAGCGTATATAACTGAGATCATAGTGATTATAAATGAGTTCATAGTGAATACAGTCAATAACAAAACTCAAGATAATATTGTAAAAAAACAGAGCACATAATGATTGTCAGGTTTTTACTGAAAACATAGGACATATTCCAGAGAATATAGGTAATATGCTTGATAACATAGGTAATATGCCTGAGAACATAGAAAATACAGTCAAGAACAAAACTCAAGATAAATTGTAAAAAAACAGAGCACATAATGATTGTCAGTTTTTTTAATGAAAACATAGGACATATTCCAGATAACATAGGTAATATTGTTGAGAACATAGCACACGTACGAAAGAACATGGAAACGTTGTATATCTAATTTTTTCGAATTTTAGTTCATGATTGAGGTCTGATTTTGAATGATTACACCACTGGATCATTATGCAAGCACGATTACACCTTGTGGATGCATAAACAACAACGATCTACAATCAAAATACGAAATTATAGACGAATACTTCCAGATCTACAATTTTTTCGAACTTGATTTTTCAGATCTAGGTGGAATCGAAGCTATTTTATCATTCGAAACATGAATCAGGTGGTAATTGATCATACAAAGTAAAAAACGATGAAAAACGATGAAAATATCCACGAACAGAGATTTACCTTCGGTTTCGTTAGCTTTTCTTTGCAGAATCAGGTAGATCGGAGATGTTTTGATCGGAAAATCAGGTAGATCGGAGATGGTTTATCAATCCAGTAGCTTGCCCTTGGTTGTGAGATTCGTAGAGAGATAATTCTAGAGAGAGAAAGTTGGCTTGAGATGAAAGCTAATGAATGAATAGTGAGCTGAAAACCAGGTTATATCATTTATATATGGATCCATATTAACGACCCAGTTGCTTGCCCTTGGTTGGGTGGCTTTTAGGAACTAGTTTTGGTTTGGAGTTAATATGTAATATTAGAAACTATGTTTCTATGTCTCTATCTAGGGGTTGTTTCTTAGGAAACTCACTCAATAAACTTTGCATTCTATTTATTAAAAGATGGGTTGATTTGAGATTGTTTTTGGTATATTTTGTAAGTTCAAAATATAAGGGATGTGTGAGTATTTCAACCTAATAATATTTTTAAATATTATGCAACGTAGTGCGACCTCATTATGCGATTGTGCGACGCCTTGTCGCATTAATAAAAAATGAAGGGTTGAGATTAAATCTAGAGTTGATCCAATAATTTAGATGGTAGTAGTAATGTTAGTAAATGCATCATTGTTTTGTTTACAATAGAACAACATAAAGTATGTTAACTATCTAGGAATAACAATATGCAAATTAGAACACGATTGGATACTTTTTTTAGGGAGCGGCGAGAGAAATTCTTCCAAGAACATTTTTTACATCTAGAAGTCTCGATTTCGAAAAACTTGTTTAATACTTTGTTTAGAACTAGCTTATCAGCTCGATGAAATTATTTTTGTAATAAGAATGTTACATGAATGCCTAGTTGGTAGTTGATAAACTAGTTGATAGTATTATAAACTTGTTCAAATAGTTTATTGAAAAAAATAAGTTAAAAAGTTAGCTGATATGTTTTTACACTCTCTCCGTCTTAGAGAACTTCATACATTATGTAAAAATAGAAAAATGTGGGAAAAAAATAAACTTTTAGTGGCAAATTGTATAATTTGAGTGTAAAGTTGAGATTGTTCATTATTTGTTGGATGCGGCATAGTTTCTTTTTTCAGTTTTGTATGAAGTTTGTGGAATGAATAAAAATGAAAATGCATAAATTTTTACGGAACTGAGTAGTATACTTATGAAATGCTTATTAAACAACTCCAACCACTCCATAAAAATCGACTAGCAACTACCGGTCAACAACTATCTTAAATAAATAAAACAATTTTTTTTTTCCAAAAGGTGCCTCCAAAAAGGAGTGATCTGGGAAGTATTTTTGTTTATAAACCTGAGGCCACAACGAGTTTGGAGAAACAACCCAATTCCAGTTGAGTTTTAAGAGGTAGGCTTGGTTTAATACATCAAGATTGTGAATTCCCAGTCCACCCCACTTAACTCCTTTTAACACGACTTTGCAGAAGCTGTGTCATTCCAGTGGAACTTCTTGTTCAATTTGTCTAAATGCATCATTACTGTTATTACGTGTGTAGGTAATTTTGTAACATACATAACATACGTAGGGATTGCATTTGTTACCTTACATATGAAAATGCAATCTTTGTTTTGTTTACATTAGAACAATAGGAGTGAAAGATAAAAAAAACACATAGTATTTAAAATATGAGCAAGTCAAACTGTCAAAGTGTTCAATGGATGTAAAAAATGCAAAACTCAATTCTCATCCTATAATACTTGGTTGGATTACTCACATGGTCACATGTAGTGGATATGGATAATGTGGGAAAAAAAAGTTCAATGAAACAAATGGATTTCTTCTATGCCACTTTCACCACAATGCACATAAAACTCACAAACTATATCAGACCCGTATAAAATACATGTGGATCCCATAGAAGAAACCGAGCAAATGGAATGTTTTGGGTGTATGTGACGTTAATGGTCTCCTTGTCATACATTACTCACAGGTCAAAATCTCATGAAACTCACTAGGAAGAACCACTCATGTCGTAATTTTTAAGAACCTCGTCAAAATTATAAAAGTTTTACATGCTTTTTAGCAATTTTTTGTTCTTTGTAACATTACATTTAGCAACCCCAAGCATATGCAAGGAGAAAATGGTAGCTTACCGGATTTAACATCGAAAAATTATTACGTAGATCGAACATTGTGGTTATGGCTCCTCCAGTTGGTGGAAGAGCCTTGGCTTAAGATTAAGGAACACATGGATCATGAAGAGGAATTTGATTTCCAACACTAAACATGGTACAACAAGCTAAACTGTACAACAAATTTCCAAATGCCATTGTTCAAATCAAGAAGCAGAGTTTAGCTCCAGCTTCTCAGAATAAACTTCACTCCTAGCTACCCTGATAAAGAACGAAAATCGATGATCACTAAATCTTCTAACGCTAACAAACACTGTGACTAACAACTACGCATGCTCACTACATCAGCTATGAGTCGAGGACTGTTTTATTAAAGGCTGAGAAGTTTTCGCGGTCTCTTGATCAGGTGTACTCTTTACTTCCATTAGAAGTGCGACAACTTCCTTCATAGTTGGCCTCTCGGCTGGTGATGAATTCACGCAAAACATGGCGATCCCGAGAGTCTGGAGCATTTCTTGCACCATTTGATCAGGCAGTCCTTGAAGCTTGGGATCCAATACTGACACAGCTGGTTCAAAGCTTCCCATTTTCTTCTTCACCCACTCCACAATGTGTAGGCCATCGCCAATTTGAGGCTCAACTGCACTTCGCCCGCTTACAATCTCAAGCAGAACAACTCCATAGCTATATACGTCACTCTTTTCTGTTATGTTGACGGTGTATCCGTACTCTGGTAGAAGAAAGCATACAACAAATTAATCCAAATAAAGAATGTAGGAATAATGCCTAGAACTAATAAATGCATAAATTCAAAAAATGGTTTTAGTCCATAATTTGTGCTAAAGCAGCAACATATCATAAGAGCTGAGTAAATAACTGAAACACTTGCCTGGTGCAATGTAACCATATGACCCTGCAACTCTGGACATCGCCTGCTGATAGTTCGGAGAATTCATTAGCTTTGCAAGCCCAAAATCAGCCAAATATGCCTCATACTTGGAATCCAGGAGTATATTATTGCATTTCACGTCCCTGTGAAGAATTGCCGGCAAGCAATCATGATGAAGATAAGAAAGACACTGGGCTGTCCCGACAGCAATCTTGTACCTAGTTTCCCAGTCCAAGTTCCTGTTATTCTGCAGAAGCTGCTGGAGATTCCCGTTCGGCATGAAATTGTAAAGCAGGAGCTTCACACTCTTATTGGAACAGTAGCCCAGAAGCTTCACAATATTTCTGTGCCTGATGTGCCCAAGAATTTGAATTTCAGCAGCGAATGAGTCTATAATTATCTCTTCATCTTTCTTTGTTTTCCAAAGCTTCTTCACAGCAATCAGCTCACCATTTGGCATTTCTGCCTTGTATACCACGCCGGAACATCCTTTTCCGATAACATTTTCATCTCTCAAGCAATTCAAGATGTCATCAATACTGAAGTTGAGCTTCTGAAATGGAATGAAAGTCCATGGATAAGAGAAATCCTCTTCTGTAGGTGCTGACATGCCGGACTTATCAATCACGTATTTCTGTTTCCTTGTCAGTAATATCCAAATAGCAACAAGAACCATCACTATGGAAATAAGCACTATACCAACTAAAGCTACAGTTTTGGCAGCCTTCAAACCATTTCTTCTCCTCAGATGCGATGAACAAGTGGTTCCATCGAATGATTCACAAAGGAGATCATTTTCAAGGAAAGAATTCGTGGTTAAGGTTCGGAAGAAAGGCGTGACAGGAATTGGACCAGAAAAGTTGTTATATGACACGTTTAAGTAAGTGAGACTGGTAAGAGAACTCAGAACCGCAATCTTTCCATAAAGCATGTTACGTGAAAGGTCAAGTGACTGCAACTGAGTTAAACTAGACATTTCCTCTGGAATTTCACCAATCAATCTATTAGAGCTCAAATCCAAACTAATAGTTAAACTTGTCAAGTCACCTATTTCGTATGGGATTGAGCCAGTAAGACTATTGGAGCTCAAATCAAGCAGAGTTATTTTCTGCAAATTGCTAACAGACTTTGGAATGGGTCCTGTCAACAGGTTATTGTTCAGGATGAGTTTATTCAAGTAGCTAAAATTACCAAAACTCTCAGGTATCTCGCCGGCGAAACTATTCCTACTAAGATCAAGCTGCTCTAAATTGACAAGGGCTCCCAACTGAGGAGGTATATCCCCAGTTAGGTGGTTATTATGCACATCTAACAACTCAAGAACTGTGATGTTAGATATCTCAGAAGGCAAACCACCAGAAAAATGATTCATATACAAATCAAGAAACACAAGGTTTTGCAATAGGCCAATTTCTTTGGGAATCTGACCTGAGAGCTGATTCTCACCGAGCCTCAATCTCACAAGAGACTGGCATCTTGCTACACTTGGTGGCAACACACCTGTCAAAGAGTTCCCAAGCAACAACAGCTTGCTCAGTTTCTTTAAGTTGAATATCTCTTCTGGTATTGATCCTGTCAGCTTGTTTCTTGAAAGGTCAAGCGCATACAGCTCCGTGCAGTTCCCAAATGCAGGCGGTATTGTACCGGAGACCAAATTTCCCCACAAGAAGAAACTCTGCAAAGACTTGAGTTCACCGATTTCACTAGGAATTGGACCTGATAGCTGGTTCTTATCAAGCTGAAGGGTAGTTAAGCTAGCACACTTGCTCAACTCTCTCGGTATTGAGCCAGTGAGTGCATTATCTGACAAATGAAGCTGCTCAAGAACCACAAGGCTCCCCAACTCACCAGGAATCTCACCAGATAAGTCATTTGCAGACAAATCAAGAACAACAAGCTCGGAACAATTCGACAACTCGCCAGGAATTGAACCTGAGAGCGCATTACCCCACAAAAGCATGCTAGTAAGCTTCTGCAGCTTGCCAAGCTGTGGAGGGATAGGACCAGTGAGCTTGTTCATGTGCAAATACAAGTTTCTCAACTCTGAACATGAGCCTAACTCAGGTGGAATAGAACCAGAAACTTCAGTGTCATAAAGGGCTAATGTCTGAAGATTGACCAATTTCCCCAATGTTGGTGGAATCACACCAGACAGTCCGGTTGCAGCTACACCAAGCGTCGTTAGGTTCGTCAACAGGCCTAACTGGGACGGAATGTCACCGGTTAAATACGGGTTTCCGCCAATCCTAAGCTGCTGGAGGGACAAGAGGGACCCTAATTGGGAAGGAATAGAGCCATTGAGGAGATTATCTTGGAGACAGAGGACTTGGAGCGAAGAAAGATTAGCCAACTGTGAAGGAATGATCCCAGTGAGCCCATTAGAGTTGAGGAAAAGGAACTGAAGTGAACTGAGTTTGCCTAGTTCTTGTGGAATAGAACCTGAGAAAGAGTTAGAGGACAAGTCCAAGAGATGAAGCTGAGACAAAGAGCCAAAAGAAGCAGGGATTGAACCTGAAATATTAGTGGTTGACAGATTGAGAAGCTGAAGAGAAGAAAGGGATGAAATATCTGAAGGAAGTGAAGACAGGTTGAGAAATGTGTTTGGGATTGAAACTGAAATGACCCTTTCTTGAGGAGAACAAGTTATCCCTTGCCATGAACAAGGAGTTGAGCTTGAAGGGTTCCAAGAAGACAACACCGATGATGATTTTGGGTCAGCTCCTGAGAGAAGAGTAAGCAGAGCTTGTCCATCTGAAGATAAACACTCAGCAAGATACACACTCAACATGAGGAAGAAACAGATGAACATAAATGGGGTTCCTTTTGTTCTTCTTGTCTCCATTGTTGAGCCTACAAAGACTGGATTTTTACTTTTTTGTATATGAGTTAAAGGTCAGAAATGGTGGAGGAGACTGAATCTTCTCTTAAGGAGACAAGGGCATGTGAAGGAGGATGGGTATGCTTGAGTTTGACACAATGTACATGCATATGAAGAAAGGTAGGATCTTTGAGGCATTAAGTCGAACATCTTTGGTGCATGATTGATTTACAGTGAATTGGAGATGAAAGGTGGAGCAGTTCTTGGTGTGTGGTGGTGTTATGGGGAACAGAGCTTGATGGAGTCCATTAATGGTGGCTGTTAGCTGAGAATTTGTTTGGAACAAGCAAAAAGAGATGATTTAGCCGAGCAATTTTGTGTCTTTCTATGCTTTTGTGTGTAAAAAGAGAGAAATGGAAGCAGTTTTAACTGTATTTAAATTTGAAGGTAGATAAATCAAGAGTAACATTTGTCATATGGAAAACATATGCAAAGGGTAATATAGGTGGTCTAGTCGTAAGTAGTTGAGGTTGTATGTAGGAGGTACATAGTTTAAACCCAGAAAGTGTTAATTATTGAGCTCTTGTAATATAATTAGCTTATTTAAATATATATATATATATGCAAAGGGCCGTGACATTTCCGACCTCCACATGTACTTGCGGCCCTTACTGAGTTTATATTGGAAAAGTTAACTATAATACAATTAGTAGTGTAGTTATTTTCGTATAACAAAAAGTTAACTATAATACAATTAGTAGTGTAGTTATTTTCGTATAACAAATAATACTTTCGATTTCGCAGTACAATTTAAATTTAGAACAAAATGGGTTTAATATATTTAAACCACACGGATTAGGGAGCCACTGATTAATTGTCCCTGCTTCCTAGAACACTGTTTTTAATACTCCAAGGCCAAAGAGTATAGTATAATACTATGTCATCTTTTTCAACTGTTGAATTTCCATAAGTACCCTTTGCCTCTTCTATAATGCCATATCAATTGGACTAAAATGTTGTTCCAAACTTCCAATTATGTGATACTTGATTCAATTATGCGGGCTGTTTTATTTCATTAGCACTTCGGAGTGATGTTGAATGATTTTCTTAAAACCTAAAATGTTGATGTTTTCGTGTTTGAATGTTTGAACTTCCTATTGAAAGATTTGAACCCTTTGCATTATTAACCAGAATATTGATAGTAAAAATGTGAAAAAACGAAGTTACTTTGAAAGCATATATCTAGCAATACTAGATGATAAGCTATGATAAGGTAGTTTATATGTTAATTGGTCTTTATTGGCTGTTTAGTAAACGAATCATATCAGCTAGCTTATAATCTGCATGTTACGTGTTCACGTAACACACTTAACTCGAAGATAAAACCAATCAATCTATAAGCTAACTAATAAACTTAGATATTTCATATTTGTAGTGGTAATCATTTTGGTACATATGATTTATTAACATCAAATGAACTTGCAATACTCCCTTGCAATTAGTTATTTTTCTCGAGTGCAAACAATTACTATATGAATTTTCATTTAATATTTCATTGGGAAGAGTAGATTTTTGATGATAATAGGAGTGAGGCAGCTTAGGAGATTGTGAAAGTTAAAGATAGTCGGATTACAATTACCATTTTTGTCTTTTTACGTATTAAAAGTACAATTACCAATGTTATACTAAATACTTTGTATATTGTTTTTAATTTTTTTAATCACGTACTGAGCATTCAAAAGAAGTAGTTCCATGCACTTTTACTTTTTACCACTACTATGGACTAATGCGTGGGATTTTGAATGTACATTGATCACACCTCACTGTTCTAACAAGCTGTAATAATTATGTCATAGATTATATTTTACTTGCAATATACAATACTGTTTAGGGTAAAGTCCCCAAACACTTAATAAGTTCTTCCTAAATCGTCTAAGTCCAAATCATTGTAGAGAGTCCAAAGCTAGGGTCCAAAGAACTAGAAAGTAAGAACCTGCACAAGTAACTTTGTTTGGGGTAGAATCGTAGACCCGGTTTGCTAAGTGTCAAACCGGATAAAGACTTTACTTGTGAGATACTGAAGATCTACTCTGTATAGTAATCGAGATTAGTTCGTAATGATGACTTACCATTTACATGGGAATGTGTGGAATATATATAGGCTTCTCCCAAAAAGGAAGAGTTTTGATCACTAGATCGTGCCAAGTGTAAGGCTCAGTGCGCCAACAAGGCTTTGTTAGGCTCATGGCCCATTAAGAAGACTTAACACATTTCCCTTTTGGGCATTCGAGGGTAGTTTAGTCTTTCCTTGAGAGATTAGAGACTTCTGATGTCCGTTTCGGACCTTCGTCCGAAAGGGTAGGTCCGGAGCAATGGTCCGAGCAGTACTCACTTACTGTAAGACAACTTGAACAACCCCCTAAAGTACTGTGGTTCGGACCTTGCTTTCTCTCTTGGTGCCAGCTCACTTGGTTCCTTATGAGGTCAGTGTCATATGTCCGAGTCAACGTCTCTGGGTCGGACCACCATGGTCTTCGGACCATGGCCTAGGTCGGACCGCTTGTCTTGAAGGCCAAGGTTCTTATTGCTTATTTCAGGGAAGTTAACTCCAAAGGAACCTTGGGTCGGACCTTGAGCCTTTTGACCTTAGACAGCTTAATACGCCTTAGGATACGCTCCAAAGGCGTCTATGACGGATTGGACATATTTTCGTATCAACAAATACGTTAGAGTATCATTATGTTAGAGACTCGACCCCTAAAAAATAGTCTAACAGTGTCCAACTGGATTAAGTCTCATGTAAACATATACTAGTAAGAATTTGAAATTAAAAAATAAATACTACAACGATAAGTAGAGCCGTAAAATCAACATATTCTATGTAAGGGTTAGGTTATCTTGTAGCTCGCAGTAAAATAGAGTAGTAATTGTTGGAGAATTGGTTGGTTGAGCAACCATTTATACGTACTAAAGTCGTAAAATGTGCAACTTAACCTAAAAGTTGAAATGTCAATATGACATATCTTTGAGCAAATTTTATGTGTTTCCACCACCTGTTTTGACATGTTTTATAGCTCGTCATGTAGTGGGTTACACAAGCTACATGATAATATAATACATGGGCGAAAACCAATTCTCGGTGTGAATATTTTAGAAGAAGTCCTTTACCCTTCTTCCATATTATTACTCCAATTGTATCATTTATTTCTTTAATTTTCTGAATTAAATATGAGTTAAAATTATAATTCATGATCTTGCACCTCTAATGAGGTTTTATGGTGGCTTTAGTGCATGGGTTATATGGTGATCCTTGAGGTAGCTTTCTTTGCTATAAAAAGGTGGTTTCACCACCTGTTTGAAGTGCACAACAACAACATAATCTTCCCCTCTCCCTCTCATCTTTTGGCATCATCATTCTCATCTCATTTCATAGAGATTTGCATTAGTTTGCATACTCTTAGAGCATCAAGAGAGTTCTAACATGTGAAAGGTTCGAAAGAACTAATTTTGTTGCTTCCGAAATTAGTTGTGATTGGGTGTTGTACCTTGGGAGTACATTGCTCAAGTAGGCCTGAAATATAGAAAGGCGGACAAATTGTGCTTAAGGGGAAGTGGTCACACCTCTGTCTCGTCCAGGATTCAATCCGAATATTTTAGTGCTTGTTCAACACCTTATTTCCATTAACCGAAGAAGGTAAATGTTGTTAGTTTTGTTTCACATTCTTATTGAGATCTGTATATTATGGTTTGTGTAATATACTAATCAATAATCATATTGTTATTCTTTTCAAGGCATGTTACACGGTGGAAAAATCAACGAGGATCCAACATTAATTATAGTTCGGGCAGTATAAGTTTGAGGTAAATTAGAAATGGGATTAGATAGATAGGGTGATTTATTTGGTTAATCTATCGAGGAAGAGAGTAGTGGGTGCGTTTTGGGAGTGGAGATGAATAAAATTTACTACTCCAACTCAGTACACTCACATGTCAGAGAGAGACTGAGAGACAAACCAAAATTGTTAACTAGGGTTAATTTTATACTACTACTACTACTACAAAATATCATGTTCCAGTTTGTTCGTTTAGTTACACTCTTGTTTAGAATTGCGGCACCACCCACCATTAATTAGGGTTTTACTTGTTAGGGTTCCACTCTAGAACTTTATATATGTATTAATATATGAAACTGCTAAAGTGACGACAAACGGAGTCGAACCGAGTCAAATATCTCGATTTCTCGAGTTTGATTCGAGTTGTTATCAAGTTCGAATTCGGCTTGAATCATTAATAAAGGAGTTATTTTTCGAGTTCGTGTTTGATTGACGATGAAGGGCATTCAGTTTTAATCGAGCCTTGGCGAGTACCAACGAATTGAACCTTACTCTGCTCGATAACAAAACGAGTAAAAAGTTACATTCAAACTCGACTCGAACACCTTATCAATAATTAAACTTAACTCATGTAAACTGTTATACTTTTGGGTGTATATGTTAGAAAGTAATGGGTATTGGAAATTTTTATCATTTGTAATAAATCAGAAGTATATTCATGTGGAAACTCATTATCGTTAAACATTTATACAATGTTATTCACAGATACGGTACGTCAAAATGAACGACTGGCTAGATTCCAGTTGAAGCTGATCGATGGAGATGCCACTTAAATTAACGTAGTACAAGTAATTAATTTGTTTAATTATTTTTGGTGTTTTAATGATCTCTTTCTTAAACTGGACGCAAAAAGTCATTAATTTCATTTTGGAGTCGAGACATCTCGGCATATACTGTGGACAATAATGGACATCGATCGATAATTAACTCTATATATATTGAGTACAAATTACTTTAAACTTTAAACATATAAAAGTAGGGGTGGGCGCGGGACGAATTTGGGATTATATTTCGAGTACTCGATAATTCGGGTTTGATATTATTCATCCCAATCCCGACCCTATTTTATGCGGGTACCCGCAATCGGGTGCTCGTTAAAAATTGAATCGGAATCGGACTACCCTATCGGGTATTTATTTTATGTATTTATTTATTTTATTTACAAACTAACTATTTTCAAATATTTGTAAACGGATAAAAATTAAGTCAATTAAGTAAATATATATACCGGTGATAGTTACGTACTTATGTTACTGTAAAAGAAAATAATATACACACACTCCAACTGATTGCAATATAGTAGCATTAAGGATTGATTATATCGTTATGTAATCGAGTCTATGAGCAAACCCAGTCTATTCTCTAGGCATGTTTTGTGATACTACACATAGTCACATACTATACAGTACAATACAAAAAATCCATGTACGCATTCACCATAACATATCAGTAAAAGTTGTACCTAGGTATTCGGGTACACGTCAGGTTTTGGAAATAAATTATTTATTCACCCGACCCGCATACTCGATAAAATTTTCGGGAATATACTGTGCGGGTACCCAATCCCGAATTGTCCGACCCTATCGAAATGTTGTGCAATAGGGTCGGGATCGGGATTACGCGAACCCTTTTCCCACCCCTATATAAAAGTATTACTCTCCTTGTCCTATTTAATTAATATTCCTTTTCCTTCAAAGTCTATATATAGTACTGCTACATCATTGTCTTCTCTGTAATGTACATTAGAATTTCAGATAACGTCGCTTTTCCTAAGCACACTTGTGAAATACTCCCTCCCTTCTTTTTACAAGGTTTACCTTTTGATTTTGTATAAATTTTAAAAAAATAGAATAAAATATTAAGTAAGTGGTGAAAAGTAAGATGAAGAATAGGAAAAGTAAGTGAAAGAATAAATAAAGTATGAAATAGAGTGTTTAAAAAATTAATAAGTAAAGATAGTGGATTTTTAAAAAAGAAAACGTTAAACTTTAAAAAAAACTCCCGAAATATAAAAAAGTAAACCTTTAAAAAAATTGGAGGGAACAACATATAAAACATGAAAATAAATTATTAAGTTATCTGAATTAACTTATCAAATTCATTATACGTTTACACGAACATATTCAAAAATATGTTTATGAACTAGATAGATAGACTACTTAATAAACTAGTAATAATTGTACCCAAGAGACATGAAATAGATTGTTCTCGTCTTATCCACACACTATTTGAACATCTTACTTCTTATGGGTTTTATGCAGGTTTTACTTACCACGAGTTAGTTTTTAGTTTTTCACTTTTGAAGTTGTCATTTTGCTCGGAGTTGTACCCGTTAATTAGCGTAGATAAATTTTTGATAATCAAACAAAGTTACAAGTAACATAACAGATGATCACTAGAGATACAAAATACACTACATCAAACCAAATACGTCCAAAAGCAAGTCTTCCAAACCAACAACCATTATTTCGATGAAGTCTATTACTTCCTCCGTTCCTTTTAAAACTTTTCATTTTGATTTTTTTCGATCATCTATTCTCAACACTTCCTCGAACTCAAAATATTATTACTTTCATGAATTTCAGCTCATAATGCCAAATTGCCAAACCATATAAGCAGCCCGATAATCCAGGAAACCATTGATTATATATTTCCGCCCGTCACCACAATTTCAGCAAGATTTACTGAAATAAAAAATTACACTACTAGTATTTAATTAAATAAATGTATATAAATAATGAAACAAATCATGACAAATTTGCATGCTTTAGCATAAAGTCGGATATAATTAAGCACAGGTCTAGTTTCGTGCCGGCCATAATGTCGATTAAACAACAACTACAAAACAAATTAAGTTCGTTAATTCAATAACGATTTTAGCTGGTATATATTTACTTTAAATTTGATTAATTAATTTTTATATGTGCATGCTATTTTAATTAATTTAGATTCATCGAGCACCCAACCTAGCTATATATAGCTCCCGCTTTATACATCAATATGATTCAAGTAAACACTCAACCGTGATACCGTATATCCTGAGGATTTAATCAAAATCACGTGATATAAAAATGAAGTATTTAATTTTATACGTGGATGCATAATAAAAGTTCATTGCTAATGCTTCATTGGGTTGCAGGGAAAATAGAGGAAAAGAAAAAAAAATAGGAGAAAATAAGATTTTCCTGGAAAATGTAAAGTAAAAATAACTTTCCTTATTTAGTGGAGATATACATGTTTGATACAGATTTTCATAAATTTTTCCGGATTTTCTCAGAACTATCAAATGGTGGAAAACAATATTTTACCATATATTTTTTCTTTTCACTCAAACCAAATGAAGCCTAAATGTATAATCTTTATGTATATAGATGTAATATTTGTTCTTATACATGCAATTTCATGTTGGTCATAACCCGTATCTCAATCTTTACACAACGGCTCTAAATTGGGTAATAGACTAGTCTACTAGACTCTCACTGTGTAACATAGCCAAAAATGTTATGAATTCAATTTAACATTAATTTGCAAATTCAAAAATATTAAGTAGAATCCATAACAACACAATACTCCAATACATGTAGATCTTTTTTGAAATCATAGGGTATGATGCCTAGTTTCCATATCTAAGCCAGGTTTTGCACAACTCCCACCGTCACTGATAACTTCATACATGTCTCATTTTTCAGTCGTCCTACAAAATTTTAAAAGTTATTTAGAAAAAGAAAACTAATCCACACTAACGAGTAAAAAAAACTACATCTACACACATTTTATCACTTTTGTTTTATGTTTTATAATTTATTTTAAATTTTCACTTACAACTACGCGTCAATTCTAATGAATGATGTTTTATAGGACATAGGATTAGTACTCCTCTATCCCTCTGAGAACTTCATACATTATGGTTGACCCTCAATCTTAGTTGAAAAGTTAAAGTAATGATAAAAGATTAAAAAATGTGGAAAAATTATACTCCCTTCGTCCCGGAGAACTTCATACATTAGGGTTAGCGCGCAGTTTTATGCGAAAAGTTAAAGTAATGATAGAATATAGAAAAGGTGGAAAAAAAATGTATTTTTAGTGGCAAAATGTGTAATTTGAGTGTAAAGTTGAGATTGTTTATTATTTATTAAGTGTGGAGTAGCTTCCTTTTTTGTTAATGTATGAAGTTCTGTGGGACGATTAAAAATAGCAAATGTATGAAGTTCTGCGGGACGGAGGAAGTACTTTTTGTGATAAAATGTATAATTTGTTTGTAAAATTAATATTGTTTATTAATGTATGAAGTTTTATGGTACGATTAAAAATGATAAATTTATAGTAAAAATAAAGTATGTGTTAAAGGCAATGCCACATCAATCATGGTGTACCTTTATAGTGTTTGGATCTTTTTGTGCATGGGATCTAATCTTGCATTGAGCCAAGAGATCCAACATAGTATAGTTATAGTCTAGTAACAACATGCCTTAAAATCTAAGATTCCAAAGTCTCTGGACTGTAAACAAAGTCACATAAATGGTGTATGAATTTAATCATCCATTTTTCATGCCAGCATATGAGTGAACATCAAACAACCAACAAGATAAGTCATAAAGTCAACATGATAATCAATCAAATTCAGACAGATTCTCAAGAACCACACATACATACACACTCCAGTTTGATTCTGTCTACATTCAGATCCCAAGATATGTAGCAGCACTTTTCTTACAAGTTGAGTAACTTGTAATTGATCCACTGTAACATGGATAGCTCTTTTGGTATGATAGCAGTAACACGGTTTCTTCTATGCCGCTCTCACCCCAAATCAAAGAAGATATCTTGAGCTTTAACCAAGAGCCCATAATCAGACTGGATCGAAATTTATGATCACATCTCACAGATTCGATACCTGAAAACATTAGACCGTTTGTGAATGGAATATGATACCACCTCTCATAGTCTCATCAAGGCAAGCAATCCAGATTCTAACTTGCATGTACATCAAACAGATGAATTTTTATATAACATCAGCTCAGAATGCAGTTCATGAGCAGAAAAGGCGAATACAAGGCTTATTTCTCTTCACAAGGACGATGGGTAAACCAAGCATTTACGAGCTAGAAGCATGGACATACACAACCTTCCATCCAACGCACATAGCATTCACATTATGGAACAAAACAAGATTGATTCCAATATTCTTCTTCTACAGCCATCAATCAGAGTAACTCAAAACTCATAGATGCAACTGTAGAATAGCTATATACTGAATTATATCACAGACACTTACAAAACACATCATATTAGGACAGACAACCAAACAAAACCAAGCCCACAAAAAGGGTCGGATCAAACATCCTCAGGTCGTTTTTTGAACACAAAACCATCAAACACAACACAACAGCAGCATATACATACAGGCATCGGGTTTTTGACTGATCATGCCAGGCCAGTAACCTCAGATGTCCCGCTGCTTCCTTCCTTCTCTTATACTCCGCCCTCTCCTGTATTCGATCTCTGCATCAGAGTTGGATGAGCTAAGATGGTGATATTTACGCGCAGTTCGAGAAACTTCCATCTTTGGGTATATGTCTTCACCATCACTTAGAGCATGGTTTACTGGCAAGCTACGTGCAGAAGCATCTCCAAGTCGCTTCTGTGGATCTGACATGTATAATAGAAAATGTTATTGGTCAGTTGTGCAGTCTAGATGATGGATTTCTACCATAAAGTGATTTTTTATTCTAAATTTATGTTAGTATTTTAGATGAATCAAGAATTCAAGACTCCTAATTTCAATAGGATCTGATAAATGATAAATCACCATTTTTCTCACACATGTTCTGCTATCCGGAAGCTCAACACAACAGTTGATAAAAGCAATTCTTTGGAATAATAGTAAGGTTAAATATATATTGAGGGAGCTAAAAAAACAGAAGAATGCAGCATGCATTCTGCCTTAGGCTGAGAAGGGTAGATGTAAACTAGGAGGCCAAGTGGCCAACACCTGATTGTGGCAGGTAGATTACTAGAGGAACAATTTATCAGGATCGAAAGAGGTTAACAATTTAGCGACTTATTTCATCTTTCCAAATTTAGATTAGCCTACTTCCTTTTCAGCAATTTGCTGCTAGAACTTGATAAAAAAACACAGCAGCATCGGTTAGTACTTAGAATGAACAAAACAGCAATTCAGAAACTGGGTCAATCATAATTCACCTTGAAGACTAATAAACGAACCTGGAACTCCAGAATGTGCCACCTCAGTATTACCTACTCTGATCTCTTTCAGCTGAGGCATAGAAAATTCTTCTCGTCTTTCCTCGGTATCAACTCCTTTTTCTGGCCCACTTAAGTTATTTTCCTGTTTACTGGAGGAAAAGGGTGTTGTAATGTTAAAGGGTTCCATGACATCCACTATTTCTACATACTGAGTTGTCGAGACAATGTCATCAGCACTAAACCCAAACGATGCTCGGTAAGCTTCCAGTTCCTCAGCATCCGGTTTACAAGTCCTACTCTGCCAATTCTGATGCCCATTAGTAGGATTCGAGTTATAAGCATCTGACTCTTTTGAAATACTTAGTCTGCCACCAGTGTGAGACAACGAAGACTGGTCCAGATAGAACTGAGCAAATGTCTCCGGGCAGAAAAAATTGGAATCTTGACGTGACTTGGAGGCCCCAGTTGTCTGAAGCCCATCAGAGTGACTCGGCCCAGACATTGAATATGCAGGCTCTTCTGAAGGAATCGGAGGATCCCATTGTTGACGAATTGAAGAAGATGAAAGGAAACGAGCGTAAGGTACATCTGGGGAAGATGGAGTGGTTAAATGGGCCAACTCTGGTGGAGGCGTTAAAGGGGCTGTAGATGGCTCGGTTGTGAAAGTTGAAAAGACCGGTGGAGAAACGAGCTGCGTCTCATTGGCGTATGGACCCGTAACATACATGTTGGATGTAGGGCGTTCAGGTGAATTTGAAGATAAGTAGCAGTTAGGTGATGGAGCTGTTGATGGGAGAGCAGAGTGTGAGAAAGAAGCAGGAGAAGATGGTGGAGCATAGAGAGATAGTGCAATTCCAGTAGCTTGATTGGGCAATGCACCAGCTTGAGGTCCGTTTTGTAGATTGGTATCAGGCATTCGAGAAGAAGGCACAATACGTTTTCCACCTTTTTGCTTTCCAAAGCAGGATAGTCCGGCCAAACAACCTCTCCATCGCTTGCGCTGCAAATAAAATAGAATTTTAGTCACAATATATATACTCCCATCATAAGATAAAGCATACTCAAGACACAAGACTGTAAGTACGGCTTTCAAGAAAAAGAAAAAATAAACAAAAGAGAATCAATGTCTGTTGTGCTCCTTGCAAGTATCAACATGTACTCCTAACTCCATGCACACTGCATTAGATAAAGCATGCTCAACACATTCTAGACGCCTCATATGTTTCTATATTCCGTTGGAATCTAAAACACTTCTAATATTGTGGCTTGACCATGTACCCTTTCCTCACAATTTTTAGACTTCATAATCGAAAAGCCCGTGAAAGATAATTTTCTTCAGTATGTGCCTAGACTCTTTGCCTTAAAATCAAATCAAAATCTTCTATTTTCACTCTTATCTTGTACATAAGCTGAGGGATACTTGCACTCAGCTACCTGTGCCCAGGGCTAGGCACAAAAAACCTCACAACAACAAGGTCTTGGGATAGGCTTTAGAAAAGATTATGAAATAATTCACTTCGGCATAGGATTTTCACCATGTTGTTAGGTTTCTAATATTTCTCAATTCGCCCTAACCCAGGGTGAAATAAGTGTAAAGCATATTATTCAGATTAAAGGCATACATAAGCATATTATTCACAGGTTAAAGGATCAAAATTCCAGTTCTCATAAAGCAGTTCAGAGAAGATAAATCATATAGAAGAGGTATGGCATGAATCAGGAATGCAACTGGTATTTCATTAAGGAAATTTCAAAATGAAGCTCAACAACATAAAGCGATTACAGACACCAACCATGAAGCTGTGGGAGTCTGAGGCAAAAAAGTTCTGATTTGTTTCGTGACTGGTCTGTATAGGTTGAGAAGATGGAAGTATGCAGGCTGGTTTAAAGCATAGAAGTATCAATACTAAGCGTAGAAAAGGCAGTTTTTCCTCATATTAGGCAAAACCACATCACCACCACTCCCAAGTGTTCGGCACACCACCCAAATTACACTAGTGTGAAGAGGTTTTTCCCAATGTTTAGGAAAAACAGGTTTTTCATGAGACTTCAGTAGTGTGAACTGTGAAGAGGTTTTCCCCAATATCATGTCATAAATCATTCACGTATGGACCAGTTGATAGAGTTCAAAACTCTCTCCACCGTCACACTGGAGTCCAAAGCACATCGTGGGGTTTGAAGTACATAAAAATATACAAAAACTACAGTCTCTATGGAATAAAAACCAGACATGCGTTAAAACATCACGAAAGGCGATAAGCATATGCTAATCCAGGCAATTCCTTAGGTGCATGATTGTCAACAATGACCACGAAAAACAAGCAAAATTTCAAATTTTTCGCATAAATCTCTCTTTAGCATGACTGCAAGTGATTCAGCAGAGGAGATATACCCGAGAGGTTTGTGGCTGCTGTGGCTGCAGAAATCTTATCTGCTCCGACGCCATAGGCTAAATGTTCCGTGGAGTACAGACTCTCGATCTCTGTAGCTTTTGCTAGCAATGAGTATCTGTCCACTTATATCAGAAGAGGATGCCTCTGCTACACTTATGACTTAACTTCTACCTGCCCATTTTCAAATCGCTTCCGTTAGCACCTTTTCAAGCATCCAAAATAAGAAAACAACTGCCTGTCAATACACAAGCATCGGAAAGAACCTAACAGGCATACAATTTGATGAACTGGACTGGCAAAGACAGGCACCTCGATTCTACATAATCTATAGCAGCTAACACACAAAACTTATATGGCTAGCTGTCCAAATCATGTAGATCAGACACATTTCGTCAATACCAAAAAACACTCATAAATTTGAGACTTTGAAAAGTCAATTCCTTAACATCAATGACATTATCCACAAACTAATAGGAGGATACAAGTTCAGAAAAAATCTCTTTCTTTCCTCATGTTCTCTTTCTGTTCTTTTTCCCCAACAAGATTAGAATTTTGTCTCCCCATTTTTGTCACTTCTAGTGAGACAAATATCCCCATTTCCTATTTCCCACTAAATTAAGCATATCTTGATGGCAACACACACAGAAAGCGACACGCACAATACTAAATTGCTTCAGCTACTACTACTAGTACAGTCTACAATAAATCTTTAAAACAACACAAAATAGGAAAGTGAGTTGAATCCAACAACCAACATCACATTACATCACCTCGTTATCCAAATTACAAAGAACCCACATACAAAAACACTCAAAGATAAGAACTTTAACCATTTTCTTCTCATGTATCCAACAAAAAAGCTCAAATATAAGAACTTTAACTATTTTCTTCTCATTTCTCCAACAAAAACACAAGATAAGGGAAGCAAACACAAAATGCAGTACCTGAAACAGGACATATCTACATTATTTCCATGAAATCATTCAAAAGTATGGAACTTGAAACAAGGGTTATGATTAAATATGAGAATGGATCAGATCTAAGGCTCGTTGGTGATTGATTGATTGGAGTGTTGGGCTAAAACTGCTTTTTCTTTTTAGCTTTTTCTTTTCTTGGAAAAACATAAAGTGAGGAGTGAAGAAAAGGAAATGGTAAACAAAACGGCGTTTATGCTGTGCATAATCTTTTTGTCTTTATTGATCGTTGATGAGAAAGTAAAGGTTATTTGTATGGCATGCCCGTTTATCTGTCCTAATTTCGTTTTTATCCATGTGATATCACTTTTGTTACTTTTATGTCCATTGCTTTTTATATTTATGCCTAAACTGGAATATTACCATGTGATTTGCATCTTCTTAATTGGGCGTTACACCGGCAGAGACAACTCAATGTTTTCTACTTCCTCCGTTCCATCCAATAATTTTCATTTTAACTTTCTTCGATTAACCCTCTTCACCCTTGACTAGGAATTAATCTCAAATCGAAAATGTAAAATGTAAATTTGTTGTTTAAGATTAATTCGTAATCAAAGTTGAAAACAGTTGACCGAAAAAGGTCAAAATAGGAACCATGAAACGGGACGGAAGAAGTAGTATTTTATTAAAGAGGTGAAGAGGGGTTACTATACGTCAGTATCAGTTTGGTAGATACTAGAGGTGTAACCACTCGTGCACCCTCTCACATACATATGGATTACATGTCATGTGAAAGAGTGTACCAGTGGTTACACCTCTAACATCTATAAACATGACAGTCTCATTGCCAATGCTCTAATGTTCACAGACTATGTGACATATACTGTCATGGAACCATAATGTATATTACAGACTATTCATGTATGACCCAAAAAATTTACAAATAGTAGTTGCATTGAGAGCGATACTAGCAAGTGCGAACTCTTAAATGAGAGAAAACTCAATGTTGTTATTTGTTACTCGTAAAAGTTCGTATTTTTAGAATGATACTTTCATTTTACGTAAGGACCTAGGAGGTCAAAAGCCCACTTACTCGACATGATAAAAGGCCGGCCTATCTTCCTTAGTCTAATGAGCAGACTCCACTATTGGGCCAAATGGCCCAAATATGACCCGTGTTTGACTAGGGCAAGCCCAACCCAGCTCTGTGTTGCCTACAAATTCAGTTCGAAATTCCATTTTCCCGCCAAATCAGATATCTCCATCTTCCACTTTCACTCACAGAGCTGTTCAATTCAAAAATGCAGATTACTTTCATTGCTGTTCAATGCTTCCAATGCGAAACTATGCAGGTATTGAATCAGCTTAATCTCATTCTTTCTATATATGAATCGAATCGAATCAAATCGATATGAAATTTGATTTTATGGATGCAGGTGAAGCAGCAGAAGAAAAGCAGCAACAAATGGAACTGCGTTGTGTGCGGCGAGAAGCAGTCTCTACGCAAGGTCTTTGCTCAGGGTTCCATGGCCAAGGATATTCGGGGATTCGTCCAGAGTTTCAACATGTCTCGCCAATTTAAAGAGGAAAAGTTTCCGGATTCTCCCCAAGTGTATGCCGAGGAGAAGAAAAGGAGGACTGATTGGACCGAGTATATCGGTGATGAAGATGAAGGGGAATGTTCTGGAAATCTGGATGTTGATGATGGTGGTTGGTTGAATTGTTAATCGATTTATGCGTTTTTCGTTTTTGTGCTGTGTTCGATTCTGAAGAGTTGATTTGGCAGGAGATGTTGAATCAGAGCCGATTATCGTGACAGAGATGCCTAAATCGAAGGGCAGTGCATCGAATGGTAAGAACGAATGCTTGTTTTAGCCTTGGATCGAATTCACGGTGCTTTGTGTTGGTGTTTGAGGATTTTAATGTAGTAGATGAATAAGAATAGGTTGTTGTGTAACTGTGTTTACAGATACACGACTGAATCAAGTGAAGAAAGTGGCTGCTAAAAGAGCAAGGACCTGCGATGAGAACGTGAGATCTCGAGAGAAGTATAATGTGGAGGAACAGATGGAGACTAATCAAGCAGATCGAGCTCTTAAATGGAACATGTTGAGGGCAAAGATCCAACAAGGCAGCAGAAACAGTTTAGTGAACATGTCTCAGTTGGCTGCTGGATCCTTTTCCAAGAGGGATTCTGGAGACGAAAACGAGCTACCACAGAGACGATTACATCAGGCAACATTTACGAAGGGACTTGCTTCAAAATGGAGCAGTTTCATAACTGATGATGACTACGATGAATTGCAGGTTGGAGGGAGGGGAAATTCGTATGATCGTGCTGGTCACATCAACTCTGATGCACTGGAGGAGTCCATGATGATTGATGAGAAGGTGGAGGATGACATACACCCTGATTTCCTCTGATCGATGATGATGCAAATATTAGTCTTCGGAAAATCCTACGTTGTTTCTTCATGCAGTGTGAAATTTAGTGAAACCAACTTCTTGTAGGTGCTTTGTGTACACTGTTCCTAATTGTGCTATGTTCTTGATAAGTAGTACTTGTAGTGTGAAATTTAGAGAAAGACCACTATAGCTTAGTTTTCGTATATTTAGTTGCATGAAATGAGAATTTGTGTGATTAGAGTATACAGCACAGCAGTAATGTCGACAACACCATTTTATTGTGATGATTATTACTCATTTCTCATTCCTAAGACAAATCAGAAGAATAAGGACACACTGAAACTCAAGTTACTCCGGAAACAAGAACCTCTTTCAAGCAGATCATGGAAAGAAGTCAAGAACTCGTATTCTAGCAAAAAGAATTAGTGTTCTTATGACATATACATGTTTATACACAAGCAAACTATAAACTTTGAAGCTTATGTAACAAATTACATTCTGGTTTGTATACTTTATCTGGCTCTACAATGTTACAATAAGACAGTAAAACATCTGAGAATGATGCTCCGAACTGAGTTTTGCATATTTTACATCCAATTGAACACTTTGACTTGCACAGTATTTATGAGTTGATCATTTCTCAAGCATATCTTAAATTGAGTTCAAACGAATTGTATGATAGATAAAACAACTACCAAATCAGTCATCAAAGAGTCATCCTTTGAAGAACCACAGTTAAAGAACATTAGCATATCGTCAAAATGATGATGCAGATGCAGTAAATAGAATATATATAAAGTTGGGAGAATGAAAAGAAAATTACTCATACAAGGTTGAGTAAGGTAGCTACATCTGATGATCTGAGCCACCAACCATTGCCTGACTATGATACAATGGTGAAATCAAGCTTTCAAAATAAGTGCAACCAACGAATGGCATGGGGCTACTTATGTGTGGATACCTAATTGAAGCATTGTTGTTGTTGAAGATTACATAATTCGACCCACAAGACAACAATAATTGGCCATTCTTCCACACGTATATGAGTCTTCCGAAGCCATAAGGGGTGAAAAGATTGAGATGGTTAGGTACGGTAAAAACATTAGTCCGAGTCTCTTTCCCCACTCCGTAACCCTGGATCATCCACACCTTTAGGGAGCAAGCAGTAAGCATAGAGGCACCCTTGAGAACATACCAAGTTACAGTAGGTACCATTCTCAACGAACTCTGGCTTGTGTAGCATTCCATATTCCTCCGTCTCCATGTCAAGATAAGCAATATCCCATGAATTTACTAATTTGTTGGGATTGAAATAACCACCCCTAGACGATGTGGGCGTGACAATCCAATGAAGCTTCCCGGTTGCAAATGTAGCAGATTTGTTGAATATCTTCCAGCGACCATAGTGATTCTTGATCCTTGTCCATCGACCGGATTTAGGAGTATAAACTCTGACTATGTGATCAGATAATGGATGCCTGAGACTTTCGAAACCAACAACCTTATAATCACCGGAGGATTTATCGAAACCAAATCCGTAATGACATAGAGCAGGTGGTGAGCTAGATTCGGTGACAAATTGTGGTAGCACATTGAATCTTCTTGTGGTTGGGTTGATCAAAAGCAAGTGTGTATAGTCCAAAAATGTAAGGCAGACCAAGCCATGACAAGAACCAACACAAGTAAGTCGGGACATGTTTTGTGAGAATTTGGGAAGATGATCTGCAACAAATATTTTATCCGACGAAGAAGAATGCTTAAACCTAGCCCCTTAGCATCCCGTACCATAAGCCCCCTGTGCAGTTCTAAGGTTGAAGAAGAAAAATTGAGGACGTGAGATTCCGAGCAATGCTTAATCATACCTTCACCACCATTCCGAGCAATGCTTTAATGGTAATATGAGAAAATTATAAGTCCGGCCCTAATTCACCAAGTCAAAAGGATCTTCACTCAACAAGAGAAGTGATGTTTGTCATTAAAGACTTCGGTCCAGACTAAAGAAGGTTCCCCAAGGTTCCGACCTTAAGAGGTTTCCCAATGAATTTAACAATAAAAAAATAAATCACAAATCACAGCAATTGGAAGAAAATAATTTACTAGCGACTGAAAGAGGAGTGATTCTATGAGACGAACCTAGTGACGATGATCGTATTTTTGTGGGTTATTGGGCCGGGTCATTATTTTACGGGCATAATATTTAATGAATACCCAAATACCCGAAAAATTCAAGTTTTTAACGGATTCGGGTTGGGAATCCATAATTTAACATGTTATTTAAACTAGAAATTAAAAAAACATCCAAAAATATATGTCTGAAACCCCAATGTATTTAGGCTGGTCGGGTTTTTCGGGTACAAATAACCCGGTCCAAATGCACAACTATAACCATGGGTGAGATTTGAGAACTCGGGCGGGTTTATCGACTAACGAATAATTCAGTCTTATCCAGTTTTAGCCGAAGAAGTTTGGTCCAGCTTTGGACAGGCTTTCGTTAAATCCAATGATTCTTTTTTACACAATATTTATTCATCGTATCGCGTACAATGTATATACATACAATCAACAATAAACAATTAACTAAATGTTCCATAGTGAAAAACACAAGAAGTTATTCAGAAAAATACACTCAGAAAAATTAGTACACTGGGACTCGATAGATGATGCACCTTCGAGAATGAGAGAGACCACTATAGCTTAGTTTTCGTATATTTAGTTGCATGAAATGAGAATTTGTGTGATTAGAGTATACAGCACAGCAGTAATGTCTACAACACCATTTTATTGTGATGATTATTACTCATTTCTCATTCCTAAGACAAATCAGAAGAATAAGAATACACTGAAACACGAGTTACTCCGGAAATAAGAACATCTTTCAAGCAGATCATGGAAAGAAGTCGAGAACGCGTATTCTAGCAAAAAGAATTAGTGTTCTTATGACATATACATGTTTATACACAAGCAAACTCTAAACTTTGAAGCTTACAAACAAATAATCACAGTGAAGATTGAGATACAGGTTCAGATCGGATCATTCCACCTAGAAGAGTCCTGCGAAGGGACTTGCAAAATGAACTAGCAAATCCTGTTGTCTGTTTGAAGAGGTTCTTCATAACCATTTTCTGCCCTACCATCAACAACAAACAAGGTTATTTGAGAACCTCCAATACAGCCAAAGAACAGGTACTGGTTATAAAAACGCAAAAATTCTTAGGAGATCCAGGTCTACTGTTTCAGGAGATTTTGAACTCGACATCATGGACTCCGCATATAAAGACTGTTAAAGATATTCGATTAGTAAGTCAAGAGACTCAAGACCACTGACTGCATTTATTCTTTGCATCAGTGAAGAGGCTTACATAAATTCATATATCAGAATATTGAGTATGCACTTGCCTGCTTCGGCTACTGAAAAGAACATAGGACGTGGGGTCTTCAGTAGTAAGATGGAGCAGTTGCAGGACAATGTAAGCACACATACTGACGCTGAAAGAAACAAAAGAAACTATTATCTCGATCCACAAAAAGATCCATCAAGGTAGCAACTAGCAATGCCATTAGAGATCATAAGCTTTCTCCACAGAACTGAGCAACCGGATTGCTTTTATATATGCGAATCAATGAAAATTTATGTTTCCTATGAGTACGCGCAGGCCAAATATTAAGGTAGATAACCAAGACTTCAACTCTGTAGGTTGAACAACTAAATGTTAAGGAAAATAATGTGCATAAGAAATGATTGCAAATTGCAATACAAGATTACTTGGAAGAATTAACCTTGCGATTTTAGGACCTACTGTAGTTAGACTTGCTATCTTCAAATTTAGACAACTTCCAGTATGCAGTGGTAAACAAGTAAATTGGCATTGTATGCATCCATATTGACAAAGGAGCAGTCAGTTGTTTCTAAAACCAATACAATCCTAGCCCTGCCCTTCCAAATGCACTGATGCACCCATTGTAGAGTTCAAAATCGATACATTTGCTAGCAGATAATATTAGTTACCTTCCAAAGCTGATCAACAAAATGATCCAACATGCAGCCATTTGCCAGTGTGATTCTTTATATGCCACCCAGACCTGTAAGGAACATAAAAGATATCATTTTGAACTACCAGATCATCTTAAGCTTATTAACAGGAACAATGCAACTGATCTTTTTATGAAAAACATAATGCTCTTATTTCCCAGGGAGGTTCATGGTACTGATAAAGAGAAAATTACATGCATGTTGAAACAATACATGACCAGACTTATGTTTACGTGTCAACTTATATTAAAACACAAAACCAACATGCTGAAAAGTCTGAGAGAAGTACCGATAGAGCAAAAACGTTACAATAGAAATCAATCAGTGTTGCTGAAAGCCACCTGCACATGTGTAACTTTTCTCAGATAAATGTCAAACACAAGTGCTAGCTCATAACAGTGACAGCATTACAAAAACTTAGAAAACAGCTATAATCAACATGGAAAGCTTTAAAGTATAAAATAATTAGAAGAAGGAAAGAAAGAATAAAAGCAACACCAACTGTACCAAGAACAAAGGTACCTGATTACTTTCACGGAGATAAAACTGTGATGAAACTGGGGCAAGGTAATCAACTCCAGTAAAAAGATATCCTAACAGATAGATGTGTTGGACATTTGACTGACATGCACTTGTCATCATTTTAAACATCACATACCATAAGAGTATGCTAATGGTGTCCTGAAACCAGAGTATAAGACATACTAATCTACTAAACTCTTTCATATTATTAACAGTAAAATATTATGTTCATGTAGGGATTTAGTTGGGAGGATACTAACACATACTGACCCTGCATGATTGTTTATTGGCTCATTGGCCTACACCAAGTAACTGGGATAAAGGCATAGCTATTGTTCTCTCTGTAGGAGATCGTTCATCACGGGTATTCATGTTTCTTTTATGCTTTCATGATTACACAGTCAAACACTAACCATGTTTACATTCAAATGAAATTAGGATGGGGAAAAAGCTTACGGGGTCAATAACTCTGTGCGAAATGGAGATCCATCTGTGATGATAGTGTAAATTAATGTCGCCAGCATAAGACAGCCCAAAACACTGAAGAGTACCCTTGCGCTTACAACAGATAGTGCAATCTTTGATTCCATATGGTCCCTGAAAATCAAATTAAAACAACTACCAGTAAGACTCACCACATGTAAGAAGCTGATTAAGGTTAGGACTGAAAATCAGTTGGCAAAAGTACAAGCTGATCTTGCCTGACATAGAAAGTTGGAGAGTAAAGAAGGAAAATGACAAGTGAGGAAGAGATGAATCCTTATCAGTTATCACTAAATCACAGGAGGGCCTCAACAAACTCAAGTTTCCAATTGATTAAGTTAAGAAGAAACATGCCTGCGCATAATAATTTACACCCCAATTTGCTAACTAGATTTGTCACGTTTTATATATGTTCAGTGAAATAAAGAATATAGGAAACGGCATTGGACCTAGAGCCTTTGACATGACCAGTTTCCTCACGTCATAGAGTATTTAATTGTACAGCTATAACTGATTATAGTTTTTTTTTTTTAAGAAACAACTGTGTGAGGGCGGAGAATGAGAGGGAGCTAGCTAGCCTTAGAGAGCTTGCTGGACAAGAGCAGAGTAGCGCGACTTTCAATTCCATATTCCAATTTACAAGCAGTAAATGATTGAAATTTGAAATCCTAGGGATGGATCCATACAGCCCTTAATTCATAATGTATTCAGTATTCAATGCTAATGCACAAATATTCACCGAATACGCTACGTAATTAGGTAATTTCTTGCATGAAGACTGCTATAATTCTAACTCACCTTTTCTTACTTCTTAGTAGAACAAAGTAAATAGGATCTTTCTTTGATTCTTGAGGAGACAGCATGAGGAACTGCATGAAAATGTAAACACATGTCGTAATGCTGCAAAAAGAGAATAAAAGGTTTAATCATCCAGTGAAATGTAGGTTGCAATAGTATCAACAAAAACAACAAGTATTAAAATTAACAGGTTGCCTAAAATATCTTGAAAATAATAGAATTTGACAATCCAAGTATCTAACTGCACATAGGTCGGCCATAAACTATTAGCAGAATTAGAACTACTAAGAACAGCTGATAAAATTGTCTACAATCGTTTAATCTTCAGGACGGGAATTAAGAAGCTGCATTTAATAGATGAGAGTATAGGCAACAAGAAAAAGACGACACTTGAAAGATCCAAGAATGCATTTGAAAGATCAAAGAATGATGCCCCAGATAACTACAGGGAACAATTCCAGTGTATGATGGCATAGATTGTTACAGACAGAATTGGTGAATCATAACTTGGCCATAAAGTTTCTCACTGAATGGTCATTTCAGGGAGTCATAACTTATAAGTACTTTTTCATTGTAGCAAGGAACCAACATGTGCAACCCGACAAAAATGTTACATAGGCGTTAAACATTGAATCAGGGAAGCTTGTATCTCTTGTATCTAAGAGAGACATGTTGGATAACAACAAAAATGTTTCCAGATTTCAACGTGACACCAACAATTGGAGAAGCCCGTGTAGACAAGTAGTTCTGATTCTGCTTATGTGCTCTTTGCAAATTTGCATTTGAGGAAAAGTAACAAACACGATATATATTTTAGACATTTCATTAAGTAAGTATTTAATGCTTGAATGAGCATCCATACCTCCCAAAACATACAAGCAGAACTATCCAAATAAATGCACGCATCCAGTTCAATTCTTTGTAGATAACCCAAGCCTGGAATGTTCATAAGAATGAAAATATAAGAAAAAAAGCATGCAAGTGTTAATAGTCAACTACTTCTCTCGTGATTAAGTTACATTATTAGCTGGAAGGTGGGAGCATTGCTTGACTAGTTGAATTATTCGGTAATTCCCATTACAGTAATCTGCCTGCCTGAATTTGAATTTGAGCTACCACATAATTGATGAATCTGGAGGTATATTTGTTTTAACTACTACTGTATCACAGGCAGCACTTGCTTTCCGATCAGTTGAATGCCCATATATGTCCAATGATCATTATTACTGAAATAACCTGTTTCTACAGTCCAAGATGATATATGAACAAGAAAACATTTCTTACCCCTATTGCTAGAATCATAATATAGAAATCAATCAAGGTCGCAGCCATCCACCTGTATCCAAAAAATTCGAAATGATTTTCGCATATATCAATGATACCACAAATATGAACATTTTTTCTAAAAGTAGAAACGTCACAAAAGTAAGACCTGCCAATTCAAAAGGACATTTAGTCAAATTAACTCATTAAATGACTCAAATCCAACAATGAAGCTTACTACAGTATCTCAGAAACAGGTATAATACCACAAGACATATTGTTATTATCATCATTTTCCCTGAATTTTCCACCTGAATAAAAAGCAATAAGCAATCACGCGATCACCAAAAGTTCATCTAAAGATGCATAATACATAAAATCCACATCCAGCAGCAGTAATTACAAGCTAATCAAACAGAAACAATACCAAAATACATATTGCTCTTATCATCATTTTCAATCCACCTCACTAAAGCAACCAATCAATCAAGTGATCGCCAAAAGTTCATCTAAAGACACATAATACATAAAATCTACTTCCAGCAACAGTAATTACAAGCTAATTAAATAGGAACAATACCACAACACATATCGTTCTTATAATCATTTTCCACCTTACTAAAGCAATCAATCAATCACGCGATCACCAAAATTTCATTTAAAGATGCACAACATGTAAGATCACTTCCAGCAGCAGTAAATAGTAATTACAAGCTAATTAAACAGAAACAATACGAGGACACATGACATAGTGCTGTTATCATCATTTTCCCCGAGTAATCCACCTCACTAAAGCAATCAATCAACCAAGTGATCACCAAAAGTTCATCTAAAGATGAATAATATCTAAAATCCACTTCCAGCAGCAGTAATTACAAGCTAATCAAACAGAAATGATACCACAACACATATCGTTCTTATCATTACTTTCCCTGCATTTTCCACCATACTAAAGCAATCAATCAATCAATCAAGTGATCACCAAAAGTTCATCTAAAGACGCATAATACGTAAAATCCACTTCCAGAAGCAGTAATTACAAGCTAACTAAACAGCAAAAGTTGAGTGCATGCTCACGGAGTAAGGAGCTCTTTGCGGAAAGGCAATCCATCGGTGACACAAGTGTAAATAACCGTCGCAGCGGATAGGCATCCAACCACCATGAACGCCGTTCTCAGCCCAGCCGCAGTCGCCATTATTGAGATTGAATTTCAAGGGCCCGATAATGAATTTTGATTGTTTACAGAGAGAGATTCAGAGAAGACTGAAATTGAATTTTGAGCTTGTTGAAATGTAGAGTAGCTAGCGTGTTCAAAATTGGGCTGCGTTTTTATGGAAGAGTATATTTGAGGTGGCCATCAATCCACGTTGCATTTTGCAACCCGAGTTCATAAACATACAGTGGTCACATCAACTCCTCTCTAGATTTTAATTGAAAATTCCACCAAGTCCCTAGCTTATAGCTCAATATATAGGATTATTATTATTATTATGTAAATAGAGTATAATTGATAGTTGATCTTGCTCATTATTCATTAAAATAATTATAAATACCGAATTTGTTGTCAGTATTGATGTTTTACTCGTAAAAGTAAACAAATATTTTGATTATAACATGGACTTTTTGATTAAGAGTGGCAATACAGTTTAATCTCTAAACTAGTTATTTAGATATGGTATATCATAAATTCAGGATACTTGTTGATAAACACCTACATAAAGATCAACTAAATTATTACCAGCTAGCTAACGGTATCCAGTTTGGTATAGATATCTTATTTTCGAGTTTTGCTAAATGTATCCAAAGTTATAATACTAGCATTGTCATATTCTACAATTTCCAATTTTCAACTTAAATAATTATACATCCATGCATCCTGAAGTACCGACTTCACACGAGACTCAGAATGATCATGACACGAAGACATGAACCAACAATTATTATTATTTTATACAAATACTTAAAAAAGTCCATGCAATTATACTCCAATACATGCGATATAAGTTTAGATCAGAATAAGGGAATATTGCACCCCCGAACCGAATCATTTAAGTCCGCACAATCTGAAGTATTACAACAACTCGGAAAATTACATTCTACATTTCTACTATTAATTTCACAATAACAAAGGCACCAAAAGTAACTTTACCCATTTTATAATTTCTTTCTAATTAACAATCCCATCCTACAAACCTTAAAAACTTTTAAATAAACTGATTGAAAATCCATAATTTTATTAAACCATTCCAACATATATCATTGACGTAGCATCATTTGCTGCAGTTGAAGAACTTGATTCCTTTGGTCGGTGGGAAGCATGTTGATCTGCTCCTGGGTAAGACTCATAACTTGCTGGAGCAATGCCTTCTCCATCTCAGGAGACAACTGCACAACGATAGAAACTGGATTATCATTCTGAAGTACAAGATCATATCCTGTTTATCTAGACCATGATAAGGATATAGAGAGCAATAACTAATTACCGAAGATGGACGAGCAGGGGGGTTGCCGGGGGCAACCTGGCCAGGAAATGGAGGTGGCCCTGGGAGCTGGTTGCCTATGGCTGTATTTTCAGGAGGAGCCGGCATCCAGTTGGATCCTCTATCCGGTTGCTTTAAGTTTCCAGTCTGATTGAACTCCATTCCCATATGAGGACCCCCTGCCTGGAACACGAGACAAGAACGAGTGAGAATATTACAGCCCAACTTATGAAAGCCTATTACTTTAAGCAGTCGAATCATTAGTAATTTCATATAATGGCAGACTTAATTGACAGGAGCGCAGGCATTATTGAAGCCAATAACATTGAGGGTCAATAATAGGAGGTTTGGGTTCATCTTGGGTGTATTATAGGTCTGGGTTTGATGTATTAAGCGAATGACACTATAAAAACCATACCTGATAGGGTGGTGGGGGCAATGACTGATAAGAATGTGTTTGCTGGCCCTGCGGAAATGAAGATCCCATCCCGGTAGAAGGCTTTGCACCTGACTGAACACAATCATGTCATTAACTTGAATATGCAAATCTCAAATAATGAATATTGGACAAAAGAAAAGGTAAGAAAATCAAATCATGATCTCACATGAAACACATGTTGTGAAGGTTGTGAAGGATGCATCTGAGGTCCACTAGGGTGCTGATAACCCAGATTTGTTCCCATCTGAGAATGCCCTTGGTGCGCATAGGCTGGCATTTGTGGTCTGGGTTGTGGTGGTAGAGGTGGATGTTGCAATGGCATATACTGACCACCAATACTTGCAGTAGGCTGTTGTGCTTGAGTGGACATTGATGGCATGTGAGGCTGGTGATGAGGAAGCGGTTGTGAAGCAGCATGCTGTGGTTGAGAGGACTGCGTCATAGGCATTGGTGGTGGTTGATTAGTATGGTGTCCAGTTGGTTGCTGTGCATGCAAAAGATGAGATGGTACGGATCGATGTTGAGGGTTTGGAGGAGAAATAGGCTGTGACTGGTTTAGAGGGTTTGAAGGAGATATAGCATTTGGCTGAGGGTTTGACGTAATAGTTTGGTTCGGTTGTTGTTTTCTTGCCTGATTCTGACTAACTTGAGCTGGTGCCTGAATATTGGATGCCAGACCTGGAATTGCTGGTGGTTGCGAATTTAGTGATGTTGATGGAGTGGTTGTCACCTGTTGATAAGGGAAACAGTTAGAGAAGATCTTAGATGTATAAACAATAAAGTATACTGGGTAAAAGGAGCATACTGGTTGTGCGGGCTGCACCATGCCCATCATAATTTGTGCCTATTGGAAAGACAGGAGACGCACAAAATATGTCAGAAACCTCATATTCCACAAAATAACATACTTCACATAGAAACCTCATGTTCCACAAAATAATAAGATTGCAATCAGTTCCACATAATAATCATTGATCTCGCAGAGAATAAACACAGGAAGAAAACACATTAAATGAATAATTAAAATATGCAAGAGAATCTAGTGTAGAGATATAGGAGACCTGAAAAAGAGCTCTGGTCATAGGTGGATTTTGGATGAGAATTTGCCTAGCCTGTTGCTTGTTCTGCTCGATCAGTGTCTGCACTCAATAGGAACTGAATATCATCAAACTGAAAACAAAAGAACAGCAGCTTGGCGCATGTATAAACACCAGCATAGCTGCATAAATTATACAGAGTTGTGGAGGTGGTTTTGTACCTTCATCTGAGACATGAGATCATAGAGCTGGGACTTGGACATTCCCGCAAGGCCAGTTGAGATTCCATCACCAGAAGCTTGTTTAGCTGCCATTTGCTCCTACTCCGACACAAAATCTGCCAGGATCAAAACTAGTGAAAAATAATGATGCAGTATACTAAGATGAGTCAATTAACAAAGTTCTTGAGGGATTCCATAAATGGGTACTTCTTATGTAAATGTTTATAATTATCCTTCTCGTATTCATACTTTTACTGTGTCCGGGTCTCGACCTATAGAAGATTACACTTAGCTGTCTGAAACATTGTACGCTTTCCAAATAGCATCTTCACTTCATTCAAAAATCAAGGAAACAACTTTGCCTCCAGCAAATGATGAAAACAACATTTATAGAAATAAAAAGTACAAACATGAAACAGATCTTCAATAATACATGTTCAACAATTTCATCACATATTGCTTGTTTAGAAACAGTAAATCAGACAAGCTCCACGCCACTCCAGATAACATAATTTCCTCCATATCATTTAAAATTAAGCTCCAATTATATCCTCCGACACTAAATCTTCCAAGGCCAAAGCCAGTGAAAAGTAACAATGCAAGATATTAAGATGAGTCAATTAACAAAGTTCTCAAGGGATTCCCTAAATAGGTACTTCTTATGTAAACGTATAATTATCTTTATCGTATTCATACTATCGCGTGTCTTAGTCCCGACCTATAGAAGATTACACTTAGCAGTCCAAAACATTATACGCTTTCCAAATAGCATATTCACTTCATTCAAAAATCATGAAAACAAATTTGCCTCCAACAAATGATGAAAACAACATAGACATGAAAAACAAAATCTTCAATAACAAATGTTCAACAATTTCATCGCATATATCGTCCATGCAAGTAACCACATATGGCTGATTATAGAAACAGCAAATCAGACAAGCTCCACGCCACTCCAGAAAACATAATTTCCTCCGTAGCTTTTAAAACTAAGCTCCAATTATATCCAATTGCTTCTCTTCCAGTTCAGTTTGTTTACTATCCAGCTCTTCGAGCTCAATTTTGAGGTGGTAAGCGAGAAATCGATTTGCAAAAAAACAATTTAATGAAGATGACAGACAGCTATTGAATCGGTGGTTCACTTACCTGCCGCAAAGACTCTTCTGTCCGGAAAGCTCGCCTACAAATTCGCTCAATTCCGCACGCTTGTCATCTCCGGCTGGCTTGATGAAGTGACGGTGATAAATCGATTTAGGAATGTTATGTGATTTAGGGTTTCTGTACTTTTGCTCGTTTAAAATGTAATTTTACTCATGTAGTTTAATCTTAAAGTCCATACCCAACACTATGATAAGTTGAATTTGAGACGGATGGAGCAATGGTCTCTATTCACTAGTCATCTGAAATCTTGTTACCTATAAGCTATACCATATTAATAGCTCACATATTAATAAACCCATCTTAAGTGATAAATGTTGAGTAATTGGCAATTTCGATATCAAATGGAGCGCAATGGATCTCCTGTGCTTGAAATATGTACCACTCACAACACATAGCTAATGGGGCAATATGGCGGCATTTAAAGTTAAACGGATAAAATTCACAACTTTTATACCTCCACATTTCAAACGAGCAAAAGCACACTGTATATAACGATGCGATTAATACTTAATCAACTTGATGAATACGGTTCCTTCTTTATGATATCAATGATAAATGAGTAGGGTAACATTTCCTATGGGAGATCGAGTTCAATCTCTTTTTTACATAAACAAGATAAAAATTTGAATACGAGTATTAAAGTGAACCCAATCCAATACATCACTACCAATATTCGCGGCCCAACTTGGCCCATCTATTTTGACTGAGAAACTCAGCCCGAGTGATTAATTACCCAAATCAATTAAGCGGTGTTGACTGTTCTGTTCCGATCACCGAGCAGCCCGATCCGACTCGTTCTTCACTTTCACAACCGCAGCTCAATCTTCCTTCTGCCATTGCTGGATCACCAAAAGGTAATACAATACGAAGTTCTCATGCTCACTTTCAAATTACTCTCAAGTCTCAATTTAGTATCAGTTTCATCATTTTCTGCAACTCGGTTTTCGTATCGATTGAATTCTGTTAGCGAGAAGGAATGTGTAAGCAGTTGATTCAGCTGATGTTCGAAAAAATTGGAAGAATCTAATGCAATGATCATTTGAAGGTACATATGTTGATAATAGAAATACTGGAAAGTGGTGGAAAGTTAGGAAATAGGAATACATGGTGAGGCAGCTTTTTGGCACCTTGATAGCTTTGCTTGATGCTTGGTTTAGGAGTTAGAGCACTTCCTTGGCTGATCTTACTGAATAAAACTTTAGTTTAGACGGTTTTGTAGGGTCTGGCTGTGTCTGTGTTATGTAGGCAAGGTTCGTACTGAATGAGAATTGGATATTGATGTTTGATGGATCGTTTCACCCTTACAACAACTGACTATCTCACACTATGGCATTTATTTTTTCGGATTGTCGCTTAGCCTGTGGGACTGGCCAAATTGTTTCCTTCTATGCTTGCAAATAGTACTGGTTTTTGTGCCCTTACAACAACTGACTATCTCACAATATAGCATTGTATATTTTCCAATATAACAGAACAGAAGAAGTAATAGATAGAGAAGATAAGTGTTATGTTTAATACCTAATAGCGCTAAAACCACTAGACCCAAGTATGGTAACATATAGAGGATAACTAGAGCAAGTTTAAGTATATGAATTGTAAGTAAATTCGCTTAGCCTGTGGGACTGGCCAAATATTCCTTCTATGCTTGCAAATAGCACTGGTTTTTGTCTAATTTGGATATAAGCAGGAGCTGCAGTGCCTATGCTCGTGCTGCATAGTAAAGTATATATTCAATAGCACGGTTTCACCCTTACAACAACTTACCATCTCACACTATGGCATTTATTTTTTTGGATTGTAAGTAAATTCGCTTAGCCTGTTGGACTGGCCAAATTGTTTCCTTATATGATTGCAAATACCACTGGTTTTTGTCTAATTTGGATATATAAGTAGGAGTTGCAGTGCCTATGCTCGTGCTGCATAGTGAAATATATGTTCAATAGCATTGTTTATAGTATGATTTGGATCTAAGCAGCAGTTGCCTGTGTAGGAATTTGACCTGCATAGTTGTAGAACTTTGCTCCAAACAGCAGTGACTGTTATTCCTGCTGTTATACCATTCGAGATGCCTGAATTTAACCGAACCTATTAGCTCCAGCCAGCTCCAACAACTTAAAACAATGTTCATATCTGGAAGTAACTTAAGCCTTCGTCTATAATTCACCACTTTCTAGAAATGGAAAAGTGGGTAGTTGATCGGACTAGCCTGAAGTCCTTTTTGTTGCTATAGGATGCTATATGCTAACGTTTGAACGTAATGTATTGTCTTGGCCTTACTGTTAAAGTGTCAATAGATGGCACTGTTAGTGAGGTTCCAACTCATTAGTAAATGGAGAGGCTAAAGTAGGTTATTTAAAGGTTCTAGGAGCTTTCTTTGTTCCTGGCCCAAGCTGCAAATTATGACTTTTCGTCATTCCGATTTAACTCTTGAAATGAGCCTGACGTTCTGTTTTTTATATGAAGTTAGTATCAACTCATACAATTGCTCATGTCAAGGTTTTACATGTGCTCGTTTTGGTCTTATAAATGCCTTACTGTCATAAAAATTACTGCCGTTTCTATTAGGTCATTGCATATAGTTGTGTGCAGGACTTACCGAACTTCCTTGTGCAGACTGTTGGATCCAGATGTCGAGAAGATATATGTTGGCCTTGGTCTGAGCTTCACCAACTTCATCACATGCAATTAAGTTGACAATGAAGCGTTTTGTGTATATCAATGATGATAACTTATCGCAAGATTTGTATTGTGACAACCGTATATCGAACAGAAAGTATACAGTATTGAACTTTCTTCCTAAAAACTTATGGGAGCAATTTAGGTACAACCTCACGTCTGCATATTTGCCTCTAATTTATACATGCATCCACACATTAATGAACTTTCTGTTTACCTGAAACCGAGGCCTCAAATTATGAAAGTCACGCACTTATACGTCAATGCGTACTAGTTCTACTTGAAGGGTCATGTTCCGTTGACCTGCAAAACTAAGTTGTTTGGTTATTCCATACATTTTGTTACAAGTTAACATGTTCAATTCTATAGCGTGTGCAATAGTATTGTTTTCAACACTGGTTTCCTTATTATCATGCTTTCATGGGACAACATAGACACATTCATTAGCATCATCAAATCTAATGCCTAAGCCGGTCATCATAGTGTTTTCATCTTCTACTATTTGTACATGTAACTCAGCTTAGCCAGTGGCACGAAATAGTAAATAATGAATCTACCCATGATATGCTTGGTCTCTTTTCATTGACTCTGTGGCCCCCATTTACTTTTTTAACTATCTAACTAATTCCTTTTATCTCCAGTCGGTTCATGAACCAGTACTTTCTGTTGATTGCTTGCCTTCAGCTGTGGTCTCTAATTACTCCAGTGAACCCTGCAAGTACATGGGGTCCTCTAATATTCATATTTGCAGTCTCAGCATCAAAAGAGGCTTGGGATGATTATAACAGATATATTTCAGATAAGAAAGCAAATGAAAAAGAGGTGTGGATCGTAAGGCATGGAACTAAAAAGCTTGTAAGTGGATACCTCATCCTGTTGCATGTTTGTTTCTACCTTTTATTTAAGTGGCTGTTAATATGTTGGTAATTATTAGCTTTGCCAAGCACTTTCTCGTATTAGGCTTAAGAACAATCTGGTAAATATAATAACGTTGAACACCACTCTATACCTCGTTTGTAACTACAATATCCGTTCTGAGTGTCCTGCTTAAAACTATTATCTCCCAAATGGGATTCTTTTACAGTATTATTCTATCCAACCTCTATCTTCTCCATCAATTCTTAATCCACGCAATACCCCACTCGCAGTTATTTAGTTATTTTTCACTTGATACCCCATTTTCCTTAATTCCTGTGTTGGGCAACAGTCTGTAGTTTCAAATGAGATGGAGGGAGTATTTACTATTTTACTATCAGACAGTTGATATAAAGACATCAACACATCATACGTAATCAGGGTAATTAAGAACAGACATAAATTTTCATTTTCGCATACCTGACTACTATGATTATGGACTCTTCCTCTCTGTCTTTCCTCAGATTTGGTTTGTTTGATGTGACACTTGCTGTGTGATATCTGATATTTGCCTGACATCCTCCTGTTCATCTCTTTTAGATTCAGGCACAAGATATTCATGTCGGAAACATAGTCTGGTTACGTGAAAATGATGAAATTCCTTGTGATCTCGTCTTGCTGGGTACTGCAGATTCACAGGGAATTTGCTATGTCGAGGTAAATTAACATTTCTACTGGATGTTTCTCGTTACATGTTTCGTTCATTTCCTATCAATTAATTATGCTTTGGAAGTAATACAAAACAGAAGGATGACATCTACCTCTTTCTTCTAGACTAAACTGAACTCTCACATTTTTTGTTTCAGCTATATCTAGTTTTATTGAGTTTTGTGGAACATAAAATCTAAGACTGTTAAAGTTTCTTTCTTCTTTTTTTTTCCCACTTATTTATGTTCCACTCCAGTTTGCTTACCAGGCATGGGGGTTATTGCAGGATACTGTTTAGGGTCACACTGTAGACAGTTCGTGATTTATATATGTCAGTTAGTTAGTATCTGAAATAAGTTTCCACATATACAATCGTTATTGTAATACAAACTGACTAATAGAAAGTGTAAGGAGGTATGTCAGATTTTGAAATGATTTTGGTTTTGGCCTACTACTAGAAGCTACATGAACTTATCCGCATGTATTGTCTTTCCTTCTAATCTCTCCTCGTTTGCCAGCATCAAATGACCTTGTTGAATCTTTAATATATTATGATTTTTTAACTGATCAATTTCCTCTAGTATAAGGTCTTGATGGTTTTAGATTTGTTACCATGTTTCTGAGTTATCTGCAATATATCTCGTTAGACATGTTGCTACTTCTTATGTCTTGGTGAATGATGTGATATATTCTGTAGACAGCAGCATTAGATGGTGAAACTGACCTGAAGACACGATTGATACCTCCTGCCTGTGGGGGCATAGATCTGGAGTTATTGCACAAAATCAAGGCAAGACGTCTATATTGATAATAATTCTACTCCCTCCGCCCATTTTAATTGGAGTATTCAACGCTATTCCCTTTTTGGGTGTCCCATCAGAATTGAACACTTGCCAAAATGGCATTAAAGTACCCCATGTGACTAAATAAATACCCAACATCTTCTCAGTGTATACATGGATTGCTATCAACTACCCGCCTTGTACTCATCCTTTATTTAAATAATATCCCACTTATACTTGCATACTCATTCTTTATTCAAATAATGCCCCACTTATATTTACATAGTCAAGTCATTCTTTATTCAAATAATACTCCACTTATTTTTACATACTCATTCTTTGTTCAAATAATAACCTACTTACAACTTTTATTCAATTTAAACTCCAATTTCTTAATATATGTGTCCAATTAAAATGGGATATGAGGGAGTACATAAATTGTTTCACATTCAAATATCCAATAGATGTGAACCTGTTCCCTCTCATTTTCAGGGCGTAATTGAATGCCCAAGTCCAGATAGAGATATTAGGAGGTTTGATGCAAACATGCGATTGTTTCCTCCATTTATTGACAACGACGTGTGCCCCTTGACAATTAAGAATACACTTCTTCAATCGTGCTACTTAAGGAACACGGAGTGGGCGTGTGGGGTTGCTGTTTACACAGGCAAGTTTTTTTTTTTTTTTTTCGCACCTCATTTTAACATTCTGATGAATTATATAATACTGAATCCTATATCAGAATGAAGGAACTATAAAAATTCTTAATGACGCTTCTTTTTTCCATTCCTGACCTTGGCCATGTCAAGCCAATGAAACACGCTAGAGATTCTTAATTTATTCTGCTGATGTAGTTGCATAGAACAAGTGGTTTCCCTTGTAGTACACACCTGTGACATTAAAATATATCAATATTCTAAATGCAATTCAATGAACAGTCTTTGGTTGGTGCTAAATAACAAATCCTTTATCACTTTCAGGCAATGAAACCAAGCTGGGCATGAGTAGGGGTATTCCTGAGCCGAAGCTTACTGCTGTAGATGCAATGATTGACAAGTTGACTGGAGCAATATTTGTTTTTCAGATAGTTGTCGTTATTGTTCTTGGCATAGCTGGAAATGTTTGGAAAGATACAGAAGCAAGGAAGGTCTGTTTCATTAAACCACTGTAATTGTTCGCTTCGAGTTTTAGTACTTAGTGATTTTTATTTTGAACTAAGGAGAGGTGGAGGGAGAAAAGTTTCTTAGTGTATGAGAAACTTTTGATGGATTTTAACTATGCTAGTGAAGCTGTTGTGACTTCAGGAATCAATAATTTCCATCAATATGTACAATATTTGTCATAGAGTAAGACATTCTGGATTTTCCTCACCATTTATTGATCTAACTAGGATTTACATCTTGAGCTCATTCAGTGATCGAACATATGACTTCGGTTTAACCCGTACAGGCTGAAAAAACATCTAAGATTGAACTAAGCATCTTTAGAGTTTATCTTTCATTGTCAGCAACCCGTACACTATTACTTGCAATTATCAATGAATAAACATTTAAAACTTGTCCCAATTTCCTCATATGCCCGTGCACATGCTTCAAGGAAATTGATTTTCAATTGCCAGTAGTTGTTTTCCTTTTAGGATGAGGATATAGTTAAATTATCTACCTGCGCATTTGTGTTACATTAGGGATTTTGCATTCAATTTCATGCCAAACTATCCCACTTCATGATGTGCATCCTTTACATAACTAATGCAAACGTTCTTGGCTCTCTTTTCTAGCTTTGGTATGTCCAGTATCCAGAGGAAGGGCCTTGGTATGAACTCCTTATCATCCCTCTACGTTTTGAACTTCTTTGCTCTATCATGATTCCAATATCCATAAAGGTAAGAATCCGAGTTAGATTATCTGGCCATGTATATGTTTGCCCATGTGTATCTGATGTATAGTTTATGTTAAAAATGTGCCATAAAATTTTGTCATGGTCTGTTAGCTAACTAATGTGACATTGCCAGGTTTCCTTGGACCTTGTGAAAAGCTTGTACGCGAAATTCATCGATTGGGATGATCAGATGGTTGATTTAGAAACTGGAACGCGTTCCAATGCTGCCAAGTAAGAGACTCTAGGAGATCTCATGACTTTGTCTTGGATAACTCATAGCAAGTTTTTAATGCTATCTGATTTATTATTTTGACAGCCAAGCTATTAGTGAGGACTTGGGGCAAGTTGAGTATATATTGACAGACAAAACAGGAACCCTTACTGAAAATAAGATGATCTTCAGAAGATGTTGCGTAGGTGGAACCTTCTATGGGAATGAAAATGGTGATGCTGTGACAGGTAAACTTATACAACGACTCTTCATGTTACATAACTAGGCCGAGTACAAAATACAGATACAAGATTGATCAGGATTTTAAGGACTATGGACAAAAAATACTATTTAGTACTTTACTGTTGCTGAGAGTTTGCATCAGTTTTTGCAGAACATTCCTAAGAAAGATTTCCAAAGAGTCAATTTAATTATCTCTTGCTGTCTTGGAAATTATGCTTTTCCTCTCATATCCATAGAAATTTGCTTGATCTTCATTGTGCTTTTTACGGGCTCTTTCAGTAATGTGTAGAGGGTTATTGAGTAAAGTTTTTGTGCCTTTTAGATGCAGAGCTTCTGGATGCTGTAACCAGTAATATGACGGTTGTCATCCGTTTTCTTAAAGTAATGGCAATATGCAATACTGTAATTCCTGTGCAAAGGTAAAGTTATCATGGCTGATAAAGTACATACAGCAGCCACAAAGATGATCTTTAGTTTTTGCTACTGTCTTGGACGAATTTGACCTGCCATTTATCTCCAAACTCAGACGATTTCCCCCTTATTGTCTCATTCCTTAATGCAGCAAAAGCGGGACAATATCATACAAGGCTCAGTCACAAGATGAAGAGGCTCTTGTTCGTGCAGCTGCTCGTTTGCATATGGTTTTTGTGAATAAGAGTGGAAATATTGTTGGTATGTTGTGACTGTTCCCATTTTTTGTCAATCATCTTTCTAGTGCCCATTGATCATGCATATCTTTTCTTGCTCATGCAGATATCAATTTTAACGGTTCACCTATCCAATATGAAGTGCTGGATATTCTGGAATTCACCTCTGATAGGAAAAGAATGTCTATCGTCATCAAGGACTGCGAAAGTGGTAAAACTTTCCTTCTATCGAAAGGAGCCGATGAAGCTATTCTTCCTCATGCTTATACTGGTAATCATCCATAGTTCCATATTAAGTTCCCCTTTTCTTCTTTAAATATGAATTGATTATGGGAAATTAGAGAAGTTAATATGTGAAATATATGCATCTTTTGTTAAAGCAAATCTATTGCCTGATTGCCTAAAATTTCTCAGTTGAATTCAATTGTATCTGTGAAATTTCTCACTTAGGTTTTTATATATAAATGGTTTCTCTCTCTTAATAATATTTGAGAGTACCTGTCAGAAAATTTTGAAAAAGGAAAAAGAAAGCGGTATTGCCAATCAGGTTAGAATCAAGTTTCAGAAACAGTAATCGGCTTAACAGCCCAGTAGTGGCATAGATCTGTGTCAGCTTTTATATGATTGGAAGATTCTTTAATGGTAATACTGCTTGTGGAGGAACCCTTTTGTAATGGTAATCAGAATATATTGTGCAGAGAAGTTTTACACAAGTGGTTTACCCTTAAAAATAGGGAAAAAGAACAAAAAAGGAAACAGATCAGAGCCAAAGAATGTGAACTTCCTAAGATATGCACTCGTCTTGTAACACTCTTTGGAAGGCCACAGTAATTATGCTCTTTGTTCATGAAAAAATTCATTCCGATGAAGATGGGTTATAGTCTTATGGACTCATACGTCCTCCGTCCTGAGCTAAGCTTCCTATTTTGTTTTGTCTCGGTTTTGCAAGGTCGGTTGACCACAAATTAATCCTAAATCATACCGGAAAATTAGAAAATTATATTTTGAAAGTATAATTTGTGGTTGAATGGACCTTGAAAAATGGTCAACAAAACCAAATGGGAATCTTAGCTTGGGACGGAGGGAGTATTATTTATATGGAAATTGCAACACAGACCAAAGTTACTATAATTGGCTTGTTTGCACGTGAGACACCTTTTTAGAATTTATCTTTTCTTTGGGTTTCATGCACCTTGGTCGACGTATCTATTACCACGACCAGGGTACCTACACTAATATTAATCTGACACGTATAAGCTCATGCACAATGTTGTCACTTGTCAATATTCTACTTTTGAGGCGTGGCTAGTCTATACAGAGCTATGGATTTTGTAGATAACTGGTCAGTTGAGTATTGGTATTATTTATTCATCAAGTGCAGATTAACCTGAACTATACTTTCTAGTTCAAGCTGTCCCTCATACTGATTTCTCTTCATATTATGCTCGTCCACTGCTTGCTTCCTTTTTGGGGCTCCGAAAAACTTGTGATACTTTTGTTGGATGTCAGTAATTTTCTTTCTGTTTTCAGAGATTTGTTCTCATCTCATGCTAGAATAATTTTTTTTGTTTCCACTGTTAATTTATCTTATGTGTCATGGAATCTTCTTGTAATATCTAATATCGAAGTTCGACCAGGGCAACAGGTAAGAACTTTTACCGAAGCTGTGGAGCAATATAGTCAACTAGGCCTACGGACATTATGCTTAGCTTGGCGGGAATTGGAGGATGACGAGTACCAGGAATGGGCTATGATGTTTAATGAGGCTAATAGTACGTTAGTTGATAGAGAGGTACCTTTAGAAGTTGGCTTTTTTGGTTTTCTCCATCCCTTTCTGGAACTCCTCTACCCCTTGTTCACCATCTTCTTCTGTATGGCACCTGTGATTTTTCATACAATAGACACTTCATTTTTGTATTTTTCAGTGGAGGGTAGCTGAAGTCTGTGAAAGGTTAGAGCATGATTTTGAAATTCTTGGTGTTGCTGCCATAGAGGACCGCCTTCAGGTGAATCTTTTTGCTCAGGAACACATATCAGATTGCAAGATGTAAATGTAACTCCTTGTATCTTTTACATCTGTTTAATTTACTGGTCTTCATCCTAAACATCCAGGATGGTGTACCAGAAACTATTGAAACACTAAGGAAATCAGGAATAAATTTTTGGATGCTGACTGGAGACAAACAGAACACTGCCATACAAATTGCTCTTTCCTGCAATTTTGTATCTCCAGGTGATTTTACCAAGTTCTGATCATTCTCTAGTATTGATTTAGTTAGATATTTCGAGAAACAAAGCTAAGAGTCACCACAATTATATGTTGTAAATTGTCAAAGAACGTTGGAACTGTCAGTTGTCGTACATGTAGATCGTTTTCTTTTGTTGACTCTGCTTTCAAGCAAACTTAAAAACTATTGTAAATTGTTTTTGATCCATGCCGCGCCTTGTTTGCTATTTTCTTGAAGTTCTTTAATAGATTACTCTTGAGGCTATATGTCCGTATTTCAAATCTTATTTCGCATTGTACAGAGCCTAAAGGTCAGCTTCTGATGCTTAATGGGAAAACTGAAGATGAAGTATGCAGGAGTCTGGAGAGAGTCCTACTGACAATGAGAATCACAAATTCTGAACCTAAGGTTTGATTTTTCTATACTTCAAACTTTCCCAAGTATAGGCAGCTGTCTGGAATTCTAACCAATCTGAGCTTGTTGCTCTGTGTTGAGTTGGTTCAGATAGACTCGGATAGCAGTTTCAATTAGTTTGACTTTTTGAATGTGTGTTAACTTATAATAATAGTGTTACTTTTTGTATCATGTTGAGAATCTATTTTAAGATCATCCCATGGTGCAGGATGTAGCATTTGTTGTTGATGGATGGGCTCTTGAAATTGCGCTGAAGCATTACCGTAAAGCGTTCACGGAACTTGCAATTCTGTCGAGGACAGCTATATGTTGCCGTGTTACTCCATCACAAAAAGCTCAGGTGGGTATCAGCATGATTTTTTTTAGTGCTTGGGGGTTCTTTTTTGGTGGGAAAATGTTAAGCAAATATTCTTGTGACCCAAAGTTCATTTCACGTCTGATACTAGAAAATATGCGCATATCCTAACCTATTAAAAATTGCTTAAGAAAGGTAGTTGTTACATCCTGGTTCCGAAAGAACGACAAAATAGGGTTCGGGTAACAGCGGGGTGCTAGGTAGAAAGGTGGGAGAGGATACATATATCTCAACCGTCTCTTTATTTAGAATGATTTAAAAGCTTCATGCTATCATTTGTTTGTGGAAATGGCACTCAAACTTATTGTTTGCCACCTTTTTATTTTTTTCCTTTCCATTTTCTTTAGATTGTCGAGCTTTTGAAGTCGTGTGATTATAGAACTTTAGCCATTGGTGATGGTGGCAATGATGTGAGGATGATTCAACAAGCCGATATAGGGATTGGCATAAGTGGAAGGGAAGGACTGCAAGCAGCAAGAGCAGCTGATTATAGCATTGGGAGTAAGATATTTCTTGATCTTTTGAATCTAATGTAGCCTCATATTTTCCAGTTGCAGATTGCTATATTTATATACCACTTAAATTTCTTTTGGCTGAAGAATGAAATGAGGTGAACTTTTGAGTTCTGAAGACTTTGTATATATCTATAAATTGTGAAAGCATACCAGTAATAACCAGATTACATGTAGAAGTGATTAAGGGTATCTAAGCTACAGAACTTGGTTAGTTGCAAAGTCCTACTGGTTATGATGGAGTTCAAATAAACTGGTATCTTACTAGAGAATTAGTTCGCCCAGAAGCATCCATGTGTACTTTTAGTCTCTCGGCTGCTACAGCATTTCAGTCTCTTGGCTGCTAAAGGTTTCTGCATATTTTACTTCTGAGTGGGGTAAAACTTTCCAATGCTGGAACACCAAACGAGTATTCAGCAACACTAATGTCATATTGCTTATGGGAAGCATTTCATTGAGATTATGCTAGCACACTTTACTATTTCTAATATGATTTACTAGATCATTGTGTATCTCGGCATTGGAGATGTTATTCCTTTCTCTCTGTGATGTGGATGCTGTTTGCGCTAGGAACATTCTCAAGTGTTTAGCTCTGCGTTCAAGATTATCAAATAATGTTATACTCCTGTTTTGAATAAATATATCTGTATAATTGCAAAATGGACTTTTTCATAACACCCTGTTTTGCTTGTTTTAGTTACATAAATTATGTTTTGAATCTTATATCAAGCTATCATTAAATATCTATTGGCCTTTACTTGCAGAATTCAGATTCTTGAAAAGATTGATACTTGTCCATGGACGCTATTCATATAACAGGACAGCATTTCTTTCCCAGTATTCCTTCTACAAGTCCTTGCTGATATGTTTCATCCAAATCTTGTGAGTTCCTTTACTTCCTCGCCCATTTGTTTCTCATAACTATTTTTTTTCGCAATAAACTGCAGACCTAGGGAGCCTTTGATCATGCTCCTCAGATGCTAACCGTATAGTGGGCCAGCTTTTCGTTTGTTTCAGGCGTCTCAGGGACCAGTCTTTTCAATTCTGTCAGCTTGATGGCTTATAATGTTTTTTACACAAGCGTTCCTGTTCTGGTTAGTGTTCTAGACAAAGATCTTAGTGAAAGAACCGTGATGCAACATCCCCAGATACTCTTTTATTGCCAAGCAGGAAGGTATGAATCTTTGCCTTCACATGAATGCACTGTTAGCTTGCGTTCTGAAGAATTGCACTTGCACATAGAGTCAGTACCCTACTAGTCCACAATTGAGCTTTGAACTTTCTTTTTACCAAGTGAGTTTTTATAGGATGTTGACTGACTCAGAAAAGTTTATGACAGACTTCTTAACCCTAGCACATTTGCTGGATGGTTTGGGCGATCTCTCTTTCATGTGAGTGCTTTATGTTTCTGAATTTCTATTCTTATACCACAACACTCTCTTATTGACAAGGAGTTGATACCCATTCGGAATGGTCAACTATTTTTACTTCATGGGCTAAACGGGGTAGTAAGAATGTACTTATATCTGTGACTGGGAAATAATATGTTCACTTTGTGAATCAGAAATATGTTTAATCAGCCTGTCAGCTTCTATAGTAATAACCCAGGATGAACTGATACCTAAAGTAATCCTACTTATTTTGTCATTAATACTAAGTTAGCTAAATTGAAAAGAAGGTGCATGGGGAGACCAAAAATTTCATTACAGTTAGCTTGTAAGGTGTGAGTATGACATGGGTGATACGTATGCAACTAGATGAATATCATTTATATGCTTTATAGACCTGTGGTCAATCACTGAAGTGTATTTTATTATGATTGTGCTGGTGGCTAAGTTGACATAATTCCTAGGCAGTGTACTTATTGGTAATGTCTAGGCTGACAAATTATTACGTGGTGTTTCAGGCAATTGTTGTATTTGTCATCACCATCCACGTCTATGCATTTGAGAAAAGTGAAATGGAAGAGGTGTCGATGGTTGCTCTTTCAGGATGTATTTGGTTGCAAGCTTTTGTTGTTGCGATAGAGACCAAGTGAGTTGCCCCATCACTTCTTACACTAACGTCTCAACTAATGTGCCGTTTGCTTTGGTTGCATAATGGTTAGAGTTAGAGAAGGTCTGGTAAAACCTTCTTCCCTTGTTTGCTGGGTTATATACCAAAAGATCTGCTGCAGTTAGTAAATCCTTGAGCAGCGGTTGTTAATCATCTAACATTAGATAAATCGTCTCATAGAGATAGTGGTTGGGGGATAATATTATCCCATTTGATCAATTTTGCATATCTTCTCGACCAAATCAAACAAGGAAAAACATGTTCTATTGCGGGTGGGAAGTATAACATATCCAGCGTATTCTTATCCAATGAAAAACATTGGATGTGGTCAATTAACATTTAACCATAGCTCCTTCAATCAGTTATCAGTGTCTAAAACATTCTTGAGGTGTTCTAGTCCATTTTTTGTTTGCTATATGTAGTTTAGAAGCAGTTTTTCGATTTTTCACTCAAAAGTATTAAAATTAGATGTTGAAGAAGCTAATGCCATGTTCCAGGATCACTTGTGGTTGATTTTGGTTATACTAGTAATTTGCTATGACTCTTTGCTTCATGTTTTATGGCATCTTGTAAATAGTTGAATTTTGGTCTCATGTCTCTCTGAATGGATTTTCAGTTCTTTCACAGTATTGCAACACCTGGCAATATGGGGAAATCTAGTTGGTTTTTACGTCATCAACTTGATAGTCAGCGCAATCCCGTCTTCAGGGATGTATACAATAATGTTTCGTCTGTGCAGGCAACCATCATACTGGATTACATTGATTGTGAGTCTTGTTTTTTATCTTCTCCTCCCCTTCGTATTTGCATATACAAACTTGAATATGATCTCCTTCTCAAGTTGGTCTAATAACTATAGCTTGTCATGGTATTCTCATCACGTGTAAACTGACCAAAATCTACTGCCATTTCAGCTCATTGTTGCAGCTGGGATGGGTCCAGTTCTTGCTTTGAAGTACTTCAGATACACTTACAAGTCAAGCAAAATCAACATACTTCAACAGGCCGAACGCCTGGGAGGACCAATCCTTTCATTGGGAAGCATAGAGCCTCAATCACGATCGTTGGAGAAAGACCTCTCCCCCTTGTCAATATCACAACCCAAGAACCGTAATAGTCCAGTATATGAACCTCTATTGTCAGACTCTCCAAGTGCCACGAGACGCTCATTTGGGCCAGGAGTCCCATTTGATTTCTTCCAGTCACAGTCCAGATTGTCTTCTAGTTATACAAGAAAGGATAACTGACATTCAGTATAGTTCCTAATGGAGAAATAACGTGTAAAGTTCTTCACAGCGTGCAGATTTTGGAGAGCTTGTTTAACTCATCTGTTTGTCGAATCACAGCATCTGGGTTCGGGTTTACATCGGATTACTAAACACGTGATCAGAGTCTCTGGGTGTAGGTGGAGAAGATGAGCAAATCTGTGAATAGCCCACAGTATTAGTGACAGCTGATATGTCATTCTCTAGTGAGTGAGGAAGAGTATGGAACAAAATTCATGTAGTATTAATCACGCACACATTTGAGGCAATAGTCATTTGTACTGAAAGGCGCCATCATATTGATATATTGAAGTTTCTACCATTTGTTGGTGGGAAAAATCAGAAAAGGGTTCCAATTTCGGTACCTTTAAATGCATAATAGTCTAAATACGGTACCCATGTGACACGTGACGGCTTAATTAAGCTATACGTGTCACTTTGTAAAATACAAAATACAATGGACTAAAATGTAACTAAAAGTCTCAAAGGATATCATTTGCGAACTTTTTATGTCTTGTCATTTATTTCAATTTTTCGTCTAAAACTATACAACAATTGTAGTGTGTTTAGTTATCCGGGACAATCGTAGTGTGTTTAGTTATCCGGGATGAATGTCGACAACTGTATATTATACCAAAGAAACAATAAATTTAAGATGATAAAAATCAATCATATAAACTGGTAAAATACGCTGTAAGATTCAACTCCAAGATTGTCTCATCGTAAGAGATGAAAGCGGAAACCCAAACTTCATGTTTAATTTTAGGTACACAAATGCCTAACTGAGTCCACCACAATTCACAATTCAAAAGATAAATGAGAGGCAAAAGGTTACAAACAGTTCCAGATCACCGTGGTTAAGTGCTCGAATAAAAAGTGAAGCAATCTTCGACTTCAGGGCTATTGAGGTCTGCTACAAAAAAAGTACAGCTATAGATAACAGCCGCGTAGATAGAACCACTTAAATGTCGATCCGGAAATCAAATGCTCACTCCATATCAGCACGCACAACCACCTCGTTGTTCTGTTTCAGAAACTACCTCTGGTATACCCTGGAAGTATCTGCAGGTGACAGTTTAAATAAGAATTAGATGGCTGAGGCAAAACCTAGCTCATGCAGAACACCACCGATTAAGAAGACCAGATGAGGTAAACAGAAAAAGGGAACATAACATAATTTCTTACGAAGGATATTATGATTATATTGACAAGTTTCATCACGTATGCACACCACTGAAATATCGTGAACAAGGAGAAAAAGAGAAATCTTGAGAACTAAACACAGCAATTTCTGTCACTAACGAGTTGATTTCTCCTTCCATTTCATAATGTTTAACATGTATACCATGAACTAATAAACAGGATGCAGATTGGATGTAGATAGCTTGACAAAAAGATAGGGTTAACAATTTCAGGAACTGAATGGGTAACGAACTTAATCTGAAAGACACATGTTTCATCCAGAAATTCTTTACCTAAACAGGTTTTGTAGTGCAAGTGTTGTGGCCTTGGTGGCTAGGAGGATCTTCACATGCTTATGAATGTGGGCCATGCATAATTTAAGGATGTGGAATAATACGACCAGACGACCACAAGGTTTGTAATTGTCATAGAACTGATCAAGGTGAGGAGTTCCCGGTTTCATGTCCCAGCTAGCATAACCAGATAAACAAAGGTTGCATAGCAGCAAGACTCCTCAAAATTTCTTCATTAAGAAAGGATTTGTACAACCAGCCAACGTTAAGTTTAAAATAACGAAGAACAATCTCTCAAAAATATGTAGGGATGAGTCGTAGTTTAAGGGTCGTATCTACTTCATGAAATACAAAGTGTGGTGTATTTATTTTATTATATTTTAATGCCATTTGACCAATTATTCTGAATTAATTAACTTTTCACATTTCTAGTCCAAAAGAGTACAAATCCAATACATCACTCAAGGCTCAAGCAAACTTTTCTCCAGTTAAATATCATGCATGTATATGCTCAAAGAGAACTAGGTAGTAGTGAGAGCTGAAATAAAATATTCTTATGATCTAATAGGCAAACAATACAAGATATGTTGAAGTTCTAAGCCCAACTTACATGTCCTGCTCATGTTCATTGGCCATAGCAGTCTTTGCAATAGACAAGAATGCGGGATCAACATTGTAATCCTCTTTTGCTGATGTCTCAAAGTAAGGTATGTTGCCTTTTGATGCACACCATTCTTTCGCTTTCTTTTCAGAAACCTGTATCAAGTTCAATTAGAATCATATAGATGGGAAGTAATACATCTTGAAAGGCACAGATTCTACTCACCACTCTGCTATTACCACCATCAATGTCAATCTTGTTTCCAAGTAGTATGAAGGGGAACGTCTTTGGATCAGGTGGGTTAGCCTGCAGAAAGCTGAATTAGGTCATTTAATAGCTTGTTTATAAACACAATTGGAAAACATCAAGAATATGTAGATGCATGGTGGTCGAGAATATAGCAGCTTAGTAGCTTACACTAGTCACATAAATTTGCTTTAGGCAAGTCATGCCACAAGCTGCTACAATCTTGCAGAATAGAGCTTGAGCATTCAGACACCTCAATGTAAATAACAAATTAATCAATGCATGACACTGGTTGACTGTATCATGTAAAAAATTCCAAACTAGTCATTAACCCAAAAAAGGGAAATAGTAGATGAATAATTCATAGTTAAACTTAATATGACCTATTGATATAGCATGAAAAGATGTTTCAAAACACTTGCATGTTTGAATCTGTACTCTTATTTTACACTTGCACTGTTACAAGTAACAATCGCCCAATAAATAAGAAAAAAGAAAAAGAAAAACAACAGCCCAAATTAGACTAGAGTTATGGTTCCATGAAGAGTGCCCAACTATAGCCACTCTAACCACGCACAGCCTGGCTGTTCTGTATGGACTCTTCTGCTATTCAAATCAAACTCTCTTCATCCCAGACAAAAACAATGCAAACATAATCCATAACTTTGTCCCAGTACATGTTATTACACCTCAAACCATCGCCTACCGATTAAATGTATACATGTAAAGGAAAGTCTATAACATACTGGCCACATAGAAGGGTGATGTGGACTGAAGCACAAGCCTAAATGAGATTTTGCTAACTATTTGCAGTGAACTATCACTTGAGGTAATTTTGTCAGCCCTCGTCAGTCACCCCTAACTTATTTTTATTCTCTTGCCCGTGCATATTTTGAGTCCAACACCTTGCTTATTCCTTTTACCCAAACTTGGGTTCAGTTCGCCTGGTAGCGACTGGAGTAGTGGTATATTAAGAAGCGACATTTTACTTTATTGATTTTTTTTAAAGGTCCGTTTTGATCACAAATTATTCTCCAAGTCATGAGAACACTAATTAACAAAAGTATATTGCGTAAGTAGAATCATAATACTTTCATAATATGTTCTTAGTTATTCTTACAATATAATTTAGGATTACTTTATGGTCAAATGAAGGTATAAAAAATCAACATAAACTAAATGGAAGCTTGATTGGGGACAGAGAAAGTAAATGATATGAGATCGCCTGTCTCATGCGAAAGACAATCATGATCTCTAACTAACCCTACGCAGCAATGCAGATAAACAGGAAACAAAAAATTCATGAGTCAAACATTACCAAAATATCAGGAGCATTTAATCGAAGTGTGGACAGTAAAAAAAGTCACCAACCTGCTTGAGAAACTCTTCATGCCAATTATCAAGGGTGTCAAACGACCTCATCACATTCACATCGTAAACCAAAACACAGCAGTCCGCCCCTCTGTAAAATGCAACTCCAAGACTCTGAAACCTCTCCTGGCCAGCAGTATCCCAAATCTACCAACCCAAACACAAATTCATTCATTCACCACAAAATTGTAAAATACAAAACGACCCAAAATCCATTCCCAAATGTAGTAATTCCAAATATGACCAACAACAAAGACACAGCCTACAACAAAACGAATCAACATTCAACACAACACAAAAATTGACTGCGGAAGCAACCGACCTGCAGAGTGACTAATCGATCGTCAATAACAAGCTCCTTGGTGACAAAATCAGCTCCAATTGTAGCTTTGTACTGCTGGCTGAACTTCTTATGCACGTATCTATTTCAACAACTAAGGAAAACCAAACAACTAACATAAAATTGGCAGTTCACCAACTCTCCGCAAATCTCACATTAATTGATTAAAACGAAAAATCAATCAAACACAGTGAAGCTGGAGCTAGAGAAGGATACTGGTTCATCAATGATGTCTTACCAACCCTAGACAAAACAACACAAACAGAAATTCCGATTCAGAAAACAACAAACACTAAATCGAGCAAAAAATCATTAATGATTGGATATGATCACAATACCCGCTATCACCGAGAACGATGACTTTGAGCAATGTTCGCCTGCGAACCGACATTTGAGCAGGTTTCCAAAGCAAAAATCAATTGAGCTTTTTCCTTCCGGTTAATCTGCAATGAAGAAGATTGATTGAGCTTTTTCTTCGACTTTTTCCCCTTTTCGATCGATCTTCTTCTCAGTTCTGTGTTTTTCAAAGTAATCGTCACAAATGAAAATGATTACCCTTTTCCCTTTTAATTTAATTAAAAATTATTATCATCAGGCTCATTGTTTAATTTGTATTGTTATCGTTAATTAATATAACAGCCCGACTACTAATTTATACCCGATCTTTGGCTGAATGGAAGCTTACGAATTTATTTTATAGAATGGGAAATATGGGCATTTTTATACATTCGTCTCACCTGCTTGTAAAACGATTTGAAGTTTTGGATATTACAACGTATCCTATTAAAATTTTGGTGTACTCGCTCAACCTTTGTGGGGTAGTTTTTGTTCGAGACCAACTAACCATCATCTACACCGCTTACAGAATTTATTGATGGTCCAGCTCTAATAACATTTATAACGACATGATCACTTAGGCCTATATTTTAAAAGCCGACCCGCACAGTTAAGCCGGCCAATTCCCAATAAAGGTCGGATCAAGATTGGATCGGTTAGGCCGTTTTAAGCCGGTATAACCTCATAATAACATTTAGTATATTATTATACACATATATACACACACACATAACAACATTACATAATAAAAAAAAACATTACAAAAATTCCAAACACTATAAATATAAATGACATTAACAAAAGAGTTCCAATTATTGTAGCTTTATTCCGTGGCTTTAAAACATGGACTTGCTAATCGTAGTACTCCGTCGCATTACACTAATACTAGTACACAACTTAAAATTGGACAAGTGGCATGATTTAATCATAAAAAAATAATTAGTTAACAATTAAATAATTTTTAAAAATTTAATAATACAAATTACATAATTTACAAACCTCACCCCTCCTAAATAATCAATTTACATCTTAAACCAAAAATTAATCTTTCTTACCAAAATTATCCACCACCATCTTCTTCCACCCTTTTCAATTACACCACCAACTCCGCCACCACATACACCGGAGCTCCGGCACACTCAAATGCAATCTGCAAGTTTCTTGCTCAACCATGGAAGCTCAATTGACTTTTCCTATTCTAATAACTTACGATTTCTTGTTGACCACGAACAACTTAAAAAAGTGACTTTTCCTATTCTAATAGAAAGTCATGCCTTTTTCTAGAGTTTGTATTTTACGATTTCTCTTCAAAGTTCTTGATTCGGAAACATCAAATATCACCTCAGGGCTCAGGTGGCCTCACGAGTTGCTTCTGCTTTACCCCGTGTAGAGAAGAACCCAAACAAATTAGATGCAGTTATTTCTTTTCTCAATGAAAACCTGCCCTAAGTTGCTCTTGTACAACGTAGACACGAATCTAAAACCAAAATTTGAGCATTTTCACAACTTTGGTTTCTCAAATATTGAAATTGCGGGGATGATTTCCAAAGATCCGTGGATTCTAGCAAGAAGCTTGTCGAAAATGGTCGCACCGGCTTTAATTGTTTTGAATGGCTTGTTGGGTTCCAAAGCGGAAGTGGTGAAGCTCTTGATGAAGTCTCACTGGTTATTGTCTCATGATTTGGAGAAGACATTGGTGCCAAATATTGACTACTTGTTGAGCTGTGGCGTGGGCATGGATCAGATACATAGGAACTTGCATAGTTTCAGATTCCTCTTGCAGAAACCCGAAGTGATTAAGCAGCTTGTGGATAGAGCTGATCGACTTGGGGCTGACAGGAGTTCTGGGATGTTTCTTCCCGTTGTTAAGGTTGTTAGCTCAATAAATGAGGAGAACTGGGTGCGCAAGTTGCAGTGGTTTCGAGAATTGGGTTGCTCGGAAGATGATATTTCAGGGATAATCAGGAAGGCACTGACAGTGTTTGTTTTTTTTGCTGGAGAATTTGAACAGGACTAAAGATGTCCTACTTGCTACTGGGATGTACACGGTGGAGTCTATCATCCGTCATCCGACAGCACTCACGTGCAGGGTTGAAAAGAGATACAAGCCGCAACTTAGTGTTTTAGGGGTTTTGGAACGTAAGAACCTGATTAAAGAATGGCCTACCCTTGGTGTTCTTTGCCGTCAGACGGACATAAAGTTCTTCGAGAAATTTGTTGCTCCTCACTTGAATGAAATTAGTGAAGTATTGCCAAATGTTGTTACTAGATGAAGCTTTATAGCATCTGGCTTGGAACCTTGTATCTTTGGGAGGTTTGCTGTAGTTGAAGATTTTTCAGAAGTGATGAGGTTTGGAACAGGCAGGTTATATGGCTTCTTATGTTAGTTTGTCAAAATAGAGAAAGTTATGAAAATCTTGTTGGTGAAATGCAGACAGGTTAGGGTGTAAGCGCGTCGCCAACAGCTATTGCCTGGCCTTTTAGGTTTTCACAGCTTAGTTTATAGATGTAGCTATTTGTGCAAATTCCAACTCTGGCATTAGCCCAACCTATATCGTTTTGTAGCAAGGATCACGAGGCTCGTTGGGAGCAAATTTTGCAAAATAACCTTATTGTTCTGTGATCACTCTTGCCTGATGTTTATACTGTATTTGCTTAGGTCCCACTCTATAATCATTTATAACGACATAACCACTCACCGTTTCAATACATGACCCAACGGCGCCGAATTAATCATAACTTGGACACACATCCCAGATGTGAATGTGAGTGTGCCTCATGTACACAATTCGTTCACATGGATAAGATTTTGGCCTCTGGTGGAGATTTCCAATCTGATTAACTTTGGTTTCATTCGATAAAATGCACTGCTTGGAAAATGAGAAACTTTGCATTATCTTCAACAATATAATTTTGTTACATGTAATTATTCCAGCATTGCCATGGCTAGATCTCAAGTTAATATAGTGTTACAAAACAAAATTAGTTTGCAGCTAAACTTAACCAAAATTACACACTGAAGAATTTCGACAACTTGGGATTTTCAGTCTCCAAATCGAATCAACATGCATAGAAGCTGATTAAAAGTACTTTTCCAGAAAAGTCTTAGTTCTCTTTCTCATTCGGGTGAACACAATAACCGCGCAGGCCAAAACCCATGGAGAAACCCGACCACCGGATAAATTCAACTTTTTGGCCCATTGTGGACCCTCCTTCATAACCATGACTATCAAAACAGTGATTAGCGCAACCCCAACTATTATCTTGGTAATAGGATTGATCAGGGAGTCCTGTAAGATCAAGAGAGTAGAATTGTCAAGATGGGAAAACAAGCTCACTTTGTAAAGCTAAAGTAAGCTACTCGGAAACAATATACATATAAATAGAAAAGCAAATTTACTGCCACATAGAGCATGTCAATTTAAGTATATCATAAAAGGTGCATTAGTAAAGAGTAGTTTGTTTCAAGTAAGACAAACATGCTGAAATATACCCTCATACAGGTATTTTCTGGTTTGAACAAATACATTTAGAACCGAACTTGATTCAATGCTGTCGTATCCTGCATGTTTGTGGTAGTCCAACTCCTAGGTAGGTTCCTTGTCATCAGGACTTTTGGATAAGGTTTAGTGGCTTATGATGCAGCGGCTGTCACAGAGATAGGTACCATGCATGCAATGGCTACTACACCCTTTTGTATCAATTCATAATAATGAAAGGTTATGCAGAGACTATTTCTAGGGTACTTCAACATCTCATCCAACTTTGATCAAATGTTGGCTACTATGCATATCTAAATGTTAGGTTTCATACCCATGAATGAAAGCTAATGGTATATAGTGTGTGAATGCATAATATACTCTATATATTAGACATCGAAGGGCATACTAGACTCCTGCAATAAGAATACAAGGGATACCGTGGTAAAGATACTGTGTACCAAAGAGATTTAAGGTAAAAGATGCATTAATCTATTATCACGGGTCCACTGACCATAGAAACCAGAAAGAAAAGAACGGAAGATCAGCCACACAAAGTATATTATATTTGGAGACCAGGACACAGGCTAACCAAAAGTGCATTGCAAACTCTGGAAGACTGGCATTTCAAACAGACTCAGAAATGTAGGCTCTGTAGCCAAGACTATCTAGTCAGGAACTGTTCATACATTGTGCATATACTTCAGAAAAATGGTCATCTAAAGAGATTCAGGGTGTAAGGTTTAAACCGTGTAACCACAAAATCATAGTCAGAAAAGTTGTAGATGTTACGCAGAATGGATATGTGTAGCCGTGCAAGTATCTTTTGTCAGCAAGTCAGTTATCCGACAGCAAAAAATCAAAATCTGGCCGAGAGCCAAGTGAATGATTTCCTGACAATAAACGGTATAGAGTTGGAGCAACTCGATTTCAATACATGCAGCACTCCGTACAAGTTACAAGTCTTTAATATTCTGGACCAGCTCAATTTCAATTCAGCTTCCTTTTGATGGTATGGAATGGAGAATTAGGATAAACGAACTGCTCCTAATTCAGCATAACATAATAATCCAAAAATCCCTTCCTATAGTAAAAAATAAGCAATCAAGTGTCGTGTATTTGTATCTACCCAAACTCCAGTGGTTTTTGCATATATCCAAACTCCTTCAATAAAATCGTAAGCATTAGACATGTATTAGTTAAAAGTGATTGCACTGTGATGTCCCTGAAGCACTCATAGTCTCATAAGACTTGTAGGACACAGTGAATGCCAAGATCATCATATCTAATCAATCAAACTGAGCTAGTGAGCTATAACGTCAATTACATGTTCCAGATTCTACTATGCCCCTCCAACCAGTGGCGGAGCCAGTATTTTAAGTTTCGGCCAAATTATATACTATATGGAATTATTTCCGAGGTTACGACGAATTCTAAAATGATCACAAACACGGAACCTGGCGAATTCTAAAATTATCGAAAATATTGCAATCAACTAAACATGATTATTTCCACTGATAAGGTAACTGAAACAATCAATTTGCAGGTAATCAATTGCACATTAAGCTAACACAGTAGTACCTTGGGCTCGCCATCGACGTAGATAACGGCGGAATCCCTGTAGGTGAGCACAGAACGGCCATTCCTCGGGTTGAATCGGATCGGAACGCCCCGACCCGAACCGGGAGAGAAAGCGTAGAGAGACTTGAAACCGAACCGATCGAGAATTTCACGGACCTCGAGCTGATCCTGGTCCCAGCCGCCCAAAGAGACCTTGAAGACCTCGATCGGTCCTTTCCCTTGCCTGTACACGTGGAGCTCCGCCTCCGGTACTTTCGTCTTCACCGATCGGCGACTCTCATCGGAGGAGGAGATTAGCGGCGTTGATTCTGGCTCGATTTCTCCGACCTCGTTGTTGTTGCTCATGGTTGATGTTGATGGTGATGGATTGAGTTTTCTGGATCCGATTAGTCCAAACCGATCCGTATCAAATACTATCATATGTCTTGCTAATCCAGTCCCAATTGAATTTTTGCGATCGACAATCTCCAACTATGACTACGGATTGATTTTAAACTGTAATTGTAAAATGTTCAATTAATAAATTATACTATAATAAAACTTTAGGAAGTAAAGTTGCTTGAGTATAATTTAATCGAACATTTTATATACGGTTTGAGATAAATACGTGGTTAGAGTTGGAGATTGTTGACCGTCAAAAGTCAAAATGAGACTAGATTAGCGGGACATAGGAATTACTTTACTAGACTAGCTTATGGACCAAAATAACCAATAAATAAAATGATGTCCACATCATACAATCTCATAAATTCTAGTGTCACTTAATTTAGAGTAACGGGGCATCAACGACCAATGAGTCAATCAGGGACGAAGAAAAAGAAGGCGTGAGATTCCAATAACACTGGTGTGATGACAACCGAAGGGACTCCAGCGCTCAGTATATTAGTATAATTAATATGCAAAGGATACAATCCAATAGGAATAACAATAAGTTCGGGCTTATTCGTGGAATCGAGTGTATTTTACTGCCTGGGACTTGATAACACCAGAGTCGAACTGAGGACGTTAGCTTCAAGCTCCAAGTAACATTTTACTAGGGTTTCGGGATAGTGAGAAGAAATGTTCCAAAAGGTCTATTAGATCTTAGTCGCCTTCGGCTTGATATATGTAATCACGTGCAAGGTATGAGTTCATGAGAATGAAGTTGAGCTCGTGAGTATGCAAGTGATTCAGGCACAAGTATGAAATTGCGATGATCTTTCCCTCCCTCGGTGCATGTCTCGTATAGTTTCATCTTCCTCAGATGATGAAGAGTGTAGTTCACTATGACCCCGAGATTCGGGGGATGGTTGTGAACTTGAGATCTTTACCCTAGCTGCGCACGCACTGAACTAAAACTTGGCAACTATATAATCCTTCAAGTGGCTAGCAAAAATAGACTTGATGGGACAAAATACATCTCAAGAATTTGAATAGATTTCAAAAAAAATATCACATCACATCACCATCAACAATTAATAGTTAGAATCAATGAAGATCGGCCACCAAGTTCTGCAGATATAGAACTGAGAGTTCAGTATTTTACAATTTTTCATATTCACAATGCAGACATATTAGATAGGATTATCGGATATTTTACCTTTAGAGTATCTATACTAACCAGTTTCCAAAACATACAGCCAACTTAATCTATGGGATGTTTGTCAGCTTGTCGTGCTGTATAGTGTGCAGAAAGTAATAAGAGAGAGAGGAATGCACTGGCCACAAAAATTGCATCAAACCATCGGTGGTAGAAATCGAATTGAATGTCTCCCAGAACATCAGTGATAATCATTCTGCGCCAAAAAGAAGTGTCATATCAGTAACAAGGATGAAGAAAGCTAAGTTGGACAGAGCAAGATCAGGCCACAATCACAGAAGTAAAGAAATGTAATTAAAATATACAGTTAAAAAGGAACCGGTATAGCAGAATAGAGTACCAAAAATTCAATTTTAGTACTACCAGCTAGCTAGCACGAGCAAACAACAGTGCATGGAATATAGTCAAAGTACAGTTTCAGTTATTGTGAAAAACAAACAGATGTTCCTTCATCCGTTATAAGTAAAGCATTTATATATATGAGGCCTCAACCATCAGAAATATTTGGCACTAGCGACATGGCTAACTCATAACAGATATTCCTCTAAATGTCACATTTCATTTTCAATTTGCTAGTTAACTAGAATTAACCAACCCAAATTACATTTAAAAGATATAATAATAAGCAAATTAACAAGTATTAAAATGACGAGAAGAAACCAAGCAGCAATGAATTGATCAAATCTATTAAAAAAACAACACAAAGATTTAAAACACGAACCAATAAAGTGAAAAACGTCTACAGCTTGTTACCTGTATTCTGTTGCCAAGCTTTTACGGATCAACAATATTGATGATAAGAAATACATCCCCATTATTTCAGAGAGGAAAAGCACAACATTGCTTGAAGATCCACTTCCAACTCTAGAAACAGCAAAAAAGAACTGCACAGAAGCCAGGAGGTTAGGCAGCAGAAGAAGGTACATGTGGAATGAACAACCAATCAAACTGGCCATATATTCTATGCTAGTTCAATATACTAATGTGCTAGATTAATTTGAGTGGGAAAAACTGTAAAGTGCTAGTGTAATAAAGTAAAAGAAACATGTGATACATGATCATGTTTCAGCGGTTCAAGCTCATTTTATCGAATGATGACTGTTTGTTGAGTAAGTTGATTGGTAGTAAATTACCGTTGAGTGAAGTGAACAAGTATGATATCCAGTCAAATAAAATGCACTGGAAAAGATCAGTGTATCACTTTAGTGTGAAACTAACTTAAAGGAGCATCAAACCAATATATAGAAGCAATGGTATTCAATGTGGATGGTAAAAGGCACAGAAATTTACCTTCATCAAATTTGACAAGAATCCCCTCACAGATATTGCAATTAGCATCCCAATAAATAAGAGGGATATGTACTGCCAAAGCAAAAAATAGGGCTAGTCATTCACAAACATTGTCAACATGCTAATGTATTTGAAGATATCTGATAGTTTTCAAATTGATCATTATATGTTCCATCCACGTGATCAAGTACTTTTCAGTTTGAAACATCTCTGCCGACAGAGGCTATACCCTTTTCTAAGTTTCAGTCCCTACTTATTCAACACATATGAGGGGCTTTATACGTTTCTCCTAACTGATTCAAATTCCATTTCAGTTTGAAAAGCCTCGGCAAGAAGAGGCTGCTATACCATTTTTAAGTAGTTTCAACACCTACTTCACTGAATTATGAGAAATACCTCACTATGCCTAAGACAGGCCTTAATCAAGTAGAACCTTACGTAAGATGTAGAACTGAGAACATTTATTTTTGCAATAGCAGTTGAACTAAGTTTGTGTGTATGCTTTTTCATTGTTCTCCTTCCTTTTTTTTTTTTTTTAAATTGCTGATAGGAGTTTGTTTGTGCTCTTTCCTTTTTTTTTTTTTCTTTTCCTTTTTTCTTCTTTGATCTGTAGGAATTTGTTTGTAACCTTAAAATTTGTTATCCGAGTGCAGGAATTCACCAAGCAAGTATCCTCGAGTGCCCGCAAATACCTATGCAGTGCATGGATACAGTGACAGAGCAGGACTTTGATCACATACAGAAAAAGGCAATGGCTAACCTGTGATAATAGTGTCACATTGATGCCTATGTCAAAGAACTGCAAGAATATGCTGATGGACCTCGTTACAGGATCAACTGAACCAGCCTGAGACAAAGTGTTGCATAGCATTATTACTTACTTCACAATAGAACTCAAGACACCAAAAGGAACAACGGTAAACACTATAATACGCAATCATAACAATACCTCTTTAAATACAACACTTTGCAAAGACTGCCAAAAAAAGGAGAAAAAGTTTAGTGGAGATCAATATAAGTAAGAACATAATTAAGAACTTAAACATATCATAGCAGGTAGTTTTCAACTGACTGATTTCTGTTGTGTCATTTATTCATTTAGTTGGGAGGTGATGGTGTGGGGAAGGTAGTTTCAGTTAGCTTTTTTTGCATTGTGTCATTTATTTATATCTATTTACTTGGTGGGCGGGTAGTGTCGTTCTTTATAAGTGCAGAATGAATGTAACATTAAACGAAGAGGAAGTAGTAACCTTCAACATTTTATACACACAATATACTGAACATGCGTAGCCCAAAAGATTCTGCAAGTGACCCTTCCAGGTTCGAGAATAAGCAGCGGCTTCCTGAATGCACAGTGCAGATAAAGTCAGAAACAGGAAAGTGGCATGATTCTCAAGCAACATAAATATTAATCTCTTTGTGTATAATTTCTAACTTTCTACTTGCTATGGGGATTAAGGAGAAATACACTAGCCAAACCTTAGCTTGACGCAGCTCATAAATCTCCAAAAACAATTGCTTTGATAGCTCCTCCAAAGCCTGTACCTCTGCTTCAGTGATTTTGATATCTTCATAAAGAAAGAAGTCAGCAACAATAACAAAGAGATATGCGAAAACAAAGTCCAATATCTAATCAAGTCCTCCACCAATTCCAGCTCAGGGAAAGGAAAATATATTTAGAAATTGGTGGAGAACTTTATTAAATATTGAACTTAATTTAGAAACTAGAAAAATTGTGATAGCTACACAATATGAATAGTTGAATACACAAATAGGTGATACTCAAGTCCACCAGAAACGGAAAGGGGTATGCGAAGTTTCATTACTTCAATCATGCTTGGAGTTTTACAAAGGAAGAGAGCCAGCATCCACATTAAGAAAACTATAATCGATAAGCGGTAATTCAATTATTACCCCCAAAAGCACAAATACAGCCAATTTTTAGTGAATAATTTTGTTGGAGGGGGGAGGTCCACTGATTAAAATGTATAGCGGTTAGAAGGTCGTAACATGTTAAAGGGGGAGAGGAATGTTATAACAGAGTGAATACACGGGTAATGAAGGAGCCATTCCATGGAGTTCGTAGGCTACAAGAGACGCACACCATGAGGGTGGATATAAGCAAAATAAAAAATTGAGTTCTTTCAAAACTTGCTGTAACTACTAAAAGAACAAAACTGAGGATTACAAAAACAAACCTTGCTCCTTCTGGTCATCCTGTACAGAACGAACGACGGTGCCAACCAATCGCTTTAAGAAGGATCTATTGTTTGATTTCTGCATATTAAGTTTATAGTGAGCAACATCTGAAATTCAAGCAAGTAACAGCTAAAGATTCTACCCGTATCAATTGACAATGATTTAAATGTTGACTCATTCATGGACTGAAGTAGAATTGTTTTTTATGACCAGAAAACCAATACTAAGCTCCATCGAATGTGAATTGCCACCTATATACCTGTATCTCTTGACATATTTTCCCACACAGACAGACCCAATTAATGTTTATAGCATCTTCATTAACGTACTAGTTTCCTAGCAATAAATTAAAAGCTGGATTTATTGTAAGTGCCAAGTACATATCATTATAGAGAATGATAAACCAAACTTAGTAGTGTCAAAATTCATTGCACTCAAGTAATTAGGAAGGTCAAAGGTCTTACTCATGTTTCAGTAATTTGACAATATTAGTCTTAGAAAATTGCTGAAGAATAATATTTGTTAATCGTTTACTTCCACCATACTATACAGGAAGAATCATGCAGTTCGGGTGAATAAAGGTGAAACAGAGTATATGTTTTGTATGTTATTCAATTTAACATGTAAAGTATCAGCAGATGGAACGGAACTCAGAACAACTAAAGAAATTGAAAGGAAAGGCTGACAACCAGACACTTCGAGGTTCTAAGGTTAGATATCCTAATTTTGCCCTTTTCCCGCCTCTTTACTTCGCAATCCACACAATATAAGGTAATTATTCCTATAGCATAGTAAATTACCCGTAACACTCCATACGTTGACTTTATTCAGTAAACTGCTCTAATTAACAAGATACACTCCGTAGTCCACACAATATGAGGTAAAATACTCCTAGCCTATAGCACAGAAAATTGCCCGTAACCCTCCATATGTTGACTTTTGTTATCAGTAACTGATCTAATTAAGCAAGTTAATGGAGTAAAAAATATGAATGTACATGTGAAATACATAGCAGAGTAAACAAACCTCTTCTGACCCTTGAATTCGCTCTATTTCCATTTTAGAGAGAATTATCTTCTTCTTCTTTGCAGTGCATGTCTCTATTGACTGCATTAACTGCCTTTCTAATCCCTTGATTTCTGTTTCCTCTATTTCTCTGGAAATTAGAAAAAACTAAAATCAAACCAGGAAATTACTGGAGGGGATAATTAGTAAGCACACTTGATATTTAGGTCCCTTTTAGATTGAAATTGGCGCTGATTGACCGGAATGCAATTCATTGATTTTGGGTTGGATTGGGATTGATTTTGATGTTATGCATGGGGGAAAATATATTCTAATCTCTAAAGGTGTAAGAAGTAGAATCTTGTGGAAGTATTGTGATGTTTTTCTTATAGATTTTGTAGAATAATAATTACATAGTGTGCAGTTTGGGTTGAATTCGAATAAGAATCAGATGAGGGAAAGGTGAACAAATTTTGAGTGATATTGGAGAAAACTTGATGCAAAGAAGCATTGCACCAAGTAATGAACAATATGCAGAAGACCTAGCAATTCTAGACTTTCAAATTAGCTCAGCCACAAGTCATACATTCTACTTACCTGATAAAAAGGGAAAGATAGCTATATGGCAAATTTACAGCTCCAAAACCAGACAGTACAGCCATGACTGTCACACCGATGACTCCAATTCTGCTAACCAACTGAGGCATGGTGAAAAATCCTGAGATCACAAAGATGTATCACAATATTAAACATTTGAAGGGAGAAAAATTCAAAAACTTCCCTAATGCAAACTAAGCATTAGATCTTGATGAATATGTGAGAACAAGCAAGTGCTGAAGCAAGAACATGTGGAAACAAACTATATAAGTAAATGGAGTCCGTTCAGGTCACCTAAAGTTAAATGTCGAAAGAGTCGTTGGTGTGGTTCCACTTTAGGTGTTTATGGAATACATCACAGAATTATAGAGTTACAGACTTTCACCACCAAAAGTAAATAACAAGCCAAAGGGCAATAAGAACTGGATATCTCTAAGGAACTTTCAGAGATATGATTGTTGCTATCTTGTTTAAAACCTTACCTTTATCAGGAGAAGGCATTGGAAAATGAATGCCCATTCGCCAAAAAGCATACAGAAAAGCCAATAAGAATAACACAGCACCAACTGCAGCACGTTCCTTCCTCACACCTGCGAAAAATAAAAAATGAAACAGACCTGACTGCAAGAATGTAACACACAGACGGACATACAGAAGAGAAGGGAGGGGGTCATGCACAAAAGCTTTAACACTCACGGCCACGGGCTTGTTTCCCATAAAATCAATAAATGGGCCTCTATAAATTAAAGTTGCTTCAAGAATCTAATACTGTATTTTGATTGAAAATTTTCAAAATTGAAGGTAGCTACAGATTTAACCCGGAAGGGAAGATGTTACAACATACCATAAGCACTAATAAAAATATTTCAGAGGAAACCAGTTTCTATTTGCAGCAAAGATACACTACGCCTGTCAGCCCTGCACATGACTATTTTCATTATTATATAGATGAAAAGGGCAAGCTTAGTTGCTTCAATTATAACTCAAGAAGAAAAATCTCAAGAGCAACTACATATGATATCTATCAAAAATGAGGAACACCATCTTAGAGGATTAGAATAGGAAGACCAGTGCTGATAGTACAGGAACCTCTGGCACGATACAGCACTACGAGTATAGCCATAGGTACTTAGCATCCCACGCATATTAACAAGTAAAAAGCTGGAATGAAATGAACAATTTGATAAACAAAAACATGGGGGGTCGATGACATACCACTATTACAAAGCATCAGATAGCAATGATAGTATGGAAGCATGAAGACAAGCAACATTATCAAGCAAAACAGATCCACCTTCCAATTCATCCATCTAGCCCTGAAGTAGATATAATTCAAAGCTGTTTCAGATACTTCAATGTCGTCAAAAGTCAGTTAATGAGCTAGAGAAAATTCATCACGTGGCCCTCGTCACTTCCATGCTTGATAAGGTACCAAAACCGATAAATAATTATAGCTATGTTACCCGGACTCTTTAATTCCCCTTGCATACACACCCGTGTCGACACTCGACAGTCGAACATAGGTATGTGTATGGGACACTTCAGTTTAGGCTAAAAATAAGAGTCCCAGAAACACACCCGTGGCGGGTACTTGGTGCGGCGGAGTCCAGGTAACATAGATTTATACTAGTACTATCCGAATGCAAGTGCAGAACCGAAGCTGCAACTGATCGAAAATAGTAATGTGAAACCAGGATTCTAGTGAAATGAGACATAAACATGAGGAAACAAAGAGGATGCAAGTATAAGAGGCTACCAAACAATGAGCTGCATAAAAAAACAAGCAGAAGCAAGTAGTAAAACCGATAATTATAGCTATGTTATCCGGACTCTTCAATTCCCCTTGCATACACACCCGTGTCGGGTACTTGGTGCGGAGTCCGGGTAACATAGATTTATACTAGTACTCTCCGAATGCAAGTGCAGAACCGAAGCTACAACTAATCGAAAATAGTAATGTGAAACCAGGATTCTAGTGAAATGAGATATAAACAATGAGCTGCATAAGTAACAAGCAGAAGCAGGTAAAAGATGGAAAAACATACTCTTTAGATAGAATAGGAATGATCTCAAAGAGAACGAGCTGGAAGAGATTGCAGGAGAAAGCGAAAACGACACTGAATATGATCTGAACCAAAACCCGCTTCTCTTCGTATTCTTTGTAAAGCCTCCGGTTCAAGAACCACAGCCCACCCCAACCCAACAGGAGTAGAGATCCAACAGCAACAATCCCCTCATAACTCACCCTTCCCCATCCCATCTCTATATTCGGCACCAATCACTAAATCACCCTAATTTACAACATACAATTGCTTTCTAAGCTAGCATCAATAGTCACCAAACTAGTACACAGAGAGATGTAAGCATTCAACAGGGAGTGAATCAATGGCGAAGTGAAAGAACGGATCGTCGATTTGGAAGAGACGGTGTTTCAGACTCAGTTCAATTGCAGCAAAATTCATTTTCTTCTTTTTTTTTTCCCTTTAAATTGTTGCATCATTTCATTAGAATTTTCAATATTTTTATTAGTAATTACAATTTTTTTTTAATGACGGACCGTTTTTCGGTTATACCAATTCAACATTACGTATTTAAGTGAAAATATCGTATGTTTAACTTCGAAAATCATGTGCATGATAAACCTGCAATGTTTCTAAATATGCTATGATTGTAACAAAATGTGTGATGTTGATACTACCCGGCATACGATTTCGTAAAAGTTGATCTTAATAATAATGATTATTTCTCTAACAGTTTGATTTTGATTTAATTTTTTTTTTAATCTGATTAATCTTAATCAAGAATGTAAAATGTTCAATTTTTTTATATGATAAAAATTTAGCCCCTAAAGTTTAATTATATAAAAAATTTGAAAATTTTACATTTGCAGTTTAAGATTAATTCATAGTAAAATGGAAGCTGACCGAAAAATCAAAATAAAACTGTCTTGACGGAGAAAGTTAATTTTTTTTTTTTAAAGTAAAAAAATTTTTTTTTTTTGAAAGTAACAATAAAGTTAAGTTGTGTGGAACCAAGTAGTAATATTTTTTTTATTGTGACATGTTAATTATTTGGATTATATTAGAATCTATTTTTTCTTTATTTATAAAGGGACTTAAATTAGAATGTAAAAAAGTGATATTAATGAATTTTATAAATAAGTTATTTAGAGATTGTTTGCCTTACAACTAAAACTAAAAAAAATCAGGTTAAAAACATCTTAGATTATTATTTGATTTAAGATTTTAATTATACACCAAACACTGAATTAGAAACCGATATAATTTGTGATTATCTAGTAAGGTGATCAGTGATTATTCTGAAATATCGAATAACCTAACAAGAGATCTACACACGAGATGTGAAAGTCCAACAACACACTTGCATGATGCAAGTTAGAAGAATTGTCCATCTAAAATAGCAGTACGGAACACATTCACCGTGACTTCATTAAGCACAATTTCCTATTATTGAGCACCAAAATTTGAAGAATAAATACTCGAACAGCCAGACCTTTGGTTGCAAACATTCAGAGAAAAATGGCTCAAATTCGACCCTCGACAAAATTAATAGAAAAGAAACCCAACCACCACTATCTTGTAAAACAACCGGTTTTTATCTCTATTCTCGCATCATCTTATTCCAGCTACAAGTCGGTAGCAGCCCAAGCAATGCCGTAAAAAGAACTCATTTGCGGTGAAATAGCTTCTTTGACAACTTCGAATGGTCCCTTTTCTTTCTTTGCTGCATGTTCATGTACAGTCGAACTGATTTGGAACAAAACTGATGTTGGTTGTTAGGTAGTATATGAATCATCCCCCTTTCTAGTTCCTTTACACGATGATACAGACTACAGAGCACCTCATGGTATCTTGAAGACCTTTTTCAATTTAAAGAGTAGTTGCTTCACATCCTTGGTGATATCATCCTGCACATGGTTGAAGGCTCCAAAACATAAGTATTACAGGAATATGGGAGTACAAAAACCATAACGACAGCACAGAATTTATACTGAATGCAATAGAAACCGATTTACAAACCGCATAATGTTCTTTGAGTGCGTCAAGTGAGTTCCTAGAGATTTTGCTCACAAGCTCATCCTCCATCTCAAAATGTCGGCCAAACATTTTCTGTTGCTCCTCAGAATTACTGCCAATGATCTTTGAGCAAAAAGACATGGGTCAGAAAGGCATAATGATCATCTATACAAAAGGGTCTACGAGAATGAACCATAGTTCTCGTCTTGACCAAGCATATGGGAAAATGAAACGAAATCTTTTAGCAAAAAATAAGATTATTATTATTATTATTGTTGTTGTTGTTGTTGTTGTTGTTGTTGTTGTTGAAAAACATTACTCACTAAAACAAAAGGCAAATTTCACATACCTTAATGGCAACCTTCTGACCTTTCTTGGCAAAATCAACCGCCTTATGATTATTCTCAATGGAGGCTATGCGACCAATTTCAATGAACTCCTTTTGTGGAACACATATAGGAGTGCCAATCTGCCAATCCAATTTGAATCAGATGATGAAATTCAAGTTAGAAGTAAACATCAGGACCTATATGAAATGTACAGGTCCTATAGATATATTCCAACTGCACGCATAAATATTGAAGACAATAGGATCCTTTAAATGTATCTGAAATCACCTTTGCAGTCCCTTCAGCGACTTCAACCCCCAAGACAATAGGATCCTTCTTATTGAAGACACAATTTGGCATGATCTTGAGAACACAGGGAAATACTGCTTCATCTGCAGCTTCTTTCTTCTTTTCCTCCTTAATATTATCTATATAAGCCTTAAATTGATCAAATAGGTGGTAAATAATGTCAGCAATGAATATCTTCACACCAAGTTCTTCAGCAAGATCACGAGCCTCCGGTGTTACTTTAACATCGAATGCTAATATTGTCCCATACTCCTTGTTCTTCTCAAGCATAACACTTGCCTTCATCACATCCTTCTTATGTACTGGGCCTATGCTAATGCCACTGACAGGTATGCTGACTGCTGGTGACTTTAAGAACTCCAGTAATGCTTCTAATGACCCAAGAGTAGAGGCTTGAACATAAACTCCAACACCACTTTTATCAATGCGACTCATTACTGACTTCATATCTTCCATAGCTGAGTCCTTGATGTCTTCTATATCATCATCAGGTCCTACTACATATAAACTTGTGCCTGCAATCGCATGCTCAAGGCCCTATGTAGAAAAACGATTAACGGGGTATCAGCCAAATCCTTCCAAAGTTCTAATGGAAACTGAGGGCACTCGTTACAACTTACAAACAAAAAAAAATAATATATTTCCATATAGTATTTTAATAAAGAACTGTTCACCAGAACCAACAATTGACAACTGGACTCAATTTATTAGATGGTTATCTTGGCCGAGAGAGGAAAAAAGTGCTTGTAAGACTAGCTATGGTATGAATCAGAACGATTAAAATTGCTTATACATTTTTCACATGTTAAATAAAACTAATTATAGGTATGTCATAATATTTGGAATATATTTTGATGTGTTTTATTTGAAGAATCATTCCGTACTTCTTCATGTGATACAAAAATAATCTTAATAGCATATGAATGGAATCAGAATAGCATCGTAATGATTGCTCAACAATTCTCCATAGCCTATTTTTCATTTAACACAACAAATCTCCCCCCGCCCCCAACACTGCTGGCCCAAATGAGAATTTGCTTGAAAGCTATGTTGACTAGGATCAAGTATGTAAGCAAATAGAGCAACAGGCAACTAACAACTTCGGTATCCACTAGTTACAAGGTGCAGTTCATCGAGGATTACCCTATTGCAATATTTGAACCAAACATTCATCTAGTATAAGTGTATAACCATTTACAGCATTCCCACAGTACTCCTCCAGGGGATTTGGAGTCAAAGACATGAATGAGTATGAGATACTTTACCTGTGCAGTGATCTTTATGCCCTGGGCAGCCTTGATCTCTTTATGATGTACGTAGGTTCCCTGAAATGAAACCGGGATATAACTGTGAGATTGCTTCAAAATTTAAGATATCTGATAATCTACCACTTCATGATGTAACAAGTCATGATCATAATATTATTGGATACGACAAAATTACTCGAGTAGCTTTAAGAAGATATAAAATAAATAAATAAATCAGGGTACAAGAAAGCAGAAGAAAATACCAAAAGAATATAACTATGTAGGAACTAAGAAGTAGATACCAGGACACGACCCTAGTACCAACAATCATACATTAAGAGATTAATGATGTATAAGTCAATGCTAACAATGTTTGACCAATTCTAGAGAAAAATAAGAAAGTGTTAACGTAAACAACTACATTACTCAAGTAACTTTATTTTAAAAAAAATTCAAGAAACAAAATAAAAATTAAACAAACAAATAACCAGGGTGCTACAGAAGCTAAAGAAAATACCAAGATAGAAATGTGGTGGTGTACACCAGGACACTTGGACATTGCTACCAAAGAACATGTACTAAAATAGTCTTTTTATAGCCTTCTAATCATTTTGAGTTTTCCAGGCAATTGCAAAAGAAGTTATGTAGATGGTTCCATTAAGATGTTTATTGTTATCAGCTGTGTATTTTCCCTCTTAGAGATTCTAAACCTAGCAAAAGCAAATCAAAATTTTAGAGAAAAATAATACTTCATTAACATATTTCGCACACAAGCCGGACAGTTATTGCTGATTTGGTGATCAATGAGACATCATATCATATAAAACATTAAAACAGGAACAATTCAAAAACATGGTGGTGTATATGGAAACATAGTCACGGCAACAGTGTCGATTTCTATTACGCAGTTTTTATACTCGTTGCAAGACCCATTGCCTATGTAACATATGTGATATGTCCATGTTCAACTTCAAGTAGATATAGAATCCAAACCTTCAAAGCCATACATATTACAGTACAAAGAGGTATGTAGAAGAAAGCACAGGGAAAAATCAAATTATGGAACAGTTATCAGAGCAGAACCATGGTGAGATTATATAGTCTTCACCTTGACACGAAGCTCTTTCATCGGATGGGGTGTCAACAGTGCTCTGATTGAAGTTACAATTGGTCCCTAAACATTGTGCACCAGAGGGATAAGTTTCTACTCGAAAGTGAAACAATTTAAAATTGAACAAAAATAATTATGAAAAACTTACCTGCAAACCACAAACAACTACTTGATCTCCTTCGTGAAGCACACCATTGACTAACACCACGTCTATTGTTGTTCCGTGTCCTTCAATAACTTTAACCTCCAAAACAGTACACTGCCACAATTCGAGTGTTAAAAAACCAATTGTCATGCCAAACTGACATAGTTTGTAGAGAGGATCGAAAGTGAACCTGGACTTCATTGCTGAATGTAAGTCTTTCAATCATTGTCTTCTGAGTCCACTGAACTAGTAGTAATAGTAAATCAGGAATGCCTTCCCCACTGGTACAGCAAAATAAATAAAATGACAACATTAGATTAGTAGTTCGGAGAACATTAAGAAATGCTAGGCCAGTAAAGAAACACTCTACTAAATAATTTTAGCAACACGAACCTTATAGCACTGGTTGGGACAATGCTAAAAGTTTCCCCCATCTCTTTGTTCTTGTAATACAACTCGGTATTCAGTCCTTGCATCTTGAATTCTGTGATGATCTAAAATAACACAATTGCAAATGTAAGACAGATATAAAAGAATTTGAATACTTGAGGACAAAGCAAAAGTAACCTCAGTCAGCCTCCTGTTGAACTCATTTTGAACATCTTTTGATTGCTGCTTCATCGCCTTCGCAATTGGCGCGTTTTTGCAGGTTTTCCATCCATAAAGTCTGTCAACCTACAAAGTTGGTTATGAAAATAAATTAAAAAAACGAGAAAAAAAAAGTGTATGAATAAAACAATTATAGGTTTGGAGGACTCTGCAAGCACAGTTAAAAGTAACTCACTTTATTCAAGGCGACTATGAATTCAGTATCTCTCATCCTCAAAAGATTGAGGGATTCAATTGTCTGTGGCTCCAGTCCATGCATTATATCAACAACCAAGATTGCAATGTCACATAACCCTGATCCTCGAGATCGTAGATTAGTGAAAGACTCGTGTCCGGGAGTGTCAATGACTAACAGACCCGGGACATTCAGCTTCGCATCAGCTTTCAGTTCCTTGGTTCTATCACGTATGTTCTTAGCAGGGAAATATGTTGCTCCAATTTGCTGAGTAATTCCACCAGCCTCGCCTCCTTGGACATCAGTACCTCTTATGCAATCAAGCAACTTTGTTTTACCAGTATCAACATGGCCCATAATACAGCATATTGGCGAGCGAAGATCTTGCCCACCCTCAATCTGAGAGGATTTGTTTGTGTCTGAATTAGCAGTAACTTTATTACCTTCAGTAGCTGCGGCCTCAGCATTAGACCTGTGTGGCACACCTGAGGTAATTTTCTCGCGATAATCAATAGGCTTGGTTGCCCCAGTACGAAGCTGGACATCTTGTGAGGCAGTCTTTGCAGTCTTTAACTCCTTCGCCATTGCTTCAGGCTCTGATTCAACTTCTTCATCAGAAAATGCACTTTTCCCAGGTAACTTTAAATCAGCTTCATCCCAGCTTTTAGCATCCCATTCTTCATCATCATCATCATCAACGTCATCATCGCCACCATCATTATCACCTCCTCCTTTCTCTGATTGATTTTCTTTGGCATCATAATTAACTTCAGATTTATCCTTTTCACCTGATGACTCTGCTTCCTCAACATCTCCAGCTTCTGCAGCAGCATCTACCTCGGTTTTAGGTTCTTCCTCAACTTCTAGAGGACCTGCTCCATTAGATTGAGCTTGTGGTTTTGACTTTTTCTTCTGATAAAGAGGCTTTTTGGTAGCTTGTCGAGAAGACTCTCCTAATTGCAGATCCCCCGATTTGGCCAGAAGTTGAAGCCTCAGTGCCTCCAGCTTTTTATCCGCTTCCTTCTGCTTCGCAGTTTTATAAGTCCCATCTTTTTTCTTCTGCTCAATCTTCTCCTTCATTTTTTCCTTCTTTAAGCGCTTTTTCTCTTCCGCTTGTCGTTCTAGTTCTTCTAATCGCAGCCTTTCCTCCTCTTCTCTTCTCAGCCTCTCTTGTTCTTCCCGATCCCTCTGTAGTCTTTGTTCCTCAGCTCTGGCAAGTCTCTCTTGCATCTCCCGGACATGCTTTGGGACTTTCTTTTCTGGCACTTTACTTTTAACATCAGTTTTTGTTTCCTCCTGTTTTTCCTCAGCTGAAGGGCCAGCTGCAGCTGCCTTCTTCTCTTTTTCTTTATCCTTCTTTTTCTTTTTCTTCTTTGATGTGACTGACTCATCAGGTCCTTCTGCTTCTTTTGTAGCAGCAGCACCTTCCAGATCAGGTTGACTCTGTATATTGTCCCCAGGTGGAGCTGCAGCAGAAGTGGAAGCAGGTTGTGACACAGAAGGTGCCCCTCCAATTTCAGCTAATATCTTGTCGAGGTCATCTTCTTCCTCACCAGCTTTCCCACCCTTCTTCTTCTTCTTTTTGTTTTTGTTCTTTGATGAAGTTTCTGCCACAGGTTCACTGGTGGTTTTACTAACGACTTCTGTATTAACTCGATCGGGTTCAGTGACTTCAGAAGATGCCTCGTTGATCCCATTTTCCAGTGCACTATCGGAACCGCTCTTTTTCTTCTTAGATGACTTCTTTTTACCTGAAAATTTAATTGCTGATATATCTTCATCTTGATCATCACTCTCACCATCCCCACTCTTCAGTACAGAAATATCCTCGTCAATTTCTTCATCAAGAACAGCTGCACTAAACGAATTTTCAGGAACCTTCTTCGAACCCTTCGATGATTTCTTTTTCTTTCCTGCAAAAGTAATTTCAGGAACATCCTCGTCTTCATCTTTGGAACTCTTGTCATCGCCTTTATCCTCTTCCTCTTCATTAAGCACATCAAAACCAGCGGCATCAAATCCACCTCCACCTTTCTTACTCTTGGAGGGCTTTTTCTTCCCAGAAAACGAGATCACGGGGTCATCCTCATCATCATCAACCACAGCTGAATCCTCATCCTCGTCATCAGAAAGTGCACCAAAGGCCGAAGAGCTAAACACACTTCCAGAACCAGCACCTCCTTTCTTTGATTTTGATGGCTTCTTTTTCCCCTTAAATGCAACAACATCCTCGCCATCCTCATTGTCATCCTTCTGACCACCTTCATCACTGTCCTCGTTATCATCTTCTCCCAATAACCCAAAACCGCCTCCTCCTTTCTTTGATTTTGATGGTTTCTTTTTCCCCTTGAATGCAACAACATCCTCATCATTATCATTCTGCCCACCTTCATCACCACCCTCGCTATCATCTTCTCCCAATAACCCAAAACCGGAAGCACTAAATGTACTATTACTTCCACCCTTTCTACCCTTACCCTTCTTTTTACCCGTAAACTTCATAACCGGAGCATCATCTTCATCAACCTCTTCATCTACCCTATTATCCCCAAATTCTTCATCTTCATCCTTAACTTCCATCTTCTTATTCCCTCCCTTCTTCCCCTTCTTTTTGTTACCCACCGGCGCTACCTTCTCTTCCTGAGCTGCAACCTCCTCCGACAACTCCGTCCCAATCGAATACTCATCATCATCAACTACAAACCCCTTCTTCTTCGACTTACCTCCACCCACAGCAGCAGCACCTTCCTCGTCACGAACAGTCGGCTTCTTTCTCCCCATCAAACACCCTTTATCGAAATCTAGACTAACAAATTAAGTCCCAGGAACACACCAGAGCTTCAAAAGGGAAGAAACAAAACACCAAATCCAAATCAATCCCCAATAAACGAACAGAAAGTTCAAAATAAATAATAAAACGTCAGAAATAAACACTTACAGAGAATTGAAACGATCTTAAATCCAGAATTAAACTTATCTTTCACGAATCCAAGCTACACCACAAACAAACAAACAAACAAACGGACGCATTAGCCAATTACCCATTACTAAACGTGAATCGAAAAACTAAACAACCGGTAAGTGAAATAGATAGATAGAAGAGAAATTCACCTATCGCCTTTGAGGAGCTAAGATCGTACAGCAGCGGAGGAAAATAATCGACGAAATCTTCTGCGCACTGAGCTTTTGAGCTGTTACAGGGTTCAATGTTTAGGGGATTGTAAAGCAAACCAACCAAAAGAGAAAGGTTTTGTTTGCAAATCTGTTATGGCCTATATATACAACTCTATTTCGGTACGCATGGGGTGTTGTTAAAGTAGGGTTGTATATTGGCCTATTGGGCTTTAAGTTTATATGGGTCGGGTTTGATTTATGCTGCCTTTTGTATGGATCCAGCCCAGTTGTAATCCGGCAAGAAACTAAAGTTTGCTCCGAACGGGTATTCGCACCACGATTAATCGGATCCTATGAATTTCACCCCTTACTGTTACAGTGGGCCCAGTACAAAGAATCAGGTGTCACCCGCCGTGTAGCATAGCAATGCAATGTACATATGTAGTTGGACCCCATGTCGATCCGAATGAATCATCATTTACATGTAGGGAAATCTTTGTCTGTTAAGCAAGAGAATAGTGAATTATAAATTTTGTCTCTGTATGGCATGTATTTCTATTACTATGATATCAATTAACAAAACACTAATTCTAATTACGGTTATGTTACTTGTAAAACTTTTGAAGGTTTATTTTCAATTTCAAGTAATATTGACAGCATAATCATTCGTGAGATGTACATTCATAAATTTTTAAAAAAGGTTAAAAAGAATTGTTATGTTCATGAAGTTTTGGGTGAGTGTATAATGTGAGATAGTAAATAAACAATGAAATGGCTAGTAAATTATACTCCTCCCTAGTTGAATGTTACATGTTTCATTTATATTTGTGAATACAAAATGCCACTTTTTCATTTTTACACATTACACTGACATATTTTGTGCCACATACTACAATTCTATTATATCCCATTGCTTCCCTTTCTACATTAATCTTCGTAACCAAAACCTAATGTGTCACATGATCTGGGACATATGGAGTAAGCAAGTATAGTTAAAGACTTTATTTTTACAGATAGTAGTCAAATGGATATTAAATTGGTATAAATTAAGTGATTGTGTTGAATAAGGTGATAGTAGGCGATGTGATCTTTCCTAATCATGTGTTTTACCACAATTTCACATAAATAACTGATAATGTAGATTTCAAAATAAACCTTTTTGGAAATAGGAACTAGGAAGCTCGTAGCATATTGTGAAAAATTGACATGTTTTGTGAGTCAAGTCTTAATAAGTGTTCAACTTGTCTAGCTTGGCATGATAATCAGGTCGTACTCAAGTTTCATTTCGAATTTGTTTACATGGGGACACACCCTGATAAGACTCATTATTTTAGTTCTCGTATATTTTTTATGTTTATTTGTAATATAATTGCCAGCGGATCTTTTACCAAACCCAAACCCATTAAAACTCATAGACAGAGTTATGTGATGCTCGACTCACCAGGCACAATGAGTACACTAATAAAACCCATTGGAAACTTATGTTTGACTCATCTTTGAGCAATATGGGAGGCTCTCCCAACTAGATAATCATTGCGGCTTCTAATAGTGATTTGCAATATGCCAAGCTTCTAAAAAGCCTATGGGAATTATTCCATTGGTGAAACAAAAAAATATGGAAATGGAAACATAAGCCTTATTCCAACATATAACATCTCTAATATTCATTGCACTGTTGAATAATGGTTCTAGATCCTCTCACCCAAATGATTCTACATCGCCTCCAACCCTTGAATCATCTTGTGGATCACTTTAAACTTTGAGGCTAGTATGGTCTTATTTTTCTTGCTCAATGTCATTTGATCTCTTGGATTTTGTAGCATGTACATGGACACAAAGTAGATGGCATTATAATGTACTACTCCGCTGTTTTTCCCTTTGTTTCATCATAATTTCCATAGCCAAATATTGTCAATCATTACATTCATTAAAGTATCAGATACAACTACACAAGTAAGAAAGAAATAAAAACTAACAAAGCTTGAAGTTGTGTATGATGTCCACTAGTAGCCTATTTGAAACTACACCTCCATTGGTAGATTTGACAATACCAAAGGGGTAGAGAAGGTATCTTATAAGTTATTTAAACATACTGCCATAAGCTTCATGCTTCCTCTCCTCTACAACATGTTGAGGTTGTACCGCGTGCAATAAATGTTTCACTATACAACACATTAAAGCATTGGAAGGTAATACATCATGTTGTAGGGTAGAAAGAAGGCAAGAACTAGTCTTTAGGTGGTGATCAGTTTGCGCCCAATGAGCCTTCCATCCATCCTTCAGCCCTCGCACGTCTGACATAACTATCAAACTGCTTTCTAGCATCAGGTACATCCAAGGACAGGTCATCGAGTGACTCGTTCACTCTCATGAACCCTTTAGTCACCTGGTTTAGTGTAAAAAGTCCTATGCTACAACACTCTTTCAATAACATCCACAGCCTCTCATTCTTGTTCTCCATGAGTGCCACGAGAGATTTCTTCACGACTTCATGGTGAAAGAACGGCATGCCTAGCTCCTTGATGCACCGGCATGCTTCTGTTATATCTCCGCCCGACTCAAACTCCTCGAGTAACTTTCCGATCTTAACCTTCACATCTTCGATGCAACTCACTCCACCACCCCAACATCGGAGTATCCGTTCCCCTGAAAGTCGAGCCTTGAGCAATGCCATTGCCATATGAACGACTTTATTTCCTACCGAGTCTGATCCGGAGAATTGACTACCAATTTCTTCTAACTCTTGTGGAGTCAAAACTTCATCGACTTCCGCACGTGCTAAGAACATTGACAGATCCTCTGCCACGATTGGAATATCTAATGCGGTATCTTCTGCAGATTCTATCAATAGTGTAAAACCGTTCACTACATCTTCTGATGGAAAACACAATGATGATAACAAAACGGAAGCCATTTCCTTTTCTCGATTTTTCCTATCCATGGCAAGAGTAATTAATTTTTTCACAAAAATGGCATTGAGTTCTGGCAGGGTACAACTGTTCTCAAATTCCAAACAACGCAGCACCTCCGAGACGTCACCTGACAAAAAGTACTCGAGGATGATTGAATCGGACTTCTTCTTGAATGCTCTCACGGTAATATCTTCGATAGATCGTGGACTCATCGAAAGTGATTTAAGAGACGATGCACATAGCCAACCTTCTGATGCTGCCTTGGAAATCAAAGATTGTAATAAAAGTTTTGCATTAGGTATGTCTAATGATAAGTCATCAACGGAGTCAATAATTCGGCCAAATCCTTTTGATATCTGACTTGAGTTTATCATACCAACTTCGGAAGATTTCTTGAGCAAGTTAAGAATGCGATTTTCGGCTTGTTTATTCTCCATTGCCTTTACAATAGCTCTCTTCACGATCTCATGGTGAAAATGAGGAACATTTAGATCTCTTATGCATCGAAAAGCCTCGCGTAAGTCTCCACTAACTACATACTCAACCAGTAAGTCAGTTATCTTAAACTTCAAGTCTTCAACTGTTTTATTCTTTCCCCCTCCCCAACGTCTCTCAATGGTTTCAACGTGTAGGGGAGCCGATAAGTAGCCTCTTTCGGCTCTTTTTATAACATCTATCCCCTTAGAATTTGAAGCAAGGTTGGTCAATGTCTTTGTCAAGAATGAGGGAGGAAGTATGTCATCAACAACTGCTCGAGCGATGAATAAAGCTAATATGTCGATTGTGTCTGGTATATCTACAATCAAATCATCTGCAGACTCTAAAAGCTTATAAAAACCTTTGTAAACTTGATGTGCATCAATGATTTCTCCGTAGAGCGAGGATAGCAAGATGGAAGCCATTTCTTTTTCCTTGTCATGGCGGTCCATTGCCATAGACACAAGCTTTTTAACAAAGTAGAAGTGATATTTCGGCATGTTAACCTCCTTCAGTTCGTTGGTAGTGGAAACGAGATCATCATTGGTGAAGTACTCCTCGATTATTTCAATAGCCTTCTTCTTGAACTCTTCGAACTTCTCACTTGTTCTTGGTGTGAATGCCTTCTCTTCCTGACATCAAAAGCAAGTAATCATCTTATACTTTTACATGTAATACAACAAAATACATTAAACTAAAGTCATCAACATTATCATGTTCAACATATGTATCTTTCTATTTTTTCTTCTAAGGAAACCATAGTGAGCAAGAGCATGTACAATAACTTACCTCATTACTAGTGTAGTTTGGATCATTTGGGTCGAGTTCATGACCATCCATGCCTTCCATGAGCCCTCCCCAGGCTCCCTTCGCACCATATCCGCCTGCAAAATGATTCAAACCCAAGGGTATAATTAGAATAAAAGCATGGTTCAATAAGAAAAATCACACAATGTGATTAAATTGTGCCTATCGTGAAGAAACAACTCATAGACTTAAAAAAAACTATTCTTGTATTTCTCTATGAGCATATCGCCAAAAGTTATAAAAATAGCCATCCCGACCCTTTGATAAAAAATGCAAAAATGTTTGAATTTATAACATGATAAGAAAGTAGCATGAGGAGTGTAATAGCTTGATTATCATATGACACCTTTCTTAGGGCGACCATCTCTGCTAGAAATCGAATGTTTTTGATTCTTGAGCGGACTGCCCTGACCCGACCTCTGCTTGACGTTGTGAGAATTTGGTGATCTTGGAGACCTCGGAGACTTGGGCGATATAGGTGATCGGGGTGACTTTGGTGATGATGAGCTTAACAAACTTTTGTTATTGGAGTCCATTGCGAATAGATGCTTGTAACTTCAAAGAGCTTAACAATTAGTTATCAGTGTTATTTTCTATTATCCCTTCCCGTTAGCTATGTATTTCCACGATATCATGTCTTACTCAATCCATCGGTTTAATTCTATTGCGACACCAAACAACCAACAATAAGTTAGTATATGCATCATGTTATATATACACAATGCAACAAATCATGACAAGAAAAAAACAATCGAAATATGACCGTACCGAAAATGGAATCGTGAAGAAACCCCGTTGCCGGAGTGTCGTGGCACGCCGGCAGTGTAAAGATAAACTTCGTTCCACAATTCAAGTGAACAAAAATGGAGTCACACTATTTTGTTTCTATGTGACATTTCATTGTTTTGTACAAGTTGGTGTATTTGACAATGATGCAAAAGATGGTTGTGATGATAATTAAGGAGGAAAAGAAGGCGATGCCTAGGAATAGGGGTATTGATCCGGTGTTGAAGAGGCTATAATGGTGGTGTGGTGTCTTGCCTCTTTAAATCGTGGGGACAAAAAAATTTTGGAAGAACCACTAGTCAAACTAAATTGTCTAAACTTGGAAGTATTTTAACTAACCAAAAACATCAAACTATAAGTTTCTCTAGTGACTTGTTTGTCAGTTTAGAAATTTACACTTGGTATAGATATAGAAAACATCACATGGTGATATTTCTAAATAAAGTTATAACACAAATTAAATTATTAGAAAAGACCTGCATTAGAAATGTAAGTGTAATGTTTTAAATGATATAAATAATATTTTTATACATTCTATATCCTTTTTTTTTATGTGTACTGTAACACCGATATTCTTAGTTTAGAACCTGTAATGTTTCCGACTATAACACTAATGTGTGTCGGTCTCTCAGGTTTCATGTTGGTCTCTCATGACACTTACTCCTTCTAATTGTGTGGACAATTTAGAAAATTATTTAGTGGGTGACTAAATAATCAAGTGAAATACGTCCAAATAAAATATAACATGAATCGTGCGTAATAACTAAAATAAATGACTCACTGAAATGGAATAGAGTTTACTAATGATATCAAAATTGAAGCTTAGAGCAAAAGGCCCTTTGCAAAGGATGCGATTTCGTGTTAATTATACTATGTAATGCTGTAGGATTCACTTCATTTACATTATGTTCAAATTGTATGTTTGATGAACTAAGTTATTTTCACTAATGCACATAGAACTGCAGTTTTATGACCCGCTCTTACACATGCAACTGCCTCTTTTACTATCAACAACATGATTGGTAATAAATCATAAAAAATAAACAAAAAAGCTCACAATTTTGTTGTGAGTATTATTTTATGTGGCAACAAATAAAATGATGAGCATTTAAATTGACAAACTTAAAAACTTGTGTATTTGAAGAGTAAATAGTTTATGAAGAAAAAAAGGAACACACACACACACACACACTTAAATCATCCTCTTATACGCTCCACATTCTCGCTTTGATTTTAGTGAAAATGTAAAACATGTTTAGTTTAATTTCATTTTACAAAAGGTCAGATATAGTATGGATCATACATGGACGGTAGTTGGAGTCGGCGGCTCTCCCAGGGTCCCTCATCTGAGATCCCTGGGGAAGAGGATCAAGATGTCCCTTGCGAATAGCTTGATGCACTATCTCCCTTCAACCCTTTGAGCGAAATGCGGCAAAAGAAAAGGAAGGAAAATCCATGGATCGACCCCATCATCTCCACCCCGTAGGAACTACGAGATCACCCAAGGGCGCCTTCGGCATCCAGGGGTCACGGACCGATCATAGAACCCTGTTCGATAAGCGGACCGCATTAGTTGTCCGTTCTCAGGTTGGGCAGTAAGGGTCGGAGAAGGGCAATCAAATCAACCATGCAATTCACAAAAGTTTCCATTTTTTTATGGTTTAATTGCATGAACAATAGTAAACCCGTTTAATTTCTTTAAATAATGTGCTAATTTGTTCTTATTCGCACAATCTGTTTTTATTTTTTTTTCACAAACAATGCTCAACTTACACCTTTTTGTCTACTAGAATACTCGTGCAATCGTGCCAAATTTGTGATAAAAACACTAGCTTTGAAGCTTTGCTTTTTGACAATCCATTTTACATTAGAGGATAAAAGCTAATCATCTAATCATTTTTCGGATTTTAAACTATATATTCTTGCTATATATTCTTATTGATGATATGTTTTTAGAGACAGAAAAATAGCGACTTGACAAAAACTCCAATTTAAAGTTTTAACACGTGTATGACATCACTGAGTGTTGGTCTAGATATTGTGCTTGCCATAGTAATGTAAATTGAGTACCATTTGCGATGAAATGGAACCGGCAGTTTCAGATTCAGGTTCTGTCGGCTTGGGAAACCTCCCGGGTCTACTTAAGACAAAGTAAAAGGGTCAATTCACAAATTGTTTGGAGAAACATTGATAGACTGCCATGCTGGTTGGCATACAACTTTAACAAATGAATAGTTACACAGTTTTATGTGAGTGAAATAATAATTTAATAGAGTTGTTTAGTTTCATGTCAAACAAAATTTAACGTACAACTCGACTTTTTAAAGGATGTTAAGTGGTATGTAAAACAGTATGTGAAAGTGTGAATCTCAATAACACAATAAGGGCAATTTTCAAAATAATATCTTTATCCGGGGCTAACTGTATTTTATGAACAATTCGAAGGTCAATCCGACAATAACCAGTTCATAATTTCTCGATTTCTCACTCGTATCCGCTACCTCGAAATCACCTGAAATTGTTCTGAAAGTCAGCAGACGAGGAAGAGAGTTGGGTAGAAATGGAAGCAGCGATGGGTCTGATGAGAAGGATTCCGCCGAAGCACTCAGAGACGGCTTTATCAGCACTGTTAAGCCTTCTGCCTCAACACTCTGCTGATCTTCTCTCTCAAGTCGATCAGCCTCTTCAGGTACATTCAAACACACGGAAAATTAAGCTTCGGTTTCGTTTGGTACAATGTGTATGTTGCAATTGCATCAAAATGAATTGGTATCTGTTGTTGTGTTATTGATGATCGGTTACTGTTTTGAGATTTCGCGAGTCGTTAGGGTTTTGAGTTCGTGTTCGTGAATCGTGATTGTATTCGATGCTGATGGTTGTTTAAGCATTTACCTCGCACTATCTGTTGTTATTAGTATGTGAGTTTGTTATAGGCGAAATGCATAAGCTGATCGAATGTGTGATTATCAGAGTTATCACATTATGTTGACACGAGTACACGACAGAGATGCTTTTGATGATGATGGTTGATTTAGGCATTGAACTCACACTATCTGTTGGTATTAGTACGTGAGTTCCTGATAGGCGAAATGCGTGAGCTGATTGAATGTGTGATTATCAGTTATCACACTATGTTGACACAACATAGATGCTTTCGATGATGATGTTGTTTTAGGCATTTACCTCGCACTCTGTTGGTATTAGTATGTGAGTTTATTATAGGCGAAATGCGTAAGCTGATTGAATGTGTGATTATCAGTTCTCACCTTATGTGACAAAACAGAGATGCTTGATGTAAGCTGGTTTCAGGGGGCGGAACCGGCCATAGCCCCATAGTTTTTATTTTCATGTATGGTATTTTTGTTGTCAATTTATTAATCCTGCACACCCAAGGAAAGACTAAAGTTACACGTACATATGCACTGGATCATTTATCAGCAAGATTTAATTGACGATATTGACATTCAATTATAAGATTGGCATCTCTAGTTTTTTTATGTCTACTAACAATTAGAAGAAGTAAAGAGTACTCAAAATTTAGTGGTATTGTTGCATTCACCTTGGTTTGGCTGCTATTATTTTCATCAATACATGGATGAGATTGTGTAATGTATCGTGCCTTATAATTTAGGTGTGCCAAACTTATTGATCTGCACCTACATATCGCTAACGAATACTCAAGTTATTTGGTTGACTGCTTGATGTTGGTTGTGCATGTGTTCCATTGTTATTTGTTATAGAGAGGATTAGGTCACAGTTTAGACGAATGTATAATTTGTGTCTACTACTTCATTTAGCATGTATAAGGGTCTAAACATAACAATTTTCTTCAGTCTTTGCCTGAACCAAGAGCTGTAACAATTAAAACAGGTTCTTTGTGATGTGGATAGCGGGAAGGAGTTCATACTTTGTGAGTATAACAGAGATGCGGATTCCTATAGGTATCTGGTCATTCCCTCTTAGTCTTGTTATATGGTTCTTAGTTCTTAAAAAGGAAGTGCCATCACAAATTGCCAAAAAGTTTTTTATTGTCAGCTTCAGAAATATCTTAAATGTTATGGAAATAAGTATCATGTATACCACCACAATGCTGCTGGCTTTTTAAACATGAACATCTGTTACCTCTGTGGTCAAGCAAATTTCTCTGGTTTATAATGTGTTTGGTTTACTGTTCAAGCATTTGACTCTAACCATTTCTCTTTTGGTTTTATTGGCACATCTTATGGTTTGTTTCTCCTTTTCTAACTGAAGGTCACCCTGGTCAAACAAATTCCACCCCCCATTAGAAGATGGACCTTATCCTTCTGCAGAGTTGAGGAAACTTGAGATTGAAGCAAATGAAGTCTTTGCAGTATATCGTGACCAGTGAGGTCCTTTACTTGCATCAAATTGTCTATTTCCTTGTATGATCTCTATTTACAGACGGCTGCTTCATTTTCTCTTTAATTCTTAATCGGTCAAAGTGCAACTTGTATTTAGATGTCTGTTCCAGTTCTATGGTGGCACAAAATGTTAGCACTGTAAACATATTACTTAAAGTGCCCTTTTCTCCTGCAAGAGACTTCAGCAGACTAATTGACCGACTCATGAATAGGTACTATGAAGGTGGTGTTTCATCAGTATACATATGGGAGGATGAGAATGGAGCATTTGTAGCTTGTTTCTTAATCAAGAAGGGTAATGATCGATTCTTATATATTTTACGACAGTATTTGTTTTCCTCTCTAATATACTATGGTTTTTCCCTTGCAACAGACGGTTCAAAGACTGCACATGGTAGAAGAGGTTATTTAGAAGAAGGGGCTTGGGAGGCCATTCATGTTATTGAGGTACATATTCATATGAAGCTAGTAGGGACAGAATTTTTTTTATAGGAGACACTGTTTCACTTGCCATATTTTCTAAATGTGTCAATATGTATTTGTGTATGTTAGGTTGGACCAGATGAGGAAGGAACAGCCCGTTACTGTTTGACTAGTACTGTTATGCTGTCATTGACCACTAACAATGAATCCTCAGGAACCTTCAATCTGTCAGGATCAATCAGAAGACAGGTATTCTCTTTTCATGTGTGAGGTTAATAATATTGAGTTGAAAAATCAGAAATGAGATAACATCAAGAGAAATCTCAGGGCTATGATAAAATGGATCGTAAATGTTAACTATCGGGCACTGCTTCTGCTATTGAGCTATGCATGGTGGTCAAACCAAAATATTTATTTTCAGACCTTGAATATTAGCCTCAATGTAATCTCATGTGACATCCTACTGTATTCACACATAGACAGCTTTGGTTATTTCTGTATTTAAGGTTTGTTCATTCATAAGTAATCCAAAATTACTGGAGAAAAATACTCAGAAAGATTAAATGTAGTGACTAGTGAGTCTCTCATTGTCAGTAACTGACATCTCTTGATAGATTATCTGCAGTTTTTCTCTTTGTATTACTGAAAAATTAGAGACCTCTCCCTTTGACTAGGCATGTTTAAGGTTTTGGATACAGTGAACTCGAATTTTGGGATTTTAAATCCAATATGGTTAAGATACCTATTGTATAGTCTTTTCCAGAGTATCGTGGTTTGCATTTGTTCTATTTACAGTTGCAAGTATACCGCGATGGTTGCAGTGCAATCTGTTTTGTCCTAGTCAATCTTCAGCAGAGGTGGTGATGTAAATGTCACTCTTCTTATAATTTCCTGTTCCTCCTTTTTTTTTAGATGAACCTCGATCTTTCAGTTGCTGAAGGTCACTTGTGCAATATGGGAAAAATGATTGAAGAAATGGAGAGCAAGTTGAGAAACTCCTTGGATCAGGTATCCATTTTCTTACTGTACACGTAGAATTTTTAGGGCCAGGAGACTTTGCTTCAATGCAGCTGGAATCCATAATCCAACAAAATGCTTTCCTGTGCATATTCTTTTTGGGGACTTGACTATAACGCGAACTCACACGCAGGTCTATTTTGGGAAGACGAAAGAGATGGTTTGCACCCTACGACCACCTGTTGAACTGGTACAAACAAGACTACCTGACACCTAAAGACTTGGCGCTGTTGAAACACTAGACTGCTTTGTAGCTATGTGGTATCATCGCACTCCATGATTTGTGCTCGATCTGTATTGTGTTGGTTTGGAATTATGTTGTTTGGATTCTGGGCTTGATTAAGCTGTAAGATGTACCGACTACTGATCCATCCTAGTAAATAGTACATTTAGCATCCCCGGACTCTGCATGGTTGAATTGTTAATTTGTTTATTATGCTTATAATATATGGGATTCCCGATTATAAGCCAAAACCTATTGGAAAAAAAGGACAACATTGTGTGTACAATCCTAATGCCCCTTTGCCGCAAGCCTACAACTGCATTTGTGTCACCGGGTGATGACTCGTAAAACCAAGGAAAGCATTGTGTAGATTCTTCAAAAGGAAAAGGAAAAAGGTGGATGGTCGGGTTGGACCAGGTACCTTTGCCGGTTTGCCCGTTGTGAGGGCCCCAACCTGGGCCTAAGTTAAGACTTAAGACTAGCCCTGGGAAGAAACCCTTCAACCAGCACTGTGCCTTGTGAACTCCGGTCTGGTGCCCCATTACCATCCCTATCGATCAGCTTGTTTGGCCTCACACTTGATTGAGTTTTCTCAATTATGGTTGAATTTTTGTATAATTGAGAAAACTCAATCAAGTGCGAGGCCAAACAAGCTGGATGTGATTATAATGAAAAAGCCTTATACTTTATTAAAACATTCGTGTACATTGGATATGAATTTTTTTTAAAAATGTACATTATATGGTGTCAGTGTCAATTGAGGTACCGGAGGTAGTATTTTTATACACAAAAGTCTCCGGCCGGCCTCAGGGAGTTTACTCCCTATTCCGTTAGTGACAGTATACTATACCATTTTGGATGTTACAGTACGTCATTTGGACTTGTATAAATTGGTCGATTTTCAAAAAAATCATCAGGCACTACCTTTTTCAAAAAACTTCTTTTCCATTTTCCCCATTTCTGCGTGTCGTTGCAGAACACATTTCACAGTCCGTTCTCCTCTCCATCATCTATCTATCTACACGAAATGATCGAATAATCATGCCTCAGCTGCAGATACACAAACAATGGAGTCCCACTTCTCCTCCCATCACTCACATAATACAAAAATGCAAAAACCTCACAAAACCTCTCCCTCTACTCCACCAAATCCACTCTCATCTCATAACCACCGGCACCATCTCCTCACCCCACCCCACCCGCTCCGATCTCCTCTCCCTCTCCGCCACCGCCAACCTCCCTTACGCCACCGCAATCCTCCACTCCCTCCGCCACCCCCTCACCAACGACTGGAACGCGCTAATCCGCGCCCTCGCCCACACTCGCCACCCTTCCGCCGCCTTCTCCGTCTACCTCTCCATGTCCCGCACCACCTGCTCCTCCGACGCCCTCACCTGCTCCTTCTTCCTCAAGGCCTGCGCTCGCGCTCTAGCGCCGATCCAATCCGTACAGATGCACTCTCACGTTGTGAAATCCGGATTCGCCGCTGATTTCCTTCTACTCACAACTCTGCTTGATGTGTACGCCAAGTGTGGCGATCTCGATAGTGCGTGGAAACTGTTTGATGAAATGCCTGTGAGAGATATCGCGGCGTGGAACGCGTTGATTTCGGGCTTGGCGCTGGGGAGCAGGTCTCGTGAAGCTCTGGAGCTGTTTAGGAGGCTTATGATGAGTCATAATGACGGTATTAGGCCGGATGCGGTTACGGTGCTTGCGGCGATGTCGGCGTGTTCGCAGCTTGGGGCGGTTGGGGAGGCGGATGGAGTGTATCGTTATGTTAAGGAGAACGGGTTGGATTTGGGGAATGTGATAGTTTGTAATGCGGTGATTGATATGTATGCGAAGTGTGGGCTGTTGGAGAAGGCGTATGGAGTGTTTGAGGGGATGAGTTGTGAGAAGAATGTGATTACGTGGAACACGATGATTATGGCTTTTGCGATGTATGGTGATGGAGGGAAGGCGCTTGAGCTTTTTGGTTTGATGGCGAGGGGGGTGGGGGGGACAGAGCCGGATGGTGTTACTTACTTGGCTGCGTTGTGTGCGTGTAATCATGGGGGGATGGTGGATGAAGGGGTGAGGCTTTTTGAGTTGATGGAGGAGAATGGAGTGGGGAGGAATGAGAAGCATTACGGGAGTGTGGTGGACTTGCTGGGGAGAGCGGGGAGGTTATCGGAAGCGTACGATGTTATTGACTCTATGCCTGTGGTTCCGGATGTGGTGCTTTGGCAGACTCTATTGGGGGCTTCTAAGACGTATGGGGATGTGGAAATGGCGGAGAAGGCGTCGAGGAAGATCGTGGAGATGGGGTCTAGGACTTGTGGAGATTTCGTGTTGTTATCTAATGTGTATGCTTCGCACAAGAGGTGGAAGGAGGTGGGAAAGGTGAGAGACGCCATGAGAAGTAGGGATATTAATAAGGAGCCGGGATTTAGCTGTATTGAAGTCCATGGCGTAACTTACAAGTTCTTCAATGGTGATCCAAACCTACCAAAATGGAGAGAGATTTATCGGAAACTTGAGGAGATTAGGTCTAGGATCAAAGATTTGGGGTATGTGGCGGAGACGAGCTACGTGTTACACGATATTGGACAAGAAGAGAAGGAGAATGCACTGTGCTATCACAGTGAGAAGTTGGCAGTAGCTTTTGGTTTGATCAGCACGGATGATGGAAGCATTATAAACATAAACAAGAATCTTAGGATATGTGGGGATTGTCATGTGGTGATTAAACTTATTTCGAAATTTTACGATAGAGAGATTATAGTACGGGATCGAACTCGGTTCCATAGATTCAAGGCTGGAGCTTGTTCTTGCAGAGATTATTGGTGAACATACTGAATTTGAGTTTCATTGTTCTCTTGTAGCTAGGTTATAGGATTGTGTGTATGGTTTTAGCCTGTTTCATTACAAAAGTGAAATCACTAAATTAAAGCAGATGTTATGTTGTTATACTATGATTTCAATTTGCGAACATTGTTTCTGCATAACATAACTGCAGCCCTCACTGTAGCTTGTGGGCCCAACAGTGGTAACACCCCTAGGGTCGAAAATCTCAGGAGTTCACAGATCTACAAAGATTTATGGTACAAATAGATCTACTAAGATTTATGGTACAAATAGCATCAGACAATAGTCCTGTCACAAAATGGGCAAATCAGCTAAAGAAAAGATACAATCAACAGTATAATTTGTGACATTCATGGTCTGTTAGTGAAAAAAACCAACAAAGGGGATATTAAACTCCTAACACAGTGGTGTTGATTACAACTCCCTCAGAACTCTGTCAGCTAAGGACCCTATCCAACACTAAGATGCAAGACGGCGAATCATACAGCAACGTTTCAGCTATTCTTTCTTCAGCCTCGCCTCAAAACCCCCTTCAGGTCGCTTGATAAGCGTGTAAGGAACGTACGTCCCAAGAATCTTGTCCCAGATGGGAAAGAATGGCTGGGAGTAGTTGAATTTCAGGCCATTGAGCTGATGATGGATGTCATGGTAGGCGGAATTGTTTTGGAAAAACAAATGGAAGAGATTACCAGGCAGCCACAACCCACAGTGGTCATCAACGGTTTTGATTGACGCGAAGCAGAAGAAGAAAACGGCAGTTCGTGCAGTCATTCCAGAAACGACGAAGGATAGTGCACCACCAAATGTGTCTAGCAGAAGGCCTTCTAGTGGATGGTTGTAAAGAGCACCAATGGCATGAGGGACGACTAATTTATGATGTTGCGAATGGATATGCTTGTACAAAAACTTGTTTTGGTGCATGTACCGATGCACAAAATACTGCCACGTGTCCATGACAAACATCGCAATGATAAATTGCACGGCTTGGATAGGTAGAGAGGGTTGAACTTTTGCCTCTGAAGAACTAACACTGGCTGTTACCTGAAAATATGAAGTTGTAAGTATCTATGGGGTTGAAAAATGTAATCCGACATATGAGATTGAAGTTTTTCAGTTAAATCCAATTTGATCGTGCTAATCGAAGTGTGTCTACATTTGCACCAAGGAAGAAAAATTCGAAGAAAGATTCAACAAGTAACAAAGTGATACTGTATAAAAGTTCAGATCCTTACCCAAAAACATTTAGCAATTCAGAGTATCTATTCCTATATGTTCTACTATTTTGTACTATTAGTTATTCCCTTTCAACAACAAATTATAGTCTATCAGGTTATATGAACATAAATCAATGCCAACCAATTTATTGGATATTTATGCAACATGATTTGGATGTCTTCCATATATTAAGCCAGGTTAGTAGTACATTCTTAACGTAATTCAAATACGCCAATCAAGTGAGGCATAGGCTTCTTTACATTCTAAGGTTTAATTCTTCAAACATTTATTGTCAAGTTAGGACTATCGAAGCAAAAACAAAATGGAGAGTAGAAAACAAGATCCTAGATAATGGACTAGGAACCATAAGGAACATGGTTTTACGTTACTTTATAGATATCACATAATTACAGTGTGAACATTCTGCAAGGTGCCACATACATCACGTTCTTTATGTATAGTTGGACACTTAGACCAAATGCTATGGTAATTTGGCATGGCAAAGAATGAGGTAGATTATCAATTCGTTCCTGAGACCTTTTTTCCTTTCATCTCTCATCCTAATAAAAGGAAGAGTGCAAATGCTGCTTCTCCATATAGCAACAAATTGTGGTCATACAGTTATTTTTACTCAAACAAGGTAATGCTCATAGAAGCGACATGATTCGAATCAAACCAATGAGATAAACATTATATTAACTTTCAAAACAATCTCCTTCCTTTATGTTTAAATTTACGGTATTTGATTAGAGACATATTCGACATTTGAATTAACTGATTAGCATCTCTGTGCCACGTGTGTGTGCATGAATGAAGCATCATAAACGTAACAGATAAATACAGACGAGATCCCTTAATAGCTAATAAAACCATATTACTTCAGGACTGACTTCCGCGTCATCTTAATGATGCTTATAATATTTAATAAGAACTAATTGAATCATGAAAGTTAAGGCTTCTCATGTGCCATACTTGATACTGCTAAGAAACAGAATATGTCCATATTAGCAATCTATTGCATGTCAGACACATCAACTCATTAGGATATGATCTTGTATGAGTGAAACAAGTGATGCATTTATGACAAGAATCTCTCTCAAGGATGTAAATTTAGAATAACGGAATTCGTTTACAATAATACAAATTCTGTCATAATCTCAAACGACATTTTTTAAAAATAATAACACACTGTTTCCATGCTTACAGCAGAGTGGTAGCTTTTCCCACACTATTATACAGCTGGACTTTCATATTCGAAAGTATGCTTAATTGTGTTAATAGACATGCCTGTTTTCACATTAAAAAAAAAAAAACGATTTGGTCACTGACATTACAGCTGGAGACCTTTCTAGAAAGTAACATGATAAAGGAAGCCTGATATCTCAAATGCACATGACAGTTGACTAAATTATAGCTTAGACAAATTTCATAATGTGTACACCCTACACAAAATTATAACTTGAACGGGAGATGCATGAAACACTAACTCTTCTTTTGCTAAATACAATCCTAAACATGCAATCTAATTTTGATCTTTTAACGTGAACCTAATAATATCTGAGAATTATTGTCAGAACAGGATACACATTATTTACAGTAGTCCCGGCCAATATTAGGATAACAAAAAGGTAACTCAAGTTAAATGATTAAGCATGTTACCCGAACTATAAATGCAGAATTTCTACTAAACAATAGTGATGCAAAAAATCTCATGGAAAAGTTGAGAGAGCTCTTGAAACTAGCTCCTAGAGTGATAACCGATTGTTACAAGGATTGATCGAATCGATAAAGTTGCAAAGATGTTAATGTGTCCAATCTCCAGTGTAACCAAAAGATGCAGTTAATCTAAAAAGATTTCTAGAATATTGGCTTCAGACTCAGAATTTTCTCAATTATCTTAATACAACCTATTATTCTGACAGCGACTAGCTTGCGGTTGATTGATTTCAATCATATTCCTTTCAACATCTAAAAATTGATAATCAAAGAACACTGTTTGTGACAAGCATCCACTAGAAAATCACACAATACAGTTTAAAGTAGCAAAAAACCATTGCCATCCCTGTGTTTAAGACAGGCATATGTGAACGTATTTACCAGAACAAAATCCATGTCATCTAAATCAGGTGCAGAAAGGAGAAAGAGTTAACTACTGATTCAAAAAAAGATTTGAAAAATACATGAGCATAATAATGCACTTACCATGAAGAGCAGTTCTGCAACGACAGCCTGAAAAAATTGCTGAATGAGAACACCCTTGATCACGGTTCCAAAAGGCACCAAATTCTTCTCATTTTCTTCCTTTCTTGTATGCAACCTATAGTTATCTAGAGGAGGCAAGAGCTGATACAACCCTCCATATAACCAATACACTACTATTGGGGCAAAAGTACCCATCGATTCGTCGCTAACATACCCTTCCCAGAACACCATTGTTCCTTTTTTTCGCTTTTTTCCCTTTTTATTTTTTCCCCTATCCCCAATAGAATAATGATTATACACTGCACAACTTATGTACCCTGAAACAAAAGGCACAACACTTCAGTAATGTATCACCAAAACCGACTAAATTGTTTAGACGAATTTGCTACATTGACACATTTGCATCCAAATGTATCCTCAAGAAGCAACATTACCAAATAGGCCGCTTAAATTGCAATCAAGTACAATGAAATGGAAACAATCAGTAAAATGTAAATCAAGCACAAAACGGAAGAGCCCAGATGAACAGCTACAAAAACAAGAACATCCAAATAAAAACAAAGAAACCATTTATTTTTCAGACCCACAAAGTAATGCAGCTCAAATTGCCAAGAACAGAATCGCAAAGCCTAAAAAACAACAGAAAGATACGATCTTTGGATGAATTTGAAGGGCAACTTACATAGATATGATCGAGCAGGAATTTCGTCGAACAGATCTATGGGTTATGCGAAGACCATAAGAAGAAAATGGCAAGGTAATGCTAATGATAATATAGGTTATTAGTAAAGCAAGAAAGTAATACTAGTATATATCGTGAACGGTTAGAGCGGACAGGTGTGAGAATCTTGTCTTGTTGGTATAAATTGGATTTGTTGGATTGGAGAAGAAACCATGGGAATGCAAAGAAGCTTCGTTGGCAGACCAGAAATTATTAGCAATCAGCTGCAATACCACAACTCAGTGGCTCACAGGCTTGCAAATTACTTTATAATTATTGCAACTCGGGACGGAGCTAGGATTTGAAGTACGGATTAAATTAGAGTGGTGAATTTCCGAATTATCAAAAGATTTAATATATAGTTTTTTAAACATCAAAGTGAAATTGCATTAAGACTAAGTTAAAGGATTACATCCTTAAGCAAGTTGGACACACGTCTCACACCAAAGGACCATGTTCAAAAAAAATACTCAGTTCAGAATGAAATGATGGATTATCCAGCTGGGTTCGGTTGCTTTTTAACTTCCAATATTCGCTAGAAAATCTGCCACTTGGTTGATTTCCCTATCTCAAAACTTAGCTTGCTTGTAATCCCTCCACCTTCCCAATATTCAACTGTTTAGCTAATATCCTCTACTAGATGATGATGGATCCAAGTTTGGTACTTGATTCCTGTTAATATAGTTGATCACATATTTGGAGTCGGATTAGATTGGATGTAAGAGAATAATTGAGAGTTGATGATTAAGTGGGAGTCGTGTTTTGATTGCCGTCAGTCATTTAAATGATACATTTGGGTTCGATTAGAAATTCACAGTTAGATTAAAAATCGATTGTAAAAAAAACATAAAGGGAGAGAGAGGGAGGAGGAAATGACTAAGATGTACCTAAGTTATGGAAAATGAAAGGTAAAAGACATAAATCAGAATTGTAAAATCCAAAGTTTCAAGTTAAGTTTCAGATAGTTTAAATAGATTGAAAACTTTACTCATACCAATAAGGTGCACCTTTCTTTTTGGAAAGTCTCCCGGTTTGTACACGAGTGAGTTCAAAGTGCATGTGATATGACTTGTGTGGTATAGTGAAGTCATTATATTACCCAGAGAGCTGCTCATAAGTAACCGCGTCGGCAAAAAGAATCGAGGTTCGACCAATTAGTGATCAGATCGTTACAATTTTTTAAAAAGTAAAATAAAAAATTAATAATGCCTTTCAACTACGTTCTTAGCCGGTTTTGTATACCGTGCCGCATGATGTAGTGACTCCTGATACTTTAAATGTTATACCCTGATTGTATCAGATCAGATGCAGATATGTCAGACCGCATAACACACTCAAACATCAAGAGATCAGATCATACCGCATTTGCAGAGGAAACCTTCTTAGCCCACCTCTAGGAGCTTTGCCAATGGCATAGCTCCAAGTTTACTGGCTACTGGTGGAGCCACCATGGCCAACCGGTAGTATTTATTATAATCACTATTTTTTGAACCTTTTTATAACATCGTCGGAGGTATATTTGAAAATTCATTGGATGTGATGAGAATGAAAAGTTAATGTAGGAGTTTATGAGTTCACTTTTACTAAACTTATTTGTAATAGTAACATTTATTTACATAATTTATCCAACAAATTATGCTAACAGTCTGGTTAAACAAGTGTTTAGTTCATGAGATATTTACAAGTTGCAACTTAATTTATTAAAACTTGATTTTGATTATGTATTACATTATTATATATATACTAGAATGTGAGAATGTTATTGTGTCATTTAGTTACAAATAATAAAAAAAGTATATGAAGGAAAGTACTATTATTATTTTTGATAATGAAATATTTTTTTTTTCGAGTTGAATTAGGGTTTGAATTAGTGCGAATTGATCTGTTTCAATTTAATTGAAGAAGATGGAGAAGAAATATTGGTTATCGTTGTTTTTTTTAATGATGAATTTATATTTTGTTGGGGTTGAATTAGGACTTTAAATTTAATTGAATAAGAGAGATTAAGTTTTTTAATGATGAATTGATTCTGTTGGTGCTGATTTAGGACTTGTAATTTAATTAGAAAAGACAAATTGAGTTTTTTTCTATAATGATAAATTGATTTTGTTGGAGTTGCACTAGGGCTTAGAGATTAAAGTTTAATTCAAAGTAGTATAATAATTCATAAAATTTCACTAAGTTTATAATTCAATTTAAATCTCATCCGTTGATCTTACTTATTCAATTTGAATCACTACGCATATACGCTCTTTTTAAGTAGAAGGTCTAAGGTCAATCGCATTGACGTAAGTTTTTCCCTTTTGTTTATTATTCTAAATGTTTTAAAAAATCACAGATCCATCTGTTTATATAAAAACTATTAACACAGTGTGTTAACGTAAATGCTAGTTTACATATATATTACAATTAAGTCCAATTTAAATTAAATTAAGTACTCAATTTCACAATTTCAATAGTTATCAAATTATATATATAAAAAAATAATGTAATAAGTGACATATTTTAATAGCTACGTTTAGTTAAAATAAACTATTTGGACGTCTATGGCAAATTCCATCCTATCCATTCAAATAAACTATTCTCATCTCATTTTCATTTTCACCATCACTAAACATTTAAATAACCAGTAGATAGAAAAACACAAACACACAAAATCACAGAGCAAAAATCCCCAAATTGACAATGTTGTCATCATCTTCTTCTTCTCCGATCAAAATCGGCATCCTAGGTTGCGCAGACATAGCAAGAAAGGTCTCCCGAGCAATAGCCCTATCCCCAAACTCCACCATCTTCGCTATCGGCAGCCGCTCCGAACAAAAAGCCGTGAAATACGCGGCTGACAACTCCTTCCCTGATTCTGCCAAAATCTACGGCTCTTACGACGCCGTTTTGGACGACCCTGACGTTGACGCCGTCTACATCCCTCTCCCGACCAGTTTGCACGCCAAATGGGCCGTTCTGGCAGCTAATAAGAAGAAGCATTTGCTCCTCGAGAAGCCATTGGCTCTCAATGTTGACGAATTGGATCGGATTTTAGCTGCCTGTGAATCTAATGGTGTGCAGATCATGGATGGTACCATGTGGATGCATCATCCTAGGACTGCCCAAATGAAGGAGCTTTTCCCCAATTTTGGGAAAATTAAATCTGTAAGTGTTATTATTCTTCTGCTTTTCTGTATTTTTATTGCTGAATCCATAAGTACTTTTTGCTATTATAGTTTAAGAGTAATTTGGTGTCAAAATCGAAAACATGAAAGCAGTTACCGAAAAAAGTCAAATTGTAATACTTTAAATGAAATGGAGGGACTATTTACTAACATGTACTCGATATTGCTAGTCCTGAATTCTGATTATGCTTATTGGAGAATTTAGGTGTGTTTGGAAGAATAGCTCAAAGGTTAAAAGTTAAGGAATTTGCAGGAAAATTTGTTTTCAAGATAAGTTTTTTTCCTTCCTTTTTTGTAAAAGCATACAAGCTTATCCAACATTTAATTTAATAGAACTGTAAGTCTGTAAGCTGTTGTATAGTTTCCCTTACATTTAAGATTAAGGTGCAGCGTATAAGTTGTTGCAAACACTCCGAGGTGTAGCTTAAAGCAGGAGGTATTTGCTATTCTCTAGTCTACTCTATACCATATACCATACAGCTAGTCCTGATTATGCTTGGACCTTAGAGTAGCTTAAAGCAGGAAATATTTGCAAATATCTCAAGAACTGACTTATTGTTAGTCGACTCACAAAACATTGAAAGCTCCCGAGCCAGTAAAGGTCGATAAGCAGCTTAAATTAGCTCGCATGTATGCTCCCCTAGATGCCACCGAAGGGAATTTGTTTCACGTAGAAAATTGAAAATTCTCCAATGCCATTTTTGTAATCAAGCTAAATTGAATAAACTGAATCCTTTTTTCTAGACAAACTGTCTAAAGTTTTGCTTAACGTAATATTTTAAGGAGGCACCCCTACTTTTGAGGGTACAAAAAAGGTTAGATAGCAAATCAGTAACAAACTTAAAATTGAGAGCAAGGCAACCGATATGCCTATGGTAAGGATTCATGAGACTGCTTCAGTGAAGATGGATGAGCTTACTGCTTCTTTCAGTACTTCCTAAGGCCTTAGTTTCCTTTTTCCTACGCATTGCTATGTTTTCTGATGATCTGCAATTACTCATCCATGGTTGTAGATGCAACCGTGCAGCAGACTGTTTTTGGTTAAAAAAACCACTGAATAGGGGGCACATGCTTTTAAAAAAAGCTTAATAGTTGATAATGATGAGTTTATTATAATTTAAAGTGTATCAGGTTATTTGGTACGTAAATATGTACTATGTGAGTTGAATGGGTTGCTGTCATAAGACTTCTGTGGGTTGGCAAAGGCTTACAAGTAGAATGAGAACACTTTGAGTCGGCAAATAGATTTACCAAGTATTCTTTTTGAGGAATTTTTGCGCAGCACAAGGGCGGGTTTATTATTCTCATTAAAATTGCAGCTCATTGCCTAAATCAAACCACACATATTTTTTCTGCACTTGAGCTAAATCACAGGTGTCCCTTTGCTTAAACCGTGCTGAAATTTGGTGCAGTTAGTTTCTAGAAATATGGAACACTGGTTTATCTGGAAAAAAGAAATGTTACGGTTCCTGAAAATGAAGTAGTATTGCATGCTGCTAACGACTCCAGTTGTCTTTATTTGCTCTAAAAACCACTACTCCAGTTGTTATGTTGAAACTGCAATATGTTTTTTCTTTCTTCTAAACTGCAAGATGTAAAAGTAGAAGTGGATGTGCAATTGATATTCTTATGCTTTGTTGCAGATCCACAGCCACTTTACGTTTGCTGCAGATGAGAATTTTCTGCAAAACGACATCCGCGTGAAGCCTGACCTTGATGCCCTGGGTGCTCTCGGTGATATAGGGTGGTATTGCATCAGGTCGATCTTATGGGCTGCTGATTTTGAGTTACCTAAATCAGTTTTAGCATTGAGAGGCACTCTGTTCAATAAGTCTGGAGTAATTATGGCGTGCAGTGCCCATCTGCTCTGGGAAGATGGGAAGACAGCCACATTCCACTGTTCTTTCTTGTCCAACTTGTCGATGGACCTCACTGTAGTTGGAACCAGCGGAACGTTGCATCTGCATGATTTTGTAGTTCCGGTTGAAGAGAACAAGGCTGGATTTTCTACCTCTGTAAATTCAGGCTTTAATGATCTTACAACAGCATGGGAGCCAAAACCGATTCAGCACACAGTTACTACCGATTTACCCCAAGAAGCTCTCATGGTGCAGGAATTCTCTAGACTGGTCACGAGTATAAAAGTTGAAGGTGCGAAACCTGAGATGATGTGGCCTACAATTAGTAGGAAGACGCAACTTGTTTTGAATGCAGTGAAGTCCTCAATTGACAAAGGTCACGAATCTGTTGAGATCACCTGGTAAACTGTACTTAAGTATCTGTGAATTATGCTGTACTTCCTTTTGGAATCTCTGTGTTTTATGTAATGGTGCTTGAACTGTATCTGCAGTTTTGCAACTGTTGTAGTTGTCTTTGAATCCAATGACTGAGAATAAAATGAATTTCTCAGTATTCTTATGAATGATAGTGTTTTATGAGTTGGCATTGGCACCAGCCTTGTCTAGTGGCCGGTGGCACAAAAAATGTGGTCATTTGGTGAAAACAATCTCTTTGTTCGTGGCTCGCGACCACTATGCCGGTCCAAAAATGGTCTTGTTTGTTCCAACTTATTTTAGTAAAAAACATGATTTTGGAGATCTTATAAATTGACTGATTGTATTGAATTATGATGGAGAGGTTGGATGTTTATGGCAAATTCAGGAATATCCATCCTATCCTACCCTACCCATTGAATAAACAATGGTGATCTCATTTTTCAGCTGACTCAACAACGTTACATAACCAGTAGGAACACACAGCAAAAGACACTATTAAGAATGTCATCATTGTCATTTTGTCCGGTCAAATTCGGGATCGTGGGTTGTGCAGAGATAGCACGAAAGGTCTCCCGAGGCATAACATTATCCCCAAACTCGACCCTCTTTGCCGTGGGCAGCCGCTCCGAACAAAAGCGGTGAAATTCGCGGCTGATAACTCCTTCCCAGATTCTGCCAAAAACTACGGCTCTTACGACGCTGTTTTGGATGACCCTGATGTTGATGCCGTCTACATCCCTCTTCCAACCAGTTTGCACGCCAAATGGGCCGTCCGTGCTGCAAACAAGAAGAAGCATTTGCTCCTCGAGAAACCATTGGCTCCCAATGTTGAGGAATTGCATATGATTCTAGCTGCATGTCAATCCAATGGTGTGCAGATCATGGATGGTACAATGTGGATGCATCATCCTAGAACTGCCCAGATGGACCATCTCTCCACTTTTGGAAAACTCAAATATGTCAGTATTCTTCTTCTTCTTCTTGTTATCTTTATTTCTGAATTTTATTTACTAGAAACATTCTTATGCTTTGTTGCAGATTGACAGCCGCTTTACGTTTGCAGCAGATGAGAATTTTCTGCAGAACGACATTCGTGTGAAGCCTGACCTTGATGCCCTGGGTGCTCTCGGTGATATAGGGTGGTATGGCATCAGGTCGATCTTATGGGCTGCCGATTTTGAGTTACCCAAATCAGTTTTAGCATTGAGAGGCACTGTATTGAACAAGTCTGGAGTAATTATGGCATGCAGTGCCCATCTGTATTGGGAAGATGGGAAGACAGCCACATTCCACTGCTCTTTCTTGTCCAACATGTCGATGGACCTCACTGTAGTTGGAACAAGCGGAACTCTGCATTTGCATGATTTTGTAATTCCGTTTGAAGAGAACAAGGCTGGTTTTTCTACCTCTGAAAATTTTGGTTTTAATGATCTTGCGACAGCGTGGGTCCCAAAACCAACTCAGCACACAGTTACTACCGATTTACCCCAAGAAGCTCTCATGGTTCAGGAATTCTCTAGACTGGTCACGAGTATAAGAGTAGATGGTGCAAAACCTGAGATGAAGTGGCTGACAATTAGTAGGAAGACGCAACTTGTTTTGAATGCTGTGAAGTCGTCAATCGGCCAAGGTCATGAACCTGTTGAGATCGCCTGGTAAATCGTAGAATCTGTGAATTGTGTGGTGGTACCTGTTTATGGAATTTGTGTGTTTTATGTAATGGTGCTTGAACTGTATCTGCATTCTGCACTAAGGTGTTGCAATTCTTGTACTTGTCTGTCTGAATCCAATGACAGTTTGGCTGTGAATAAATGAATTGCTCTGCATTTGAGTGCACTCTCAGTATTTAGTCTAACTCAGACCTAACTATACTTGCCTAACATTCATTGTTCCCGGTTATCGGGAACCTGAACCCCATCGACTCCCTTCCCCAATGTTCCCTACATGAACTCTCCGGAAAATACAGGCCCTTGATGCATCTCAACTTTGGTTCCTAATCTATAGCTATTCGGAGTTTTGGACATAACGTGGTCACCCTACTGCCCGTATTGGAGATGGGCAAGAAAAGTGTGGCTGATAGAGCTCTTTAGCTTTTCTTGTTGAATGGTGTTCTGAATCGGGAATTCAGAAGTGACAGTTTCCTGGATTTACAGGTATATGTCAAGAGGATGAAGATTGTAAGGAAGAAATCTGATAGAGGAGTGTTGCTGGAGCTTGAATTGAGACACGTGGAATCAGGGAATGAACTATGAATTAGGACTTGCTTGATGTGGGTCGTGGGAAGTGAACTGAAGGTTCAGCAGTGACAATGGATTGGCAATCGCAGAGCTTTTAGTGAAACCCGAGCTTTTCACGAAGGCAACTGATGAGCTCGACAAGAGGCCATTATCAAGGAAACTATGCGACTCCACCCAGTTGAACCGAGGTTAGTAGCTAGACAATCCCCGTCCCCGAGAAGACAGGCATTACCTTTTCTCTACACCCCACCATTTGTTTGAATTTTTTCCATAGAAAACATGCTTAACAAATTAGTCTAATCTCTGCTATATGACATAGGTGGCTGGATGCGACATCCAGAAGGGGACGTGATACTAGTAAACGTGTGGACGATAGGCAAAGATCCATCTCTGTGGACAAATCCCAACGAGTTTTACCGTAAGAGATTCTTGGAAAGAACACTGCTGTCAAATGACAAAGCAAGTTTCTGAGTTATTGCCATTTGGTTCAGGTAAGAATGTGTCCTGCCCTGGCTCTAGTTTGGGACTGAAAGGTGATCCAAACGTGCCTGGCATGTCGTATTCAACTGAAAACCGCCTGACAATTACCTGACGGCCGAGGATCTGAACATGGAGGAACTTTTGAGCTTTCAACTCCACGAAATATCCCACTGCAAGTGATTGTTCAGCCAAGGTATTCTCGTGAGCTTGTTTCCTTTGATCAGTTGTATTTAACATGGGCACTTATAATAAATCCTTAGATAACATGTCGGGTGGACCTAGGGTTTTTGAAGTCTGGGGGATGGCGGGGCAGGTCGAACGACTCGAACGCCCCCTCTAAGATCCCTCCTGTTTCCGCTCCTGATCACATGGCCGAATACACCAAACACAAAAAATTGTTGAACTCCGACACCAAATAGCAGACAATGTAACTGTTACGAGATTACTTGAACGAAAGATTGTAGTCTGTATATGTGTGTATCAAAGCTATTTACATGACCTCTTTGGCTCGCGAAATGTAGTCAGAGTTCAGCCTCCACAAATTAATTACAACCGTGAAATTCACGTAAAAATCATGATTTTTCTTTAATACGAGAGAATATCATATACTTTCGAGTATTTGACAAACCCACCTAATCTTTAAAGAGACGAGTACTCGGAGCAAGTCTCTGGAGAGACGGTGTTACAGAAAGACTAAAAAAGACGGACAAACATTACAGTTATATCTAAAAACATTACAGGTTTTACTAAGAATATCGATGATATGCATTACATAAAAAAATGATATAAAATTTTCACTTATAAAACATTAATGATATTGTTTAAAACATTACACATATACTTAAGAACATTAATCCGTCTCTCAGGTCTCTCACTAATACACGTCTCTTTCAAGACTTTGTGTGGTTAATCAAAACATCCATGTTATTAACATTGGTGGATTTTCATACACAAAAAATGCATTTTGTTAACAAAATTAATGTTTTGATTAACAATGATAGATTATGTAAACATTAGTTAGAATATTAAAGAATCTAGAATCTTAATCATAGTAGGTTTAGTATAGCTTAGTTAGAATAGCATTAGTCTAAAACTCTATATTGTACTCTTGTATTTATACCCCATGGTTATCAATGAATTCCTCACGGAAAACATTCTTTCATGGTATCAAGTTAGTTTCTGACTATCTTCCATCAAAGATTCCTGATACAGAACCTCACGTTCGATATACTCCTGCAAATCAACCATCCCTTTTATGTCCAATCGATCGTCTTCGATCCTTTGTCCTTCCCCAAATCGGCTCATAGTTTTCAGCAATCTGCTGCTTAACGGCGAACGCAATTTGACCTATCAAACCTGATTCGATTCCGATCTCCACCGTTCAGATTGGAGTTCAACACGTTATCTTGATGGTGTCAAAAATTCGTGACGATCCAACGGCTGAATCCACGGGAAACTCCGTTTTTCTCGGACTGCGCTGTGCTGATCCGAATTGGTACATGGATACTGGCGCATCTTCTCATATGACATCTTCGCCAGGTAATCTCTCGTCTTATTTTAATTTGAGCAATCAAAATAAGGGTATTATGGTCGGTAATGGTCAGTCTATTCCAATTCGTGGTTATGGTCATTCTCGTTTACCTCCTCCGAACCCTCCCTTATCCTTACAGAATGTGCTACACGCTCCTAGACTCGTTAAGAATTTAATTTCTGTACGCAAATTCACAACTGATAATTTTGTGTATGTTGAATTCGATCCTAATGGGTTTTCTGTAAAGGATTTTCAAACGGGGATGGCAATCATGAGATGTAATAGCCGGGGGGACCTTTATCCTCTTACTACCACTAACTACTCCTTCCCCACGCCTTCAGCCTTCACGACTTTGGCGTCTTCTCTCTGGCATGATCGTTTTAGGACATCCGGGAAACTCTGTTTTAAGTTACCTACGACAGAATAATAGCATTCCTTCTGCTAAATCTAGTCTTTCCGGTATTTGTCGTTCTTGCATTCTTGGTAAACACATAAAGTTGCCTTTTGATGCTTCTATGTCTCAAACAATGTTACCTTTTGATATTATTCATAGTGACTTATGGACCTCTCCTGTGTTAAGTTCATTGGGTCATCGTTATTATGTTCTTTTCTTGGATGATTTCTCAAACTTTTTGTGGACTTTTCCCTTAGCTAGGAAATCAGATGTTTATGCAAAATTCTCTATCCTTCGTGCGCATATACTTAACCAATTTGAGAGACATATTAAGAATATCCAATGTGACAATGGGAGGGAATATGATAATGGCCAATTCAAGAGTTTTTGCAAAACTAATGGGATGTCTTTCCGTCTTTCATGCCCCCATACTTCTTCGCAAAACGGTAAAGCCGAAAAGAAAATCCTCTATCAATAATATCATTAGGACTTTACTCGTTCATGCCTCCCTACCCCAATCTTTTTGGCATCATGCTAAGTATGGCAACTTATCTTCTTAACATTTTACCGAGCAAGATCCTAAACCATGCCTCTCCCCTTCAAATCAGATCAACGCAAACCATCATACTCCCATCTTCGGTTTTTGGTGCTTATGTTATCCCTCATACAAGCCACTACCATTCACAAGCTTCAACCTAGGTCTACACCTTGTGTGTTTTTGGGATATCCGGAGAACCATCGTGGATTCAAATGCTATGATTTATCGACTCATAAGATAACTATTTCTCGCCACGTTGTTTTTGATGAAAATAATTTCCCCTTCTCCTCCCAAATCAAACCGCAACCCTTGCCCTATGGTTCCCTAGACGATGGGATTACCCTGTAGGATATGAATTTGCCATGTTACTAAACCGCCAACCCTAGCCGATTCAAGATCTGGTCCCTTCGCTTTACAACTCTCGGCCCGGCGGTCCACCATACGCCGGCCACCCCGGCTCGATCTTCTTCCACCCATTCCTCTTGATTGGGTCATATTACCCCCATACCTGTCCAGCTTTCACCACAAAGTCCCTCTCCACAACCGCGTCAACTGCCCCTCATCCGTCCAACCAAAGAATCGACCCACCGATTCGCTCCAACATACCGCATTCCCAATCCCAAATTCTATGGCCGGATTTTATAAATCTGCCATCATTTAAGTCACCTATACCTCGTAATCCGGTTTCCGCTCTTAGGGACCCGAATTGGAAATTGGCTATGGAAGATGAATTTGATGCTCTTATTAAAAATAAGACGTGGGATTTAGTACCCCGTCCACCTAATGCCAATGTTATTCGTTCTATGTGGATATTTGATCATAAGGTGAAATCTAATGGTGAATTTGAGAGGAATAAAGTTCATCTTGTTGGTGATGGTAAAACTCAACAGGTGGGCATTGATTGTGGTGAGACGTTTAGTCCTGTGGTGAAACCGGCTACGATACGTACAGTTCTAAGTCTTTCTTTATCCAGGCAGTGGCCGATTCATCAATTGGATGTAAAAAATGCCTTCTTACACGGAGAACTCAAGGAGACTGTGTATATGCATCAACCTATGGGTTTTCGAGATCCGATTCATCCGGATTATGTTTGTCTACTTCGCAAATCATTGTATGGTCTTAAGCAGGCTCCCCGGGCATGGTACAAGCGATTTGCAGATTATGTCTCCTCTTTTGGTTTTGTGAACAACAAATGTGATACGTCTTTATTCATATACCGGCAGGGTTCAGATATGGTATACATATTACTATATGTTGATGACATTATTCTCACTGCCTCCTCCGACTCACTACGATGTTCTATTATGAATCTGCTTGCCTCGGAGTTTGCAATGAAAGATCTTGGTCCTTTGAATTATTTTCTCGGTATTGCGGTTACTCGTCATAAAGATGGTATGTTCTTATCACAGCGCAAGTATGCTGAGGAAATTATTGATCGAGCTGGCATGTCCTCATGTAAGCCCTCCTTGGACGCCGCATGACCCAAGACGAGTAGTACCTCGGGTGCATTGTTTGCGGATCCGACTCATTATCGCCGCTTCAGTGCTCTTCAAGATTTGACGTTTACCGGGCCGATATCTCCTATGTCGTGCAACAAATTTGCTTGCACATGCACTCTCGTGATATTCATATGCATGCTCAAACGCATACTTCGATATATTAAGGGCACCTTGGATTTTTGGATTGCATTTGTATCCATCGGCGACTTTACTCTTGTCTCCTACGGATGCCGATTGGGAGGTTGCGGATATGCGCTGCTCAACGTCCGCTATTGTGTTCCTTGGTGATAACTTGATCTCGTGGTCTAGCAAACGCCAACCTCGATGTCTAGATCCAAATCTTTGGGTGAATATCGAGGCGAGACGTAGCAAATGTTGTTTCCGAGACGTGTTAGCTTCGCAACCTTCTGCTTGAGTTGCATAATCCGATTTCCAAGGCTACGTTGGTGTATTGTGATAATGTTAGTTCAGTTTATCTGTCTGGCAATCCAGTTCAACATCAGCGCACGAAACATATTGAGATGGATATTCATTTTGTTCGAGAACATGTCGCACGCGGTCACGTTCGGGTCTTACATGTTCCTTCTCAATATCAGATTGCAGATATATTTACCAAAGGACTGCCGAGAGTTTTGTTTGAAGATTTTCGGGACAGTCTAAGTGTTCGTAAACCTCCCGCTCGATCAAGGGGTGTGATAGATTATGTAAATATTAGTTAAAATATTAAAGAATCTAGAATCTTAATCATAGTAGGTTTAGTATAGCTTAGTTAGAATAGAATTAGTCTAAAACTCTATATTGTACTCTTGTATTTATACCCCATGGTTATCAATGAATTCCTCACGGAAAACATTCTTTCAAACAACAACAGATGTTTTTATTAACAAAATTAATGTTTTGATTAAAAAAAAAAAATAACAACAAATGTTTTTATTAACAATATATATGTCGTCTCTAAATAAATTATTTAGAGTCCGTCTTCTAACATTGACGAACAAGTCCCCTGAGAGACGGTTTTATGGAGAGACTAAAAGAGACGGACAAACACAGACATTATAGTTATATCTAAAAACATTAGAGGTTTAACTAAGAACATGATATACATATACGGAAAAAAATGATATAATATATTTACTCATGAAACATTACTGACATTGTTCAAAACATTATACTTATACTTAAGAACATCAATCCGTCTCTCAGGTCTCTCACAAAAAATATACGTCTCTTCCAAGACTTTATGAACATTGACAAGGGAGAGAGTTGATTTTATTAAAGGGAGAGAGACATGTCGGTCTCTCCCCATTTACTTTGATTCATAAAATATTAAAGGGAGAGAGACATGTCGGTCTCTCCCCATTTACTTTGATTCATAAAACGGCCATCCACTTTTACACACTAAAAACGAAACTGAAATGTCAATTTTACCCCTGCTTATTACTCATTCAACTCATCACTTTCAGCATAAACAATTTGCTCTCTCTCTCTCTCCCTCCCTCCCTCCCTCCCTCAACGTTTGCCACCATCCACCCACCACCCACACACCACCACCACCCACACCACTCCACCACCCTCTCTCCTGACCATCACCACCACCAACCACATCCTCCCACCACCCACGCCACCACCGTCCTCCCACCATCCAACCACCACCACCACCAAAATCACCCACCGCATCCCCACCACCTCCACCACCACCTCCACCTCTCAAAATATAAATATATTATCTAGAGAGATCCCAGATCATCCAAGATCCTCCATCCTTCCTCCTCATCTCCATCATCTCAAGATCTCCAAGATCAGAGAGATCCATCAGATTCATCATCCCTCTCCTCCATCCCATCATCCACTCACTCTCTCTCTCCCTCTCTCTTCTCTTTCTTGATCTCCATCTCCGATCAAATCCGAGATCTCATCTCGCCGAGATTCACCACCACCACACCACCCACCCCTCACCCAATCCCTTTTCAATCTGCTCTCCCAATCTATCAATCATTTTACAATGCATATACAAACATATCACACAGACAAACTCTCACATTACACAATCAAATACATATTCTCAGTTATATTAATGCATATATATATATATACATATACTTATATATTATATGTATATATAGTAGATTTTAAACTGATGTAAAAGTTAAAAAAAAATAAAATCTTAAAACGAAATATGAACTGAAAAATTAAAATAAACAATTAAAGAGGTGAAAATGATATTATTAATTATTTTTATAAGTGTTTATTTATTTTTTGAACAACTGAGGGGTATAATTGTCCATTCATGTGGGGTATAAATGCATTTGGCCTTTATTTGAAAACTCCAAAACACTGTAGTCTTTTTTTGGTAATATAGGTGTAAAATTGGTCTATGGCACCAATTTTTCCTTTATTAAAAGGGTTATTATATTTCGTTTCTCCGTTTTCGTATGAACATGCCGTGCCAAAGATAGTCTAAGTCGACAGTCAATAAAAAGTGTCGGAATATTGAGGCTTCGGGCTATTATAAACAGCTGAGGCATTTGGGCCACGTGCCATTCTCACTACAAGAATAACCGGATTTAGGGACGGATACAATCCGTCCCTAACTTAGGGACGAATCGGTGGTGTTTAGGGACGGATAGGCCTATCCGTCCCTAAATAGGGACGGATGAGTAATCCGTCCCTATTTAGGGACGGATAGAATTATCCGTCTCTAATTCGTTGACCAAAAAAAAAAAAAAAAAATTTAGGGACGGATAGATCTATCCATCCCTAATTTAGGGACGGATAGATCTATCCGTCCCTAATACTATCAGAAACCCTAATAAACTCTCTTCCTCCCACACTCACTAACCACTCCTCCTTTTCTCCACCACCACCATTCCACCACCACCACTCCGGCCGTCCACCACCGTTCGACCACCACTCCACCACCACGGGCTCTCCGTCCTCCACCACTCCACCACCTCCACCACCACTCCACCACCCTTCCTCCACCACCACCCACCCACCCAACAACCACCTCCCTCCTTCATCCACCACCACCACTCCACTGCCTCTGTCCGCCACCCCTCCCCCTCCACTGCCTCCGTCCGCCACCACCACCACTCCACTGCCGTATCACTGCCTCCGAACCTCCACTGCCTCCGTCCAGATCTCATCACCACCACTGTCATGTCGTCCACCACCAGATTCGACTTCCTCCGTTCAAGATGCAAAGATCCAGATCTAGTTTTTTTTTTAATTTTCTCTTATTAATTTTGTAATTTCATCTTTGTATTAATTATTAAATTGTATATTGTATTATTGAATAATGAATATTGAATATTGTATGAAATTTTCGATTTAGTGTATCATTGTTGGTTTATTTGTATTGTATATTTGTATAAAATTGTCGGTTTATCCGTATTGAATATTCGTATATAATTATCGGTTTATTTGTATTGAATAAAATTATCGGTTTATCCGTATTGAATATTCGTATAAAATTGTCGAAATATTCGTATTAAAAATAAAAATTAAAAAAATTAAAAAAAACTATTTAGGGACAGATATTTATCCGTCCCTAAAGGGTCTTTGACCATTAGGGACGGATAAAATATCCGTCCCTAAATATCCGTCCCTATTTAGGGACGGATATTTTATCCGTCCCTATTTGGTTAGAGATGCCCGTTTAAAGGACGGGCGTCTCTATCCGTCCCTAACGGTTTAGGGACGAATCAGCAGGGGTTTAGGGACGGATAAACCGATTTTTTTGTAGTGTCTTGAAATGCCATCTAAGGCCCAAATTTTAGTACTGAAGTATTTTCTCCTCCTTTTTTTTTTTTTTTTTTTTTCACTCGTAAACTAGCTAATGAGCGTCGATGTTCACCGGTGCATAGAAATAAAATGTACTTCTAGTATAGATGATGTATAATCATTTCAATAATGTTACAATTTTACAAAAGTATCCTTTAAAATGTATCAGAATTCATACTTCAAACACTCCAATATACATGATTTTTCTTAATATGAGAAAATATCAATACCTTTTATCGAAATGTAATGATCTATTTGTTGGTGTTATATAAAATCAAGGTAACTCAAGTTAAATCGTAACAATTTAATACAGACACAAAATGATTGAATCATAGAATAAGGCTCTGTTTTCTTCGTCTGAACAGAACTAAACAGAACTGAATGAAACTTAATTGAACTTAAATGAATTGTAGTAGTATAAAAAACAATCAAGCAGAACTTAACAGAATAGAACTGAACTGAATGGATCTGAACTGAACTGAAAGATGAAAATAACGTATCCTAAATCATATAAATCCACACATGTTGATGAACCAATGAGAATATTGATCATCCATTTTAACTAATTGCTTCACCGTTATGGTTATATAGATTAGATTAGGGGTTATTACATATACCCATGTTAGATAGGGTCATTGCATTTAACCACCAATTAGTTCAACAATAACAAACAAATGACAATTAGACTATTTCTATTACATGTAAGTCCAAAAGTCAAACAAATTTAAAGTGTTACCAAACATAACCCTTCAGAAGTTTTTACTGAAAATTGCAAATTTGACCCTAACTTATAACAAATTATATATTTTCCCCAAAATCAAATTAATTTACAACCCCCGGGCCAAATTAAATAAAATATTTAAAAAAAAAGAAAAATTAAAACTCCTATGACGGAGAAGCTGAGTCAGACATTACTACGATCGAATTTCACAACTCCGATCGAGTACATACGATCCGAGTCGCCCTACTCGTATTTTTTCTTTTTTCTTTTTTAAATTTCTAATAAACTTCAAGTTACGTTCAATTTGGCCCTAAATTTATTTCTGATTTTGCAATTAAGTCCATAAATTATTTAGAAAGTTTAATTTATGTTATTAAACAATAAATTGGATACTCAACAAAAAATATTGGAAGATAAAGGACTTAAGTTGAATTAGAAAGATATTAGGGATATCATTTCAAATTGACAAAATAAGTAGTGTTTGGCGATACTTTAACAACGAAAATGGACCTATATGTAATTATTGAACTAATTGGTGTCCAAGTGTAATTAGAATATCTAATAGGGGTACTGGATGAAATTCACCGATGATAGATTATTATAGTTTCTCCACTATTTCCGTTTCCTTGGAATTATTTAAAGGAGTTGCTTTACATGGAATTAGTAGTTAAGATTGTTATATTATTGTTTCTTTACTACTTCCGTTTTCAAACCTACCAAATGAAACAAGGGTTGGTTAAATTAGATTTTCTTTCAGATGACGTTCCCAGCTGGTATACAGTTCATCTTGATTTCATATTTAAATCCTACACGTTAGTGATTAATCACTCCATCCCGCATAACTTCATACATTTGCCATTTTTAACTGTTCCATAAAATTTCATGCATTATCAAAAAAAGTAAACTACCCCACACCCAACATATAATAAACAATCTCAACTTTACACTCAAATTACACCTTTTGCCACTAAAAATATACTTTTTCCCACTTTTTATATATTCTATCATTACTTTAACTTTTCGCATTAAAACTGCGCCCTAACCCTAATGTATAGTTCTCCGGGACGGAGGGAGTAGTGAATTTATGTGATTTAACTTTTAGGCTTCATTTGGTTTGAGGGAAAATGGAGGAAAAGAAAAAAAAATAGGGGAAAATAAGATTTTCCGGGAAATTGTGAGGGAAAAACAACTTTCCTTATTTTGTGGAGATAGATGTATTTTGTATACATTTTGATGAATTTTTCAGTATTTCCTGAGACCTACCAAATGGTGGAAAACAATATTCTCCCCTATTTTTTTCTCTTTTCTTCCATTTTCTCTCAAAGCAAATGAAGCCTTAAATCTGAAACTATCACTTGTTGACTCTTAAACTATCCCGATATGTTCTAATGTTATAAATTTAACTTGACTTACGTGATTTGATATATATTAGGTGAGTTTGGGGGTTATTCGGTAGTCATGTACACACTCATGACCAACTGATTCGCGGTTGCAACTCAAAACTTGCATATTTTAATCAAGTTAGGAAAGGTCATTGAGCTGATGGGATTGTTGATGGTATTGTCACACTTCCAATATGGGAGTCTCTTTCTCTTGATAAAATATTTAGATAGACTAACTTTTCCTTTAAACTACAGTAGCAGATTTGACCTCTCTGCAATCTCATGATTCTCTAACAAACTAGCACTTTAAATATAGCAGCCAACATTAATTAAGGACTAAATCCCACTAGTTTATGAGAAAGTGCCAACATTTACGTACCTAACTACTTTGCCTTTTGTCGGTTTGGACTTTGGTCCGCATGTTTGACGCCAGTGGGTAGTTCACCTTTGACAAACCTAACCTACCATTTATCCGGCATCTTAAACCATGTCTGGCATGAGCCCACTATGAATGGTGAGGGTATAACGCGTTATTTTTTGAAAGTTCCATTTTTCACAGCCTCTAGAAGCATTTCTTTTTTCTGAAATTACCCGTAATAACTCCAAAAAGTCATTGTAGAATAGTTGGCTTCTTACACTTATCAAACGATTAGGGAAAAAAATGAAGGATTAGATATATGATAAGTAGTACAGAGAGTTTCGTATTTTGCAAAAGTTTGAAAAGTATAAAATGTTATTTAGTGCATTTGAAAAGTCGCATTAGGTATAGTCTAAGTACGCATTAGTTTCTCTTGTGTGCACTGAAGGGTAAATGCTAAAGGCTATCCTAGAGAACAGGAAGAAAAAGGGGAGGGAGCATCTAAATTCTAATGCTATCTTATGGACAATCTTCTACTCTGGAACAATCAGTAATTATCCGTTTATCTCGATTAATATTCTTAAACAAGTACTTCATACCTACGTCCCAACAGATTATGACATTTGATTTTCAATGTATTAGGATGATTTGTAAAATATATTATTAAATTGTGGTCTAATAATAACTAAAGAAGAAAATTTGGAAAATTATGATAAATTTGCATGTATGGCCAACAAAAAAAATTGGTTAAGCTTTTCAAAAACTGAAAGTTTGGTGAAACAGCCTAACTTATATGCAAGTTGACACAAGACTCGTAAACTTGTAAAAGTATAGCAAGTGGTGAACAGCCCAATTTTTTTAACATGAAATATTTCGATAATTTGAACTTTTCCTATCAGTTTTCCCTGTAAAATCCGAAATAATTTTATATGCGCTTTTATTTATAATTACAAAGGTTCGTGGATTCGAGTTCGATTATCTTCTACCCATTGAATATTTAGGGGGTGTTAATTAAATCTCATACTTTTGCAAAAAGGACTCATGCATTATGCTTCTTCATAATTGCCCACAAAGGCGAAAGTAATAAATTAAAGATTTTTGTAACGGTTTATACATCTCAATTTAAGAATATGTAATAAGTTTGATCTGAGTGTTTTACAATAACAATAACTTGGTGACTTTTTATAGAATTTCATTTCATCTAAAAGCTCGAATTTGTAGAGAAGTGTGGAATCTAGTCATTTATATTAATTCTCCATTACTCCCCGCACTCGTGGCCGGTTTCAACCTCTTTGAGGAGTCCATTCGAGTGGAAATTTAATATGGGGCGAAGATTGTCTCCGTGAAGATTCGAACCCAGGTGGGCGTGAGCCGGAGTCTCTAATACCATGATAGAATTTCATCTCATATAAAAGCTCGAACTTGTAGAGATGTATAAAATCTAGTCATTTATATTAATACTCCAATAACCTTAAACCCAAATAGTTTTATACTATCATGTATTGTTTACAAAGAAAAAGTAATTCTTTTTATTGAAAGGACAAGAGACTTTATAAATAGAATAAATAACAATAGGTACGCGCACCAGAGGTGCCTTTATTCATCTTAGGAAAAATCAAAACTCTGAGCAATCCCTACTTACACTTGAGATCAAAACTATGACATTAATGTACATAATGAAGTAGTAGTCAGTAATTGTTTGACTACTAATTATGTTCTCAAGTCGTCCCATATATTGAATAAAATCTAAATTATACGCTTCATTTCATCAACACCTTGGCAAATCTGAAGGTGGTGGCAGCATCATCGCGTTGCGGCCTCTACCGTTCCTAACGATGAACGTCATCCCCATTCCCCAGCTCACATGCCTCTCGAAATGGCAATGCATAAACCAAACTCCTGCAAAAAGCATGAAAATTTGTTGAACATTAAAATCCCTGTATGATACAATCTAGTCATTTATATTAATTATGTAATAATGTACCACTATATATCACAAACCTGGATTATCTGCACGAAACCTTATAGCTGTCCAGCCTCTGACTGGAACTGCAATTGTTTCCATCAAAGGAGGATCCACCAGATTGTAGGTCAGAGGATCCGTCGAAGCATTGAAGTTCCCCAAACCCGACCCGACCACGAAAAAACTATATCCGTGTAAGTGCATTGGGTGATCGATGCCTGCATCAAGGGTATTTGTGCCTTGGAAGACAAGTTCTACCGTTGAATTATAGTCAAGAAAGCTCACTGCTGTCCCATTCTGAGGCAACCATAAATCCTGGGGGATTGAAGTTTGCGTATAGTTGTACCGAAACGGGGGATTATCGGGGAAGTCGTCAGTGTACACGCCACTAATGTTTCTGTAGTAAGCTTCAGCAATGGCAATTTGAGGGAGCTGCAATGTTATGTTGTTAACACTCGCCAGAAGTCGTTGATCCATCGGTCCGGAACATGAGTCATTAAAACACGGTGCTAAATTAATTGATAATGTGAAGAATAGTGTATCAGTGATGTTTAAAGGGACACTGATCGGGTATTGTGCGTTTGCTAGGCTTCTGAAGCGTCTAGTAAAATCGAAAGATGAAGATGTGGAGTTGAAGTCAGGAAGAACTGGAAGTGCAGGGGTTGTTGGTGGAGTGTAGTTTCCCGCGTATTGAATGATCCCGGTTGTGGTTGTTCTGTCGAAGTTTCCAGCGCTACCGTAAGCACGAGAGGACATGTAGTAATGGCTTGGAGGTTGGTTCGCTGTTAAGAGAAAGTCAATTGTTTGGCCAGGGGAAATGGTAATGTACTCAGAACTAAACTGCTTCGTGTAGGCGGCATCCGTTCCGACTATGGTTACATTGTGGTTTGCAATTCTGAAGAACATAATGTTGTTCATCACTGCGTTCACCATCCGGATCAGGTACGTTCTTCCGAATTCCACTGTGAGCCTGAAACTATCTGCGAAATGGTTCATCGATGATTATTAATTCATGGTCAAGCGAAAGTTAAAAAAGTTGAACTTAATCCGATGAACTATCAACGAACCTTGTATTGAGCAATTATATAAATCACCAGGTTGACCATTTATGAGGTAGGCATCTGAGACATTTGGATCCTCTCCATTTGTAAGAAATTCCTCCAAGACTTCATTAATATCAGAATTCCACCAATCTCCTGCATATGTAATGAAGAATTATTATAAATGACTAGATTTTACACCTCTCTACGAGTTTGAGATTTTAGATGAGATTGAGCTATATATCGTCACACACACAAACTTCAAAAAAATTGAGTGATTCATTGTCAATTTCAATTTTGATAGGTTGATTTCACGAATGGTGAATCCGATTGAGTAATTTCACTAAAAAATACTTGCCGAGTAAAAGAGGCACTTCGGCAGTAGGCCTAGGAAAGGGATAGGATTGTTGCCTTGCTGGCAAGATAACAAATGCACCGTAGACACTGTTTCTTGACCACTCGCTATGAGCATGCCACCACAAAGTTCCTTCCTCATCCGAAAGTGGGATCCTGTACCGAAACCTTGTTCCGGGCCTAACCGGGCATTGTGTTACAAATTCGGGACCATCACCCCATGGATACCTTGGCATCTTGACCCCATGCCTAATTAATGAAAATGATTGAGAAATTTTGAAATTTTGACTCTTATAGTCGAAGTTCTTAAAAAAACTAAATCTAAATAAAAATGGAGTTAACACATACCAATGAATTGTTACATTGTGAGTTGCATTATTGTAAAGATCAACTATGACTAGATCTCCTCTTCTAGCATATATCGTTGGCCCCGGAAATTGTCCATTTATCGTCAACATTGATTTGTTAGTGCAAAGTCTACTGTGCCATGTTTCTTGCAGCTGCAAAATTCAAATCATCACATTCAATCTAATGGTATAACGGATTGAAGCAATTTTTGTTAACAGTGAAGTCAAGGGTGCAAGTGTCATGAAAACGTGAAACCGATACACTTCTACTTACACGTTGACAACAACAGTTCTATATATGTCAATTCCCGCGTAACGTGTATTCTCCAATGGAAAGACTTACCTCAAACCTATAGCGACGAGTTGCCCCATGGGCCGGGGTTATGGCACCAAGTAGCACCACAATGCTAACAATTCGGAAGACTAAAAGCTTCGTAATCGGCCACATTGTGAGTGAAATTTGTATCTTCGTGTTCTTGAAAAATTGAGCAAATGGTTTGGTATATTTATAGAGTAAAGGGAATATGTATGGATTATTCAATAAAGGCGATGGCTTTTCTTACAGGCACATTTTTATTATTGAATATGGATGGCTATACAATGGCATTACTATTGGAATTATTATCTGGCTAGTTTCGATCCATGTCTTTTCATGGCACAAGTATCCGGTTTTAATTTTAAACAAGTAACTGGATTTGACCAATAAAGCAATAATTTGGAAAATAACGTAACTACTATACAATTTACAAATGACATCGGACCAAATCTACGTCACATATTTAACTAGAAATATTATATTTGAGACTGATAACATCCAGTGTTTAATAAACTTATATCATAAATTGCATTATCTCTGTTAGAACTGTAGGACCGGACGATTTTGACAGCTTAAACGATGTTGACTATCGACGTTGAAATAACACTGCTTTCAACGATGACAAGTGTTCAACTAAATCATGACAACAAGAATCAGAATCTGTAACTCAATAAAGTCAAACGGAATAAAATCAACGAGATTTCTAAAGCCGGTATATAAAGATACCGACGGGCCGTAAGCAAAACTTCTACTAAACTTGAAAAGTAGAATTACAAAAGAAGTTTAATTCAATCACAAACGATTGATTAAACTTACGTAAAACTAGACCTGTAATGATAAGAAAAACCTATTCTAGTTCGATACTTTAGAGTAATTCTCAATCTTTAGAAACACTCACAAGTAAACACCGGCGTAGCGCAAAGTAAAGCAAGACGCCTAAAACATATAATCTTTGTTCTTCAAAGGCAATCGAACTTGCAAACGCCTCCTTCTTCTTCTATATATAATTGCGGCAACTCATCACAGAAAGAAGAAGTCGTCAATGAAACCAAAGTCTTAACAAACTTGGATTCTATGGTAAGGAAACTTCCTTTGATGTATTAATGGTATAAGGAGTAATTATGGTATATCAATCTCTTTTAAATCTCACTTTCCTTATAGCATAAAATTCTTCCATGAATCATTATGGCAGCTTCCTTACAACAATTATGGATCCTTTAACCTTCAAGCCCATCACGCCTATTCCTCTTATTTAGCCCATGGACTATCTTTTCATCAGGCTTCTTATTTTCCTTTTTGCTACATATTGCTTTACATAAAGAATCGCTATGGACGTTTGATGATCGATAACAAGAACTAATCGTGATCCATTAAGCATGTTGAGGCCAACTTGATATATCCTACAAAATAATCATAGAAAAACAACTACAAACGTTGAACCGGTTAATAAACGAAGAAAGACCGAACTAACAAAACAAGTGCAATATAAATTGCACTTTCAATCTCATTACATGCATCTTTAAACATTTAATTTACAGTTAAACATACGATATTTCACATTAAATACGTGATGTAATCTAATTTATTCGATAAGGCTTCTCACAGAAGTTCCACATTTAGGCGTTACCCGAATGAATAGTGTAATGGTTTAGGACCACTGTGGTAATGTGGTCTGTAAGAAGTAAAGGGGAAAGTGTGATCATTATATGGATAAGAAAAAAGATGCATGCATGTTTGATGTTCCTTGTGAATCTGAAATGTCTTAGTACGAAAATTACTTAAATATGCTCGTAGCATTGGAAAAGTCAAGGTCCGTAGTTATTGATGTTTATACGGATCAATCATAGAAGAAGAAGAATTATTCTAGCTTTTGTTTGGTAACACTCAATCACACATATAATTCCATCTCATCTAAAAGTTCAAATTGTGTGAAATTTAATTATTTATATTAATACTTCAACACATAATTTAAAGTTGATACAAGTTAAAACTCACTTTAAAGTCGATATAAGTTGATTACATGGGAAAAAGTAGACAAAGTAATTTTTTTTCTTGAAAGGACAAAAGATTTTTACAAGTACTAGAATACACTAGAATAGGAACGCGCACAAGAGATGCGCAATAGCTAGAAAGGTACTGTTAACATAGAATGGAATCAGATGCCTTTATTCATCTTACGAAAAATCAAAGCTAGAATCAATCCCTAATTACACTTGAGATCAAAACTATGACATTTACATAATGAAGTAGTAGTCAATACTTGTTTGACTGATTATGTTCTCAAGTCGTCCCAATATACTGAATAAAATCTAAACCATCTTATTCTTCATTTCATCAACACCTTGGCAAATCTGAAGGTGGTGGCAGCATCATCGCGTTTCGGCCTCTGCCGTTCCTAACGATGAACGTCATCCCCATTCCCCAGCTCACATGCCTCTCGAAATGACAATGCATAAACCAAACTCCTGCAAAAAGATGGAAAACCGTTTAAGATACAATCTAGTCATTTATATTAATTCTGTAATAATGTACCAGTATATATCACAAACCTGGATTATCTGCACGGAACCTTATAGCTGTCCAGCCTCTGACTGGAACTGCAATTGTTTCCATCAAAGGAGGATCCACCAGGTTGTAGGTCAAAGGATCCGTCGTAGCATTGAAGTTCCCCAAACCAGAACCGACCACGAAAAAACTGTATCCGTGTAGGTGCATTGGGTGATCGATGCCTGCAACAGAATTCGTGCCTTGGAAGACAAGTTCTACCGTCGAATTATAGTCGAGAAAGTTCACGGCCGTCCCATTCTGAGGCAACCATAAATCCATGGGGACGAAACTCTGCGTAAAGTTGTACCGAAATGGGGGATTATCAGGGAAATCGTTGGTGTACACGCCACTAATGTTTCTGTAGTAAGCTTCAGCAATGGCAGTTTGAGGGAGCTGCAATGTTATGTTGTTGACACTCGCCAGAAGCCTCTGATCCATCGGCCCTGTACATGAGCCATTAAAACACGGGGCTAAATTGATTGATAACGTGAAGAAGAGCGTATCGGTGATGTTTAAAGGGACGCTGATCGGGTATTGTGCATTTGCCAGGCTTCTGAGGCGTCTAGTGAAGCTGAAAGATGAAGATGTTGAGTTGAAGTCAGGAAGAACTGGAAGTGCAGGGGTTGTTGGTGGAGTGTAGTTTCCGGCATATTGGATGATCCCGGTTGTGGTTGTGTTGTCGAAGTTACCTGCGCTAGCGTAAGCACGGGAGGACATGTAGTAGTGGCTTGGAGGTTGGTTTGCGGTTAAGAGAAAGTCGATTGTTTGGCCCGGGGAAATGGCTATGTAGTCGGAACTAAACTGCTTTGTGTAGGCGGCATCTGTTCCGACGATGGTTACATTGTGGTTTGCGATTCTAAAGAACATAATGTTGTTCATCACTGCGTTCACCATCCGGATGAGGTACGTTCTTCCGAATTCCACTGTAAGCCTGAAAGTATCTGCGAATTGGTACATTGATGATTATTAATTATATGGTCAAACCAAGGTTAAAAAAGTCCAACTTAATCTGATGAACTATCAACAAACCTTGTCTTGAGCAATTATATAAATCACCCGGTTGACCATTTATGAGGTAGGCATCAGAGATATTTGGATCCTCGCCATTTGCAAGAAATTCCTCCATGACTTCATTAATATCAGAATTCCACCAATCTCCTGCATTTCGCACATACACAAATTCAATTAAAATTAAAATTTGAGTGAATTGTATAATGTCGATTTCAATTTTCATCCGGTCTGAGTAGTGTTATTCGAGAACTATTAATTTGATACGTACCGAGTAAAAGAGGCACTTCGGCAGTAGGCCTAGGAAAGGGATAAGACCGTCGCCTCTCGGGCAAGATAACGAATGCTCCATAGACGCTGTTTCTCGACCACTCGCTATGAGCATGCCACCACAAAGTTCCTTCCTCATCTGAAAGTGGGACCCGGTAGCGAAACCTTGTTCCGGGGCTAACCGGGCATTGTGTTACGAATTCGGGGCCATCACCCCATGGATACCTTGGCATCTTGACCCCATGCCTAATAATGAAAATAATGAGAAATTTTGACTTATGTAGTCAAAGTTCATAAGGATTAAATCTATAAAGTTTTTATAATGACGGAGTTAGCACATACCAATGAATGGTTATATTGTGGGTGGCATTATTGTAAAGATCAACTATGACTAGATCTCCTCTTCTAGCATATATCGTTGGTCCCGGAAATTGTCCATTTATCGTCAACATTGATTTGTTAGTGCAAAGTCTACTGTGCCATGTTTCTTGCAGCTGCAAATTTCAAAGCATTACATTCTATGTTATGGTGTTCATGCATCTAGCAAAGGGAATAGATATACACGGAGCAGCTTTTGTTAACGGTAAAATCAAAGGTGCAAGCGTCACGAAAACGTGAAACCGACACACTTTTGCTTACAACACATTGACAATAACCGTTCTGTCTATGTCAATTCCCACGTACAAGTTATTCTCCAATCGGAAAGCTAAAGACGTACCTCAAACCTATAGCGACGAGTTGCCCCATGGGTCGGTGTTACGGCACCAAGCAGCACCACAATGCCAACAATCTGGAAGACAACAAGCTTCGTAATCGGCCACATTGTTGAGAGTGAAATTTGTATCTTCTTCTTGTGGAAATTGAGCAAGTGGTGTGGTATATATATAGTGTAGAGTGTATGGACTATTCAATAAAGACGATGGCTTTTCTTTTAACTACATTATTATTGTATATATCTATGATAAAATTGACATGGATGGCTGTATCATGGAATTATTACCCAGCTAGTTAAGATATGGGACCGATCCATGTTTTTTTATGGCACAAGTGTCCGGTTTTAAATTGTAAATAAGTCACTCGATTTGACCAATCCAGCAAGATATATGTTGGGAAATAAATTAAAGTCACTATTCTATACTTAGTATTTAGGCGTTACCCGAATGAAAAGTGTAATTGTTTGGACTTTGGACCACTAGTGGTCTGTAAGAAGTAAAGGGGAAAGTGAGGTCATTATTATAGGGATAAGAAAAAAAAAATGTTCTGGTTGGATACCGTTAAAGAATTATTAGTAATTTGCTAAAATACGAAATTCTTCCGACTGGAATACCGTCTATAGATAATTTATATATAAACTAATCTATGTTGATAAAAATATGCTACGTCATATGTTATTAATCAAAATATTTATGACTTTGAACAAGATACATCACCGGATAACTGTTCATTCATTGCATATTTCTGTATGATCTTCAAGAAAGCTATGACTATGGCTTTGAATTTGCACAGATCAAGCCAATTTACAGAAAGTTTAAAAGTATGAAACAGTCAACAGAACCTATTCAACATTCATTGGTGAACATATCTCGTTTGTAACTTTAGAATAAACTATAGGAACAATTTTTCAATCTCCAATAAATATGAAGCTGTATTTCAATGGTTATTTGACTTATTTCTTCTCAAGAAGAATATATCATCAGTGTCCGAATATGATTTAGGCGGCTGTTATCATCCGGCCAGACCACGATCAGCCAAGATTCTTGAATCTGGGGCGGATCTGTGTGACAACTAGAGGTGTTAACGAATTAAGCTAATCGTGAGCAGCTCGTGATAAAGCTTGGTCAAAGCTCGGCTTGAGCTCGAGCTCGGTCAACATGAACTTGATCGCGAACAAGCTCGACTTGCTATCGATCAAGTCACGAGCACTCTGGAAAAAAACTCGACTGCTCGTGAATACATAAATAAAGATATATTTATAATTTTATATGTATATATAGTTATTTTTAAAAATATATAGATATAATTTTATGTGTGTATATATTTTGTATTTACAAAATTAAGTAACATATTAATGTTGAAAAAATTATTTATATACACTTCAAGAAATCCGGCATTTAGCGACGGACTATAGCGACGGAATCTATCCGTCGCTATTTAGCGACGAATCGCTAATTATAGCGACGGAATGGCGACGGATGAAAAATTTCGTCGTTATTTAGGGACGGATATTAAATCCGTCCCTAAATAAGTTGACCGGATTTAAAAAAACAAAAAAAAAAAAAAAAAATTAAAATTGTAAATAGCGACGGATCGCTATCCGTCGCTATTCTACTCGTCGCTAAAATCAATATGTATCAGGCTTCGTCTCCAGCAGAATCATTTCTGCGTTTTTTTCTTCTCTTCCTTCTTCAATCGCCAATACCAAATTCCGGCCAAATCTCGACCGTTCCGGCCAATTTCGGAGTCTTCTCGAAGCCTGTGGTACAAGGAGCTCGTGTGGTCAACAAATTTCACCTATTTTCAGTTAAATCGAAGGTATGAACCGCTAAAACCCTAACTTTGCCAAATTTGGGGATTTTGTTAATTTCGACTAATTTGAGCAATTGCATGTTTATTGTATGTAGTAGTTAATTAAGCTTATATTACGTAGTGTGTTAACTTTGAGATGTTCAATTGATATATTGATTGTGAATTTGGATTTTTAGTATAATGTTAAGATGTTTGGAAGTATGTAGGTTTGTTAATTTGATATTTTCGTATATGTAGTAGGATTAGAATGATTTAGTTGTGTTTTGGAACCCTTACTTGTTGTCAAAATTGGGAATTTTGTTAATTTCGACTAATTAGATGAATTGTATGTTTATGGGAGCTATAGTATACTAGCTAGTTAACTTTGTGCAATTGATATATTGATTGTGAATTTGTATTGTTAATTAGTATAATGTTAGGATGTTTAAATTGTAAGTACGTAGTAATTTTGATTCGATAAATTCGTATATATACACTAGATTATGAAGATTTAATTAAGTGTTTTGGGACTAGTTGGTGATTATATTAACTTAAAATGCATGTTATAAATCTAATAATTGTAGACGTGTCAGGCTAATCATATTGCGGTAGGGCGTGAGGGCCGAGCGTATTGCGGTACGTTTCTTTCTTAAGGTTAACATGTGTATTTGAGTATTTTAAAGTGAATCCTAAAATTGCATCTCATTTCGTATGCAACCAACAATTGCAGAGTGAGGTCGAGAGGAGGATGGACGAGAGGATGATCGACGGTCATGAGCTGTCAATTGAAGAGCAAGACCAGATCTTCTTCGAGGTCAACCCAATGGACAGCAAGGGTCGAATGTATGGATTGGGAAGTTTGGGCCCTTCCATGAGTTCTGGTAGCTTCTCAGTGTCCCAGGGATCAGGATCGCAATCTAACCTCTACACGCAGCAGCAGGTTAACGAGATGATGACTCATCTCCAACAGAAATAGTCATGCGACCACGAGCAAGTGCTTGAGGAACAGGCTCGTATGGCCCAGCGGATGGACGCTTTGACCCAGATGTTCAGTAGCTCTTCCCAGTCTCACCCACCGCCTCCTCCCGATTATTCTTAGTTACATCAGACTTGTTATGGATAATTTGACACTATTTCACATTCTAATTCTTGTTTCGGATTATTTGTAGATAATTTATATTGTTTCGGATATATTAATGCAATTTAATTGTTTCGGGTATATTATCTATGACTATATTATGTTTTTAAAAACAGGTCAAACAGGTTAAAAAACAGAAATATAAAAAAAAAAAATTTAAAACAGTGAATTTAGCGACGGAAAAAATCCGTCGCTAAATTCACGAACTAAGGTGAATTAGCCCGTTGACATTTAGCGACGGATTTTTTCCGTCGCTAAATGTCAACCGAACTAAGCCGGCTTAGGGGTGGGATTTAGCGACGGAACACATCCGTCGCTAAATGTCGTCGCTAATTAGCGACGGATACGAAATCCGTCGCCAATGCGGACGGACTGGTCAACGGATTAATCCGTCGCCAGTTCGTCGTTATTTAGCGACGGAAATCTATCCGTCGCTAAAAAAAATTGTGACGGCTATTTTGGAGACGGAGGGTTATCCGTCGCTAAGGATTTAGCGACGGATCGGCCCAGTTTTAACGACGGATAATTCCGTCGCTAAAACACGCTTTTTTTGTAGTGATATGAACATATTAAATACTGTTCTTAAGCTAAATATATCATTTTAAATAATTATTAAATTAATTTAGCTGCTCGTAAAAAGCTCGTGAGCAAGCTCGCGAGCTTTTGATCGATCACATAATTTTAAAGTTCGACAAAGATTGTGCTCGAGATCGATCCGACTTCTATGAGAAGATCAGGCGCTCGATAAGATCCACGCTCGATTCGACTCGGCTCGTTAACACCTCTAGTGGCAGCCACCACTACACCGCCCGAATATTTGTGTTCGTTTTTGTTTAGTTCCAAGACTGGTCATACTTTAACCCATCCCCTATGTCAATTTTAGCGTGGATGCCTATGGAGAACCTGATTTACCTCCTTAATGATCGAAAATTAATGATTTAAATATATAATAATGGTAGAATGTATTAGAGTCATTTTTCAACTTTTCAGAGTTTTAGTGTTGTTAGTAAATTCTAAAGGTTGGGGTTTAACATGTGAAATGATTTAGTAAAACATGTATTGCGTTTAACATTATCTTTTTAGACTCTAGTATTGCAAGGTATTTGTAAGTTAAGTACCGTTTATACATGCATGTCAAATGATTTAGTAAAACATGTATTGCGTTTAACATTATCTTTTTAGATTCTAGCTAGTATTACAAGGTATTTGTAAGTTAAGTACCGTCTATATTTAATTTTAAAAAAATACAGACTTATGTTATTAAGAAAAACATTATATTTTTAATTAAAAAGTTTTTGTTGCTAATAAAATGTTTTCTTTTTTGTTTATGAAAACTATCAATATTATTAACTTAATACACACTACATTCTCGATAGTAACTCTAATGTTTATTGGTTTTATTTATTTTTACGATATACCAGTATGCTTACTCGTTTAGTGAATGTGGAAAATCTGTCTTTTATCGTCTAGGCTTGCATTTCACAAGATATTTAAGATCATAGGAAAAGTTTGACAAAACCCGAGTTTTCTTTATATTAATTAGTGAGTATCATTTTGTTGTTTTTGACCACGAAAATATATTATGGTAATAGTTGTTCTCTCTTTCACTCCTCATTCTCCTTTCACTTTCTTGGAGGATTGGAGCAAAGGTGCTTTCTCTTTCCCTTTCACTGGATCCTGTCATATCTAGTACTCGAGTTTTGTCTTCTTATATATCGCGTACTCTATATTCACTTGTAAAATACTTGGTGGTAAAAAACAATTATAATTGAGTTATGTGAAAAAAATTCATGTAGTTAGACTTTTTTTCCAGTTTGGTGTTTTTACTTCTTTTACATCTACTCTTCCATACTCGATCTTATACATGCAGGCATAGAGCATGAGATGCACAAAATTAAAAATAAGTGACTTTAGCCCTATAAGAAACCGAATCTATTAATATGTCATATGTCATATGTCATATATATATATATATATATATATATATAAAGCTTTACAATCGTACATAATTGAACACCACTAATAGTAATAGTGATTTTGAACACCTTACAAGTAACATGAATGTTATAGAAATATTTCAAAATTCCCAAAAACTACCTTATAACTACTCCATTTTTTAAAGTTAACATTTTATCTTAATTAATTTTATCCACAAATTACTATTAAATTACTCTTTGAAAATAACATTCAAATTCGTACATTAAACCAAAAGCAAATGTTACTACATTTTACAAAATCTAACCTTAAAATAGTTTTTCCTTTTAAAAATAGGGAACATGCCATGAAGCAAATAGGCATGTCCATAGCCGTCGGAAGTGACTTGATATGGTAATGGCCGATGGGAAGCGGAAGAGGAGGTATATTACTTTGACGGTATCGCATCAGTGATGGTGGCGGAAGGGCGGAGAGCCGGAGATTGGGATCCGGAGAGGATTTCACGAAATATTGGCAATTGTCATAGTTTATGTACGTTCTTTTTTGTCACTCTCAATTATTTAGGTCTCTTATAAGTTATAGCTAGGTTTATCAGCATATGCATGGCTCGTATGTGAGATTAATTTGCCCAAACGGTTAAAATGTGTGTTTTCGGCGACGCCATAAGCTATTTAATTATTGGTTGTTTCTACCTTAGTTTATCGAAATAAGGTGTTGACTATCTATATCAAATATGTTTGATAATTAAATGTCAATAAGTTGTTTAATTTTAAAAGTTACTATGTGTGTTCCTTAGAAAACTAACCTTATCTTCTACCAATCATCATGTAATAAGCTATGATTCAATTTATTAGTGAGTTGCTATAGTTTCTTAATATGCTAGTACTAGCGCATATGTGTGATGGTAGAGACTTGAGAGTTGAATGTTTTGTGAAGTATTGTTTTATCAGATTTTAGTACTCGGATCGATGAAGTAAGATGTGATCAGTGCAATTTTCTTTTTCATGAGATGACATATTTAAAAGTGAAATCTTATGTACGGATTCAAAAAAAAAAGTAAGATGGTCGATCAACTATCAATTAAGTCATTGAAAACCGGCCATACATATAATTAATGAGTTAATTATCAGTTGATTTTTTAGTTACTTCAGCATATGTAAGAACTATATATGATGGTTAAAACGTGAGAGTTGATGATGAATGTTTTGGGACGCCGAAAAGAAGTTAAAGAGAATGTTTTATCTGATTTTAGTAATTGGATTGATGAAGACATAAGATGTTAGTACACTCCCTTTTATTTTTCATAACGTGACTCATTAAAAAATGTATAGTTTTTAAATTCAAATAAGGTGATCGATCAACTGTCAATCAACTCAACTTATCTAATACTACTAACTACCCATCTAAGTTGAGTCAATTTATTAGTTACTTGTTCATATATGAGAATTGTCATGATGGAGACTTGTGAGTTGATGAGGAATGTTTTGTGACGTCCAAAACTAAGTATAAAATGTTTTATCAAATTTAGTAATAAGATTGATGAAGAAGTAAGATGCTAGTGCACTCTATCTTTTTTTTTACAAGGTGGCTATCTGATACTCTATGTAAATTTTCAACAAGATAACTAAACAACTACTAATCAACTTATCGAATACCAGACATCTAAGTAACTAAGTAAGTGAGTTAGTTCATTCGATTTATTACTAGTAGTTACTTGTGAATATGTTAAAATTGTGATGTTTGAGACTTGGAGATGATGATGAACGTTTTGTGACGTTCGGAAAGAAGTAGGCAATGATTTTAATAATCGATTAAGACGTAACATTAGCACAATCACTTTTATTTTTAGATTTATCGCATATTGTCAACCATTAACGATACCGACAGCTCATGAATATGTTAAATGTGTGAGCAAGTGACAAACGTGAATTATTAAAAATCCAGCTGCCGCCTGATGCCTGCACATGGAATTATAATTGAGACTTGAAGATGCTTTGTACTAGCTTACTATTTTAAATTTATTACCCTAACTACCGATTATTTATCAACGAGTACGATAGTCAAACATTTGTTTCATGTAATAAAATCAGACAAATCCGTCTATCAATATGTAAGTATCGTGTCCTAAAATGTACATGGAAAATTTTCTACTCCAGTGGGCCAAATATGATCTCATCGTCCCTCAAACAACTACTAGCTCTCCAATTGCTTTTGTTTTGTTCCATCACTTAGAAATTTGTTTTTCCTACCTTTTCAAGTTTCAACAACTCAAATAGAGACGAAAATACCAGATCCAGACCATATTACTACAAATAGATGGGCCAAGTGGTGGAGGCGCGAGGTAACCTCTAAAGTACACTACATGCCCGGCTAGCACGGAATGGTCGACCGTACATCACCTCTAATTTCGAGAAACCTATTATTTTCTAATATTTACTTTACATAGAAGTATGATCCGAATAATTCCAATGAGGAGATAATCGACTTCATCTAGATAAATAATGGGTATATATACAGGTATAGATGCTACTTTCTCAAATATATTTGCTAACAATTCTTCTTTAATCGGCAAAATTATTAGTAATAAACTTTCGCAAAAATAAATTAACATAAAGATATGATCACGCAAGTATCTCAAATTCATTCAACAACTTTCAAATGTATCATTCAAAACTATTCACCTCCATATACATTTCCAAACAGAACATGCTCTCCAAAACTCTCCGCATGTAGTATTCAAAACTTTAACGACACTTTACATTACCAAACAAAACATACTCTCCAAGACTCTTTAATGATATAGAATTCCATGACATCTAAAAGCTCAAACTCATATAAAATGAGTGAAATTCAGTCATTAATATTAATTCTTCAATATCCCCACTCGTGGACGTTTTCCATCTCATCCTTCGACTGGAAATTAAATATGGGGTGGAAAATTTCTCCGTGGAAATTGAATTTGAATTCAGTTGGACGTGAACCATACTTTCATACCATATATTTTCATCTCATCTAAATACCCAAACTTGTAGAGAGATATGAAATATAATCATTACTAATTATTCAATATTTAACAACAATACATGAATACAATATATATAATTGCTAGAATTCAAAATGAAATTCTTTGTTCTCGATCCCTATTGGAGTTTCATGATTTGATTTCGAAAGAGAGACCGTGGAAGACACACAGATGTTTCAAAAGAGTGGAGGAAATGAGATGTTTTATGATTGGAGTCTTATGATTGTTTGTTGGTTGATAGTATTATTTTACAATTAGTTTGAAATCTTTTGATTGGCTTACATATTTTTATGCCTTTGATGCATGATATGGAATTATGGAGATATTACTCGATCACATAATGCTACTTCATATATATACTTTTTTTTTTTTTTTTTTTTTAGCAAACAATTGAAACGACTCATACCATCAATGAGAAAGAAACCGTACACGAATCCAGGAAAAAACTACCGAACCGCACGACGAGCTAGCTTATGAGCTAGCGAGTTTTCATCACGCGGTACGAAATCTAATTAAAACAAGAAAAGGAACTAACCAACGACTTAATGTCTGTCAAAATAGGGCCAACTACAGAAAACTCAAAATCTAAGGAATTAAAAGATTTAACTAAAGAAAGACAATCAGTGAATAAGTGAACTCTATCGAAGCCTTGCAACCCCTCCCAATGAACCGCTGCACGAATGGCATACGCCTCGGCACTTTGTGGAGCCAAAGGATGATTCGCAACTTCCATCCGCCTAGCAAAGAGGCCAACATGCATCCAAGCCCCAAAACCAATCCCCACCCTAACCCATTCGCCGAGAAAGCCGCATCAACATTGATTCGAAGTATACCTTCCTCCGGCAACACCGTAAATGACTCAGCCCTCCTAGAACCTGACCACGCCGCCCACGCGTTCACATAAATTAATTGTTGGTCATATTTAATCTTCAAGAGCGTTGAATTCAATGAATCAAATTCTAATCAATCAATATGCCAGGTTTAATGCTATTTAACATCAATTCATTCATGTCTTCTCATCATCCATGGTTTCTTAGACCCCGCCCCCTAAGATTGGATTTCCCATCATTAGATTATTAGACCATGAGGTAGCACTCCTCGAGCTACATATAGTGGGGCCCACCTGCTACAACGTGGTAGCACCCATTGAGTCGAATTTTCCATGCATTATCGGTCACACACTGTAGCGGTGGGCGTGGGCCCATTATTCTGATTTATTTTTCTATCTGTCAAATTCATCCTTCCATTTTAAAATTATATATCTATCGATCTTTCACTCTATAACCATCTTTAACAAGCATCAAAATTTCGTGATATGTATATAGTTAACTACATATTTACAAAATATCAAACATTTATCCTAAACCACGAAATACTTATCATTAATATTAAATGTTTTCCATGATATATTCATGGGTGAGTTTATACTTGTTTGATTTTATACGATTTTTTACATATGTAATTCGAATGATAAATATTTTATATAAAACTTGTCATGAACATTTGCTATTGATCTATCTAAATACCAATTTTACGCAGGAATCACAAAAAAATTACATTGTAAAATCGAAACAAACAAAAAAAGCAAATTAACTATATCTACAGTGGTATACAACAATACACTATATAACTGCAGTGAGGAAATATAACGTTAACTGTATAAATAGAGCAAAAAACACAGTAAAACTAGCTGATCCTTTTTACACATAATTTTCAAACTAGGTACTGACCTGCGTTGCTCCCTATTTCATACTATGTGAGTAGTTTGGCGTAAACTTGGAGAAGAAATACCAGTTGATGTCAGTCGGATCCATTTGGACTGACTAGTACCAGCCCATGACGGATCCAGTCCATACAGATCGGATCTAGCATGGTCCTCTCATGAACATTGTAAGCCCAAACACTAGAGTCTACTTTCACAAACCGGCCTGTTAAAAATCATGGGCTTGGACTGGAGCTCTGTAATTCTCTCTGTAGTTATTTGCAGGTGCACACAAAGGAACTGGAAAATACTGCAGCAATGGAAACAATGGAATCACTAGTGAAGAAGTATCAGAAAATATTCAAGAAAGCGAAAGATGAGATGTGTCGTTGGGAAGAGCTACAATCTCTTCTAATTTCCCAATTCTCTAACGCCTCTTCTATCATTCAGAGCTTGCCGGTAACTTCTTTCTCCTTTAAAAATTCAATCTTTTTCAGAAACCATGGAATAAAATCTCAATTTAGAACTTCTCGTAGACATTTCGATATTTTTCGTGTTCGTTTTGGTGAAATTTAGAACCATGTCGGAAATGTTATTGGAAAATTGATGTTTAGGTACTACGAGATTCTAAAAACTACGGGGCGCTATTATGTATTGGTGGGATAGAGAATGTTTTGGCGAAGCAAATGGAGTGTCTTGAAGATGTTCTTCGGCTCATGAACAGGACTATGTAAGTAATGCTGTGTTATAACATAAAAAAGAAAAGTAATGTTGTGTTATGTTGTTATTTTGTTACTCTGTTTGATAGTAGAATTTTACTCGACTCTGTGATCAATGATGAGTGTTGAGTAGTTAGCTGAGTGTGGATTGATTGAGGAAAATAAACATGGTTTCAGTCTCTGATTTGTACACTCTTTGAGCAAAGTATTGTAAAAGTCCTGATTTTCGTAAACAAAATGAAAAACGACATGACATTAGAAAGTAGTAACATTTGCCTTTAATATTTAAGAAAGTAAAAGACGAGATGTGTCGTTGGGAAGAGCTGCAATCTCTTCTAACTTAACAATAATTTCATATACTTCTTAGACTAGAACTAGATAGCAGGTAATGAGCTTCTTAAGGAAATAAAATATATTACATGGTTTTATTTTGTTCGATTGACTTTCAAGCTTTTACGTTGCCTACTGACATTATCACTTCGCTCTCAAATAACAAACGAGAGGTTCCCTGGTAATAGTATACTGTGTTAGGACAGTGGTATGCTTTCACTTTTCCGAGTTGTGTGTAGGGTAATAGGGTCACAATGTGCCATAGTTGCAGTCAGCACTCAGCAGTTCCAACCTAATTTTCTGAACAGCTTATTTATGTTAATCTGTTCTTGCTGCCTCCATAGGAATTTCGGAAAACAGATAGCTTTTGCAGTTTGTGTTATAACATTTAGAAAGTAGTAAAATTTGCCTTTAATATTGTGTTCCGGTTATTAAAATTCAGGGAGGGTTTCCGTGGAGTTGTCATATCTCTTGAGAAGATGGTTCGTGACAGCAAACAGCTAAATGGTGTGGGTTCTGCCCAGCTAAGTGACAAACAGCTGAGACAACAGATCGGCATAAAACCGAGCCTAGCATATTGCTTAGATGGACTGAAGCAGCTTGAAGATATGCACCGATCAGAGTATGGGTGATATTAGCATTATGCATTATGAACTTTGTGTTCACTTCTTTAGGAGTGTGTGAAGCTCAAAATAAAAGCCAAGCGGCTGTTTTGTTACCTATCAATTCTACTGATGATCGATCATGTCATGATCTACGTCTGATTATCTGACTGTCCTATAAATCTGCATGTCAACTAAAATATAATATATCAGGAACGAAGCCTCGTTATAGAGTTTTTGAAACTTCACTGATTCTTGGATCAGATCTTTGATAGTTGACTAAATTGATCATGTAACTATTCATGATGAGGCGTCTAAAACCTTTTAGTTTGTATTACAATCATATGCTTACTAGGCCAATCTTTCGACAATGTATGAGCTATTCCTGTATTATTATTATCTTACAGGTACCTTCTCAAGTTAACTTTGGTGTCGAAGCTTCAAGATTTTGCTCTGAAGGAAAGGTATGCTAAATTTTTTTTTTTTTTTTTTATATCTGTCTTTTCCGAAACTTACATCTTCTCGGTTTCATATAACTCCGATGCTACTATGAGCACATTAGTTGGAAACTTCACTATCTCAAGAAAGCTGTCAACTTGGCCTGCAAATTTCCAAATAACTAGGGGTCTGCTTTACTCTCTCCTAGATTATACAGGACAGGAAATTGCATTTCACCAAATGTGCAGATGAAATAGCTTTGTATATCTCCTTGCTTAATTTTCTGCCTGCCGTCCTTTTTGCTTGAGCTCTCTGCAAGCTGATTCAGTTCGCTGTGAACTTTTTTTCAGTGCGACCGGTGATTTTAGTGTTCTTCATCAACTCCTGGTTGATCAACCTAATATTCCGCAAGATGAAGGTAAATTTCTAAATACCTAATGAGATATACCTTCGCTGTCCTTGGATCGATATTAAGTGGTATCTGATATCTGGAATTTTAATGTCGTAACTCGTTTCCTCTTATAGCTGACGAAACTAACTGTTTTTAGCTTTTTTCGCTTATGCAGTGCGATCCATATACGACATTGTGTTTGCTGAAGAAATCTCTTGCTGATGTTTGTGGTGAACTCTTTGGCCTATGGCAAGTGAACATCAACCTCATCTGACCAAATTCTCATTAGCTCTAGATTTTCTATGTTCCCTTCTCCTCGTATTTAACTTACCTTTTCCTTCTCGAACTCATCCATTTTCTATCCAGAACACACTATTATTAGAAGATTATGTTAAATTGCACCGACTTGACGGAAAATGATCTAACATTATTTAGTTACCCGACCAAATTTTCTTTTTTTCCTTTTTTACCGCTCTCATTCTAGTATTTTTTTTAATTACAGTTATTTATTTCAAAATTAAAACTTGCTTTGAAATTATCAATTCTTAGACCAAGTGCATTGCAGTTTTTCGTGTATATGCGTCGAAATGATCATTCATTTATTTGAGTCCCTCCACATTCATTTTCATCCGTGTTAGGCTCATTATTTTCAAATTTGAAATTCTTCGAATGAATGGAATCGAATCGAATCGAATCAAATCAAACGAAATAAATCAAACGAATCAAATCAGAACGAATCAAGAAATTACATTTGTCCCATTTTTTAATAATAATGAATACTACATCCGTCCATTAATAAATTAAAGGAGACTTTTTTTCCGACGCGTGATCAGATTACTCGCAAATTACACGACAAAAGAATATAATAAAATTATATTATAAAATAAATTAAGTATATTTGACTAACATAACTTTGTTTTATACTTTTTTGTGCGTAATTTGTAGAGTTTGGTTTGACTTTAGTTTGGTATAACTTGTTTTTTATTTATTAAGTTTGAGAAAAAAACTCAACGTATGCTTCTGAGTTTACTTCTATTGTTCTAATATCTTCCAATAAAAGAACATGTCGATTTTTTGTTAGAGATGTACGTACAAAGTATGTGAACCAGTTTGAATGGTACTCTCAGGTTCCTGTAGTTTCTTATCTTAACTCAACTTTTACGGTAGAAAAGAAGGGTAATTCGAATCGTAACTATACTTTTTATTTCATTGATCTACTAAAAGTCGTGTTAAAAAGAAAAAAAGAAAAAGGTTGAAAATATCTCAATTGGATAAATTTTCTTATTTTCCTCGTACAAAAGATGGGTTGTGTAAATAAATGATAAAATAATAATAATAATAATAATAATAATAATAATAATTTAATGAACTGAAGAGAATGAATCAAGACGAAATTGAATCGAATCGAATGAAGCTTGAAAAAAGTAATGCCTTAGTTTAGTAGTTCTTTTCCTTTTTAAAACTTTTTACACAACATATTGTTTAACCTTATTAAAAGTTGCATTATAATTAATAGTATTATGATAATGTAAATTATTAATTCATTGTTCCTTCTGACAATAAGTTGAAAAGTTCACACGCAAGTGCTGCTAATTTAGTATGTGTGTCGCTGCTAATTTAGTAAATATAAACAAATAAGATTACTTTCCAACCTTTAGAAATGCTATACGATGATATCACAATTTTTTGCCATATTCCATAAAGCCTTGGAGTTTTTTCCATTTTTAATTAATGTATACGAGTAAGGAACTATAAATTAACAAGTAGAGAAGTAGCAATGGTTTCATTCGATCTGCTGTAGAAGGTCAATTACTGGGAGAAAGTTCAGTAGATGGATGTATCTGTTGTAGAAGATCGATTACTGATAGAAAGTTCAGTAGGCTACGTGATTTGCTTGCTTCTCAGATAACTGATTGTTCAATTGTTAGGCAGATTTATTTTTTGTATACTTTACAAGAAGACCAAGTCACATGGTATGTGCAAATATAGTACAATATAAACATCAGGCAAGAGCGATCACACACCGATAAGTTTATTTTGTAAAATTTGCTCCAAACGAGCCTTGTGATCCTTGCTACAGAACGATATAGGTTGGGAAACTAAGCCGTTAAGACCTAAAAGGGCACGCGCGACCCGCTTACAGCCGAACCTGTCTGCATTTCGCAAACAATATTTTCATAACTTTCTCTGTTTCGACAAACTAACATAAGAAGCCATTTAACCTGCCTGTTCTAAACCTCATCACTTCTGAAAAATCTTCAACAACATTCCTCCCAAAGATATCAGGTTCCAAGCCAGATGCTCTAAAGTTTCATCTACTAGCAACATTTCGCAAGACTTCACTTATTTCATTCAAGTAAGGAGCAACAAATTTCTCGAAGAACTCTCTGTCCGTCTGACGGCAAAGAACACCAAGGCTAGGCCATTCTTTAATCAGGTTCTTGTGTTCCAGAACCCCTAAAACACTCAGCCGCGGCTTGTATTTCTTCTCAACGCTGCACGAGAGTGCAAGCGGATCATGGATGATAGACTCCATCATGTACTTCCCCGTGGCAAGCAGGACCTCTTTAGCCCTGTTCAAATTCTCCAACGACGAACCAAACACTATCGGTGCTCTCCTAATTATCCCCAAAATATCATCTTCTGAAAAACCCAATTCACGAAAAGCCTTCAATTTGGTCTCCAAGGTCTCCAAAGACGAACCAAACGCTGCCGTTGCCTTCCTAATTACCCCCGAAATATCATCTTCCGAGCAACCCAATTCACGAAACCACTGCAACTTGCGCTCCCAATTCTCCTCATTTATTGAGCCAACAACCTTAACAACGGGAAGAAACATCCCAGAACTCCTGTCAGCCCCAAGTCGATCAGCTCTATCCACAAGCTGCTTAATCACTTCGGGTTTCTGCAAGAGGAATCTGTAACTATGCAAGTTCCTACGTATCTGATCCATGCCCACGCCACAGCTCAACAAATAGTCAATATTTGGCACCAATGTCTCCAAATCATTAGACAATAACCTGTGCGAGCTCATCAAGAGCTTCAACACTTCGGCTTTGGAACCCAACAAGCCATTCAAAACAGTTAAAGCCGGTGCGATCGTTTGCGACAAGCTACTTTCAAGAATCCTCGGATCCTTGGAAACCACCCCCACAATTTGAGTATTTGAGAAACCAAAGTTGTGGAAATGCTCAAATTTTGGTTTTAGAGTGTTGTCTAGGCTGAACAAGAGCAAACGTGGGTTGAATTTCATGAGTCGTTCCAATTGGGTTTTGGAAAAGCCATAATCATTAAGAAAAGAAATAACTGAATCTAATTTGGTTGGGTTCTTCTCTACATGAGCTAAAGCAGAAGCAACCCGTGAGGCCACCTGAGGTGATATTTGATGTTTTCGAATCAAGAAGTCTGAAACAGCTGATGAATTTGGTACTATTGTTATGGATTTGTGATTTTGTTTACAAGTAGAGAAATGATGATAAAGGGAGAAAGAAGCATTACTATTACTGGATCTATGAAGAAGAAGAATAGTAGAAGTTCGAGTGAAATGAACCAGAGCTTTGCGAGTATGGAAGAGGAGGAACATGATGATGAAAATAAACAAGCAGCAAAAGCAACAACAACAAAAAAATGCAGTTAAAATGGTGTTACCGGAATTGAAGCTGACATTTGCGGCTGACAATGGAGGTTTAGGGTTTATGTTATTTTGACTTTCGCTGATTTCAAATTTTTTCAGCGTAATCGCTAATTAATATTAAATGTAAAATGTTCAATTTTTTTATATAATGAAACTTTAGGGTCTAAATTTTCATTATATAAAAAAATTGAACATTTTATAATTTGCTTAAGATTAATTCGTAGTCAAAATTGAAAAAATTTAATCGTAAAAAGTCAAAGCGGGAAGCTTGATCCGGGACGGAGTAATTAGTATTTATTCAATTTGGGGGAAAGGAAAAGAAGAACTGCTTGGAGATAAAAATAAAAGGTTTAATTTTGCAATCATACATTCTGGGAAAATCAAACTTCCATCGAAGAGAAGCAAATGAAAGGCTTTCATAAAAATTCTCAGTACAGAATATGGGCCGATTTAAGCCCATGCATTGATTTTTGGATTCCAGGCCCATCCATATCCGTTTTCTTGGTTTCCAAAATGCAACATTGGAAACCCAAACACATTGTGTTTGCTGAAGAAATCTCTTGCTGGTGTTTGTGGTGAATCCTTTCGGCCTATGGCAAGTGGACATCAACTTCATCATACCAAATTCTCAGTATCTCTAGAATTTCCATGTCCCTTTCTCCTCACATTTAACATTATCATTACTTATCGAAGCTGATCTAAACATAGAAAATTCGTAATTCTCTTAGATAATGTTAATAGATTATGCTTTACTAACCATTCTATGCTCATTAGACCACCGAGACTCCTGATCCATCCTAGCCACAACTTTCTAAAAGGACTAGTCGACCACTTTTCAGCATTGTAGAGTCCGATTGCCTTTTGCTTGCATTGAAGACCCACCTAGCCTCTCCCCGAGCAAACAATTTCCGTTGATCATTCTCGTCTCAACACTTCGTTGTTGTGCGCAAAGAGGTGCATTGCTTGAACTACACCGTGCGTCAACCTGTCAAATAGAATGGTCTACTGATAGCATGCTGATATGGTTGTTCTTTACTAGAGCACAACTCTCATCGTTCTACTTAGTTCCGAACGTGTATCCTCCAACATCTTCAGATTAAATTATGTGAGATATAGATCTAAATGAGAAGACATAAGAATATGTATTTTTTAGCGCATTTCTTCACGTGGCAAAACAATTCACATGATCTTCCAGTTGTATTATTAGAAGATTGTGTTAAATTGCTCTGGCAAGAGGAAAAGTGTTCTGGCACTGGCAATATCAACATTCGCAACTAAATATAAACAGATAAAATGACTTTTCAACCTTTCAAAATGATATACGATGATACTGCAAGTCATGCCATATTTCGTCAATCCTTTGAGTTTTTTTTCCGTTTCTAATTAATATGTACGAGAGTAAGGAAACCATAAAAAAAAATGAGAAGATTGTTCCCATAATAAAATAGTTGATCTCGATTCAATACCACTTAAAAATAAACATAAAGTTTTCTAACATAAATAATATCTCAAATACATATCACAGTCGTTGTCATAGGGACAAGTTGATCAAATAGATGAAGGCAAATTATCGTAACTAATTTAAAGCATTTTAGGTAGGGAGTCTTCGTTTAAAAAATCAAACATAGTGCACACGTTTTAATAGTTTTGAATAATCATTACTCATTATTTGGTAGGTTAGTGTGTATTTGATGTACTCCATAGACCGTATGAGATTCGACCCGAATCAAATAATGTCATACGATAAATGAGCGATCAATGCAATTTTCGTTAGGATATGCTTTATTGATTTCCATAAAAGTAAAGTGAAAAAAATGAAAAGTATTCAAAATTGTAGCCAGGTAATATTTAATTCAAAAGAATCGATTCAATCCGCATACTAGGCACACAAAAAAGTGAAATCCATGTTGGTAGGTCTTCGATGTTTGTGTGCATATTATACTTGCATGACGTCTCTGCTCGGCCAGTTATACGTAGTCATGATCAGTTTAATCTGATTGATTTTTCTATTGGAAGTTAAAACAAAGTTACTATGTGAAATCTTCGGTCGAAGTCTCAATCGATTAATGTTCGGGTCGATTTGGTAATAGCGTGCACACGAATCTCGTGTCTGATTAACGACAACAGCACATATAACAGTCGCTACAAACAGGGCATGTGTGGCTTCTAATTGTTGATAATTTCAATTCTGCAGAATCATCCACAGATCACCACGCTCATTCTCTTCTCAACACACGCAGACAAATCCGAACCATACTACACCACCATGACACTGACTTGTGCCCCTACAGACTTTAATTTCTTGAAATAACCAAACAATAGAAATCAAAGCATATATCCTATTCTATTGTTAGCATATTAGTCGTATTGTTTTTATCTTTACTATATTCTAGTCCAGAAAAGTTGAGTTTATCCGTGTGTTGTGACAGTTATCCCTCTTGTTTGCATCATCCAAGGGCCAACTGTGACTCCAGAGGTCAGTTCTTGTTCAGTAAAGTCAACTTCTTTATCCCCAATTGGGTAATTGTGTGTGATTTTCTTTTCTGTTTACGGTTTGTTGGATGGTTTTGTGTGTTTATTGTTTCTTTTGATTTGGGGTATGATAAAGTTGCAATCTTGAATGAATTCAATGCTGGGTTTTGAAGTTTTTAGTGCATATGATGAAATGAATACATCCGTTTAGCTGAAATTGAGATGAATTTTACGCTTTCTTGAATGAAATTGGAGCCTTTTGTAAATTTCAGGTGAGTTGAAATGAAATTGGAGCATTTTGTTCACTGTTTTGTTGGATTCTTTTGTGTGTTTATTGTTTCTTTTGATTTGGGGTGTGATAGAAATGCTATCTTGAATGAAATGAATACATCCTTCTAGCTGAAATTGAGATGAATTCAATGCTTTCTTGAAATGAATTGGAAGCATTTTGTAAATTTTCAGGTGAGAGTTGAAATAGGAACCATAGGAGTATGAATTTGCAGAAGTGATTGATGTAAAATGTTACATGTAGTTCGTGAGACTACCATTGACGGTATGGGGTATGCTTTGAGTAAATTAGAGATAGATTCTGATACTCCAGACAGTTCGAGTTCCGATTATGAGGCCGGTGGTGATAATCCGGCGCCCAAAAAACAGTTGGACAATGATATTGTTCAGCTGACAAAGCTGAGGTCAGAGCCAAATGAGAATCTTAGAAGGGTTCAAAAGGGGAAGCGTGAGTTTCCTGTTTCAACGGTTAGGATGTTGGCAGGCCGAGAACTGAATGTTTCGGGAAGAGGGAGATTCTCAGGGGGGGATTGTTGCCACGTCTTGAGTAGGTATATGCCGGTTAATGGTCCGTGGGTTGTTGACCAGATGTCGACTAGGGCCTATGTGTCGCAGTTTTCGGCTGATGGTTCACGTTTCATAGCTGCATTTCAGGTATCATCATTTCCTTCACTGTGATATGTCATCTTTTGGATTTTACTAATGACTTTTCTTTATTTCTCAAACATGTTTCTTTTCCTTGAAACAGGGAAGTCAAATTAGAATATATGACGTGGATGGAGGATGGAAAGTGCAGAAGAACATTCTTGCGCGGAGTTTGAGATGGACAATAACTGATACATCTCTATCACCTGATCAACGGCATCTCGTAAGATTACTTCTATAACTGTTTTCAGTATTGCTTTCAGATTTAATTTTTGCAGTCACAGAGTGGATAGTGAGACCTGGTCGCTTCTGATATTTATGAAGCAAACGACATGATATTCTCTTGTTAGTGCGTGATTTTCTTGTCATTTGAATTGAAGGGTTTAACCTGGTTTATTTCTTGCTGTGGCCATGTAAAATTCTTAAACTTAAGGGGCCAACCACTTGCATCAATTAGGTAGAAACAAATAGTATTTTTTTTTAGCTCAATAGTGTCGTAACATTACATAGTTTTCAGTCTATCCTGATTGTGATATTCAAGGATCTAATTTCATTTTCATCAAATTTATAATGCAGGTATATTCTAGCATGTCGCCTATTGTCCATATGGTTAACGTGGCATCTGGTTCAAAAGAATCTCATGCAAATATCACTGTATGAACTTTGTACTTTCTACCTTTTAGTATTCCTAAAACTGGATGTACCACTTCTTATTTTTAAGCTATGCATCACATGTTTGTAGGTTAGTTGTAGTGAGAAATTTAGAACACATCCATGTTTTGATATTATAATTTCAAATAAAAGAACTTTCTGTGTGTGCGTTTACATTGTAGGAAGTCCATGATGGTTTAGATTTCTCTTCTGTTGATGATGGTGGATATTCTTTTGGAATATTCTCCCTGAAATTTTCAACCGATGGGCGAGAAATTGTCGCAGGAAGCAGTAATGAGGATATTTATGTGTACGATCTTGAAGCAAGAAAGCTTTCACTTCGAATTTCAGCCCATGCGGTCAGTGTCGTCATTACTAGTATACAGCTTACCTGCTGATATTATTATCTTCTCAATAATTGGATAGCTAACTATTTGTGTTTACCGTTTTTCGTGCAGTCTGACGTGAATACTGTATGTTTTGCTGATGAAAGCGGTCATCTTATATATTCAGGAAGTGATGACAATCTCTGTAAGGTAATAGCTTGTCCAGTTTAAATTTTACTTGCATGCTGGTGCTATTATTGTTGTGTACCCTGGCAAGCTCTTACAATTTTCTTGGGATTTTAAATGGAATCAATATGATAACCCATCTAGCTTGATGCATGAATCTGCAATCTCTAGTACCCTATGCCAAAATCATGTTAGCATGTGTATATTCACAGATGCAGAACACGGATTTTATAGTATGTTGTGCCACTTACGTATTTTTTTTCCAACTCTATCATTTCAACCGAAAGTTCTTGCTATTGCTATGTAATATGGGGTCATCTTACTCTGTCTGGTTGGGGTCCTGTTGTAATATTCTCAATGATTTAATACCTTTCCTATGTACTTTGACTCTCTGAGCATGTTCACTACTTGAGCCGAAACTCGCCTTATTCCCTTCACGAAGTCAATTTGGTTTAGCTACTTAAATTACTGTTCTTTTTTTTTTTTTTTTTTTACACAACGAATATTAATTTATGCAAGTGCCGTGATAGGAACGGATTTATGCAAATGCCATCTAAATTTTTTATTTGGTTTTGGTGATGAAAGATGAGAAACTAAAATTTAAAGCAAGTGCTAAGAGTAAGACTAACAAATTAGGTGTAATCTTTGTACTTGTTTGTTGTAGTGAAGTATCCGGTGATCTATGCAGGTTTGGGATAGACGTTGCTTTAGAGCGAAAGACAAACCTGCTGGAATCCTTATGGGCCATATTGAAGGCATCACATTTATTGATTCCCGAGGTGACGGTCGCTACTTAATTTCCAATGGTAAAGATCAGGCCATCAAACTGTGGGATATACGGAAGATGTCATCCAGTGGTACATTGTATGTTCTCGTTGAGGCATTATCATATTTACAACCTCTTTTAATGTTTACTAATTACTCGTATGTTTCTTGTTTATTGTTTAACTGATGTGGAAGTTCTTCTTTACGAACTTCCTAATCGGTACATTTGATCCTCATTACTTGGATCACATGCCATGAATTGTTTGAAACATGTAAACTCATTTTGAAATATTTTCTTGATATTTTTTCTAGCTATAGAGGATACAGGAACTATGAATGGGATTATAGATGGATGGACTACCCTGCACAAGCAAGAAACTTGAAGCACCCATGTGATCATTCGGTAAACACATATAGGGGTCATTCAGTCCTGCGCACACTGATCCGCTGCTATTTCTCACCGGATTATAGGTGGGGTGCCGGCCATAATTTATCTTGTTAGTAGTTAGGGTTCTCCGCAAGTGCGTTTGCAGGGGCCTCTTAAATTAAACACTTGGTTATACAGATTCTCGTCTTATGTTTTTTCCTGTCATTTGCAGTACTGGACAGAAGTACATCTACACTGGATCTCATGATGCATGCGTCTATGTCTATGATCTGGTAAATGAATTCTGATGTCTTACATTTATTGCAAATGAATCATCTACCCTGTTGCCCAAATGAGTCTTGAATTCTTGATGCTTGACAAATTCTATATAGGATGTTAATAGTAGTTATATAGGTTAATCTGCTTGAATTCGCGAAAATTTGCATGAAGAACCCATAGTTTTCCGAGTTTCTGATTGCTCACGCACCAACTAATCGGAAATATTGTGACTTAACCACAAATGTTTCAATCATCTACAATTCTACATGATTTGCTTCTCACAATATAATACCTGTCTACATGAGTTATAATTCAACATCTTGTGACGGTAATGGACATAGTTTCATATGGAAGGGCAAATAGACGAGCTAGTGGTATGCTAGAGGTGGCTTAGTTCCTATGTTTCTTCCTTTTTGGGTAAACTCAAAATGTCCCGAATTTTAGCACCAAACATTTTGATGGACTTCACCTGTTACTTTCTGTACACTGCTTTCCTCTAGCCGGGTTATAAACAGATCTTCAATAAACATCTCGTATTATGTGTAAATGTTGTATGATACGTGATGTATGTTTGTAATTCGATCTCATAGAGCCACAGACTCCATTGATAGGATCGGATCTCTACCGATAATCTCACATGTATAACTTCAATATTCAGATTAGTGGAGCCCAAGTGGAGAGGCTGCAGCACCATAGATCGACAGTGAGAGACTGTAGCTGGCACCCGAACTATCCCATGTTGGTTAGCTCCTCCTGGGACGGTGACATTGTGAAGTGGGAATTCCCAGGGAACGAAGATGGAACGACACAAGCAAACCAGAAACGACACAGAAGAAGGCATGTTTATTATAATTCCTCACTTGAATAAGGTGAGCGCTGCTGTCTCATGATTCGCGGTCTTGAGTTCTGGGAAATGTACATAGATAAGTGAAGATTAATTTGTTGCATGTGTTGCAACAGTGAAGCATGTACCACCTGGTGTACATAAAATACCAGTCCGGTGACATTACTACTATTTCTAATGATTACATCATGTGCATCAGTATTTTTCTTGATGTCCAATTCATGCATGAAACTTTGGTTTTCTTGTTCTGGGAAATCTGGACCTGGTGAATTGTGACCTTGGGAGAAATAACTGGCATGGAAAACATTCCCAATAATCTGCTCCTAATTCCCATGCTTATAAATAGTATATTTATGATGTAACATGGATTTCAAGGAGGTTATATACTTAAATTTATGTATTTATACCGCTATGTACGAAATCAACACAAGATGTTTAACAATAAATAGTTTAGTTTCAGATATCGTGTGTTCAATGTATATGTATTACCCAGATATTACTTGTATTACAAAACGTGTGACATGTTAGCTAAATACTCCTTTCGTCCCGGACTAAAATGTAAAGTGGGAAGTTGAGTTCGGGAATCGGGACGGAGCGAGTATGTGACATGAACAATATGTGATATATATACATGTTGATGTCAATCTTATTCTTATCATTTGGAGAGACGATTTTTTGCAAAAACAGATTGATAACAATGTGGTTTCGGTTGGGGTTTCGGGTTGAAAGCTTTCAACTCCCTCTCCTTATCAAATTCTCCACACAAATTTATCTCAGATTGGAACACAGGTTATGAGATTGGTGTCCTTAATTGTAAAATCACGTGCTCAACTATTCTGCGTAGTTGTGAGTTTTAATGTTCATAAAAAAATTATAGTCTACTTGCGACAAATTTTATCATTCATTTAATTGGGTTGAATGGAAAATTAAAATGAACCGTTGTCATAGGAACACAAACACAATTAAATTAAAGAGGTAGAATGTAATACCCGTCGTATTCCATCGGTTAAGACTTAAGAGCTAGTGATTTAGATAAACGACACATTATGAAAATGGTATGGAATATATGGACCTTTTGGGTGAATCCAATCTTTCCAAATTGCGATCTAAAAAGAATAATATCATGTCAACGTTACTTGTGTGACCAGGTCATCAGTAACCGCGTTGGTCCAAATAATTGAATCTCGATTGATTAGTAATGGCGTCATTACACCTGTATGGACATTGAGTTTGATTGACATGTGAAAAGGCCTAACGTGTTGATTCATCATGAAAACCACTATCAAGAAGTAAAGTCGGGGATTATTCTGGGAACAAATGGTAAAAAACAAACGTTACAACCATAATTGCAATCTGCCTATCCAATCGCAACTTAATATAATTCAACTGCTTCAAATTGGCCTTCCAAAAGTAAGATAATACTACACAAGACAAAGAGAAACAACATAAGTGATAGGTCCTATAATTATTTGAGGGTCCTCCGACAAGAAAAACCAAGAAACCAACTTCCGCTACGAAACAAACAGTAAATTTGTGTGTTGTAGATGACAATGATTTATTGCTGGACAAACTAATCATATGTACCCTGTTTATTTCCAGTATTTCACAGACACTTTAACATAGAGTTCAAGTTGGTAGATTATACCAGTATATTAGTTGATGAATAATAACTCGAAAAAAGGTTCTTTATAGTATGTATATTTATGAGTGATAAGTAAAAAGAATTGATGAGCTTGAAGGTTATTTGATTAATTAATTTAAGGAGGTTAGAATAAATGAAACATTAAATACAGATAAAAGGTAAGGTAGAAATATAAATATTGTTTTGAGTTGAATTGAGTAGAATTAGTAGTCGGTTATAGTTACTCTACAAATTTTGTACCTCATCAAATTGAATCGAAATTGAGTTACAATTCACCTTGAATTGGATTCTAAGTTTATGCCAAACAGCCTGTCAGGTACTAACAAACTCGAACGTTTGTGAACATTCAACAATTGACAAGTTCAGAATCACCATTAGGCCAAGTTCAAAGCCTTCAGACTATCAAACTAGCAAAGTAGAATCCATATAGCACCAAACTGAACAGCCATTTCTGAATATTGGAGCTCACAAGTGTCCTACAAATTTCAGGGCATACCCCATATTACACCGGAAAAGCTCAAGAACCATTTATCAATATCCATACAGCTTTACTATAAATGATCTCAACTCAATCTTGCGACTTCTAGAATGATTCAGAATCAAACTAACAACAGTGTAGAACTTTGCTTCTGCTTGCATCAAAGAGAGTATTTCATCATTCTTGATCAATGCTACAACTCAATCAATGTTGATCAATGCTTCCATATCATTTTGTCTCACAGACATTCACTCTGGTCTCATTTTTCCTCTCTGTTCATGCCCAACATCAATACAATACACGATTAAGATAGATGAAATATAATTCATAAAGTACTGGAAAATAAATGTCTTTTTTGTAAAACTGGTTTCGACTGAATCACATAACAAACCGGCTACCAGTCGGTCACTTAATTACCTCAAAACTGGTTTTACAACTAATCTTGTACGTCCGTTTAATAAATGCTCATACAAAAAGTAATGACAAAATAAACACCACTAATCACTAATCTTTTTACTTTATTATCTACTTTTCGTATGTTTTCATTAATTATCATTTATTTCTTTAATTTTAGTAGACATCGACTACCATGTGGTCCCACAAAACCATCAACAAACAATAAACTAATTAATGTTTATCTTAAAAACAATGTTGAACATAACCGTTCTCAATAATAACATTTTATTTCCAATCTATGATACATTATTCTTCACAGTAAAATTTCTGTCAACCATATAGTAAAACCTTAAAAGAAGATGACGACCAAGTAAGTGATTCTTTTTAAGAAGCCTACAAAAAGTTATACTACAAAAATGAATAAAAAAGTATCTAAAACCAATGTTATAAATTCAGTGTGCAGTTTCCCATGTTGCCCTTTCTCAACAACCAAAATGACCAATCTACCCTTTCCACTTAATACACTGTTGAGTAGGCCTTGCTTTCTGCTTACCAGCCTTTATGGGACAAGGCGTCTGAATGGGCAGGACCATGCAGTTATACTGCAAACACAAGCTCGTACTAACCGGAATATCAACCGTTGGATTGATCCGAAACCCGGTCAGAAAGTTATGCTGCAGATACAGTGTCTGTATACTCCCCGATAGAACCCGGTCCACGACGCTACCCGGTACCTCGCCACTGAACATGTTGTTGTTCAGGTACAAGTTCTGAACCGTAGAGAACATCGGTGACAGCGTGCCCGAAAGCCGGTTATAGCTCAGATCAACCGTAGAGATCCTCACCGGTCTGGCTGGTCGGACCGGTCCGGAGAACCGGTTCCTTTGTAATTGGAGGCTACTTATCGGGAAGCCGAATATAACACCCGGGATACGACCCGTGAACTGGTTGAAACTGAGGTCAACGTAGTTTAAGTTTCTCAATCGGGATAAAACCCGGTCAACTGGACCCGAGAGGCGGTTTTTAGACAACGAGAGGTAATTAAGTGAGGGAGGTAGGCCGTTGGCAGGAATCCAACCGGATAGATAGTTATGCTTCAAATCAAGCCTGGTTAGTGTTCGCGAATAAAAGGGAGGAACCGGACCGGTGAGCCGGTTCCGCGTTAACAACACGTTTGATAAACCAGGAAGCCTTGCGATTGAAAGAGGAATATTGCCACTAATCTGGTTGAAACTAAAATCCAGCGTCCGTAACCCGCGAAGCTGACCCAAACCCGGCGGAATTGGACCCGTAATGTAATTCCGGCTAATTGCTAAAAACCGAAGGTTTTTCAACTGAGATAGCGTCCGTGGTAACGACCCGTATACCCGACCCGGAACGATCGTGAGCTCTGTTAACGCTGTCAGCTTCCCGACTGCTGGACTGATCCGACCCGTTAACCCGGACGACCCGGCCCGCGGATCGCCTAAATTCAAGGCGATGACTTTATCTCCTGCGCAGTAAATTCCGGCGAAATTACACGGGTCGGATGTGAAATCCCAGGTGGAAAGGTAATTCGACCCGGGTAAATCGGATAGGCTTTTACGAATTGACTGTAATGCCAAGAAATCAACCGGGTCGAGAAATGCTCGGGTGAGAATCAATTGGGTTGATAATAGGATTATAGTAATAACAAAAGTGTGGAAGAAGAAGGAGCAATTCATTTTTGGTGAGGGGTTTTTTTGATCAAGAAATGGAAATGGTTTAGAGGGATTTTTATGTTGTGGAAAATGGGTGCCCGTGAAGATGGAGAGGGAGATTTGTTCAGGGAATGTGAGAGCTTTAATGGAGACAGCGGCATTAAAAGAAGTGGTAGAAAGTGTATCTGTATGTATGTGTACCGTACATTGATGCAATGTTAGCTTCAGAAGAAAGGAAAGGAAGCATCTTGAACAAGGTTCAAGAAGTGAGTAGACTGTAGAGAGAGTTGATTGGCTTTTTGGGTTTGGTCTTGCTGTGTAATCTTGTTTTGACTTGGAGAAGAAGAGTGGGGGATTTTGGGGTTTATGGAGTGAGGTTGTTTTTTTAGTGGTAAAGTAGGTTTTGGGAGAGGGCCACTTGTTGCATGAGTCGAACCTTATCGTGAATTTAGTTTGAACTCGGATTATTCGATAAAGTGTAGTTGGGATCGCTCGTTTTATTATCGACCCGCGTATAGCTCAACTTGTTTATACTCAATTAGGTTTGCCTCTCTCTCCGTCCGGGTTGAACTTCCGCTGCCCAACACAAGATGATAGTAAATGAAGTAGTAGAGATGATTAACAAAATAAGAGATACCATTAACAAATTATGAGGAATAATGAATAAAATAGAATATATATTTTGCATTAAGGGGGAGTAGTTGAAATCGGAACGTCCCAAATAGTATTTGAACTCGGGATGGAGGGAGTATATATTTATAATATTTATATGGATTTTAAGGTAACATACTTGGCTTGACTAAGACTCCAACTATATGAGCCGAGTCCAAGCCTACTTACTCGAAATCAAAAAATATCTTATTTTATTAACGAACTGGGTCAATTTCAAATAATGATATATTCGATTCTACTCGTTAAACCTCATTAATACTTGGAGTGAGTCTAGTGACACTAGTTACAGGTCATTTCGGTTGGGCTTGGGGGTATAGGGTTTTTATTACGGGAACCACGTGATGGGGCTATGTTTGGTTGATCAATGGACCTACATTTGATTCAGTTCGGTTAATCTTAAACAAATTGCCTCTAGTCCCTGATGTTTGTTAAATGTGTCCTAAACACCTTCTCATAATTTTAAATTAAATAACGCAGTGTAATGTAATAAAGTTTCAAAGAGTTTATATGCAACATCCCAAAGTTTCAGATAAAATATCAGATAGCTCATGTGTAACGTCCTAAAATTTCAGATAATTTAAATTAATTGAGAACAATACTTAATCTTAGAGCGTGATTGCTCTGAAATAATATTAGGACGGATAACCAATTTAAAAATATCATAGTACATGTACGAATGAGTATAAAGTGTGCGGATGTTAAATTAGGCAGCCTGGGATTTTCGGAAACCGTGAATTAAGATGAAGACTATACCCCTGTGATGTTTGATGGCGACTAGTGGAGGCAATGTAATAAATGTAAGTAGGAGCAAGATGGTGGCACGTAGATAGATACATTGCCGGTCAGGTGAGATCGACAGCTGGACGTGGTCCGGTCCAGTCTGGTCAAATGGTTCACTTGGTTGGGTTCGATGTTTCATGCAAATGGATCATGTGGTCAGAGTTCATGGTCCTCCTCTTCCAGCCACTCTACTGTTCAATAAGTTCTGTTGCTTGTACAATCAATTAATGGATTAATCACTTTCTGCTTTTTCTCGGTCATCACGAAACTTGTGACTCAAGTGTACCATGTTTTTCCCTTTTCCTTTTCCTCTCGGGATCATTTCACATTTCAAATTGTGTACAAATCAGTCAATTACTAGACTATTTGAGATATGTTACTCCATTTACGACGTTTCATTATGTATAGCGAATGGTCTTTAGGTACTCCTTGTGAGTTTATGTTGATGTAGTTGGATTTGGATATATGTAATATCTCGGAATTCTGAATATGTATACGTTTGGAGTTAATCAAATCCATGAGAGCGTTCCCGTAGTCCGTATGAGCAGTAAAGGTGGCTGATGGGTATGTGAAGTGTCAGATTGAGCGATGAGTAAATATAAAAGTTGGCCAGTCCTTCTGAAACAAACAATTTTTCGAGGTAGTGAGTTCAACACCCATCATATTATAGACCAGATCATAGTTCCCTAATTGGATGGTTTTGAAACTGAAGTAGTTGTCATGTGCAGTCGAATTCGAAATATTTGAAATTCCACATTCCAAATAAATTGGTACTATTTGGAACCGTATCTAAAGGGTCTCATTTACCCTAGGAGACAATATGGCCCATTATAAAAGTTAACAATACTTTGGAACCAAATCTTCATCCTCAAGACCTCAACCAAATATATTCTTTGGCCTCTTGTTTTAAACATTGTTTTTAGCATTAATTACTCAACATAAATAGTGGAGCCAAAATATTAATTAGTCTAGTTGTTGAGTTTTTCCTCCTTTTAAACCCTTTAAACCTTTGACAAAATTTTCCAAGGCCTACCTATGTGCTTGGAGGTTTCAACCAACCCAACCATACTCACATATAGTAATTGGGTTCATTTCTACTTTCTCTGTTCCGTCCCATGTTATCCACTTTGACTTTTTTCAGTCAACAGTGTCCAACTTTAACTATAAATTAATTTTAAACTGCAAATGTAAAATGTTCTATTAAATTATATTATGAAACTTTAGTACTTAAAGTATCATAATATAATTTAATTGAACATTTTACATTTACCGTTTAAGATTTATTCGTAGTCAAAGTTGAAAACGGTTGACCAAAAAAAGTTAAAATGGATAACATGGGACAGAACGGAGGAAGTAGTACTGAAAGTATCATAAACCTTGTAAGTGTAACATAGTAGTATTAATAAAGGTTAGATAGTTTTTCTTTTTGCATGGCGTTTGAACCTTTGACCAAGAGAGATATTTTTCTCACTTTTAACTAACTGAGTCTCCCTCATAAAAATTGGCGTGAAGAATAATTTATAAAATGTAAAAGTGTAGGACAGGGGTAATTACTAATTAGTTTGGGAATCAAAAGGAATTTACATTGAGTCATTGACCATTGTGGGTTGGAGTTTACCGTTCTAGAAAGTAGCTCATATGTACAAACATGGTCATATATATCATGTGTACTTTTAACAACACTTGTACTAATGCAATCATCACCAGATCATGTGATCTCCATCTCTAATCATGCTATCTTACTTACTTTGGAACGGATTTGTCAGTATCCCGTTTCTTTGAAATCGGATCCGATTAACCGTTAAATACAGTTCGTTAATACACACTCAACAAATTGTAACGACCAAGAAACACAATTTTGATACAAACATAGCCGAGCTAATAAGCTCTAGGTACAACTACAACCATTAACATGGTATGCAGCTGCTATAATTTGTTGTGACCACCTCCAACAACCATGTTGCCCCTCATCATTTTAATACATGATGATAAAATGCTTTCTCTGCTGTAATAAAAATCTGCACAAAAACCTACCAAAATTTATGTTCCAAATTCAATTATTGTCCAAACCATGTAACAAATGTGTCAACTGAAACATTTTATTAAGAGTCAGATACTACAAACAAAGATATCAATCCGCTTCTTGGTATCAATCATAGTTCGTTCTTCGAAACATACCGTAAGAAAATACAATGTGTCATTAATAAGGTTTGATGTAACAGTATGAACTATCAAGTCCTTTTCATCCAACTACTGCTCTCATAAGTCACTGCTCTACAGGGTTTAGCCACCCATGCTGAAATTATTCTGTCCCTCAATTCTCTGGTATAATTTGTGACAAAAAGCAATAAAAGAATAAGATGAAAATGAAATATGGACAAAAAGTAAAACTGAAGTATAGCTGTAAAAGGCCTCAAAATTGCTACAAGTTACAGGACTTTTCTTGGTGAGGTGAGAGCATGCTAAAGCACCACAAGCGAAAGTGCAGAAAGATTCACAGTGATTTGAATTTGCAGCAGTTTTTAACTTTTAAAAGTTCTTACAAGAAAATGAACCACTTTTCTATATGGAATCATTTTCTTCTGCTGGGATTCTTGCAGGAGTTCTATCCAAGTCATTAGTGGAAAATTCTTGTTAGTGGCATCTTTTTGTTCTTTTGCCAAATCATCGGTATACCTACTCACCTAGGTGGAGGGAAGTCCAACCGGGTTGAGTGACTCCCCTCGATCCGGCCTGGATCTGCCAGTGATTAGACCTTGTAGATGGAGTATGACATATCTCCAATTTTTTAGTTGCAAATATCTTCTTGAGAATTATAGTGCTCTACTGTAATAGTGACAATAGGTATGCCAGATTACTTTGGCCAAATGTTACTAGGATTGAGATTCAACATGTTTAGACTTGCTAAAGCAGTGGATCAGTGAAGAGAATCTGCAGAATAGTTTATTAACATCATCTGCAATTGCACATTGAGTTCATGGATTTTAGCAGCTTGAAGCAAGCTCGGTTACAAATGCGCTTTTATGTGTAGAGTTCAATTGCCTTGCTCCTTGCACCGTCATAGAATAGAAAGAAAGATTATAGTGCGTCTTGATATTACAAATAATCATTCTGATGATGAAATCAATATTTATATGACACAATATCAACCCAATCACCAAATCATGTTTCATCTGGTATAATCACTTCACATTTTGCTACAAAACTTCAGAAAAGTTACTACTTACTACATGATATACTGACCTTCTTTGGTGCTTCTGTCAGGCAACACTATAGAAAGCTTTGACATGTAAATTCTCCAAACAACATGAATATCAAGCAAACTGGACGAGCAAACTTCAATAACTACAGTACTACACTATTCAATTTGCCACCACATCCATGTCAATTGTGTTTTTCTTGTTTTAATAGCCAAGATCTAAGCACCCAGCTGGAAAAACAATTCAAAAGCATAACCTATTGATCCATGATCAATTCTCGTCTCCTTTACTCATTTCCTCTTCACCTTCGCTACTGTCTCCAAACATAGCGGCCATTCTCATAGCCAGTTTCGCGGCCATTTCTCTTCTTTGGAAGTCGGGCATCAATCTTAATCCACCACGCATATTGCCAATTTCAGACATTAGGTGTTCCAAATCCTCGAAATCGTAGGCCTTATCCTCCTCAGGTTCTGACTTTATGTCCATTACATTAGTGTCACGTGCTTCCTCAAGGTCGGGTTCCTCATGCAACTGAGAAGATGTCGAGGGCTCAAACTCAACTCCAGCAGATTTGGTTTCCATCTCTCTATCCAAGGAGTCTATATCCCGTTCAGATTGTTGTCCCGTTGTAGCAGGGCCATCTGCAGATATCCATCCCACGTCATCCCACGGTTCAGCTGAGCCAGCAGATAAGATTTCGTATTCAGGTTCATAATCAGATTCTTCTTCAGACAACTCTGCGAAAAAGTTCAAAGAGAATTCAGGGGGTTGATGGTACTTGCATAGGTAAATCCGAAAAAATAAGATAAAACAGAGAAGCTCAGAGGTTGAGTGAAACCTTCTTCATGTTCAGGTAATGATGGTTCCTCTATCTTATCCCCAGACTTCAACAACATCCCAGGCCACATATGAGCAGAGAGAGCACCATAAAGTCTCTCAACACCCTGTGAATCCCCGTCTACAGACAAGCCTGATGATGAAAAGTAAACCTTAATACTCAATATATTTACATAGTTAATATGATCAGAAGTTTTAATTCATTTAAGGTACATTTTTAGAAAGCTTAAGTCATAAAAGAACCTAATCATTGATGTCGATCGTGAAAAATCAAAAAGGCAACAGCACATGCTAAGTTTTCCATAAAGAAGTACACCAAAGATATACAAGCTACTCCGAGTAACTCATTTGGGATACCCGAGGTAAATCCTTGTCCGGGAAATTCTTGGGATCATTAGGGAATATGGGGGCAGACTCAAGCCGTCATGTATCCAGGTTAAACATGACAAGGAAGATGCGGATGCAGGAGTATAGTAGATTGCTTAATTGAAATATGGAAAACAGTGAATAACAAGAAGTGCATTTAAAAGTACATGCATATAAATGTGAAACTCTTCTTTATCTACACCATAAACCATCTGCTTTACTTCATAAATCATTTTGGTGGCTGGGAAAAGCATTAATTGCTAGAATTAAAATAGCCAAAAAGGGCCAACTGCTGCAAAAGAAGACAGAGCAGTAAGCATTAATTTAAAAATGAATAGTGCATATCAAACTTGAATCGGAAAGACAGAATGACATGATGGGCCCTCACATTTGTCAAAATTAGGATTAGATGCGCAAGCTTCAAGATACTCTATATTATTTTTGAGACACCATTCAAACCATGGTGTATTAATCCCCGTTACTGGTTCTTCACCTCCCAATAAGCTACTTCCTTCAGTGTCAGATATCCCATACTCCGTGAAGTCCATATGAGGATTGGAAGATGATTCCACATGCTTTATCAGGCGTCTTTTGTATTCAGTATGAGCTGGATGACCAGAAACAAGATCTGCCTTGTTCCCGATGCACAGCAGAATATCAAACTTATGAATGTCAGTGCGAGACACCCACTTTTGAAGAGCAACAAGAGACGAGATCTGTAAGTACATCATTTAACACAACCATATTACACATCATCGCGATCAAGTTCAGAATGAATAAAGAAGGTCAAAAACCCAGCCAGACATGAGATAGAAGTCACAAAATAAAGCTACGAGGCTTACATCATTAACGTCAAAAACCATCACCAAGGCAGCTGTCTGGTCAACAATCGGTAAGCTCTCAATTGAAAATTCATCACTGAGATGTGCCATCCACATTGCAACATCTGCTGTATAATACTTTGTGTTGATGGTCCACCTAATTCAAATTGTCACTCAGATGGTTGATGAAACAAGAAATAAAATTATTATCAGGCAAATCTTTATTTTTGAAACTTACCCATGGACAAGTAACTCAAGAGATGAATCTGAGTCATCTTCAATACCAAGTAGTCCTGCATCCAGCAATATAACCAGTTTAGAGGTCAGTTATCATATTATATCAGAGAGACAAGTCGCAAAAACCCACATTCAGTGCATAAGAGCTACATGATTGTTCCGTGTGTATGTAAGCTACTAGAAATGCCACCCACGTCTCAGTTACTAGCAAAACTTCAAACAATTTGTAAACTGAAATCAACACGGGAGCTAGCGTCTAGACTGTAAAACAGAGATTTTATATACAACCTCAAGCATATATCACGATACCAAAGCATGCAAAGAGAAAAAATAAATAAATCTATTCATTTCAACCTGAGGGAACATTTATCCATAAAACAAAATAAATAAAATCAAGCCAGAAATTCTTCAATATATCCTAATCTGACAGGAATTTAATCTCTCAAATTATTATCTAAGAAAACATTCAACTCCAGTTGGCAAATGAAGTTGAGCAACAAACATTTTATCCGCAAGCTTCTCGGAAACATATACGAATCAATGAACTAACTACTTCATCTTAAGCAAATGACATCAAAGACAAACTAAGATCATCCGATCACCGTACATTCAGTGCAAAAGAGCTACACGATTGCTCAGCATATATGTAAGCTACCAAAAATTGCCACACACGTCTCAGTTACTTACAATACTTCAAACACTTTGTAAACTGAGATCAATACGGGAGCTAGCGTCCAAATGATAGTAAAACGCAGATTTATGTACAACCGCAAGCATATATCCCGATACCAAAGCACGCAAAGAGAAAATGAATAACAGAGTAAGTCTATTCATTTCCAACTGAGCAAAAATGTATCCATAAAACTAAACTAAATAAAATTCAATCCAGAAGTTCTTCGATATATCCTAATCTGACAGGAATTTCATCTCAACTCATTAGCTAAAAAAACAGCCACGAACATTTTGTCAGCATTAGCAAGCTTCACTGAAACACATACGAATCAATGAACTAACTAATTCGTCTTAAGCAAATGACATCAAAGATAAACTAAAATCACCCGATCACCTCACATACACCAGAAGCCTAGTGAATTGAACAAATAATGCAGTAATTCGCGAAATCGTTATACTGGATCACAATTGTAAAATCGACTGAGAGAAGAGGAGCTTACTTGAGATTAGGGTTCGTTTACCAACGTTTGGGGATCCGAGAACGATGATAGCAGGTCTCTTCTCCAATGAGTCGCGATCCATTTCTGCTCTATCCGATTTCGCTATTGAATGGTACTGTATGTTTCTGGGAAGGTAAAATCGATTTCAGAAAGGGTGTCTTAGGCTCCGTTATTTTCAATCAAATTCTTCGAATCGAATCAATTGTAGTATAAAATATATAACAGAATCGAATGGAATCAACCGAATCGAATTGAATTGAATGAGTTTTAAGTTGAAAATAACAGAGCCTTAGTTTGCGAATCGATTTCTTAGTTCAAGGCTTCCGGCTGTTTTATACGCATGTAGTAGCATAAAGTCTTCACTTCCTTGTTGGGTTTCGGAGTTCGCGGATCTCGTTCGAAACACCTCCAACGAATAATAAACAATTTTACATTTACATACAAAATTCGATATTTTGGTATTAAAAGTAAAGCTTGTGTACTTTATATCTTATCTTAACTTTTCACGTGACAACCTTAATGTATGAAAATGTTCGAGACACAGAGAGTAGAATTATAACGAACATGATATGCGTGTTATTGTGACACTTAATAACGTGAGATAAATAAGCCGCTAGGAAACATGTGTATTGCATAATTTAAGAGGCAAACTGTGATTGAATTATGGAATGACGAAGATGATAAACTCCAACGGTCCAACTTATTAGATTGGAAATGTGTGAAATATGAGATGTGGTTGAATAGCATTATTTTCGCTCTTTGGTATAAACCTGAAAGAGGGCGGAATTAAGAATATAAGTAATTAGAAGAAGAAGAAGATATATCGATAAATAAAAGTGTTGAAGTATATTAGTTTTGTATTTTGCATATAAGTTACTATTGCAAATGAATTTAGGTGTAATATCAACATTATCTCGGGAGGTATTTGTGTAAACAATCTATAATGATAATAACACGGGGCTCCAAAATTTTCTATAGTGGGCTACCACTATACTTCGTGGTTGAAAACAAGTCAGATGCATTAAAAGAATTGTTTTACAAGTGATTGTGCTTTATTTTGACTTCATCTATCACAAATTTATACGCCAAAGCCTTGAAAAATGTAAAATTTTTCTAAAAAATAGGAAAGACAAGGTTTTTTGTGGTTTTTTACGATTTTTGGGTTTTAGCGGTCTGACTGTCCGAGTTTCTTAAAAACCGTCGAGACACACACTTTTCGTTATGATTTTAATAGATTGTGTTATGATTTTTAAGTTGGCGCACTGTAAGTTTAAGTTACCATTTTAACGTATTTTGTTAATGTTTTAATGCATCAATATTATATAATTCAATTATAGTTTTAACCTCTTTTGTTAATTTTTTAAGAGATGGCGTGATGGTTTTAAGGAGCTACATGATAGTTTTTAAGATGGCTTGTTATAGTTTTAAGTGACAATCTAATATCATTAAACCACCATTAAACAAGTCTAAAAGTCTCAAGAATGCCATTAAAACATCAATAAACATGCTTAAAATAAGCTACTTGAAACATTCAGTCATCCAAAGGTTTTTTAACACCTATTCTCTTATGAAAAAAATTACAATAAACGTTCATTCGGTGTTTTTTTTTTATGCAAATGCAAACTGAGTTGTTAAAATTGACTTTTTTTTCCGAAGAACTTCGGCTTCCTGCCTTTTGTTGCTTGTGCTTATTGCTTCAATATTACAGTGACACCTTTGAGAGACCTATCATCAAACCTGGTCATTATCAGCACTTGCTTACAACGTTCAGTAACTGGGTTAAAACCATAACAACTCTCATAAAAACTATCACATTGGTACTTAAAAACAAAGAAGGAACATGCAACACAAGGTAAAAAAGTAACATTGATACTTAAAACCATTACAGTGCATCTTAAAACTATAACAAAGCAGGAACATGCAACACAAGCTAAAAATAGTAACATTAATACATAAAACCATAACAGTGCCTATTAAAACTATAACAAAACATTTACAAAAAATCAAACCATAAATATTTCTCAGAAGCTAAAACACTAACGTTGATGCCTAAAATTACAACAATATGTCTTAAAACTATAACATATGCGCTAAAAATAATAACATGCAGAAATATTCAACATAAGCTAAATATAGTAACATTAATGCTTAAAACCATAACAGTGCATTTTAAAACTATATCAATGCCTCTTAAAATTATAACAAAGCACGAATATGCAACACAAGCTAAAAACGGTAACACTGATGCTTAAAACTATAACAGTGCCTCTTAAAACTATAACAATGCCTCGTAAAACTATAACAAAGCATTTGCAAAAAATCAAATCATATATATTTCACCAGAGTCTAAAAACACTAACGTTGCTGCTTAAAGCTACAATAATAAATCTTAAAACTATAACATATGCGCTAAAACAATAACATACAGAAACATTCAACATAACACCAACTCTTAAAAAGTAACCAATGGTCTTCTCATAGACCTCACATGTGCATAAATGAATGAGACGCTTGTTATTTTCAGAATAGTACTTGACCTCAATCAGCAAAAGTCAAACCAAATTAAACAAAAGGCCAAAATCTAGCAACATTACATTTACACTACTACATTGAGCAAATAAACACTAGTATGTCGTCAAACAAGGGAGAAAATAGAAGATTACTACATTTGGTTCCATCTCAGTGGAAAGGGCATAAATAACATGTAATTTCTACTGGAAGAGCATCAATAAATTATTCAATATTCAAAGCATTAGCAGCAACGAAAATCAGACAATTGAAGGTCTAAGAAGCAAGCAAGCGAGCACTAGCTATAAGGAATCAGACAATTGAAGAAGATGAGCCAGAAATGTAAATTACCAGATCTGCCATGCGAATGAGTCCTTCGAGGCAAGAATCGTTCATAATGTTGATGCCCGAAGCTTCTCGCAGAGATAAGAGCCGATAAAGCCACTAGCTCCGATCATACAAATCGTCTCCGTCCAGATCTACCTTTGCAGACGCCATTTCTGATGGTGTAGTGTTGGATAGAGAGAGTGTGTGTGGGTATGAATGTTTATCTTACTGTTTTTTTTAGAGAGAGAAAGATGGTTGAGTGGTATGATTTTTTTGATAGATTATATTGTTTATTTGGGGTATTTATATAAAAGCTACTGACCGGTTTTGTAATGTTTCTGACCGGTTCTTTATTGTGAAAACCGAATTTTCCTATATATTAGGAAAATCTTCCCAAAATCTTCCCTTTTACTATACTTACTCTGAATAAACACATTACGGATAATGAATGAAAAGAAGCAAATTCTTCTCATCCTCATTCTGTAATTTACTTCTTCCATCTAAAAAAGAGCGAAATTGAAAAGAAATCACAAGCCACATGCTCCAAGTAACCTGTACAGGATTCACAGAACCTATACACGTATAATATAACCATAACCCCAAGATCATCAACCTTCAAAACTACTTCCAAAACTTTATAGATGTATAATAATATATTTACAAAGAACACAGAGAAGTTTTATATGTACACGATCATATATACATATATACAAGGCAGATTGAAGGAAAGCAGAACGTCGGATAATTAGTAAATTTACACATATAATCTATGCACCCATCATGCCCCTTGAGCACGGGAAGCAATTAACCTGCGACAGATAACGGACTGCAAGATGAATACTGACACAAACAAGGAACTTGATACCAAGGAGTACAAACTACTGATAGGCATCAGGTTCTACCTTCTTCCGACAGATCACGCAACCCACCAATCCACTCTTCCTTGTCTAGCTTTTCCTCCAAGTTATTTCCAGTTGTGTCCACCTCAGAAGTTGCAGTTTCAGTTTGTTCACAATGATCCTGAAATTCTGGCTTACTATTATAGTAGCCTTCCTTAAAAAACTTTGCAAAATCTACATTTTTCTCCATACTTGGAGGCATGCCTGAAGCAGAGACGGTATCCTTGACTTCCTTTGGTGGGGATTCATAACTCGATGAGCATGTACTCATAGCACTCTTGTCCACAGCATAATTAACACCCTTGTTTTCTACCGTGATGAAGGGCATACCAGGTCTGAACCTCTCGTCCACTGAGACTGATGGGAGACTGGTACTCCCCTCCTTTTCGGGGTTTGGATCACTTGGAGAGTGACTAGTAGCCACTGTACCTCTACCAATGTTCATGTGATCCAAATCAAATAAACTCTCGATTCTTCTGGAGGATCCTGATGAAAATCAGAAACAAAGATGCATGAGTTTGGGCCAAATGACCAAGTAGTAATTGATAATGATGCTTCAATTCCAGGCACAATTTGTAGAAGCCGACTTATTGCTAATAAATTATTAGGCAACATGATAGCAGAGTATCACAGAGTCGTTCAGTAAGTAAAAGATTTCATGGTGGACTTATATATGGATCTTACCTCCTTCAGAGCTTTCAGTAGAGCTAAATGATGGGGGGTTCGAAAAACAGATGAGGCTCGCCTCATCACTGTTTTCTTTAGCTTGACAATTATCAGGGGAAGCATTCGGATATGTCCTCTCAGAAGACGTAGATCTGCATAAGAACAGCCAAGTAAATATGCAAAATGGAATCTACAGGCCTACTTTCTTGAAACAAGAAGATAAAATATGTAAAACAACCAAGGGATAAATAGTGCATTGACAAAAAGGCTGAAAAACAAGTTGAAACTATTTCGAGTTGAAAAAGCATCATCAAGATGGTAGAAATTCATCTTTCTTACTACCTGCCTAGGTTACCTCATAAGATGGTAGACATTTTGGTGATTTCAGGGTCTGGTTTAGTTAGAATTTCAATTATTTGCTAACTTACATTTTAGTAGGATTCTAGTTTAATACGATTTCCTTATTTATGTTTACTTCTTAGCCTACAAATAGAAAGTAGCCATACTTATTCACACGTTAAACGTGAGTTGATATTATTATAAGATCTGTGTCTTACAAAAGCAAAAAAGCTTAGTTTTGTAAGGCTGATAAAACTTGTAAAGATGTGCTGGTTTTATGCTTAACATCTCAGTTGTGATTTATAAACATTTCACCCACTGTCTAAAATGAAACTAATGCTTATAACATCTCATTCTATAACCACTAGCCAGTTTGACTCTTTTGTTTCTCTATTGTTTATGGGGAAGTTTTACCCCAAACAATGCCTCATTACTATCCTCCCAAGAGATGTGTTTCTTCCAATTATTGTTCTTGAGTTTTCCTTTCAACAGATAGCCATTTCCCATTTGCTATCAGTTTCCCATTAGCAGAGAACTCAAGAAGAACAGAATATTACCACATTTGCACAGTACATACTATAGGAACAAGTAGAACAAAGCAAACAGTACATGTTAGCCAATAATCCAATATTAGGTTAGTGTAAAGTATTTACCGGTTAGTCCAGCCAGATCTTGCTCTAGGGAAATGGTCAAATACAGGCAGCAAATCCTTGTGACTTATTTCAACTTCAAGTGAAGAAGCTGTCTCGATTTCAAACTCCCCACCCATATATGATTCGGCTCTAACAGGTCCAATCACATGGAAATGTATCTACATGAAGAATATAACTGGCTCAGTTGAAGGAAGATCTTCAAAAGACACAAAGGCATCAATCATCCACATACATTTACAGGTGGAAATCCTGAAGAACTCTAAAAATGCTAGTTTTGGTTTGTTAATTCATTTAGTTGACGGGATGTTTATTTCCTACTGCTGCTTCATAGACCCCATAAAAAGAGGCTAAAGCCTGTGCATCCAGTTCATGTTTATTTTAACTATATCGATATTGTATATTGAGCTGAAAATTCTTCAAATTGTTTGTGTTTGTTTATCGAGTTCATCGACCTCGTACGATTTCAATTACCTTTGGATTTTGCCACATGAATTTATTGCAGGAGCTAATTTGCACTTCAGCGTTGGACAGATACCACTGTGATCTCTCTGGAAACTTTGGTGCATTAATCTTAACCGCTTTCTTTTCCATGGCGCACACATTCTCTGGGGCAATCATTCGTGAGTTATCATGAACCGCAGAATCATTCGGTCCACCAGATATGATACTCGAAGCACCTTCCTCTCTCTCCAGATTATCTGATCTCCTGCAGACATCCCACCACTGGATAGGTTGAACTTTCACCCTAACTTCCTCATGTTGGGGGTTCAGTTGTAAAGCCGACCAAGGTTCACTTTTACTCTCACACGGTTCAAACCCCATCTCTGATTGAATTTCATGTTGAACCACAAAGCCAGATGGGGTATAAACCATGACATGCTTTAGTGTACTGCCACTTGAAATCATATCCACAGAACCAGCAGAATTATGAAAAACCGCGGCAACTGCTCCAGACGGCACCCACATCTTACCAACCACTGAAGCAGCAGCATTGCTTACTGAATTAAGCAATCCAGAATCACTGCATCTTATACGGATGATTGGAGAGAGGGTGCAAGGAGGTGGGGGGAAACAATTTTTCTCACTAACGTTGAAAACTGATGTAGGCAACCACGGTGGAGTCAAAGCAGGAAACTCGAGTGCATCATGCCCATGGGTGTTTGATGCTTGGGAAACATCATTATCCCCAAATGCAGACATGACAAAAATATGGCAAGTTCCTCTTGATGATACAACAGCAATCCACCTACTGTCATAACTAAAACTGATATCTTGGATGATCTGTTGAAGAAAACATAAGAGAAGGGCCAACAAAAACATGAGATCTGAGACCTGCTGAAAAAGAAGCAGGTACCAAATAACAAATAACATGACCATAAGGCATACACTTACAGCAGTGGTTAAGCCACGATGCAGGCTATAAAGATGCACATAGGAAGAGCTCCAGTCACTACAGCCCGATCCATTGCACGTACGAGAAGGCCTGATTTGGAAGATTTTTATATTATTTCCATGTACCGAGGCAGTGATAAGAAGGGTCCCACTTGGATCAAAACATAAAGCAGATATCGGACTTGTATGAGCCCTAAATTGTGATAACACCTCCAAGGACACCAGATCCTTCACAACAACCTGCAGTGTACATGAATGAAGAGTGACCCAAAAAAAAAAAAAATACATTAAATGACAACAAAAGCATCCATCAACAAATAGCACAAAATCAATATATATCACTCACCAATCCACTATGCTCTGATTCAGATGATCCTAGCTTTCCATCTTTCCAGGCAGGAGTACTTGGACCATCGGGCAGCAATTCTGGGCAGTACTTGGATAATTTCTTGTACCCAATGTCACCGAGGGTGAGTATCCCATTTGCCAAGAGCTTGCCAGATTCCACAGCATAACGAGCCACTGGAGTACCAGTGCCTGGAGATGTTGCAGGACTAACACCAGAAGCAAGGATCTTTGGACTGACCCGGCATGTGCTTAAGAGAAATGGACGATTAGGGGGATAGGCCAACCACCTAGGGCCTACAGCCATTGGACCATAACCTGTGCTCATCCCAAACAGTCCTTGCTCTCCAACTCGAGGAATAGGACTCGTGACAACTATGAATTTCTGCTCGAGGGTAATGATATCGAAGCAGTATATCTGCTCCACAGGGGGGAAATATCATCATATAACACAAAATTAATTCCATACGATATAACACATTCGGACATACAAATACATAATATATCAGACACTGCTGCATTAGATAATACTACTAGTCATCAACTGCATATACTGAAGATCCTCATGTATGACTCATAATGGTACCTATCCGACATATCAACACTATATACATCAAATTAGTCAGTATATTGATCAAGTTGCATGGACAAGGACAAGAAAACAGCCCCTTGTATGATATAGATAACTATACTTATAAAACAAAACCAGCCAATATGACAATTTAAGTTGGTGTATATATACTAGACCCAAGCATTCAGATGAAAAAAGATCACGTGGAAACCAGGAATATTGAGAACATGATTCAGAATATAACAATTTCAATGCAACAATCCAGTTGGCACACCCAAAATAGAAGGGTTCAGAACTTGGAAAACAAGAAAAGCAACAACAACAACAAAAGCTTGCAGAGTCAGTTCATCAAATAAGCTATCAATTACATTTCTTGCTCACTAGAACCACGGGTCTGAATCCAATTTAAGTTGAGAAAAGTTTGCATGACTATTAAACTTAGTCTCTTCTCTTTGACTCTCTTATACTCAAAGAAAGTAATAAAATAAAACTTGAGCCAATTGTTCATATTAAATAGATACTTACTTGTTCCTCAAGCCCAATAGCTACCACTCGAGGACTGCATCTAATCATAAACACTGCAGACTTAAAGCCAATAACCTTCACATATTCATTACACTTCATTGAGTAAAAACGAACAGTTGTAGGGGGACTTAAAGAGCTCTTAAATGATGAATCTGCAGAACCATATCTACCGGCCCCTTGGGCAGCATTTTGGAGCGCTGTGAGTCTTTCGTCCTCATCCCCTCCAACAACAGCCAATACAGGGTGTGATGGTTTATACTTTTCAGCACCATCATGAATTGCAGGAGATGGAAGCATCTGTAAAAAGCTCACTGGTCCATCACGCCTGGAAACTAATTCATTTAGACCTGAGGCATCCTCAACATCGAAAACTTGAAAACCCTTGAGATAACCGAGTAATAGGACACGCCTGGAGACAGCTGGACTATGCTCTAACTTGTCAAACCCTGCCCACAGTACCTGATCAAAGGATGATAGCCATCAGATTTTCATCAACATACAATTAATTAGACTCGCATTGAGCTTTTATAACCCAACAATTATAACTACAGAAACAAAAGGAAAAGATGGTCACAGATAGATAATATCTCCCTACACATGGATCATCATATCCAGAAATGAAATAATTCACATTGCAAAAACAAGGTCTGCGACGATCGCACTCATTCAAAACTACACTGTTCTGGCAATATGAATTATGAGACTGAAGAACGGATTCAGTACACATTTCACCGGAGAGCCACTTCAATCAATATTTGAAGTACAAGTTAAGTAACTTATTAAATTCAAATCACAAATTAGTGAGCAATAGGAAAACATCACAATTTCAAACAAGGCTAGCGATGAACTGACTTTAATATATTACCATGACCGCACTCATTCAAAACTACACTGGTCCGGCAATATGAATTAGTATGAAATTGAAGAATGGATCCAGTGCACATTTCACCGGAGAGCCACTTCAATCAATATTTGAAGTACAATTTAAGTAACTTATAGTAAAATCCAAAACATATATCAGTGAGAAACAGGATCATAGGACAATTTCAAAGTAAACACGTGCAGTTTACTCAATAAAGGAGCTCTAGTACACAACATTACAAAATTCAACAACACCAGCTAAAATGAAGCCAACTGAAGAATGGATTCAGCACACATTAAATCGAAGAGCCACTTCAAGCTATATTTGAAGTACAATTCAAGTAACTTGCAGTAAAATGTATTAGTTAACTAGAGGAAAACAGCACAATTCAAACCAAACACATGCCGCTTTCTCAATTAAGGAGCTCTAGTACACAACAATACATAATTCAACAATCACCAGCTAAAACGAAGTTCAATTGAAGAATGGTTCAGCACACATTAATCGAAGAGCCACTTCAAGCTATATTTGAAGTACAATTCAAGTAACTTGCAGTAAAATCCAAATCACATACTAGAGAGCAAGAGGAAAACAGCACAGTTTCAAACTAAACACACGCCGCTTTCTCAATTAAGGAGCTCTAGTACACAACAATACATAATTCAACAATCATCAGCTAAAATGAAGTTCGATTGAAGAATGAATTCGGTGCACATTAAATCGAAGAGCCACTTCAAGCTATATTTGATGTACAATCCAAGTAACTTGCAGTAAAATCCAAATCACATACTAGTGAGCCAGAGGAGAACAGCACAATTTCAAACTAAACACATGCCGCTTTCTCAATTAACAAGCTCTAGTATACATAATGCACAAAATTCAACAATCATGAGCTAAAACGAAGTCCAATCGACCTGCTCTCGGCGATCGTCACCGGGCGAGGTAATCGAGGCGGCGACAGATGCGCCGGCGGATCGCACGGCGGTGCTAGCGTTGGTCGAAACAGTTTTGATACAGGACGAAATAATTCTCAGAGAATTAGGCAGCAACCTGCTGCTTTTACCCTTGCCTTTCCTCATCTTCAATTTCGTGAGTTGTTTCAACAATTTCGCACTTTCTATCTCTCTCTCAACCTTAACCAGCCACCAGAAGCTAGCCTGTAGCTCCCATCTACTGCAAACAAAATCGCCGGGAATGAAGGAGTAGATTTTGCGACGCTTTTGATGGCTGGTTTTGTTTTGTGAAATATATTTATGTTTTTCGGTTCGGTGTTTTGAAAAGTTTTGACTTGACAGTTGACACGAAAACTTGATTTGGTTCATATATGGCTCAGTTTATAGGTTCGTTAGACCCGGTCTCTTACCGGTGGTCTCCTCTCACCGTGATGAGACCCATGATAATGACCGAGGTAAGGCAAGCATTGAATTTTCCCAGTTTATATATATATACCTGCTGCCAACAAATCCATCCGAAGACGATTTTCTTTTATGTATTATTACTTAAAAAACCGACTCGGTTAGAGATCTCAGTTTATGTTTTGTGGTCAATAAAAAGAAAAATACGTATTACTTTTGAATAGAATAATGGGTTCCACTGCTACAGTGAGAGGGTGAGGCCATTGGAGGTAAGACCGGGATCGAATTTTCCCAATTTATATATATATACCTGCTGCCAACAAATCCATCCGAAGACGATTTTCTTTTATTTATTACTCCCTCTATTTCAAAGAAAGTGTTACAACTGTCCGTTTCCGGCGTTTCACTAAAAGTGTTACAATTTTCATTTATGGAAATTAGTTAAATAATAAAACTCCCTACCTTTCACTTTTATTACAATATGTCACTCAGTTAATATCTAATAATCAGGGGGACCACTTGTACTTTCTACTTTTTCTTAAAATTGGTGCAAATCTAAATTGTAACACTTTCTCTGAAATGGGGGAGTATTACTTAAAAAACCGACTCGGTTAGAGATGTCAGTTTACGTTTTGTGGTCAATAAAAAGAAAAACACGTATTACTTTTGAATAGAATAATATGTTCACAGTTGGAGTGAATATTATAAAGAAATGGAAATGAAAAGTTTTGTTCAATACATAAGATTGGCAAAATGGGAAGTTTATTCGGGAACCGAGAAAGTAATATACTATAGTTACATTTAATTTGGGATCTCGGTATAAAATAAAATTTTTGTATGTCCCCCGATAAATTTGCTAATAACACTTGAATCCCTCTGATTCTAACAATAACACCATAAGACATAATTAACAAATTAATTACAGCTAAGTCCAAAATTCAAATTGCTAACAAACACATTCTTAACTTAAACTTCTAAACAATTTACATTTTTATTATATATTTTCATTTTATTATAAAATTGATCCAAACAATTTGTATTTACTCCCTATAACTTTTTTTCTATTTACAAACTTACCAACAAAAATTGCAAATAATCCTCTTAACAAATTTAATAATTATTTTAAATATAAAAGTTTATTATGAAATAACAAAAATTTACAAAACATAATGAAAAAATATAAAATAAAGAAAATTGTAATATAAAATATTTATTTGTTAATAATTTTGAGATTTTTTTATAACTTCTTGCTATTTCTTACTTCCTTCCCCACGGGACAAGGTTACCACTTATTTTTAGGTCAATATAATATGCACCAATTACTTTTTTAATAAAATGGTGTAGTGGTTGCACTATATTGGAAGTTACTATTGCTAAAAGTATTACTATTAGGCTAGTGATGCTTGCTGTGATTTATAACTTAGAATGATGTTTGTATTTGTATAGTCTGGATCCTGATGAATCGACTCTGCTTTGACATTGTTTGGAAATGAGAAAAGTATACTCTTTGTTCAAATAAAAGTATTTTTTTTTTAAGTTATGAATATTGTATATATTATGGTGGAAGAAACATTTGTAAAAACGGAAGATTGTATATATTTGAAATATCATTTTACTTCATTTTTGTAATCATTTTATGTTATTAGAACTAGTTTAAAAAATTAAATTTTCATTTAATTTATTTTTATTTTAACATTTAATGATTTGAAAATGTTTTTTTTTTATTTATAAATATTGCATATTGGACGCTCGTGAAAGGGAAGAGAATGAAACTAGTGTGAAGGTTAAAAATAAGGCCATGTTTGGAAAGTAAATTTTGAAAGTAGAAAATGGACTAATCTATTATTGTTGAAATCAGATGGACCAAAGTGTTATTACCCTATATATTGGGGGGACCTGAGGTAATTTTCCCATAGTGTTACAAATAATACAACGTATATAATTGATCGGAAGATATGAAAATGCAAATACCCTCAATGCCAGGTTAACGTGTCATTTCAAATTGAGTTTAAAATGCACGTGTCGTTGAATTCTCACTCGTCGAACACGTGTTAGCGGTGAAAAACAGAAAAAAATATACTGAAGGTTGTAGCGTGTACAGGGTATGTACTGAGCATTGGATCCGAGTTTTAATACTCTAGACTAGATAAACGGGCGTTTCACTTGATATGAGCACGTACTGTAAAATAGTTAATTTTACTGCATAATAGGAAATCAACACATCATATTTATCGTTCTTTATCTTTAATGTGTCGTTCTTTATCTTTAATGTGTCATTCCTATATGTAGAAAAGGAAGAATGATTGGGCATATCTGAAGCTGGATTTTATTATGGTACTACTGCCAAAGGAGGCATCTGATTCTTTTGCTGAAGAGTCCAGGCAATCACCTGTCCCGGGAACGGATCCGGTTTAGATACTAAAAATGAACGATAAACATTTTATTATTATAATCAGGATTGTTAGAGGTTTTTAAAATAAATATACATACATTATGCACAAATCATATCGAGAGACGGTCTCTAAATAAATTATTTACAGACGAACCTGTATTATAAAAGAAATTATCGATTTTGCTAATCAAAACGCCTATTGCACTGTCCGGTGTGAAAGCGAAGATGATACATGCAGCTCAAAAAGTCTTCCAGCAATAATATTCCAACAATTACCAATCCTTAAATACATGTCGTCGTCTACTTCTTGGAACCTGCCAGCCTGCTTTCTCCACCAATCTCCTTCACTAAAATGAACCCAAAATGTCAATTCCCTTCTTGGACTGCTCAACCTCAAACTTGAACAATGTTCATCATCTCAAAACCCGTATGCCAAATCTCCCAAAACCTCAATCACCAAACCAAACCGTCACTAAAGTCCCCAAATGCGTCGTTTTGCTACTTCCACTCTCCTTTTGCTATTGACAATCATCACACCATCTCTCTCGCAAGACGCCACCGTTTCGCCGCCATGTCCGCTCGACTTCGAACCTCTCCGCCGCCTCGCCCACGGCGAAAATCAGCGGGGGCTAGCTCCCTCCGCCGTGTGCCAATACATCCGGCAAGGTCTGCGCCTGGTCCAATCGGAGTATCTCCGCCGCACGAACTCCTTCCTGCCGCCGATACAGTCAGCTGAGTCCTGCTGGCGATCGTACCAGTCTCTGGTCAACGAGCACGTTCCCGATTTCGAAATCCGATCCCGATGCGGTTTTCAAATGCCGTGGATCGCCACTGGATGTATGAACATCACCACCCGAGCTCAATTCGAGGCGATTGTGCCGCGATCGGCTCGGAACGATTTGGTTCCGGCTTGTAACCAGAGCCTGATGAGTAACTCGCCGTGTGCGTCGTGTACGACGGCTTTGTCGAGTCTCCAGGCGCCGTATCTGACCGGAACGTCGATTGGGAACGTGACGGATTGTACGGCGTATCCTTTTATATATGCTGCTGCTTTTGTTAATCAGTTTGGTCCTACTGATGAAGGTACTGCCAGGTGTCTGTTTAATCTCGATTTCGACGGATCGGGTGGAAATGGTAGGAGAGTGAGGATTGTGATTGTTGTTGTTGTGGTTGTTGTGTGTGGTTTTGCTTTGATTTTGAGTGGTTTTGTGTTTTGGTACGTTAAGAGAAGGAAATCGAGGTTGTTGAAGGAGAAGTGGATTAGGATGAATAAGGCGAGTCATTTGAGCTCTGGATTGGATTCTATGAGTGCGAGTACTTCGTTGATTAGGTTCACTTTCGATGAGGTTAAGCTGGCGACGAAGAATTTCGCCAGGGCTAACATGATTGGGAAAGGAGGGTATGGGAATGTATACAAAGGGGTGCTGTCGGATGGTTCTGAAGTTGCGTTGAAGAGGTTTAAGAACTGTTCTGCAGCAGGGGATGCTAGTTTCACGCACGAAGTTGAAGTTATAGCGAGTGTGAGACATGTGAATTTGGTTGGTTTGAGAGGGTATTGTACGGCAACTACTCCGTTGGAGGGTCATCAGAGGATCATTGTTTGTGACTTGATGACTAACGGGAGTGTTCATGATCATTTGTTTGGATTGGCAGAGAATAAGTTGAGTTGGCCCATAAGGCAGAAAATTGCAATTGGAACGGCTAGGGGGTTGGCCTACTTGCATTACGGGGCACAACAAGCAATTATTCATAGAGATATTAAGGGTAGTAATATCCTGTTGGACGACAAGTTTGAGCCTAAATTGGCAGATTTTGGATTGGCAAAGTTTACACCGGAAGGAATGACACACTTGAGCACTAGAGTTGCTGGAACAATGGGATATGTTGCTCCGGAGTATGCATTGTATGGTCAAGTGACTGAAAGGAGTGATGTCTATAGTTTTGGAGTAGTACTTCTTGAGCTTTTAAGTGGGAAAAAAGCACTTATTGCGGTTGATGATGAGCAACCGCTGCTTGTGGCCGACTGGGCTTGGTCTTTGGTCCGGAAAGGGAGAGCTATGGCTGTGATTGAGGATAATATGGCTGAATTAGGTCCCCCGAATGTGGTGGAGAGGTTTGTGCTGGTGGCTGTTCTATGTTCGCATCCTCAACCGTGTGCTAGGCCAACTATGGATCAGGTAGTTAAGATGTTGGACATGGATGTCCCTGTTCCAGCAGTGCCTGAGAGGCCCATTTCTCTTATTGCCAGTCTTGCTGATATTGAGAGGTCGGTCAGCAGTAGTGGTTCCGGTAATTTGTCAACTACTGCTGGTTATCAGCCTTACACAAATGAGCAAGAACATGATGAGTCTCATAAGGAAGATAGTGAGTACTTTGGTGCAAGATAACATGATGTTAGCTTAGCTGGACTTTTGTATATGTGCTTAAATTTAGGATAAAGAACAGATGAAAATGTTATGGAGAAGTTGTGCAGGTGTTTGACGAATGTTGGAAAGTAGGAAATGCTGATTTGTAGTCGGAGCATTCTGAACTGTGTGCGCACGGATGAAGACTAGACAAGTTGAAGAAGCTCTGTTTAAGCTGCTGATTGCCAGTTTCCACAATATTTAGCTAAAGAAGCTGATGTTGAGAAATGAGAATTCTCTTTCCAACATTCAGAAACTGAGGTGAGTATGCAGTAGCTGGGTAGGTTAAACCTGCAAGATCTCGTTGGTGATAACTTCCCTGTCCCTGTTCCACTTTTGGCCTTTTGAAGCTGTGATGGCCGGAAAATTCATTCTGTCATCCGTTTCCTCCCTCGTTTTTATTTTTTCCTTTTTAAACAGTCGGTGGCTTGTGCAACCGATACGAGCATTGGCTTATTGTATCTGCTAAGAGCACGGCAAATTTCGTATATAGCTTATAGGATGCTATTGTAGTTAAAGTGGTTTTGTATAGATTTGAGAAACTGGTTGATAATGCACATGAACTGTTGTAATTTATGATACTGATTACTGCACAGAAAGGAGATTCTGAAACTATAGTAGTATTTCTTCCTCTTCTACTTTCATTGCCTTTTCTGATTATGCACTACGAGTAATATACTGACTTGACAAACCAAAACGTGTACTTTTAAGTTTTAAGTGCATTTTGTCCTCGTGCACATTCGGAAGTGGTCACCTGCCTGAAGATCGATGCAGAATTAACACGCTTAATTCTAGAGTTATTTATTATGGATTTGTTCAAATAATGGTACAAATTTTGAAGGTCAACTCCTTTAAAGTCTTTTGTAGGTCGTTACAATTACCCATCACCCATCTTTAAATGTGCGACACCATTATCGCATTTTACCAGAACCTATCGTCGCCACCTTTCACGTGGGTAGATATGGATTGGATGATAAGAAAAGATGGCTAGGCAATATTTTCTGGCAAATCAAAAACATGTTCAACTTCAGAGGTAAATCAGTAAATGCTTGTCAGCATATCAGAAAGACAAAAACCTTGAGCTTTTTCAAAACTGGAACACATGTTCATGATGGTGATTCCTACACCTACCCTTGTCTGTTTTACCAGGTTTGAGATTAACATGATGTACCATCACATGTAAAAAGGTAGCAATATTTTAAGATAATGAGTCTTAAAATAAATGAAAAGTAGCAACTTTTTTCAGTGGATTACTGATTCATCAATTCTGTTCTTGTTGGAACTCTCATCAATCTACTTGTTGTTTTTGTGCTTATATAGCTTGAGCCCTCAGTACATGCTGTGTGTTTCTTCGTAAACGTATTCACTTCTCTCCGTATCTTCTGATCATAAACGTCTTCACTGATCAGTGGTGTCAAGTGAATAGTAGTAGAAGGTAGCAGCTATGGCTAGTAATCAAGATATAGAAACTGGTGAAAACTATGAACACGAAGAGATAACAAGTCCACTTCTTTCAAAGGAGAAGAGAGGAGCAAATGGTGATGATGAGGATCAATCCAAGACGAAAACCAGCAAAGAGGACAGATCCATGGTTTATTTCAGTACTTTTGTGGCAGTCTGCGGTTCTTATGCATTTGGGTCTGGTGTAAGTAAAAAAAACTTGCTTTTCTTAGTTTTGATTTTTACAGTAATTTTGAGAATTTCGAAGCTAATCGCGCGTTGTCTGATTCTTCTTTCAGGCAGGATACTCGTCACCTGCACAGTCGTCCATCACACAAGACCTGGGCTTATCACTACCAGAGGTTGGTTTTTTAGTGCAAGAGACATCTAACTAAATATGTATCTGGTAACTTGCTAAACATTTCAAGTAATTCGTTCTACTTGCAGTACTCATTGTTCGTGTCCATACTGTCTTTCGGAGCAATGATTGGTGCAATCACGAGTGGTAAAATTGCAGACCATGTAGGCCGCAAAAGGGTAAGTATCCTGTGGTTCTACAAATTACAGAGAAACTGATTATTTCAGACATTGGTTAGATCAACCATATGATTCTACCGGACATGCAGGCAATGGTGATCTCAAGTGCATTTTGCACCGCTGGATGGCTGGCCGTTTACTTTGCTAAGGTTTTGTTTATTCACATTGCTAACATCCTCAACTAGCAAGGATTATGGATAACCGGTCTGCGGTAAGAATTTAGTATGTTTATACAGGGAGCATTGCTTCTGGACATTGGAAGATTCGCTAGTGGATACGGAATGGGTGTCTTTACTTATGTGGTAGTTTTTCTTATCCTGGCAAATTCATGATGATCAGTTGATACAGCATATGATCAGTTTATCCATTCTCATCGTTGTTGGCAGGTTCCGATATTCATAGCTGAGATTGCACCCAAGGATTTAAGAGGAGCTTTGACAACTATAAACCAGGTAGATACTGTGGAGCATACCATACGTTACATCCTAATCTGATATCACTTGCTCTTTCTGATTCTGCAGCTCATGATTTGTTCCGGAGTATCTGTGTCGTTTATAGCAGGCACCGTACTGAGATGGAGAACTTTAGCATTAATAGGTAACTGGAAACTCACTACGTGTTAGAAAGGCCTTTTATCTTGCTTCCGCTTATATCAGATGTGTAGCAAAATATTTTCAGCATGATTTTGTAGCCATCTGGAGACTCACTTGTGAACTGCTTACAGGAATAATCCCTTGTGCTGTCATGCTTTTCGGTATATTTATCATTCCGGAATCACCTAGATGGCTGGTAAACTGAGTACAGACTATTGACTAACATAGAACAGTCTGTAAAATAATGAGAAGCTAACTATTTGGAAACATATCAGGCCAAAAAGGGAAACAAAAAAGAGTTTGAAGCTTCATTACGCAGACTCCGTGGCAAGAATGCTGACTTGTCTGAGGAGGCAGCGGAAATTCAAGTATATATACACCTTAAAATAGTGATTTCGAGTTTATTGTAGCATTGTTTCCTCAATGATGTATATATATTCCTCGACAGGACTATATTGAAACTTTGGACAAGCTTCCTAAAGCCCGGCTGCTTGATCTGTTTGGAAGGCGATATGTACGCTTAGTTGCGGTATGTAACCAATTACGCTACGATCTGGTCTGTTACTGATCATGGGATTCGTAAAATATACCTGTTGACAATGGTGATTCGAAATCCTAACTTCTGGCCTAGCTGTTCTCTATTTTTCATGGCAGATCGGATTTGGATTGATGTTTTTTCAACAGTTCGGAGGAATTAATGGAGTCGGGTTCTACACGAGCAGTATCTTTGAGTCCTCAGGTGAAATTCCCTCAAACTCTCTGTTAATTACATCTAATTTGAACCTAAGGTCATCTATTGAGACTTCATCTTTATAAATCCCATGTATGATTTTTCTCAGGATTCTCAGCAGATCTTGGAACTACAATCTACGCCATAATTCAGGTTCCATTACTCGCAAGTTTTCAAATATCTACGCCCATTTCATAAGTGAATCTGATGCATAGTTTTCGATAATTATCTCTTTGTAGATCCCAATTACTGCACTTGGTGCTGTTTTAATTGACAAGGCAGGAAGAAAGCCTCTTCTAGTGGTAAGTATCTATATAAACCATTTCAGATGTTCTTCAGCCAGTCCAAATTGTAAACAAGTTACCTTCTCCTCTCGTATCAGGTCTCTGGATCAGGACTGGTTGTTGGCTGCTTGCTAACTGGAAGCTCATTCTATCTCAAAGTACGAATAAACCCATCCTTATTTTCATACTATGGTCCCAAACAACAATGTGAACTAAAACAAACCGTGATTTGATTCAGGAGCATGAACTTGCAGTTGGTGCCGCTCCAGCACTTGCTGTCACTGGCATTCTGGTACATTTTTATAAGAAAGCAGATCAATGATGTGAGGCGCGATCGCATGAACAGAACAGTTTATTTACGAGTTCACAATATTTCTTACTGCAGGTTTATATAGCAGCATTTTCAGCTGGAATGGGAGCAGTTCCATGGGTCATCATGTCTGAGGTATAATATCTTTCTTTCCTTGTTTCTGGCAATTATGATGAAATATACGAGTAGACTCGAGTCAGACGATGATCTTTTTTGCAGATATTCCCAATAAATGTAAAAGGAGTCGCAGGAAGCCTGACAACACTCGTGAACTGGTTTTGCGCATGGGCTTGTTCTTACACTTTCACGTTTCTCATGAGCTGGAGCTCCTACGGTAAGTCACCACATATTTCCTCGTATCAGTTGACACTGCTCGTGAAAAATGGACGTCCTGATCTGATTTCTGTTTGCTTTCAGGAACATTTGGTATTTATGCTGCAGCAAATGTGCTTGCCATTGTTTTTGTGATTAAGGTGGTTCCTGAAACCAAAGGGAGGACTCTCGAACAGTTACAAGCTGTGATTAATTCGTAGCAGAAAAGTTGAGAAGCGTTTCTGGTGAAGGTTTATTTCGCGTAATTCATTTCTGCCAACTAGATGACATTGTTAGAGATTCGTGCATCCTGGTGCGATCAATTTCTCTCTGAACTCTGAAGCCGAGAAAAGTATTGTAAAAAACTGAAATGCAACATTTGCTGTGGAATTGTTGCTTGAAGAACAGTACCAGCATGTGGGAGTTATCTGAGAACAAACTGTTGGAGCTTCAGAAAAATGTTACATCTGATTTACTTTCCTGAAGATAACACTGAATGAAAAATTGCTTATATGTTGATGAAACAGAAAAATGGCTGTCAAGAACAGATACAACGTGTGAAGCTACAATTACAGAAAATTGTTTGCGTTTCGAAAAAATTCTAGGTTCTGTAGGGTACATGTCTTAACATACGCTCAAATCATGCGACTCACACGGCTGCTGCTAGTTACGACTAAAGAAGTACATGGTTTTCAGAAAGAATTAATCTCGGCCTGTATCTGTTCTAGTGTTCTCCCTTTGGTTTCTGGTACTACTTTAATCACGAACAGAATTGCAAGCGCATTGCCTGCAGCATAAAGACCAAATGTTCCTGCAGCCAAACACAGAAGTATGATGATAATGGCTCATTCTTTACCCGGTAATCATCCTATGTACAGGTTTATTTCAAGATCCACAGACAGTTTTTGAATTAATGGATAAAATGAAACGTTTCTCTTACCGTAGGAGCTCCAGCTCATGAGAAAATTGAAAGTGTAAGAACAAGCCCATGCACAAAACCAGTTCACTAGTGTTGCTAGACTTCCTGCAACTCCTTTGATGTTTATTGGGAAAATCTGCAGAAGTACGATTATAAATTCTCCTTTTACAGATTTTTTTCTAGACGTTGGCTTTGTCCTGGAATCATCAGAATGGTGATGAACAGGGATAGAAAAGCTATTGTACCTCAGACATGACCACCCATGGAACTGCTCCCATTCCAATCGAAAAAGCTGCTCCATAAACCTGCAGCGAAAAGTATTGTGAACTCGTAAATGCAGTTTGTCCCATCACGCCTAACCTGTGCGTACAAATATTTACCAGTATGCCTGTCACAGCAAGTGCAGGAGCCGTGCCAACTGCAAGTGCATGCTCCTGAACCCGAAATTTTGTTATAAATTAATTCGTCCCGAACTAAAAGATGATATGATTTGTTTGCTAATGTTGAACAAGTTTGATAATGGATTAATGGTTTACTTTGAGATAAAATGAACTCCCAGTTAGCAAACAGCCAACAACCAGTCCTGAACCAGAAACCTGGAGAAAAAGCTGACTTGTTAGTTGTTAATGATCCGAACGAGTTAAAGAATGAAATTCGGAAACGAACAGTTAGTTATAACTTGTAACATACCACTAAAAGAGGCTTCCTTCCTGCCCTGTCAATCAAAATAGCACCAAGTGCAGTGACTGGAACCTGAAACAGATAATAAGCTCTCCACATCGAATTTTACAGAGAAATGATTCTTCTATATCTAGAAAATTTTCTGTGTGCTAATCGTTGAACCTGAATAATGGCGTAGATTACAGTTCCAACGTGCGCTGGGAAATCTGTCAAAATAGACACATGAGATATCGAAAACAGTCTCATAATAAACCTCAGGTTGAAAATATCTAAAAATCAGTTATGATAGAATTTCACCTGAGGACTCAAAGATACTGCTCAAGTAGAAACCAATTCCATTAATTCCACCTATCTGCTGACAAACCATCAATCCAAATCCGATCTGCACGTGTCAAATTGTTTCGGTAGGTGATCAGTTAGGCCAGAACTGGAAATTCCTAAATCTGGTTTCATGGTAAGTTCATGAATATTAAGAGAGCAGAACAAGTCTACTTTCACAGGTAGTTGAGTACATACTGCAACTGAGCTTAGATATCGTTTTCCAAGCAGATCAAGCAATCGGGCTTTTGGAAGCTTCTCTAAAGTTTCTATATAATCCTGTAGAAAAACGTATGCCAATAAAGATTAAGTTCTAATACGATTCATGAAACAATGAGTGTAACAGATGATTATACTTGAATTTCGGCTGCCTCTTCAGATATATCGGCATCCTTGCCCCTGAATCTCCTCAATGAAGCTTCAAACTCCATCTGATTTCCATTTTTAGCCTGATATACTTTACCTGTGAGCTATATGTGCGTTACTTCTTGAATAACTGTAACATGCTATACGTCTTACCAGCCATCTAGGAGATTCTGGAATGACAAATAGACCAACAACCGTTACAGCACATGGAACTATTCCTGCAGCAGTTTAATGCCTGTTATGTTTCTGATAATCAGGATCGAATAGTAGTTGATAGTATAGAAAATAACCTATTAATGCTAAAGTCCGCCATGTCAGCACAGTGCCGATTATGAAGGATACAGATACTCCAGTACAAATCATAAGCTGGTTTAAGGTTGTCAATGCTCCTCGTAAATCTTTAGGAGCAATCTCAGCTATGAACACTGGAACCTGACAATTTGAGTACAAACATGTAAGCCTGAATGTCAATCATTCTTATTCGATACCAGTTGAGATGAAGCATCTTGATTAAACAAACTTACCACATATGAAAAGGCTCCCATTCCGTATCCAGTGGCCAACCGTCCAACGTCTAGAAGCAAGGCCCCCTGAAATGAAAAAAAAAATAGAAGAACCTTAGAACAGATTCGTTTCGGTCCTAGTATATCATAGCAATGTGAAATGTGAAACCTTAGAAAAGTAAATAGCTAGCCACCCTGCAGCACAGAACCCGCTTGACATCATCATTGCCTGCTCGGATATTTCAACGATCATCCAGTGAAGAATGCAAAAACAATCATTGAATAACATATGAGCAATCTTGTTCTTACCACTTTGCGACCAACATGGTCTGCAATTTTACCACTTGTAATTGCACCAATCATTGCTCCGAAAGTTAGTATGGAGACAAAAAATGAGTACTGCAAGTAAAATGTGGAGTTCTCAGTACACAAATCAGGTATATTAAAAATTTGTGCAAGTCGAATGTACTCAACCAACCTCTGATAGCGATAAGTTCACGTCTTTTGTGATTGAAGACTGTGCAGGCGATGAATATCCTGCCTGAAATAAAATCCAAAAGGCATTGCGCCCATGAGCTAGTCTCAAAAGAATTGTCCGAAACAACACCTCTAATGAAGATAGCAACATTAGTAACTGACTGTCACTTACACAACACCCAAAAGCATAAGAACCACAAACTGCCACGAAGGTACTGAAATAGACCATACGTCTATCCTCCTTGAGGATTTTCTTCTCCGGTTGATCCTCATTACCATTTCTTGCTTTCTTCTCTGGCGTAAGTAGTGGAGCTCTCATCTCTTCTTGTACATGGTTTTTGCCATTCTCAATATTTTGATTATCGCCCGTACCTGCCATCTTCTAATACTAATCACTTGCTTGCCAGGGAGAAAGTGTTAGTGATCAGAAGATAGGAAAAAAATTTATCATGTGGAAGTGTAGTTAAATAGATGTTTGAACTTTGAACAGAACCAGTAAGACAATTTTGTCTGTGTCAAATTGGCAATGCTCCATGACAAGGAAAAATTACTATAAAAAGGATTAGCATCTTTGATAAGTAAACAGATCTATTCACAAGATCAAAATACTTAACATCAGATACTGACTAATTTCTGCTTGATTATCAACAAGATGTTTAACATATTCGAGTTCTTGATGACAAAATCTGGTTGTCATTTTCTTTAATACATGACTAAGATGTTAATTTTCTAATGAAACTGAGCAATTGAGTTGTAAAAGCTCAAATTTAATTGCAACTTGCTGTGTTACATGTCTTGGTGCATAGAGAACTGCCAAATCAGACCAGATTAAAGATTAAATTGAATATGTTAAAACCGAAATAGGTTTTGTCTTTGTAAGGCTTGAAAAGAGTATGCATCCAGACAAACATAAGCCTGCTTTGCATCTCAAACTTCTGAACAAGGTTTAGTTTACTGGAAAATATCACTCAAAACAGAATAAACCAACAATGTGACAGATTTACGCGAAAGACATATGACTTGCAGCTCGAAAAATACTTCACCTACCAACGTTTAAATAGTACTTTATAAATTACCCACAATTACATAAACCTTCAAATTTATTTATAATTATTATGGTAAAGATCAAGCTTTACACAAAATAAAAACATAAAATTCTGCATTACGCATACAATTTAGGGGACAAGCAAGCAGTATATATCACACTGCATTTTAAGCATGTTTGAAGGCGTCTAGATCTCTTGCAGCACAAGAGGAGCACCGAACTGCGGCTGAGTAGTGAAAGCAGCATATGGGGCGTGTATGTAAGTTGGCGATAGGTCCCAGGTGAAGGTCTGGAGAAGTGTAGCCACGAATATCTTAGCTTCCATTATCGCAAAGTTCTGGCCAATGCAAATCCTGGGACCCCAACCGAAAGGCAAGAGTGCGGCATGGCCGTTTGCTGCTTTGAGGATTCCTTCAGAAAACCTCTCAGGCTTGAATTCTGCAGCATCTTCACCCCATATTTCTTTGTTTCGGTGGAGCATGGCTATTGGGAGCTGAATCAGGATGCCTTTTGGTATGACGAACGGTCCTAATTTGGTGTCTTCTTCCACCACGCGGGAGAGCTCAAAGATTGGTGGGAACAGTCGCAGTATCTCATGGATAATCATGTGTACCTACAACAAAAATATTGAAACGAATCATTTTAACTGACAAATGAAAAATCTGTTTCTTCTTGACACCATGGAAAAACATGTATAAGTGCTAGTTTCCATGTAAAAACATGTATAACTTACTGTTTTCAGATGAAAATCAAAACTTGTAAAATGTCATGTTAAAAGTGTCAATCTGACCTGTTTTTCGACATCATTATGGAAAAAAAAGTTTTTCTTGAAGATTTAGTGACAAATTATAAGGGTAAATAATTCAAAGGAACATTTGAAACTCTTCATTTTGGAAAACCAGGCTTACAATTTTGAGCTGGCTCAAGTCATCAGACGAAAGCTTCTTCTTGCCACAGACACGGAACACCTCTTCTCTGGCTCGAGTTTGCCAATCTTGATGAATGGCAAGGTTAACCATGGTCCAAACAAGCAAATTAGATGTAGTCTCATAGCCTGCAAAGTAGAACAGCTTGCAATTTCCAATAGCATCAGTAACAATTTCCTCCATGTCAACATGTTTCGCCTTGTCTTCATCGTACAAATCATCCAAGAACAGATCAAATAAGTCCTGACCACCTGGTTCCCCTGCCTTTCTCCTCTTGAGTCTGTCATTAATCATGTTTCTAAATGATCTTCTTACTTCCGCCTCCATTTTCTTGGCCTTGGTGTGGATTGGCATTGGCAAGTAGCTACACGAACAATGCAACAGTAAAGAACATGAGTTCAGATGTAATCAGAATTGAAGTAGGAAAACGAGGAAATGTACATAAGACGAAGACCTCGAGCCAGGAATAGGGAAAGTTTTGACAGCAATGTTGGCCATGAGAGAGAGGTCCCTGAGAAGATGAAAGCACTTCTTCATCTCAGTGTCGTAAGGATGACTGAATAATGCGCGTGTGACAGCTGAACCAGTGTATGCTTCCAGATAATGGAACACATCGACAACACCTTTCCCGTTCGTCAGCTTCTTTTTCCAGTCATCTAGGATGTCGTCGCAGCATGATACAACTGTTGGTGCCATTTGCTAAAACAAACAGATGAAGAAAATAAAATTGTCAGACAACATTACTGTTGGAAAAGAATGTGAAATATGACTGTAGACACCGAAAATTCGTAAATTTGTGGTGTCTTTAGATTAGATATTTGGAGAATATCAAATCTTAGCCATTTAGAGTTCATCTAGTTTTGGGATGAAGACTGTATCTTGCTCCCTAAGTCATAATTCTCTTATAAATAGGAGATCTTGATTAGGATTTCATAGTTAGAGATGATTAAGTCACAAACGACTCCATCAAACTCCCTACTACCAAATTGTAGGTTAAACCTAAAATCCGGATCAAGCTACTGAGGCCCCGGTACTTAGAGAGAGGAATCAAGAGATCGAAAGTTGTAACTCGCAAGTTATCAAATAAAAATTCCATGTTCCATGTTTTTCTTTGCCTCTTTTAAATGTTCATTTGCAGGTTATGAAAATCCATGGCAAACAATGACTACAGTTAAGCCTCCAGCGTCTCATGTGTACAATGATCCGTATAACTGGATAACCTTCACCACTTAAAATCACCCCTACAATAACACAAGTACCTAATGATGTGATGTATAATTGCAAGGACTAAATATTGTAATTGTTTTGTCACTATGGAAATGTAGTTTAATAGCAAAAATAGTAATACTCAGAATTTGATATGCTGAATGATGTCCTATCAACTGGCAACAGTAGGAAGCAAAAATATTTCGTCTAGTTGTATATGTGGCAAAGATGATTGTATGTATGTTACTTTCCATGCCTGGTATACATGTGTCATTTTTAACTGTTCAACATAACTTTATACGCTACTAAAAATAATTCATTCCATATTCAATAATTAATAAAAAAATATAACTTTTCAAAAATTATATATTGCCAGTAATTTTTCATTTAAAAGTACACGTCAATATGAAGTATCGTGGGACTGAGAGTACAAGATATATTTAGATCCATTCGATTTTCCGAGGTAGAGAAAATTAATATATGGATTATGGACCACTTGTTAGAAGTATAGAACAATGACTTAGAAAGGGGAAACAATTTGGTCCTTAGAATGAAAATATCTAAAGGATGCAGAGAAGTGCACGCATTTGCCAATACTAAAAATGATTATCAATAGTATGTTATATGCATCTGAACTTAACTAGCGAATTGATAACCTTATGGAGAGTAAACCTGAGGGAGAATTTATCCGAAGAAACTATATTATTAATAAAACATTCATTTTGTTAATGAAAACATGTACTCCCTCTGTCCCATACTAGTTGTTCACTTTGCACTAATTTGCGGTTAACAAAAATTAACTTTGACCTTGAATAAATCTCAAACAGTAATAGTAAAATTTTTAATTAAAATATATAATGAAACTTTTAGGTCTAAATTTTCATTATGTATTTCAATTGAAGATTTTACCATTACCGTTTGAGATTTATTCATGGTCAAAATTCATTTTTGTTGCACCACGAATTAGTGCAAAGTGGATAAACATATTAATTAACTATGTTTTTATTGACAATATCGGTCCGTCTCTAAATTAATTATTTAGATACTTTGTGGCTTACATGTAACTCAACTAATTAATTTACTAACCACCTTTATAAAACTCAAGTCGTACTTATTAACCATATAATCAGTCACAAGTCGTTTATCATATATTAACTAGTTTATCAGCTACCATCTATATATTTTTTTTTTTTTGAGATAAAGCTACCATCTATACTAAACTTGTTTTGCCAGAATCATCACTTTTACCATAATTTCACAAAGTTTTATGATGAGTGAGATATACCATTTCGTGTTAGAGAATCATATAATTGTTACCTTCAACCTGTCCAAATGAAAAGCAGGATTCAACTTTCCTCTGTGTCTGCTCCATTTCTCCTCCTCAAACTCAACAATTCCACCAACAAGCAACTTGTACACTTTGTTAGTAGTCCTGAAGTTCTTCTGAAAGTTCTGGTGCTTTGTCAGCACCTCCCTCATCAGGGTCCCATCCGTGATGTACACTCGCGGCCTTGGCCCAATCCAAGCGAACGAGTTCAACCCTTCAAGCCCAACACAAACAGTTTCAGTTTGGTTCAAACTTTTAGATGAGATGTCAGTTGAATCAAAACTTAACATGTGTACCCAGACTATAAATTCTGCTCGGAACATTTCAGTTCGAACTTTTAGATGAGATGATCAGTTCAGTCAAAACTTACTCAAATTAGAAAAGGACACGTACCATATGTGTTAACGGTCTTGACAACGAAGGGCATGACACGAGGAACAATGTCCTCGTGGAGGCCGAGAGGTTTGGAGTGAGCTTGCTGATACATGGTGGCACTCTCTTTCGAGTCGCCATACAGCAACCTGTAAGGGTTCCCATTGAAGCCCTGCTTCCTCAACAACCTCTCCATCCTTTTCGGCTCCAGCCACACCCAGACGAACACTTTCCATAGCCAAACTATGACCACGGTTAACACGGCTACCACGATGAGCTTCGACATGGTTGATGAGCCCTTTCTGCTTGGAAGTTCATGATTCTATCTTGCTATATATACACAAATTTTGTGGTGGTGGTGCATGCTAGACACTTAATGCGTATTGTACTAAAACTTCACTTGTTGATATGACACTTGGTGCACGTGGTGCACGCGCGAATCAGTGACGAATTCGAAAACAAGATTTCAAGAAGTGCTAGCTTAACCGTATGTCTCTTTCCTATACGTTAAAAAATGATTGAGAACTACACATAATATTGCAAAAATAGAGAGATACATTCTGGTTTTTTAGAAGGTATAAATTGAAAATAGTGGGAATAAAGTATACTTGTAGTAGTATGTGTACTCGAATTTGTTAGTGTGTATATATGAGCAGTCCATATAGACCTGGATCGGTCCAATTGACATCCCTATATGTGTGTGTGATTTGTCAAAAATGAAAATGTGATATTTATATTGAGAAATATATAAATGTAATATGTGACATTTGATTTAAGAGGGACGGAATAGTATATTGGTTGCTTGATTTCTCAGTTCATAACACGCACTATATTGGTTGTATCATCGGGTACATGGTGTAGGTGTCAAGTTGGTTTATGTGTAACCATTTGCGCCATTATTCTATTCAACCAAAATTCATTCGATTCGCCCATTCGATTCGATTCAAGAAATTTCAACAAGATAATGAAACTTTCGATTTCACTGCGTGTGCACATGAACTTAAAAGAGGGAGTTAGTCGTAATTAAATTAAAAAAATTGAACTCTACATGTTGGTTTCAGCCAGTCAAAAATCAAGTTAATATTAAAACATTTGAAATTTGTGTCCAACACATCATTATTTGCTAAATTGGTGATAATATGGTGTGTGGTAGGTTTAGAGAAACCTTGACCCATGTCAATTGTTGATATTTGGTTTCTTGTGACTTGTGAGTGAGAAAGAATTGGAAGATTATGATGTAGTCAAAAATCATGGAGAAGGGCCACAAATTGTGAAATTGGAAGCTTATGATCAATATGCAATATTCCATTTTCTTTCAAATGTGGGTGCTTTCATTTATTGTTTTTTTCCACTTATTGCAAAGGTTCCTTTCTTCTTTCCCAAATGATCTCACCGGAGTGTTTGGTTCCAGATTGAAATTGAGTTATCTCAATTTCAGTTACGTTTTTGTATACAAAAACTACACAAAAACTCAATTGAGATAACTCAATTCGAATTTGGAACCAAACACTCTTCTATAACTGCCTATACCGATCATCTTATCATCCCAAATTTCAAAGCTTAATATTAATGGTGAAAATCCCATGCGTAAAAATCTGAATGATATAAAACCCTAGCTAATTAGAATATAATACCAACGTTGGGGTGTAATTCTGAAAGTCTGATTAAACATAAATAATTGATTCAGTTTCAAACAAAACATGTTTAGTTTTAAACATAATTTGCTTAATATATAAGATTATTGTCTAATTAGAAAACAGTAACGACAGTGCTCATATTGGGAAGCTCATATGTAAGTACGAATTGCATTGTAAATACATGTGGCTATAAATAATCGAATTGGCTCACAAATATAAGGCGTGTAATGAACAGAAAAACCAAGCAACTATGATGTTACTTAACTTCTTGATATATTGACTATTGTAAATTGTAATCATAAACATAACATATTTTACAAAAAAAGATGTTTCATTATTGTTTCCTCTAATAAAAAGAAAAATCATAAATGTAAAAAAGATATGACTAGAGAAGGAATAAAATCCTTGGACAATAATGTCTGAACCCGAAATGTGATAAACCACGTCTATCTAAATCTAAAGTGTTGTTTACATCGATTAGTAGTCGGTTTATTACTTTAAATACGATATTTTTACTATTTCTCAATATAAAAATAGAAGTTAAAACTGAAAAACCAGGTGAAAAAACTTTCAGGAAACCCCTGAAATGGAGAAGAGGCCACAGCAATCCAAGAAGGTATATATGTCTCTCTCTGATTCTGGGTGTTTCAGAAGAAGATGATTCTTGAGGTAGATGATATTTTGGCCATCTTTTTCTGTAAAGATGAACGCCATTTTTGTGTTTTGTGTTTGTGCTTATCTGTTATTGGCCACCAACTGTTTGATTGATTGCCTGTTAGGAGCTGTTTGGTTGTGAATTGTGATCAAGCCCAGTTGCTGTGCATTTTTGCTTGCTAATTTTGTTGTTTGGTTGCAAAAAAACATATTGGCAATGTCACCAATTTGCTTTGTCTGTTCATTAGTGTAGGCCATATGGGGACAATTGGTGAAGGGTTCGACTTTGACTCAAGAATTTTTTATAATTCAATCATGTTAGAGATGCATGAACAACTTCATTATTCGAGCAGCTTTTGCGAGTGCAGACGGTTCAACATCACATGGTTAACATCAAATATCATATGCTTAGTTACATATATTACATGTTCAGTGATGCAGGGGTAATGCGTGTATGAATACACATACACGATGTTTTGAAACTACACATGTGGTGTTTCTATGAAAGATGTACTCTTGATCCTGTATTTTGGAGATGCAGTATCTCGTAAAAGTCTATTAGTAATTTCAAATAACAATTTAAATGTAGTAGCATTTGTAAAAATTTCTTTTTTGCTTTTTACCTGGACAGTCTAGAAGAGAAACGTGAATGAGCTTTTTTGCATAGGGAGTTGAACTGTTGAAGTACATTTTTGTTAGCTGGTTAAAAGTTTACATTATTGATGTGTTTCCTGACAGCAATGTGTGAGTGCTGGTGATATTGTTGAAGTGTGGAGCGCGCAGTGTGGGGAGTGTTACAAGTGGAGGGTCATCCCAACTCTAGAAGAATACGAAGAAATCAGGAGCAAGTTCATAGAAGATCCTTTCGTTTGTAGCAAGAAACCCGGGTGTTCCTGTGACCAGCCAGCTGATATGGAGTACAACAACTCTCGCACATGGGTCATCGACAAGCCTAACCTCCCCAAAACACCGCCTGGGTTCAGGAGGAGACTGAGCATGCGAAGAGATAACTCAAAATTTGATTGCTATTATGACTTAATGGAAGGGAGAAGGAAATCATTCAGGTCCCAAACTCAAATTGCCAAGTTCTTGGATGAGAATCCAGAGTACAAGAAGGATATGTCACCCTCGGATTTCTGCTTCAGTTCGCCAAAGGTAGATGCAGATACTTTACCCATTGGCATCGACAGGCCCAGCATGCCCAAAACCCTGATGCCCATCATGTCCAAAACCGTCCATCATGCCCAAAACCGTGCTGACCAGCATCCCCAAAACCGTGCCGGGTGTGTTCAACAGGATACTGGTGCCTCGAAAAGATAACTCAAGATGTGACACCTATTATGACTTAATTGAAGGAGGGGTGAAAAGGAAAAGATTCAGGTCCAAAGTTGAAATTTCTAGGTTCTTGGATGAGAACCCGGATTACAAAAAGGAGGTCTCGCTCTCAGATTTCTGTTTCGGTTTTTCAAAGATCACTGGAGATACTGTAACGGGGAATGCAGCGTAAAGGTTTATGAAAAAGTTTTGGATGATTAGATCATGGTGTGGACGGTTTTAACAAAGGTTTGCATGCTATATGCGGTTTCTTCTACGTGGGTCCTCGGTTTGCGCTAATGAGTACATATGCTCTTGTCCCTAGCATAGAATTCACTAATGTGGGGTATGTTCTTACATTTGCATCCCTAGTATAGAGTTTACTAAAATATTCATATTGAGCCTCAGCATTTCTTGTTTTGTTGCTTTCATTTACCGGTTACCTGGTTTGCTAGGTTGTGATGTTTCATCTATGCTTGCTTATGAGATTTATAATTGGCAGTGACGTCCTACTCCAACCAAAGTGAGAGACTGGGTTAAGAGCGTAAGAGTGACGAATTTGTGGCAAGACTGGGTTAAGAGCGTAAGAGCGACAAATTTGTGGCAAATTGGTTCATGGTTGGCCTTGTAAATACTACTAATGGAGAGTCTTACGCTGGATTTATGTGTAATTTATGCATTATCTAGAGGGGGCGTGTAATTCAACCTTATCTTAATTCATCCGAAAGAGCTACTGAAACTTACTACCAATTAACAGGGAAATTTTATGCTAGAGGCAAGAGTAATTCACCCACTAAACACACAAGAGTGGGAACCAGGCAGGTTCTAGTTGTGAGCCCCACGCCTTTGTGTATAGTGGCCTAGCATAGAAGTAGCCATGTTAACCCCATGCTCATTACTAAAAGAATCATGTGAAACAACCCAAATAGAAAAGGGATTCATTATCGTGTTGAAAGAAAAAGGTATGAAATATTTAGGTCTGTACAAACATACAATTCTATGACTGGGAAAGGGATAACTCTCATATCAACTAAGGATACTATACAAAGACTGGCCTCCTTTTACACCACCTATATTAGAACCACTTGTATCCCTCACCATAAATCTATTATATACAAACAACACCACCCACAACCAAAATTGTAGCTCCCATATACAAAAATTCTTACATAGACGCGTCCATTAGAATAATATAGACCTTGTGATTAGGAATACTCACACACAGACAAGGCAGCATGCATATAAGTCCATCACTGAAAGACTTGATTTTGAGGCTCCATGTAACAACAGAAGTGCATGCATAGGCCGCTGTAGGAATTTCATGCCTAGCGCCAGCGAGCTGAAAGGTCTGCCTGTGGGTTATCAGTTAACATAGCGCCATATGAACCGAAGGATGCTAGCTTATTCAGTAGATTCTGGCTATTCGGAACTGTACTTGATGCTGTTGGTTAGCTTGCATCCTCTGGAGAAAGTTAGTCGATTCCTACTGTCAGCAGTTTGTCATATCAGAGTGAACCTATAAATGTTAGTCCGGGTTGGTGTACTCAAGCAACATATGCGGTGATCTGTAAATCTTCACCAATGTCCAGTACAGGACCTCTTCAACACCAAGTTCACCTTCTGCTCTTGCTGCATATATATCCTCGCAGATGGCTATTAACCTGTATGATTCAAAGCATGTTATTATATTGGTAATATAAACAAAACTCATGGAGCCGGTAATTATTATTCCATTTTGCATGTTTGGTTAACTTTCAAAACCCTTCAGGAACAACAAATCTTCTTAGAACTCAACTGGCAGAATAGATCTACTGTAGATTTGCCACTAAAATATAAAAATTCATTTACCATGGTAAAAGTAGATATCTGCAACCTTCAATATTCATGAAAGGTTAGTTGGTTCATCATGCAAGGCAAAAGAATACGAATTTATGTTGCATAAGAATCACTAATACTGCTTGTTTATTCAACAAAGAAATGCTTGAAGATCATGATATATAAGATAAACAGATAAGAAAAAAACTATGTGAAAGAAATGTCAAGCAGCATGAGAATAAAAAACCTACTGGATTTGAATTTTGTGGGATACCAAAGAAAAGTTGAACACAGAACGTTTCGATTCACTTAGATCCACTTACCTGTCACATGAGGGAAGATTCTCGTACGGTATTCTCATCCTCAAGTCGGAACACTGCAGTCTAATGAACCGGCCAACAGCTAGTACAAATGTAATGTACAGACCCCAAATACTAAATTTGCTCAGTGTCTCGCCAAGAAATCCCTCTGGAATTATTTCACAAAATTAAACACATGTAATACCAAAGCATATACAGTACGCAGAGATGGTATGCATACTTACGAGGGGTTTCCTCTGACACAATTACAGCCATGGGTCCTGCCAAGCCTCCACAGGCATATGCATCGGTTCGATTGATATCATAGAAGGACCACCATGAAGAACTACCATGGTGTAAGACAATATCAGCACTCACATCATTTATCTGTCAAACATTGACAAGTTAATTAACAAAACAGACCTGATGATGAATTCTAACCAAGTTTTTTAATTGCCTCAATGTGTGCTAGCAACATGACATTTCTGGCAGAATTTTTAATGCGAGGTACCAAATTTAGCTTCTTTAAGATCTTGTGGTACAAAAATTGGAAGGCAGAACATAGAGTACCGGGAGTGGAGAAGCCAAAATTAAGGTACCAAATGGAGAATCTTTTCCAGCATTCCAAGACCACGTAAAAGTAACATATCATCATCTTTCAATTCCTCGGTTAAACCAATCATCTAAAATAAACTATAATACAAACACACTAACATAATAGAAGAGATCAAAAGCATACCTCCTGTTCAATAATCCTGACTTCTCCAGAACCAGTAACCCGGAAAATTCTTGGATAAATATGATTAACCCTAAAGCTGCTGAAAGAACCATTCAGAACCCCCTCGACTTCTGATGATTTTGGAAGATCTGAAGGATCAATACTTCTTTCATACTTCACTGTTTCCTTGCCTTTTGGTCTGTCTCTTGTAAGACTCCAAGTAAACTTTAAATCCATGCTGCTGCTACGGAGAGAGCGGATAAACTGCTTCTGGACCACATCAGGGACAAGCCACATCGTACTTGCATCAGCTTGACAACAAATAAGTTGTATATCATTCACATTGTACGAGTCTAAATTATGCCGAGGATCAAGATTAGCATTCACATTCAAATGATCCCACGAAATTCTTTCACAAAGGGTTGTCTGATATAAGGTCAGCCTTCCTCCATCTGTCTTGATGTCAAACTGAAAGCTAGCATCATTGATAGGATTCGCAATGTTTGTGGGATTACCACTACTATACATCTATAAGACAACACAGATGAGTAAGTCTTCAATACCATAGTTCACAAAAAGCTTCATACTACATCTGTCCCAATCAGAGGAAACAAATTAATTACCAGCATTGGTGCCCAGATGACACAAATTAAGATAAAGAACAGACATATGCCATTGCAAAACTTAGTCATCTTTGTCTGCTTTTCTCCTGGCATATGAGTAGCTCTGTTCAGGTCATTATCACATTTAACCAGGTACAAGCTTGCATTTATGTCCTCCAACTGAAAAGAAGAAAAGTACTTGCATCAGCTTGACAACAATTTTGAACCTAAACATAGTATGTCTAATAAATCACTTCAGCAAATTTCAGGCTTGGGTCGGATTACTTTCAGAATAAAAATGAGAAATCACCAGTAGTATTACACTCTAGAGTCTAGAGGATCGCCTCCTTTTCTGTGTTCAAAATACTATGAATGCATTAAAATTCAAATTTCACAATCTACCTAGCTAAGGAAATTATTCATAGGTCTGACTACGTGCATCACGTGTTTCGTGTCATCTTTCTTTTGTTCCTTCTCTTTTTCCTAAAAGTTAGACATGCATATAAACGGAATCTTGAAATCCAGCCAAGGTTTCTTGAAATCTTATGTACTAACTAAATACAACTTGGTTTCCTTTTTGCATACATGTAAAGAACTTCATGTCCCAACACACACCAAGCACATTGATTTAGAGAAGTCAATAAATAAAACTTGATGTACTATTTGAAGACCCACCTTTAGCCAATCATACATTGTCAACGAGGTGGATGTGCATGACCAATCAAGGACGCATCGCAGTTCATATAAAAAGGGCAAAGCACGATATAGCCGATATCCAAGATAATTAACACGAGAAACTTCACTGGTTAAAAATTGGCGATACAACGTGCTCTTATGAGGGACACCATATCGAATTTGCATGGCTTGCAGTGCCAGAGAAATTACTTTAGTAAGATAGATTGCTCGTAGTGTCCATTTGGCATTATTCTGCTGTGAAGTATCCATACTCCAAGCATACTCAGTGACAGCATACGTAAAAAGAATGAGGTTGAATAGGTAAAAGATGACCTTGCCCGTGGCAAACGAACAAAGGTATAAGATGCGATCAACAACAATCAGGAAGAAGATTATCTGCATGAAAAGAAAATCCCAAGTAGATTACGAGTCTACATAAAAGTCTCAATGCAAAATCAAGGATATAAAACCCTGCAGCTAATTTATTTATAATGTAAAAACAAAAATACTGAATAATTAAATTGAGTTCTCCCACGTGATTTACTTTTGGAGAACTAGTATGATACCCTGTTTTTCATTATACGTATTCTCCGCATGCTATTAATTCTTTGGAACTTCACAAAATGACAAAAAAGGATAGAGAAGGGGGGTAGACTTACCATCAGAATGAACACAAACTCCTTCGGAAACTGATCCTCAAGCTGATAATACTCTAGAAATTCATTTTTATTTTTTATAACCGATTGGTAAAATATGGCAATCAGAAAGAAAACACTCAAATCAGCACCGAAGATATATGCATAAAGATCAATCTCCCGTTTGCCGCCTCCAATTACAGAGAGTAATGGGTATTTAATTCCAACTTTTTCTGAAAATCCCATTTGTCTTCCTCTAAGAATTTCCTTTGCTACATCAGCTGCTGGAGTAAGAGAATTGAATTGTTCCTCTGGTGTACATTCTGTCAACTGAGAGGCATAAACCACTTCGAAAACGGCTAATGCCACATTTTCATTCTCAGTACTTCTTTCAATGCTTTGAATTCGAACTTTGCTGACACAGGGGCAACGAGCAGGAGTATCATTCTTGCAGTTTTCACGATGGACAAGATGTAGCAATTCATTCACTCCAGATTCAATCCTCTCTGGTTGTATCCCATCCTCTGGCCAGGCTTTGACATCCATTGACAATTGAACAAAGTATGGGGGAGATTCTGCTTCTTGAGTGAGTGATTTCCAGTATCTAGAAGATGCAGTGACTCCAATTTCAACTGTTTGTTTCAATAACTGGAAAACCAACACTATTTTCTCAGACCAGCTGGAACCAGAAAAATTGTTCTTTCGATTTACTAAGCCTCCTTTGCAATTACTATACCCTACAGAAAACCATTCGCCATCTTTTGCAGTAATAGAGCTCTGTATGAGAGTAAATAAGTACAGAAGAAACAGAGGTAGCAAACTGATAACAAATGACGAAGTTATCCGTTTTGTCGGAAATCCCAACTCAATTAGAAGGCCTGACTGAATGGTGAAACCACAATGCTGGATCATTATTTGGTATAAGTACTGAATCAGAACATATAATTCAGTATAGATAAGCATTATAACCCAGAAGATGTAATTTGGGCCAGTATTCACACACAGAGCATATAGGAAAAGTGCTGCCAAGTACACCATAGAGAGCAAGCTGAAATTCCAAAGGAAAACCATGATAAAACAACAGTAACACACCACATCATTATTCGACCGCATCTGGGACCATATATGCTGGACTATCCTTCCAATCTGTAGACTTGCAGTGTCAGACTGCAATGAAGATGAACGGTTCAAACTTGGACTACTATATTCAGCGTTACCTCCATCATTGAGACCCATGTCTCCTGAAGGTGAGGGCTCATTTAAATTTGAATCATCAGGTGCAATATTCAAAAAGCTCACAATATTGCTCACAGCCTGATTTCCAATAGACTGTACTTGGGATACCCCATCACCAAGTAATTGTACAGCAGAAGCTAACGATATGTCCTTTGCCAGGCGTTTGCCTCTCATTTCTCTGTCTGTATCATTAGAGGCATTCTCTATAGCATTCTCCTCAAGTTCAGTTATTTCACTAAGAGGGGCAATCATTGGGTTCTTTGCAAAGTCTATTGTGGATGGACCTTCCACTCTTACATGACGAGGAGATTCATAACCATCAAATGAGAAACCATCCTGTTTCTCAAGGTTCTTTATTTCTTGCTGACCAAGAGAACTATTCCTCCTCCTCCTTAAGCCTTCGTTAGCAGGTGAAGCATCTCCACGGACAGTAGTGGAATTCATGCCATGGAGCATTATCTGTAGGTTGAGCATCTCAGATTTCATCTTCTCCACTTGTAAGTTACGTTGACGTTCCTTCTCCTCAGATTCACGAATGAGTTGCAACTGTTCAGTCTTCCAAGCAGCTTTTTTCTCTTGCTCTCGTACAATAGCACCAATTTGTTCTGCTTCAAGATATCGAAATACGTAATCAAACTCCGACGAAGAAAACATATATGATTGACATGAGACCAGAATGAAAATGACAATTTCAACCAAAGCAGATCTTGAGGTAATCCGAAACCCATAGTCATACTTATAAAATCCTATCACCTCGTAAATGTAGTCAATTGTTTCACACTTCCCGGCATTAAAATCACCAACAAAGGGAGACTGATAAGCCAGCGAGAGAACAATTACAGCAAAGTTGTACATCCGTAAGTACTTGAAGATCTTATTTTTCTTTTTTAGTATCCTGAGCCTCAATCGGAAGAATATCAGGGCAAAACCAAGGTATCCAAGATGCAGAATGTCATATTCCAATGTTCCCGTGATCAAAATCAAGGCAAGTACTAGATCTAATAGATGGCAATAGCAGTATACCCTCAAATAGTCTAGAAATGTCCACATGCTTTTGGTCTCAAATGACAGATCTCTCCAAACAAAAGAATTTTTACGCTGAGAAATCATCTTCCGATACGTAAATGGTCCTGAAAAACTAGTTGCCTGATCTGCACGGAGTTTGAAACAGGAGAGCATGAAGACGACATAATAACTGACCAGCATGCGGGGATCGTCAACTATAAGTCCTGCAATATTTGAGAAATAAGAATGAAAATCAATGAGTATGTACAAAGGTGGAAAAATAATACAAAACATGTCTGGAAACACCAAGCTGATGGCCAGAAACTGTGAAGAGAAAAATCAAAGACTATATTCTGGAACTTCTATTGAATGTGGTATTGAGCTCATCACTTCTTCCATTTTAACTTTGAAGAATAGAAGGAATGAGAAAAGAGGTGAGAAAATGAGAAGAAACTAAGTAGGAAGAAATTGAAGATAAGAAAATTACACTTATCGTTATTCACACTTCCCTACACACTAATGAATTAGAGGAAAAGGATCAAACTGAAAAATCACGAGTCTACATTAACTTTTTTTTTCTTGTTTTCCTTTTTGGATGGTATTCAGGAGATTTTAATAACAAACACAGAATTAATCACAAGTTGTGTACCCTCAAGATAGGGAAGAAATATAGAGAAAATGCATCAGGGAAAATAAAGTGTCATGTAGGCTGTAGCGTCACCATCTTTCTAGGGGCATTACTGATAGCTCGGCCACTTCTTGACATAATGTCTAACAAATCTTAAATGAGCACCAGATTTAACAACTTCACAAAATGCTTTGATGCTTTAGCTAAGGTCATTCTCAATTATTCTCCAAATCAGAATGTTGTAATGTTGTCTTAGCCATAGTCACAACATGTTTACTTGAAATTAGTGGTGGATAATTCGCAAGAATGGTGGATAATGTACAAGAATGGGTTGGGTTAAGGGCAGCAAGAGAAGGTCGAGCAGTAACATTTAAAGGGGAGGAATATCATACCTAGCCAACATTTTTCACAGAAGTCAAAATACGTATTTGAGCTTTTCCAGCAATCATGGCAATGCACATTGCTCTTAGTTGGGACCTGTCCACTCAAAGGCATCATGCTCGTCCACATCGCGAAATATTCAGCTAGAAGAATAGCAGCAAAGAGGAAGACAAATATTGGCCATAGTTTACGTATGATAGGGCGTCCTAGAAGAACACAAGTAGCGAGACAAGCAATATAGAACATAGAAACAGCATTTAACAATGCAAAACTTGAAAGCACTAGTGCTATCATGTTGATCTCAAGACCAAAGAGATTAAACATGTTTTCCACCCAAAATTTCAGATAAACTTTCAGCGTTGTCTTTTGCATTTCAAATCGCTCTTGTCTCAAGGAAAGAATCCTTTTCTTATTCCACTTGGGACTTTCTTTGATGCTGCCCCAGATATACCCAAATGTATACTTTCTGCCTCTAGCAGAGGACAGATTTTCTGCTGGTTGATTGATTCCAGGACTGAAAGATGGCCATGAACTGCTTTGTCCAACTATTTGTGCCGATACTCCACTAGATTTAGGTGATGCCTGGTCATCCCGAACAGAGCTTGAGTCAGTATAATCTTCTGAGGAAACAAATAATGGACAAGGTTCCTCTGATCTACTGAAATTCAGAAGAGAACTAGGCATTCTTTCCAACCAGCGAAATATATTATATTGAAGAGTACATGCAGCAATAACCAGAACTTTCGACCTCAATCCAGCTTCTATGCCCTCAAAACTTGGTTTGTATACCTGGAGACCGAGGAAATGTGCCATATCATAGTGCTTCTGCCCAGGAAACATTTTAGCCTGTTTACCCCACAGCTGAAATAAGTATTCTGTTGTCACCAGAAATCCTGTGTAAATAAGGAATAACTTGGACGGGATTCTTGAAGCTTTAGGCAATGCTGAACAGAATGCAAGACCAAGAAGGTACAAGAAACCAAATGCACTTATTGGAGATATTGATGCATAGAACAGAGCGATAAATAAAATCTTTTGACTGTGCCAGATCAGAAACCGTTTGATGAACCCCAACACCCCCAACTGTAATGGATCAGGATTTTCAGATTGCATCTGCTTGCTTTGTCTTCTCTCATAACTATAAAGCTGCATGACAATTACAATTGCTAGAGAGTCTGAAAGATTCTCTAACAAAGAAGCATTTGTGTCATAGCCAAAGTATATATAGAGATCAACTTTTGTGGACATCCATGTTGCGAGAGAAGGGAAAATGCTGAAAATATAAATGAGAGCAAAAACAGCAATGGCATATGCTTTGAGCGGAAACCATAGACGCCGTTTAGTTCTCTCAACAAGCTGTCTTCCAATGATCCAGATTAGAAGGAGAAAAATGTAACCGAAGGATCTATAATTCGGTTTCACGATGTACACCGCAAGAAGGATGGTGATAAAAGCAATATAGGTTCCAAAGGATCTGTACATGGACAAGAACTTCTTGCCAATTGCACTGAGATAAATTGCTATCCTTCTCTCTGCAAGATGACAAAAGGTATATATAAATACTATAAATAGTGCAGTATCATAAAGATTAAAGAGTATCTAACAATCAAGTTTCACTAAATTTTTGTGGGTCCGTTTGAGATAGAACAAGGAACGACTATATTGTTGAGGCAAAAGCTACAGGAGGTCCACCAGTCATTTGTTTCTGCAATTCCTCATGCTATACGTTGACACTAAAAATAATTATTTAGTGACAACAAAGAAGGTTACAATACCGTGAGAATGATTCTCGTGATCATCTCTGACATTGGTGGTGGCATAGACAGACAAAAGAACCGATTTGTTCAAACCAGCTTTTAGAATGCTAAATCCGATTGGAGGACACGGTGTGTGTTGAACGATTGCAGAGAATGAGAACAACATGTCAAAACCATGGTCGTGAATGGCACAAAAGCAGGCAAGTAGAGCTATTTTCAGGAAGTCCCAAGGGCTTTCACTCTGATAGAGACCTGCATGCATTTGGTAACAGGTAACATTTATCAGTTATGGAAAAGATGGAAATTTGGGTGAGGTAGGGGGTGGGTGCAATAAATAATTTTTCCAAATATGAAGACATTGCGATCATAGAAACCACACCTAACTGTGACAGCACTTCCATACTTATAGAGCCTTGTCGCTCCAATGTTCTTGATACGAGATTTAGCTGGAGAAGGTATAAAACTGCAAAATGAACCTCACACAGAAGCATAAGGGATTGACGCATCCTTCTATTGATGTTGTGGCTTAAAAGATACACGAGGAAGAATATCACTGAAAAAAGAGAAAATTAATGGCAAATCAGAATATTGAGCAAGCACCCATACTAGGATATCTGCCAAGTAACTTGGTTATTAGGAAGAAAGCAATTGGGAAATGTCAACATACTATAAACAGCATGAACAAAACCAGGTTTTGTTGCAATTAGGAAAATCAGCAATAGCATGATAGCCCGAGAACATTTGCGCAGTCCCCAAGCAATTGTAGCTACTATCAAGACTTTGGCATCTTCTTTCACTGCAATAATAGATGTAAACAGATTCAGGATCAATGTGAAAGTAAGGTCAAGTTAGTAGCAGTAGCAGCATGAAACAACTGAGATATTCTCTAATAAGAAACCCTTTTCATGGACAACGCTTTCATAAAGTACAGCAGAAGTGCCATCTTATGAGCAAAATTCTAAATCCAAATTACACACGCACACATATGAAACCTACTGACTTTCTCTTATTCTTAGTTTGACAAGATGAACAACTTAGGAATGCCTGACACAAGCACTGAAATGAACCAAAATCTAAGCATGGCAGCTGGAAATTCCAGACGACAGCTGGAGGAAATGATCCCTAGAGATAATCTCTTTCAGTATCAAGGAATATACAGCCATCCGAGATTATCATTACACAGACAACTCACTGGTTTACCAAAATTAGGATTCCAGATACAAACTTCAACGGTATAAAAAAGTATGAATTTGTGAATTAGTTTATAACTGGCTCCCCGTTATGGAAGTGTGCTATATCTGCATATTGCTCTTTAACAGATAACTGAGTTATCTAAGTAAAGCAGTCAATATATATGCATACATACCTTCCTCAGTCTCACTCCCATTAGAGAATTGCCCCTCCTCATTTGACAGATATAGAAAAACAGAATTGGTAACAAGATTCCCAAGAGCTACCAGAACTCCAAGACAGAATTGTGCCAAAAGGAAGAAACCAGGGATAGGATAATGCCATAATCCAACCATCTCCCAGATTTCCATATCCTGAACAAGAAAATTTACTGTTTCAACTGAACTTGTAGAACTCAACTCAAAGATTTACAAGATAAAAAAGTACCTTTCCCAGTTTCCAATTCACATATGCAAAAGCCACGTTGAAAACATAAGTACTGACAGCCCACAAGAGAATGAAGACGAGAAGCAATCCGTTCAACCGGTGCAGACGGAACAAGGATGGAAAAGCATATAGAGTATATCCAACATATGCAAGTAGTCCAAAGGCACATATACTTGCAAAATGGAAGCTCCAATATGAGAGGGCAAACAAGGATATCTGTCATATTTATGTCTGAAACTTTAAATCATAAGAAACTAAAGAAGTAAAGAAGTAAAAGTTACATCAATACAAACCACAAAAAATTTATGAAAACGTTTTCTCAATCTACCAACTGTCGAATTGAGAAATTGGTATAGAGGTAAATGGAAGCAAAAAGAGTTGGCATAGAAAGAAGTACCGGAAATCCATAGGTGAACCAGTTGATACTAAAAATCCGAAAAACTGGCCCCCTTAATAAAAGATTGGTATGCCTTACACCAGACCTGCAAAACCAAGAAAAACAAATAAACAAACTTTTGAGTTATACACAAGGTACTAATCACACTATATTTTTCAGCAAATGAAATAGAAAATTGCATCATGTTTTGACCGCAGTGATTATGTATGGCTTGCTTTCCCAAGAGATTTAATAACATTTGTTAGTTGCCCAGGAAAAACCCATTGCTATACACGAACCCATGCTAAGAATAAAGTACATCTCTTGGTCCTTTTGATATTTTGTTACATCTGGACCAAGTTGCAACAGGTAATCCTTGTCTTACTCTTTTTTCTCTTCACCTAACTTTTTAGGAATTAATAAAATATAGCATTATCAATTTTCTCGACAGTCTTTTATTCCCTTATATTTTTCTTGTTTACAATTTAGTGTTAATTATGTGCAGCGAAGAACAGTCGATCCAATTTTGTGCTCTATTACTTCATCTCTTCACCACCACCACAAAACATAACACACAATGTTTCTTTTGTGAATCTCTCTTCTCGAAAAGGGACACAACCTGATTGATGTTCAACTATATCAAGAAGAACAGCAACTTCCATCAAACATTGCGTTTTCAAATTCAAGTTGAAAACTTCAACCACCATCTACATGTTGGTGTGGTGATGGAAGTCAAGAACAAATTTTTCGTCATAAGTCAATTTAATGAGTTTGCATCGTTTATGTGAGACATTTGATTATTTATGGCCCCCTTGGGGACTAGGCACCACCCTTTGGGCATGCACGGTTACTCCCTGACTACTTTTTAGGTGATATGATGGCCCCACAAACCAACATATGTCGATTTCCGCACACTTTGTCCTCACTCGTGCTCGCACTGGGAAACTTCACCGTGGGTCACTCATCCTAAGATTACTCCAGAGTAGACATCCTTAACTTTGGAGTTCATATGGATGGATTCCCAAAAAGAAATGGCACCTTGTTGATATGAGTAGCATTCCCAATCCTTTTAAGCTCTCTAAAACTTTGGGACATTACAGTTTATATGTTTCTCTACACCATTTATCCTGTATAGTATTATCTATGTGCAAGAATAATAAGTCAAATTTTGATTAGGGCAGTCTTAAGATTAAGCGAACTAAATGTGCACCTTTACCTCAGCTGACGGACAAAAAAAGAATTTCTCGAGGGGAGAAGTTGCTCGGTCATGCTGCCTTCTCTCATGGACATAATGAACTCCATGTCATCTAGATCATGTTTCACACAGGAGAGCTACACGAGCATTTTGGAATCAGTTGTTAGGTTTCATATCCACCATCAGACCACAACTCAAAATTTCAACTAAAGGTGCAAAATTCTTCTATGTACAAGTAAATATAAATTTAAACTAACAATTATAGGATTCCATCAGATCAAGATTTCACAACTAAGAAATACTAGAAAATAATCCAGCCATAATTTGGGGAAGGAAGCTATGAAACCATAAAGTAAACCACGTAATATTAAGAAATAAAATGATGTAGATAAGGAATATAAAAATGTTGAGGAGCAAATAATTGAGCCCTCTGGAGTTCCTGGTTACAGGATAATTCTTGACTCCCTTGTCATCACTCTTTTCTCTATATTACAGATATCATTTTTAAAGATTATAATGTTTCAGGCATATAATGCAAGATCTTAGAAAATAACACACAAGTAAAGGTTTACATTCAGGGTGAAACTAACTGAAACTTCTGTAAGGTCCATAGTACTTGAACCCCCCCCCCCCCCCCAAATCCCCCTCCTCCCCCATGCTCCATAACCTTTCAGAATCAATCGACCTGAATATTCCAGATCCAGAAATCCATCCATGCTGATCTGTTAACAAATTGGGCCTACTCTCGCTTGTCAACAGTTATATCAATTTACCAAAATGCTTGAATCCAAGCATAAAAGTAGTAAGAGTACGCAAGGATCTTATATACAAAACCATAACGGCCTCAGTGCTTCAATTTCAGATGGGGGTATCACATGACAAGCCAGACCAGAACTGCTTGAGGAGACACAGTCCATGCACTTCTACAGTTCGTGCGTACAGGTTCAAGATCAACAGGTACTCCCAGTCACTGCCTCTTGCAGTGTAAAAACTGTCTTACACATCCCTTAGTTCTTGCATTTTGTGCTTGCATTGCATGCAGTGTAAAGTTTTGTCTTGCACATCCCTTAGTTCCTGGATATCCAGTTAGCTCTGCTCTTATATAAACTTGCCCTATAAACTTTGATGTGCCCAAACCCCTGGCTACAAAATGCTTAAACCCCAGCTGAGAAGTAGTAATACTGAGGCCTCCTATGAACAAATCGCAACTCTCATCATCATTACGGCCACAAAAACAAATTACAATTGTCAGCATAGATAGTGGCCAAAGAAACAGAGGAACCCACCACCAAGAATAAACAACTCGCAAGACCCTTCCCCTCTTTACATTAATCCTAATCCAAATACTTTCATGGAACTTACAAGTGACTATTCAAAGATGCAAGATGCCATGAACCTATCACCTATCTGATCTGCGAGTGCTCTAGTTACTAGAGTGAAAAGGTAAAAGCACTGGCACCCACATTTCGCTCCATTGCAACTTGCAAGCAACCACAACTACATGTCCTTGCCATCGAAAGAAGAATTAGGAATGATGCCTTCGAAAGGGTCTGGGAAACGGACTCTTCCCATTTTATTTTCATTGCAGTGACATTTTTACTAGCCCTATGATTAGCCATTGACACATACGTGGTATGAAAGGGTTGGGCCTCTGTGTTCATGCTCCTGTCTCAATTGCATGAACGATTAAGCCATCCTAGTCCCACCACAATCTGCTTTCTTGTTGAGGACAATTTAGGCTGCTTCGCAATCTACTCACCGAGCTAACCGTGCTCACTTAGACATGGGGTTACAGTTAGTGGACTTGGAGAGCCGTCGGATACAATTGAGTTAATGAAAGCTCAAGGACATTGCTAAGTCAGCGTAGTATAACCCAATGTGTAATAATTTCCTACAAGGGAATATATGTTCAGCGTTTTTCTAGATGAAGGCACATTTATTAGTCTCACACAAGTCAAATTCCAAACTCCAATTGGAAACTAATTCAGTCACAAATAGGCTTCATTGTAATTATTTACGGATAGATTGCAGATTCATACATAATACATGGTCCACACCCATTAATTACATAAAAGGGAGGAAAAAGAAAAGGAAACAGTAAAAATTTGTGCAGTGCCTTATAGAGATTAAAACAGCAGGGATGGATACATGGGGTAAATTAGAGTAACAATTTAGGCTTAGATAGATCATGAGCAACATGAAAATTTGAAGTCAACTGAGAAAAGCATACCATATAGTAGAAAACCATCAGAGCAACACCAGAACAAACTTGTTGCCAGTCAAAATCAACAGATAAATTGTATACACCAATTGAAGCAGCTACACTCTGAAAGGTTTGTGGAAACGGAAAAGGAAGTTGGTATACGTAAATAACGCAAATGTTAATGCCAGCATATACCCAGAGCAGCTTCCAACACCTTCAAGTCATGTACAAGTAAATAAGTATGACATTTGCATAATCACATTAAATCCGGTTTATATATTTGATGTATCATTTGTTAAGGAGGCAAAAAATACGACACCTGAGAGGATGAAGTACCTGAAGAGGCCTAAAAAGTTGCTTGTTAAAGACCAATCAACAAGACCAATGCAGCTGCAAATAAAAAATGGTAAAGAAAGCCAAGATGGATTGCTGATCCCCGAAATCAATTGCACAGCTGGCAGCAATAAGCAGCAAGCTAACCTAAGACGATAACCTTCAATTCAGAAAAGAAGAAACCAGTTAAGATATGAACCGGGCAAAGTTATTAGGATCTTACTTATATCACAGATCAAATAGACGGATCATTACCAATGTATCATAACTTCACAGAATACAGACAAGCTGACCATAGAAAATGAGTAAATCATCTGAAATTCTCAGTGAGCTTGTTTGTGCACTGGAATCCCAGTATCAAGAACATTTGTGGTCAAATACTCCCTCCGTCCCATATCATATGTCCTGTTTGACTTTTCCATGCTCATCTTTACTATAAATGATGAATCACTCCTAAGTTATATTGGTAAAAGATTTATGAAAATTATATTATGTCCCTGGTCTTTCATTATGTGGTCGACGGGCACGGGAAAGTCAAACAGTACATTTTTATTGCAACAGGAGTACAGTCGTACACTATCCAGTAAGACATGCTTACAATGAAATTCCATGGAGGTCAGCATCTAAACAAGTATAAAACAGTGAAACAACCTCTTATGCATTCATTTCTGCCAAACTCTAGGGGCACAAAATGTATCATTTTCATAGTTTTCCTGAAGACACTATGAGCTTATAACACAACGAATTCTTCTTCCATTAGCAGTATGGCATGCAGATGATAGAGAACTATGATTCCGTATCAGTTTTGATGCTTCTGTTTTAACTTTTGAAAGTGATCCTTGTGAGCTACAAAATAACTTTATTCCCAGTACTAACGAATAAGAAGTGAAGGAACATGCACATTGCATTTTGCTACCCAAATTACATAACAACATAAACGACAGCATCACAGAAAATGACCCACCTATGTGTTCAACAAAAGACGACACAGAACCCCAGCATGAATCTTGGAATTCGAATAACCCAAATCTGTGCTTGTTGATCTCGATGTACGCAACAACCGCCACTAATAACTCTACAACTAGGAAATAAATAACCTTTGGAGATCTCCATGATTGGAACCTGAGAAGAAAATCACATTAAACGGTTAGCACTTACCGGGTAGTAATGCATTTTATTCATAAATTGGCATAAGTATAGCTGCATTATTTTAATTCATGGGTAGAGAACTGGCTAGAAGTGACACTAGAATCATACTCCATAACTCCAAATAGCTTTATCCACCACGCATCTGCAGAGCTCCATTGCGGATGTAGAGCAGCGCAGAGAGTGAGAAAAATCAATTGCACGATAATCACGAGAGCCGAATAAACCAAAACAAACCATAAGGATATAATTCTCTCTCTGTATTGAAATCCTGCAGATATGCATGGGACATGAAACAGCTGGTTAAGTAATTGAGCAAAACCGTTGGCCAAATGTTTCTCAAAAGTATGTGAGACGTCAACAGATACATAGATGGAGTTGATAAGTGACAGTGTCTGTACAAGACTATAAAGTAGCCTAAAACCTGAGACAACTGCATACCTCTTTTGGGGGCAGTATACCGAAAGAAAAGAGACGTCACCACATTAATAAAAGAGATTATGCTCCAATCCAGCAATCCAGCTGCAAAATATACATGGCTTGTGAGATGTAAAAGGCACTAGAGCCAATAATGAAATAAAAAATGCTAAATACAACACAGTGCACATCACAGATGGATATTCTCCCCAATTCAAAACACTTGTTCCTAAAATAATTCATATCCGAGGCAGCACACGGATGCGAGCTTCGCGAAACTTCCAAATTTCACATTATTCCTAATTTGGTGAGAAAGTCCACAGAGTGGCAAAATATCTAAAACGCATAAAATGAAATGCACAAAATTGTTCGAATTTGGACGAAGTAATAACTTAAGCAATTCTGCAGTTCATGAATAACAACAAGTTCCGAAGAATCAAACTAACAGCAAATTATTGGAATTGCAATCTTCGAAGTTCAGAAGAATCAACTAACAGCAGATTATTGAAATTGCAATCTGAAAAGTTCCGAAGAATCAAACTGACAGCAAATTGAAATAGAACTCAATTGGAACAATACCTAACAGGAGCAGCAAGGGCAACACAAATCCACCCAAAATACTTCCTCTCATTGTTACAGCCCTCATTGGCTTCTCCAAATTCTACACATGGTTTCTGCCATTTCTATCCAGACACATGTTCATAAATTAGCAGAAGAGTTGTTTACGGAAATATCATATCATCCAATAATGATGATATTTTTGCTGGTAATTTGACATAAATCGCAGCTGCTAATGGAGTTATGAAGATTCAAACGAGGCAAAAAGGGTACTTAGAAGGAGCTGATCAAGATTTATTCGAAAAAGCAGGGGAAATTACTAGTTTTATTATTGTTACAGAACAGAAGTGGCTGTGATCTGAGGGTGAAATTAAATATTTCGACCTTATGGAAGATGAGATTTTAATATACTCCGTACTCAAAATTTTATAAATTTATGTAAAGTCACTTTTTTAAGTTGTTCGTGGTCAACAGTCATACCAGCACGCAATTAGCATTAATTCCACATAAATTTGACAATTTTTAACCGTTCTACGTAACTTTATGTAACATCATACTAAATACTGCGTTCACCCTCAAAAAAAGTATATTTTTTTCCATATTTTTATTTTTAATCAATTTCTAAATTTTTATCTAAAGACTAAAGTTACGTGTCAACCTTAACATATGAATTCTCCGAGATGGAGAGCATACTAAATTTTTACGAGGAATTTTTTGTGAGATATAGCAACACCATTTCTCCTAATGCGGTATCAAAGTAACATATTTTATATTTATTATTAAAAACGTCGTATTGAGTTACAAACATTACATATTCGTAAATGCATATAATGGAAATATAGTATAGGTTTATTAAACAATTTAAATCATAGTTGAAGTTAAAACACATGATGATGTTGAATTGTTGATCATGCATTTCCCTACATTTTTCAGTTTTGTTTTCAAGTGATTTTTGGTTTTTGGACCGACCAATGAGATATTTTATTTTCTAGAACAATTTCGTTATGTTTTCTTTTTGCATTTGACTTGGTGATTCATCAGATCTTTCTTCTTTTTGATATCTGATGATGTATCTGATTTTGGGAATATCCTTTCAGAACAAGGGTGTTATTGTCATTCTAGTATTTGGATTTGTGCGGACGGCAACGGCCAACGTGGTGAACAATTTTAGGGGTTTAAAACTTTGGCAAAATTAGATAGTGGTACAATGTTGGGGAAATATTGATTAAGAAACAATCCACTTTTTTATTGTTGATCTTGGTACAATATTGTTAAATGAGTGGTTATGATTGATTATTGATAAATATAAAGAAATAAATCACGCCTTTCCAATATCGATTCTGAAATTCATTATGAAGGCATTAATTGAAATTTGGAGTAAATGTAGAATGTCTTTGTGAACCATATCAATATCTTTCGACGTATATCGGTGTCAATACATGATATATCGTAGCGTTAACGTACGTATTCACGTCGACACTTTTAGACATATATCAAGCTTTTAGGCGTATATGGGTCAGAATCTTGACATATGTCCGTGGTATATGGACATGTTCATAATCTGCACTTGTAGACTTGTTTATCAAAAGATGAAACATGATGTATGAAGTTTTGCAGCAATAAAACATTTTGAACAATGTGGAAAGTTGTAAGAAATGTTGAATATATTAATTAATGTTTAAATTAAGTTGGTTTTGATAAGTTGACTTGCAAAATTTAGACTTGAGGGTATGAATGGAAAATCAAATATAACTTTGTACTAGAATCATCAAAATTTGTTTGGATAGTCCACAATCAATAAAAAGTCATAAAGTTGTACTTCCTACAACTTTGCCCTAAAACTTTAAATTATTTAATAGTAGTAGATTGATTTTTTTTTTTATTAATATCATACATCAATATAATGAAAGTCTTTGCAATACCATATTACCTACACTTGTCAAGTAAGATGAGTATTAAATAGACTCAAGTCCCTTTAAAGGTTTTTGAGTCCTTGTTGAATTTTGTGTGTGTTGAACGAGTTATCAACTCATTAAGGACCGATAAGGTTTCTTCAAGTCCGATCACTTTATAAGGCATTCGATTTTGATTTTTCACTTGTATTTCCACGAGTAAAGTAAATCATGGTTAGGGAATTGGAAGATGTCATTTCGCACCAATTCTCTTTGGTTCTCAGTGTAAAATAATAAATAATTTTCTAATTCTAAATTCCACCAATTAGTCCCAAAACCCAATCATAGTTGATCTTTGGAAAATTTTAGTTAGATTTGAACCAATATTCCTGTGTAGAATCAATCCTACACCAAATAGTACATACTAGAAAGTATACAAATTTAGGACAAGATATGTGGATCCATGGAAAATTTGTCATCGAATATGTATTGAATACAAACCTAGATATCAATTTAACATTCGAATAAACCAGTTCATGGTAAAACATATACATCAACACATAAAGAATGAGATTGTCATCCATAAACACTCGCATTAGACTATATTTGAGTTAAGCATGCACGTAACTTCCTCTCACAAAGGTCAAAATATCAAACAACAAATCATCATAGCGATGTATGTACCATTTACAACGCTACCACTGAAATACTAATCGCATTTTCCATTATTGTCTTCAGATTAAGGGAAAGTAGGTTTTGTACTTTTGTATCTTCGGGTAGAAAAGTAGTGTTTGGTGTTAAATTTGATTAAGTCAATTCACATATCTCATAGTGATGAACGATATAGGAGGTGTCTGTCAAACATAATAGCATATCACCCAGCGAAAGAAGTGAGGAGTAACACTTTCGAAATAACAAACGAAGAAAACTCCCGATGTAATAGTTTAAGTTTGAATATGCATTTGTGTGGGATAGATGCCGGATTGGTCAATAGTTACATATACTTTTTAAATCATATAAGGCACGTACCTTTAAATGTTTCGTAGTTTAATTTAAGTACAATATACGTTAAAAGAAAATTGGAAATAAAAACCTCTGGCTTAAAAGCGTTTGAGCAGTTGATGAATTATGCATTCTGATTACAGAGGTGTAAACACGAGTATGGTTATTAGACACAGCAGGACAATGTCGTCTTCTTCTTTACCTCGAAAAGATTATCCACTGAAAACAGCAGAGCAGCAAACATGAGCGCTCTCACCTCAACGTTTCTCTGGAACGTCAAATCTTCAAGATTTCCTCATACCTACTCAACCAATACAAACCTTCCAATCAAAATCCGTTTTCAATTCAAAGCACAATCGAGCTCCAACGAGTTAGATTCCATTACACAAGAGGTTCAGGAACCCAATAGCCTTCAAGAAACTAGTGAACCAACCAAGATTCCGACTGGTTTGAATCCTGACCTTGACAAAGATCTCAAAAAGGTCATTTTTTTTCCTCCTCTTTTCGTCCCTTTTTTATTATTTCTTACTAGTATCCGCTACATACGCAACTAATCCAGTCGAGCACGGTCATCCCTTTACTTACTACTATATTCCTAGTGGGTTTTATGATTTATGTATCATATTGGATTTTTAAAAAAATTTCTTGTGTAATTATAATTAGAAAACTATGTGAGGAGCCATTTTGTTCTTTTGTAGTTTACCGTCTACTCCATATAATGATGCTTGAGCAATTCTAGTGAAAGAATTGATTTTACTAAGGTGAGGCCATTTTGTTCTTTTGTATTTGTGATATTTAGCTTCTAGTCCATATAATGGCGCTTAAGCAATTATTGTGAAAGGCTTGATTTTACCAACGTGAGTATGCCAAACGGTTATACCGCGTTATATTAGTTTAAATAAGGTGAGTATGCCAAATGGTTGAGGTGGGGAGGTATTATTTTCCGTAGGTTTGGGAAAAACAAGACTTTTACAAGATCTTGACGTGACATTTTGCTTCATTCAGGAATCAGGATCCTCCTTAATTTAAAGAAATGAAGTAAAAAGGGATGCTTGGGAAGTGGCAAATAGTCTGAGACGCCATAGACTGATCATAGGCTTCTAAGTTCTATAGGCTATGTAGTTTTTAGCTACGCTAATAATGATTATTGCAAAGTGACTAGGAGTATAAGCTCCTGTTGAAGCAGAATCATTGGAATTTCTGTTTGTAAAACTGGTTATAGGTTATGATCCACCTGAAGTAACCTGCTAGAATCAGCTTTAAAGTATTGAAAGCGGTTGAAATGCTTCTGAAATGTCGATGAAATGCTGGGGAATTAGTCTTGATGTTTCAAACATCGGGGTGCAAAAGGTTGGGATTTGATAGTTTTCCTCTTCATGTAAGAGGCAACTAAATGAATCCTCACTCCTAACGAAATTTTCAGGACTAGAGTTTGAGATGTCATCCGTAATTGATCTTTTTAGTATCCTGTGCTCTTAATTTATCAAGATAGGGAATTAAAGCAAAACAAGTATTATACATGTCGTAGCTCCAGATTTTGAAGAATAGCTATAAGGTCGTTTTTTATAGGCACTAATTATTCATTAATTACATGAACAGGTTGTCCAAAAGACAGCTGCGACATTTGCACCGAGAGCTTCTACTGCATCCAAGAATCCAGCCGTGCCTGGATCTGTTTTGTACACTGTTTTTGAGGTTCAAGCGTACGCCTCTCTGTTAGTTGGTGGAGCTCTGTCTTTCAATCTCATATTTCCATCAAATGAACCGGACTTATGGAGACTAATGGGCATGTGGTCCATATGGATGTTCAGTAAGCAATGCTTCACTCTTGAAAGGAAAAAATTGGAAAATCCTGTTAATCATTTAGATCTTCATTGAGTATGTTGATTTGGATTTTGTGAAATAGACATTTCTGATCTAGTATCCTTATGGAGATTATCATATTAGAATCAGTTTTATACAATGCATATGAGATTGCATGGTTTGCTACATCTAATATGAGAGCCAATTTGTTTACTATCCTAACTCCACTTCTCAAAGATGTTCTTCTGTGTTGCAGCTATTCCGTCCCTTCGTGCGCGGGACTGCTCGAAGAATGAAAAAGAAGCCCTCAACTATCTATTTCTATTGGTTCCATTAATCAATGTCATAATCCCATTCTTCGTGAAATCATTTGCAGTTGTTTGGTCTGCAGATACTGTAGCTTTCCTTGGGATGTATGCGTGGAAGGTACACCATAATATCAGCAATTTCCATTGCCGAGCTTTTTTAAGCCTTTATCTAAAAGGCATGTTCCCATTTCTTTTACAGATGAATTGGCTCTCTCAGAAAGAGTAATACTTGTTGCATATAGGAAATAGAGAAAGTAATACAACTGCACATGACTTACATTGTTGCTCCATCAGACGATGCTTTGCAGATTCTTCATGCTAAGGTGGTTGCCAAAGGTATGATGATTATTTGCCTCATGAGCTGAAAACGGGAACCTATATCTATACCGAAGCTGGATTGCTTGCCATAGTTAAGAAGTTGGATTATGTTTTGTAGAGCGGCATTTATTCGAAAGCTCATGAGGCTTCTGTTTAATGCGCATGTCAATACCGTTACTGCTTACTTGATGTAAAAAGGTGTACAAATCCTTGGTGTACAATACAAATCTGCATAATCTTGAGCAAATTGAATGTTATGAGCGTTCAATCTGTAGACTGATCCTAATGTTCTTTGTGCAATGCAAGTTCCTAAGTATCTGATCCATGGCCACACCACAGCTCTAGTCAATATTTGGCACCAATGTATTCTCCAAATCACGAGACAATAAATGTTGGGACCTCATCAAGAGCTTGTTAGAATTTTAGCACTAATGAAATTTGGTCCATACTTTGTCAACCAAAGAAACATGCGTTTGAAATGAAGTTTCATTAAACGTGTATTGAGAAAGAATTACTAAAATTCATTGAAAGGTAAAAGAGTTAATGAAGCTCAAAGTGTGTTGGTCGATGCATTGAATATGGAATGCCAAGAGTTGAAATGGGAGAAGTCCCACATGGCTAAAATTGAGGAAGAAGAAACTAATTATTAGTCCAAGGCTTGGGTTAAATGATTGGGCCCTTAGGGCACCCATGCTTTTGGAAGGGGGAGGAGCTAGATGCTCCTACACACGCACCACACTCCGGTCGTGGGGCGTGGGTTCGAGTGCGATGGGTTCGCGGTCATGATCTAGAGTTGATTATTATCTTTTTGGTAAACATATTGTGTTTGGTTAAGCGATAAGATAATCGGTTATGTCGTTCGGTTTAATTTGAGCGAATGGTCGACCATTCGCCAAAGGATGTATTCAACGAAAATTCCAAGATGTATGCATTGAATTTTTTGTTCTGCGACCTTCTGCGAAAGGATACATCTATTCGCAACTCTTCAATATTATAAATAGCTTCAGAATCGATTTCAACACGTAAATCCATTCTTCTTCCTTCTCTTAAACTACTCTCTAAAGCCGAAAAAACCTTTATTGCATTAGTTCACGAGTCAAAGTTCGAGTGCTAGAACTCGATTCAAATCTTCTTTTCTATCTTGGGAGACTATTTGTCAAGTAAACCGTTAGCACCAGAGCGGGGCAAATACAGTCTTAAGGAATAAGGCTCAGCCTTTGCTCAGCAGTCCAATCCTATTCCTTACCTACTCCGTTACTGTCCTCATACACTACCGCCATACAATAATCCAACAACTTAAGACTGTATCTTTGCCAGTGTATCGAAGATGTCTGCCAACGGAGTTGCTGTTGACGTTCCTGCTCCCCGAATCAATGTTGCCAACCACGGGGAGAAACCAGAGAAGTTCCTGGGGACGAACTTCAAACAGTGGAAACAGAAGATGAGGTTCTACTTGACAACCATTGGGTTCGAAAGTTACCTTACTGCTGAAACTCCTGCTCCACCCACTCTGCAGGAGATTGATCAGGCCGCCATGTCTCCAGAGGAGAAGAAGGCTGCTGAAGAAGACAACAAGCGGAAACAACTATCCTATGATGCTTGGATCCATGCAGATTTCATGTGTAAGAACTACATCCTTAATTGTCTTTCAGATGTTCTCTACACTGCTTTCAGCGCTGCCGGTACCACAAAGGAGTTGTGGGAGCAACTGGACAGAAAGTACTGTGCACAGGATGCCGGTGCAAAGAAGTTCATTGTGGGGAAATTTTTGAACTTCAGAATGAATGACTCGAAGTCTGTGATGAGTCAGGTTCTGGAGTATCAAATGATTCTCCATGATTTGGAACAGGAGGGCATGAAGCCTAATGAGTCATTTCTGGTCGCTTCACTGATTGAGAAACTGCCGCCAACATGGAACGAGTTCATGAGTTATCTCAAATTGAAGACCCGAAATGGGGCTTGAGGAGTTGATCATCAAGCTTGATTCAGAAGACAACCGCAAGGCTCTAGAAGGGGAAGCAAGTTGAAGCAAAGACTCACCTTGTCGATTCAAGGGAAAGTCGAAGGAACTCAGAAGAAACGCAAGACGCGTGATGGGGCGTGAAGTCTCGAGGAATTCGGAAACGGGACCTTCCAGAGGATCAAGGAAGCTGCTTCAATTGCGGAAAGCTGGGGCATATGAAGGCGGGTCACCAACTCAAGAAGGAGAAGGCCGATGTTGCGAAACAAAGAATGACCCTATAGTGGAGGATTTGGTTAATTCCTTTCTTGTTGTGGTCTTGGAGGCAAACCAGTTGAGAATCGAAACAATGGTGGATTGATCTGGTGCAACTCGGCACATTTGTTCCGACAGGGTGCTTTCTCCACCTACTCTCGGTGAAGGATAAGAAGGCATTCATGGGGAACGGCGCTACATCCGAGGTGAAGGGAGTTAGCAAGGTGGTTCAAGATGACTTAGGAAGGAGCTCATCTTGAGCAGTGATGCACGTTCCGGATATTCGCAAGAACTTGGTGTCCGGACCTCTACTTGTTAGGGCAGGTTTTAAGTTGACTTTCGAGTCCAGTCAGTTTGTAATGATGAAAAATGGTCAGTTTGTAGGAAAGGGCTACATGTGTGATGGGCTCTTCAAAATGTCTGTAATGTCTGTTGTACGCTCTCTTGCAAGCAATGAAAACAATGATTCTACTTACTTGATTGAGTCTTCTAATTTATGGCACCATAGATTAGGACATACAAACTACAATGCGATTCGAAAGTTAATTAAAACGAATCATTTGCCGTCCTTTGAAATCAATCCTCAAAGTAAATGCGAGGTTTGTGTGGAAGCAAAACTAACAAGGGCACCATTTCACTCAGTGAACAGAACCACGTCTCCTCTAGAATTAATTCACACTGATTTGTGTGACTTAAAATTTGTGCAAACTAGAGGAGGGAAAAAGTACTTTGTTACTTTTATCGATGATTGCACTAGGTATTGTTATGTTTATTTGCTAAGGAGTAAAGACGAAACCTTAGAAGCATTTAAACATTACAAAACTGAAGTTGAAAATCAACTTAGTACTCGAATTAAAGTAATTCGAAGTGATAGAGGTGGAGAATATGCAGGACCACTTGAAGAATATTGCTCACAGTTTGGCATTATTCATCAAACCACTGCTCCATATTCTCCTCAATCTAATAATTGTTCTTGAGCATAAAAATCGTACTCTAAAGGAGATGATGAATGCACTCTTACTAGATTCTGGATTACCCCAGAATTTGTGGGGGGAGGCTATTCTCACGGCCACTACCATTCTTAACAGAATACCCCGGAAAAATAGTGATATTACTCCATATGAACTGTGGAAAGGAAACAAGCCCTCTTACAAACACTTGAAAGTGTGGGGCTGCTTGGCTAAGGTGGTAATACCCAAACCAAAGCAAGTAAAGATTGGACCAAAGATTGTAGATTGCATATTTATAGGATATGCAAACAACAGTAGTGCTTATCGCTTCCTAGTGCATAAGTCACTGGTACCAGACATCCATGAGGGCACTGTCATTGAATCAAGGAATGCAGAATTCTTTGAAGAAGTTTTTCCTAGAAAGGAAAAGATAGTCTCTAAATACGAGACTATGATACTGTGATAGGGTCAAATGCGGTGGTCCTGTGGGGACCACGACCCAAGAGGCCCTAATGCGAATTCAAGGTGTACCTTCGTAAAATGTTGCAGAACTATGGATCACCTCCTCTGAGAATGCTACAGAGATGTAAGATTTACCACGGAGAATTCCGAGAAGTCAAGTCGCACATCAAGAGAACGTGGAGGTTCTTGATGTCGAACGAGGAGAGTAAGCGGGCTAGGACTCAGAAAGACTTTGGTCCTGATTTTCTCACATACCTTGTGGAAAATGAGCCTAGGACTATCCAAGAGGCGATGTCTACTCCTGAAGCCCCCTTTTGGAAAGAGGCCATTGAAAGTGAACTGGACTCCATCCCCAAAATCATACTTGGGAAGTGGTTGACCTTCCTCCGGAAATAAGCCGTTGGGTTGCAAGTGGATACTCAAACGCAAGTATAAGCGAGATGGAACCATTGATAAATCTGAGGCTCGTCTAGTAGTCAAAGGCTATAGACAAAAGGAGGGACTTGATTACTTTGACACATACTACTTTGTCAGAATAACTTCCATTAGAGTATTCATAGCCATAGCAGCTCAAGTGGTTTTGAGATACACCAAATGGATGTTAAAGCCGCTTTCCTAAATGGAGATTTGACGAGGAAATTTATATGGAACAACTTTGAAGGGTATGTGGTTCCGGAGACAAGAGAAGAAGGTCTCGTCTTGTCAAGTCATTGTATGCGGACTCAAGCAAGCTCCTAAACAATGGCACGAAAAGTTTGACAACACGTTGCAATCAAAGGGATTTTCTATAAATGAGTGTGATAAGTGTGTCTATGTGAAGGAACGTCAATCCTTTGTCATGATATGCTTATATGTAGACGACATGCTCATTCTTTGAAGTAACGGATTTGATCACGAAAACAAAGCAAATGTTGAAACAACTTTTCGATATGAAAGACTTGGGTGTAGCGATTTAATCTTAGGGATAAAATCTCTAAAACACCCGAGGGTTTGGTGCTTTCACAATCTCATTACATTGAAGAGATGTTAAAGAGATATGAGGTCTTTATTTGTCGATGTGCAAGGACACCAATGTACGAATCTTTGTGTTTGGACAAACACTTAGGTGATCCTGTAAACCAAACTCAATATGCTCGGATAATTGGCGTTTGATGTGCGTGATGAATCGCACTCGTCACGATATTGCTCATGCGAATAACAAATTGGCTAGTTTATGCGTAATCCGGAGATGCTCACGAAAGCTCTACTTCATCTATTGGGATACTTAAAGACCACAATAGATTATGGATTACACTATGGAAGATATCCGCAAGATTAGAAGGATACGGTGATGCAAACCGGATATCCGATAGTACAAACACCAAGTCCACTAGTGGTTACGTATTTACCATTGGTGGCGGTCTTTGTTTCATGGAAGTCCTCTAAACAACGTGCATCGCCCGATCCACAATGGAATCGAATTTATAGCTTTGGACAAAGTCGAGAAGAAGCGAGAATGGCTTCGAGAATTTTAGAGGATGTCCTTGTTGGGATAAGCACATGCCTTCGTGACAATTCACCGTGACGGATGTCGAGATTAGGAAGGCGACAAACAATATGTATAATGGTAAGTCGAGACACATACGTCAAGACATAAAACCATTAAGCTTGATCTCTCGAGTTATCACTATTGATTACGTGAAATCAAAGGATAACATTGCGGATCCGCTAACCAAAGCGCTCTGGGGATCAAGTACACCGCTTGTCTGGGGAATGGGCTTAAGACCCACAAAATAAGGAAATTACTGGGCAACCCAATCATCGACCGGAGATCCCAAGAATTTGATTCAATGGGACAACTAAACTGTAAAGGACCAGTAAGCGCCTCGTGAAGTTTTGTACTTCGAGGTAAGAGCACTTAGGAGTTACCAACTCTACTTGCGCCATTCCCGTGAAAGACATTTAAGTGCTCCTGCAGACCGGGCGGAGGATGAGTCACTAAACTCTTAATGATCTCTGAAGAAGATTCTTAATCTCTTTAGCTTCTGAAGCGAGCATTGGCGAAATTCTCTTAGAACGAGATCACCTATTTGGGTGTGAAGTATGGGAGGCCGCCAAACGAGAACACCTATGAATCCGAGCAGTCCAAGGCCTTTTAACGGACTGAGAAAAGGAACGAGGCAATAAGGAAAATTATTGTGTTGATATCATTGTCTTGGTTTACACAAAACGCCGACTGGTTCAAGGCATCACGTCCACCGGGTGGCAAGTAAATCCGATGGTATTCTACTAGGGACGATTCAATGTCACTGACAATCGATCCCGATGCAATATGATTTTCCGCAGGAAATTCTAGGCTGGAGCACCACGTTGTGCTGTGAGCATCAATTCTCTTTCATGTGGGGATTGTTAGAATTTTAGCACTAATGAGGCTAGTCCATGACTTTGTACCTCAACCAAAGGGGCCCCACACGTTTGAAATGAAGTTTCATTAAACGTGTATAATCTACTATGGTAGTAGATGACGCTTGAAGAATTACTAAAATTCATTGAAAAGTGAAAGAGTTATTGAAGCTCAAAGTGTGTTGGTTGATGCATTGAATATGGAATGCCAAGAGTTGGAATGGGAGAAGTCCCATGGCTAAAATTGAGGAAGAAGAAACTACTTATTAGTCGAACTGGGTTAAATGATTGGGCCCTGAGGGCACCCATGCTTTTGGAAGGGGGGAGGAGCTAGATGCTCCTACACTTTCCACAGCTCACGCCAGAGGCCCGCCCGGTCTCGGCCGTGGGCTCGTGGGTTCGAGGGTCCGGTCCGTGGTCAGGTCATGATCTAGAGTTGATTATTATCTTTTGGGCGAAACATATTGTGTTTGGTTAAGCGATAAGATAATTCCAGTTAAATCTGAAACCATTACATCGAGTCCGGTTGATGCAATGAGCAGTTGTGTCCGTCGGTTTAATTTAAGCGAATGTCCGACCATTCGCCAAAGGATGTAACTGAAACGAAAATTCCAACAGATGTATGCATTCAATTTTTGTTTCGCAGGACCTTCGCGAAGGATACATCTATTCAGACTGCAACTCTTCAATATTATAAATAGCCCCCCCCTAGAATCGATTTCAACACACAGAAATCCATTCTTCTTCCTTCTCTTAAACTACTCTCTCTAAAGCCAGAAAAAACCTTTATTGCATTAGTTCGCCGAGTCAAAGTTCGAGTGCTAGAACTTTGATTCAAATACTGCTGTTCTATTTTGGGAGACTATTTGTCAAGTAACTGCGAAAGCAGAAATACACTTAGGAATAAGGCCCACCTTTGCTCAGATCAATCCTATTACCTACTCATTCTTTGTCCTCATACACTACCGCAATACAATAATCCAACAGAGCTCCACCACTTCCGGTTTGGAACCCAACAAGCCATTCAAAACAGTTAACGATGGTGCGATTGTTTTCGACAAGCTACTTTGAGGATTGAAGAATCCTCGGATCCTTGGAAACCACCCTGACAATTTCAGTATTTGAGAAACCAAAGTTGTGGAAATGCTCAAATTTGTGTTTTAGATTTGCTAAGAGCAACTGAGGGTAGCTCATCATGAGTCTTTCCAATTGGAGTTTGGAAAAGCCATAATCATTGAGAAAAGAAATAACCTGATGTGAGGCCACCTGAGGTGATATTTGATGTTTCCGAATCAAGAAATATGAAATACCTGATGAATTTGGTACTATTGTTATGGATTCGTGATTTTGTTTACAAGTAGAGAAATGATGATAAAGGGAGAAAGAAGCATGACTGGATCTATGAAAAAGAAGAAGAGTAGTAGAAGTTCGAGTGAAATGAACCAGAGCTTTGCGAGTATGGAAGAGGAGGAACATGATGAGATTAACTCAAAGCAGCAAAAGCAACAACAATGTCTAAATTGATCAGAAAAAAAAATGCAGTCAAAATGGAGGTTTACGGTTTATGCTAGTATTCAATTTGGGCGGAAAAGAAGAACTACTGCTTGAATAAACTTGCAAGGTGCTTTCGGGAAATTAAACAAACCTTCAGAATAGTGTCCAGTTCGATTGGAGCGGAGCAGTGGCGATTGGTGGCCGGAACAGAGCAATTGGGTGGTGGACGGAGATAGAGTGCAGGCAAGCGGCTGCCTAAGGGTTTTTTGGTTAGAAATGATTATTGGTGGAAGCTGTATATATACAAGATCTTTTTTTCCGATTTTGGAACCGAACCGATACGATTTTTCCAAATTACTGGAACTGAAACTGAACCTGAAACTGATAGTTCAGGGTCGGCTAGAGAACTGATTTTTCGGTTCGATGTTTTGGTTCCGATTAGTGTATGCTCAGTGCTAGATGTATCAACTAGATTGGCTTGCTTCGCAGATATCTGACTGTTTAATTGTTTGGGGGATTTCTTTTTCTTTTATACAGTTCTTTACAAGAACACGACTAAGAAACTTGAGATATGCAACTACTGTATAAACATCAGGCAAGGAACTTTGGATATGCAAAATAATACTACTATTCATCTCCTGCATTAGTCCCTCAGCTAATTAGTGGCTTGCTAATCCCTTCAGCTCCTGCTCTTGTATTTCTCCATGGCCCTTGATATTGTATTCGAACACAAAATTTAAAATTAGTCCATTGAGTGAATCTCAATTTACCGGAATGCGTGTGTCAGACACTTGGTTAAGATGGTTCATTTGACTAGTAAAGTCTAAAAATGGTCCCTTGTCCACTTGATCATACACTTGGTTAATATGGTCCGTTTTCTTGTGTAATTTTTTACATAGAAAATTATGTGAGGGCCATTTAGTTTCTTTTTTTACGAAATAAGGGCCATTTTATTTTCTGTGACAGGGATTCAGTACTAATGACGATTTCATATATATATGAATTGGTATCACGGTTTGATGCTATTCAAATATCTTAATATATTGAGCTTATGTGGTCTAAAGTCTAAACCATACTCATACTCTATATAATATAATGGATCTGAACACATAATTCTCGATCCGGAACATATACTCTAGTCTAAGCTAGTTTTATGGGTCCAAAACTAGTTCCGAGCTCGGAGCCACCCTAGCCATCTAGGTACGAAAGTTTAGAGTCTAGTAATGTCCAAACAGATCTAGTCGAGTTCGAGTTCGGTCCAACCATTTAGTTTAGCGTAAATTTCATATGGACTCCCTACAAAAGTGCCTTATTACACATTAGTCCCCGAAATTTAAACAATAACAGATTGGTCATTTTTCCACTTTCTAAGTTCACCTCCCAAACATGACCTTAATTAGGGCTGTGCAAAAAACTCACCCGCCCAACCCACCCGCACAAACCGTCCACCTTTCACCCGCACCCGCCAACTATTATTTTTTATAAAATGTGTGGTGGGTTAATTTTTTTTCACCCGCCATTAGTGGGTGGGTGGTGGGTTGGATGGGTGCAACCCGTGACCCACCCGTCATTTTTATGTATGTATGTAGATATATGTTTATGAACTTAAGTATAAGGAGACCCATCGGCTAGAGAAGTTGCATTTTCGCTTATGTCGTTGAGTATAGATATAGTTTAAGTGAGCCTACAACTCTTCTCTTTAAGCACTATTTCATCTTCATTTTCGCACTCACCATTCGGTTCTTCTCACCTTATGTCATGTATTCAAGCAAAATAACACAAGTTGCTTCTCGGGACAACAATTCATCCATTACTGTGTGAAAATCTTTAAAATTAAGTAAATAAGGATAACTACTTCAAAAGAATCACTACCTCCGCTCGTAACATGCTCTTTTATCGATTTTTTTCAGACATCTACTTCTGCACAAGTTGCAAGTTTTTACTACATCCATTTTTATCTATATTCACCCGGCAATCCGCCCGCCACCCGCCCGCCATTTTTATCACCCGAACCACCGCGGGTTGGAAAAATATTCCACCCACCTCGGTCTATAGTTATAATCACCCACCAAAGGTGGGTCGGTTTGATTTTTCGTAAAAACCCGTCCGCGCTCACCCCTAACCTAGCCTTAATTTCCTATTTTGCATAAGTATAACTCACATCTTAATTAATTCAACTTAAACCCTTTACTTTTGAACATTATTTAATTTATTTTTAATATTTTGTTAAAAATATTATTTTCGAACTGTATGATTATTAATTTTTTAGTAGTAAATGAAACTTATCGATTGTGTAACACCGCAATTTTTATGTTTCGTATTTTTTAATTTTTCTGTTTTTAAAAGAAAAGTTATGTGTACTGTGATAATAATATTTATTTTAAGAAAAAGACATGATTATTCTCTTTTTGAGTTTAACCAATTATTGGTTAATCTTTTAAACTAAAATAAACTAAATTATCAGTAAAACAAAAGAATAGCCAATAATTTCTTAATTTTGTATTATTAAAAATAAATATTTTGTGGTTATTAATTTTACAACTAAAATAATAACTATTTTTTTAATATCAGCTACCAATTATTTTATAACTTCATTTTCCTTTGAGTACAATTTTAAAGAGTGCATAAGGCTAAACAGTATGAGAGTTTACTAAACAGTTACTCGATAAGTGGTTCAAGTTTTTCAATTATCTGGCTTTATGAATTAATCCATCCAAGTTAAAGTACAAAAATAAATAAAAATTCTCGAACGAATAATGTGTTTTTCTTTCTCATAACCTAAAGAATATAAACATCATGTCAGGTTAACAAAATTACAAAAAATTTCTTAGATTTTTAAGATAAAATTTATCATTTCATTTTCTCTTCTTTTAAAAATGCTTCTATATTTATGAATTAGGGACGGAAAAAGTTGAAAGTTAACGGTTAGTAAGTTGAAAATTGACATGTGCAACTTATGCATCTCAATTTGAAAAATAAAATATATTTTTGAGGTAAATATGAAATTTATTGTAAGTTAGAGTCAAATTTGTACTCCCTCCGTCCCGCAGAACTTCATGCATTTGCCATTTTTAATCGTCTCACAGAACTTCATACATTACCAAAAAAGGAAGCTACCCCACACCCAACAAATAATAAACAATCTCAACTTTACACTCAAATTACACATTTTGCCACTAAAAGTACACTTTTTCCCACCTTTTCTATTTTCTATCATTACTTTCACTTTTCGCATAAAACTGCGCGCTAACCCTAATGTATGAAGTTTTCCGGGATGGAGGGAGTATTAAACATCCTTATGTGTTTGGCCATTTCAAAATGCAATTACCAATTCGTAATTGTTTAAGAATTATGAAAATTAATGTGTTATTGTTCAAATATCGAAGAATTTTTTAAAAATATGTGTATTTTTCTAAGTGAGCAGGTGTAATTTTCCCTTTATTTTATGTCGTATTTGGATTAGATCTCCTGAGATGATGAGCTTCCTTCTTCCACTGGTTAATTTCCCAACAATCTCCTCCCATTCCCCCTAAATCTCCGGCTCTCCACCCCTTTCCAATGGCTTCTCCATAATCTCTCCCACACCTATCATGTCCCACTTTCACCAGGATGGCCGCCTTCTCCCGGAGCAGCTCCGCCGCTGTTCCACTCCTCGGCCTCCTCCTCCTCCTCCTCTCCGCCACCACCACCGCCGCAGCCGCCTTCCGTGAAGCTCCGATCCACCACACCTCCGATCCGTCATGCTCCACCTCACCGACCGTCCACATCGCCATGACTCTCGACTCCAACTACCTCCGTGGCACAATCGCCGCCGTCAATTCGATCCTGCAACACTCCGGCTGCCCTAACAATGTCGTGTTCCATTTCGTCAGTTCGAGCTTCCCCAATCTCAATCTCGACACCGTCAGATCGACTTTCCCCAATCTCAATTTCAAAACCTACAGGTTCAATTCGTCGAGGATTGCGACGCTGATTTCGAAATCGGTCAGGCAGGCGTTGGACCAGCCGTTGAACTACGTGCGGATGTATCTGGCAGGGATGTTGCCGAACGAGGTGAGACGAGTGATCTACCTGGATTCGGATTTGGTCGTGATCGACGACATTGCTAGGCTTTACGGTGTTGATTTGAAGGGGAAGGTGTTGGCTGCGCCTGAGTATTGCCACGCGAACTTGACGAGCTATTTCACGGAGGCGTTCTGGTCGGATCCTGGATTGTATAGGACGTTCGAGGGGCGGAAGCCGTGTTATTTTAACACCGGAGTGATGGTTATGGATTTGGAGAAGTGGAGGAGTGGGGATTATACGAAACGGGTGGAGGATTGGATGGTGGTGCAGAAGGAGAGGAGGATTTATCAGTTGGGATCAATGCCGCCATTTTTGCTTGTTTTGGCGGGAAATATCGAACCGGTTGATCATAGATGGAATCAGCATGGATTGGGAGGGGATAACGTGAACGGGAATTGCAGGGGATTGCATCCTGGACCGGTTAGCTTGTTGCATTGGAGTGGCCATGGGAAGCCTTGGTTGAGGCGGGATGCCGGAAAGCTTTGCGATGTTGATCTCAGGTGGATTCCTTATGATTTGTATGATTATTCTCAGGATGTTTTGATTGGTGGTCATTCCTTTGCAGAGTGATGGCGACGATGATGATGATGAGGTTGTTTTGCTTCTTGCAATGCTAGGAGATTCAGTGAGGTGGGAATTTAAAAGGAAATAAAACCGAAAAATCAAAATTGGATGAATTATCTTCCAAGTTTCTTTCAATTTGCAGAAAACACTGGCAAGTTTTACTACTATATTGTGGCATTGACTGAGAAAGCATTGAGGAAATTTACATGTTTATGCAGATGCAAAGATATCTGAGAAGAACTTTCTGTCGTTGCGGATTACTTTGCTCAAAACTCTTGACAGATTCTATAAATTTGAGATAATTATTAGATACCTTCTGACTGAACTTGTTTGTTTATACCGTTTATATTCTGTTTAACTGGCTAATGCACCTGTACATGTGATTTTTTCGAGCTCTTTTCGAGATTCTTAATGTGTTGGTTTTTTGCCCTAGCACGGTATAGTTCTTCCGATCCTGATGCCTGTTATGATGCTTGCTTGTCTGGAACTTGAAAGTTAAAAGAAATTTAGGATAAATGGATAATGTTACTTAACCACACTCAGTATATGAATCTTTACACTGGACTAGACCTCCATATGATGCCATACAAATACACCAGTATTCGATTGTTATGCAATACAATCTTCACTTGATTATATATATACAGTATTAGATAAATGCACTACTTATCAGGGTCAAAGCTGTAGTTTCTGCGCATAGCGTTCTTCTTCTGTTCTATGAACATGGCGGACTTCTTGTTTATGCTCAGAGAATGTTCCAATCGCCTCTCCGGCTGAGGCCTCTGCTTCATGCCTTCTTCATCAGGTAAACTGCTATCTTTCTTACTTCTCCCATCGTCATGCTCATAGATAGTTACTTTCTTTAATATGTCATTCCCTCGATCATCTTGCCCAGTTTTCCGATCTATTGTGAGTGAAAACTGGTCCTGCTTGGTTCTGTTCACCATCGTACCTCTTTGTTGCAACGTTGAGTTAATGCCATTTATCTTTGGACCCCGAACTGAGCTATCAGTATGCCTGAACTCAACATTGATATCAGAACTCGACCGGCCATTGAGCTTGTTGGCCGAACTCTTTCCCTTTCTTGATAACCCGTCTTCAATCAGTATTTCACCTGAGCTCCCGGGCCGACTCACCATGCTGAGAATGAAGCCGATGAGCCTCTGGCAGACTCCAAGAGGCTTTGGACCATTTCTATCCATCTTTCTGCACTTGTGGTGAACAATGAGGCGTGTCGCCCTGTTAATAAACGAAACACCATAGTCAAGATGATTCTATTCTTTGATTGGGAGCTTACGGAAAAGCAGAATCTGCCATTTTTGTGATGTTGACAGTCATTAGTTTATCGTTGCTAATGTGCCAAGTGTTTTCTGGCCCTCATTGGCTAATAGTGGGTTCTTAACAAATTCTGAGACTGATTTGTCAAAAGCATTACTTGAAAATGAGCTACAGAAGAATACATTCCATGGCTTGATATTATACTAAACATGTTGCTAGATGAATTTATAATTCTAGATTGATTCTGCACCTCTTTTATAAGTCGATATTTTAGATGAGAAATTTTATCATGGTATTAGAATTTCTTGTTCACATTCAATTCAATCTGGGTTTGAATTTTCACTCGAATAACATCCAGAAGAGGTTAAAACCGAGCACGTGAAATAGAGCTCTTTAACATGTTAATTAACTTCACATCCAGATTTTATGAAACATGTTCGGTGTTCCATTCCAAGACGAACGATTACTTTTGGCATATTATTTCAGATAAGAATTTCGGATCTCCATTATTAAGCTGATTCTTGTGCCTGGCTTTTGACGAGAATAAGTGATCAGAAATTAAACAAGTAGTCACGTGAATCAATGAACCATCTCCTCCTTGAAGCAACCTGAGTTTAGTGGTCCTAGATTTAAAGAAGATGGCTTTTTTCTTTAGCTAACAATGATAGAATAACTACATTCTGTTTCGCGTGTTAAAGAATATCATGCACTGACTGGTTCGCTGCCCAAGTTTAAACCATTGGAGGACCAGGCAAAATACTTTTCGCAACGATTGTGACACGTATTTGCTGTTAATTTCCACGTGCTTTTCGCAACAAGAACCCTCTAGCGTCTACCCTTCCTAATCGAAGACTTCTTGTATCGCCCAGGCCTGATATGAGAGCGTTCTTGCCCTGTAAAACTAAGGCCCTGTAGTCCAAATCGATGACTCTTCTTGCACTGCCCAGTCGATAAGGCCTGAACTCATGAAATATTCTAACTGGTTGGTTAGACATTGATAGCACCGGCACACTGTAGAACATGGGGCCCACAAGCTACGATGAGGGGTTGCCAGGGTGGAGAATTCCGTTTTAAGTTAGACTTGATCTTCTATAGATCTTCTTCTATGTGGTTTATTAAACTCGTTAGTCAATCGACCCTGCTTTCTACAAATGGAGATGAAAAATCCAGTAACTTGGTCATCTCTAACCTAGATTCCCCGCATTATCTGCTGCTCCTGATTTCCATTACTCTAAATCTGAAGGAATGGACAGACAGGACAGTACATGATGTGCAAAGATTCCTGGACTAAAGAAACAACAAAGTTTGATTTCCTTTAGAGAAGAGAGCGCCATTTGCACTCTAAAACACGCGCTACAAAGAAAAAAATCGAAAGGAAGAATCATACATTGCTCAATCCAAACCTCTGTTAGGGATCAAAACCGGGCTCTTAGCTTTAAGCTTAACTGGTTTACAATTGCTATAACTTGGGATTGGACTTGAACATATATGGACATTAGCACGTAGGTAAACAGAGCAAACTCTCAGCACCTAAACTCAAACTACAAAAGAAGATGCTGCTGCGTTTGGTCAAGGATGATGGCGTTACCAAAGCTTGAGCTTCTTGCAAGCCATGTAAACTGCTATCCTTCAACAGACGTTCGATCCAGAATCAGAACTTGAACTTGTCTCGGCTTTATGCGTGTTAAGTGGGGGAAGTAGGGAAAAGAACCTACGTCTCTGGGCGCGCGGTGGAAGCTGCTTGGCTGGTTTACGAGGTCTACCAGCCCCTGGCAAGAAAACACCAGTACCATCTCGTGGGTTTGTTCTAGGAGCCATTACCATTGGACGCACTGGCGATAGCATGACCACAGGAGGCCTAGGGATAGTCCACCCAGAAACCATGTTCATCTGTTGATAGTTATTTGGAACTGTGTATGGAGATGCGGCTGCAGATTGCCATAAGGCAATTGCTTTATTTGGAGGAGTTGAGTCTGGTAGATGGCTTCTTTCTGATTCAGTTTGGACTTTGAAGAAAGTTATGCTAACCCTCTTGTTTTCCGAGCAGCACATAGCATGCCTCGCTGTATCTGAACTATTTCCCCTCATGACTAAAAGAGACCCTTCTTTCAGTGCTAGCATGAGGGATCCTCTGTAATTACCTTCGCCATCACATGCTAATGCTCGACCAAAAGCCATTTTAGATTCAGAAAGGAGAAGGGTAGAGAGAGGTTGCTCCAAGTGAGGCGGTTTCAGGAAAGGATGGGAGTATTCCCCCTGCATAACCAGGAAAAAATGGTGATTTCACGATAATGTTCAATTGTGGAGCTGCTCAGTAAAGAAAGCGAAGGCCATGTTTACGTCTTACCTCATCAAAGAAGTTAATGATGCAGCTAGTAGGTTTCTTGTATTCTGGAATTAATTGCAATTGTATCAGGTGGTTGATTACATCTTGAAGAAGAGCTGGGATTGGTTCAATGCTGTAGCCTATAAACAGAAGCATGAGAAAAAAAAGTTTTACTGAAAGATATGTATCATGGGAATGAAAGTAATTGATGCATTTGGATAGGCGGCTTCTTCATACTCTGTTGAGATTGATCTGCTGTGCCTTCTTTTATACGCTCGAAAATTGGAACCCCAAATTGAATCAACTCTCTCTTGTTTCCCTTCGTTTGCTGGTTGTACAAAATGAAAGTCTCTCCTGGAATAGACATTTGCAAATCATCAGCATATAAGAGAGAGTTACTGTGATCAGGGATCACTTGGCAATCTAAATAACACAAGATACGCATTTATCAAGTAAATTAACTTGGAGCAAGTAAATTATGTTTATTCCTATCTTGTATTCGTTTAAAAAAACTGTAATTTGAGATACGAGCACAATATGCAGATGCCTGTGCAATTAAACTGCAGATAAAGCATTTATAATTAATCGGACAGCAAAATATTAATGCTCAGACCAGCTGAAGGAAAACCTACAGAAGGATGTCCCTTACAATCTCAATACTTCTGGCCCAAAAAGGAAAGAACTAAGTTTAACTATAAAAGCATCACGAATCACAGGATCCACCTGAGAGTTCACCATTCTGACCAGCAACTCGAAGTTCATATACCAAGTCGTTCAATTTGGAGAGCTCTTGATCAGTGAATACGTTTTCAAACGATTTCAGACCTTTGACAACATTCACCTGCAAGTCATAACATACCATAAATCAATCAGATGTATAGCATACTTTGTATGCATAAGGACACCCGTTCTCGCACTTAAAATCTTGAAGAACAGTAAGAAACACTTGCCAGGTGTCCTCTCACTGGTTCTTTTGCAACAAATGATTTGTTCATCTTGATCTGGGATCTGCGAACCGCGCACTCTTCTTCGCTAGAACAAGTGATTATGTTTTCTAGAGATGGCTGCATATCCTGAGACCCTGCGTTTCAAATAAAAAAGGTGCCAGATATTAGAAGTTCAGAAAAATCTGTTTATGGCGAACTGGTTGATAAGTTACATCAAGAGCTAAAAGCTTCCTACTTTTTTATATATCTAAATATCTAATATGTTACTGTTGGTAAAAATAGGGCTTACGTCACAATTTATTTGAGAAAGCTCTCAAGATTATCTACAAGTTAAAAAATCTGATAATCGATTTAATAGTCAAGATACACCGATGCAGCCTGTTGGACCTCATTCTATAAAGCCTTCAGCTGAGTTTCCTGCAATGTATGCAACCATGGTGGTGGACCATTTTTTGCTTAAATGACCAGCTAGAAATGGGAGGACCATTTTCTTTTCTCGGGAATAACGAACTGTCCTTTACTAAACCTTGGGCTTTGTACTTGTAACAGCTCAATACCTGTCAGCCGACTCTCAATCCCTTGCTTAATTGTTCTGTCCTAATCTAAAAGAAACAGTTCTGAACTCATTTCATGGTCTTTTAACAGATTAATTTCTTGAGAATTGGACACAAAATGAATCAATCTGCAGTCCGAGTGAAAAAACTAACGCATGAGACATGCCTCGGCGTAATTTTCTGCAAGGTACAAAAGGATACTATGGCCTTATTTTGCTACCACTTCCCTTACCTCTACATTCAACTTGAAACATCTTGTACCACTTGCAGATCATAAGAAAGAAGTAAACTGCTCATTATCAAATTAAGAACCTTTTATGGAGCAGTAATAGCACTACCTTTACTCATGGCACTTGAATGGGCATATATTTTTAGACACTTTATCCTATCATTCGAATAAAATTTGAAATTCACTTTTTCCAAACTTTTTTCTTCCTTGGAAGAAAAAGGAGTGTACATGTTAAATATTCTCTCTCCACTTCCTTGGGAAGGCTGATGCATAAAGTACCCTTCTTTTTCTCCAAGCATGGTCTATCTAAAGACCACTGATAAACATCTCTCCAGCTTTTGATTTTCTCTCCAAGTCAAGATTAGAGTCTATAATTGGCATGGCTAGTGAGAATCATGTTCCGTTTTGGAACTACTGGCCTATTTCACAATCATCTAACTCTCTGTCGCACTAAATATTACTTGCGTGGTACAAACATAATCCTCTCGTTATTCTTCAACTTCTTATTCACATCCAGGCACAATATTCGTCTAGAATCTCTACACCACTCTGCTCTAAGAGGGTATTTCAAGAGTTCTCTCATAACTGCTTCTGGACTTTTGTGGGACCATAAGCTATTTTGGAGAGTTTGCGAATGACTTTTGTCCTAGGACATTTTATAAGGCAGAGTAAGTATAAGTCCAAGCAGAATCCAGAACCCTTCAGATACTCTCCACTGCTCAACACAGTACAATCAAACAGAAACAATTTCATCACATTTCACCTTATTCCAAGATTACGCAGTTTCCTATTTCTAAATAGACGTCAGGTTACTTCTAGAAGGACAAACAGCTCCCCTGGTAGAGCGGCCACCCCACAGAATGAAAATCGACACGACATTACTCGTCCGGATTATTCTCACATAACGGAGGGACTGGGTAAACTACTAACTATTTCAAAGAATAATGAGCCTAAGCCACCTAATTCAGATAAGGAAACAGAAAAAGGATAAACAACGCCTCTAGGAGAGCCACCCCACAAAATGAAATCGACACGACATTACTCGTCCGGATTATTCTCACATAGCGGAGGGAGGCGGTAAACAGTTTCAAAGAATAATGAGCCTGAGCCGCCTAATTCAGATAAGGACACAGAGATTGCATCACTCTGAGCCTGACATTCACACCCCAACAACAAAAGAACCAACTTAGGGATCAGAGAGAGACAGTACTGCAAACGTACTGTGAATAATCCCTCGAGTAAACCAACAACAACCAGCCAGGTGAAGCAACAAGATCGGACGGTCCACACAAGACGCCGCCCATTTAATGAGTCAAATGAATCTTTTAAAACATATTTTTATAATTCAACTCGCACCTCCAAGTGGACCTATCACCATAATTTACTCATCTCATTTCTTGACGTTTCTTAACAAACTCAAAAGGGGTTCACTGGCCAAACTTTCCGGCTTTCTTATGCATCTCGAATCTCGATTCGCTCAAACTGAATCCCGAAATATAGTTATTTAATACACTCGCTCTAGATCATTTCAACATTTTTAATTCAAAACCGTTATTTAATCATCAAGTGTTGAGAACACTTGACGATTAATTAATACAGTACCTTTATTATTCGAATCCTATGCAATCACATGCAGAGTCGGAGAAATAATTCAAATTCTCCATGTTTTAGTGTCGTTTTACGAATTTTCTCCATGATTAACGCAGATTGTACCCGAACCTAAACCGTTTCCAATCATCAAAATCCACCTAAAATCAATGATCATGGTGATCTCACAAGATTATTCGAATGTGTGCCATACAACTCTAACAGACCTGATTTTAACATAAGACTCTGACATACTGAATTTTAACATACCTTTAACAAATGAACTTTAACGAATAAATAGTAAGTCGATTTGATTGTATGTGAATAAAATAGTGAATTAACAGAGATTTTTAGTGTATGTCAAACACAATTTATTATATAACTCGGTTAAAAAATCGATAAAACGGTATATAACCATATCAGATTATAAGCATCTTAGATGTATATGGTTTTAATTAGTAATTGATCGATTCATGGCAGAGAAGGCGAAATTGAAATCATCTACTAGTATACTAACTAAAACTAATTAAATAAAATTAAAATAGTAATTAATTACCTGTGTCAGTGATCTCACTTTCAGGTGTGTCATCTCTGCTGAGATCTTCATCAAACACCTCGCCTCCATTAATGCTCTCACTCTTTTCCAGATTCAAATCATCCTCACCGATCATCACGACCTTCTCTCTCTTCACCACAGCCACCTTCTCCAGCTCCTTGGTGACGTCAGCAATCTGATAGAATTTCTGCATATGCAAAACCGGGATCCAGTTCAATCTCCGCCGGTGAATCGCTGCGAACACCGATTCGTACTCTCCGCCGCCGTCGAGAAGCCTCAAATGGCTGCATAGCTCGTCGATAATGGCGTTCGCGGCCGTGAACTCGCCGCGGTACCACGCGATCATCGCGTCTCTGGCGAACGAATCCGGCGGAAGCGCCTTCTGTGCCGCCGTGGGCTTGGCGTGGCCGGTGGTGGTGTAATTTTGCAGAACGACGGCAGCTGGAGGCATTTGAAAATCGTTGAAGGATGAAATTGTGGATTTGGTTGTTTAGAGAGAGTGGGGAGATGGAAGCTGAGGGTTCATGGAGACGAAGGCTTATAAGCTGGAGTTTATTTATAGGGTGGCCAAAGTGTTTGAAAATATGGTACATTGTTAGCTGACTTGTCCAAGGTTCAACCTTCAAATTCATTTTGTGGCATTTCCCAATGGAATTGAAAGTTTGGGATCCCAAATTTATTATTATAACCGGAAATATTCTGAGTTTTTATTAAGAACGTCTGTGTTATACATACATATAAAAACACTTCATCTTTTTCAAGTTCAATTTTTTATGAGTCTGGACACGAGTTTAAGTAAAATATATAATTAATTGGAATAATTTAGAAATTGTAAGTTTGAACTGATAGAATAAGAGAAAAATGAATGAAATAGGACATATAGTTAAGGAAGTATAAGAGATTGAATACAATGGAAGAGCGGTTTTCAATTTAAGGTATGTGAAGTTGAGATTGAGATGTACGGGAAGTTGAGATCGGGACAGACAGTGTATACAAAATGTTTACTCATAAAATATACATTCAAGTTCTTCTAGAAAAACACTCACTCTGTTCTAGATTGAACTTTCTGCGGGCCCAGACATAGTGAATGAAGTAGAAGAGATGGTGATAAAGTAGGAAAGAAGGTGAATAAAATACAAATGATAGTATGAGAATATTAATTAATATATGAGAGATTTTTCATTTAATAGATGAGAAATTGAAGTTGTACGTTTGAAAATGAAATGCGAGAAGTTGAATTCGGAAAGAAATATATATATGTGTGTCTCAATTAAGTATGCTTAATTGGTATTTCCATATTGATGCCCATGTAAGATGTTATATAAATGTTCCCTTATTTGAATACTACTACATTTCAAAACTTCTTATATATGGTAAGACTCACTTACACAAAAACTCAATATTAGAACCTTAGAGAAACAATTACTTAATAGATTATGCCACAAGTTCTAAGTGTGATATGTGGTATGGACTTTCATCCATGAAACGTTACTATATATAAGTGAGTGCATGCCACTCTCAAATCTCAATCCTCACATTTGTGAAATACATCATTATTCCTTTTGCAAGTGAAAATGAAAAGGTTTTCTTGGGTGGCTATGCTACTGATGCTACTCCTAACTCGTAAGTTCTCTCAATCACCCAAACATGAATTTTGTTTTTACATGTATGCATTCAAAAATAACATTACTAATATACACATATATAAGACTATATTATTGTACACTCTTATTTCATTTTTCAATATGTAATATTCTTTCATCAACATTCATAGATTGCTAAAACAATTATCAAACATACAGATGAATTTGTGGTGATGCTAATTGATGGGGCAACATGCCACAGAGTGAGTAAGAAACATCGCGGCCTATGCCGTACAAGAACTTGTAGAAGGATATGCAAGCACACAGAAGGTTTCCCTGGCGGCGTATGCTCCACCTCTCGTCGGTACTGCAAATGCACCACTAAATGTGGTCGTAGGCCGGTGATGCGCCCTCCACCATATGAAGATGAAGATAGTGACAGGGAAGATCCTCCGGAGGATGGAGAAGAAACCTTCTTCAATCCATTAATAGCAAAATGAAAAATTGAAATAAATAAGTTCAAATAAGGTTTTATGGAGTTTGTGGAACTCAAGTGTAATACCTGACTAATATTGGCTTAAAAATTATAATAAAAGTACTTGTTATATAATGTGCTCTCTGAGAAAACATGACATAGACGATATCAAACTATAATAATAATTATACTTGTTATCTAATGTGCTCTGTGAGAAAACATGACATAAACTATATCAAATCGACTCATCACTGAGGGAAAATTGTCTCCGCAGATTAAGTGCCCGTTTGGTTTGAAAAGAGGTATTTCATTTTGCAAAAGTAGATTATTCGGCCCATTTAAGTAATTGGATTATGTTTATGGGTTTTCGCCTAAAAATCTTGTTTGGTTGGACTCTACGAATTTGATTATTTTCAATAAAATCCAGTTTGGTTCTAAATTGATTTTGGATTATTCAATAGGATAAAGCAAAGTGGAATTACTGATATACCTCTATGTTTTTCCACTTATTGTATAAAATCGAGTTTGATTTCCAATTTGATTTAGTGAAAATTACATGTGAGCATAAATTTGGGAGACAAATTTTTACCACCTTCCCGTGTTTAATCGGGAAATTCTGGAGTTTTGATCTTATGAATTTCATATACAATGTTATCCGAAAATCTTTGAAATTATTGCATCCATAGTTACGTTGCCATTGTTGATAACTTTGGCATCGATTTTTAGTTTATGTGACTTGACCATTAAAATTTAGTCTATAGATATTGTTTCTAATCTGCGTAATAATTATCTTAACGAAATAAATATTTCCTTATAAGATCGATATTTCATATAAGTGAAATTTATAATCCCATATTTTTCATCTCATGCGTAGAATAATTGTTTTTGTCGATTGAAATCGACATCGCATATGTTTATAATCCCATCTAAACATAAATTTTCCTACATTTTAAACATAAAGTTTAAAGCATGTAAAATACTAAAGTCAGTGACGGTGTCAGGATTTTAGGTCCACTACAAAAAAATCGGGCTTTAGCGACGGATTTATCCGTCGCTAAAGCCCACCCAATTCGTCGCTAATCCCTTAGCGACGGATAAGATGTTCGTCTTAAAAACGTGCGTCGCAAAGGAATTAGGGACGGGTAAGGAATTCGTCCCTAATTCGCGACAAATAAATCCGTTGACCTTCCGTCGCGATTTAGGGACGGATTACTATCCGTCCTTAACTGGCTGGGACTGTTAGCGACGGATTCCTAATCTGTCGCTAAAAGTCTCAGCCCTAATTCGCCCAAAGTAGGCGTTTTTAGCGACGGATTCCTATCCGTCACTAAAAACCTGTTTTTTAAATTTTAATTCATGTTTCACATTTCACATGTTTTTCACACAATATAATTGTAGATAATATACCCGAAACAATTAAATTGTATTAATTAACAATAGAGATTCAACGAATACAAATTATCCAAACCGAAGACTAAATATACCTGAAATAATTAAACTATACTAATTAACAAAAAGCATTCAACAAATACAAATTATCCATAACGAAATTAAATATCCGTACATAAGCTAAAATAAGAAGTCAAGTGGCAGAAAAATACAAGTTCAAAACGAAATATCTTGGAGAAGCATAACATAAATGTATCAAGGCTAAGAAGGTGTGTTTTTTCTTCTTGAACTAACAACTCCTCGAATGTCGATTCACCTCACCACATCAACCTGAAATCGTAAAGTGCATACCATGAGTTACAAATGAAAATTAAATGAGGGGACTACACAAATGGTGACTAACATATCACCCACATATAGTAGCTAACATACAACTCATATTGTCCTAAAATTTGCTAACACAATAGTGACTAACATATCACACAAGTTCAGTCTCACATATAGTGCATACCATGAGTTATGGATGAAAAATTACGCATACTACACAAATGGTGACTAACATATCACCCACATATAGTGGCTAACATACTACTCATATTGTCCTAAAAGCAGCTAAGACAATGGAGACTAACATATCACCCAAGTTCAGTCTCACATATAGTGACTAACATACCACTCACAAATAAAGCACAAACAAATAAAGAAGAATGATCATATATATTATCACAAATAAGATACGAATATTTACACTAACCTAGAGATGATTCCGTCTATATTCAAGCATGTGATATGAACTTTCAAATAATCGAAAGTTCATCATACTCTCAATGGTCATGTCAAAATCCTCATCATCTTCATCATCCAATTCTTTCCCAACATCGGTTTTAGCCATCTTTGCATCTTCGTCGGCCTTCATTTATGCCTCCAATGCTCTATCGAAAGCAGAAAAACCTGTCCACATGTCTGCATATGAGAGTGTACCGCAATTTATACATACATTAAAAAAAAAAAACGAGGTTAAAAATCAATTATGCTAAGTCAACTACAAAATACAGTTTACATGTTAGAAATGGAATCACTACTACGAAAGACGAAGCATACTTACTCGGCAGAACTGTGATACGACAACTCCGATGAATCTGGTGGAGGAGGCAATGGTGTAGGCGACGGTGGAGGAGGTGACGAAGGTGGAGAAGTCATCCTTGAAGTGTTGAGATTGATGATGTTTTGTTGAAAAAAATAAGAGCTATCATTACAATTGCAATTCCAAGTGTATAATTACATTCTTAATTATGATACGTTAAGAATTTTATGTTAATACGAAAAAATTACAATTGCTCCATAGTAGTAATTATTTTTATGTTAATACGAAAAAATTATATTAAAATCACTAAAATCACCAAATTGTCTCCAAACACACAACTAAATCTTCCTAATCCTAGTACATATAATATCAAATTAAATACCCTACATACTTATAATCATCCTAACAATCCAATTTCACAATAAATATATCAATTGCAAATCTCAAAGTTAACACAATACGTAATATAAGCTAAACTAGCTATACTTCCTATAAACATACAATTGCTCAAACTAGTCGAAATTAACAAAATTCCCAAATTTTAAAAACTAAGGGTTTTAGCCAAAATACCTTCGATTACGGAGAAATTAGTCGAAGAAAGATGTAATTGATGGACCACCCGAGTTCCTTAGAAGCAGTCATCTTATCAATATACTTTGGTCTACCTACACAACTAGCTATTTTCCCCAACAAAGTAGGAGGCCAGAATTGTAAATCAAGTCGAGGAAACTGTATCCAAACTGGAAAATCCTTTAAACAAGTCGGATCAAGCTTCATACCTGGAGACCATTCCTTCAATAGAAGAGGATAACTGCCCTTAACCATCCAAGGACCTCCTTCGAGAATAGAAATCATGTCCTGCTCCGAAGTGAATCGAAACACAAATACATCACGATCAGCAATATAAATCTTATGAAAGTACATATATATTCAGTACCATAATTGTAAATAATTGTATTGTATCTTATGAAAGTACATATATATATTCAGTACCATAAGACTTTTGTTCAACAATTGCATCTTTTGGTCACAACTTTACAAAACTATAAATAGAGGTCCATAGTTGGATTTTATACACATAACAAGAGATATTCAAATTCTCTTCATCTTTCTTCTCTTATTCTTTTAAGCATGTCTTTCTATATTGCAGTAGTTCACTCGAATCTGTGATTATCTAAGCGGGGCAAATTTGTCTTAAGGACCGAGAGCCAACTCTCACCACATCAGTCTTTAATTTGCCACTCTTCTATAAATTTCCAACAGGAACCTATTCAAAAAATATTCCTCAAATTCGGGAAGGCTTGTTAATTAGCTTCAGCCAATTGAAAATTGAGCAGACTGTTTCCATAATTGTTAATAAAAGCTCCTAAAGGCTAAAAGCGCTTTGATGTCTGGTTCTGTCGAATTTAATTTTTCCGCTAAAGCAAAAGTGATTTTCTTTGGATAATTAAAATCTTCCATATTCTATATTGAAACTTGAAAGAATAATTGCAATTTACAAGTAAAAGTTGGTAGTAAAGCGTCTTTCTTAACATGTGTAACCAAACTCCCCACAAATTATACGATAACAAAAAGCCGTTTGTTTGGGAGTCCACGTAGTAAAGCTTAAGAATAGTGAAACGAGTTTTGGTTAAGAAGTATTTTGATGTTAACGGAGTCTATAAAAACTGTAAAAATGTATATAACGGCCGGAGTTGGTAAATAAGATATAAACAAGTACCACCAAATACTACCAATATTTAATGTTTCGGAGATGGATGCTCATTCCTTTTATAGTCGTATTAAAGATCGAGATCAAATCTCAATGTACGACTACTATTTCACTATTGAAATCCAAGTAAAATTCATATCAACTAATGACTTTACCCTATTTGGTTGATAACATAACTAGATTATTCCTAATCATGTTAGTAATAGATTCGTGATTCTCCATTATCCATACGTTTTATTCTCTTTTAAGTTTTAATTTAGTAACCTTTACATGTTTGCTTTTCAACTTTTGGTTTCTATTTTGGATGGCTGAGATTGATAGAATAAGTAGAAAAGTGATGCGAAATGAAATTATTCATGGACCATCCAAATGCCATTATCATAGGGGATGCCTTTTTTCTAGTGTTGACATAACGCCATAACCTCAACTCCACTGGATGAGTCCAAATGCCATTCTGAAACAGTTGACATTTTCTATCAATCAATTCATATAGAACAATTGTGTATCGGTCCCGACTGAACTAGCCATTGAATTATACGTATGTTGAAGAGTAAACTATATAAACATATAAACATTGAAATGGAGCTGGAGCGTGAAGGAGGAGGTGCATAAGGTGCATAAGGATTAATGTGTGGTTGGTATAGAAATAGTATAGGGAATAGTTATCATATTTGCAGTTTCAAAAAAAATATAAACATATAAACATTGAAATAATTTAGGGAATGTAAGGTTAAATGAATAAAGTACGGATGTGAGAGTGAACAAAATACGAAATAGAAAGAATAATCTGAAGTTTTTTTTTTCCTTTCGGTAAAGTAAAGAAATAACACTCTTAGGCTACATTAGAGATCAAAAGTGCCCGCAAATTAGGCGGAGTTAGGTCCAAAAAACTATTCTCACCATTATGCACATTGTAGTTCTTAGCTAGCGTATTTGCTACAATATTTCTGAAGTTGAGATTGAGAATGACGGAGGTGTTTAAAACCTTCAGTGCAAATTAGTAGTTGCAGTAATGATACATGTACATTAGTAGGGGTATAATATGAAGCTAAAGGCACAATGTTTGTATTTGCAAATAAATGACATGTAAAAGGAACAAGCTAGTTTTATTTTGGATTAAAACGATACCATAATGGACCCCTGATATTATGACTGCTTGCAATAATAAGCAAAGTTGTTAACCAGTTTTTTATACGCTACAACATATTTTAAGGAAGAGGAAACCAAACGGACCATGGTGCTCGGAGGAAAACTCGGTCAACTCTAGATTCCGGTTTGAGTTGGCAGAGCTTGACCTTGCTCTTGAGCAAGCTCAAGTCACTTTCGCGTGTATTTCAAGCAACATTGAGAGGGGGATGAATGTGGTAATCAACTTGAAAGTGCAATTTATTTGCACTTGTTATTATTAATCATGCCTTTCTTCGTTTATTAACCGGTTCCACAATTGTAGTTGTTTTTATATGGATATTTTGTAGAAATAACAAGTTGGGCTGCAACATTACTTAATAGACTGGACTTGACTGACTTGGGACTTAAGAAAGAGATCTGGACGTTGCCAGCAAAAAGACAGAAGAAATCTGGAACGCTTCCACCTTATGGAAAGAGCTGGAACGTTGTTTGTAGAATAAGGAAAGAGTTTGAAGAATCTTGGAGACAAGGGAGGCAATTTGAACAAAAGGAAATAAAATCTCTAGGGATAATCAATTAAAGAAAAAGGAGATAAAATCTCTAGAGATAATCTTTGGAAAGATTTTCCAGCCAGCACAGCTAAACTAACGTTAGTTCTTCCTGGGAGATCGATCAGCACATTATATATACAGGAAGAACGTCATTGCAAGAAGACTACGCCTTTGATCTTCATCGATTCACATTATTGAGAATAGGTCTTCTTGCTTTACTAGACATTGATGTCAAAATCACTTGTGAGTAGTCTCTACTGATTGAGATTTACTTTAGTGTTATCGAACTAGAATAGGTTTTGTTTGTCTGTTCTAGGTGTAGTCTTTGCAGTTTAATCATTCGTCTGTGATTGATTAAACGTAGTTTTTGTAATTCTACTTTTACTGATACTGGCTAGAATTTATTTGTGGTGTTCAGTATTTTTATCCGCTTCAAACTATTATGTTCTGTTCGTTACTATTCGCTGCTGTCTTTACTGTTGAAGGCGTTGCTGACTCAACGCCATAGTCAACATCGTCTGAAATTTGTCCAGAGTACCAATCCCGGTCCAAAAGTTCTAACACAACTCATGAGGGTGTTAAGTGTTAACGATCTAAAGTTTGAGTCTTATCTGAGAATTTCGATGGCCGGGAGCTCAAAAGTTTGAAGCACGACTTCTAAATAAGTTGAGCATACTGAAGAAGACTACATTCGATTCGTTAACACCCTTGGCTATAAGGACTTTGAACCTAAAAGGGCTGGCAGTGATCTCAAAGGCTTGAACAACAACATAATTTAAGGACTTTGATCTGATTAAGAATCATTACATATTCCATGAGCTCATTACACACTCAAAAAGTTGCATCAGAACAAAAGCTTATTCATGCTGATTCTTCACAATCTGGTGCAGCATATACATTATTCAACACAAACGTTCCGCTTAAAAAGAAATGCTATTCATTTTTCTGATCTTACCCTTCGATTTGTCTATATAGGTTGTGACCTTGCCATCAAAGCTATCTTTTCCCTTGCTAATTCTTGCACCAAGGCCACCAACACTTGACATGGTTCTCATCATCCTTTTCTTAACCTTGTCAATATAATCAGAAAACTTACCTTCATCGTCACCACTTCCTTCACGCATCAAATCATTTTCTTTCTTGGTCTTAACCTTGGCAAACCGAACATGACCAGCTGCTTTCTCTAATTGAGCACTTCCTTTTTCTGAAGCAGGTTCAGCCAAAATGTCGACCGTCCTGTTTTGAGGCAGAGTAACTTTCACAGGGCTTGTGGTCTGGACATTCAGTTTGGGAACATCTGTGGTACGCCAGTTAGCCTGACTAGAGACGCGATTAATTGTTGCTCTGATAGGGCAAGAAGAATGCATTTTTGCAGCCAATTCATCAGAGCTTTGAGTGTTTTTCTTGTGTGCCATTGCTTCAGTAGCTTAACCTTCAGAGTGTTTAAGCTAAATCTAGTTTGATCACTTACTGGAGAATGTGACATGGAATTTAACGAGGGGGAACCAAGAACTGTTCAGCTGATTCGTTATGATTATCTCTTGTTGTAAAGAGCAACTAGTGCTCAAGAACTGTAGGAGTGGATGCAGAATCCAATCCACCAAATATATGACCCTATAGATTCTTTTTTCCCACAATCAACATGTATAGTCAGAATCTACTGGATCGAACTTCATCAGTAATCATATATCGGCTACAACTCATTTCGAAATCCAACATTAATGAACGAATCAGATTGTTGTAGCGCCTTAAAATCAATAGTCTAAAAGCTCTTAGTTATTGGGAATCAAGCAACTATGGTCTTTGATAATTGGACACATTTTGACTGGCATAAGCATAGATCAAGTAGAATATATGGAGGCGTTGTGTGGTCACTCAATCATTCAAATTATTTCACTTGACTAAAATGACTAATCTATAAATTCTCTGGCATCTTATTCTTCCTAATCATACGGAAAAGTTGAATGCTAGTTGCAAGTGAAAGAAAGATCATATACAAGTCAACAACAGAATATTGCCACAATTAACCATCATCAGAAAACGTGTAATAAGAATAACTGTACATCTGCAATAGCAAAGGAAAAAGAAGAATTGTGATTTCTGGATGGCGAATAGCATCAGGAGAATGATCTTCTCATCGTCTTTAGCAGGGCGACACAAGAGAGCATCAAAATCTATCAAGAATGGTTTGACAGATATGTTCACAGTGCAATGTTCGCAAAATAAGTGATGAAAAACCGAAAAGGCTGCATAAAACTAGTCTACAGATATCGGATTCTGATGTACAGAAATAATGATAGGAAATAGAAGCTATGTGAGGAATAAAAACGCATTTTTCACTAACTATTTGCGTACTTCTGGTTTGCAAGTGTTTTGCACTATTCTGGTTAGTTAGATCAATCTGAGCCTGATCTACTATCTTCACTGTTGAGATTCCAAAAACAGCAGCTAATATAACAAGGAAGATTAGGCCTCAACCTAAGAAGTCAAATGTGATTATTGTGAAACACATTGAGAATAATAACGAAGGTATCATCGAATCCTAAGAAGAAAGGGAGGCAGGGGCGGTAATCTGGAATGAGGAAGAGAAGGAAGTGTTTGATTAATGGGCTCTGAAACATATAAGGATTTGTATTCCTGGACAATTGTGAGTGATTTTAGAGCTAGTGTTTATAATGACTTGCATACGTATAGCAAATCATTTCGACTATTGGCTGTAAATCTTGAATCCTTTGTTCATCTCTCCCAGCCGAGGTATGACTACTTACCAGTTGTAGCATTCTATTCTATGTTTATTCCGTCAATGTTATTTGCTGATGTCTGATTTCATATCTATTCAATCTTCTCACCCTTATTGTTTAGCAAGTGTAGTATATGCATGGCTTTTTGGATTGGATCCTCTAAATTATATTATTCCAATTATTTTTTTTCTTGGAATTTTGACTTATTCATGCTAAATTCTAGTAGTAGTTAGTAATCAGCTCCAGCTGGTAACTTAACATCAATTAATCTCATTGTTATAAACTCATAATTGTCATTGATTTTAACTCTAGGTTATTTGTCAGTTTTAGCCGGCAGCTCTTCATTCTACATTTAATGTTCTGTGTTGATGCCCAATGTGATTGCCAGGAAGATTTTCGCAAACCCCTCTTCTTGGTTTTCTCCTGCTTCTTTCGACTTTCGACACTGATCATATTCACAATCCAAGTTCATGATGATTAGAAGCACACTGGCTCCACATAAGAGATCCAAGAAGAATAGCAATACTGATGATGAACTTAGCAACTTACCGGAAGATGTTATCAGTCACATACTTTCACTCATGCCCACCAAAGACGCGGTGAGGACCAGCGTTTTGTCCAGGTATTGGGAGTATAGATGGACTTCTATTTACAATGTCAATATTGATGATAAACTTTTCCAGAACCGGCACCATGGGAATTTTTTCAGAAAGAATAGCACAAGAGCACTCTTTGTTAATTTTGTGGAACGGATTGTTCTTCTTTCGCAGAACATAACTAGTTTTGCTCTTTTAATGTGTTGTGAATATGAATGGAGTCGTATTAGGGCATGGATATGTTCTTTATTGATGTCCAACGTTGTTGAGAGTCTAACAGTAACTTATAATTTTGGTATTGGTGGCAAACTTGTACTACCGCGTAGTCTGCTCTATAACACCTCATTGAGGAAATTGGAGCTGAATCTTCGCTGCATTTTTAAAGTTCCTACTCGGATTTCTTTTCCAAACTTGAAAAGCCTGAAGCTATCTAGAGAAGTTGATATTGTAAATGAGTCATCCAGTGACCGTACATTGGCATTATCTTTCCCGGTTCTTGAAACACTTGCACTAAATGATTGCCAATTGTTGAACGTGAAGAGTGTCGAAATTCATGCTCCAGCACTTAATAAGTTACACCGTAAATTCCCTCCCTGGGCTACAACAAATGACTATGAGATCAAGATTCTTAGCACGAGGCTTGTGGAGTTTGAATTTTCAGGTCAACTACCAGAAAAGTTTGTTTTCGTAGGACAACAGGTTGTTTGTGCAACGTTGAACTATCCAGCTGTTACTCATGATCTTCAAGTACTCAAAGAGATTGGATTACATGCTCAAGCATTGTTGAATGAGTTCTCAATTCTGAAGGAGTTGAACATATCAGCTTCTTTTGCAGAGGTTTGTGCTCTTCTGTTAATTAAATTGATTGTCCAATTTAATTTTTTCCCCTTAATTTGTGATGATCGTTAAATGGATTTATGTCTTTTTATTTCAAGTCCATTATGCAATCAAGGATAGGAATATCGGTTCCTATGTTTCATCATCTGGTGCGACTATCTGTTTCTACTAGTTACTCTGGCACGGAAGGACTTCTGGAGTTACTATATGCCGCGCCCTTTTTGAAGTTTTTGAAGATCTGTGTGGTAATGTTCACTGACATTCCATACACTACGTTCCTCATTTTGTTGCTTGTTAAATCTCTACTTGCACGAGGTAACTTTTACATTTATTACAGTCAGTTGGAGATGGATTTCTCTATGGCCGGGTGAGTCGCGTGCCGGTATGTATCACAGATGCCCTGGAGAAAGTAGAGTTTAAAAGCTTTGGTGGCAACTTATCTCAACTGAGTCTGGTAAAGTTTCTATTGGAGAATGGAAGAAAACTGAAGGAGGTTCATTTCTCTGGTTGCTATCTTTGTATGAGAAAAGAGGAACTTGTAGAACAATTACCGACATTTCCAAAGTGTTCGGCCTGTGTGAGGTTCCATGTCACTTGAAAGAACCAAATTACATATTCCATGAGCTCATTCCACATTCAAAGAAGATGCATGAAAACAGAAGCTTACTCATGCTGATTCTTCACCAGCTGGTGCAGCATATACTTAATTCAACACAAACGATCCGCTTAGAAGAAATGATATTCGATTTTCTGATCTTACCCTTCGATTTGTCTACATGAGTTGTGATCTTGCCGTCAAAGCTATCTTTTCCCTTGCTACTTCTTGCACCAAGGCCACGAACACTTGACATGGTTCTCATCATCCTTCTCTTAACCTTGTCAATATACTCAGAAAACTTACTTTCATCATCACCACTTTCTTCACACATCGAATCATTTTCCTTCTTGGTCTTAACCTTGGCAAACCGAGCATGACCAGCAGCTTTCTCTAATTGAGCACTTCCTTTTTCTGAAGCAGGTTGAGCCAGAATGTCGACCGTCCTGTTTTGAGGCAAAGTAACTTTCACAGGGTTTGTGGTCTGGACATTCATTCTTGGAACATCTGTGGTATGCCAGTTAGCCTGACTGGAGACGCGATTAATTGTTGCTCTGATAGGTCAAGAAGAATACATTTTTGCAGCCAAATCATCAGAGCTTCGGCTGTTTTTCTTCTGTGCCATTGCTTAACGTTCAGAGTGTTAACAAGCTAGGGGGAACCAAGAACTATTCAGCTGATCGATTAGTTATGATTATCTCTTGCTGTAAAGATCAACCAGTGCTCAAGAACTGTAGGGGTGGATGCAGAATCCAATCCACCATATATATGACCCTATAGATTCTTTCTTTCCGCAAATCAAAATGTATAGTCAGAACCTGTAGGTCGAACTTCATCAGTAATCATATATCGGCTGTAACTCATTTTGAAATCCAACATTAAGGAATGAATTCGATTCTTGTTGTACCTTACAATCAAGAATCTAACAGCTCTTAGTTATTGAGAATCAAGCAACTATGGCTGTTGAAATTTGGACAAATTACGACTGGCATAAGCATAGATCAAGTAGAATATACGGAGGCATGTGTGGTCACTCACTCATTCAAATAATTTTCACTTGACTAATCTATAAATTCACTGGCATCTTATTCTTCCTAATTATACAGTAAAGTTGAATGCTAGTTGCAAGTGATCAAAGAAAGATCTTATATATACAAGTCAACAGCAGATATTGTCATAAATAACCACCAGGAAAGTTGTAATAAGAATAACTGCAGATCTTCAACAGCTAGCAAAGACAAACAAGCATTGTAATTTCGAGATGGCAAATAACATCAGGCAAATGATGGAAACCCGGCAAATGATCTTCGCATTGTCTTTAGTAGGGAGACAAACCAGAACATCGAAATCTATCTAGAATGGTTGACACTTGACAAGCCTATAAATTGTCAGTTACCTTAGTGCCAAAAGGTGAATAATCAGGGAAATAACACCACAATGATTTGTTAGACTACAATTAGAAGAAGTTGGCAAAGTTCATTGCACGACTCTAATAGATGTATAATACGGTATAATACAAAAATAGCTATGTTTGGAGAAAGCAAAATCAGTAGATATTAGAATTTATTCTATATTCATTACATAAATTAATGATCAATAGCACCATACTGGAGCAAAATTGCGTAAAGATATGTGCACAGGGGTGTGTTTTTGCACTATATTCATAATGTGAAAAATAAATACGCATTTTGCACTAACTATTTGCTTACTTCTGGTTTGCAAGTATTACTGCACTATATATAACTAATTCCAAGCAAGTCATAACAACATGCTCAATTGAAATTCATTTATGTGGTTACCATTGCCGTATGAAAAAAGTGAACTCGTAGAGCAGTTATCGAGATTTCCAAAGTGTTCGACCTGTGTGAAGTTCCATGTCACTTGGAAGATGTCTATACTACATTAATCATTTTGTTCTAACATTATGTGTAGAAGAAACAATGAAGTTCATCGTTTAACAAAAATAGTTTAGCTGGTTAGTTATGATTATCTCTTGCTAGAAAGATCAGCTAGTGCCTAAGAACTGAAGGTGGGTGCAGTATTTGTGCAAAACGTGTTCATTCACAGTTTCTCAAATATAACTCTAACCCCAACACTCGAAAAAAAAGGTTACGAGTTAGGATTATATGTTTATTATGATAAACTAGCTAGCAGTTGATAAGTTATAAGTTAATTGAACTTATAAATTAGCTAATAAGTAGTACTAAACCAAGTATGGATTTGAATTAGCCTAATAAAATAAACCTCAGCCGAATATGATGCAAACTGTGTCATTCTAAAACCACGCCAAGAGATATTTATGTTGCTAAACATATGGATAATGAAAGACTTTCACATTACTGCAGAGTTCGAGCTAAAATAGCACCTCAGAAAATGACTATAATGTTAACACCAAAACGATAATATATAACTAGAGTTCCACAATAAAGTAATAGCATAAGAAGCTACATAACAACTCAAGAGTCTTGGTTGCCAACCACATGTTGTGAGACCTTAGATGTTGCCTCACGCTTCCGTTTCTTTGAGCCACAACCGTCACGAACAAAGCTTCCAATTACCACCTGAAATGAATAACACTTTACTTGATTACAAAGAGTTTCCTCTTCCCTACTGACGTCTAGACTACAAGTGGTCTTTACAGATTATCTTGGTTGTCTGCATGTATTAAATATCAGACTTTCTAACACATTAAAATATCGCAGAAGGTAAAGATGTCAGAGGATAGAAAAAACCATTACAAAGTGCTTGCAACAGTGCTCCTATTCGACTGAATAGGGTGGATTTAACCAAAAGTAAAAAAAAAAAAATTGGTGAACATCAATAGGTTGACTAATTTGAAAAGTTAATCATGATAGCTTTTCAAATAAAAAAACGAACAGACCTCCACATTAGTGGCAGCAATCAATCGACCAGATACACGGCCACCAAACACCCTGCCATTCGTTGAACCCAGACTGATGGTAAAGCCATGGCACCCATCAACTTCAGATGGGTCAAATACGTAAGACATGGACAAAATCCCAAATTGCCCCTACATAAACATAAAATTAAATATCTCAAAACAAATTAATCCATAGCAATACAAATTTAACTTAGAAAAACAAGAGTTTGAAAGATAACTAAGAATTTCATTTTCACACACGCATTTTGCACCAACTATTTGCGTAGTTTGGAATGCAATTGTTTTGCACTGTTTTGGTTACTTATAGAGGCCATATGATCATGAAACTAAACAAAAGGTAATAATGGGACCTTGTGTGGACGGGGGCTGCGTGCCTACACGGGCCCTAAGCCGGCCCGGTGTGTTTTTGCATAGTTTAATAATAAGATTTTCTTCATATTAGTATGATTTTGCAGAGGCAATTATAGTATGTCGTGACTTTTTTGTATTGTTTATTCATTTTAGATTTTTTTTCGGGACCCAATCTTATAAGTTCGTACAGAGCCCTGAAATATGTGAGACGCCCCTGATTGTCTTGGTTAGTTATGGATATCGTTTTTACGTGAAACTAAACAAGAGGTATAGGTAAGAATCAAACCACATGTATTGATGTCCCGCCAGGTACATCATCTTGCTTGAGTCTCACACACATTATGACACCATTGCATGCTAGGACGAAACATGTTGCTCCTGAAATACTACGACAAAGTCGTATTATCTCCTCGGCAACATCCTGAAATTAATCAAGTAAATAATCATATATACATGACTTAGTAATCTTTCAAAAATACAACTATCATTTAGATAAACTAGATAATATACATTTTTTACGTAATTGATAAAATGTTAAATTATTCTAACCTCACCGGGCTTCACAATAAGAGTGTGACACGTTAAACCAGAATCTGCATAAATGAATTGACTTAGCATTTAGTCATGAGTCTACTAATATCCGGAGGCATCGTGCTACAACAAATTAACATGACAATGCCGAATGAATTACATGGATAAACATAATATAATTTGATAATCTGAAAATTTATATTAATTATAACCTTTTCTCGAAAATGTTGCATTATCCAATTATGGACCTAAATTAAATAAAAGTTAATAACATTTGCTATACTTGTAATAAAACATCCAAAAAATAGAGAAAATAATGTTGAAAAGTTATAAGTTATATAGATAAAAGGATTGGCTTTTAATTAGAAAACAATCATAATTTAAAATATAGGTTGCAAGTTTGGACAAAAAAGATAGGGAAATAATGTTGAAATGTCATAAGAGTAAAGGTATAACATGTAATGAAATGTCATGTATGTAAAGGATATTACACATATTTTTCAAAATTTAATTTGTATATAAGGGATTAACGTTTAATATACATTAAATAATTAACATAGGAAAATAGTAATTTTATTTTAGATCAGATTCAGTTAACCACTAATTTTTGGATAGGTTACTCGACATATTTAAGTCCTAAAAACCTTGATCTGAAATTTTTGGCTCAAATTGATTCCAATGGACCGGAATTCATTTGATTTTGCAATCAGAATTTGCACACCCCTACTCTTAGGGATGGCAATTTGGACTATCCAGTCGGTCAAACGAGCTTTGACAGACCCGAAAGTACATTTAGGGCCGGTCCTGGACAGAAAGTTAGACACGTGGGCCAGGACCTAACTTTCAGGCATGTAGGCCCGACCCAACATATACGTATGTATATAGATATATGTGTGTTCGACTATTTAAATACTAGCATTTACGTAACACACGTATTGTGTTAAGGGTTTTTATATAAACCAATGAATCTGTGATTTTTGAAAACATTTAAAAATAATAAATAAAAGAGAGAAACTTACGCCAATGAGATTCGAACTCTACATCTTCTACTTAAACAATGGCACATGTACGTACCAGATTTAAATTGAATAAGTAAGATCAACGGGTGAGATTTACATTAAATTATAAACTCAGTGAAACTTTGTGAATTATTATACTACTTTGAAAAATGTAAGGAATAGGTGTGAATGTATTCGACATATATGTGAATTATAATGTAAGTAATATATCAAACATTAAAATAAAATGATAAGAATAAATATTTTAATATCTTGAAATTAAGAAAATAAATGTAGCTATAGTTATAATTATAACCATTTCAACCACGCCTAACTATGATACAAACATTTATGCTTAACACACTAACAACTAGGCCCAGTTCGTAGAGCAAACCCCAAATTCCAGGCCCGCTCCAAGCCTTGGGCCGGGACTTTGTCTTTTAAAAAATGAGCGGGCCTGAATGGGCTTCAAGAAGCCCGACCCATCCCAGCCCATTGTCACTCCTACCTACTTCTTACACCAGGGAGGTCGTAAGGTATGCTAGAAAAAGAATCAACGTATGTTTTGAAACTCGGATTCGGACGTTCAACCGGGTCAACTCGGGTCAATCTACAAAAATTACTTTTAAAAATAAAATATTATGTATGCCTTAAAAATTCAACATATACATTTTTTATCTAAAAAAAAAGATAGAAAACATTGCATAAACGACATATGTCTCAATTCCATTGCCACAATTCATATAAAATATAGAAATAACAACAATCCATAAACCACAAAACACAAAGTCACCATAACTCCATAACATTGAGTTCAAAATAACAAATAACATCAAAGCACAGGAGAAGAACTGGAGAACGGGAGAAGAATGAGCCGCAAAAAAGGAAAAGGAAGAAGACTGAAAAGGAAAAGGAACTGAGTGATTAGGCCTTTTGTTTTGATTGGGATTTTTTGATTTTTTCTACTTTTTTTTTTATAAGAAACCCGGTTGAGGTTCCGCCAGGTTTTTACTAAAACCCGATTTTTTCCAGTTTTGGGTGGTTTTCGGCCCGGACCCCTCCGAGTCGCGGTTAAACCGGGTCGACCCGCCGATTTCATAGGAATCAACTCAAGCTAATAATTAAAAGATTTAAATGTTAACAAGGGATCAAAGTTAAAGTAAATACTCTTAAAACTTGCTATATTGACTTTGACCGGTCAACTGTCTCCGACTTTGATCGCAAATTACTCTTAAACGATAATAGTAAATAATTTAATAAAATCATATAATGAAAATTTAGTAATTAAATTTTTATCATATGATTTTATTTAATTATTTACTATTATAATTAAGAAGAATTTCAATTAATCGAGGCATATGACCGCAATAAGAAATGACAAGTTTTAAAAGGAATGGAGGGAGTAAAAATCTATTTTATTGGCCTCGTTCTAGACTCTAAGGAAGCGTGTGCTTCATTAATACCTTTGCGCCTGCTGCTTGGTGATTTTTTGTTCACTTTGCTTGATTGTTCAGATGTCCCTGACATAGCTCCTGGAGTTTGGGATGATTACCTGGTTTAGCAAAAAGAGTTTTTGTTTTAAAAAAACTGAATTAATGTGAATACCAAAAAATAATAATAATAAAGCGGCAAATGTAAAATAAAAGGCTTTTTTACATAACCAAGTTTCAATCGTATTAATCTTCAAAAATTACATTTGTACGAACTTTAAAAAACTATGAAATGTTAAATTTTACAAGTTTACTGCAAAAACAATACATATACCTAATATAAGAATCGAAAACTCGCACAACCAACTAGTGAATGTTTATGCAAAATTGCTTGAGAGATTTTTATTTTATTTTGAGTGTCGTCTACAATTGAATCCCTTTAAATAGATAAATCAGTCAACGTCTATAATGATAAAATGACAACAATTAGTAAGTAAATGTTGAATCGGAGAATAAGATTCCACATATTAATTTCTCTTAAAAGATTTTCTAAATTAGAGCATAAAATTTTGATGTCACTGACTCATTAAAATTGAAATAATCTAATTGCAATTATTTCAATTCTTTCAAAATCACAAGAATTAATCATATAAATAAAAAATTGAAACAGTATGGACCAAAATTCAGAATTGTAACACTCGAGGGCTCAATCGCTAGACATTTTAGTTGTATGTGTGGAGGGGGGCCAATTCTGATTCGTGGTACTCAATATAAAGTCATGTGTTCGGATCCTGAACTGGCGGGCTCATGCCGTTTATCTATGTAGCCACGTGTTAAAGGATTATCTTAAAAGGACAATGTTACGTTCTTTACTTATTAAATTCGATTTTTTTAGGTCATTTTTACTTTGACTACAAATTAATCTTAAACCGCAAATGTAAAATGTTCAATTAAATTATATCATAATATAATTTAATTGAACATTTTACATTTAAAGTATCATAATATAATTTAATTGAACATTTTACATTTACCGTTTAAGATTTATTCGTAGTCAAAGTTGAAAACAGTTGACCGAAAAAAGTCAAAGTGGGTAACATGGAACGGGACGGAGGAAGTACAAAATAAAGTATCAAAGTCCAAAACTTGACGTGGTGTAGTTAAAAAAAAAAAAAGCAGTGGCATACTTGGAGTAACTTTATTTGATTTTTCCATACAAGCCCGCATTCAAAGTCACTATCCATCAAGAAATTTGAAAATTTATGTACCTCATGAGATCAAGATCGTGGATCATTTAATATAAATGAAGTTGAGATTATCGTGTGAGGGTTATTTTCATGGAGCGAACAAATTCATTTTATTATACATATAGTTTTGAAAGAACATGAGGGTTCAAATGTCTTTCAACCCGCTGAAGTCAGCCAAAGCTCAACTCCGTCAATCCGAGTCGACCGTCGGGTTTCAGAAGCATAGGTTTCTGGTTACACACAATTCCGAAAATCTGTGTGCAAATCCGTGTGCTCATTCATGCATCCATGCAATTATACATACTAACATAAACTCAAAAAAATCAAATTCATCAGACTAATGTCCAAAATCTTCACTTGAAAGAGACACCATTAAAGCGATTCTTACAAGTTGTGACCTTGTCATCTTTTGAGGCATTAGGTCTTGCACCACCAATAGTTGACACAGTTCTCATCCTTCTCTTGACCTGGTTGATATAGTCGGAAAACTTACCTTCTTTATCATCACTACGCATGTCTGAATCGTCGTCTCCTTTCTTCGATGTGGCTATAGCTCGACTAAGAACTTCATTTGTTTCAGCAGCTCCTGTTCTTGCAACAGGTCTTTCTCCGACCCTGTTTTCCTGACCATAAACAACCGTTATCTCTCTTTCAGGACACTCGCATTCCTGTTTGGTTCCAACTCCTTTTCCTGCAAACTTGAGAGCAGACGAAATTGCAAAAGCTGATTCAAATTCACTGGCTATTTTCTTGATAAAACTCGGTTGGTGAACGAGTTGAGCTCCCCTGTTCCGGGTTGGATCATCTATGCCAGAATGGGGAGTGCGGTAAGTTGACTTGGCAGGATACCTGTAAATTTTCCAGATGGGGTTTCTTTTGTTCTGGTTATGTACCATTGTTGCTATTTCAAATGTTTGGATTTGATGAAACAAACTGAGCAAGTGACTGCTATTTAAAGAGAAGGATTAGGGAAAGTTTAAACTTTTCACGTACGTTGTTCTCCATTATTGAGATTCCATCTCTCAAAGTAAGCATACAATACTAACAGGTACTCATAAAAACTCAAATCATCTATTAAAAAAATGATAGGTTCTCGCCGTACATTCTGCCCAGAAGTCAGATCAAATAATATTATAGCCCTTTTGCAGTAGATGATTACAAGAATCAGATCCCTCTATGCCTCCACACCTACAGTCTTTCTCAAAGTTAAAGGGTCTGAAATTGCTAGCAGTATAACAAGATGCTATAGGCTGTATCTACGATAGAAAATGTCGAATAGGTAGGAAAACAATCAAGGTGTCACTGAGAAGATAGTTGTGACATGTACCAAAAACTCATAGGTATCACATTCTTCCCTTTCAGTCTCAGTTATTTTACAATAAAGACGGGAGATCAGATTCTAAATTATTTATTTACAGGAGAGTTAGATGCTCTACTTAAAAGTGAAAGGAAGCACAAATGTACATTTCAATGTAGAGAAAAGACCAGAATTGTACTTCGCGGGATCTCCATTCAAATCATTGAGGGAGACTGCACTCTTATGACAGTCTCCACATATATCATAGGCACAGGAACCTCAGTTTACAGTCAGTGCCGGTAAGTTCTGACAATTTGATCAATCCGCCTTCTGCACAGTGGACAGCTTGACAACTGTCTTGAACACGCCATGCAACAGCACATATGGCCGCACCTGAAAATTAACAAAGTTTCCAGTACTGTTCAGTGCAGAATATTCGAGCAGTTGGTAAAACTAAAACTAGTGTTATTGTGGATCAACAAATGCATTATTGGCTTATATGTAAACGGGTAATTTCAACAGCATGTCTAGTTCTTTACTCAGAACCCAGAAGTCATTTGATGTCTTTATATGTAAACGGGTAATGGTGTGCAAAGTTCATCAGGTGAAATGTGTACATGTTTTCTATAAAAAAAGGTGCAAATTAGAAGTAAACAGTTACGTCAGTCATTTTAGTGAATAGGAATACTGCTAGTATGCCAAAATTGTTGGAATGGCAGATCTGAATTTCCAGAATATTAGATAAAGAGCAACATACAATTGTGTCTTTGACATGGGTCAAAATCATGTTTCATGGAGCATGCGGGGCACAGGAGAGCAGGTAAGGACAAGTCGACTGTCGGTGAGGACCCATGAAACTCTAATGACTTTACCTGGCCAAGTGTCTATAGAAGGTTCATAGGAAGGCTGCTCTACCTTACCATTACCAGACCGGACAAACTCGCATCTAAGATCTGCTCACACAGCTTCAAAATTTATATATGTCTGATGTTTCACAAAACTTAACTCTACACTTTCAGTGGGAGTGATTGGGCAGGTTCTAGTTTGTGTTGATACTTAATACATGGTGTAGCATTACAAGTTAGTGAGTTACGCAGTCCAAATTGGAGATTCTTAGATGTATGAAAATCCATGAGTAAATTACAGTCGGTCAGTCGCTCTTTCACCGACAGAGATTACAGAGCTCCAGCATATGCAACATGTGGAATACAGTCACGGCACTATTCACTGTGACAGACAATTTATCATCCTCAACATGCTCTGAATTATATAGGCACTCATTCAACTTTTTGCATGCCCAATAATCCCGTTCACAACAAGCAGACAAAGCACATACAGGTTGATTGTCATGTTATCTGAGAGAAGGTAGAACCAGGGCTAATCAAAGTCACTCACATCCCTGCTTCTCAATAAGTTCAGATATTTTAACCAAGCTGAGAGTTTCAGCTTATTTATTAGTACTAATTTTCTTTCAATCAGTCATCCTCCTCTTGCATAGGATTATCAAGATAACCCCACATTTAGGAATAATTACAAAATGATGCTAGTTTCAAAAACTTCAGACACATTAGTCATACATAAAAAACTTCCTACAAATTAGTCAAAACATCTCATATAAGCAGTTGAAGATACATGATGTGGTTTATAATAAAACAATTAATCCGTTTCTCTTTCCCATACATACTTCCATGTAATCTTCTTTTTCAATTATTCATTTTAGGTTCAGTTTTTTCATGATTCTGTTACACTATTGACATGGGTGATTATGGAACATTCCACTTAAATACTGATAGTGTAAGACTGTAAGCCTTCTTTACATATAATGAATTTGAACTATCACTATATTCAGTGCTCAGTCACTGTGCATACTGTAACTTGTGTTCAACATATCAACAAGTGACCAATCACAAACATGCACGCATTCGATCAAAATAAGGCATATTTTATAGCTGACTATATAAACCATGAAAAGATTTAAAAATAAAAATTAAAAAAAAAAAAAAAAAAAAACTTATGGCAGCATATTTTATTTTTATTTTATAATATAAATTATAAACCATCCAAAAATTTAAAAAAAAAAAAAAAAAAAAATTATGACCGGGCACTTACGTAACAAAAACAGCATTATACTCCTCTTCCAAGCATATTACACACAAATCAGGCATCGTTCTATCTCTCTTCGTGCTATCTGGTCCACTCTCGGCATGGCCATTCAAATCTACAAACGTAGGGAAAACCATAATTTGATTATTAGATAGCCCACGAGGACAAGATAATTTTATACAAGTCAGCCTACACCAACATACCATCTTGTTGTTGGCCTGCTTTTTTAGCTGCAGCGGCAAGGACCCTACATGCATATAACACAATAGTTTTTTGTATAAAGAACAAAACTAAGCAGAGACAAATATATACAGACTAAAGTGATCCACAAAATTGACCTCTTTCGCATCTCCCAGTGACGCCTTCTATCCATGATACAATGCAAAGCACGCTTGGCAAGAAGAAAAACACCAAACACAGTAAATCCTACAGATGCATACTTGCACCACCTGGGAAAAAAAAAAGAACAAAAAGATGTATGGAGTTAAAGTAAAGGCGGGTTTTTCAAAATGTCAAAAAGCAGATTAATAGTGGAATTGGCAGTGATTGGTAAGTTTGCAATTGCAATTGCAGTCAACCACTTAAATTGTGCATAATTCAGCCCGTTTAAGTCAAATTGCGTTTGTAATTGCAGGTTTTTTTTTTTTTTTTTTTTTGCGGCGATTGGTAGCAGAAATCATCCTTAACGAGATCGCAATTTTTGCAGAATTTCCTGCAAAAATTGAAATGTCACCCCCCAGCTGACATTTCATTTTGCAGGAAATCCTGCATTTCTAATTGCAGCCCGATGATTTGGGCGGGCTGAGAAAAATCGCAATTGCATGTTCCCTTTTTTACCAATCATCGCAAATTCGCCAGTCAACCTTTAAATTCTGTACTTTTACCCTTACCAATCACTGCCTGAGTGTTTGCAAAATATCTTTTTTTTTTTAGTAAACGAGTCATAATAATTTCAAAACAAAAAAAAGGTGAAGCACCCTTGGAGCTGGCTGTTACAAATTCTTATTTCAATTTGCTTATTTAAGCAGAATCTGCAATGGAAACCACTCCCAACTGCTTTGGATGAAATATAACCCACTTTTAATCTGTCAGTTGGGTTTGCAAATACTCCCAAAGATAATGCATGTGGATTATATGCTCTTTTATGCAGTAGAGCAAGCGTTTTCGATAGAAGAAGATGATAAACCTTGACCACATCCCGAGATTCACAATCAGCTGATCAATAGTCTTGTCAGAAACATAAAATGGGCCTTTGCAGGGTCGTTGAATTCGGACTGATCCAACATCATCCTTGACAGCCTGGTAATCAAAGTAAAGAGACCTTTCACTGATGTGTTACAAGTTCAGAAGACACAGATTTCAAGATTCTAAAGCTCTTTGAACCCACATTTTTATGACCCTAAAAATCAATATTCCCAAAATGGTATGATCCCAGACATTAATTCATAATAAGGATGACAGTGAGGCAATGAGGAATACATTATCATCTAATCCAACATCTATTCATGTCCACCAAAAGAGACGAGGGATCAAAATTCGACGGTTGTTTCTCTACATGATGTTGCCTCAGGGAATCGACCAATTTTACTGGATTAAGCGGGAATTACAGACATAAAGAGAAACACCACAGATGTCAATAGCATAGATAGTGGTGCTATCACAAATTGCAGCCTTTATGCCAGTATTGCTATTTTACATGGGGTTTATGGTAGAAGGTATCACCTGTTGCTTTTGCCACTGTAGTGAGTGGCATATAGCAACAGGATGGTATATCATTACAGTGAAAATGCCTGGATTTTTTTTTAACCAACAAAATCCAGCTTTATGTCCTCTCATGAATGCCTCCTGCATATCAAGTATCCAACTGCAAAGCAAAACAACAGCCCATCTATGGAAAAAATGACATACACATGTGCACGCACACAGATGGTGAGTGAAACCTCTTTTCATATTATGAGTTTCTCTTACAAGTTATGTTGAAAAGTTCAGTTTATGCAAGAACTACTTCACTGTCATATTTGAAACTTGAGTTTATTATCACTATGATAATAATAATATATCAATTTTTAGACAATTCTGGTTTATAATTTCTAAAATGTTTGAAGTATAATAATCTATTTCTTTTATTTTACATGTCACTATGGCGATATTGCTTTAGGTTGACTGTTCGTTGTGGTATGCTAGGATCCTAAAGTTAGAGCCTAATACATCAAATAAAGGATATATTTGCAGTTCAGTCAAATAAATCCATGTATAAAAATTTATGTTTTGCATGTCATAAGTTGAGTATACCAATCTTATAAAGATCATGTCGAGCACTAGTTTGAGTCCCAGATACAGAGCAGCAAGAAATGAAAATAATGTTAAGCATTGATCTGCAGCAGCATACCTCACCAACAACTGTCAATGGCATGCCAGTTGGAAGAACCCGCTCGGTTCTCTTAACACCAACCATCTGAAAAGGTAAAGCACGGTCATTGAAGCTTTCAGGCAGTTGCCTAACAGATCAGGCATGCTCGAGTAAGGACTACATACATGTAAAGACGACAATAACCATAGCATACGTGAGAAAATTCAACAGACCTTCAGACCTTGAAGGTAATCTAATGTCCCACGCACTAAAGACGGTCCCGACTCCTCGAATACTTCACTTCCAACTGTCAGGAACAAACCCGTGGCTCCACGGGCTCCAACAACATGTACACGACCAGTACCATCATCCTGGTATTCATAAATGCATGCCGATTAAAGTGCATGGAAATCATTGCATTTCAACAGGTTAACAATCAACGCCTATATCCAACACGTACATTGTAACTTATAAGTGATTGTCAAGACTGGAAAATTGAAAAGAACCAAATCTCACCAGGTACCAAGGAACTTCATTGCACTTGGACAGCATCATAGCAGAGTCTTGTATCCACGATCCTGCATCATTGTGCTTCAAAAAGTGCTGTTCTGCCTGACAAAATCAGAGGAATGGTCGGACAGCACAATTTAGCACATCACCAACTTTAAAAATGTCTATTCAGTACTTCTATCATAAGTTAGCCCAATTACCGTTTGCTCCACAATCACGCCCCGTAAACCACTATGCTCGCAATAGATAGGCGTATCGGAACCAACCCTCCCAGACACAGTCACAACAAACGGCAACACTCTGCTTGCAGTATCCAGTAACTGAGCTGAATACAAAACGGCACAAAAACATCCAGAATCAAATCAGTCATTCTTCTAAGGTAAAAACCATTCAGATACTAAAGCATTATCACTCAGCTTCTTCACCACATAGCAGTATAATCAAGCAAGTGAGTGAGTGAAAAATAATGAAAACAGTACTTAAACTAACCCAAATCCTTCAGCTGATTCACTCGAGGCACAGACTTGAGCATTTCAGCATCCCTAAAAATACAAAAAACAGAAAAAATCAAGTTAATCGATCGTTTTCTGTTCGTGACGGAAACAAAGAGCTGTGCGAATGAAGGGATGAATTTACACCTTCCATTGCTTCTACCGAGAAGATAAAGCGCTACCGCGCTCAGGCAGCAGGAAATTCCACCAACTGGAATCATCTTCACGATCGACTTTGCCTTACTTCTCTATTGGAGAACTAAATTGCAGGGAAATTGGGAGTTAGATGGATTAATTAGGGCTTGGAAAGTACGGCAATTGAAATGAAAAGCTCAGGAAGTGCGAAATTTGAGAGGTTCTCGAGGCTCTTCGTTTCTTGAGAAAAAAAAAAAAAAGAAAAGAAAATAAATCTAGTTGCAGCGAATCAGGTCCCAAGAGTAGAAACATGGACGAAGTAATATATGTATATATATACTGTGTAGGCAAGGTTTTTATTCTAAATAGCTATATGTCATGGTCCAACACTCTTGCGGCCCAGACCCAATATTTTCAATATCCAAATTTATCGGGTTTAATATTCTCTAAAATGTTCTTGTATATTGTACATAGAGTCTTGTAGATAAAAGAATTTGGTTCTAGATCGTAGAAGGACCTGGAAGATCTCTCCACCATCTAAAAACGAGTGGTTGTGTATATATAGGCCCTTGGCCATTCCATTTTGGATCATCAAGCAATAGAAGCATTCAAGCATTCTTGCAAACTTTCTAGTTATCAATACTACTCTTCTTACACGCTTAGTAGTTCGGGTGAAAGGTTTACTAGCTAAGGTCGAGGCGAACTAGGCTAGTGCCGCACGGGTTAAGGAATTCTTACCGATCAAAGTTTCATCCTGTGACATATAGCACTTGAAGCAAGAATGAATGTGAGAATTTCTAGAATTTTCTGGTATTATACCTAAAATCATACCAAATGTTGGTACAGATAACGGCAAAGTAAAAGACTAGAGGGAGGGTGAATAGTCTTTTCAAACTTTTGTCGATAAAATAGTCTCTCAGAAAGTCAGTAACTTTATAATCAGAATAGCGAAAGTCTTTCTGATAAGTGCACGTGCTCAACAAGCTAGTAGAGTGTGTAAATTACTTTGCAAGTAAGTAAAGGCAGAAAGCAAGTGCAGAAAGTAAATAACACAATAACTTTATAGTGGTATCTAAAGGTGGCATAATCCTTCAACTAATCCACGTCGGCCTTTCTCAGACCTAGAATCCACTAAGACAAATAATTGAGTTCACCTTACAAATATCTTATCTCGATTCCTGAATACACTAGGTTACCAACCAAGTGTCCCCCTGAGTTCTTCCCCGGCTTTCCCAGCCAAGTACTTCCTCTACTCAGAATTCCCTGAGTTATTCCCCGACTTTCCCAGCCAAGTACTTCATCTACTCATAACCTCTCTTGGAGTTATTCCTTAGTTTTCCAAACTAAGTACTTCCTCTACTCCACGCCTTTTCTGGTGTTGGTTAAGAAGAGTTTGTCAAATTGGTAGATTAATAACTTCCACAGTTATGTAATACTACCTTCTGGAACAAGAGTCACTCAATTAACACACTTGGACAGTGTGTGGCGATATGTTCTTTTCTGACCCAAGTCTATGTTCTTCGTTCAGGAGAATGAATATCTTAGCAAGTCGCAACAGTGCTTCAATTCAACTCCTTCACAACAGATATAGCTTGTTAAGGATCAGGACACTTAGAAATTTCGTGCTACTTAGAATCAAGAGCTTGGTCGCAACTGTGAGCTTTGAGTAAGTAGAGAATGCTTGTATGCTTGAGTGTAGGATATGAAATTCATTCGTCCAAGTGTGTGTTTTCAAGCATTCTAAGTGTGTGTTTTCAAGCCGTTTGAATTACTATCCGTTAGGCTATTGAGATTCAAACTAAAAACAATCCGTTGATAGTACTACATAACTTTTGTCTCTTTGTTCAGAAGTAAAGCTTTTAGTCAGCGAGTTCTGCAATGGCATTAAATGCACAGTACTATCTTTTGTTCACAGCTAACGGAACTATGCACCGTCTGGTATCGTAGCACGTCGCTATCAGAAACTCCAAGCCCTTCAGAAACTAAGGAAAACATCGTTTCTTCCAGAAACATTGTTTTCACTAAGTTATCTTTTGCATATGGTTTTTGAGGCACAATTCCTTAGTCTTCGGTAATCTTGTGCAGTCTTCATATCTTCAGATAGTTGAGCTCTTTTCATTGGATGCCTTCTTCTTGGTCTTCTTCAAAAATATAAAATTAAATTCGGAGACCTAACATCATATACAAGATTTACTAGACTAATCATACTAAGTATACTTCCTCTTTTACAATGTTCAAGTGAACCAAGAGTACTAGATACCTTTCTGAACTAAGGTAAGTCATTATGGTGTACCGATCAAAACTAAACAGATATTTCCTAACAAATTTCCCCCTTTTTTGATCAGTCACCTATGACTACTTTTAAAAACCTATTACAACTTGGATGAGGAAACAATCCACCACTTAAACATTTCTTATGATTTATCATTCTTTTATTTAAGTGCAAAAAGTAAGACATCCACCAAATCACAAGGTGTGATCTTTGCTGACAAGTTATCTTTTTTTCATTAGAGTATCTGAGAGTAGGTTCATCAGATAACAATTACAAAGTAAGTGCATATAACTTTTACAAGATAATTAAACAGTAAGTACAATCAGTAAAAATAAAAAATACACAACTAGTAGGACGACAGGAAATTCCAAGTTCCAAGTGAACATCCTAACTAGCTGGCCTTCAAGTCTTCATTCCTTTAAAAACTCCAAATTACCATATTTCAGGCAATCTTCAGTGTATTCCTTCATAATGGTCCTCACCCTCATTTCACAATCTCCGAGGCAAGACATCTCTCTTTATATAGGATTGTCAAGAAGTCCTGGTTATTCCTCGATCCACAGAAACTTCCCCCATTTCCAGTAGTAAAACAATTGTTCTTCAGTGGGCTTGTAATAATCATATATCTCTCTGAGATATTCCATGTCTCCTTCAAATTCCTCTTTGGTCATGTAGAATGACTCAAAGGGCTCCACTGCGCTTGTTCCTTTTCCGATTCATCTTCAAGTATGTGCACATCCTCTGGACTGATGTAAGGGCATTCTTTGGAGAGATCCTGTATGGCATTCTGTCTGACTTCAACTTCAAAGTCAAGCCAGGTCTTGATTATCTCATAAGGCATCACTTTTGATATTTTGCCTTTCTTTCTCCATGCTATCAGTTGTTGGTAAACTGGTTCTGGAATCCCATTTCCATTGGCAAGCAAGTACTTGAGTTCCATTATCCAGTAGCCATTCTTGTGAACTTTGATGCGCCTGCATGAGGGTCGATCATTGCTAGTCTTCACGTATTCCATTCTAGCATCCTTAGGCCATGGAGGAAGGGTTCTTCCAAACTTGATGTCTCTGTCCCTCTTCCTTCTCTGTTTGGAATTCAGGCCCTTTTCTGAGGGGTCATTGGAGGATCCACCTTTATGGATGTACGTGGTTTATCCAGAAGGTTTTCTAGCCTGAAGAGGCTTTGCAACTATAGGAGCAGAAGAGCTGATTCTCCTGTGATGAGTTTTCCCGTGCTCCTCATCATCATCATCATCATCATTGTCTTTCTAAAGGGTTTCAGTACCTTTGCAGCTTTCTGGAGAAATTTTTCTTCTCTTTCGTAGATTTCTCCTTCTTCTTAAACTCCCTTTTGTCACCGAGCTCTTGGAAGTCGGAGGCGCAAGTTGTTTGAGAGGTCTTTGCATGGGACCTTGTTGTTAGTCTTTCCAGAGTAAGGGGTTGTTCCTGGTACATCTTTTCCTTACCCTTTCCTTTGGGCTTAGCTTGTTTCTGTACCTTATGGAATACCTTCTCTTCCCCCTCAGTCATAGAGGACTGATCAAAATGAGCCAAGAGACTAACATAAAAGTCAGAGAGAGACTCAAAGTTCCTTTGCATCATAGAGTAGTTGTTGGTGAGTCGTCTAAGCTCACTTTTGAGGTCTTCATTCTGTTGATAAAGTCTTGTCTCTCTGTTTGTTAAAGTAGAGACCTCAGCAACCATTGTATGTATCTTGGTGGAAGTTGTTTCAGCAAGGTTGTATGCTTTTTTAGCAGCCCTGCTATCTGAGTCTTGGACTAATCCCAGATCTTTTTGAGAAAGTACTAAGTTGCTGGTTCTCTGAGCAATCACCTCAGCAAACATAGTGAAGTTTTGTGGCATGGACTCAGTTACTTCCTTGTTTTGAGCCTCTAGTTCCTTCCTTATTCCGAGCAGTTCTTTGAACATGTTCTCTGTGTCAGCCATGGGAGTAGGCACTTCTGGAAAGTTTGTGGGAGCCAGAATGTGTTTCTTCAGATAGGGAATATCTGAGACTTTAACTTTAGAGGGGGTATTTCCTTCTGGCTCACTCAGGAAATCATCATCGTCATCTTCTTCATCCCCGAATCCAGCGACCATTTCTTGCTTGGATCTTTTTTGCTTTCCAGAAGATGATTGGATTTCCTTTTGCTACTTGAGTGCCTCAGTGTCCTCAGCTTCCATTTCCTCAGCAAATAGCTGGACATCAAGTATTATGCGCTTTTGTTCAGCAAGGGCTTCTGCCTCCTTGCGATTCAAGTCATCAATCTTATCCAGATTGGCCTGTATGTTAGCAATCTGGTTTTCCAGTGCCAGAAGCAACGAATTTACCTCTTCCACCATCTCTTGTAGATTTGCAAGAGTTTGTGAAGTTTCTAGGACTTTATGGGCCACAAGATCGTTTTGTTTGGCGTCAGAATCCTTTCTCTGAGATGGTGAGGGCTTGAATGATCTCTGAGGAGATGAGGAGGGTGAGTTTTTCCTTTCTGAAGGCTTTTCAGCGTCAGAGGTTTTCTTTGATCCAGTTGATCCTCCAAAGCACTGATGGTGCATCATCATCATCCTCGCTTTCTTGGGATTATCTTTCTTTCGTAAGACTTAGGAGACTTGGGCATCTTTACGTCGTTTTCATCCGTCTCCTCATCAGAGTCTAGATCATTGAGATCATTGATTCTATTGGTCTTGTTGTCCACCGCCTCTTGCTCAGCAGGAGCATATGTGAAAGTAGGTGAGCGGTTAGGATTGGACGCAAGCTTTATCCTTGTACTTTGACTCTGATTATGAAAGTCTTTCATAAGTAGGTCTTTAACTTTGTCAACGAATCTCCTGTCCACTAAGGTTGATAATTCATATCTTTCGGTGGGAAACAGAGTGTTAACATAGCTTTCTAGCTGTTCGACCATACTTTGCTGACAGGATCGTTCAGAAGTTTGGCCAATGCCATGATGTCCATTCTTCTGAGCTTTTACCATTTCTTGTAGGCTTTTATCATGGCGGGGAGGGCATTTCTTTTCAATGTATCTAGAAGACCTTCATCAGTGATCGTTGCCCTTTTTAGAATTCTCGGCAGGGATATCTGATTGAGCCTGAAAGACAAGTTCGGCTTTGATCATATACCAAAACCTTCGTTAGGAATCTGAGTTTTGGTAGATTCAAGTTTCTGAGTTACCTATGTCGCAACAACATGCTCATCTTTCTGAATCTTTGAGACATCAGTGTCCTCAGATTCTTTAACTTGAGAAGGAGCCTTGATGGCTTCCTTTTCTTCTTTCTTCTCGAGAATTAGAAAAGATATTTAACTTAGAAAGTCTTAATGAAAGATGCTTCTTTTGGTAGTGAGAATGAGTGTTAAGTACCTCTGCAAAAAGAGGCTCAGACACTTGCTTCTCAAAAACTTTGGGACTCTCTGGCATCTTTCTGATGATGGCTTTGAAGCCTCACCAGAGTTTGGAAGCCCAAACAACTTACAGAAGGTTTCTTCGTCAAGACATATCTCTATGTCTTGAACCTTCGAAGTAATTGACATCCTTTCGGAGCCTCTCGGTTTTCACCGCGAAATTATCAGAGAATTCAAAACATCCATATAGGATGTGAAAGAGGGTTTCACATATGTAATCGCTGATTCCTACTTTTCAAGTAGTTCAAGCCCTCTTCTCGCTTCATGGTCGAGTGAAGCTCCAAGGTATTCATCAACTAGTACTCCTCCCGCAGTACCTTGGGTCTGGTATTCCACATACTTGGGTTGAAAATTCCAGTTACCTTCTTTTCCTTGATGGTAATGGTTTGCCTTGTAGCAGTGCCAGAAGATGAGACTTGGGAATTTTGATGCTGCTCTTTTGGGTGCCATCTCTTTAGTATTTATATAGAAATAGGGAATAGAGAGATGAGAATCGTAGTCGGAATCGACAAGGATTTCTTTGCAGAAATTCTTAGCAGAGATTCAGACGGATTAGAGAGTTTTTTGCATAGAAGATTAGGAAGGTTTTTGTTATTTTCGTGCAAGTGATTTGTGGGATTAGGCAAAAGTATTTTTCTTTGCCAAATCCGCCTTTATATAGCAATGCAAGTACATGCGATATGTATGAATTTCAGATGTATATTACTCGCAATTCTGCACAGGCGTGGTGAAAAAGCGTTATTGCATTTAATGCAAGTGGGGTTAGTTACTTGGTTACTACGCGAGTGGGGTTAGTGGACGCATCTTGGCCATTGAATTACAAGCGTTAATTTCTGAAGGGTTGAGATTGAGTCTCAGAGCAATGATATCAATCAACACATGTAATTGTGCCCCATCAATGTAATTTGTCACAACTCGCCTAAGTGTCTTTCAACTTCTCAGTAACCTATAACTAGTGGACAAAATTGGATTCATAAATCATTAATTGATCGTCCAGTACTTGTTTGAAATATTTCACAAGAAATGAAATTTTAACACAAAAGAGATATTTGACTTCTGATAGGAATTGTCTTTTTGGTCAAACTATTATTTTTGTGTTCCCCCTAACTTAAATGTCTCATGGTTTCTGAATACCCGTTTCAGAGACCTCTTCTAAGTGCCTTTTTCTACAATGCCTTAGATATTTGAATACCCGTTTCAAGTATCTTGCTGAAATAGCAAATTGTCAAAGTTTCTGACAATTAAGTTCCTGTCTCAGTAGTTTCTTCCTTTTCTTATGTATATCTCAAAAACCTGTAGACTCTTTTAATGGTTACATGAGTTCCGCCTCGTAAACCAATTGACACCATTGGAGCCTTTGATTGACTTATCAATAGAAAGTCTCATGGTGTGGCAGGTTCTTCATCAATCACATAGTGATTTCCTTCCTGTTTTGCAATCAAGACTACTTTCCTTGAATCATTGTCAACCAATTTGCATAGGTTTGACTTGATCTTTAATGAGTACCCTTTGTCTGCCAATTGACTCATGCTTAGGAGATTATATTTCAATCCCTCTACATGTAGTACTTCAGTGATTGTAAGAGCTCCAAACTTCAGATCGCCAAAACCTATGGTTGGATTTTCATCTCCTCCAGCAAATCTAATAATTGGTCCTTTATCACATTCTTTGTAGTTAACCAGATTTGCTTTGTTTACTGTCATGTGCTTCCCACATCCACTATCAAAATGCCACTTCGGGTTCTTCCTCAGAGTGTTCGCACAAACAGAAACATGGAGTTAGCCTCACTCCAACAATGGAACCTTCTGGACTAAAGAATCTCCCAGTAGGAATCCATTTATGAATGAACTTCTTTGGGGCATTCTTTTGTCTTACTGGAACATAAGGAGAAATTTTAGGTAAATGACCAGTGTCACTATCATTTAAAACTATTTCCTTCTTGGAGTGTTCCTTGGTGCTCCTTTTGGTGCTTTCAGACACTGTCAGTTGTCGAGTCGACTTTTCTCATGAAGCTCGGCTTTCCTTCTCGATTCCTTCTAGCCCCGACATCTGTGAGTGGTCATAGCCTCGCTCTTTCTTCTACTCGACAATCATGCTATGTAATCCTAGCATTCATCCATCGTTCTTGCTATTGTTTATATTGTTGAGCAAGTATCTTTCCGATGACTTTGTAGCCAATGCCATTTCGAGCACCTTTTGCTTTCTGAGATCTTCTCTTAGCAGCTTCACTAGTCTCTGGATCATTATTTCTTCCGAAAAATGGTACATTGGGAAAATTTCCAGCTCCTGCAATTTTTCCTTTCCTAGAGACATAAATCGTGGGTGATTGCACTTTTAGTGCATGGTTTATTTTCAGAAACCTTTTCCACAGTTTTCTTGGGGACTTGTTTTTCCCTCAAAGGTTTGGTCGCAACAGCTTTACCTTTGTCAGCAACCTTAGCTTTCTGACCAATGCTATAGGTTGTTTGGGAATCACTTTGTTGACCACTAACAAACATCAACCTTTCAATACTCTTTTTCAGAGGAGTAGAATTGCTTGTTTGTGTGTCAAGCCCAAGTCCTCCCTTTTCTGAAGGATCTCTTAGGTAAGAGTGTACTTCAGTGAGAGTGTCACCATAGCCTCATAATGCAACTTTCTGGTCTCGTCTATCTAAGCCTTTAGGAATGCATTTTTTGCATCCTTAGTGTCAGAAAGTCGTTGTAAATGTGAACACTCGCTTTCAAGAGACTCCTTTTCTGTTTCAAGAATTTTGGTTCTTAGATCGAGCAACCAAGAATTCTCTTTCATAAAGATCTAACTCCCTTCTGAGATGTTCTAGATCCTTGATTCCTTCCTCATCACTCTCATAATTAATGAACCGTGAAATGTTGGTTACCTCATCATCAGCCATAAGATATGGCTCAAGGTTAGAGTAATCTGGGTAGATTTCCTCAGCAACTCCACACATTCCATTCTTCCTTTGACCAAAGTCAAATACTTCGTGAGTGTAGGCACACAATTCTGGTGACGGTAGCATCGACTCATTAGAATCGTCATCGTAATCAATCAATATCAAGTGCATCCAAATGATTTCAATTTTCTTTCTTTCTTCGTAAAGCATAGCTCGTTTCTCTTGAAGTTTATCGATCCTTTTGTCACCGCCTTGAGCTTGTTCGTAATGACAGATACCGCTTGAAGTGACCAGTTTCGACAATAGAAAAATATCGCTGATTTCAGAACCTCAAGATTTGATGCTTTCTCACGACTGTGTTTATTCAGAGTCAATCAATCAGATATTCTTGTCGGTGATAGTTAGGCCTAGATGCTTTTTCACTTCTCTTCGCTTTTCTTCTCTCAATCTCATCTAACGTAACGTATTTGCTCATTTGCATTACTGCAAGAGCTTCTTCGTCAGTGGATTCTTTGGTAATCTTCTTCTCAGAAGTACCTTGTGTTACTAGAGCAACACTGTGAGCTTGTTGATAAGCTATTTGTCCTCTCTGAGAGGTTTCATAGCTGACAGTGGCTAGATGAGAGAATAATTCCATTGGAGTGATATTTGGCATTCCTTGGTTGAAATAAAAGTACTGAGTATGTTCCCAGTTGTGATTTAAGCTCCTTACGATAGTCTTCACCTTTTTGGCGTTGGAATATCTTTCACTTTCACCAAGTGCAGCCATTTCACTTATCAACGTTGTAAACCGAAAATCAAGTTGTTCAAGGGTTTATGAAGGCCCTTGTTTAAAATTCTAGAATTTTAATTTCAGAACTTCGAACTTGTTTTCCTTGGTTTTCTGACAGCCGGCACAAATTTGTTCAACTAGTTGCTAGGCCTCTTTCGCCGTTTTTGCACACCACAGTTTACACTGTATGTGGTCTGGAGTAGAACGAATAATGATGTTTCGAGTTTGACCATCCAGTCTATTTCTCTTGAAATCTTCCGATGTCCAGAGATATCTGGGTTTTTCTTCCAAAGCTATCTGACCAGTAGCTCTCCCACTTGTAGAAGTTTCTGAAGTAGAGGTTCTTCTGGCAGAATCTTCATCTCTTCCATCAGAGACATCAGTCATCTTTGCTTGCCGAATGACTATAGGGCCATTCTTTATAACTTTGGTCATTTCATCACTGATGGCTTCCAGATGGAGCATCATATTGTTCCTCCATTTTTCATAGTTCTCTGGCTTGAGAACTGGAGCGTCGCCTAAAGACATCCTGCAAAATAACACTTAACAAACAAATCAAGTGCAGGGGTTAAGCGAAAAGTGAGCACTTATTTAGGATCTAGGTTCAGTGCAGAAGGCTTGGGAACCTCCCGCTCTGATACCACTTGTTGGTCCAGATGACAACAAAGTAAAAGACTATAGGGGGGGTGAATAGTCTTTTCAAACTTTTGTCGATAAAACAGTTTCTCGTAAAGTCAGTAACTTCGACACGATAATCGTAATAGCTAAGTCTTTCTGATAAGTGCACATGCTCAGCAAGCTAGTAAAGTGTGTAAATTACTTTGCAAGTAAGGAAAGGCAGAAAGTAAGTACATAAAGTAAATAACACAGTAGCTTTATAGTGGTATCTGAAGGTATGAATCCTTCAACTAATCCATTTCGCCTTTCTCGCACTAGAATCCACTAAGACAGATAATTGAGTTCACCTTACAAATATCTTCTCTCGGTTCCTAAATAAACTAGGTTCCCAACAAAGTGTTCCCCCTGAGTTCTTCCTCGGCTTTCCCAACCAAGTACTTTCTCTACTCAGAATTTCCTGAGTTATTCCCCGACTTTCCCAGCCAAGTACTTCCTCTACTCAGAACCTTTCTTGGAGTTATTCCTTAGTTTCCCAAACTAAGTACTTCATCTACTCCACACCTTTTCTGGTGTTGGTTAAGAAGAGTTTGTCAGATTGGTAGATTAATAACTTCCACAGTTATGTAATACTACCTTCTTGAACAAGAGTCACTTAACACACTTGGACAGTGTGTGGTGATATGTTCTTTTCTGACCCAAGTCTATGTTCTTCGTTCAGGAGAATGAATATCTTAGCAAGTCGCAGCAGTGCTTCAATTCAACTCCTTCACAACATGTATAGCTTGTTAATTAAGGATGAGGGCACTTAGAACTTTCATGCTAATTAGAATCAAGAGCTTGGTCGCAATTGTAAGCTTTGAGTAAGTAGAGAAGGCTTGTATGCTTGAGTGTAGGATATGAAATTCAGTCATTCAAGTGTGTGTTTTCAAGCATTCTAAGTGGTGATATTTATAGGTGAAAATTAAGCCGTTTGTATTACTATCCGTTAGGCTATTGAGATTCAAACTACAAACAATTCGTTGATAGTACTACAGAACTTTTGTCTCTTTGTTCAGCGATAAAGCTTTTGGTCAGCGAGTTCTGCAATGGCATTAAATGCACTGTAATATCTTTTGTCATGTTGTGCCAACGGAACTATGCACGCTGTCTGAGGCTGTGCACGTTGCTATCAGAAACTCCAAGCCTTTCAGAAACTAAGGAAAACATCGTTTCTTCCAGAAATATTGTTTTCACTAAGTTATCTTTTGCATATGGTTTATGAGGCACAATTCTTTACTCTTCGGTAATCTTGTGCAGTATTCATATCTTCAAATAGTTGAGCTCTTTCTGCTGGATGCCTTCTTCTTGGTCTTCTTCAAAGATATAAAGTTACATTCAGAGACCTAACATCATATACTAGATTTACTAGACTAATCATATTAAGTATACTTACTCTTTTACAATGTTCAAGTGAACCAAGAGTACTAGATACCTTTCTGAACTAAGGTAAGCCATTATGGTGTACTGATCAAAACTAAACAGATATTTCCTAACACCAAAGAAATAGACCATTACATATAGAAAGTCTTCACTCAAAATTAATTGTTGTATTCTATAAGGAAAGTCTATACATCGAATATAATTCAATTAAGATCTTTGTAAATCCCACCAAATCTATGCTTCAAATTGGCATTTATATATTCATAAGATTCATAAACAAGCGTTACAATTTCTTTCCATACTAATTCAAATTTCAACTCTTCCATCATAAAGATTTGCAACAAATGGCATAAATTTTGATGCACATAACGCCTACAAGTGATAATCGATTCGAGTTCCCGCAGTTCACAACAAACCTCACCGGATTGGTGAGTATGGAATTATCATTTTGCTCGGTGTCAGTTACGGTCATAGTTTTGATTTTTTGTTTCATATTTTCAATTATTTTTCTATTTTATTCTTTCTGGACAGTTCGCATATTGTCTCATATGAGGTCAGGTAATATCTCATGCCCTCCATATATGTCATTCGGTTCGTCTTCTCGGATTCATTTATCTGTCCACTTTTATTCGATCATTTCCCACGGATTCATTGTTTAGCGTACATATGATGTTCCATTTAAGTAATATAAATGAAATGAAAGTGAACTCAATGTTGCTTGCTTAAACTAGGCAGTATTTTTGTAAGATTCAACTATGTTTTTTTTTTCCTCAAATTGGGCACTAATTCAATAAAATTTGATCTCACTGGCATATGTATCTCAGATAAATTTTGCAGAACATGCCAACTCTTTCACTCCGTGGAACTCCTCATGGGTCATGACAACAAATAATTTAATTTCTGGGCAGTAATCTTTAGCATACTAATCTCTTTTTTTCATAGCCCATATATAGCATATATTTTGAGTTCTTATTTATTACTTTCCCTTACCCTTTATGCTCCTAGAAATTTTAGTTGGGGATAGTGTAAGCAGCAAAGTTTATAAAGGCTACCTACTAGGTGCTGAAATATTAGCTGTGGAAGTTTTAAATTAATCTGAAGAAATGATGTAATATTTCTATTCCAATACAAAAGAAAAGTGAATCATAGAAAATCATTTTTTCGGCTATGAATGAGTATTCAGGAAGAAGCATCGTGAATGCAAGTTGAGTTGAAGATAAGTACCACCGGGTTATGCCTTCTTGAAGTGAAATAGAATTCGGTTTCAACTAAGGTGTAGTGTCTTATTTCATGCTTTGTTTTGTCGCTCCCTTTACTTATTACATTTGATTAAATAACCTTACATTTGCTGAGCTGGGTTGTATAGACATTGAGATATGCATCAATTACTAATTAACGGTTTTTAAAAAAATGTATAAGTTACTAATTAACGGCGGGTACGGGTAGAGTACCCCATATAATCTACTTCCTCCGTCCCGATAACAGCTTTCAGTTTAGTTTTTAGGTGGAGAAAATAAAGTATGCTCCCTCCGTCCACGCCAATTCTACACTTTTACCAATTTGGGTGTCCCGTTTGAGTTGTTTACTTTCACTTTTTTTTTTCCATTTTAAGAAAAGTTATACAATTTTATAATCTCCACTATTTCCAATAAAGTCAAAAAGTAACTTAAACAATCAAATTAACAACTTATAAAGTTATAAAGTACACCCCCACCCCCACATGTACTATATAGTGTTATAATATTACCCTCCTTATATTGCGTGTCGTAAAGCAAAGTAGAAAGCTGGCATGGGACGGAGGGCGTACATTACTTTGGATAAAATAGTATTAATGGGTCCTCAAATGTTTTTTAAAGTTATAAGTTTGATAAAATAATGTTAGTGGGTTTACTTTTGAGTATATTTAATATTAATGTTGGATGAATGATTGCAAAAAAAAAAAAAGAAGGAAATGATAAGTTTTGTTTGGGACACCCAAAATAGCAAAATGGAAGCTATTCATGGACAGAGGAAGTATATTTAATCAATCCTTCAAAGACCGAACGGTTCGGTTGGTCGATCCTACGCTTAAAAGCTTATTAGTCAAGGCAAGTCGATCGTATTTAAATTTTCTATAGTTACCATAAAAAAGGGCTTATGGTAACAACGTTGTTTACATTGAAGTTTGGTTTGGTTTGGGTTGGGTTGGATCCTGATCCAACAATGTTTAAATTGCAGTACGACTATCTTCTTTGTTCGATTTATTTATTTTATCCTCCCCTTCCTATTTAAAAGTAAAAGTAAACTAATAATTTTGAAATTATTCAACATAATTCTTTCGTGTAGTTTGGAATAACTATTGAGTTTAAGAGGACTATTTGATGATAATTTGGGTAAATATGAAAAAAGAAAAAAAAAAGTGCCTAAAAAAAAAAGAATACTTCAGGTCGAGACACTACCAATTTAGCTAGGTGCGTGAGATTGGTATTGTCCGATAAGTTTATACTCGATAATCAACCGTGCAATTAGAAACCCTGACCAAACAAATTTATAAAGTTTGATTGACACAAGTCTGCTAAAATATTTTTTTACAATCAAACGTTTATGACCTAAAAAAGTAAATTTTTTAGACCAATTAATATATCGATCGTCGTGTACCATCAAACCTTAGTTAGAAAAGAATCATATACAATGAGACTGTAAAATTTAAACCATACGTGTATGTTGAATCACAACATTTTATAGTTATATTAATAAAAAGTACATGTTTTATTTGGTTGGGGGAGGGGTATGTTGGAGGTGTGGGCGGACAAAACCACCATAACATGTGATATTATATGGTAAAATGTACAAATGTACCACATTCATGAAATTGCACGAATGTACCTCATGTTCATGAACTTGCACGGATGTACCTTATGTTTTTTAAAAGTATGCACACTTGTTCCAATAATGGTGTGTGCATTACACTCTCCATGTATGCAAGTTGATTTACTTTTTTTAACCATACAAGTGTTAAAAATTCACAATAAAATTATTTTTTTTTGGAACCAAGATCAATAAGAATTATTCTAAATTATTAAAACTTATAAAAAATAATAATAATATAATGAACCAAGAAAAGAAATTTGTGTAAAATAAAAGAAATATAAATATTTATAATAGCTCTACTCAATTAAAAAATAATTATATAAATAAAAAAGTTATCAAAAACTATTGTAGTGATATTATCAAATTTATAATAGCACTACAAGAAATATTTAAAAAATAAAAAAATTGAAGTTAAAAGTATTATGAAAATGTAGTGTATATTATGAAAATTATTGTTATCATGAAAATATTTAAGGGAAACTATCTATCTCTTTCAGAAAATTATAGTAATACATTTACAATAAGGCTCTATTCTCTTCGTCTGAACTGAACTGAACTGATCTGAATTATCTGAACTGAGAACTAATCTGAACTGAACTGAACTGAAATGAATTGTAGTATAAAAAATAACTAAGTAGAACTAAATGAATCTGAACTGAACTGAAATTAATGAGTTTTCAGATGAAAATAATAGAGCCTAATTTTTAAAAGTTTTTATAAAGAAAAAAAACATATTATTTTATTCATTTTTTATTTTCATATTTAATTTGTACCTTGAATAAAATTTTCTAATTCAATATAATACTTATTTTTTTTCAAACTACCATAATAATTATTATAAATTTTTACATTTTATAAATAAAAAATTATTGGTCTTAGTAATTATTTAAGATTTTTATGCGAAAAATATAAGCTCACTTGCATACATGCATACATGGAGAGTGTAATACACACACAATTATTGGAGCAAGTGTGCATACTTTTAAAGAACATAGAGTACATCCATTCAATTTCAAGAACATGAGGTACATACGTGCATATATTGAAGAATATATGGTACATTTGTGCATTTTACTCGATATTATATATGTAAAATATAATATTTATTAGGGGGCGACATATATCACCCTGTGGTTGTTCGAAACCTACCTTATTAATTGCGTTATATATTTTTGTATTTTATTTTAATTTGGGGTTTGAGCGATACAATTTTTCTTAAACATGTATCAGTTACTAATGAAGGGGTCGTATACGTGTAGATGACGTGATATCAAATATATGTCATCAACCCGTCTGATCCTGTTCGGGTTGGATCCCACCCATTTAAAATAATATCTGTCATGGTAATTCGTATTGGATGAAGAAGGACTACCCACTGAAACTACGACCAACGTTGTTTACACGGCAGTTTGACTATCTTAGTTTTTTGATTAATTTATTATGTCCTTTCATTTCTATTTATTATTGGTGGGGAAAAAACAATCGTAGCATGTGAAAAATTATGTTTTGGGTGACCACATACCATCACAGTGGTTTTTTTGGGGTGGATGATGATACTCTCCGATCTTATATCTACTTTCTTGATCTCCATAACAGCGCCGGGGGTTTGGGGGGTCAACAACCGTAACATGTGAAATTAAGTTTGTGAATAATAATTGTTTGTGGTGTGGTGACCACATGCCACAGTGGGGATTGTTAGGACCCAATATCTAATTATGTTTTCAACCCGTCGGGTCCCGAGCGGGTTAAAATTGTATCCTACCTTTTAAAGCATATCCATGCTGATCAGTCGTATTTAAAAAAGACTCATGGTATAGTATTGGATGAAAAAATGACTACCCACGGACACACGACAAACGTTGTTTACAAGTAAGTTTGACTATCTTATTTTCTCGATTAATTTAGTTTGTCCTCTCCTTTCTATTTATTATTAGATGTAAACTATACCTTGGCATTGCCATGAGTTAATACTAGTCAATTGAAAAATTCCGGTTATTAGGCACCACATTGATCTAACTCAGATTATTAGTAGTTTTTTTTTTTAGACAAACTTAATACACAAAGTCTCATAAGAGACAGTCTTTAGATAACTTATCTAAAGACGATCTATGTTATCAATAAAATCATTCATATTATTAATTAAAACGTGTATATTGTTAACGAAATAAATCTTATTATAATATGAAAAAATATTAATTTTGAGAACACATGTTTTTTTATTGATAACATCGATGATTTTCTTAACAATATAAGTCCGTGTTTAGATAAATTATTTAGAGACCGTTTTTCAGTAGACTTGCTCAACTTAATATATTAACTGGTAACGTAGTTTTTATTTAGATAAAGCGCATCAGTGAAGGAGTGCGGCTAGCCCGTGAATTCTGTTCATATAATTCGAGTAAAAAATGAGTCGAACTATTAGATCCACACATAATTGACAGCTTGGACCAAAATTCTCCCGGATTATATATCAAAGCCCAAGGCCCAAGTGAAATGAATAGACAGTAACATGATTGGAAACAATCTGAGCCGACTCGCTAGGGAAGAAGGATGTTTACGCCTGATGATGTATTAAATCGTCTTAGTCCAAATAAAAAGGGTAATCTAATGTAAAAAACTATAATTTGTGAGCTTATATAGTAGTAGAAGATTTGTGATTCATTGTTTGATGTGCACATGAAAACGAAAGGGAAGAGTAAGTACAGGTTTGTCTCCGCCAAATTGGATTTAGATTGAATGTATCAAGTAGCATGATCAAGCTCAGACCCGTTTCATTGATTTAGAGGGATAAATATTGATACTGGTTGATTGCCTCTATAAGTAGTAGATGATATCCTATTAATAGACTATGCTTTAGTGGACAAGGCTCCGGGTAACCAAAATTTTATCAGCCTAATAAGATCTTGACACGTGTGGTCATAATATGGAGGCGAGATAAGAACCATTATTTAGTGGAAATGAATTCCCCGGGTTCATATTTCCTAAGACTGGTCCACCTTTCTTGATAGTGGTCAAATGGCAGTATGTCTCTCATTAAGGTTGCGGTCGGACCCAGCCTTTGGGGAACCTTAATCGTGAGCATGTTACATTTAGAGCTTCAACGTCGGACCACTTCAAGTTCCAAGTAGTGTACGTCTTTCGACTTGATCTTCCTTGAGGCTACAACCTTTTTATTTGGTGGGTAAGTCGTACTTATTTCAACACATCAATGCCTAAACTAGGATTCGAACTTGACCTAAGGTCGATTAAGTTCCGCCCAAAATACAAATAATGAATTAGTATTCTGTACCAGGGTTTTGGAAATTACTCCTTACTACTCCTACATATACATATATTTATGTTATAAAAGATAAACATGCTGTTGGACAATATTTCGAGCTGAACCTTTTAATATTCGAACTCGGCTCGAGTGTTTTGCCAAACTATATAAGCTCGATTTCAACCTGAGCGGCTTGAAAAAAGCTCTGTTCGTTTGCATGGACCCAGCCTAGAAAATGACGGGATCTCCTGGCCGGATGATCCGTATTGTTTATGACTGATCTGGCCTATGCAATGTTTTTTCTAAAACCCTAAACCTCTCTCCTCCTCTCATTTTCAACCTTTCCCGTATATGAAAACTCCTGAAAATGGCATATGCTGCCATCCAAAACGCGAATTCAAGGCGCGTTTTGTCACTCTCCCCACGAATATACTCGTCTGCTATTTTTTTAGTAGATCATAAAACCCTAGTGTCTAATTTTCCGAATGAAAGTTATTAGCGAGTACAACGTCTCACAGCTTCGTGGTGACCGCCTGGCCGTAGTGCACAAATGTGCATTTTGAGGTATTTATCAATAAAACTTTGTTCTACACCTTTATCATGGCTTCTGCTTGAGAGATATGTACATGACATCTAGTGCCAGTTGCCTGAATTTCGTTCAATGTGGAGCTATCATTTTTCTTGATATATATAATTAGTCAGTACGACGTGGCTTGATAATTGATGTCACTTTGTGAACAAACTTCTGACTTCATGGTGAACAATGATTGTGTGTATTCATAGGTTTAATGATAGAATGTAATTTATCATTTTTTTCCGAATAATAATATATGAAGATGTACTCAATCTGCTTCGGGTCGGTTTGGCTTGAAGTGCACCGACTTGCAGACAGAATAAAATCTTAGAAAGAGCAGAGGGCATTCATGCATCTCCAAAATTAGACACTGGCCATGCACTATATGTATTGAATATTGTGCTATCTTACTTGTGTTTATCTTTGCTTTACTTGGGAATTGGGATGCTGAGCAATGTTGGATCCTATAGGGTTATAATAGAAAAAAAATTATTTCAAATTCACCAAAGCCTCAAAGTGTAGACCGAAATATACGTTGTTAATAAAAACATCGATATTCTTAAATAAAATATTTGAATAATAAATACATTTTTTATTTATGAAAACACATATTCTTGACTAAGCAATCTAAATTTTCAGTGATAATATTAATGTTTGTTCATCTTTTTTATCTTTATTGTGTCTCCCATGATACTTACCTGCAAAAATACTTCGAGAAATCGAAATTATAGTATAGACATTTTTTCAGAAATGTTGATGATGATGCTTTAATTGGTCAATGTGCACGTTTCTTGCTCGGGATCAATATTAGAATGTGTGGTCCGCTAAAAAGTTTTATGTTACTTGCACGTGTAAATACAACGTGTTGGAATAGCGGAGACAACAAATCATCCAGATAATCGTTCATAAGTAATTGTGTCGGTGTAAAGTGTCGACCCACTAAAGAATTATATAACACCTACTAAAGAGAGAACAATGTGGAGAAAAAGAAAAAGAAAAACCATACTAAAAGAGGAAATTGAAATTCCAAAAGGGGTGGCCGAGAACGAAACTACACGGAAAATTGCTGTCCTCACTGATGGAGTGGTACTTACACAATCAGTTTATCACAAAGACTGTAAAATAAATTTTCAAACTTTGTAGGCCATAGCCAAAAGCTCGTTTTTCATGCTTCTCTCCATTAATTAATCCATACTTATGAATTCAATGGTCAACAAATTCAGACCTACCACTTGTTGAAAGATGGAAATTAAAATAAACCTCCACGTGTAAATTTCTAAAAGGGTATAAGAGACTCCCACGCCAACACGTGGAGGTGTTACGTGTACTCAATCAATCCGACGTGGCAAATCCCCCATCAGATTAGAAGCGGATAGTCAATCCAACGGCTGATAACATCCACGTACGCATGTTCAAAACGGTGAAAAGCGTGGGAAACTCAAAACTTCCATTCCCAACAGGCGCCAAGCACACCTCATCCGCCACGTCATATCTATCGAATCACATTCCTCCACGTAGACAGAATTAGTTGCTAGCACGGCAAGGATTATATAAACAGACACTTCAAAAGCAAGCATAATTCTTGTTCAATTCTACAAGCCACAATCAACCTCCTGAATCTCTCTCTCTCTCCATTAACGTGCCTTGGAAGCTTTTTTTGCTTCCGTGACCTTGTCCTTCTTCTTCTTCATTGTTATATTTGCGTAAGTTTCGGTACGATTGGAGGCAAAAAGGATGGAGGTTTGCTGTGGTGTTGTTTCGAGGCAATCGCCGGTGTGTTTCTCGACTGGAGGGGGTGCGTCGGCTTCTAGTTCGAAGGAGGTGAGTGGATCGGCGTCGGTTTGTATGAATCGGCGGAGGAAGGTCGGTGAGGTGGTGATGGCTGATCAGAGTCACTTGCAGTATTACGGTGTGAATTCGAATTCGAATCTGAGTCGGAATCGGGTTGTTTGTGTTGCGAAGAGTAGTGAGAGGATGGTGGAGAGTAAGGGTTTGAAGAAGTTGAAGAAGAAGAAGAAGGAGCAGCTCAAATTGCTCAAGGGGCTGTCTAGGGATTTGTCGACGTTTTCTCAGATTGGATTTGGGCTGGATACGAGTGGGGATTTGGCTGATCAAGTTCAAGGAAATATGATTTCGGTATGTTATGGTTTTTATGTTGATTAAGCCTAATTGTTTGTGTTCCTTGTTTCCTTTGATGTGATTTGTTGAAGTTTTGAGCTGAATTTGATTGTATGAATATGATGTCTAGTTGATTAGGCTTAATTGTTTACAGGATTTAAGATTAGGGGAGTAGGAATTTGTGTTTCCTATTGTTACCTGTTGATGTGATTTGTTGAAGTTTCAGTTGAATTTGATGATATGAATATGATGTCTAGTTGACTAGGCTTAATTGTTTACAGGATTTAAGATTAGGGGAGTAGGAATTTGTGTTTCCTATTGTTACCTGTTGATGTGATTTGTTGAAGTTTCAGTTGAATTTGATGATATGAATATGATGTCTAGTTGATTAGGCTTAATTGTTTACAGGATTTCAGATTAGGAAAGTAGGAATTTGTGCTCGCTGTTACCTGTTGATGTGGTTTGTTGAAGTTTCAGCTGAATTTGATAGTATGAATATGATGTCTAGTTGATTAGCTGTTAGATAGTTACAGAACTTGATTTGATTGGGAAAATCTGGCCTTATGATGAATTATTCCAACTATCTGTGGATGTGAGATTATGGTTTTTGTGTTTAGATGCTACTGCTAGTTTGGGATTAACGAAACCACACGATTTTAAGATGATTCCACACAATATTGGGTTAGTTCTTATAGTAGATGTTAAAGTATTCAACTCTGTAACTGCAAGTCCTAAGGTTCTGGAATAGATAATATATGTCCTGAATTCGTGCTTTTAATTTGTACTAGTCGAATTTGATCGACTGATAGATCAATTCATCAGTCATGTGATCCAGTATTGACATGTTTTTTGTTGCTATGAGCAGGAAGCAACAGAAGTATTACTCAAACAGCTTCAGAAGCTGAAGGCAGAGGAAAAGGAACTCAAGAGGAGAAAGAAAGAGGAAAAGGCACACTCGAAAGCTATCCGGATGCAAAATAGGCCAATTGGCTGTGAGATGTCCTCAAGTTCGTCATCTGAATCGTCGAGTAGTGACAGCGAATGCGGAGAGGTGGTCAACATGAAGAGCCTCAAACGTGCTCAACCGAGCGAAACCGCCACCCAATCCGTCGTTGAAGTAGAAGTATTATCGCCTCCTACAGCTCCGGTTATTCCTATTCTTTCTTCATCAGAACCAGTTGTGTCAGAAACTGCACAACTTGCAGTTCTTGCTACTGCCCCGGTGTCAGAAGAAAATATTGCAGTGGATAGCAGTTGCATAAGGGTGTCTGAAAATGCCACCAATAGCCTGGATGATGCCTCGACTTGCTCGAAGAAAATCGAAGTATGTATGGGTGGGAAATGCAAGAAGTCGGGAGCGGCTGAGTTACTGGACAAGTTTCAGCAAGCAGTCGGGATTCAAGGTGCGGTTTCGGGTTGCAAATGCATGGGCAAGTGCAAGAATGCCCCTGCTGTGAAGGTGGTTAATGAAGTTGGAGATACCAGTGTGAGGTCGCCAAGCAATGCCTTGTGCATTGGCGTTAGCCTGGAGGATGTAGATACCATTGTGGCTAATTTTCTTGGTGAAAATCAGAACCAATTTCCTCTTGCTGCATAATTAGAAGACTTTGTGGCCTCTGTTTTTTTTTTTTCTTATCAATCTTGATTGATAACTTCAAGTTTGATGAGTTTGTGTAGTTTTAACTTTAAGCACGTAGTCGAAAATTAGTGATGTCCAGATAGTTACTTGTATTTCACTTTCTTGCAATATGTGAATACTAATAATGTCACAAGCTTGCAATCATGATTCGTTCCGTTTCTAAGCTTGCCATGAAACGATGAAAATAACTCGAAATCTGGAATTCAAGGATTAAAGTTCAATTCGGAAACAACACCAAAAATCCCACAATTCAATTTCTATCTGACAAATTCAAAGATTGATACTCACGTTGAGTATATTGATGATGTAGCATAAAATAAAATTCCGAGAAAGTACATTTTTCTTTTCATTTACAATGATTGCGTTAAAAGCTGGCCTTTTCTACCCTATATCTTATCTGCGTAACAGGGGTGTTTGATTGAGTGCATTGTACTTTGTAATGTTAACGTGTGTGTTTGAGTGCATTGTAATGTTCTAACATTTAATGCACCGTCTATGACTAATTTCCCCCTATTAGGTTTTGTTATATTCGCCTGAACCGACTGAATTATAGTATAAAATATAACTAAGAATTAATCAATTATAAGATAAAATATATTCAAATGATCAATCGAATGAATCAAATGAATCAATTGTATGAATCGTTTCTTCAATCAAAACTCATTCGCCTCGCCCATTTCGCTTATATTTTATATACTACAATTCAGCTCAGCTTAAAAAATCAGCTCAATTCGCTTAAAAATTACGCTCATTAATTCAAAAATTACAATTATAATATACGCTAATACTAAGGCAGTATGTCAAATTCTTCACCATATTCTCAAATGATTAACTTTCCATAAACGCTTTCTTACAATTTATTCGAAAAGTTAAGTTATGAGACTTGCAATATTCTGTTTCCATTGTGTGATTTTACAGGGAATGAACCCTAAAGTCCACCTTTCATCGAACCAGCCACATAATCCATAAACCACCTAGGTGCTCGATGGAAAATGATCCTTCTCTTGATGATGTAAGAATTTACTTGTCCTGTCCCTTTTATCTTCACCATGATTTACTGTCTTAATTGTTTTAATCTAAGTTTGTTTATGGCCTGTAAAACAACTCTTTGTTGCTGTAGATTCTTATTTTGAGAGTCAAGGACATATGTTGTGCAGCATTGCAAAAGAAACTAAGGAAGGATCTGTCGAGAATTCATGGTATGTTGGATGTACCCTTTCTGTATACGAGATAATATATACTTTCTGGATTTTACGGTAGTATTGTTAGTCTATATGAATACTTTGTTCAACAATATCGTACTCTTTCCTCTTCCATATATGCAGTGAATTCAATTTGAATCCTTACTGTGAATTTTGCTTCTTGCCTTTTTACTGCGTTGAAAGTAACTTTTTTTTTTAGCAATTTTCTACGTTTTATTGAAAGCGTGGAAAGCAACTTAGATAAGCAAACAGGACTGTAGGAGATGGTATGGCGAGGTTCATGAAGGTGTACCATGCGGACATTGAGATTGTTCTTATGGTTTTATTACAAAATTTGACTAACGCAAAAGTCTCATTCTTGTAATAAAAGTACCCTAGATGATACTGAGGTGATGGAATATATGAACTTTTGGGAAAATATAGGATGAGAAAGATAACTTTCTTTGCTAAAAGATCGATCATGTGGTTCGATTGTTGTTGTAGATACAGTTCGTGCCATTTTAGCAACATTTTGATTTGAGATTATTTCAATAATTGCAAAAAAGAAAAAAAAAAAAAGTTGCTTGTTTTATAGCTTGGATCTTGAAACTTTTTGGTGTAAATTATTTGAGATTGCTTTGATTTTGAACCAGGAGTATGCTCAGTAGCTATAAATCCGGACAAGGGTCTTGTCGCAGTAAGAGGCAGAGTGAATGCAAATGCAGTCCTCCAGACCATCACCGAAACCGGAAAAACTGCTGAAATCATATACTACCCAACTACCAACTCCTCCGATTATCACTCCCCCAGACACACAGAGGAAAGGCCTCGAAACGACAACTATCAGCAGCACAAGAACCGCAGTCCAGATGAGACCAGATACCAGCAAGACACACATCAAGTGCCCCGAAGAGAAAACTGTCAGCAGCAAATGAACGACTGCAACCGCCCTGATGAATCCAGGTACAATAGGAACAGGTACCAGGGTCATCGAAATGAGAACTATCAGCAACAGAGAAGGTATTCATTTGAAGAGAATCACGTTTGTGAAGCTTACATTCCTCCAATGGACGAGCGTCTTGGCAGGGATTATGATCACCGGATGGAGCATAACATGAGTAGGCCAATGTTTCCTGGAAATGTGCCTTTTGGTCATATCCCTTACCATGCCGGTCTGCATAACCGTCCTTTGTTCCGGCCACGAGTTGGGCCTCCTGCGTATGCATATGGTTCAGGAAGGCCAGTGGGGGGATTTGGGAACTATGGTTTCTATGGTCTTGGGTTTGGTAGAGGTTACAGCAGGACGATGTAAAGATCATTTAATTTATTCATTATTTGTTAATAATGAATAAATGATCTTAATCTGTTTAGGCCAAAAATTTCTGGAAGTGTTTGATTATTTGATCCACATTTTGGTTCTTGACTTCTTGGATTCTTATGGTGACATAATATGCACACTTTTGAAACTTCATGCTGATTTAGCCATACTACCGTTAGAAAGACATTTACTACTATATAAGAGTACTTTTAATAATCGGAACTGATATAGTATACGGGTTATACTTTATATCAGGCAAAAGTGATAACAATTTAATTGAGCTCTTCTACAGTCAAGTGTAAACGTTTAAACTTGAGATCGCTTAAATATAAGTTGAAGATAAGCTAAACGTCGAATGATTAGGTAAAGATAATTAGAGAAAGACTAGTTTATGTCAAGTCTAACAAGAGAAGTAATGGTGCAACATATTGTGAACTACTTCAAGACTTGAGGCTTCATGAGATGTGTGAAGCATACATTAACAGGTAAGATCAAGGTATAACCCTAATTAGAGATGGTCTTAGTTGCAGACTTGCAGTAATGAAGTAATAACATGAGATATTAATACCGGCAAAATCAAAAGATAGATAAACAGTGGATTATTAGCTAGATACATGTGGAGGAAGTAAGAACATATATGAGATATTAATACTTAAACCGCAAAATCAAAAGATATGATAGAAAAATAGTGGATTATTACATATATACATGTTTGCCTAATATGCCGTAGCACTCCACGCGTATTATTTCTTTCTCTTGAAAAATAACTTTAATATTATCATTTTCTAAGATTACATTTGACCTCAATTCATTGGCTCACTCACTCTTTATAAGCTAAATCTGAACAAAATTCATTTCCCCAATATTTTTTCACCCTCCACATTGAAATCTCTGTAAAAGTGAAAAGAAAGTAAGGTTTAGGTTTGTACTATCCGTTTTTGATCTCTTCGTGTTCTGATTTTTGCTTACTAGTTATAGTTTCTTGGCAGAGTATTAGGGTAGGATTCATAAGTACCAGCTTGATTTAGGTGCATGTATGCGGTGATTTTTTTTTTTGTTCATGTTCGTCAGTTCCTTTGCCAAATTTGTTGTTTTGAATGACTTGTCCATTTATTCTCATGTCTATCCTTCCGATTACATCAAATTTGTAGATGCCATGGTCAGATTTGTTTAATTAAATACTTACTCATTATTCTTGTCTCAATCTTTTTTTTTTTAATGAGATTGAAATTATTGGAAAAGTTAGAAGATGCAAACAAGTTTTTGAAAAGTAATTAACGCAAGTTGTGCAAATGACAATGTCCAGTCGCCCAATTTATGGTATTGATCAAAATAAAGAATCAGTAGAAATAGCCCAAGAGTTTTATTTGAAAACTAGAGTTATTTTTTGGAGGTTTGTAAATCCGAATGGTCCTGATATTTGTTTATGAGTAGTAGACCTGAATCTACTTTATTTTTTCTTTAACAAACATGGACTCTTTAGGATTTAGTTTATGCACGTTGATGGTCGTTTAAGTTATTCTAATTAAAATGTTACTGTAATTAATTTAGAATGTCGGTGTTGTTCTTGTCCATTTTGGCCTCTGTGGTTTGCATACCATATATAGTAACTCCTTTTAAAGATCTAACATATAGTACCACATGATTCAAGCTAGACCTTTGATTATAATTTCCTAGATGGGTGAGGGTGTGATTGGTTCAAAACCCATCTTGTTTGTAGTCAAACTTAAGTTTTGCACATTGCAAAGTCCATTCTAAAATGGTGTGTGTTTTGATCATATTTTGCATTGCTTGGTTGCAATTATGAATTTGTATAATTTGTGTATTTTAATCAAAATGCAATGCTTGGTTCAAATTGAGTGTTTTTAAATTTGTGCATTTCTAAATGTATCTTCTCAACCACTTTATGTTAAATGACCATGTCATCCTTACTTTTATACCTAATTTAACAATGCTTGGTTGTAATGCGTATTAAAATGAGTTTTGCTTGTAAACACTTCCCTCCAAAAAATTTGACATGGTCCATTTTCCCACCATTTTTCCTCTAATTTCCCCACCATTTAAAAAGTATATGGAAAAAAGTTCATGACACAAGATCATATCAACAAACACCCCTTTGATTCATTAGACTTGATAATTGATGAAGGAACAAAAAGCTTGTTCTTCACTACATAATGGACATATTATAAGTAAAGCATAATCGTAATTTAGAACTCAATAGATAAATGTAAAATGAGGAGGTGAATTGTTGCGCCCGAGACATTCCGAGGTTACTTTCATGGCTGCTTCTTCCCAAAATTGGGCAGCAACTTTTTGTACAAGCCCTTGGTAGAGTTCTTAACTACACCAACACTTGAAGTGGCATGATGACTTGCGGATTTCTCGGTCGTAGTACTCAAACATTCATGTACTAGGCTAAGACATAGTCACGCTAGTAGACAAACAACATGCCGAGTTGGATTATAATTGGAAAAATGATACATCCCAACCATTGAGCATACTAGGCTAAGACATAGTCACGCTAGTAGACAAACAACATGCCGAGTTGGATTATAATTGGAAAAATGATACATCCCAACCATTGAGCATACTATGCTAAGACATAGTAACGCTAGTAGACAGTAGTAGACAAATTAAGGCTAATAGACACTACAAGGACACATGAAACAAGACACTTAAAGCATACATAATTAAGCTAGAGTACGTAGACATAGAAATTGTTCATCATGAATTAACAATCCATTAAACAGTCCCCGAATTAAAACAAACCTGGGGGTGTTGAACTGCAATAGAAATGTACGAAATAGTTAAATAAATATGTCAAACATAATTTTGTAAAACGTAACAGTCTGAACCAAGTAATGATTAATTATAATAGTAAGCACGAGAGACAATACTAAAACATTTACTTTTAATTAAAAATTTTGCCTCATTGACATGAAATTAATATAATTCTGAAGAAGAGAACCATAATTTGCCTTTTGAAATCAAAATGTGCCCATATAATATTCACTACTCTTCATTCCTGAAGAATGTAAAATATATTCCTAGGATAACAACTAAACGGAAGGAGTTTAAAAAACAACTATTTCAGTTTTACTAGGATTATTTGCATGCGATTTGTAGCATACCGAAGTTGTTAAAGTAAAATAAGTTCTTGCACACTTGAAGGAGAATCGATCAATTTGAGATCTACTTTATTTCTGTAAATGAGCATATGTAATTAACAACCTAGCTATTCCGGCACCGCAACTGCATTAAGTTAATTCAGATTAAAATATCCAAATTCCACTTCCGATTCATCATCCGAACATTTGATATTCAAAACAATATAATTTTTGTGGATTTTGTTGACCTTATTTATACCTTCTAAGAAAATTTACTGAACTAGTCGCGTAATTGTAAATTTATTTAACAACACATGCAAATTTTATAATCTTTTAGGAAGTATAAGAACAATTAGAAAACAGATTAACCATTGTGTGGGATTTATCTTATCAACAAGTGATCTTGCAAATGTAACATGGCTGAGAAAGAAGCTTTCCCTCCAATGAAACAATGGGAGGGAAATGGGTTTGTGGTTTTTAAGAGGTTACTAGGGTTTTGGGGTTAATTTTGATTTTTTCAAGTGGAAATTTAGGGACAATATAGTATTTTCATGTGTGGCAAATGTGTATTTCAAAACACTCAAATAGAGGTGTTTCAAAATACCTATCCTAGGTAGGTATTTCAAAACACTCAAATAGAGGTGTTTTAAAACACGACCCTCAAATTATTCGGGATTTGCAAATTCAAAACACACACACCAAAATAACAACCAAGCATAGCAAAATAATGGGTCAACCATTAAAATACACACAAAAACACCAAACCAATCACTATCTTATGATGCAAAATTACTAGATGGTTTGGATTTTGATGGTGGTAATGCAGCCCAAAATGCGTTGGATAATATGCTCCTCTAAATCCTCGAATAGTCACCAGATTTTTTACCTTCAAACCTTTGGATGTCACATACCTATCCAATTAACTCTCTTTCTCCAATGACATAAGTTGTCAACTCCCTTCATAACTAAAGACAAGGGATTATGGAAGCAACTCATTATCCTTGTTAATGCAAGTTCTGGAGTTGTCTTTTCATCCAAGTGAATAATTACACTTCTTCGCGACGTTACGCCGATGGTTCAGTGGGGTTGTTAGTAACCTTTTACCTTATAGGCTTAGTCTAGAGTCCCGCTTGTTTGATTTTGATGTAACACTCCCATATATTATATTTACTTCTCTTAATATAACTTTAATTTTTAATTTTATTTTATATATATCAGGTCCAAGAAATGGACTATTTTACATCATTTCCCTCTAACCACTAGCATTCTCACATTGGATCAACTAGCTATGCAAGCCAACTTCAACCTTTAATACTAATTAATTTTAAATTGTGGTAAAATATTCTTATAATTATATAATTTAATCGAATATGTTACCATCACAATTTAAGTACATTAACTCGCAGGCAAAATTGAAGCTGGTTAATCAGAAACTTTCTTCGTTCACTGCTATAATCAGGTCAATTTTGTGCAACACGTTAATTTCTTAATCAGGTTCATTTGTGCATCGCACTAAGCTATGCAATGCGTTAGAACTTTGTGCAATGCATTAGAATCAAGATCAATTTATGCATCGTTAGAACTACATTTGCACTATCAGAACTTACTTTGTATTAGAATTGCGCTAATTTATGCACTATTTCACTATTTTATCAAAACTTTCAATTATTTCTTGCTTGATACATGTAAGTACAGTTGGTGTTGGGTGTTAGTTTTGAGGTCTTAATTGATGTCCACTGGCTGCATGTAGTTGTAAATCATTCCTACGAGTATATCTCCTTTAGTTTTTGTAACTCAATGATATGCAAAAACTTAATTAAATGTACTATTTCAATGATATGTAGAGTGTTCGAGAGGTTGTGACAAATGGACATGGAGAATGTGCGAAACAATGATCCAGCTCATGAAATTAGCAATTTTGGGCGATTGAATGATGATGTACGCTTGCTCATATTTAGTAAGGTAGAAGACTTGAAGTCTCTGTGCAGATGCACGTTGGTGAGCAAACAATTCACTTCAGGTTTGTATGACCATATTCGGTCAGTATCGGTTGTCCTTCCTGGTTTTGATACAGACTCTTTTGCGCCTCATCACAACACGTTGAAACGTTTCACGGATGAGATATACCTTGAGGATGAGGGTTTCGGTATCATTAACATCATTGAGCCACCATCCGTTCAGTTGAAGCTCAGGTTCTTGTCATTCCTTCAGAACTTTACTAATCTTGAATCTATCAACTTAGAGTTTGCTCGGTCATCGCCTTCCCACTTCTCAAGTGGAAGGCAAACCTCTATAATAACGATAATGGGGCCAGGGGCGAAGGTCTCGTTACTATCTTACCAACCTCAATGGCTGAGGGGATTGAAGGTGGAAACGAATCTGATGAAGAAGAACATGAATCACACAATGAGTTGATGGACATCTTGAAGTCTCCGGGTGGTGCAAAATGCTCTCAATTTGCACTAACATGTTTCTGCGAGTGGTTTGCTGTTTTGATTGCACTAATTAAAGGCCAACGTTCACTTGAAAGAGTCATATGTACGGATTCTCACAACCATGGAAAACTTGTATTTGGACGAGAACTACTCATGCAGTGGAGAAATAGGTTGTTGGAGGAAAATCGGTTTGACGGTGTTATGAGGATGATAAACATGAGTTTCATTCCAAAGCTAAAGTTGCTCAGAAAGGTGATATCGACTGAAAAATGTGTCAGTGATTTTCTTGGATTTTGGCATGGAGCCAATGAAGAAGTTTTGGATGAGTTTGAATATGATTTCATGCTGTCTTGGAATTACGAGGGCGAAGAGTTGTGGCTCGGCGAAGCATATTGAGGGAGCTCCGGAATAACCATATAGACCGTATAATGTGGAGATTGGACAATTATGAGGAACTCGACTACAATTCTGCATGATAATTTTTACATGGTGATAATACTAGAGTAAAAACACTAATGCTAGTTCAATTTGTTAGACTATAATTATGGGTTTTATTTTATATCTGGGTATGAATTTCAGTTTTCTAAACTCAAAAGTCTTAGTCTTTAAACTTAAACATCAACATGATTAAACTCTTTTAGTGATTTGCTTTTCTTGAATAATTTAAACCGTTTAATGTGTTCAAAGTCTTGTGACGTTATATTCAAGTTAATTTATTGTTCCATACTTAATAAATGTAATTAGCTGGATTGAACTATTTGAGCAAGAATCCGACGATCCTTGAGATTGTAATGTGCAAATGATTTTTATGAATTGTGATTAGTTTTTCTGAACCAAAATTATGCATTGCAGTCTGTATTTTGAATTCATCTCTTCTTATAATTTTGCCTTACTAATTCTCATTATAGACAACCTATAATAGATAAAATAAAAAACCCTCAAAAGTAGCCAACAGTCCATGAATTAGCGGGTCACCGTCAATTGATCCGATTCTTATAATGGGCCGCCCAAGTTTATAATATTCAGATCATGTATATAAGCTAATTACTACAACCGAGTTGCTGTCCATTTTCTCATTTGCTCATCATCGTTTCTTATTCGTAGGCTGACGTAAAATGTAAAACTATTCATATTATTACTTAAAACATCTATGTTGTTAACGAAATAAGTTTTGTTATAATATGAAAAAATACCAATATTAAAAACATATGTATTTTATTAATAATATCGGTGATTTTCTTGACAATATATGTTCATTTTTAGATAAATTATATAGAAACTGTCTGCAGTATAGTTATATTCCAAACTTTGAAAACAAAAAAAAGTCAATAATTTAGAAAGGGACATTTGAATTCTTAATGTGTAATTACCCCTTAATCAAATCTAAACCAGCTATTTTTCAATGCTTAGCCACTGAAATTGACCATCAAATTCTGTTCAATCTCATTTTGTCCAAGTCCAGAAGAAGCTTCTTCTCCAGTTTCAAAGTCCTTCCCAAATTTCCTTCCATGCACTGACAAAGCCCTAACCAATTCTCTGCAATTGCAATTGGAATTCACAGCTACATACATACACACTCCCATGGCGGTGGAGCAGAAGCAGCGGCTATGGGACGGCGTGCTGGAGATGACCAAGGCGGCTCAGGAGAAGGGCACAGACCCCCTTATGTGGACCATGCACCTCTCCTCCAGCCTCACGGCGGCCGGAGTTTCTATGCCGTCGGTAGAGGTGGCGGAAATGCTGATTTCTCACATTTGCTGGTCTAACAATGTTCCGATTGCCTGGAAATTCCTCGAGAAGGCTCTTACTGTTCGTATTGTTCCTCCGATGTTCGTTCTCGCACTTCTCTCCAACAGGTGGTTTGCTTTGATTTCGTTGCTGTAATCTCGTTTTTATCTCTTGTGCTGCTTTGGTTAATGGTTGAGATAGGTTGTTTGTGATTGATTTAGGATTTGAATTTGAATTGTGTAGGGTGATTCCGAGTAGGAAGATGTATCCAGTGGCGTATAGATTGTATATGGAGCTTGTTAAGAGATACGCCTTTTCGTTGCCGTCTCTGATCAACGGTCCGAATTATCACAAGTATGAATGTCACTCTTCTTCTCAGTTTATGCATGAAGTACTTAGCTCTATGTTATATGAGCTTGCTGTAGAAATAGTTAGCTCTTTGCTTGTACCTCTTGTCCATATTGCTGTTTGTTAGGCATATTGCTTGGTCTAAATTATCAGTTTATCACAATTATGAATGTCACTCTCTTCATCTCAATTTATGCATAAAGTGCTTAGCTCTATGTTATATGAGCTTGCTGTAGAAATAGTTAGCTCCCTGCCTGTACCTTTTGTCCATGTTGATAATTGTTAGGCATATTGCTTGGTCCGGATTATCACAGGTATGAATGTCACTCTCTTCATCTCAATTTAATGCATAAAGTACTTTGCTCTATGTTATATGAGCTTGCTGTAGAAATATTTAGCTCTTTGCTTGTACCTTTTGACCATGTTGCTGTTTGTTAGGCGTATTGCTTGGTTTATAGTGTAGTTTCGTATAGGATCATGTGTGTGTACGGGAACTGATGTTTATCCCATGTAAAACTTCATGTCGTGGGCACTCCGGACTGATTGAAGTCTGTTCATACGATCTTGATTTTCATACTTTTTAGCTGGCTGCACTGCTTAGCATGTGCTATATTTGTTCTGTTGTAAGAGCAGTTATCATGTGAAAGGTGAAATGCACATCCATATGTGTACTTATTTAGGTGCTGTGTAAAAAGCTTGCTGAAGCATCTCCTCCATGCCACCAAAGTGATTAACTACAGATGAAATGTTTCCACCAACGCGTTCAAATTCTATATACTAAAATGTCATTAGGTTACGCTTGAAATATGTTTAGAAGTTAGAACAAGATGCTGTCAGTGTATCTCAGATAATTGACGACACATCCACATATAATTTCACTCCCCTTTTTTTTCCTCACCCATTGTGTATTGGGGGAAATTACTGATTCTCAAGTTAGAAGGTAAGAAGTACATATTCCTACTATTTGATGCAGCTGAGCTGTTGAAGATTCATGTATACCAGACTGTAGCATTAACGGCACGTCATGCTATTTGCAGGATTATGGAATCCATTGAGGACGTTCTCCAATTTAATCAGATTTTTGGAGTTCAGTCCTCTGAACCAGGCTTTCTTATTGTTGAATTTGTACTTTCAATTGTATGGAAGCTACTTGATGCAACACTAGATGATGAAGGTCTATTAGAACTCACCCAGGAAAAGCAGCCCAGGTGGCCTATCAAGAGTCAACATATGGAAGTGGACTATCTTGACAGTTTTGATGGGAAGAGAATGGAACACCAGGCAGCATTTTGCAAGGCAAATACTGTAATGGCTATTGAATTAATTGGTGAATTTTTGCAGAATAAAATATCTTCTCGAATTCTTTATCTGGCTCGTCGAAATATGTAAGAATCTAGTTTCTTCTGTGTTCCTATTTAAAGTTGTGCATTTTGTACAATAATAGCATGAGAAGATGTCAAATTGACTACTAAGTACACTTCTTAAACTGATACCCTGAAACATAATAATTTTGTTTGTGCATGGTTCTATACAAGCTTTAGTTTAAGGCATGCCTTCCTGTTTTGCTTGTAGGCCGATGAGCTGGGAATGCTTTATGCAACACTTGAGACTTCTGGCTGCCAATTCATCATCTATTAGAATTTCAAAAATAATAACTCCAGAAGCACTCTTGCAATTAACATCTGATACACGCCGAACATTATCTCGTGAAAGCAAAACAAATACGGAGCAGAGATTTCATGCAGTAATGGTTAGGTCACCTATGTCATCTGCAGGTCAATATCTTGCTACTACTCGTTCATCACTCTGGCTGCCAATAGATCTTTATTTAGAAGATATAATGGATGGATCACAAGTTAGAGCCACCAGCGCCTCTGAAACTCTTACAGGTATTATCTTATAACTTATGTATACAATTTTGGGCCCTAAGTCTGGTAGTCTGTATGCATATCTGATTACTGATTTTGCATCTCAGGTTTAGTGAAAGCTCTAATAGCTCTTCACCAGACAACTTGGCAGGATGCTTTTCTTGGTTTGTGGATTGCAGCTTTACGACTTGTTCAGAGAGTAAGATTTTTCTCAAAATTGATGTAACATGTTTTCTGTCCTTTCAAACTTACGCAAAGCCTCTCTTGTTTTCTCTGCTTACATGCTCTACTGGATAATATTAACTCACTGTCATTGGCTTGATGATGTCAAACAGTTTCATGACTAACTACTGTGTTGTCCTGACCCGGACAGTCTCTGTAGATAAATGATCAATGTTCTCCTCTGAACAAAGAGAAAGCTAGACGTCTAGCTCTTAACAATATGTCAATATAGCATGTGGTTTTTTGTTACTTCATAATGGAAATCATATGCACAGTTAAAGACTTAAGAAGATTCCCACTTTATTTGAGAATTAAAAACTACCAGAATGCTAAGCCTTCCCCTTCCCTCTGAAATTTCTTCCAGATTTGACTTGGTAGAATTATATCCCGGTGAATGCATTATCTCCTTGGTAATCAGCTTGGTATGCCTGTCATTGATATTTTATATATTATGAAGTTACGCAGTGTATTAATATCATGAAATGCTATGTTTGGATCTGTTCAGGAGAGGAATTCAAGTGAGGGTCCTGTTCCTCGCCTTGATACATGTTTATGCATGTTATTGTCTATCGCAACGCTTGCAGTTGTCAATATTCTCGAGGAGGATATTACATCCACCAAGGAAGCTGAACGGAACTCTCCTAAAATAAAAGATATTGAGCCAGAGGGAAAGCTTCGTCAAGAATTGGTCTTTAGTCTACAGCAGTTGGGTGATTTTGAAGCGTTGTTGACTCCTCCACCGCCTTTAAGTTCATTGGCCAATCAGGCTGCTGCTAAAGCAATGATGTTCCTTTCAGGCTTTACAGTTGGCAGTGGGTACCTTGATGGCATTAGCTTGAATGACATGCCGCCACACTGTTGTGAGTATACCTGTTAAATGTTCTTTCAGTTAACGGCGTCAAATTAAGAAACAATGAATCAAAATATCGATTAAAAAGGAAAATAAGCCTTCAAATTGTTGCGAGTTTGCTGATATGTTCCCTTGTTTATTAATCCTTATTGTCATGCCATGGTGATTAATTTAGTTTTCAGAAGAAAAGAAAAATAAGAGGAAAAAAAGAAAGAAAAAGAAAGAAAGAAAAGAAAAACACTGTTGAACTTGCAATGAATGAGCATGTCACTCTCCCTCCCGAACTAGAGACCTACTTGCATGTCAAAAAACTCAAAATAATATGGCTTAGGAACTTTTCTCATTGTGAAGATAAATGTTGAACTATTTGAGTATAGTAATGACATCTCTGGCTTGTTTATGGTAATTTGCAGCTGGTAACCTGAGGCATCTGATTGTCGAGGCTTGCATTGCTAGAAATGTTTTGGACACATCAGCATATAGGTGGCCTGGATATGTAAAAGGTCTATATAACCAAATTCCTCGAAACATAACCGGACAAATTTCTGCTTGGACTTCATTATTGAAAGGTTCCCCTTTAACTCTTCCAATGGTCAATGCATTGGTATCAACTCCAGCTTCAAGGTAGATGGCAGTTTTCATTCTTCAAATGTTTTTACTATGTGCTACTTCAGGCTAGATGCACTACCTTAAGGGTTCGATATACTAAAAAAATGGAAATCTTGTTTTCATTTTCTCAGCATGCTACAAGTTTTGTTCTAAGGTCAATGTCCCTCACTCCCAAGCATATTAGGTTTTGAGAAATTAGATATACTGATAAACTGTTTTACTTTTACCAGTATTCTTCTGGGTTTAAGATAGAACAAAGCAAAATCATTGGATATTATTTCCTTAGAAGGCCAAAAGTGAGTTTGTAACATGAAAGCAAAAGTTTGAAGTATGGAATTCATGTACGAGTTACTTGTTAGGCTCTGCAGGATTATTAAAAAACAACGCATAGAAACTCCATATTAGGCCTTCTGTTTTTAACAGATTTAGTGCTCGTCAGTTACAGGCATGATTCTCAAGTTAGCTCATCTTTTTTATGAATAAATGGATAAAAGTTTACATTAAAAATGATTCTGTCACCTTTTTGGCCCTTTTGATTATAATAGACATATGGCCATTGGACAAATCATTTTTCATCTTCATGATCTCTTAAATTATCAAGCGTATCATACTGCACCGACCTGCTGATGAATATGGTGTCTGGCACCTTTTAAGTTATGTTTGTATTGGCAGTGATAGACAGCACTATGCCATTAGCTGCCGTTTTGTGTTTCATGAATTTTTTTTTTGGGTGAGGGATGAGAATTCTGTAACACACAAGAAATTACAGTCATTTGAATTATTTGTCATTGGTTTTTTCTTGGTTAAGCCGTTGTAACTTTGTTACTTGACTGAGAGTTTAAACTGTCATATAAAGGACTTTCTTTTTAAAGTAGTGCAGTGCAAGTGAATAGATGACACAGTTCATTTTCCATTTATCCTTTACTTATTTAATTTTAGACCTCTGAATTGGAGATTGTTTAAGTGGTAAGTTAACCTGACTCTACCGAATTTTCGTTGCACGCTTACTTTATAAACATATGAAGCCAACTGAATATGAGCTTATGGATTTGATATAAGCTTAGCAGAGGTAGAGAAATTGTACGAGATTGCAGTCAATGGATCAGATGATGAGAAGATTTCTGCGGCTACAATATTTTGTGGGGCTTCTCTAAGTCGTGGTTGGAATATACAGGTATTGTCTGTCTAATTATTTAAGCATGTCAAAGATATTGTAGCATGTCTTCATTGTTTCTATTTCATCAATAATTTCCCATTACAATCTTTAAACCCGAGGCTGGTTGCTTGGCACATGATCAAGAAAAGACCATCATGATATCACCCTATTGCTTATGTAGTCTTTACTAAATCCCCAGGTATTTGAACAGTAAATTATGAATGTTGCTTGCAGGAACACACTGGCATCTTCATCATAAGCTTGCTTTCTCCTACCGTTCCTGCCGATTTTTCTGGAAGTGAGAGCCATTTGATAGGTCATGCTCCCTTTCTGAATGTCCTTCTAGTCGGAATATCATCTATTGATTCCATTCAGATTTTTTCCTTGCACGGCTTGGTAGGTCCAACTTCATTTATTTATGCTTTCTCTAATTTATATGTAGTTTCATGCATACTTCATATCTGACAAGAAACACTAGAAAAAAACTTCTTATCAAAAGAATTTGGCGCTTAATCATAATTCCACTCTTGCAGTATTGGAAATGTTTATTTCTTTCCACAAGTTGACTTACATATTTAGGCGTACCAGCATAACAGAGTACTTGTGTTATTTGTTATTCTCCACAGCAATAACACTGTAAAACTATGAGATAAAAACGAAAACAAAGAATATATAATTGGTAAAACCTTTTGGGGATGGATGACAACTTCCTGTTATGTTTTTGCTTGCTAATAATACAACTAAAGATCATTTCAACTTTTTCCAGGTCCCACAGCTTGCGGCTGCATTGATGCCAATCTGTGAGGTCTTTGGTTCATGTGCACCAAATATGTCATGGACTCTTAACACAGGAGATAAAATATCTCCTCATGCTGTATTTTCCAATGCATTTACTCTGCTGCTGAAATTGTGGAGGTTTGATCGACCCCCTCTTGAACACGTACAGGGAGATGTTCCTCCAGTAGGAAGCCCTGTAACCCCAGAATATCTCCTATTGATACGCAATTCCCAGTTAGTATCTTGTGAAAATAAACCGAAGAATCAAAATAAAACAAATCGACTGTCAAGATTGGCGTCTCCATCTTCAAGAGAGCCTATATTATTGGATTCTTTTCCGAAACTAAAGCGTTGGTACAGGCAGCACCAAGAATGTATTGCATCTACTCTTTCTGCTCTCGTACCTGGAAATCCTGTTCATCAGATCGTTGAAGCGCTCTTGAACATGATGTTCAAAAGATAAATAGAGGAAGTCAGGCTCCGACTCCTTCAACTTCTGGAACCAGCAGTTCATCTACTTCTGCAGCTGATGATGTGTCCCTCCGCCTTACAATACCTGCCTGGGATATCCTTGAAGCTGTTCCTTTTGTACTTGATGCTGCCCTTACTGCTTGTGCGCATGGACGGCTATCGCCACGTGAATTGACCACTGGTTCGTTACTGTGGAATATTTGTTCTTATTGAATTTCAATATTTGTTATACATTGTCAGACCAGTGCTGTTTTTTTCTAAGCTGAAAATTGTCTACCTTATTTAGAGTTTTCTCCATACATGCATCTATATGATCAGGTATGCTACCTGCCAACAGAACGTTTCTAATGCTCCTAGACAATAAAAGTACAGCTTATACTTCTCCTTTTTTCTTTAATAATGTCTGCTCATGTAATTCTTGATGTTTTCAGCTTGGGGATGGATGAGTGTAAAATCTCATAGGTTTAGATGTAGTGCAAAGTTGTTCGTGAACGTTTAAATAAATGAAAGTAGTGGCTAGCGAGATATCAAAGTCATTAGTGATCATACAGTTGCCGAAGAAACAAAATGTTTTTGTGTGCTTCAATGGTTGATTTTATTTATGTCCTACTTTTGGTATATCATGCCACCTCTTTGCATGCGTATATTGGTATCCTTAGGATGTAATTTCTTGCATCTCAGGCCTCAAAGATCTTGCTGATTTTCTTCCGGCGTCTTTGGCAACCATTGTAAGTTACTTTTCTGCTGAGGTGACTCGCGGTCTATGGAAGCCTGCTTTCATGAATGGAACTGACTGGCCGAGCCCTGCTGCAAATTTGTCCCTGGTTGAACAGCAGATAAATAAGATACTAGCTGCTACTGGTGTTATTGTTCCTTGTCTTTCTGTAGGTACGCCTTTTATGCATTTTTAATGCTTTGATTATCTCATGACCTTAAGCTGACTGTCCTGTTTAACTTGCACGAACTCCTACTGCTGGATATTCTGTCCCCAGCAGCTCATGGGAAATTTCATTACCAAGTTCAGTCAACCATTTTTATATCAAAGATTTGACAGTTAGAAGTTGAGACCAATTAATGCTCATGAAGGGAGTGCTTTGGTTGGAGTAATTGAACATGGATTTTCAGATTTTCTGTGTCTCTAGTTTCTGCAGAAACAAAGGGGCCTATATTCATGGATCTATGAACTGATTTTTGATAAAGTGAAGCTGACATTTGCATAAAATTGGTGCTTTGTAGAAGGCAGAAAATCTTCAAGGCTTAGAAGTTACAATTATTAGGCCACATAAGTTACTTTAATTAGTTAATTACATCTCACTGGATAAAAGATCACCATGATGAAAAATTTGTAGCTTAAAGTTGGATATTCATGTAATATGCTCTGTTGAAAATTGACCAACTCCAAAGTTCAAGATCTTGTGATGTGATCGATTTTACTAGTACACGAATAACGAACTTTGTGTTTTTAATATTATAGCAAATCGTGTCTCTAAAGTCTCAACCTTATTGTATATTTTCTTATCATCTTTTCGACATCTCTCAAACTCCCACTATCATTCTTAGTTAGACAATAACTAGTATCAGTGGGTTATTTTAAAAAAAATTTTGCTTGTAGTTAAATACTTGTGGTTGACTTACTGTTGTATACTGATGTTTGACAAGTGCCTTTTGCCTGTAGGGATAAGCTCTACGGTGACACTTCCATTGCCACTTGCAGCTCTTCTAAGTCTAACAATAACATATAAACTTGACAAAGACACGGGGCGTTTTTTGAACTTAATTGGTCCAGCCCTGAGTAACCTTGGTATTGGTTGCCCTTGGCCATGCATGCCAATCATAGCTGCTTTGTGGGCTCAAAAGGCGAAGAGGTGGAGTGACTTTCTTGTCTTTTCTGCATCCCAGACTGTATTCCACCACAACAATGATGCTATAGTACAGCTTCTGAGAGTCTGCTTTTCTACGGCACTAGGGCTAAACTCGTGTTCTGTTGGCACAAATGGCGGGGTGGGTGCTCTTCTAGGCCACGGCTTTGGTTCTCACTTTGCAGGTGGCATTTCTGCTGTTGCACCTGGAATTCTCTACTTACGAGTCCACCGAGCTTGTACAAATATTTTGTTTATGACTGAAGAAATTGTGACTATTCTTATGCAAACCGTGAAAGATATCGCCAATAGTGGGTTGCCAAAGGAGAGAAATGAGAAACTCATTAAAACCAAGTACTATATGAGGTATGGGCAAGTTTCTGCTGCTTCTGGAATGAATCAAGTGAAACATGCAGCTACATTAGGGGCTACTCTGGTTTGGGTTACGGGTGAAGAGAGCCTTGTACAGTCTCTGATTAAAGAAACACTTCCATGTTTGTTTGTATCCGACCGTGGTTTCAATACGGAAGAAACTGGGGGTATGGTCGCAATGCTGGGCGGTTACGCCCTTTCATACTTTACCGTAATCTGTGGCTTGTTTGCTTGGGGAGGGGACTCAACGTCACCTGGATCCAAGCGGAGGCCTAAAGTTCTCGCAAAGCACTTGGAGTTTCTGGCCAGTGCTTTGGATGGAAAGATTTCACTGGGCTGTAATAAGGCCACTTGGAGAGCGTACGTTACAGGTTTTGCGAGTTTGATGGTGAGCTGCACTCCTGGTTGGATGAAAGAAGTGGATGTGGAAGTTGTGAAAAGAGTTAGCAGAGGGCTGAGAAACTGGCATGAAGAGGAATTGGCTTTGGCCCTTCTTGGAATAAGTGGGATTAGTGCTATGGGTGCTGCTGCTGAAATGATCATAGAAGCTGGATTCTAACATTCTGTTTAGTAATCACTTGTTTAGATATTCGACTTTTGAGACTCGTAAGAAATTAGTTTACCATGACAGTTCTGCAGAGTAGTTTTCTACTCCACAGAACTCTCTAGTTCAGCCATATAAGACTCTGCCTATGTAATTATAAAATATTTACCATAGCAACGGTAGAGATTCGTTTCACATGTGCAAATCTTAACAGAAGTGTTGTTAATCTACCCCGTCAGGGATCTTGTGGCGCGACTTAATCAGTCATAGACTCTAGCCAAGGCAAGACTGCATGAATCCCAACTAAATCAAAACAAATGCCACAGCTCTGCACAGCCTCTCAAAGTTTCGGTAGCATACACCTAAAACGACCTTTTATAACAACCAACAAAAGACCTATCATTTCCTATTCTATAGTTCCTTACACAAATCATGTCATGGTTTTACAAGTATGTTTACATTTCCTATTCTATAATTATCGCTCTTCAGATGAATTTACAACCGAACGTCTTTTCCTTAATATTCACATTCTATTCTAGGTGCTTTACAAAAAGCAGCGTAAGAAAATAAGAATGAAAAAATCCGCCCGATGTATTCTCACAAGTCTATAACAGTGTGATCAGGACTTTTGCCCCGAGAACCGGCTTTACTCCCCCTCTGGGAACTTCTCTTGGTAGAGACCAATGGATTCTCCTCATCATCAAATGCTTCTGGTCTATCAATGTCAATGCCTTTAAAGACAGGGTGTATGTAAGCATCCTTTAGGTACGCTTTCAAGTTTAGAGTTGGTTCTGTAGCCCTTTCTAATGTATCCTTCACCATTGCATCCTGTTTGTTCATCAACACAAAATCAGTTGCATAATCATTTTAATATATCTATCATTAAATTCAAAATCATCATGAATAATTGAATATAGTATCGTATTTTTACAAGTATCTTAATGCTATAAGAATTTACCTGCAGTGGGAATCTGATGAATGCTGATTCAAATCGGCCCTTGCAATATACATGAAACCATATGGTCAAGATAGGAAGTACAAGCAACAATGGAGTAGATTTAGTAGCCTGTTTAGTACTCAGCAGTCCCAGAAGCAGTAGTTGTGATATTATTAGACCTATAATCACACGTCGGTGCACATCTGGCCAAAACCTAGCACCAGTCTCATACTTCTGATCATATACATTGATGATCTAGACATAAGATCCAAACGCAAAATATCATCATCGGAGCTAATAAATATACATGACTATTAAGCTTCCCAACTATAGTATGAATGTACCTGATGGCGAAAGACCACGTAGGCAAATGCAAAGAAGACAACGATGAAAGGCAGGATAAAAGGCGTGACCGCTGCATATACAAGTCCTAGCAAGAAGTACAGCTGTATGCGCGGTTCTGAGATAGCGAAAGTTATACTACCAGGATCCATTGCCTGTTCCCGGTCCTGCTCTGTCTTAACCAAGAATGTATTCTTCAAGTGAAATAGAACTAAAGGAACCAACCGAAGAACTTCTGCAGCTATCCCAGCCCAACCATCAACCATAATATAAGAAATGAAGAATGTAGCTTTCAATGGAATGGCAACACCCACTGTTTTTGGAATGCTGCAAGATGGAAGAAAGTTATATCTTAATGGAACCATGACTTTTTGGTGATATGTAAAATTGCACCAATTAAAAGATGACATCTTCACCACGTGGATATTAAGTATTCTGACAGGAAGTAGACCTATGCAGCAGGTATAAATAAAACCTAGAACTGAACATTCTCAGAACTTTACAATTTCTCATATACTTAAAACCAAGGGAAGAGAAGAATTATCTTTTCAGATTCAAAGAGCATGCATCATCTTACAATCAATATTCAAAGCTATCAAAAGAACTAGCCCGTCCAATGAAACTCATGCAGATCACCAGCATTTCACAATAGTTGAATCCTCCTTGATTACATCTTATATAATAAAACCAGTAATCGAAATCAAAACTGAATAAATAAAGTAAAAGTTAGGTTCTAAAGTTAAGGACACTTGATTCACAATGCATGTTAAAAGAACCATATAGTTATTGCTCAGGTGTGTTTTTAATTTTTTAATTTTAATCCTCTATAGCATTATGATAGAACTTCTGAAGTTTTGCTGTTAGCAAAGATGTCATCATACTGGGAACTATCTGTTCTTTTTGTTACATCATAAAGTAATGTGCTTTCAAATCTAATTCTTGCCAACTGAAGCAGAAGATAACATACTCTGTTGGGGCCTGATGAAGAAACCTCTGGAGCTGCTGAAATGCTGCTCCTGTGATGAGACTTCCAAAGAAAACATTGACAAGTATAAACAAATGGTATTTTCCAGCCGATCTTCTTTCGAGAAATGACAAGGATGTAAAGCCTTCTATCTTGGACATGGTCATGAGAATAGTTGGAAGCAGCAGTAGGAATATCTTCAGTATAATGCCAGGAAGAAAACCTTGAATAACAGACTTGGCCCCATCCCTGAATAGGTCATGATAGAACAAACAAGATTCAAGATAAATTCAAAGGGACTGAAATATGTCAGTACACTATCTATCTAAATAAATAAAAAATTAAGTGCAGGTAGCAAGTCTTGTTATATTCACGATTCACCATGTGATTTCTGCCAACTTTTGTTCAACAGGATTATACTTCTCAGTCACCCAAAACATTCAGTCTCTTAACCTCCATATCAGGATTATTATACCAATAAATATCTAATCAGATCACTATACAAGGTAGCTACATCAACCAATGCAGATCCCTATGGATGCATGTCGATGTCCTACTCTAACCGTGCTCTCAATGATTAATGCTTTCAATAAGGAACCAAGCTTCCATATCTATATACATCACTTCCAATAATGTTTCCTAATTTTTCTTTCCGGGGATTTGTTACTCAACCAAAGATCCTATAAATTTGGCAGTGGAAATTGTCCGGGTCCGCAATGTTACAGCATTCTAAAGATTATGTTAACCAGAAGTAAAATCAAGAGCTAGTAAAACATCAGAAGATCTTCAAAGGCATGAGAGCTTACGATTCTATCAATGTTCTGAGGAACGGAAAAACCTTCTTGATGCCATCTATGCTTGCCAAAGATTGTACAAATGCTATAGGAATCATGAAAAAGAAAGTGAGGAAGAACAAAGCAACAGCCATCAATAGCTTTCTGATAGTAAGTTCAACGAATGGTATTGCAAGGTTGTCCCAGTAAACATCTCGTGGTTCCGGAGCCCATTCTGTCAGCCATTTTGTTGGATTGCTTGTTTGAGTAGTTTGAGCACAAACAGCTGCTCCCCATCGAGATTTAAATGAAACGAAAGCTGCAGGAACTATAGCCTCGGGATCACTCATGACCTTTTCCCTTTCTGCGTCTTCCTGTATGACCAGACAAGAAAATATGCCAACTCGATGTTAGAGATAGATTACATAATACATGAATATGTAGGGTATCAGGGGCTGACCTGTTCACTTATCTTATCAATTTCCTCTCTGTAATAATCAATTGCATCCACTGACTTACCCCAAAGACCCCAAAAACCTGTCTATACACTCCAACATAGTAAGACATCAAGTCCCACAAGAAGCAACATGTAAGATCAAATTAACGAAGGACAAGACGAACCATTTGCAGCAACATTGATGACTAACAATATAATGTTTTAAGCAATTACATGCAACAGAAGTACCTTAGTTCTTGGTCTCCTTTTAGGGTTCCTCTCAAATCGAGTTTCGTAGTAGGTAAGCCAATTGTGCAAGCTCTTCTTGTTCTCCACCAAGCTGGCAAGGTTGTTGGCATTGTATACAACCTGCAAAGAGCGAGCTCAAATAAAATTCTAGAACTTTATTGTCCCAAAAAAAAAAAAAAAAAAAAAAAAAGAGATAATATTTTTCATTTCCTACTTTCTTTATTTTTAACTTTTTATTTATTTTTTATGGTTCTTATTAATCCCTTCACTGATAAAACTGAAAACACAACATTAATCATGTGTTACCTAGATTTTGTTAGAGAAATATCTTTCTAACGATACTTTCACTGAAGCATCATGAATTCAAACCTGGTGTGTAAGATAGTTATCCGGATGATTCACACAAAAGAAATGCTCCACATGCTCGCTCACTGATTCATCAGGATCTGGAGGAACATTTCTCACAAGGACCTGAAATCAATAGAGTTACAAACCTTAGAATTCAAGAAACAGAATTGTCTGAATGAGGAGAAATTGAAAAATCTTGACACTGGGCACAGGAAGATACTTAAATATATAACACGCTTGTTTACAAACTTACAGTGTATTGGTCTGGGCGGCGACTTTCGGAAGCTAAGAATCGCAACCTCTTGTTAGTTACTATCTCATACTCTTTGTAAAGGACATAGCATGTCCAAAATGTGATTACATATGCCATTATTATGTGTGCCAGGAATCTACATGGAGATAAGAAATCATTAGGTGTAGCTGTTACAATAAGAAGCAATAATGTTTGCATAATGTGAGAAAAATTTGCAAAATGGGTCAAAGACTCACCTCAAAGATCCTGAAGGAACATTGGATATAGAAAGCTTGTCAATATTGCTATAAGTTAAATCTTTGATGTTCTGTAATGATGAACCAGTCCAGTTGACAGGAACAAGTACGGCAAAAGCGAGTACAGTGATGGGGACAAAGATTTTGAGTCTGCATATACGGTTCTTATCAAAGTGATGCACAAGTAATTAAAATGTGCTAAAATAATGTTGAAAGATCGACTCATGGTTCCACAAATTCAAAAGGTAACTGGAGTTTCTTTGCAAACTTCTATAGTTCCAACATGATACTAACTAGATAGGTAGCTTACCCAAGAAGGTAAATCCTTATATAGACAGCAGAGTCGAGTCCTGCATGATCTATCAGCTCAGGCTCAGGCATTCTTAATGCTGCAGGCATCCAATTCCAGAATTTCAAATACGTCCTGACATCCAAATTAACGAACTTCTTGATAAATGTTCCCGAACTCTTGGGGCTCGCCCTTATGCCCTTGAGATACCATTTTGGGAAGTAGACTCTATCATTGACTGGTTGAAGCCGTAAGAAAGCAAAAGCCAGAAGAAACGCCAATGCAGATAAAAGATTAATAGAAGCTGCTACTGTAATATCTTGAACAGTAGCCATGCTCTTACGCGAATATCACTTATCACCTGAGACTCAAACCAAGAGCATCATAAGTTTTATGTAACCGCAACAAATATACTTGAAGGAAACAACACAAGGACAGATAAATTACAAATCCCCTAAATCATGATGTACTAATCTACAAAATGATGCACATGCTTTGTACAGACATCCTTCACTAATACCCTACTAACTTTAAAGGAGGAACAAAACTTTTATCATGATCATCATGTAGAAAAGTCCACTGAGCAATGATTATTCATAATGTAGATTCAGAATTTGAACCTAAACTAATCTCTACAATACATGCTCGGTTCATCCAACTGCAGCATCGTTATTGGCAAAATCGATTCAGAATCATAACCAAAATAAACCTCTGAAACAGATGCTTCGTCGATTCAACAACAGCATAATGAAGTTACTGAGAAAATCAAAAACACGAAAAAACCTAAGCTACGCAGCTGCAGGACATAGTATTTCATTCATCACTCCATTATCAATTTGGCAAAATTGATTCAGAATCATAACCAAAATGAACCTCTAACACAGATGCTCCATCGATTCAACAACATCGCAATGAAGTTACTGAGAAAATCGCAAACAAACAAAAACCTAAGCTACGCAGCTGCAGAACACACTATTTCATTTATTACTCCATTATTAACAACAACAGGTGCACAGCACGTTTTCTGTAGACGAAAAAAAGCAAAAGGAAACATAAATCAGGAAAACGAATCGCCGCATAAACCTCAGTGAAGCTGAAAAGCCTCGCGAAATTGGAAGCGTATGCGTTCGATAGGAGTTGGAAAACAGAGGAACAATTGAAGGAGGAGAAAAAAATGGCGGTGAGTTGGAGAAATAGGAATACGTACCTGCCGGAAGTGATGACCGGAAAAGGAATCGGGAGGGTTTGGTATGGGTGGCGATGAAGGAGCTCCGGCAATGGGAAAACGAAAGCCACCTGGTTTGGTGCCTATTGATTTGCGAGCTTTGTTTGCATTTGCATTTACAACAATTCCAGCTCCTTAGCTTTTTGTTAACGTTGAGAGATGCTTAGTTGGGTTATTATTGATGGACTCACAATCGCGTACACTTCGCGTACTATAATTAATTAAAATATAATATAAAGTATGTATAGTACTAACATATATTTTGAATTCCTCAACTTACCAACGTGCCCCTGGCCCCTCCCTCCATCCGCCCGTCCCGTTCAGAGCTTGAGTTTGACTATTCTCCGTTGTAGAAAGTTGTTACATTTGATATCGGCCAATCGTTTTCAGCTGATCATTAAATTACTCATAAACAATAATAAGAATAATTTAATAAAATCATATAATAAAAATTTAATTACTTAATTTTCATTATATAATTTTAATAATTTATTTATTAATATCGCTTAAGAAAGAATTACACAAACGCTATACTGACCGCAGTATAAAGAAACGTAAACACTTTTCTCAAATAGCAAAGATTTCTTTTCTAGATGTACGTTTAATATACTCATATAACATATATTACAAATTCAAAGTCTCTTGAAATACATACTATATACAAAATATACATTTTGTTAACAATATAAACTATATTGTTTTTATTAATAACATGAATGATTTACATGACAATAAATGTATGTCTACTTCCTCCATTTCTCATATTTCATTTTAATTTTTTTAGATAAACTATTTTCGATTTTTAATACAAGTTACTCTTTTTTTTTTTAGCAACAAATGATACTTCATTAGCAAATCAGCTGGAAGACACAATTACATCAGGATTAGATATGGGAAGATCAGAACTACCACATCCATCTAGTCTAAAATCATGTGCCAAAGCATGAGCCAGTCTATTACAATTTCTACTAGAAAACTGAAAATGTAAATTTTGAAAGTTTCCTGCCAAAAGTTTATGTCTTCAATAATCCCACCACAACTGGAAAAAGAAGCAGTAGGCTGTTGAATCTGCTGAATAACAGACAAACAGTCCCCTTCAATAATGATATCATCAAAGTGTAAATCAAAGGCAAACTAGACTGCTGCTCTTGCTGCAAAAGCTTCTGCTATTGTTGGACATTGGATGAATGAAACACTTATCGTCTTCCAGGCAAGAAGCCGTCCCAAATTATCTCGTACAACTAGATGCATCAAAATTCAACTTCAATAGACCATCAGAAGGAGGAACCCACCGCAAATCATGTGCAGGTGACCGTGTCGAGGAATACATCTGTCTGGCTTCTTTAAATCTGTCCAGAGAATTGTGTACCACCGAAATAGCTTCCAAAGGATCCAAAGTCTTGTTATCATGTACTTTGCTATTTCTATTTCTCCAAATATGCCAACAGCAATACACAAACATTTCAAATCCTTCCGTATCCATATTCCGTCGAACTGCATCAATCCAGCTCCACATATCAACACAATCTGTTTGTAAAATAGAATGAGGAATGAGTGAAATATAAACATCTAGCATAATGGCAATCCTGAAAAATGTGTAGTAACGTTTCATCCTTTTCATGACAAACAGGACAATCAGTACAAACATTAATCCCCCTTCTATGTAAGGACTTCAAAGTAGGTAAAGCATTTGTTAGCACACTCCATAAGAACACTTTAATCTTGTTAGGAACACATAATTTCCAAACCCACTCCTAGTTCCTAGTAACCAAGCAGCTGCCAGAACCTACACGATCAACAACATTTCTTTTTTTTTCAGCTCCCTAGCTAAATGGAACGCTGTTCGGACAGAATATGTACCAAATTTTGAATAGTGCCAGATTCTCAAGTCCTGCTGTTGCCGATTTACCAAAGGTATTTGAAGGATTAAATTTGCATCTTCGTCCCAAAAAAGAGTACGAACCAAACATTCATTCCATTTATTTTCTACCGAATCCCACAAGCTAGACACAGAAACTTCACCAAGTTGATACAAATCAGGAGTAAAAGGTTTTAAATGAAAATCCCGAGGAAACCAATTATCCTTCCAAATATCAATATGATCTCCACTACCCACCCGCCAACGAATCCCATCGTTAACAAGAGACATAGCACCACAAATACTTTTCCAAGTGAAATAGGCATTAGACTTGGGAACCGCATCAAGAATATCAGTAGTAGGGAAATATTTGGCTTTGAGAACTCTACTAAGAAGTGACTCGGGAAATTGAATAACTCTCCAAAGTTGTTTGCCGAGCATGGCAACATTAAAAGACCGGAGATCCCTAAACCCCATATCACCATCTCTCTTACTATCACAAAGTTTATTCCAATTAACCCAATAAATCTTCTTTTTCTTCCCATCACCCCACCAAAAATTGGAAATAATAGATTCAATTTCAGTAAGAAGATAATCAGAAATTTTGAAACAACTCATGACATAAGTTGGAATGGCTTGAATCACATATTTTATGAGAACCTCTTTCCCAGCCTTATACAAGAACTTATTACCAAACCCCTGTATCTTCCTCAACCAACTAAAAACTTCATGCTTAGATCTCCCCATCTCCGTAGGCAAACCCAAATATTTCTCATGTTTATCCACTACCCGAACAAGTAAAACTCCCCTTATCTCCTCCACCCTCTCCCTCATAACATTACTATTAAAGACCACATTAGACTTCTCAATATTAATTTCTTGACCAGAAGCAAGACTATAACAATGTGCCTTTGTTCTTTTGTTTCAAAAAATGATTTATTTCATAAACTACTAACACATTATCTGTAATAAGGCGATTAATTTGGTACAAAAGCAGACTGGGTCTCAGAAATAACATTATTCATGTGAGGTTTAAGACGATTAGTAATGGCCTTCGAAGCTATCTTAAAAATCATATTACTCAAGCTGATGGGTCTAAATTGAGAAATCATAACTGGTGTTTGACATTTGGGGATCAGGACAACGTGAGTATAATTCAGGACATGATCCAAAATATGATGATTAAGAAAATCAAGAACACACTTAGTTATATTACTTCCAACAATACGCCAGAAACGCGGGTAAAAAAGGGCAGGCATACCATCAGGACCAGGTGATTTTAAAGGGTATATATCGAAAAGTGCTTTTTTTACCTCGTCTGGAGTGAACACACGGCCTAAATCCTCGTTGATAGCCAAAAGTTACTCTTAATGATAATAGTTAAATCTTTAACAAAAATATATTATGAAATATTACTTCTTAAGTTTTCATTATATGATTTATTAAATTATTTACTATATAGTTTAAGAGTATTTTTTTGGTCAAAATCTAAAACATTTAACTGAGAAAATTTCAGATGGAAAGTCTTTAAAGAAACGGAAGGAGTATGCTTAATTTAAGGACCGTAGCTAAATATTGGGGTTTAAATACATGAAATTACTCTTGCATTATTTGCATGCATATATATGTGATGTTGATTCGGTCTATCTGATAGACAATATTTTATAACATCTATTTTAATACAAATGAAATATGTGACATTTAATTGAACATATAGTAATATTTTTAACAATGATAAGATGCGGCTTAATAATGAAAAGTTGAATTTTAACTGTTTAATAAACAAAAACAAGATTGTTATAATAGACAGTCTATTTAATAAGATAAAATCGTCATACATTAGAGTTGTTATTGATATCTTATGGTGTTTAACTAAACACATTGTATTTTTCACATATGAAGAATATTTTTTTAAGAATATATGTTTAGCTTAAGAACATTTATGTTTTTATTACAACGTCACTCGGTCTATTTTAAATTAATTATATACTATCATACTATTTGATAAGCTTATCATCAATTAAATTGAACAAAACAGGTATTTGTTGCAAAGAATCAGATGGGTATATTATTCATATTAAAGATATATATGGATAAAGGATGAGTATCTGAGTTTAGTCATCTTGCATTATTGGTTGAGATCATTGAAGTAATGTTTCCTCAGGTTCTCATGTGAAATTAATGGATTTCCTTTATTGGCATGGAGACACTGATGAATTTTTGTATTCTTTCTGGAAAAAGGAAATCACTTACAAAGATGAATATGTAATGCATTTAATTTTTCTTTAATTTGATGAATAATAATTACGTAAGCCCACGTAACTTTATATCCTTATCGGCAACATTAGCTATAAATATAGTTTGATTTTATTTGAATGAAAATCATGTAAAAAAATTTATAGAACTCCATTTCACTTAAAAGTTCGGATTTTTGATGATATGTAGTTTGAGGTTTTAGATGAGATGATATTCTAGCATGAAACCTTAATATTTGACTTACGTTCAATATGGATTCGAATATCCACACATACAAACTTTATCACATATTAAATTTTCATTCAAATGGTCTTCTATGAAATGTGGGATAGAAGATCTTTTACGAGAGACAAATTGAAATTGATCACGAGTACAGTAAGTATTGAATATATAATATAAAAATAATAACATCTACAACGTTATATAAATTTGGGTTTTTAGAAGAGATCAAAGATCAACGGGGACACCTATTTTAATGTATTAAAGAACACTAACTAATTAACCGCTCCCAAAATATTATAAGAACCTTCGCTCAAAAAGAACGAATAGCTTAAAATAACAGCACTATCAACTATAAGCGTACAAACATGTTAGTCAAATGACCATTTCACAGGTTTATAGACTACCAATAAACTGACCCTAATAACGCGTATGGACAAAAGAGTAGGCAATTATGGAATGCCATTTGTACTAAACCTCTAAACGTTTCCTAATATTAAACTAAGAAATTTAATTGGATTAATGTCATAAAGTAACACTTCTGACTTCTGTTTCACCATAAACTTACTTTTGTATAAAATACTATTATTGGGTTTGGTAAATTGACGTATGTAGTTGGAGGCGTCATTTAGTTTTTCACAAATATTATAGTTGAATGGATAACTGTCAAAAATAAAAATGAAAACGATTGTTGAACGAGAAATGGAAAAATTGTTTCGAAACGGATAAATTACTTATTTATTATACTAGTAATTTGAAAGGGATACTCACTAGCTACTTCTGCTGCACGTCTGAGGCTTGCTTAACTAGCATTGACCAACCATATGGAAAGTACCACATTGCCCTTTGTAGGAATTAAGTAAGACAAGATCACATGGGGTAATAAAATTAACGGTTAACTGCCCCACTATTTGAAATGATTACTGTCGTTAATGTAATAAACGAGACAAATCATAGCAGGATTACCTACACGTTATTCCGTTAACCATCACATCATTAGCAAGGTACCATGGTTCAAATTTTGGACCATCCAATTGGAACTTTACGCTCAAACCTCTAATCCAATAAGATTATTTTCATGCACAACAGTTGCTGCATATTCGAATGTATACCCTTACCTGCGATTCTAGATTTGAGAGCAGGGGCGGAAAGTTTAAAAAAAAATTATAGGTAATATTTTAAGAGTTCCACCTTTCAAGCTTCAAATTTTGAGTCTGTCCCTATTTGAGTGGCTTAAATAAATTTGGACAATATGCAACCGACCATGCCGAATTGACCATACCCAGGCATTTGAATATGATGCATGCATTATAATATTTAAAGTTAGCAGAACGAACAATAATACAACTCAAGCAATTAAAGTGTAAATCATTTATTTACATAAACCGTATATAATGTACAATAACTTAAACGTTGAACCATGTTTTGAATCAATATCAAAATAGATAATTACTCGCCGATATAAGTACAAATGAGTACATGGTGCATGAAAATACAAACTATTGGTACAAGGGTTTTGATGTGTGCATTAGACATATATTCTTGTATGGTGAATTTCTTTTACCCTCGTAATAAAGCTCAGAATAACATATTACCTCACATTCAACAATAACATTTTGGAAAATGATTTTCTCAAGGACCTGTTCATTAAATAATTTCCACGTGGATAATTAAATAACAAATTGCACATCAACCCCTGTAAAGTTTAAAATAATTTCACAATTGACCCAAAACAATTTAAACTTTCATTTTCATCTTCTTCTTCATCAAACCTCCATGTTTCACCATTTTTCATCTTATTCTTCATCATCAAACTCAATTTCATTTCAAATTACAAGTATCTTCATCATCATCAACACATAATTTGCATTCAACTAACACTAAACCCTAATCCCCAATTTAAAGAAGAAAAAAAAATTCCACCATTAATGGAGCTTGAAGCTCCATTGATGAAGCTGTTCAAGCTCCAATAATGGAGCTTCAAGCTCCATTTTCAGAGCTGTTGAAGCTCTATTAATGGAGCTTTGAAGCTCCGAAAATGGAGCTTCAACAACTCCAATAAAGGAGCTTTCAACAGCTCCATTTTCGGAGCTTCAACCATTAATGGAGCTTTGAAGCTCCGAAAATGGAGATTCAAGCTCCATTAATGGAGAAATTAAAAGAAAATTAAAAATTGAGGGGTTTGTGAAAGAAAAGAATTAAAAGAGACCTAATTGCAATTTGTTTTGAATTGAAATTGAATGTAGTAAAATAAATATGGTTTGGTTTGAATTTATAATAAACTTTAGGGTTATGAATTGAATGTTAAATAATTAAGAGGGGTTAATTGTAATTCGTAAAACAAAGAAAATCAATTCCAGAAAAATTCATGTCATTAATTATCCGCCACGTAGGACAGAAGGGTTGACTTTTGGACTAAACCGTAACTGATTTACGAAACTTGTCATGTGGTGTTATTGTTCAAATGCGAGAATTTTTTTTGTAAATAGGGTGTTTATTGGGGGGACTTGGTGTAATTTTCCCTTCTTGTATTGATGCCATATATTCTTCTATATATATTATTATAAGAGTAAAGATATGTGCACCCACTAACTACAAACAATGTATTGATAACGTCGATCTCCCTATGTAGTGGGTACAAATAGGTAATGGTATACTATACTTTAATACATCCAATAGCAGGAGTCTAATGAAACATTGGAGTCATATGACTTGTAATTTCTTTAGAACAAAGGCGACAAAGTTTTTAGATCAATTGGTATAATTCCAATTGTCACGTTGTTCTATAATTGTTTGCCTGTAATTTCGAATCTCTCCGGTAGTGACAGTGTAATATACAACTTGATTGGTGGGTTAGTGTTACACCCTCCATTGGAATAGTACTTTCTAGAGTTCACATTTAAACGTTAATTAAGTATAATTTGTTGTTGAGTTAGGATCTTCAGCTGAAAACTCATTCAGTTCAGTTCAGTTTCATCCAGTTCAGTTCTACTTAGTTATATTTTATACTATAATTTAGTTCAGCCATTCGTAAAATCATAAATAAGTAATATACTTTACACGATAAAAGTTAATAAAGTTATATTATGATAATATTATGTAATTGGTAGTACAAACTTATCAAGTCAGCTAGTTTTTAAGTTATAGTACAAACTAGGTGATCATGTAACAGAGTGTTAATATTTAATTAGTATAAATCCATCGAAATTACAAAATAGTAATAACCATAGCCGTATATTCAAACACCTTAGAGCATGTGACAGTTTAATGGCCTTCAAGGTAAGACATAAGCAGTATATATTGTTAATTATGCATGATTTATAACAAACATCACGGATACCCTTAAAAAGTCACCGCCGCATTTACTTGATTAATGCTCAGAATGAAATTAAAAAAAATAACAGCTTTCTTCAAGGATCGTTAAAGCGACCACCATGCATGGATAAAATATAATTAGTCGACTCTTTTTATCTTGATCATGCTTCTTTTCTAACTTTTTCTTTTTCGATTGTGGATCACGACAACTACGTTGAAAATTAGAATACAAAATAAATGAGAAAAAAATACATTATACTTGCATAATACTAATACTTAATTAAACGAGTGCCTAGTGCATCGCTTCTAATGAGCTCATGAACATATTATTATTTTATACTATCTCGATCACCCGTTCTAAGATCATGGCCGTCTCATAGATTCTAGGACCTCACATATTTCCCAAAATCATTCCGTTTCAAACATACCTAACTTCAATTTTTTTAAAAATAAATTCACAATAAAGTGGATGAAATGTACACCTCATATAGTCATATGATTAACATTATCAAATCTATCAATCTAACCCACAAGTTTTAATGAAGCCCAACACAAACTCTAAAGAGTCTGGCCCAGCCCAAGAAAGTAGTTTTCTGATGATATCAGATGCCAAAATGATCAAGAAAATAAACTGCAATCAGACATCTAAAAAGTGACCATCGACCACAATTATGTTGTATACTTTTCAATCCAGTAAAGTTGAGCTGCAAACAGATTGTAAACTAGGCAAATTAATCATCCCTGATCTGAAAGACCCCAGACGATAACGAGTTCAGTCCAAAACCCACTTGAATCCGGCAGCTTCCTACAAAACACCAGTATGACCGAATGTACATATGAAGCTTAAAACCCTGCTGACCTATTGACCACTGAAAGCCAATCCCTGGATAATCATGCAATCTCTCGATAATCACTGGAAGGCAATTTCATTGCGGTCAACACTGGAAGGTAAGTAGCTGATAATCACTGGGAAGCAATCTCATTGCGGTCAACACCAGAAGATCTCTAGCATCTTGGGCCTCACGTCTTCGGGGTGCTTTCTTAATTATCTGGATCCCTTTCACGGTTCAAATTAATGTTAGCCTGCAAGTCATCACCTGATGCAGCGTCATTTTGTGTGTTCTCATTCTTCTTTTGGAAACGACCTCCCATTCCTCTAACCCTTCTTAGAGCATGTTGATGTCGAGATTCATGCAAGTATGGCTGCAAAAATGGACATGAAGAAAATCAATGCATTACCAGATAGAGGCTTTCGACTACTATGACATTTACTATGCAGTGTGATAGAATTCCATCTCATCTAAAAGCTCGAACTTTTAGAGAGGTGTGGAATCTAGTCATTTATATTAATACTCTAATACTCCCCGCACTCGTGGCCGATTTCAACCTCTTTGGGGAGGCCATTCGAGTGGAAATTTAATATGGGACGGAGATTGTCTCCGTGGAGATTCGAACCCAGGTTGGGCGTGAGCCAGAGGCTCTGATACCATGATAGAATTTCATCTCATCTAAAAGCTCGAACTTTTAGAGAGGTGTGGAATCTAGTCATTTATATTAATACTCCAATACAGTGCAGCAAAATTATTGTCCAATTCCACCAATCCAATGATCATTACATATTTATCTCCCTTCATATTGAAATTGAATAGAAAACAATGAGCAAAATTCCAATCACATATAGTAATATAGATTTCGCTTGACTTGAAATCTTCTCTCCATGAGCTGATACTATCTCATGCAGGAGATGAAGTCAAGCATTGCATGAATTTTAACCCCTATGTTGCCAACAAATAAGGAAAAAAAATCAAGAATAATTTACAACCAACATAAAATACCTTTCTTCTAGACTTGGCGAGTTTCTTTTCTGCCTCAGCCTTTGCACGAGATTGTCGACGTCGCAAAATGCCATGATATTGTTTGGCATTGACAAAGACAGGTTCCTCAACTGCATCTGAAGGCAGAGGAACACCAGCTTGCTGAATACCCATCAACTGAAGGTGGACCTGAATAAGAAAGGATTGATATGCTGCTCTGGAAATTTCATTCAAGGTGATGAGACTATCGTAAAGTGTACCATAGGCTGTGGGGGATAGGGTTGTGCAGGATAAGGCTGTGCTTCATAGGGAGCAAATATACTTCTGTAGTATGGATCTTGGTATGGGTAGGCTGTCTGTGCCTGTAATTAAAAATATATCAAGTACAGTAGTAACATAAGATCATTTAGTTTCAATTTGATGATATGCAATTCAATATATGGATCTCTGCATTATATTAAACAAATATGTCAAAAAGGAACAAGTATTCCAACCCTTCAAATTAAAGTAACAACCACACGTCCACACATACTATATGTACTAAAATACACCACAAAGAACATACATTGTCTGTACCATTTCAGATTTCAGAAGTTGCCGATGTTTAATTGCAGCGTCTGAAGCATATTGTATAGTTCAAGAGACAAGAAAATAGAGGATTCTGAAGGGAAAAGAAAAAAAAAAAGACAAACAGACCGAATACTTTCAAGTCCAGACAGTATTGATGAGAACCAAGAACACTTACGGCTGCATTCCCAACCTCAAGTTGTCCTGGTAATGGATAGTGCATCTGTGGTGATGCAATACCAGGAGACATCACTTTTATGGAAGATGAAGAAATTTGGGGTTCTGAATGTGTTTGTTGCTCATCAGACCCACTGTTATCTGACAATAAAGAACTGAGTGAATAACACAACATAATAAGTGAGTACTAGTTTAGTGGAGAAAGACAGGATATACAAGGAGTCAAGGACACAGGTTGGACAACACAAATCAAGGTTTTCAATGATTAAAGATTGGTTGTGCATATGAATGCAAAACAGGTCCATGACCAACAAAGCTGCTCTATCAAAAGTATCTTCTACTCCAATTAACTATCTGGTTACAAGAAGCGGATGTAGGACCCTATGTAAACTAAAGAGATGATTATTCTGTTCAAATACAGAGAATCCTTTTCACGATAAGTCTACCAATATAGTAACATGTGAGTTAACTAAAAAGGTAATCTTTCAGTTCAAATACACGGAAGATCATCTTCACGATGAGACAAGCCGATCACTAAATTTACAGATAACTAGTTCAGTCACTCCGCGTTCCAATTTAGATCTATTGTCAAAAGTCAATTACCTTCTTACTGAAAACCTATTGCGAATCTCTCCATCCACACTTTCTTCAAAATGTCACAGGCATCTATCATTTTCCATAGCCTAGCATCTGCTGGCCTCTCAACCATATCATTACATACAACGCAAACTTCACTTGCCTAATCTTCATATAATGTTAACTATAGTATCAAAGCTTAAGAGCACCATCATTTCAGCCAGTCGTTCAATTTCTTAGTTCTTATCGATTGAAAAAGGCCATACAAACTAGCATGTGTTACAATACTAATATCCTTTTCCAATATCCAATGCAATAAAACATCCACGACCAACCGGAAAATACGAAACATAACAAACACTAAATCCACTTTGAAATTACCAGAGCCGCTGTGACCGGATGACGACATAATGTTAACCGACTGACACAGAGGCCTGTCAACGAAAAAGCTGAAAGTTACTAACAAAAATGATCAGGTTTTTCAGCAGGCAGACAATAACATATAACAGCTCAGCTAAAATTTCAAATACGAATACGATCAACAAATTCAGTCGAATTCAATTGAAGACACAACTCCCATATGCAACCTACGGCAACAATTTACACTACAAAATGCACAAAAACAAACGAGTCGGTATCAGAAACTAATAGAAACTCCTTGGTTTTTCAAGCGAGAAAAAAAAACAAGGAAATAAGGGTTTGAGAAACCGCAAAATTTACCTTTTTGATGGCAAATTCAAATTCACGGGGTTTGGTAGCTCCGTGCTCCTCTCTCACTGGTTTTTCTCTGATATTAGCGATGGTGGGGTTTAATTCGCTGTGGTTGGATGCAGAAAGGAAATGGTGTTCTGTTCAATTAATCCCACTCGAACATGGTAGAATTCCTCTTTTGACCCCCTAGACTATCGAATCGAATCTCACGATCCAATCCGACTTCATTCGCAATCGATTGAATGCGTTTGGATCGGATCCTTTATCAATACATAAAAAAAAATATGATGATTAGTTCTCCATTTCAAAAAGTTACATTTGATTTTGCAGAATCGTTTTCGAAGTTTGAAATAATTACTCATAACGATAATAAGAATAATTTAATAAAATCATATAATACAAATTTAATTACTAAATTTTCATTATATAATTTTAATAATTTATTTATTAATATCGCTAAGAAAGAGAATTGTCAACGCTGGACAACGATTATCAAGAATAAAGAAACGTAACACTTTTCTGAAATGAGGGAGTACATGATTTGGACATGATCAAATATTAATCCACTACTACTACATATTTCCTCTGTACCGGAGAATCCAATCCACATTGACATGACGACTTCCATATTATCAGGATTCCAGGTGACAAGTTCTTTTTACGCGCAGGTTCGAAGACCAAATATGGAATTGGACCTATAAAATTACGTTTGTTGGTAGAGTCTATACATTTAATTGACATGACGACCCTCATATTATCAGGATTCCAGGTGGATTCCAGGTGACAAGTTCTTTTCATGGGCAAGTTCAAGACCAATTATGTAATTTGACCTATAAAATTACATTTGTTGGTAGAGTCTATACATTTAATTGTGAATGGTCATATTTTATTATGCACCTATGCTAAAAAAAATAGGACATGTATAAGGTCTTAAATTGTAATTATAGTAACACCAGTTGTTCACTAGGCATCATTGATAAATAGATAATTATATTAAATACTATGCAGTTCATATCGTTTAAAAGGGACTAAGATATATAAGATGAAATATACGTAAATGATGCCTAAATGGTATGCATCCTTTTTTATGATTTTTAATTTAAATTTGTGCGCTCTCCGACTTAAAACCAACAATATCACCCCGCAAGTACGCTTGTGATCCAAATTATGAGTAATCACGTCCTGCTTAAAGGCCCGACCGATTTACTCTACGCTCGCTCAAGAAAGTGTTTCTATGAAACGAATAAATTAGTGGTCACTTGTTGTGCCAAATAGTGATGGTGCAGATCAGCGGATGGAACATAACACACCATAGTGAAACCCGAGAAAGGAGTTGTCAAAATCAACAACGAAAGGAATAAAGAAAACAAAAACAGAAGAAACCAAACGTGTGGCTGAAATACGTGGTCCACTAACGTTACAAAGGGTTAATCTCAGCCACTACCTCCTCCAATTCCTCACTAACATATGATACAATATGCAAATTCAAACTCGACTATTATTAAGCTCGAATTTGTCTCCTTTAGTTCGAATAAGAACGTAGAGCACTTTAAAAAAAGCATTAATTATGAGTCATACCGTACCTTTTCGAGTTTTTTTAAGAATTCCCAAATCTTAACAAGTTTTTAAGTCAAATTACATGCAAAAATACCAAGTCTTAATGAACATACTGTGTAATAATTACTAAATGTGTTAGTCAGGTCGTACTCGGTTGGGAAACAAACCAAGCTCGAACTTGACTCACTTACTTATCTATCAAGGGTAACTAGAATTGTAATGGTCGGGCGGGGGTGGACCTAGGAGGACCCCTGAACTTCAATCCTGGGTGCTAATTAAACTAAGACTCAACTCGCATAATTCATATATCTTGAATTTGCAATGGTGGATGGTTTTTTTTCTTTTATCGCTCTCCATCCAAGTTAAACTAGCTACCTTGGCCTATAAAGCTATAATCATCAGTGATAGTAGTGGAAATCATCATAATCCGAACGGAAGCTACTCTATAGTTAGATGAAGTTCAAGTCGAATCCAAGCACGGTAGGCCGAGGAGAAGGTCTGGCCAAGCCGAAGTACAAAGCCAATCTTCCTCTGACTAAATATGATGAAAGCGCATATGTGTCCGAGCATAGGCCATGATCGAACAAAGTCCTTGGACCGAACAGATGCCTTGGAGGCTTAAAGCGGAACGAACAGAAGGATAAGTCGGGCACAAACATTGATTTAATTTAAGAGAAATTAGATTACAATAGTAATGAATAATAAACTGTATACATTGTGATGTTTGTCTTTCCTTCAATTTGAGGGACAGACATTCATACTTATTTGAAAACAATAAATTGAAATTACATACTCCTATAAATTTCCTTAGGCCTGTTCCTTAATGACTTAAAAGGAAGGAAACTGGATTCTGTTGGCACAGCCGCGGCCGCGGCCTTTGGGAATGTAGGGGCAATTGATGGCTCTTTTCCCAGTTGCATCGACACATGTTGTGACCATCCAAATCTGGCTATGCCCTTGAGCGTTATGATTACAAACGATCCATGGGCGAAGTCCTGTAGCACGACGAATGGCTTGCTTGATCGACTTGATAGGGTAAAACTGGTTGTTGGGTCTTATTCCAGCTCTCGCGAGGGCTTGGAGGATATTGACCCTTTTTTTCATGTTGATAGCACTGTTAAAATAGGTGAGTTCGTTCATGAAGGATTTTGTGCACGTCCCGTGCTTGTTCCACTCGTGCACCCAGAACTTCCTTCCGATGAGAGGGCATGTGTAGGTTGGCCATGTTTGGTGTAGCTGCTTCTCTATGGGTTTGATCTGTATAACACACAAGAGATCGAGGTAACTTAATTATGTGCGTCGTCACCAAAATCAATCAAAGAATGTTACGCAAATGCTTCATTTAAAGGTTTTAGCACCAATTTCACTACTCTTTTAAACCCAGCTATAATTTCTTAATAAACGACACTATTTATCTGTAGACTGAAACCTATGGTTAAAACCAGGATACTAACATATAAGCTCCATTAATGATATTCTAGAAGATCTCGAACAGAGAACATATCCTAGAAATATTCATTATCGCTTTAATTTAGGCATTCATTACGATTTGATTTGACCATGTAATGACTTTCCTCAACACTTCGGTGCTACTCCCTCAGTCCCGGAGAACTTCATACATTAGGGTTAGCGTGCAGTTTTATGCGAAAAGTTAAAGTAATAATATAATATAGATTTGGTGGGGAAAGGTGTACATTTAGTGTCAAAAGCTGTAGTTGAGTCAAGTTCAGATTGCTTATTATTTGTTGGACGTACCTTCCTTTTTTCGATAACGTATTAAATTTTTAAACTACTAAAACGATAAACGATAAAGCTATGACCGAGGAAAGATATAAGATGCCAGTATGCACTATATCTACAGTGTACAATTGTACAAGAGAAAATCAATGCAAGATTATCATGATCAAATCAAGTCGTAACAACTAACAAATGCCTAAATTAAATCGATTACTATAATTCTCGTCTAGATGAATTGATGAACTTTTCGACTATTGTCAATAAACTCCTCGCTCAATAGGGTTTAAGGAAGAAGAAAAAACATATAAATGAAACATGAACAGTAGTTTAAGATTTCAAACTATCTGCGCTTCTTATATAAAATAAAAATCTTCTATTTTTGATTAGTTTTAATTTAAAAAAAAGGTCATATAAATTTTATTTTATTTTTAAATGGGTGGGGCTGCCCCACCATGGTAAAGCATAGCTTCGCCACTTAGTATGAAGGTATTGAACTTACCAAACCAACGTCGAAATTCCCTCCGCCACAATTGTAAGGAAAACTTCCATCGCTGAGGTACGGCCAAAGTCCCTGGATAGTAAAGTCTGCCGGTGCCTTTCCGGTATCCGGGTAGCAGCATCTCGTACCCGCTTGGTTACAGTAAGATCCTAGCCACTGCATCCATGTACGTACATTTTCAAACATCAATTATAGTCCAAAGTTTCACATAACAATAAATATAAATCCGACTCCGTTAAAAAAAGTTACCTGTTGGACGAAGTAGAAAGCGCGAAAGCTACTAGCACTTTGGCCAATAGGAACCATTGATAAACTCAGCATTGTAGTAATTAGCAAGATTAATGAGCGACCTTGTTCTGCCATTGCTGCAATTTCTCAAGTTAATTGCAACGTTAATTAAGAATTAAGAAGATGATTAAGCTTAGATGGGATGCTAATAATTGAAACATATCTCCCCTATATATAGTGTATGGCACAGAACCGGAACTCCCTTTCACAATAAATCAATAATAATCAAATTATAAAAATGGTGATTGTGAATCATGTAATTTTGTAAAGTCAATCCTATTGATAACTTAATTGAGGATTCTATGGGGAGGTCAATTATCTGTCTATGATTTGATTGAAAAAATTATTCTATACATATACTGAATAGTCTAAATCGATTGAAGTGTGAGCGGGAATGGAAGTGAAAGTTCAAAATATCAAAGTTTAAAAAATATGAAATCGGCAAATAATGACATAAAGCTCATTAATAATATCAAACGGTATAAAGTGTGAGCGGCATCATGCTAGAAAATTCAGGGTGATCCAGTTACATCTAATCATCAAAAACAACTTTTTGCCACCAAGTAGTTACATAGCATATATGAAGCAAAAAATGAATGCAGAACATAGTATTAGTCTAATGGTTAGACACTTGCGTAGTTTTTCACATGTTTAAAGGTTATGTGAACTAACGAAAAGTTTACTAACCGATTACAATTCCGAAAGGCGGTTAGTAAGAAAATAAAGAATTTGTTAGTTGCATTAAGATGAGTTATCTAAGCAAAGATGCATGTTGTGCTTATAACTTAAAACATTTAGCCACAAATTATGGACGTAAGTTCAGATTACGCATGAAATGCTCCGCATTTATGGTTGACTTGCAAGTTGCACCCTTAAACGTATGTCCTCCAGGTTTCCCACCTCTTTTTCTCTTTTCCTAAGAAAGGTTTTCCAATTTCCACCCTGATATTTAACGAGTCGAGTCGAACCAAACCAAGTTGAATCGTATATCTCATTTCTCAAACTCGACTCGTTAATGAATGGATTCAATTTTTCGTGCTCGAGTCATGATAATTACACTCAAGCTCGCGTTTGGTTTGAGTTTTAGTTGAGCTCGAGTCAAGCCTGTTACTGAAAAATACATACAAATTAAAAAAAAAAAAAAAAAAAAAAAAGAGCCTTGTCAAGCTCTACTCTGGTCGATGATAAATCTTGCATCAAGTTGGGCTCGAGCTCGACTTGAACACCTTATGGAACGAGTCGAGCTCGAGGTTATGAGCCAAGTTGATAAAAAACTAGCACCAAGTTGGGTTTTGGCTCGTGCACTTATGGAATCCAAGTCTAGCCGAGCTCCATAATGCTCGACCCCATATAACAATTCTAGTTTCCGACTTCAATCAAGTACATATATTTATATGTTTAAATGACCTAATAAGTCATGTTATCGCTGATTTCACCTTATTTAACTAGAATAAGATGATTTGACTATAATAAATTTGTTTGAAAAATACTAATACGGGGACTAATTTAAAACATTACATAATATATTTTTCACATTGTGCACCGAATCAAACACAATGTGAAAATGATTAAAATGTCTCTTAGCTAGATTCGCTTTCTAAATGGAGAACCAATTGTCTTAATTAACGATAACATTGATGAGAAGTCAAAACATAATAACGTGACTTTTGTTTTACATTATTTCCATGAGCCGTAATCTACGGAACTGTGAAAATGTGTGTCAGTCGTACAATTTCGTACACACAACCTGCTTGTTCGGCTGTACGGACAAAACTGCTGGCGCGAACGCTAAAATGTTGTTTGCATCGCAATTCCACCTGCTACCTGCTTATTGTTGACGTTAGGATTCATTGATGCACATGACTCGAGCGTAGGGGCGTTAACGTATTTAACTCTTCGTGATTAACTCGTGATAAAACTTGATTAAATTTCAGCTAGAGCTCGAACACGATCAGCGTGAGTTTGCTCGCGAACAAGCTCAACCTAGTGTGGTAAATAGCTCAATTACTTGTGAACAACTCGAGATCATATATATACAAGTAAGTGCATACTTTCCCATGTCCCAAAATATACAGTTGTTACATTTTGATCTCTTGGTCTTGCAATTTTTCTTGGAGATGATGTAATCTCATGGAAATCGAAGAAACAAACGACAATCAGTCATTTGTTGAAGAGGCTGAATATAACGTCTACGTGTGAATTATATCTTTTAAAGACTTGCAGATTGATCGTGGTTCCAAACGAGCTCTTTTATACACAAACGACATGTTCAAGATACCACCTAACCACGTTCATCATCAATGTACAAAGCATATAGAAATTGATTGCCATCCATGTGATTCGTGATAAAATCATCAAGGGGACAATTAAACTTCTACATATTTCAAATTTTAATTAGATTCCGAACATGTTTAGGAAGCCATTATGATCACCATTGTTTGATCATTTCATGTCCAAGCTAGGAATATTGTCTGAATATCCACGCCTATGATCATTTCATGTCCAAGCTAGGTATATATTCTGAATATCCACACCTATCTTGAGGGGAGGTGAAAAGAATCAACCTAATTACTAGTTGTTAATTCTAGGCGTACATTTTGCTTTGTAACTTGTACTTCCCAATATGTTAGTTGTATTATAGTACAATTTAGGATTGTACTTGTGCACAAAGCTGTATTAGTTGTACATAACAGTTAGTTTAGGTTCAGCTCTATATAAACAGAACTCATTGCAAGTTGATTCAAAGAGAAATTCGATCAACATTGTGAAACAATATTAAGTGATTGATGAGGTTTTTCATTTCATGACAATAAGTGGGACAAATTAAACATACATAAATCTTTTTAACACGAGGTTGTATACAAATTGAAATTCCATTTAAACTAGCTTAGGCCTGCTGTTCTTTAAAACGAAGGGAACTGGATTCTGTTGGCACATCCGCGACCACGTCCTTTGGGAATGTAGGGGCAGTTGATAGCTCTTCTCCCAGTCGCATCGACACATGTTGTAACCATCCAAATCTGGCTATGTCCTTGAGCATTACGATTGCAAACAAGCCATGGGCGAAGTCCTGTAGCGCGAAGAATGGCTTTCTTGATCGCCTTGATTGAGTAAAACTGGTTATTGGGTCTTATCCCAGCTCTCGCAAGGGCTTGGAGGAGGTTCACCCTTTTTTTCATGTTGATAGCACTTTTAAAGTAGGTGAGTTCGTTCATGAAGGATTTTGTGCAAGTCCCGTGCTTGTTCCACTCGTGCACCCAAAACTTCCTTCCTATCAGAGGGCATGTGTAGGTTGGCCATGTCTGGTGTAGCTGCCCCTCTATGGGTTTGATCTGTACACATACGAGATAGGTAACTTAGTTATATGTGAGATTCGTTCGCGTCGCCAAAACAATAAAAAATGTTACACTAATGCCTTATGTAAAGGTTTTAACGATCAGTTCACTATTCATTTACATGATCAAATGATCAAATCGTAACAAATGCCTAAATTAAATGGATTACTATAATATCACCCGGATCTTTTCAATATCGTCAATAGACTCAAACTCAATAGTTAAGGAGCATAAAAATGAGATGTGAAGGTATTGACGTTACCAGAGCTACGTTGAAATTGTCTCCGCCACAATTGTAAGGAAAACTTCCATCTCTAAGGTACGGCCAAAGTCCCTGGATCGTAAAGTCTGCTCGTGCCTTACCTGTATCCGGGTAGCAGCATCTCGTACCCGCTTGGTTACAGTAAGATCCTAGCCACTGCATCCATGTATGTATATTTTCGAACATCAATTATAGTCCAAAGTTTGCATAAAAATAAATCTGGGCTCCGTTAAAAAAGCTTACCTGTTGAACGAAGTAGAAAGCGCGAAAACCACTAGCACTGTGGCCAACAGGAACCATAGATAAACTCAGCATTACAGCAAGTATGAAGATTAATGACCGGCCCTTTTCTGCCATTTTTTAGATTTTTCTCAAATTCTCAAGCTTAATGTTAATTAAGATGATTAAGCTTAATGGGATCCCATAATAGGTAACATATGTCCTCTATATATAGTGTATGGCACAGAAGAGGAACCGCCTTTCCCTAGACTCTAATACAATTAAAAAATAGGTGTACTCTTAAATAATTGGGAATGTGATTTTGTAAAGTCAGATCTAAGATGATCATAAAGTACGCATGTTGCATCATTGGAATTTTTGATCCAAAGTAATCATATGTTAGTAATTTTGTATATCTATGTTGGATTGAAATATCTCTCCAACAACAACTTCACAGTTAGTGGCAGATCGGCCGACCAGCTCGGTAACGACGAAGGCTTACGTGTTTTGGCCGACCAATCTAGTATCCTACATTGATTAAGAGTGAATGGGATAAATGGCATGTAAGAAGAGACACAGTTTTAAATGCTATGGGGCATTTTGGTTATTACGAAAGCAAACTTGTGTTGACTTCAGTTCAAAACATACAATATCATACCAGTGTTACATGTGTGGCCTGGACATGAATGACCATACCTATCCAAAAGATCTGGTCTCAATCGACATTGCGCCGTTACATCGCTCATTTTGCATCTTCTAAAACCAATTAAAGTGGGCAACCTTAAGTCCAACGAGCCTAGGTTGACCCTTTGTTTCCGAGATACGTGGCATCAATTGGACCGGATATGTGTCAATCAACCCCAGGATACGAGACCATGTATTTTACAGAGGCTAGTACCCCATCATCAATTATAAATAATACGAATTTGCATGCAATCTAGGTTAAGACAATTATATTTCAACTAATTTATGGAAGAAGTTAGGTTCATCTCCATTTACTATTATGCAACTACCGGCTTATCCACGACAAAGTCGGAGTAAAGGGATTAACCTTCTCATTTCCCTTGATGGCTCCAAACGACACGTAAAACTCAATTTACCATCTTGAAGGACTCGATAAGTCTTGGGACCTAAAATGAATTTAGGTGAACTATCACGATTTTACCCTCATCAATTCTTGTCTTGAAAAACTCAACTATCACTCATTCCAAGTGTTCCGTACTTTCTTCTAGATCTCTAGCTTATTCTTAACCCATAACGATTGGTAACCCATGCTGAACTTTGTTTTATAATTTGGAATAGGCGGTTAGTAAATGATCAAGAAGGGTTGTGAGAAGAGTTATCTAACCAAAATATATAATCCCAATGCTTATCGAATTTAATTTAGTTGACTTATATAGAAATGCACATGTTTCCGACATGAAGATGTGCTTATAACTTCAACATGTAACCAGGAATTACGGACGTTCCCATCTCGCATGAAGTACTCCGCATCAAATGTACACTTTGGTACATACTTCTTCAGTCCCGCTAATCTGGACCTAATATGATTGTTTTAGTCAATCATATCAAACTGTAACTACAAATTAATTTTAAACTATAAATATAAAAGGTTTAATTAAGTTATGGTGAGGTGAATGTGCAAATTAATTAGGATAATAGATCAATATTTGCATGGCGGTGACTTGATTATCTTCTCTGTGTACAACTGTTAGACGGTATAATACATGTTTTTCTTTAATACTACTAGTATTATAGTACTAGTGTGTAGAGACCACATCCCATAGTCTTCGTCAACATGCTAGTTTCATACCCAACGCTAATTAATTGCTACAATTGTATAATCACTAATCATCATTTGAATGGGTAAGTCTCCTGAAAGATATCTATTTTGTTAACGAAAACTCCATATTATTTATTAAAAATTATTAAAACATTAATACTATCATTAATAAAATGCATTTATGTGTATCAAAAAACACAATTTTAATGACATGAAATTTTGAATAACATAGATTTTTCATTAATACTATAGGTCCGTTTCAAAATAATTTTTTTATTGATCCCATCTCTAGAAATTTTGTGCATTGAACAGGAAGATAATCAAACTTATTCCACTAATCATAACATGATAATTAACCTGCCTTTAAATTTACATTATTTCCATGAGCCATAATTTACGGAATCGTACGTAAAATGTACCTCAGTAGTACTTTAATTGCAGTTTGTACCGTCGTACGGATAAATTGCTGGCGGAAATGTGAAAGTTTGCTTACTTTGCAATTTCAGCTGCTATCCACTTGTAGAGCTGTAGTCTCAACATTGAACATTATAATTCGAGTTTATGAAATACTTATTTAGGACCTGTCCGCAAAGAATTTAAAGACATGGACTGAAAATAAAGGTGCGGAAATACGTTACTGGTATGAGATAGTAGGGTAAAAGAACACAAAAGCTAACACATGGATGGACAGAGTTGTAAGTAATGTACTATCTTCACACAACAAATTCAGTAGCCTTCACAAATGAAATGAGGGAGGATATATCTTATATCTCAATACAAATTCAGCAGACTTTATAAATGTACGTCTCAAATTAGACTCGATAAATGTATGTCTCCATAAGAATAAAGATTAACTCGAATGAGGATCTCGAATCCGTCCATAAAAACTATCATGTCTCACTACGAAACCAATCTACAACATGGCTTTCTCTCTCTCCGACTTAACAAGTCCAAGGCAATCTGGAAATTTGAAAGGAAGGGTTATCGGAGTTGGGATATCGCCCTCATTTATGGCTTTTGCCAAGCAATATCCCAATGGAATTGAAACTGAGAATGAAACTGCATTTCCGACTTGCATATATCTGAAAAATCAATGAGTAATTAGACTAAAAGCCTAGCTCGCCATTATCCACAAAATATGTGCATATTGCATTGCATGTAGTTGGTAAACATACCTCTCTTTTATGGGTCCAAAAAGCTTATAACAGTCCGGAAAGCCCTGTAGCCTTGCATTTTCTCGAATTGAGAGCACCCTATCTTGGTTCCAATGCAATAGGGCCTGCAAGGCAAAACACGAATCAATATGCAGTCAAATGACAAGTTTAACGTAGTTAAAGTGTGAATTAAATTTTAGCCTCAGACCTGGTTATGAGGTTCAGCTCTTGTGACTACCGTTGCAACAATATCATCAGTCCATAGTCGACCAAATGGCCTGCAGATGTCGTTCATTATGAGAAATTCAAACCTGACTTGACATATGAGTATTACGTAATGATCAAGATAGTAAAGATAGTAGAGGCATTACTTGGAAGACTTCCCTCCTTCAAACTTTATGGCATAATCAGGAACCTGCTCGAATTCGAATTGGCATAATCATTTAAGAAGTTAACTTAAGGACATACTCTAACATATAACAAAAGATTTCGTGTATCTGCATTTTTCATACCAAAGGCTTCCCAGATTTGCAATATGATCTCTTCACAGTCGTGTCTAGTTTTACTAGATTGTTTGTCACTATCAAACCAGGCAAGTCTCTGAAATTAGCTCCCTGGGAATAGAAAAACCATCACACAATGTTACGCGAGACGACGTGAGGAAGTTCCAAGTACAATAATAGGTGGATTAGTAAATATTAACCTTTTTTTTTGGTATCAGACAGACTCTTTCATAATCATCAGGATTCAGCTGAAGAGGCCGGTGATCATACAATATACATGTGTGAGGATCATTCTTCTTTCGGTCTGCACATCCAAAAATATCTGCACACATGGTGCACACATAGGTGATGTGAGAAGTGATCACTGAGGTGTTTCAGTTCGTACATTGATAATTAATACCATCCAGTATAAGGTTACTTTAGTAAAGAGATCCACCATCTTAAGATAGAAAGACAATACATATTTGCCAGATAAAGACTATACCAGTAAGCTAAATTTGCTAGTTACTGAACTCACCATGCCTTGTCAATCTGATACATTCCTGAAAAGTAGTCCCAGGTGAACCACCATATTGCATTTCGTCTTGATCTGCATCATTTTTAACCTGAAAAAAATAACAAAGCTTAAACTTAGATATGAAGGAACCAAAAACATGCTTATGAATCAAAATAAAGTAGTAGGAACAAGTATACCTCCGGTAAATCAGATAGTGCTTCATCAAGCAAAACACTGTCATGAAGTTCATTAGGTTCCCCCCCATGTCCAACTATAGTTTCCTGTATTGTAATTGATATGTATCTGTATGTGAGAATAAATAACAATTAAATGAGAAATATTATTATCAATGTAATTTGCACCTTAAATTCATTGATAACCACCCCCTTCTTCATAACCTTATGCGTAGGCAAGGGAAATTGAGGTAGACTCTGAAACATCAAGCAATCCATTAGTAACATCAACTGACAAACTTTACATTAAGGATCTAAATAAAATGAATCTTGTACCTCTGTAGGTCCAGCACCCCAAAGGAAAAACGATCCGCATTGTGGGACTCCGTAAGAACCTGCTGCCATGATGCCAATCCTTGCTTGGTAATTCATCGAGACAAGACGCCCCACAGCATAGTTTGTCAATGCTCCCTTGCCAAATTTGAATATATCTGTGACATTCTCCATTAGTAGAAACCTTGGCTTAAGAAACTCTGCAATGTCCATATAGACAATAAGTTGGCGATTCTTCTTGTCCTCCAAAGGATTTTCAACTCTATATCGGTTGAAGCCACTTATTCCTTGACAAGGCGGGCCTCCACACATGAAATCAACATCACCCTGACCAAAATTGAAGAACACAAAAGCACATTGGAACTTAATTAATGCTTAACAAACTGGATAGTTTAGCAATGGAGTGCAAGAGGTCAACATGCAAGGCTTGATATAAAAAGTTAGATTGATGCTATAACGGACTCTAGAAAACGTACTGGGAGAGGCAAAATCCTAGATTTGTGGCCCTTAACCACAAACTCTTTTATCTTTTCCTTGCATTTGCTGTATCATGAAACAAGAGTAAGCTACTGGCAAAGACACGGTGAGCAAATTCATACTAGCCAATAAAATAAATACCTTAGGCCATCAACAGGCTCCCAAGTGTCATCAGCTCGACCATAGCCCTTCCAGCGAACCTGCATTCAAATTTCAGTTATACTATGGAAATTGGAAAGTAAAAAAAATACCTAGGCATTCATTTCAATACACTTTTTTCAATCCACAATACCAAAAGTAATAAGGACGAATAGCAAATTTCATTTTTCAAAATTGAAAATATATTTGTAACTGATACGGCATAACCCCCATGCGTATCAAACAAAATATAACAAGACAGCCATTGAACAAAAACCAATGCTAATTTCAAGTTTATATTGATCACATGGGCATGTAAAAGATTACATCCAGGTTCCAAATAGGATTTGATTGCTTGGTTGGTGCAAATTTCAGTTTAGCAGCATCAGCAGGAATTTCTAGTACAGCCAGAATACAAGTTCTATAAACCTACAGTATCAATTCAAAATCATCTATGCAAACAACAAAACTAATTAATGAGTACTGAAGCAATACAGAGAGAAAATGTTCATGGAGTCCTGACATCAACTATATTAACTGAAAGCAATATCTCATAGTAAAAGAATTCTCAGTATCAATAAGTAAAGCAGTTTCTCAAGCATATATATACCTTAAAATGCAAACCCCGTTTCCTGCTCTGGTTGGGATCACCATGACAGATTTCTAGTAGCCTCTCCACTTCATACTCTCCAGAAGGAGCAGATAAACCATCATCAACTTCATCATCACTGCTATATGTTTCCATTGGTTCATAATTGTAGTCTTGAAGTCCCTCACATTTGAATTCTTTACAAAGCTTTTCCCATTCTTTAAGTAGAATGAGAAAATCCTCCGCATCTTCATTTCGTACCTATTGTATGAAGTCATTAGAGATTTTTCAAGGGGTGAAAAGGTTGAAATCAATTATTTATTTAGAACCTACCTCTGTCTCTGGGTGGTTATGTCTCAAACTATCACATGCATGGGAGTTAAAGTCAACAGCCCATCTCTATCACAAAGAAAAAGGGAAGGAAAGAAGAATGAATTTGTTGTCTTTAAGCATTTTGAGTAACTGAATAAGCTAAGTATAAGTTTCATGTTTATGTTTTTTACCGCAGTCACATCCACTCCACCTAGTAAAGCACCAATGCTAAGTCCAGAAGACATGGCGCCACAACCAGCATAGAGGTCCAACATTGTTGCCTTTGGTCGTGAAATAGCTTTCACCATTGATTGTCTATCCCTAGGGAGGTTCCCGTCATCTGCATAAGTAGTAGACACTTCAATATTCATAGGCCAAATAATGAAAGGTGGATAATTCAGTTTGTGGATAAACTATATGAAGTGCCCCCGACTCACCTGTATAAGAACTTGTAAAGGCGAAGGGGAATGAGTATGTCATGTCAAAGTAATGATCACAAGATTTCAAGGCTTCCTTCTTCACAGCAACACTCATCTGTACAAAAGTTAGTGAAATCTTAATATACTGTATATCTCATAAAGAGAGATTATCATCTTTAAGGGCACATGATATACTTACATTCACTCCAATTTTGGCAATTCGGACTTTCGATGTTATGCAATCCAATGCATTATCATCTTTAACATCCGAAAAGAAAACTCGTTTATTGTCAATCAGATAATCACAGTTCTTAATAACCTGAAACATTTGAAAGTGAATAAATAACATGATGCAGTTAAAATTAATGAACAACAATGTAACCCAGAATTATCTTACAGTGTCCTTAGCTCGATAATACCACTGTGCAGAAATATAAGTCTCTTTCTTTACTGTCTCATACATCTCCACAATTTTCCCAATATAATCGGGTTCGCCATCTGCAGCCTAAGTAAATAATTCAAAATAATGCATCAAGTCAAATGAAAGGATACATGACTTAAATTATGTTACTCTTTTTTTTATTTCTCACTGGCATCCGCTACATGCGACTAATCCAAGCACCTTGGGCTCTTTAACACAGTATGTGATAGATTTTTTTCTAAACTTATAATCAAGTCAAATAATTTATAATCAGTTTTCAATGAGCTCTTGCAAAACATGTGCTAAATGGAAAAAATGGTTTCACAAGTTTCATCTGATCATATCAAAACCAAAGTTCAGTTCATATGATGAAACTCCAGTAGCAATCAAAGAACCCATGAGACATTCCCCACCCACCCACCCCGCAAAAAAAAAAAAAAGGCACTTAGACTGTCCACCTGAACGTAAGCATCGTCATCAAGATCAAACTCTATCCCATCAACAACTGCTTTTGAGTAGTGGCACCGAGCTTGAAAGAACTCCTTTTCCCTGACAGGATAACCAAACCAGCACATAAGGAAACTAACTGAATATAAATTCATGTCTAGGTTTTTTCATCTATGACGAAATTGTGCTCTCTAGAACTTTTTTCTTTTGATCATTCAATTTCTATTGGAAAGAAAAAGTTTTTACAGGAACCATTTCTGTAAAAAGAAAAGAACGGAGCCAATGAAATTAAGACACGCAGGACGAATTGAGCAGGCGAACTAAGGCAGAAGACGTTGGAGCGTAGGAAACCGTTGGGAACACGCAGAAAATGCCACACCAGATCACCAACCATCGTCATCTTCGTACTCTGCTCTGTACGAGCTCATCTTCCACCATCCGTTCAAAATTCAAGCTCAAGATCAATAGCTCTCCCTACAATAGTTTAGGGTTATGATAGACATGAGGATTTCGACCAATTAGGTCGCCTCAATTTTCCTTTCTCTCCAAGAAATAGGTCAAATTTGTAGCTATAAATAAACCCTAATCTGGGTTCCTTGTACACATTGATTCTTCACTCAATACAACAGTCTCTTTCTTTCTTTATGCTACTTTTTTGAAGTTTTTAACATGGCACCAGAGCTTAGGTCTTGATCTTTGCTTATAGTCTGTTATCTTCACATAGAAAAGCTTTTCTCTTTTCCGTTGCATTACTCTCTAGTCTGTTTTTCTCTTGCTTACTCACTCACAAATGGCCTCTCCTACTGATACAACTGTCACTCCACCTACTGGTGTTGTTCCTCATGAACATGAAGATCCCTACAGCCCTTTCTATCTTCATCACTCTGAAAACTCTGTGTCAGGAGCTATCACTCCCATACTTGACAAAAACAACTTTCACACTTGGTCTACAGCTTTTCTCATGTCTTTGCTAATAAGAAACAAAGTTGGTTTTGTAGATGGCACTATTCTGATGCCTGAGAAAGATGATGCTAAAATGAAAGCTTGGCAAAGATGTAACACTATTATCTTGTCATGGCTCATTCACTCAGTTTCTCCTTAGATAAGGAGTACCATACTCTATATGCAAACAGCACAAGAATGCTGGGAAAAGCTAAAGGTGCGCTATGCGCAACCTAATGATGTGAGAATATATCAGTTGCAACAAGAGCTTAGTTGCATTACTCAAGGGAATGGGTCTGTCTCTGACTTCTTTAGCTCACTAGCTTGTGGGAAGAGTTGAGTGACTATAGACCCATACCTGCTTGTATTTGCAAGCAATGCAAATGCAATGTTTCTGATATCCAAGAGAAGGCTCAGGATACTGATAAAATATTCAAGTTTCTGATGGGGCTTAATGACTCATTTGACATGATAAGGGGTCAGATAATAACCATGGAGCCTAAGCCATCTCTGGATAAAGCTTACTCACTGGTACTTCAATAAGAAAGGCAAAAGGAAGCAAGATATCCAGCTCCCATAGTGGAATCTTCAGCAATGAATTTGGTTTTAAGAGACAGAAAGAAAAGCTCTATTGTCCTAACTGTCCCAATATGGCAAATCACACTGTTGAAACATGCTTTGAGGTGCATGGTTATCCCACTAACCTACCTAAGAAGCCCTTCTATGGGCGTGGTGGCTACAAAGGTCGTGGTGGAAGAGGAAATCAAGGCACTAGAATCAATCAAGTGAGCACTGAAAATGTGAGCAACACAGACATCACACCTTCATTCTCAAATGATCAACTAAAGCAGCTACTCTCAATAGCTATGAAAAATGGTGCAAACAACAACACTTCTCAGCCTAGTAGCTCAAGCAACCCATCTGCAGCAAATACTGGGAAAGAACCTGAAGCAAATCATGCAGGTATGGCTTATAAAGTCAATTTTATTTTCAGAAATGTTAAAGAAACATGGTTGCTAGATTCAGGTGCCTCATATCATATAGTGAGGTCTTCAAAATACTTTACTAGCAATGTTAAAGTTTTAAACCCATTTGTTCAGTTACCTAACTCAACTAAGCTACAGATAACACATATTGGTGACAGAGAAATACCAGGAAAAATTATTCTGAGAAATGTGTTATGTGTTCCCAGTTTCAATATCAATCTGATATCTGTCAATAAGATCTGTGCAGAGAATGAAATAGCTTTTCTCTTTAATAAAAATGATTACTGTATCCTGCAGAGAAGCTCTACCTTGAGGGCTGCATGGATCAAGATTGGACAGAGTGAAGCAACAAGGGGACTTTACAGTATCAATGAGTTTTTGCAATTACCTAAGGCACTAGCCATTACTAGCCTGAAGGAACAAGATCTTGAAGCAGATGTTAAAGATCATGTGTGGCACTTTAGGCTAGGACATCCTAGTATGGATAGAATTTCTGTTATTTCATCAATGTTTCATGAGATTAGTTGTGACAAGTTTTCATTCTGTGAAGTTTGTCAAAGAGCTAAACAGAAGAAACTATCTTTTCCTATTAATAAAATGTCAGCTACTACTTGTGTTCTTGAATGTTTACACTGTGATCTATGGGGACCATATGCAACTGCAACTCTACATAAACAGCACTACTTTATCACTATAGTAGATGACTACAGAAGGATGACTTAGATTTATTTACTCAAGAATAAATCAGATACAAAACAAGCTATGATTAATTTTATTATTCTAATTCAAAATCAAATGGATAAGAGAGTTAAAAGAATCAAAACTGACAATGGATTAGAATTTCAAATGGATGCTTTCTTAAGTAACAAAGGCATAACACACCAGAAAACTTGTGCATATACACCTGAGCAAAAGCATCAGCACCTGTTAAATGTGACCAGGTCACTATTATTTCAGGCAAATTTGCCTAAGCATTTCTGGGGAGAAGCAGTTTTAACAGCAGCTTTTCTAATAAATAGAATTCCTACTCCCATACTTAAGAATGTCTCACCTTTTCAGAAGTTTTATGAGAAGAAACCTAACTATAATAATTTAAAGAATTTTGGATGCTTATGTTTTGTATCTACTGAGAAAGTAGGTAGAACAAAACTGGATCAAAGAGCACAGAAATGCATGTTTTTGGGATATCCTGCAAATGTTAAAGGATACAAACTTTTTGATTTAACAAAAAGAATCACTTTCATATCCAGAAATGTCATTTTCATAGAAAATGTGTTTCCTTATAAACAAATAGATGAGAAGAAAAGTGAAGAAATAAAATTTCTATCGCCTAACATTTTTTGAGAAAGAATGGGATACATCTCACTATTCAGAAGAACTGACAAATGAGAATCAGGACAATGTAAACAACATTGACATGATTCCTGAGAATACAGGTGATCTGCATGATGCAGATGAAAATGGGCAGGCAATAGTACAGCAGACACTGACACTGAAACTAGTGAGCAAACTATCACTAGTCCTGAGAGATAAATTGTGATGCAGAATGCTAATAATAGTCCAAGAAGGACAGCAAGACAAAGAAAATTACCCTCAAAATTGGACATTTATCATCACAATGCAAAGAGTTATGCAATAAGCTCACAAAAATCAAAACTAAAGTATCCTATACATAATTTTCTGGGGTATGACAAAATATCAGAATCACATAAAGTTTACACAGCTAACTTGTCTATGATACATGAACCAGAAACCTATGAGGAAGCTATAAAGCATAAGCACTGGAAAATAGCTATTTCTGAGGAATTAAAAGCTCTTGCAGATAACAATACATGGACTATAGTACCAAGAACCAGAGGAATTAAACCTATAGGATGCAGATATGTATTTAAAACAAAATTAAACTCTGATGGTCAAATAGAAGCATAAAGCTAGACTAGTTGCAAAAGGTTATACACAAAAATATGGACTAGACTACACTGAGACTTTCAGCCCGGTGGCTAAGTTGACATCAGTAAAAGTGTTTTTAGCTTTAGCATCAAAACAAAATTGGTTCTTAGCACAATTAGATGTGCATAATGCTTTTCTCAATGGAGATCTGGAAGATTTACATGAATATACCACAAGGTCTTTTAATTCAGGGGGAAAACTCAGAAAACTATGTCTGTAAACTTAATAAATCTCTCTATGGCCTAAAACAGGCTTCAAGACAGTAGAACTATAGATTAACAAGCTTTCTGGTTGCTAAAGGATTTAAACAGTCAACATGTGAGCATTCTTTATCACTAAAATTCATATAGATGGAAAGATCATTGCTCTACTGATATATGTTGATGATATAATCATTGGACAGAATGAGCATGAAATTAATCAAATTAAAATAGATTTGCAATCAGGATTTAAAATAAGAGATCTTGGGAAGTTGAAGTACTTTCTAGGACTTGAAATTGCCAAAAATACAAATGGGATTCATATATCACAAAGAAAATATGCTTTTGAGATTATTGAAGTTGCAGGATTGCTTGCTTGTAAACCAGTAGTGACTCCTATAGAGCAAAATCTAAAACTACAACCAGATAGCTCAAAAAGACTAAGTAATCCCACTTTCTATAGAAAGTTAATTGGCAAACTCATTTATTTAACCATTACAAGACCAGACCTAAACTTTGCAGTAGGAATACAAAGTCAGTTCATGGAAAAACCATGTAAAGATCACATGAATGCATTACTGAGAGTGATTAAATATATTAAAGGAAATATTGGTCTGGGAATTTTTATGTCTACAAATGAGGATCAAAGATTAGTGTCATATTGTGATTCTGATTATGCTGCTTGTCCAATAACAAGGAAATCAACTACAGGGTATTGTGTGTTTATGGGAAACTCCTTAATCAGCTGGAGGTCAAAGAAACAACAGACAGTTAGTAGATCATCTGCAGAAGCAGAATATAGAGCAATGGCTTTCACAAGTTGTGAAATTATCTGACTTAGATCATTACTGTCTCTGATTTGGAATCAAAATAAACTATCATATTACCTTGTTCTGTGACAATCAATCTGCAATCTTTCTTACAAGAAATCCAGTTCTTCATGAAAGAACAAAACACATAGAGGTAGATTGCCATTTTATAAGAGAAAAGGTCAATGAAGGCATGATCAAAGTAGAATATGTATCTACCAAGAATCAATTAGCCGATTTTTTAACTAAGGCAATACCTTCTACAAATTTACAGGAAATCTTAAGCAAGATGAATAAAGAATATTTACTTACTCTTGAGGGGGAATATTGGAAAGAAAAAGTTTTTACAGGGACCATTTCTGTAAAAAGAAAAAGACTTAATTGCAAAGAGAAAGAAAGTATGGGGACCCAATGTGTGAAGAAACAAAAGCTACGGGAAAAAGAGAGGAGGAAAAGAACGGAGCCAATGAAATTAAGACACGCAGGACGAATTGAGCAGGCGAACTAAGGCAGACGACGTTGGAGCGTAGGAAACCATTGGGAACACGCAGAAAATGCCACACGAGATCACCAACATCGTCATCTTCGTACTCTGCTCTGTACGAGCTCATCTTCCACCATCCGTTCAAAATTCAAGCTCAAGATCAATGGCTCTCCCTACAATAGTTTAGGGTTATGATAGACATGAGGATTTCGACCAATTAGGTCGCCTCAATTTTCCTTTCTCTCCAAGAAATAGGTCAAATTTGTAGCTATAAATAAACCCTAATCTGGGTTCTTTGTACACATTGATTCTTCACTCAATACAACAGTCTCTTTCTTTCTTTATGCTACTTTTCTGAAGTTTTTAACAATTTCATGGTTGGTTTAGGTTAAACCACAAAAGCTAGCAGAGAAAACTACTCACTCGGTCGATCCATCCGAGAGGGTGATGGTCACCAACGACTTCTCGCCCTGGAGATGAAATTAAACTAATAATTATTAAAAATAAAAAGGATGAACAAGTATGAATGGATGAGTAATAAGCATAAAAGAGAGATACCTTGGAAACATATCGATGAGGCCATTTGGATTTAGCCTCGTGAGCTGGAATTGGTTCGCCTAGGAACTTCACATCCTCTTGTACTGCAGGAGTAGTTAGATTTTTAGGCCTTTTGGATTTAGAGGACGGAGGAGTATCCGATTTGGATGGCGTTGCTTCGGATCTTTTCGTACCAATGGCCATGGAATGGTACGAGTATAAACTGTAAAGAAGACGAAGATAAATGGACTGCAAAATTGAGTGAAGTGAAAGACGTCATCCGTGTGCATATTAGTAACAGTAACAGAGACAAACAAGGGGAAGAACAATTAGCAAAGATAAGCTTCCACAACAAAAAGTGCTAAAAAACTACAGCTACCTTTCATACACTCAAATTTAAAGTAATCCATGTGCTGCGTATTATGGAGAATAAAGAAAGCAAACAAGAATCCTAGGGCCTACCCATACATGAACTTGACTGAGGTTTTTCACTTTAGATCCTTAACATTAAATATAGATAAATAAATTTTTTTAAAAATAAAAGCAAGAACAGACCAGAAAATTAATCAACCGATCATTTACTGAAGCTTACTCAGCCAATCAAATTATCCGAAACGGACAAAAGTAGCAGATAATCAACTAGCTTGCAATCATCTTACATGCGAAAACCCAGACAGAACAATACAGAATCAGAAACTTTACAAAATGCTTGAAACTAATCTCCGCTATCGACAAATGCAGCTATTCGTTTTCAATGCTTTGTCAACTCTTTAAGACTTCAACAAACCAGAATACCAAGGCCTACCCATACATAGACTTGACTGAAGTTTTTCACTTCAGATCCTTAACATTGAATACCGATAAAAGAGCAATAACATAACATACATGCTCTCAAGTCTCAACTAGTTGAACTTCAAACCGAGCAATTCCGGTTAGATCTCCAACTTTTCAACCTGAAGCTAGTCCACAACCAAACAAAACAACGAGAAAGCCACTTAACCAAACCATCAGCAAATTCTCATCACACACAAAAAAATCCATTTCAAATACAAAAAAAAAAAAACGAAATGGACTAGAAAATCCACAATGCAGCTCACCAAACCTTAACTACAACAAACGAGAAACAGAAACAGTAAAATCCCCAAGTCAATTTGGCAAAGCATCCACTAACACAGCACAGTAAATGTAAAATAGAACAAGCTCGAAAAAAATCGTTTGAAAATCCGATGAGAATGAACTGAACAGAAGCAATGGATAGAAGGAGCTGGTAGTTGTACGGTATCGTCGGAAAACTCACCGGAGGGTAGGGATGAAGAGGGTTTCCGTCAGATCCGAGAGAGGGAAAAAAGACGGCGCGAGAGAGACGACTGGTTTTCAAATTATGTTTGCGCTCTCTTCTTTCCGCCTTAATTTGACGAACCTAGAAAAAAAGACAGCCACTATTCGGCATACGAATTTAACGGGCTGGAGTAGTTCGATGTGAGTGAAATAACGGACTGGACCAAACACGGTTTATAGTAAATGAGTTGAGAATGATAGTCATATCGTCAAAGTGTACTACCGAAGTGGATTTGACGTGATAAAGATAATGATAAAAGTCCAAAAAGTACTACCGAAGTGGATTTGGATTTTATTTTTCTCAGATCGGGGTCATAAGCTACCGAAGTGGATTTGGATTTTATTTTTCTCAGATCGGGGTCATAAGCTATTCTGCCGGGTTTTTTTAAATTCTGAATCCCTTTCACATCCTTGTTTTTTCGCATTGATATAAAACCTTACTAAACTCCGCCCGACCTCCAACCCTGTACGTTTGCTTTTGGATTTATTGAGCTCCAGTACAAAATATATATATATATAGAGAGAGGCGTCAGCGATCCATTCGCATTTCGATTTTACCGGGTTGATCAATGACGCGAAATATATATGTCAGTGTTAGCGAATTATTTTAAATAAATTTAACTAAAGTTTTCATTATTAATGAGAATTACATTTTCAAAATTACATGATAAAGAACAAGGTTTAGACTATAATTTTCTAATCTAAACTTAACAAAATTTCTATTTTAAGTCCATATATCATTTGTTCATCAATAATACTTATAAGGGATAATTTAAATGTATTCCACCCAACTAATATAAATATTCATTATTCACAACAAAATCTAATAATCACCAAAGTTTTTTAAAATTTATTACTACTACTTTTTATCTATCTTTTTGAAAAATAATGCGAATAGGGTATATGAAGTTGGAGCGAGAATTCACCAGTACATGGAATATTATTCTCTATAACCAAAAGAGTGCATTACATATTCACATCTACTTTAGAAACTAACATAATTACTAAATATATTAATGTATTTTTATTTATACAAAAAGGAAAACGAACATGATCATAACTAATAATTAGTTGATGGTAAAAGAAATCCATGTTAGAAAAGGAAACAAAATTATATGTTCATAAAATGGAGGAATTAGATACCAAATAATTTTGTTAAGATTTAAATTATTAAAATTAAGTAAATGAATGTACATAGAACAGAATAAACAAAGAGACATAAAATGCCGAAAATGTGACAATGTTGGGTATTCAACCCACAATCACTTGACAAGGCAGACCTTTAAAAGGGGTATAATAGACATTTCATCTCCAAAATCGAGGGGCTGCGATTTAAGCCCCTTACGCCTATGTGGGGCCGCCCCTGGGGTTGATGATCATCCTTTTAATTGTACCATAACTACCATTGGAACCCATGGCACCGCCAGCCCGTAGTTAATGATTGCATGCATCGACGTAGACTCCTAAGCCTATTAGTCTTTCTGCCGGCCTAAGAAAAAATTACTAGTAGGGGTGTATTTCGAAACGAACATTGATATTAACGAATGTTTATTCGTTTAACATATGTCATGTTCAGTTCGTGGTTCATGTTGGTCGAACAATTCATCACCTGTACACGTTCAATTCGTTAAGGTTTCCACATGTTCATGTTTATCTGTTATTGTTTGGTTAGAGATCATGTTCACAAATAGTTCGGTCTATTTTTTCATTTATGTTTGTAAATTCAAGGAAAATCTAAAATCCAAACAATAATATTACAAAAATAAATAAAATTTCTAGCAAAAGTCTCTGACAATCGTGCTATTTTACCCATTAATCGTCATTCTACATTTATTAGCAATGTTATTGCCGCCTTACCGGTGATCATAGTTACCAAAGTTAATCATTACCGTTGATCATACTAACTAAATAACGCGGTAAAATTATAAGCAATATCTTCCTTACATATACTCATATGGCAATTAAGTTAAGGTACTTTCCTTTCATAACACAAAATTCAAGAAACAGAGAGATCAGTTAAGGTAGTTTGGTTTCTTGACAGAAAATTCAAGAAACAGAGAGATCAATTGAGTTCAGGTACTTTGGTATAGATAGTTATGGGTAAAAAGAAACTGGAGTTGGAATTCATGATCGATGAAAAGAAAAGGAAGAAAACTTTCAATGTTAGAAAGGAAGGCTTGATCAAGAAGCTGCACGAATTTACTACTCTCTGTGATGTCAAAGCATGCGCCATTGCCTACTACGGATTATCGGAGTCGCCCGAGATATGGCCTTCGAATCGTGAACATGTTCGCGAGTTGATCGAGAAGTACAAGGCCAGAAGCAACGGCCAATCTGTAAAGACGACTACGGCCTGTCCGATCTTTACAAGGCTGAGAAGGTAAAGATCGACTAAGAACTTCGAATGCTTCGGGAGAAGAACAAAGGGGCTCAGTATCCGACTTTGATTGAGCCGTTGAACACGTTGACAGAAGCACAACTGAGAGATTTTCATGCGGATTTGGGAAAAAAGGTTGAGCTGGTTAAGTCGATAATTGAAGAGTTGAAGAAGAGTAAACAAGATGGAATGGCTGATCGGAATGTGAATCAATGTGACTGGAGTTTGATGAACCTAAAAGTATTTATGTCCTAGAGACAACTATTTATGAGGATGATATGTACTTTGATCACGTTCAATTTATTATCGTTTATAATATTGCTATTTGGCATTGCATCTATTGAGTTATTATTTGGTTGTTTGAATAATTCGATAAGATGTTCCTATGGATTGCACGTTATCACCAAATGTGTGAGAACTTGGATGACATAACGTAAGTCTTAAAATGGCCCCAATCGAGAGTCGTTGAGATTTAGGATATCGATGACGCACGTTAAAGGTTGGCATGTGATCTGCATCATATTCTTGGAGAATGTAGTAGCTCTCACGACTACGAATGACTTGTCATTCATGATGGATGCATGGACACCTTGGAGAGTGTTGGTATACCCACCGAGAAACCATTTGGTTAATTCTATTTATATGTCTATGGAAGTATCGGTGTGTAGGGTGATGTATTAGTCCTTTGACTTGAGGTTAATACTGACTACATGTGCTAAGTGATGTACTTTGACCATGACCAATGCTTGCACTCTTAATGGGGTAGATACGGCATGCGTTAGGCACATCACGAAGCACATGGGAGTAGTAGTTGAGTCAAGATATGATTCATTCATCGCAATAGACATTGGAGAGAATACTTTACATCTCATAGTTAAATTGATCGTTAGTAATTGGCCAATGCATTACGACATATTCAAAATGGTGTTTGAATATGATCGACGATCAACTAACAAGATTGAAAAAGAAATGAATAAGTTTTTGGAACATACATAATATCAAATTCTAGACTTATTTGAGTATTCGTGAATGAAAGTACATTACCATCATTAGAGCCTTACATTACATGTGGTTTGTATATCTCACAAACGTCCTTATATATTAATATTGTCCGGTAAATTGTCTAGGAGTTTCACCGTGAACCTAATTGGATTAGTGATTAATATACAAGGCACTATGGGTCACACTATATGCACTACAAGAATTCTGTTGTAACGGGACGGAAAGGGGTGACGGATTTTATCTGTCGCCCTTGTAGCGACGGATCGACAAACGGGGCGACGGATTCTATCCGTCGCTCGCTTAACGACAAAACTTATCCGTCGCTCTGAGCGCTTACGGATAAGTTTATCCGTCGCTTCTGAAGAGTCAACCAGATCTAAAAAAAAAAAAAAATTAGCGACGGATAGATCTATCCATCGCTAAAAATAGCGACGGATAGATCTATCCGTCGCTATAGCCGGAAAATAAAAAAAAAAAAACCGTTAGCGACGGATAGATCTCGCTAAAAGCCTAAAAAAAAAACCATATATCTCCTCCACCACTTCTCCTCTCCTCCTCCTCCCACCACCACCTTTCTCCTTCCACCACCTTTCTCCTCCTCCACCACCATCTCCACCACCACCACCTCTCTCCTCCCACCATCCACCACCTTTCTCCTCCACCACCACCATCCTCCACCACCACCTCCTCCACCACCACCTCTCTCCTCCCACCACCACCGCACCACCACCACCACCACCACCACCACCACCTCTCTCCTCCCACCACCACCGCACCACCACCATCTCCACCACCACCACCACCACCTCTCTCCTCCCACCACCACCGCACCACCACCATCTCCACCACCACCACCACCACCTCTCTCCTCCCACCACCACCCTGCCACCACCACCATCTCCTCCACCACCACCCTGCCACCACCACCACCTTTCCTCCTCCCACCACCACCCTGCCACCACCACTGCCACCACCGCACCACCTTTCTCCTCCCACCACCACCACACCGTACGAATACAAATTGGATACGAATATAAAAATTCGAATACAAATTAATCCGTATACGAATACAAATCAATATCTCGTATACGAATACAAATTGGATACGAATTAATCCGTATACGAATATAAAAATTCGAATACGGATTTTAATTTTTTTTAAAAAAATAGAAATGGGGCGACGGATAGAATCTATCCGTCGCCCCATTATCAATTTAAAAAAAAAAAATTGGTCAATCCGTCGTCCAATCCGTCGCGAATTGGACGACGGATTGTTATCCGTCGCCAGCTCAGGGGGCGGATTTTCTATCCGTCGCCCGATCCGCCGCCGGAGGCTGAGGCGACGGATAACTTTAGCGACGGATCTATCCGCTCTGAGCGATTTTTTGTAGTGATGGAGAGTACTCTACCAAACCGGGGATGTTATTTATATAAATAATATGAGAATAATTTTAACTGGTTCAAATTGGACTTGAACAATTAAAATGAAGTGTTATACGGACTAATTTAGAATTAGAGTCCAATATCTAAACCGGGCGTTTAATATAGAAATTGGGCCAAAAACGGGATAAAAAGGAATAAGAAGTAAAAGGCTGGGCCTTTTGGCCCAGCACAAGTAACCAACGGGCGCGTGACGTGGGGACGTGCTGTCCCCACCTCTTCTTTTCTCTCTACAGTTTCTTTTTCTTCCTTCACGGTTTTGGTTTGGTTTTGTCTATGAGTATGGTTTTGTCTGATGTGTAATACATAACAATTCATTTTTGAAAATAACCAAAACATAGACAAAACAGATGTAAACATTTCATATTCAACTCCTGTGGATACCAAGGTTCGAGGTGACAACCAGCAACCTGGATTTGCACGAGGATTGGAATTTTCTTGGAGAGGAACTAGAGAATCTCGAAGAAGGGCTTACATACACGGGCGAGCAGATTGACGACTTGTTACAATTTGCTGACGCTGAATTGCAAGCTTCCAGTTAGGAACTGGAGTTGCTATCAGAGTAAGCTCCATTTTATTTATGCTTTAACGCGTTGAATTCTTTATTATCACGCTTACATAAATTTTTGAAATTTCCACTGCGTATACTTAGAGTATAATTTGACCCATTTTCTAACAGAACCAGCAACTGCAGCCTGTGCCTTATGGTTACAACTTACAACTGCTCGAGTGGTGTTGATCAGATGAAATCAAATGTGAATCAATCGGGCTGGAATTCAATCAATTCCATGAACCAGCAACTGCAGCTTGTCCCGGATGTGAATCAATGTGACTGGAGTTTGATGAACGAACAGCTGCAGTTTGTACCCTGTGATTGCAACTACTCAAGTGCGGTTGATCAGATGAATCTAAATGTGAATGAATTTGATTGGAGTTCGATCGTTTCGATGAACAATTACAACTTTTCAAGTGTTTGTTGATATGGGCGGAGCTATGCATTAGTAGTTCAGTAGTAGTCAGTCAATATCATTCATCTTTATTCATCTTCTTTGTAATCTCTGAGTATTCAAACTCATCATCATGTCGATAATCAATTCAACTCAATTGAGTTCTTCACTCTGTTTTGTGTTTCAGATCTAAAGCATTTAACTATTAGCAACATATTTGGGGCCCACTGTTTATGACACAAACTACAGCAGGTTACGATTGCTAGCTACAACCGCAACCACTGACCTGTACTGATGCCAAGTTAATTTTTCACTGCTTCTAGTTTCATTGTTTGTTTCTCCTGGTTGTATCAACTCGCTAGCTGCTATCTTCCTAGTAGCTTTAGAGCAATTCACACATTATCGTTAAGTAACATACAAAATTACGTGGGACAACTAAAACGGCATTATTACGTGGGACAACTAAAACGGCATTTATTGCAGATTAAATTAGCTCTCAAGGAATAGGTAACAATTACTGTATATAAAATTTGGTGATGTATAAATAGAGTATTTATAATTGTTTACATTGGGTACTGCAACATCAAAAATGAAACCTCTGATGTATTAAATTCTCTAACATTTGTATGCTTAAATATTTCATTTTCACAAAACTTGCTCGCATAAATGAATGCGCATATGATTAAGTTGTGCATAACTTTAGTTATTCAATTCTTCATATAGGAGCATTTAATACTTTCAGGTGAAAAATCAGAATAAATTAGGGATCGAGAATGTGTACGTCCGAAAATATACACCACTCCATAGTTAGGCGACTCCCGGAACACATGTGGCTCCACATTGTACTTGACAATAAGTGTCGAGGTAGCTATTGCTTTTGCATTGGCTAAAGCAATCCTCGAAGCACTCTTGTACCTGTTCATCCGCGGCTTGAACCCGGTGCACAACATAAATTACAACCACACATAACAAGAGGAAAGCCACAAGTCTCTTAGTCTCCATGACTTTTCTTGCTTAATTTCCGATCCTTTCTATAACTAGCTTTCTCGATCCCTTTCTATGTGAGCAAGTCATTTGATGTTTCCTCTATAATCTTCAATTTATAGAGTTTCTTTTTACTAAATTTAGGAATTAAAAGGAAGGGGAGAAATACAAGGTTTATGTTTAGCATTTTTTACTAAATTTATAATTTAAAATGGAATAGGAGAAATACAAGGTTTTTGCATTAGACCATTCATGTTATTTATGCTCCTAATAATGTGGAGATACACACATTAATATTTAATCCTGATTTTCACATAATCACCGGATATAACTTTTTTGAAAAATCATATAGATACCAATCAACCAGGAGCTCTCTCGAGTAAACAATACTCCCTCCATTTCAGAAAAAATGTTACATTTCATATTAATCGTTCTCGTTTGACCATTAATTTACTTTTAACGATATTAATAAATAAATTATTAAAATTATATAATGAAAATTTAGTAATTAAATTTTTATTATATGATTTTATTAAATTATTTACTATTATCGTTATGAGTAATTTAATTAAACTCAAGACAAATAACGTCAAAATAAAATGTAACAATTTCTCTGAAATGGAGAGATTACTTACTAAGATAGTAAAAAACTGTTCATTTCCATATGTAATGTACCCCTTGAAATCCACAGATATCAGTAGTTTGCCTTCTTTTAGTTTGTCATAAATTTTGTCATATTGTTGGAAATAATTGATGTTGTTAATTAATTGCACCCACTATGCTTATTCATAGTTGTCAAACACAAAAGACGATTTCCATGTTTCATCCAATTAGTTCGAGTAATGTTATTTTTAAGACTACTTTTAATGCACATAGTCGGTCCGAGACTCAATCGATCAACATATGTGCCCAATAGCTTAATTATTGATAATGTGTGCTTGATTGACCAGCGACCAAAACCAAAAAAACCTGGTTAAAAATACCTATTTTATTTTATTTTCTTGATTTTAATCGTTTGCCAAACAACATGTTCTCTTTGAAAAAAAAAAAGACAAAAGGCAAAGAGATTTTCATGACGTTAGTGCTGGAGACCAATTTGAATTGATTTTTTGGAGCGCATTTTAGGTATATTAGGATTCTGAGCACTATCGTATCCATCTTATCATTCTATGCTAAAGCATTGTTTCTTACTGTATTATTTTGAGCAGTAACCTTTGGACATCCTTTTCTGAGATAGTAATTCGTCATACGAATCATTGCAAACCACTTACTATCACTTTTGCTATACAAATCAAATACACCACCCCAAAGATTTGTCAATGTCAAAGAAAAACCTTTGAATCATTTTCATGGGCTACTTACTAAATAGTTCTATGTTCATAAGCTACTAATTTGTAGTAATAGGAAAAGTTTGGCTACTGCTTCCTCCGTCCGCCCGGATCAAGATTCACATTTGATTTTTGTTGATTTTTTTTAATCTTAGTTTGACTATAAATTTTTAAATCATATACTCCCTCCGATCTTTTAGAAGGTTTACATTTTTATTTTTGGTGAATTTTAAGTAAGAGAGAGTATAGAAAAAGTAGGAGAGATAATGATAAAGTATGAAAGAGAGTGTTTAAAAATTAATAAGTGGAGATAGTGGGTTTTCAAAAAAATGAAACGTTAAACTTTAGAAAAAAACCCCTAAAATGGCAAAATGTAAACCTTCTCAAGGAAGCGTACCAGTTTAGAAAGTTTCCATATTAGGAAACTTTCCTTAAATAGAAAGTCAATTAGTTAAGTTAGTTAGATTAGTAAGTTAGTCTTTTCTTTATATAAACAGAGAGATTAGATAACTGACATTTTACTTGTTTCATTCATAATTTTTACTTCTTCTGTAATTCATTCAAAGTGTGGTTTATCACACAAATTGATCTTCAATACAATTTGATTTGAGTGATTCTACATGGTATCAGTTGATATCTTTCGATTTTGATTCAATCTTCCGCTACAATTCGCGAAGTTTTTCCGTGAATTCTCTGATTTTTTCACATTTTTTGCGAAGTTCTTTCTTGTTGTAACTGTCAATTTCATCAATGGCGACTATTATTGCAGCTTCGTCTGATTCAATTCCGGCCATGTCTACCTCAATTCCGGCTGGGTCAACTCCGATTGGCTCAAATCCGTCAGTTTCGGTGGATAATTTGTCACCTTATGCTATTCATGCCAGTGATCACACTGGAATGATGATCGTTTCAGAACATTTCAATGGTGGTAACTACGTTGTGTGGAGTCAAAGCAATGTTTCGAGCTCTACGTGTGAAAAACAAGCTATATTTCATCAATCATTCTCTGGTACCTTCTGTAACTGATTCTGTTCAATTTGTTTTGTGGGAAAGGGTTGATTCACTTGTGCATTCTTGGATTGTTACTTCTTTAGATAGTCAAATTCGTAACAGTTGTTTGTATTGTATGACTTGTTCCGATGGCCCACGTGTTTTTCAGTTGACTAAGGCTTTGAGTTCTATTAAAAAGGGATCTCAGCCTATGATTGTTTACTATAATCAATTCAAGGCTTTATGGGACGAATTTATCAGTTCGCGTCCTATTTTGAAATGTACATGTGGTGCTTTATCAACTTGCAAATGTGATTTGGTTCAACTTGCGTCTGAGCTACAAGATTCTGATGCATCTATGAAATTTCTGGTTGGTTTGGATGACTCTTATGCTACTTTGCGTAGTCAGTTTTTGGTACAAACACCTGTGCCTGCTTTGTCAAAGATTTATTCACTTTTGCTACAAGAAGAAGCACATCGTGCTTTAAATCAACCTGTGCCTGATATTGGTGATTCTTTAGCTATGTTAGCTAAGAATGTTTCTTATTGTGACGCCCCGCCCTGAAGCACCCTGCTCCATGGCTAAGCGCACCCGCCTGCATCTTTCCTACCAAACCATCTCTTATCTGTCAGAAGTCGCAGGAATGGACTAAAACCCAAGAAATCAAAAGCCATGTACTATACCTGCTATTTTCAGCATTCTTTACATCCCAATGTGGGCCCATCTTGGCAACTTACATCAATAAACTAATCTCCAACAAGTCGGATTTATCCTAGCTTCTCCAATAATCAACAAACTCTCCTAAAGTGATGCACCTGAGGAAATATGGACAGAAGAATAATGAAAGGAGTAAGTCTTTGATGACTTAGTAAGGTTTAAAGGTAACACGGTATCGAAAAAATAACAAGAGTTGAAAGGCAATAGAATGACAAGAAATATTGAACAAAATTTCAAGGTGTAACCAGATGATGATACGAGTACGAATCAGATACCAACCATAAGACTCCCGAACATATAGACTACTTTATTACTCCATCGAGGCGCGACCTCGCAAATGAACAAGATCGAGCATGCCGAGGTTCATGCTATACCAGATCACGGAACACACCAACCACCAGTAGTATTCGGAGTCTGGGGATTGGGGATCTGTAGGAGATGACCTTAACCGTCGGTCCGTCCCGCCCGGTAGCCACTCACTTACAGTCCTGGGCCCGAATCAAATTCAAATCAAGATCTGTAACTCATAATCACGTGTGCACGTTATCATCACTGAAAGAGAACAATATCAAATAAACAGAACCTGAAATCAAATTAGGTATATCAATATGATGTCATGTATACAACAATAGACCGGTTGGTCAACATGTCAAGAAGAGGAATATATGAATCATGATTTCATCATCAATGGATCGAATAGAAGATTACAATTGTACGAATAGGTACAAGGATACAACATCTGTCATGTCAGCATGATCAGAGTAGAAAGGAAAGACAATGTGGGGAAATATATATATGATAAAGGTGTAAGGGTACAATTGGTCAAGGAAAGATCCAAGGAATCCAAAGAAAGAGTGCAATATGATCAATAGGACATGAAACAGGACTGCTTAAAATGAAAGTCATCACGGGAACAACTGGACAATGAAATCATGGACATAGAAATATCCAGAGAAACAGTGGAAGTGATGACATAATTAATCCAGACAAAAAGAAGGAAATGATGAAAATGACATGACATGAATATGAGTGAGGACACTTGAAATAGGGAGAAATGGGTTCAGGAATTGATTGTCAAATAAATAAGGGGTTAACAGGCAAGGAAATGGGAGATACAGAATAAGAGGTTTCAAAGAGTAATATGGATTTCAAATGAGGTAAATGAACAAATGAATGAGGAGGGCCTCAAAGCAGAACTTATTGGTCATGGGTGCTTCATCCCAAATGATCAACTTTGTATTTTTAAGCAGTTCTGTTAGTTCGCTTCCAGGTGTAATTCTACTACACATGATAGTCTCATCTACCTGAAGTGGAATACTGAATCTAGAATGGGCTGTGCAACCACCTGGAAGAAGAAGAGAGGCTATGCCACTCGATGCAACTGGTAGAACAATGTCGCGTCTACCACGTAACGCAGAGAATAATGTATTCCATAGATACGTTTTTCCCGTGCCACCATAACCATATAGGAAGAAAACTCCACCATTACCAGAATCAACATCATCCATAACAGTATGGTATACAGACCTTTGCTAATCAGTTAGACACGGATATAAACGATTGTGCTGCTCTATCATTTCATCAGAATCATAAGACATCTCTTCAACAATCAAATTGTTCATACCATTATTAATTACTACATTGTCTGGAATAGGCATACGTTCTATACCACTCAAGCTAAATCCATTTCTCGAGGGCAAACCTTCAATCTCAGCAAGAGCAAAATTCTTCAACTGTTCTTCGCTAAGTTCCAGCTCTAAAATTTATAAACAATAAATATTTTTAAGTACAGTGAATAAGAAAATATGCCTCCCTAGATTTGTTACCATAAGCTTGGCTTCATCGCAAAGTTAGTTAGCCAGGTCAACATTACACAACAACATGATCATGCATCCAACTTTCAGAACAATTCTATGAATAAGGAGTCCTATACAATTGATATTATTCACAACTCAACTGAGAACACTTATGATAGATTATTATCAACATTTTTTTACTTTGTTTAAGCTATCAACGCTTAAATATTCGATAGACTCTCCGGACATTTTCGATATTACATATTCATTAATCTCATGAACAATGTCATTTGTAGGTGCAAGGATGGCTCGGTTAATGAAGAAATTTGGATTGAGCCAACGATTGGTCAAGTGCTCTAATAATGTGAATGATTTATAAAAATTGGTAGATATATATATATAGGATTACCTGCCTCTTGGATGAGTAAATCATTTGGAAGTTTAGTATCAACCTCACCATCATTCTTTTCACCGGCTAGACCATCACCAATTTGTAAAATCCACTCCGCAAACTATTTAGTCTCATGTATCTTAGCAGGCGACGTCCCAGAATGCATTTTTTATGAATACTTATGTTTATAAATTTTATACTCCCTCCAAAAAACTTCATAATTTGCCACTTTTATATGTTCCACAAAAAATTCATACATTACTAAAAAAAAAAGCTATCCCACACCCAATAAATAATAAAAGATCTCATCGTTATACCAAAATTACGCATTTTGCCAACAAAAATACACTTTTTTATGTTTTGTAATTTATATTAACTTTTCATCTAAAACTATACGTCAACCCTAATGTATGAAGTTTTTCGAGATGAGGGAGTAGTAAATAATGTAAATAAAAAGTTTTTAATTTAGATATCGAGTTACCTACAGCCTCTTTTTATTTCTTTTTTTTTTTTTTTTTTTTTTGGTTAACATGAGTACTTCCATATTTTAGATGAACATATGATTACATTAACTATATCCTATCTTGTTCCGTCGGGCACAACATGCAGAATTTTCCTAACGTCTCGGCAAATAACTACGACCAGACCACCAAAAAGAACATTAGGATGTCGCATAGCAACCCGATCATGTTCTAATCAACTGCTTCAAAGAAAACTTTATTCGTCATAAAAGCCTCATCCCATATAAAATGCTTAGCATACTTCAATAAGTCATTAACAACATGATCGACACTAATCTTTAGGCATATTGAGTCCTCAATAGGATGAAGTTGTATACCAAATCTCGAATGTGCTATTCGCAGCAAGATTGACGCAATACCACTGGATGCAACAGGTAAAACCTATATGTTGAAATTCGAACCCGGCCTAACTACTGAGGGAGGTTTAACCGGGTCAACCTATTAATAATTTTTTTAAATATAAAAATATCAAATATTGTACAATACCACATTAAATCTTTCAGTCTCTCCACCATTTTATCCCAACATAAGACTAAGGAGAAATTATTTTTGGATGGAAAACTAAAGCATACGAATGAAAATTGAAAAGTGAATGAGACTACATTCAAAATTATTATTATGACATATCCAACTGCCAAGACGAAGAAATGATATCATTCTTTTTATGTCTAGATAAACATAACTATCTAAATAAAGGAGCTCACTGAAAAATGATACTCACTCCGTCCCGTAAAAAAGAATGTAACTATTCCTTTTTTTACGTTCTACTAATTTAGGCCACTTCCTAAAATAGTAAAAAATTAAACCGCATTATCTTATACTTTTTTCATTATTTATCATTTCTCTCTTACCCTTCAATGGTGTGGATAAGTTTAATAATAAAATGGCATTAGGAAATATATGCTACTATAACTTTACTCGTTAATGCTGGTTTGGTTTAATAATAAGATACAAAATGGACATCCATTTAGATACTCTGTGTACCCCTAAAGGGGAGAAGGGATAATGAGGGGATACTAAATGGACATCCAGATGCAAATCACAATATGGAACTCGAAAACCAACTTTGCAGGGCACAAACAACCTAATAGCATCATATATTACGTGAGCCGTGGGGTTAACTTGGCTTTCGTGTAGTTTGCAGTCTATTACGTGAACCCGTGGAGTTTACCCAAAACGCACCGAAGGGTTGCGGCTGTGGGTTCCCAACATAATAATAAATAAATAAATAAAAAGATGCTAGGCACTTTAGTTTTCCAGTGACGTGGATCTAATAGCTTTGCATCCATAATCTCCATAATCTGTACTTCGTTAGGTAGAGAATTTTGTAGAATTTAGGGATTTAAAATCATTAGGGATTTTCTTGGATGCATGAAGAGGGAGGGCCTTCAGAACGTCTTTTTTCAATCCAAGCATATTCATGACAGGGCAGCTAAAAAATGGTTGAGAAATAAACGTCCTATGTTAGATCAAAACAAATTTTAAAATATGATTATAGAATCACGTAAACAATACCTTACAACACAATTTGCCCAGTCTATTACTGAATTTGATGCAACCCTTTCAAGTATGTCACATAAGATTCCATGTGGAAGATATGGTAGTGCATTACGTTTGTTGGCTTGATGGTGCTACATAATGAAACGAATTAAGATTAGTAGTGCATTACGTTTGTATGTTCAATGTCACTTGGAACTTGAAAATAAACAATCAACTACGCAAAGGGTGAGAAAATAAAGCTCTATTTTCGATAATAATGAAGAAACGTTGCATATGGTTTTTAAGTGATATTAAGCTGTATTTTCGAGAAACTCTCCGAGCTAAGGACTCCTATAATCGATAGTTGGATGACTCATGATTCTTACCTGGAATCACGAAGTGATTGTCAAGAAGGATTCTCATTTAAAAAATGCGAAGTTAAGGATTATTTGGTGCATACATCTTCTCTTTTTCTTCCATGTTGTTTTAAAATCAAGTAATAAAAATTAAATCATATTTGAATGTATTCTATAATTCTATATTCTCGGTATATTCATTACTGGTCACAAAGTAGCCTTTATTGTTCACACAATGCAAGAAATGAGTCAAGTCCATATTTAATATTTCAGGGAGACACTTCAAGTAAGATATTTTTCCTTAATAATATACCTTCCTTCTTTTACTTATAGTTATGTTCTAAAATTATGTATGTAGTGTACGCAAATAGGATAAGAGAAATAGATTCTAAGAACTCTTGAAAATTAAAGATTTATAAAAGTGTAAGTAATGGCGATCAGAGTTTCACGACCGGCCTGGATAACTCATGATTATATGCGAATATTTCTAGTAGTATAAACAACCAAATTATCGTGCCTAAGAATCATCCAAATAATCGATAGTTGGATGACTCATGGTTCTTATCTTTAATCACGAAGTGATTGTCAAGTTAAGGATTCTCATTTAAAAAATGCAAACCGAATTTTGTTATGATTCCTTATAAATAGGACCTCAATTTTGAAGGTGACTTGATCAAATAATGTTGTTAAAATTCCTACTAAATAGAAAATCTATTTTTATCTGATTCAAATAGTAAGGCTCTGTTCTTTTCAACTGAAAACTCAAAGGCTCTGTTCTTTTCAACTGAAAACTCATTCGCCAGCCCATTCGGGCCTCATTTCGCTAGTTATATTTTATACTACAATTCGGATTCCAATTCGGGCAAGAATTTCAGCTTGAAAAGAACAGAGCCTAAATCGTCATTTTATCTCGATTCACGTGAATTACGGATTTACGCTCAAGATTGAACGGACCGCCTCTTTGTTTAACCAAGTGTGTAGGCAGTTAAAGATTCCTACAAAATAGGAGATTGAGATCATAACAAACTCCGTATTACACTTGTTTCCTCAAATATGTGTTCAAACAATATAGTGTACACCGTATTCTCCTATATTTATTCTCATCAACATTCTACCTTTACACCGTATCATACTCCACCGTATTACACGCAACATTTCAAATATTTGTTCCGAATTAGTCTAATTGTTCTCGATTCATCAAACCAAGATATCCATTTAATATGGATTAACAAAGTGTTACGGTGGTTAAGGAGTCCAACAAAATGATAGTCAGTATGGACTCATGTTGTGTACTCTGTGTCAGCTCGTTATTGGACTCATATGTTTAATATGGTTGGACCAAAACAATAAACGCATACACTTAGACACCAAAAATAGGAATCGTAAAGTGAGATAGACACCAACTTAGTCCAATTGTTCTCGATACTTAATAGAAGATATCCATTTAATATGGATTAACAAAGTGTTACGGTGGTTAAGGAGTCCAACAAAATAGGATATGTGATTAATGGATGGTCACTTGATTATCTATATGACATCAGTGTTATAAAAGAATATTGTAAATAATATATAGTGCGGGCACTTGAATATTTTATTGAATAAAGTTTTATTAACTACAATTTGAAATGAAATACATTAGAAATATTGTTGCTAGGTTCTCATATATGCAACTTCTAGGTCACCGACGCATTCGTGACAAAGATTGTACTTGAACGGGATCCACGTCTCCTTAATGTGCATGTTGTAGTTTAACAACCTTTTCTTACAAAAAGGTGGAACCAACATATATTATGGATTCTTGAGTTTCATCTTTGAAAGTCGTAACTGTAAAGACCCACGACATGAAGCCACGAATGATACACCTTCTTTACCGTCCTTCATTTTCGCTAAACCTTCAAGTCCTTCATTGCGAATATTAACACTACTACGTAATATTTTGATGTAGTTCAAACAATATAGTGTTTCTGGATCCTTGCATATTATGGCCATTTCCATTAGACAATATGCACCATATTCTTCACCATATTCGAAGTATTGGACCTGGATTGAACATTGGAGAAACTGTTTACAAATACGACGTCAATTCAGTCAACAAATAAATAAAAAGTTTGTCTAACCAATGAATTCCTAAATATTGCTTCGAGGTTCTTTGCATTTGTAAGTCTATAGAGCATCGATTCTGGAATTTGAAATGGGCGTCGAGGGGTAAAATCCGCAACAGGCTTGGAGCGTTACATATCTTGTTGAACAACGGGCAACTGAAATAGACAAACACTGTTAGACTAATTAATTTGAAAATGTAATTAGGCAACGTAAAAGAAAAGGTTAGAAAACCTATTGCTTGCATTTGCCCATGAAGTGGGTGAATCGATAGCAACTCTCTCCATAATGTTGATGAGCATCTCCATATTGAGTTTCGAGTATAATGGGAAATATGAACATGATGATATCTTCCTTTTTCCCTTCATTATTTATTAGCTTGCACAAACGAATGCAGACACATATATAACTGAAGACTGAAAGACGTGGATCGAATGGAACGGACTGGATGAGATGAGGGGATACCCGAATTCGGAAATTAGCTTGTGATTAGTAAATCCGGACGTGATATATACTGCTGATTTTTGAGTTGTTGTAACGTGGCAATTCAAATTTTCTTCCTAAATTTTTGGTTTTGTTGTTAAGATACTACTGAAGTAGGTTTGTTCATTAGTAAATCCCTATTTATTTGGTTATTTCATTCTAGATAAATATTGTTAGTTGTTGGAAGTAGATTTCATATTTGATCAATATTGTTTAGATTTCATATAAATAGGGAAGTTATAAACCAATTAAGATATTCCGTAACAAATTAAATGAGAATGAGTAAGATGACTTGTTCCGTAACAAACGTATGTAGACGCCAGTGGATGTGGGGAGGACTTTTTCCGTAACAATATAGTAATTTATGTATTTTAACTATAATTAGAATACTTTTCCCATAAAAATAGGGAAGATTTAAAACAACTTATTTGAAATTTATGTTGACTTCACGTGGATGATTAAATAGAAGAAGGAAAACAAATTCAAATTTATGTTGACCGGATGACTCAAATATTAGTGATTTATAAATGAATTGTTTTTTGCTAGAATTTGCCACCTAGGATTTTTGCATACGTGGCATAGCTCTCCTTCCATCTTGATCATCACTTTTATCATATATATAGATTAGTATATATATTTTAATAAATAAATTATTTACACCAGCTTGTATATTTCGGTTTTCACAAAGACGACACGAAAGTCAAAGAGATACACAAAACAAATACTATAAATTCATACGGTTCATATTACGGTAACTGAACTTTCATAGGCCCTCGTTTAGATATAAAACGGCTTAAAACAAAACTATTCACATGCCGGCCTAAAACTATATAAAACAACGATAACAATTAAACTTTAAAACTACGTACGCCTAACTAAAATAATAGAAATGACGATTATTATAATCATAATTTTATAATTTATTTATTAGTTATCTAAAGCAGTTACTGCAAGTGGGGCGTTACACTTATGGTCAAGGACAAAGTTTCAATAAGGAGAAGAAGAAGTTAACTTGTACCAATTGTGGATTGAATAATCATACTGCAGATCGATGTTTTCAATTGATTGGGTATCCACAAGGCTGGAGAGGTCCTAAGGTTCAGACTCAAAGGACTAAAGCTAATAATTCTATGGTTCTTACTCATGATATGTCTTACAATCCACCTGTGGTCACTACTACATAGGTTGTTAGTGCTGCAACTAAGGCCAAGATGGACTTGTTTGAAGAATTTATGCAGTATACACAGGCTAAGCAACAACAACAAGGAGTTAATCCTACTGCAGCTATTGCCATGACTCAGAGAGACACCAGTTCTGCTGCTCCTAGCACTTATGCTGGTAAAATTAGTGTTTGTTTACATGTCCAGTCATCTAAAAATGTTTCTCAAACTCTATGGATTGTTGACACAGGAGCTACTGATCATATGACTTATCAGTTTGATGTTTTTTCTACCCCTCCTACTCATGTTTATATTGTTGTTAATTTACCTAATGATCATCATTCTATAGCTACTCATATAGGTACAGTACATGTTAGTAATAATGTTATTTTACATAATGTTTTATATATACCTAGTTTTTCTTATAACTTGTTGTCTATATCTCAGTTAACTAGATCACAGATCTACAATGTTGTTTTCTCTGCCTCACAATGTTGCTTGCAGGACACCATAACATTGAGAGTGATCACTACTGCTAGTCAACAAGGAGGCTTGTATTTGATTAAAGCTCAAAATTCTGAGAAGCATGATTCTGTAAAACATGATATGTCTTTACCTGTAATTGCAAATGTTGTTCATACTGTAGATCCACATGTGTGGCATCATAGATTAGGTCATTTTCCTTATAAATGTCTTTCTCTGATTCCTGGCGTATCTGTAAAGCATGACAAGAACATTGTATGTGATACTTGCCATTTTGCAAAACAAAAGAGTTTGAAATTTCCTGTTAGTACCAGTGTTTCTAATCATGCTTTTGATATGATTCATTGTGATGTATGGGGACCTTTCTCTGTTGTTTCTCATTTAGGACACAAATACTTCTTAACGATTGTTGATGATTATACTCGTGTCACTTGGTTATACATGTTAAAATTCAAATCTGATGTCAAGATTTCTTTACAAAATTTCTATAACATGATATTAACACAATTCTCCACTAAGATAAAATGCTTACAAACCGACAATGGTACTGAGTTTATTCTTTCAGATTTTTATCATGAAAATGGGATTCTTCACCAAACTTCCTGTGTAGAAACTCCATAGCAGAATGGTTTAGTTGAACGCAAACATCAGCATCTTTTGAAAGTAGCCAGAGCATTACGTTTTCAGTCCAATTTACCACTCAAATATTTGAATGAATGTGTCATGACAGCTGCATATCTTATCAACAGGTTACCTTCACCTGTTTTGCATAATAAGTCTCCTTTTGAGATGCTTTATAACTCCATTCCTGATTATAATGCACTTAAATCTTTTGGTTGTTTATGTTATGTTAGTACTTTAACTGCTCACAGAACCAAGTTTGATCCAAGGGCTGTTAAAGCTGTGTTTATTGGTTATAAATTAGGTACAAAAGGATACAAGGTTATGGATCTTCAAACTCATGAAATTTCTATTAGCAGAAATGTCATATTTGAGGAACATATATTTCCTTTCTTATTAACTCATTCTGATTCCGCAGGATCTTTTGATTCTCATTCTTATGACACTGATCCTTTTTTGTATGATGATGATTATATAAATTCTAATGTTACAGTTGCAGATGATATTGATCATACACATCAAAGAAGTGTACCTGTTATGTCTGTGTCTAATACTGATAACAATGTTGTTATTCAGGCTAATCAAGATAGTTATACTTCTGAAAGGCTTGTTCTTACTGAAAATCATGAAAATATTCATGAAGCACTCAGTGAAGAAATACAAGAAACACTTGTACAGTCTCCTATTTTATCTGCTATTACTCATGATTCTATTGATGATATTCCTGTCAGAAGATCAACTAGAATGAGAAAGACTAATATTTTTTTGCAGGATTATGATACTATTTTACCACCTTCTCTCAGAATTACTTTTGTTTCTGAAAATGAGTCTCAAGTTTCAAATCCTACAACAAATTCTGTTACTATTTTAAAGAAACCTATTCTTTATCCCATTTCTTCATTCCTGTCTACTACTAATCTTTCACCAAATTACACTGTGTTTACTGCTGCAATTAGCCAGATCACAGAACCAAAGACATATAAACAAGCTAAAGATCATCCTGAATGGCAGAACGCTATGGCTGTTGAGCTAAAGGCATTAGAACATACAAACACATGGTCATTGGTGCCATTACCTCAGGGCAAACACTGCATTGGCTGTAAGTGGGTTTTTAGGGTGAAATACAAGGCAGATGGAACTATAGAGAGATACAAGGCAAGGCTTGTTGCTAAAGGGTATACACAAGAAGAGGGTATAGATTACTTTGATACATTTTCACCAGTTTCTAAACTAACAAGTGTTAGAGTTTTGCTTGCTCCTGTAGCTGCTAAAGACTGGTATATACATCAATGTGATGTAATCATGTAAACAATGCTTTCTTACATGGTGACATTGATGAAGAGGTTTTTATGACACCTCCACCAGGTTACTGTACTGATAATGATTCAAGAGTTTGCAGGTTAAATAAGAGTTTGTATGGCTTAAAACAAGCCTCACGCCAGTGGTTTAGCAAACTATCTCATTCTCTTATTAAGTTTGGTTTTGAACAGTCCAGGGCTGATAATTCTATGTTTACTAAAACTACTGCTGACACTTTTACTGTATTATTGTGTTATGTTGATGACATTATAATTACAGGTAATAGTATGGTGGAAATAAATAATATCAAGCATCTTTTAGATATTGAGTTTACAATCAAAGATTTAGGTGTTCTTAAATACATTCTTGGTATAGAAGTAGCAAGAACACCTGCAGGTATTACTCTCAATCAAAGGAAGTATGCATTAGATATTTTAGCTGATTATGGTTATTTGTCTTGTGGACCTATAGATTCTCCTATGGATCAGAAGCAAAAGTTCAAGGTAGCTGATGTTGTACCTTTGCAAAATCCACAAGAATACAGGAGACTCATTGGGAGATTGTTGTATCTCACAATCACTAGACCAGACATATCATATACTTTACAGACACTCAGTCAATATATGTCTGCACCTACACAAACACACCTTGCAGCTGCACATAGACTTCTGAGATATCTTAAAACAACACCTGGACAAGGGATTTTTTATGCAAAGGAATCTACATTGAAGTTACAAGCTTTCACTGACAGTGATTGTGCTAGGTGTGAAGAGACAAAGAGAAGTGTTACAGGCTATTCTGTTTATCTAGGCTCATCACTTATTTCCTGGAAATCCAAGAAGCAACCCACTGTCAGTAGGTCATCTGCAGAAGCAACCCACTGTCAGTAGGTCATCTGCAGAAGCAGAATACAGGGCCATGGCATACACAAGTTGTGAAATTCAGTGGCTTTTATATCTGCTCAAAGACTTACATGTATCGCATTCCTTTCCAGTTCTGCTATTTACTGACAGCAGAAGTGCTTATTGCTTGGCACATAATCCAGTTCTCCATGACAAGACTAAGCATATTCATGTGGATCATCACTTCATCAGGGAGAAGATACAAGATAACACAATCAAACTCATTCAGATCCCTACAGCATAGAATCTTGCAGACATATTAACCAAACCTCTTGGTACTGTAGATTTCAACAGGCAGAAGTCCAAGATGGGATTGATCAATATCCATGCCCATCGGGGGGGGGGGGGGGGACACAAGGAAGTGTACCAGTTAGGAAACTTTCCTTAAATAGAAAGTCAATTAGTTAAGTTAGTTAGATTAGTAAGTTAGTCTTTTCTCTATGTAAACAAAGAGATTAGATAACTGACATTTTACTTGTTTCATTCATAATTTTTACTTCTTCTGTAATTCATTCAAAGTGTGGTTTATCACACAAATTGATCTTCGATACAATTTGATTTGAGTGATTCTACAAACCTTTAAAAAGAACGGATAGAGTAGTAACCAACTAACTATAATTTTAAAAAAGTTAATTATAAAACTATAATGATTACAAATATATAATACACTTTTTAATTAATTTTTTTATTATGGTTTAGGATTAATTATGGTCATACAAAGTAATATGATATGCATTGTGAGTTATAGTTATGTGTCATGTAGACCCGCCCCGTTGGAAGTGTCAAATGAACAAGTCCTCTATTCAATATTTTCAAATAAAAATAGTTACTACAAACCTCTTAAAAAAGTTCAACTATAAATCATTGATAGTGGCCTTTGACGACTAACTTATGTGCATTTTGATGATTGTTATTTAACATATTTTGAAGTAAATATAATACCTTAATTGTAAAATGGTTAAATGAAACTAGAAGAGATGTGGCGTGGTGTAATTTTCGTTTATAGTACAAAATATTTTTTGAGAAATTTATTTCTAGTCAAACTTAATTACTTTCATTATTATGTTTCAATATTTTATTATAATTAAAATCATTATTTTTTTCAACAAATCTAATTTTGACATGCCTGATACAAGTTTATGCTTTCGCCCTGAAGCCACATATGTTAGATACTTGTAAACTTTGTACACAAAATTCACTTTTATTCCATTAGCTAAGAATCTAGGATTACAAAAGTAATACAGACCAAATGAATCCTTATAATCAGCTAGTAGATAGAATAATAATAATCAATTTCAACTACAAAAGTGAAATTTTCATGTTTCAACATAACACCTTATATATGTACAATCATTATTAAATATAACTCGAGCATCTTCACAATTCAAGGCTCCTTCGTCTCATATTGAAAATACTTCAAGTTCTACCTGTAACATATAACAAATATAGATATGAATACTTAAAAGTTAAGAAAGAATCATGAGGACATTCCGCTTCATATCAACACAACAAATCCATTAAAAAATGGTAATTTTAGTCCATAAATCATGCGGGGTTATATATATATATATATAGTTTGCAAATATTCATCCACTTTATAGACATATCGTCAATTTCTGAATACGTGATTTAAAGTTGTAATTAGAAAAGTCAAAGTCAACGCCACCGTGAGTGTGTCATTTTAACGAAAACTGATTGAAAATTATACCTTTTCCAAGTCCGGTGATACATTCCATGGCGCATTTGGATTTACAGTAACCAATAGTGTAGACACTAGGACGACAATCCCTATAACAATTATGGTAGCACTTGAAAGCCTCATCATGTGCATCTGCCATTTGAACCTGCACAGAAGCAGAAATCACAACCACACACAACAAGAAGAAACCTACGATTCTCTTAGTCTTCATTATCGTTCTTTTCTCCCTTTTTGTGTGTGTATGTGTGTGATGAAACTTAAATGTGATTTCATATTTCTCCAAATAATATATTTATAAAGACTTGTGAGGAATTGGAGGAAGAACTTCTGTTCTTTTTTTACTAACATTGAATCTTGTCTAGTCCACCAAAAATGGACTAGTTTTTGTCAGTAACCGTACAATTTATTCATGCTTCCTAACAATGTGGAGATACACACATTATGATCCATATCCTACATATGTTTATGTTTAATTAGTTATTCTTTTCTTTATATCATAGTTACCATAATGCATAATTTTAGGATTCTAAAGTGGGTGAACATTCTAAATGAGCCCAGGACCCTATCGTGCTTAGCAGCTGTGTAAGTGTGAGATTTCTGGGTGTGTAAACACACAGTGTTTATATTCCAGTATTCTGGAAACAATATTTTCTTCAGTGTTATGGAAACACTGGTATTAAATCACACTTTGCGTATGTAATCTTATTATAGTTTTTACCTTTATTCGATTTCCTAATCAGCTCCACAGTTTTGGTAATACATATATGTGCAGATATTTTAGGACAAAATATCTCATGGAATCCAAGAGTATCTACAAGTCTAAGTCAACAAGAATTGGGAGTTTGAGTTGTAGTCGAACTAGGAGAAGAAGTCGATTAGGACTTAAACTGCAAGCTATGAAGATCATGACAAATCAGATGTGCTCTAGACGTTTTTGGATACTATATATACATCAAGAGCTCATCAAGATAGATACGGGAATCAAGCAAGAAAAACCGAGAGTTTATACATTCATAGATTCGCGATTTCTGTCAACGTTTTCTACGCTTTTTCTATCTAGTTTTCTCTGTGTGATTCAGTGATTGATAGGTGAATTGGTAGAGGTAGCTCTTTACGTTTGCTTAGTTGTTTTTCATCTACAGATATTCGCAAAAATAGATCTAGAGTAGTTCTTGTATTCATTATCAACATACGTATAGTGAATATTTTCGCCATGATAGGAAACTATAATCTGCTAGAAACATACAAAAATGTCATATAAATTCTGTTTAATCATTGCTTATTATTTATCTGTTTTTGTTTTCCTCATTGTCAATACAAAGTGTCAAACACACGTATCATTGACCGCCAAAATTCTGTGTTCTGAATACACCAAGTCGCATTTAGCCTAGTTTATACCAAATCCCGGTCCGATTGCCATTTCAAGCTGTACGTTTAGTGGATTTAGCGATGGACACGAGTTGAACACAAAGTTATTATAGTAAAATAATTGCAGTCAATTTAGATATTATTGTAGTTTTCAATCTATTGGAAGACTTGTAATTGTACAAATAGGATTAACTCTTCACATGTTACACAAATCAAATATATATTTAGACGATGTACTGAGTATGTAAGGGCACTCCCAAATCCCAATGGAAAACTTATTTAGTTCTTTAAACTAACTAAGATCACTTCAAATTGAAGTGTTTTAGGAATTTACACTACATGAAATCCCCGGAAAATCTTCCAATTGAAGCTTTTTTATGAGCTACTAATAACGAGTAGCCCATGTAATTTTTATACTAATCAATGGCCCCCAAAAAAGCCCATAACTCATCAAATTTTGATGACCACCAATGCACCAACTTGTTGTCCTAAGTACAATAAAGTTATGTGTCACCTGGGACCTACTTTTAGACTTCTACCAAAGTAATTGAAAATTACAACACTTGAAATTGAAAATTAAAAATAATTGAAATTGAGAATTACAACAATGAAAGTACTACATTCAAATCCTAGTTATCATACCCGAGAACCTCAGAAGAGAAGAAGTTAAACAAAGCAACAAAATAAAAGAAATAATTTAGTTAAACTTAGAAAAACAGAAGAGAAGAAGTTAACAGAAGAAATTCAGCAAAAACGCAACAAACAATTAAAACAAAAGAAAAAGGGAAAAAATAAAAAAAAAGGGAAAAAGGGTAAAAAAAAACAGCGCTAGGCCTCGCCCCAAAATTTGGGCGAAGGTTGTCACTCGCAACTCATTGAGTCCGAGCAGTATTCTGAGACGACTAAAAGTCCCAAAAAGTTTGAACTAGTACTAATTAGTAATTAGTATCTTTCAAAAAAGTCCATGACTGTTGGTACAGATAACGACAAAGTGAAAGACTAGAAGAATTGGGGGGGGGGGGGTGAATAGTCTTTTAAAACTTTTGACGATAAAACAGTTTCGCAGATACTTGTGAATGTATCTGATACTTAGTCTCAGAGAGCGAAAGTCTTTTCAGATAAGTGCACGTGCTCAGCAAGATATAATGTGTGTAAGTACTCGACAAGTACAGAAAATAAGTGCAGAAAGTAAATAACACAAAGCTTTTTATAGTGGTATCTGAGGATGGCGCAATCCCTCAACTAATCCACTCGCCCTTTCTCAGGACTTGAATCCACTACGATAAGATGATGAGTTGCCCTTACAAAATCCTATCCCTTGATCCCTTTTACACTAGGTTCACAACCAAGTGTCCCCCCTGAGTTATTCTCTGGTTTTTCCAACCAAGTACTTCCTCTACTCAGTAACCTTTGAACTATTCCTTAGTTTCTCAAACTAAGTACTTCCTATGCTCAATGCCTGTTGGTGTTTTGGTTATGGTAGTTTGTCAGGTGAGCAGTCTATTAATAACTTCTGCAGTTATGTAGGAGTACTCTTGTAGAATCAAGATTACTTAATACACTTTTCAATGTATGGTAACTTGTTCTTTACTGACCCAAGTCTTGATGTTGTTCAAGAGAATGAATCACATATATGAGTCGCAACTTTATCTTCTAGATTCAACTCTTTCACAATATACAATTCTTGTTAAGGATCAAGACACTTAGAACTTTCGTGCTACTTAGAATTCAAGAGCTTTAGTCGCAACAATAAGCTAGAGAGTAAGTAGACAGAAGGCTTGTATGCTTGAGTGTAATGTATGTAGTTCTAGTGTTCAAGTGTTCTAGTGTATCTTTCAAGCATTCTAAGTGGTGGTGATATTTATAGTTGAAAATCATGCCGTTTGAATTAGTATCCGTTAGGCTAAATGAAATTCAAACTATTGATATATGAAGTTAGTACGTCAGTGAGCTTTGTCTCTTTTAAAAGATTTTCTCTTTTGTTCAAACATCTCTGTCTGCGTAATAAATGCACTGTACCAACTTTTGTCCTGTAGTGTCAACGGAACAATGCAAGCTATCTGAGGCTTTGCAAGTCCTTTCTCAGTGACTTTTAGTGCATCAGAAACCTATTGAAACATTTGTCTCTCAGACACTTAGTTTCTTCAAGGTATCTGAGCCAAGGTATCTGAGGACACATTTTTCCTTAGTCTTCAGCAATCTTGTACAGTCTTCTGATCTTCTATAAAAGAGTTCTTCTGTTGTATGCTTCCTTCTTGGTCTTCTTCAAATATATAAAAATTATATTCAGAGACCTAACATTCTATATAATATTTGCAAGACTAACATACTCAGTAAGTTTCCTATTTTACAATGTTCAAGTGAACTAAGAGTATTAATTACCTTTCTAAGTTAAGATAAATCATTATGGTTTACCGATCAAAATCTAAATAGATAATCCTAACAATAAATTTTAATGAGTCACCCAAGTTGTTGCCCGACCACAACAAAATTTTGTGCCATATGACCTATCATTGTGATTCAACTATTGTAATTGTGAAATTAACAAGAGTTTACCAATGCTGAGCCGATTTCCGAGCAATTTAGTTTTTTTTTTCGTTTTTCTCAACCGAATTTATTTTTCCTCGTTGTGATTTAATGATTTTTTCCGTCCAACTTTCACAAAGTCTCGGTAGATACATGTATTAGTGAAAGACGGATTAATGCTCTTAAGTATATGTATAATGTTTTAAACAATATCATTAATGTTTTATGTACTTTCGAGCCTTTTTGAGGGGGTGACTCTTCCAACGGTGTTTTTTTTTTACCTTCACAAGGTTCGAACCCGAGACCTTGCTTAAGTGAATTCAAGTCTTACCACTTGAGTCAAGAACCTTAGTGAACTTAATTACCTTTATTATTATATTTTTAAATTACATTATTAAAAAATAGTTTATATTTTATTTAACCAAAACTATTTTTTCTATACCCGATACAAGTTATATGCGCCCCCTGAAGGCCATATGTTAGATACGTATAAACTTTGTTCACAAAATTTCGCTTGTAGATTACCATTACCTAAGAATCTAGGATTACAAATACATATGCACGCCAAATGAATCCTTATAATCATTTTATTTAGAGTAACACAATCGAATTGTATGTTAAAAAAATTAACTCTATTTAAATCTCATCCGTCTATCTTACTTTATTCAATTCCAATTCGGTGCGTCCATATTTAACATTTTAAGTACAATGTTGCAGAGAGCTCAGATCACGACAACATGATTTTCTCACTTTTATTTATCATTTGTTTAAAAAAAATTCTTTTTCGTTTTGGTTATCTAGATTTTTCTTATAGGAAATTGCATATAAGGACCACTTTGTGGGTTAGGCTTGCACAAAAGGACCACTAAAAAAAAGTCTTGCAAAAAAGGACATTCTATTTTTTCGAGCCCTAATTTCTCCCAACTACAACATGACTTTCCATGAATGCCCTTCATTTCTTTCTCTCTTGCACAAATGGACAACTAAAAAAAGTCTTGCAAAAAAGGCCATTCTATTTTTTTGAGCCCTAATTTCCCCCAACTACAACATGACTTTCCATTAATACTCCTCATTTCTTTTTCTCCAAGTCTACCGTACCGCTGTGTGTACGGAATTCATTTGTTCTTCATCGTTTCCAGATTTCTCTCTTCTCCTCTCGCATTTTTTCTCTCTCGATCAGATTCTTTCACTCATTTTTCCTGTTTTTCACTGTGTTTTTTGCAATTTCGATCATGGATTTCATTGTATCTCTCACGTTCAATGGTTTTAGCCATGCTTTTGGCATAAAACCTGGTTTTAAGTTTTCTGATCTTCTAGATGTTGCAATTTCGAAATTTAATCTTAAGGATTTGGATTCGACTCGATTTGTTTATCTTATTGAGAAGAAAACGTTCATGCTTTTCATTGATGATGATATTGCTGCGATGATTGGTTTATGTTCTGCTCACGGTTTAAAATATGTTGATATTACTATCCTTGTCGGATCTGCTGAGGTTGATGTTGTTCCTGTTAATTGTGTTAATGGTAAGAGGATGTTTATTGGTGAGAGCAGTGGGAGTGGTGGTTCTGGATTGGCTGCTGAAAGCAACTCCTCGTTACATGAAACTAACAGAGTAGCTGCTGAAACCAACAATGTAGTGGGTAGGATAGAATATGCTGGGGCGGTAGCCCTAGACCCGTCCTAAACCCTAAACCCTAATTAAGACCGTAAATCCCGGAGGGTGTTTTCAAATTCAGTTGATTTAGGGGTTCACCATTCCCCTTAGGGTTTTAGAATTTTACGTTGAGTTTCTGAAACTTACTTTTTGTGTTATGAAACTAACATATGAAACTAACTTTTTATGTTGTGAAACTATCTTATGTGTCATGAAACTAACATTTTTATGTCCTGAAACTAACATTTGTGTTATGAAACTAAGTTATGTGTCTTGAAACTATCTTATGTGTCATGAAACTATCTTTTTTGTATTTTGAAACTAACATGTGTCCTGAAACTAAATTATGAAACTAATTTATATGTCCTGAAACTATCTTTTTTGTTTTTTGAAACTAACATGTGTACTGAAACTAATTTATATGTCCTGAAACTATCTTTTTTGTGTCCTAAAACTAACATTTTTAGATCATCAAACTAACTTATGTGTGCTGAAACTAACTTTTGTGTCCTGAAATTAACTCCTGAGATTGTAGTAACTCGACACACGAGTCTAATCCCCCACGGTTAAATAATGTTTCCGTGATCTTTTGCTTTCCTGAAACCAACAGAAAAGAGTCATGAAACCAACATTAAAGAATCCTGAAACTAACTTAAATACTCTTGAAACCAACTCAAAGACCCATGAAACTAACATAACAGACTCTTGAAACCAACAAAACAGACTCACGAAACCAACATAAGATTGATTTAACTCACGTACCCATGAAACCAACATTCTAGCAACATCCAGATCGTATCTAATCAATCGTTTTCTCTGAAACTAACATACCTAGCACATAATTGTAATGAAACTAACTCTCTAGTTTGTAGAATTCAAAACACACAAGTGAATAAACTCATGTACCCATGAAACCAACATTCTAGGCATTTATTTACTGAAACTAACCAATATTCTAGGCATTTCAAGAACTCGACACACATTTTTAATCCCCCGCGGTTAATTGTTGTTTCCGTGGCCTTTTGCTTTCCTGAAACCAACAGAAAAGACTCATGAAACCAATAGAACAGGCTCCTGAAACTAACTCAAAGACTCATGAAATCAACAGAACTGGCTCCTGAAACTAACTCAAAGACTCATGAAACCAACAGAACTGGCTCCTGAAACTAACTCAAAGACTCATGAAACCAATAGAATTGGCTCCTGAAACTAACTCAAAGACTCATGAAACCAACAGAATTGAAGGTATATATTCAAATTTAGATGATTGGGTTCACCATTTCCCCTAGGATTTTAGAATTATAAGTTCCTTAAACTAATACTATTTTGTTCTGAAACTAACATTGTTGGCCCTGAAACTAACTTTAATGAACCTGAGTTACTGAAACTAATACAAATAATGCTGAAACTAATACTATTTTGTTCTGAAACTAACATTTGTTGGCCCTGAAACTAACTGTAATAAATCTGAAACTAACATTCTGAGTTCCTGAAATTAGTTAGTGAACCAGAAATAATACTAATGATGTTGAAACTAATACAAATGATGTTGAAACTAATACTATTTTTTTCTGAAACTAACCGTTGGCCTGACACTACAAGAAAAGTCGGTTTTAGGGACGAAAATTAGGGACGGATAATATCCGTCCCTAATTTAGGGACGAATCGGCGAGTTTAGGGACGGATAGGCCTATCCGTCCCTAAGCCGTCCCTAATCCGTGCTTAATTAGGGACGGATTATGTAATCCGTCCCTAAAACAGTTGACCTGGAAAAAAAAAAAAAAAAAATTTTTTAGGGACGGATAGATATCCGTCCCTAATTGTAGAGACGGCTTAGGGACGGATAAATATCCGTCCCTAAAAGTCAAGTGTACATAACAGAACACGGGCAGTTTCATCTTATTTCTTCCTTTCTTCTTCTTTCTTCCTTTCTTCCCCCAATTCGTCCCAAACATTTTCCGGCCAAATCTCGACGATTCCGGCCAATCTTGGTCTCGTTCAAGCTCGCTTGACAAGGAGCTCGGATTGTGCATCAATTTCAACTTTCATCCGCTATTTTTTCCGAAATTGAAGGTATTTTGGCTAAAACCCTTACTTTTTAATATTTGGGAATTTTATGAATTTTGACTAGTTTGATCAATTGGATTGTTATAGGAAGTATGTAGTAGATAATTTAGCTTATATTACGTATTGGGTTAGCTTTGAGGTGTGAAATTGATATATTTATTGTGAAATTGGATTGCTAGTATGATGTTACTATTATTGTAATTGTGTAGGGTATTTACTTAGCTATTTTCAGATACGCATACTAGGATTATGAAGATTTAATTGTGTGTTTGGAGACAATTTGGTGATTTTGGTGATTTTAATATAATTTTGGAGTATTAACATAAAAAAATCAATAATATTTTCATCTACAATTTGTAATGTTAATAGATATATGGAAGTTTAACTACTAGAAAATTGAATTGTAATCGTAAAATGCATGTAATTCATTACCAATTGTTACCGTATCATAATTAAAAATGTAATTGTAATTGTAATGAAACTAAATACGTAATGGTATAAATGTTATAACTACCAAGGATTGAATTGTAATAGTAAAATGCATGTAATTCATTACCAATTGTTACCGTATCATAATTAAAAATGTAATTGTAATTGTAATGAAACTAAATACGTAATTGTATAAATGTTATAAATCTAATAAATTGAGACGCAGTTAATTGTTGAATTATGAATCCCGATCGTTCATGGATGTACCGCCGTTATTAATGGCGTAATTCAATCTAGTTTTGTGGAAGGGGTTGAAGCCTTCATTGCTTTTGCACTTACACAGACTACTTGTTTGAGTCGGGGATGATGAAGTGCCCTTGCAATGCGAACAAATGTAGGAATAGACAATTTTTGCCTCCTAGAACGGTAGTCGAGCACTTGAAACGTAATGGGTTCAGAATGAGTATGAGGTATGGTGTTATCATGGTGAGGAATCAATACCGTTAATGGACTATGGGAGTATTCCTAAGCGTAAAAGAAGGAAGCAAAATGTGATGGGTAGTACTCAAAATACGTCCACATCTGATGCTAATCCTGATCATGAGAGGATTGAGCAAATGGTGTATGATGTTGCGGGTCCAGAGTTCATGGACACCGATCGGGATGTGGAGGAGCCACCGAATTCCGAGGATCAGGTGTTCTTTGACTTGTTGGAATCATCAAAGAAGCCAATTTGGCCGGGGTGTCAGAAGCACACTGAGTTGTCTTTGTTGTCTCGGCTAATGAGTTGTAAGGCCGAGGGTGGCCAATCTGAAGTGAGCTTCAATAACTACGTACAATTGTTATCAGAGTGTTGCCCTGAACTAAACCTAGTACCCACCAACTTTTACCAAGCGAAGAAAAAGATGCGGGGGTTGGGGTTGCCTATGGTAACCATAGACTGTTGTCCGGATATGTGCATGATCTATTGGGGGGAGGATGTAGATCTACTGAAGTGCAAGTTTTGTGGTAAGGACCGCTATAAGCGTTACAAGGAGGGGGCTTCAAAGAAAACGCCAGAAGAAAAATCTCCCACATAAGAAAATGTGGTACTTCCCTCTAGCACCTCGTTTGAAGAGGTGTACGCTTCAAGTGCTTGTGCTGATAAAATGCGTTGGCACAAGGAGAGAGTAAGGGAGGCGGATGCAGTGGGTATAATGGAGCACCCATCAGACTCACCGGCATGGAAAGAGTTCGACAAGACATATCCGGAGTTTGCAGCCGAATCTAGAAATGTACGTTTGGGGCTTTGTACGGATGGTTTTAACCCGTTTGGAAGTGACCGGAAGTACTCTTGTTGGCATCATGTCGACACCGCATAACCCGCCTTTGAGTGCATGAAGGAACCGTTCATGTTCTTGATCAAGTTGGTGCGGCCACCGATCCAGATGTAGCTGGATGTGTTCTTGCATCCCTTAATTAAGGAGCTGATTGAGTTGTGGGAAAATGGTATCACTGCATATGATGTGTCAACGAAGAAGAACTTTACCTTGAGAGCAGCACTATTGTGGACCGTGAGTGATTTTCCTGCTTATTCAATGCTATCTGGAAGGAAGACTACGGGTTTTCATGCTTGTCCACATTGTTTGGAGGACACTGATGCATTCAGACTGAAGGAGAGCGGGAAAGAATCTTGGTTTGACTGTCATCGTAGGTTTCTACCAAGGAACCATCCGTTTAGGAAGAACAAGACTCAATTCTTGAAAAACAAAGTAGAGATTAAAGGCCCTCCGAGACAACTTATTGGTGCATGATACTTATGGAGATTGATAGTCGGGTCTTATGAAAGTGACCGAACTTGGGTGGGAGAAGCATAACAAGAAAATTGAGAACAAATGTGGATGGAAGAAGAGAAGCATCTTCGGGACTTGCCTTATCGAGCAAATCTTCTTATACGTCACATGTTGGATTTCATGCACATTGAGAAGAATGTGTTCGAGAACTGCTTCAACACGATTTGTAACATTCCCGGAAAGACAAAGGATAACGTTAAATCTAGAGCCGAGTTGGATACATGGTGTAAAAGGCCTGAGTTGACAACGCGGAATGAGAAGGGGCAGTGGCCCAAGGCATGTTACACGATTGATACTGAATCTAGGAACAAGCTGTTTGATTGGGTTAGGGGATTGAAGTTTCCCGACAATTATGCCTCAAAGTTGGGCCGATGTGTGGATTTGAAGAAGACGAAGATGTATGGAATGAAGAGCCACGATTGTCATGTGTTTATGGAGCGGCTTCTCCCGGTTGCATTTCGAGAACTGCTACCTAAACCTGTATGGATGGCTCTCACTGAGCTGAGCTTATTTTTCAAGAATTTATGCGCAAGGGTGGTTGATGATCAAGTGTTAGCAAACCTTGAAAGCAACATACCATTGATTCTGTGCAAGCTCGAGCGTATCTTCCCACCGAGCTTTTTTGATTCTATGGAACACTTGCGGTTCACCTCCCACGAAGCGAGGCTTGCTGGACCGGTTCAATATCGATGGATGTATCCATTCGAGAGGTGTGTAATATATGAACACAATCATTCAATTCAAATGTCTGAATTTTCCAAAGTCACATTATATTACGCAAAAGTATATGCATTGCAGGTACTTGGGAAAATTGAAGAGGTATGTCAGCAACAAAGGTAGGCCTGAGGGATCGATGGCCAATGCATACGTGCGAGAGGAAGCTGCAACCTTCTGCTCCTATTACTTTGGAGACCACGTTCCCTAAAGGCATCTAGGCCGTCTCAAACGCAGACACATTCAAGTTCAAGAGGATGATGATGATGCTATTGCTTTTAGGGTCTCGGGGAGACCTATGGGAAGAAAAATACATCATGGCTGAATGATAGTGAAATGTTGGCGGCAAAGATATGTCCTCTCGAACTGCATCAAGTTGATGAATTTATGGTGAAATTCTTTGGGTGAGTAGCTTTCTTACTAGGGCTTCATGAGTTTGAATATCTAACTACTAGTTAACTAATCATGCATACCAATCGTGTCCAGGGGAGTTCAAAGAGCGTTATGCGGAGAAGAATCCAATATTGAGATGATGAGATTGAGTCACAACTTGAAGCGAAATTGGAAATGTAATTCCCACCTTGTTCAAGGAGTATGTCCGAGATCCTATCAACAACATCACATCTCCTTACTTAGTAGCTCTAGCGGAGGGACCAAATAGAAAGGTTTCCACATTCTCATCGTACATAGTCAATGGTCTTAGGTTCGACACGGTTGAATCTAACACGAGCAAGGCCACAAGCAATTCAGGGTGTGTGTTAGTGGGCAAGATTTATCCGATTGTATGATTTCTACGAAAGTTGAAGCGAATCGTGCGGCTTGAATATTCCGGTTTGCCTTTGAAAAGAACCTTCGCTTGATGTTGATGGTATGATCCTACTCCGGTACGAGGAAGCACGGCGATGAGATGGTTGACATTAACCATAGGAGGAGGTACCGTAAATGCGAACCGTTTATCTTGGCTACTCAAGCACGCCAAGTGGTATTCATTGAATATCCAAGCTCAAACGTGACAAGGCGTGCATCGCGATACATATACGGGCCCGCTCCAGTAGTAGATGCGTTAAGAAGGACGACTCAATTACCAACTCGTACCAAGAAGAGGTTGTTGATGAAACAATGAAATGTAGTTCATGCTCTGATGAGTACATTGAGTGCATGAAGACCAATATGTAGACTTAACCACGGGCGAGGACGAGGGTATGTGTATCTTGGTGGTTCTTGATTACAACTTGTTACTACAACTTGTTATATATGCTTTATTAAGTGTCTATTATATATGTTTTACCTGCCAATTCATCTCGTCTTTCTTACTAACACTTGTTGTATGAATTTGCAGATGCCGAGACATAGGAGGTCCACATACCGTCCACCGGCCATTAGTGGTACTAGTAGTGGTCTTGATGCGGGTAGCCCTTCGGGGGGCTATGACATTGGCGGGAGTTCACAGTCACAGGTGCCTGAGACTCCCACTGGTTCGAGCGTGGGGACGTCACCCATGTTTGCTGACTTATCCTCCGACGGGTGTCCCTACACCGCTCGACACCAGTGCTAGTTGGAATGGGAAGCGGTTTTGTTCTGAACGGAAGAAGTAAGTATTATGCATTTGTAGAACATAACTTCAGATAATTACTAAATGTTACATGAATATACTAATAAAGGTTGTTTCATGTCTATCTCATTTGAATAAAGCTTTGGCACCGGGTGCCTCAAAATCTTGGTAAGATTATAAGACTTGAAGGAGAAGCCGGGTGAAGGAGGGGAGAAGTGGTCTACGCTCCCGGAGAGGATGAAGCATCATTATTTTGATGAGATGCGGGTAAGCTTAAATGTTACAAAGCTTTATCCATGTTCTTTGACTTGTTGTGTTGATTTCGTGATATGTTAGCCACTGTACTTGGGTGATATGTTAGTCACCATTGTGTTAGTAAATTTTAGGACAATTTGAGTTGTATGTTAGCCATCAGATTGGGTGATATGTTAGTCACCATTCTTGAACTTGTTGTCTTGATTTCGTGGTATGTTAGCCACTGTACTTGGGTGATATGTTAGTAACCATTGTGTTAGTAAATTTTAGGACAATTTGAGTGGTATGTTAGCCATCGATTGGGTGATATGTTAGTCACCATTCTTGAACTTGTTGTCCGATTTCGTGGTATGTTAGCCAACTTGGGTGATATGTTAGTCACCATTGTGTTAGTAAATTTTAGGACAATTTGAGTGGTATGTTAGCCAACGTAATTGAGTGATATGTTAGTCAACGTTCTTTCACATGTGTTGATTTCGTGGTATGTTAGCCATCGATTGGGTGATATGTTAGTCACCATTACTGAACTTGTTGTGCTGATTTCGTGGTATGTTAGCCATTGTACTTGTGTTTACTTTAAATTCCAGCTTTCATTAATCTATTTGGGCTTGCTACTTATGGAAATGTTGTAGAAGTACTACTTCATTCCCAATGCCCTCATTCCCCAACTGTGGCTTTTGAGACTGGGTCGAGTGTTATAAGAGGATGGTTTGCAACATGAAAGCCTCCTGGTAAAGCCGCAGCGATGGATGGGGATGATGAGTGCACGCACGTTGGAGTAATCTTGAGAGATCCTTTGGTCATGGACATGGCGGAGAAGAACAGAGCGAACCGGTTGACTGAGGCGCGAGATGGTACAGGCACCTCCAGGCATCATTATGGGTCGCGGGCTGTTGTTACAGACCGCTATATGTTATTTCTGACTTGCAATATGATTTGTACTTATGTTTTTTTGCTTTCATTTCTAACAACTTTCTACTTGTTTGCATGTTCTTCAGCTCCATGCCGGAGAGCCCACTACTGCTCTTCACCACTTCAAGAAGGCAAAAATGAAGAATGGCATGTGGACTGATCCTAGGGCCGAGCAAATTGGGGTATGTTTCTTTGTTAAGGTTCACATTTATATTTGTGTATATTATGGCTCGAGCGTATCTTCCTAAAACTGTATCTCATTTCGTATGCACTACACTATTGTAGACTGAGGTGGAGCGGATTATGGAGGAGAGGATGATCGATGGTCATGAACTCACAATTCGAGAGCAGGACCAAATATTCTTCCAAGTTAATCCGATGGACGCTAAGGGTCGAGTGTATGGGCTCGGCAGTTTGGGTCCTTCATTGACACCCGGCGGTAGCTTCTCCGTGTCGCAGCAGGCATCCTCATCACATGAAAATTTCTACACTCAAGCGCAGGTGAATGAGCTGATGAATCCTCTCAAGCAAACGATCGATCAACTTCTAGAGCAGCAAGCTCATATCACTCGTCGGATGGATGAGATGACACAATGTATGTTCGCGAACCAACAACCACCGCCTCCTCCCGGTTCTTAGATGCTCATGTACTTACGTTGTTCTAGATACATACTTTTCACACTATTCATTTTATTCGGATATTTAGTCTTTTGTTCGGATATTTTATCGAATCTCTATTTTAATTAATGCAATTTTATCACTTTCGGGTATATTATCTACGACTACATTGTAAAACAGGTGAAATGTAAAAAACATAAAAATAAAAATAAAAAATTAAAAAAAAACAGTTTAGGGACGGATAAATCCGTCCCTAAACCATCCCGTTGATTAGGGACGGATTTATCCGTCCCTAACCTTAGAGACGGATTAGGGACGGATTTATCCGTCCCCACAATCACACCATTAGAGACGGATATTATCCGTCTCTAATGGTGTTTGACCATTAGGGACGGATAAAACCCGTCCCTGGTTAGGGACGGATAATATATCCGTCCCTAAACGGTTAGAGACGCCCGTTTTAAGGACGGGCGTCCCTATCCGTCCCTAATCCGTCCCTAACGGATTAGGGACGAATCGGCAAGGGTTTAGGGACGGATAAATCCGTCCCTAAACCTGATTTTTCTTGTAGTGTGAAACTAAGATTGATTCCTAAATTGATAATCGAGTGATAGAGAATTGAAATCCGAATTTTCTGTGGGAACTATCCAACTGAAACAAAAGAGATTTATCAACCTTCAATTCAATTACCAGTAGTATCACACAGTTTGCCATGGTATGTCTCTTTGTTTGTTTTACTCACTTATCCCCAATTCCAATTTTCATCCATTCAGGTCATGACCTCTGTTTTTCTTTTCCATTCCACTCTGTGATTCCATTTCCAATGAATTCGTGATGTAGAAAGTTGCGCACTATATCACCCATCCATTCTTCTTCTCTTCACTACAATTACTCACTCACATGAGTACAAACAGAGTTTAGAGAGAGATTCAGAAATCCACACCGAATATGGCATCTTCTTCCACCGGACAATCGACAATGGCGGTTACCAATTCCAGCGTCCTCGTCCTCCTCATGATTGCAACGGTGTTGAAGCACTCGGAATCGGCAGCCATGGTGGAAAAATGAGAGGACGATTTGGTAAAGAAGAAGAAGAGTAGAGTTGTTGTTTGGTGAAGAAGAAGAAGCAGATCTGAGATGATGAGGATGAAGATGTAGGTGAAAGTGAGGGGTAGTTTTGTCCACTCATATTTGATTTAAATTAGAATGGACTTAGTTGCAAAACTTTTAGCGAGTGGTCCTTATTTGCAATGGTTTTGCTATAGTGATTTATATAGGTAATTTTTCCTTTTTCTTAATAATGTACGTACTGCAAAATAATAAAAAATGCACGCGTATTAAATTGTATGTAAGATTGATTAATTATCTCATATATAGCTAGCTTGAAATTAATTCTACTCGAGAATAAATACGTGAAATTATTGTTCATTAGAATTGTGTTGTGTTTAGTGGAGTATTTACTCCTTACAATAATCCTCAATTATATAAACAACAATTCATCGTCACATTAATCGCTTTGATTACATTGAATACGCATGTATCTGTGTGAATTGAAATTAAGATTATATTCTGAAGTATAATGGAATAGCACGAGTAGCGTGTTACGCAGTATATTAATATCAATCGATAACATGTTTTAACATAACACTTAATGTACTATCGCAATTACATATATATAACTCGAGCATCTTGACAATTCAAGGCTTCTTCATGCATCTCATCCTGAAAATACTTCAAGTTTTACCTGCTACATAACATTAACACAAATATAGATATGAATATTCAAAGTTAACTGAGAATCATGAGAACATTACGATTTGCATTTACACAACAAATCCATAGAAAAATCATAACTAGAAAAGTCATAGTTGTGTCATTTCCGAAAAATGATGAGAAATTGTACCGCTGCTAAGTCCGGAAACACATTCCATGGCGCATTTGGATTTACAGTATCCAATATTGAAGGTTTCACGTTTGCAGTTGGCAAAGCAATTCTCGTAGCACCGGAAAGACGCATCGTGATACGTCGGCTGTGCCTCGGCCACCTGCACGGAAACAGAAATCACGACCACACACAATAAGAAGAAACCTGTGGCTCTCTTCGTATCCATTATCGTTATTTTCTCCCTTTCTGTGTGTGTTTGTGAATTATGAAATATAACTGTGACTTCATGTTTCTCCTCATGATCTTTTATAGAGACTTGTGAGGAATTGGAGGAGGACATTTCTTTTACTAACTTTGAATCTTGTATGTTCCACCAAAAAATGGATACTTGGCCTTTGTTAGCAACCGTTCATATGATTTATGCTCCCTAACAATGTGGAGATACACACATTATATATGTTCCCTATTCTACATATGTTAATGTTCACTTGAATTATTCGTTTTTCTCGCAATTCTTAGATTAACTTTAAGCATATGGTTAATTGTTGAAGTTGTAATTGTGTTTAGAAGATCCACATATTAGCACTTTGCATGTGCCACAAATGTGTTCGATGATTCATGACCTTGACTAATTAGGGGACCAAGATTGCAATTTACGTGTAATCCATGGTAGTGATTAATTTGCTAGATTAGAATTTGATGTATGTTTGAAAAATTATGTATGTTTCTTAAAGCTGCTATTTACCAAGAGAAGACTAGACTTTTGCTTTACCATTCATATTCTGCAGATGCACACATTATATATGCTTCTTTCAAATGGTAGTAAAATTGTTAGTTTGAATGATGCTTTTCGAAGTTCTTTAGCTTATTCTCCGACTAATTTCATGGTTTAAGTATTCAAGTATGAAGTCTTGTGAAAAAACTGCTATTACGCTTAACTGACATAAATAACTAGCTTGACCAAACCAGTTTCACGGCTTATCAAGTAAGTGTGAAACTGGTTTTATAAGATACTTATTCATGCACCATAAAACAAGCAGTCATTGATTCATGTAAAAACAATCTGTAAAAGTCCAAGAAGATCAGCCTGGATACGTATAACAGAGAGTCGAAAATTCTTGCCAGAATTAACTAGCTACGAACATTGTTGTTCCAATCATCATTACAACAAGAGAAAACGAAAGAACAGATTTATCAGAAGCTGCATTCTGTTGAATTACTGGCCTGATCCCGGGATGTGCAGCTGGAGCTAATGGAGATTCAGAAGGTGATGCTGATGGTGAGAAATCAAGGCTCGAATCGACTGGTTCTGCTGCAGCCTGTGCAACTGCCTTCGAAGCTGGAGAAACATAAATCAATCAGTTTATATATGATCAGGGCACAATGTATTTTGCATGATTTAAATTAGTAAGATTCGAATCATCTGATTGAGTAGATATTAACCTCTGGGGCTAGGTCCATGAGGAGCTGGGGATGTGGGTGCTGGGGCTGTGGGTGGCGGTGCTGCAGAAGGCCCGAACAGTACAGGACCTGGAGCCGGTAAGGGTACACCAGAGGCTGCACGAGGTAATGAAACGATCACCAACCAGCTAGTAAATAAGTTATTTTACATATATTAATGGTTAGTAATCCATGGTAGCAGTGTTGCTAGACTGCACAAGCAAATCTATCATTGGTAAAGTTCCAAGATTTACCAAATTAAGCTTCTGATGAGGAGTTTTTGAAACATGATGAAGTTTAAGGCTCGAAAAGTAAATGGTGGGGATGCGAAATTTGACCTTTGCATTGTATAGGCACAGAGGTTTTGCAAGCTTGGGGGAGCGAAATGCCCAAGCTTCTGTTAATGAACGGGATGGATACAGGAACGTTCCCGGTTATAATGAGGCATGTGCAATCCATGTTAGTTTCCACGAGAGATCGTAACGAGTTGCAACACTCTTTGGTAGGGGAGGAACCTCTGGCAGTGCTTCCGGTGACGAAGCTCAAGCAGGGAGTGAAGCTAGTTATCATAGAACTTGTACATGGGGTGCTAATCTGCGCATTTGCACCCAAAAACATTGCACATATCATCATCAGGGTTGTAAGTGGTGCATTTAGACATGAGTAGGCCATTGTTTGTTCTGCAGATTTCTTTGTTAGAATGGCTTAAAGTTGTGGATTTTGTGTATGAATATGAGTGGCTTATAAACTAAGAGTTTAGTGAATTTAGAGGGAAAGCTTGTGAGTTTGAAATTGGATATGGAGCTCAACTACTTTGACTAGCATTGTGTGTAGTTTCAGTGAGTACACCATTGTTCAGCTAACTATGGACTATGAGAGATGTTTATTCATGGTTGGTCTTTGGCATTATGGATGGCTAAAGTTTAAGCTTGTCCTTTACCACAAGTTGCCAAGTTAGAGTATATTATACGGTTAAATGAATTGCACATTATACGAATATAATCGTTACACCGTCTAATCAGTGGCGAATCCAGAAGCTTATTTTAGATGAGTTGTATTTAACTTGCGATTTTTACAACAAAAATATTATTGTCATATTAGTATAGTAAGGAAGATGGGTGTTGAACCCATAACCTCAAGGAAAGTATGAATATACTTATACATCAGCTACAAACAAATTTTGATTAACTTGTGAGTAGGTAAAGTATACTAACTATATTATTCTTTTATTTATTTTTCCTTCCCACTACTAATTCGGGGTCGCGAAAAAGTCGAGATGGGTCGAGTGACCCCCTCGACCCAGCCTCGCCAGTGCGTCTAATACGAGTTATTCTCACTCCAAATTACAATGTTAAACACAAAACATTGTTTGCGTATGTGGTCAACGATATGGTTCAAGACTTCAAGATAGATAGTATATCATTTTAGCAATTTGAAGTTATGGTAAATCGACAATTATTGTATCTTTTTCACTAAAAGGACCAACTTAAAAATGAAATCAATTATCATGGTTTCTATTTTGGTTCCTTTATGGGACCAGTTTGGATTCGGAGCAAATCAGAAACATTGGGAACCATTTCTAAACTGAACCATATGTAACCGATCCAAAATCAAGCCAGGTTTTGGCCTCTTCTAATATTTGGGCTTTAACAAAGGCCGTTTGGGCCCAAATTAGCTGAAGAGCCCAGTTTGGAGAACTTTATACAATCATGCATTGCATGTATTTTTAAGTGAAAATTTAAATAAATAATAAACGAAATTACGATAAAATTTGTAATTTTATAAGTGTAAAAGTTATAATTTTATTGTATAATTAACATTTTAATTATTTATTATATGTGTGGTAATTTTCATAAATAAGATTTTTCATGTGAAAAATTATATAAACTTGCATAATACATAAATACTTAACCTATATTGCATAGAGCTTCTCGTTTTCACTTTTTGTAATTGGTATGTCACTTAACCAATGCACATATAATACACACATATTTACCACTATCCACTGCCAATAAATTTTTCATTTTTACCTCTTTTTCATCTTAGAAAATATTCAATCTTCCAATATACACATTATGTTGACCAATAAATTACACGGAATGTTTGATCCGGAACAGAATAAGTAATAATCTGCAGTCTAATATTATAATCATAAATCATTGTCACACAGCCTATTAGGTATCAACCGAAATATAAAATGTATTCTCCGTCTCATAAGTTATTGGTTTACTAATTTACGGTTAACAAAAATTTAACTGACGAATAATTCTCAAACGATAATAGTAAAATCTTCTATTGAACTATATAATGAAAATTTAAGTTCAATAGAAGATTTTACTATTATCGTTTGATAATTATGTGTGATCAAAATTCATTTTTTGTTGACTGCGAATTAGTGTAAACAGAACAACTGTCATGGAACAGATCAGAGGAGAGGAGTAGTCATTATCACATAACACAATTTCTTTATAATTAACCTGGCAATTGCTTCTCTGCTTCCCATAATTCCTCTTCTCTGCTCCAAAATAATGCTTTCCCATGGAAGCAGATGAACTATTTTGGCATATTCCTATAATACCACACGCCTCTGCTCACTACTCACTACCTTTAACCCTTTAACCTTTTGCTTTGCTTTCAGTTGCTCATCAGTTTCCCAAAAAAAAACAACTTTTGTATTCTTTTGAGGATCAAAAGTCAGGAAAAATAAAAGTAATTTTAACACAACCACTAACTCTAGTTTCCATTTATTCCTTGCTCAAGTTCTTCCAGATCTGTAATCTTTGCAATCTTTGTAATCTTCTTCTGAAATGGCTGATCAATTTTCATCCTTTTTGGGCTCTCCAAGATTCTTCAATGGCTTCAAAAACCAATCTGACATTGAAGCTTCATCTCTTTCAAGTCCCACTTCAGTTCTTGATACCAAAAACCCTTCTTCTAATCTCCTCCTCAATCCATTTGCCTGTGACAGAAACCTCTCTAAATCAATCACTGAGCCAAAACCAATTGGACTTGCTATTATTGACTCAATCAATAATGAAAAACCTGACCTTTCTCTGAATTCTCTGAACTTCTCAAAGCCAGTTAACAGAATGGCTCTGTTTGGTTCAAAGCTGAAGATTCAGATTCCAAATCTTGGCCATGATGAATCTGCAAAGGTCATGACTTTGGAAGAAATGGAGCTTTTTGAAGACTATACTTGTGTGATCATTCATGGGCCTAATCCAAAAACCACTCACATATTCGACAACTGCATTGTGGAAAGCTGCACTGAGTTTGCTGTTGGTCACAAGAAAATGGAATGTGGTTTTGGTTTTGAATCAGTGGATTTCTTGAGCTTTTGTCACACTTGCAAGGACACTCTTGGACAAGGCAGAGACATTTACATGTACAGGTTAGTTTCTGAAAACCTCTCATTTTAGTGCCTATTTGTGAAACTGTTTAGTGATCAGTTAACGTAGAATTAGTTAAAGATGTCACTTTTATTTTAACTACGCACCAACTCTTATGCACGGAGTTGTTGGACGGAGGTTTGGAGTAATATAGAATCTGACAAGTGATTGCAAGGTAAAATTATTGAAAGAAGTTATAGTTTGATAATATGATGTGGATTTTCCCATTGTTTAGAAAGCCTCGGCAAACAGGTACTAATCTCTCATTGGAGGACCGATTGTATCCTTCTTTTCGGATTTCGGATTTTCTGATCACCCCTATCAGTTTGTATCTAGTTTGCTGGGGCTTTTACATGTTCCAGGCTTCCAGCATCATACTGACCTGAGCCTTAACTAGTTATATCAAGTCGATGCTTGACGTCTTGTATCCGTCCGAGCCTAACTTGGTTTAGTTTGGTAATTAACGATTACAAAACATATCTCAAACTCGACTCGATTACCTTATTGGATAACTTGAGTAGAGCTTTGACGAGTCCTTGAAGGTGGAAACTTTTAGAATTTCTGCTCGTGTATAACCAATTTGATCAGGAAGATAGGTATTCTAGTCATGCTTGTACGATATGCATAATTTCAGTATCTACAGGACACTAGTCTCTACGGCACAGCATACTGTAGGGTATAAAAAACCCATTATTTTTCATGAATCAGGCAGATGAATGATTCGTCTCACTTTAATCAACATTGTGGTCCAGCTGATGGGACTTCCTTATCTTACTGTTTAATTGGTTCAACAACAATAATTGAAGTTGGCAATCGTAATTGTCACTGGGTACTCAATTGCTTTGATTTTGATGCATTGAGTTTTAAAATTGCTCGGGTCCCATAATGGTTAATTTCCCAGTTTTTCTGGAGATAACTTAATGATAATTATTGCTGCTTACAGGGGCGATAGAGCATTTTGTAGTCAAGAATGCAGAGATCAAGAAATGCTTCTTGAAGAAATGAAGAATCCAAAGAAGGATGATGCCATTTATGCCCGAGCAGCAGCAGTGTAATATCCGATTTTCGCATGCTTAGCTAGCTTCGACGAAATTAAAAGCGACTTAAGTGAGAATTTGAGTGCCTCGTTGCGCAAATACAAATAACGAGAGCGCAAGATGTACAAATATGATTTGAAGAATCGTTCGATTCTGCAATAAAAATTCTACCTTGCGACTTCAGCATCTGGGAAAGTTTCGTATTGTATGGTGACTAATTAAAAGCAAAAGAACGCAATCACAGAAAGAATCAGGATCTTTATTCAGGACTCTCCTTAAAACTATCATAGGTTCATAGATACTTGTGGGCAGTGCATAGCAAGTCTACTTAGCAAGATGCAGAAGATCCCAGATAATGAACAAACAAAACTTCATTACAGACTCACTCTAGAACAAAATAACAAGGACTTTGAACATCGGTAATGCGACCAAATACTGGAAAGAGTCTCCTGAAGAGTATTATTATTGCAGTTGATACCTGTGCAAGCACAACAGAAGAATAAGTATGGAAATTAGTATCGATGCATATCTAGAAAACTGAATAACGACGTTAAATCAAGTAAATAGATTACCTGTAAACAGATTTGTACCATAACTCTATCCAAGTACACAAGTGAATGTAGAACGAGAAGAGAACAGGGTTTGCAAGCCCAGATCAAGAAACAAGAGGAAGCTTACTGTGTAACTTTGTAAGGACCAGACTAAGAACGCTTACAAAAGTCATGGCCAGAAAGATCGTCTATCTCAGATTTCCTGCACAATTCTTCTTTCCCAAAAACAAGAAAAACTGGCATGAAGAAACCCATATCTTTGCGGAAGGCAGTAACTATCTCAAAGGATAACCAGTAAGTATACCAAAGGACAAGAACTAGTTCAGTTCCTAAAGTTGGTATTGACAGAGAAGTAAACGAGAGGTTCTGAACGGCAAGTTTAATGGTTAGAGGGCTGACACGCTGGAAAGGTATGAGATGGAATTGCCTATCAGATTAACCGAAGTCAGGATTCTGCAAAATATGTACATAGTAGTTGTGATGTGAGGAATGGACTCTAATAGGCAAAAGGAAAAAAGAAAGAAGAAATGGACCCTATTAATATACTCCGAGAAGCTAACTGTTTCTGCAGACAACTGGAGAACTGATATAATCCATGTCTGAGTAACCGGAACACCCACACTTGCATTCAAGCAAAAAAGACATTCAAAACTATATGACTGCAACATTACAAACAGACTGTCTCATATATACAACCAACACTAAACCTCTTCACAAAGCAGATTGTGTTGCTTTACTAACACGGGAGGACTAATGCCACCCGTCACTAGTCATTCATCAGTAACATCAAGATTAAGAATGCGACGAAGAGTCTTCGTAGCAGAGTCAGGACCATCAAACAAATCAGTCAACCCAGAGCGTTGTATCCACGTTGGTGAAGCAGGTGCAGATTTCGCAATAGGGTGAAAATCAATATCGGAAGCCACCTGAGGCAAGTCAAGCGAAACTGTTCGTTTTGGCATCATCGGAAACTTTGGCATGGGCAGAGAGCTTGGGGGAGGCGAATTCGAATAAGCAGGTCCAGCCCAAAGATCAGAGAGATTAAAATCTACATTCGCATTCTTATCACTACTTTTAATTGGGATAGGATCCGTCGAGCTCTTAGGGCTTCCATTTACATACTTAGAAGACGTTTTAGCTGAAACCGAAGACGGATTCTTAGTAACCGGGGTAACAAGGGAGTAGGATTTAACTGGGGTTGGGAGCAACCCTGCTCCAGAGTGAAAGGTCCTGCAATTAACGTCACCGAAATCGACAAAACTCCCTGCTCCGGCAAACCCGATTCCGGTGGAGCTATGGATGTGGTTTCTACCATAAGTCTTGTTGTGGTTCTTGTGAGGAGATACAACTAGAGTTTTCATTTTTCTTCTTCCTTAAATAGGCACTACTATTACCCACAAACTAAAACAAGCTCTTGACGAGATTAACTGATCGAACAGCAACAGTAAGATCACTCTAAAAAATAAAAATTTGATATTTTTCCACAGATCAACACCGATTTCAGATATTCAGTAAATACTGCACTTGATCGGACATATAAATAACAATAATACAACCACAATACCAGAAATCTCACTCTTCAGTTCTTCAGATCTACGGAAATTAACAGAATCAAACATTATCACCAGGAAGTGAAAGTGAAATGTAACGTAAAAGTAAAAGTAGAATGAGCAAGATGAAGATTACCTTGATAATGGATTGAAGAAAGATTAGACGGTTGAGATCTCAGAGAATTGGAGATGTCAATGTGAAGTGAGAAGAGAGTGAGTGAGATATTTTAAAGGTGGTTGTGTGCAAAATTCTCATAGATTAAACACCATCTGATGATATAAATGTTATCCTAAAACTCTAGATTTCGAGATATTAACAAACTTTTACGAGATACCTTATTGCCAACCTGTTGAGCCATCAACGTGGAATCAATTACATTTTACATTTGCGGTTTAAGATTAATTCGTAGTCAAAGTTGAAAAAGTTTGACTACAAAATTCAAAGTGGGAAGCTTTTACGAGATACCTTATCACCAACCTATTGTAGGTTGTATGATGCAATTACATGATAGTTCAGGCCTTCATGGTGTTGCACAATCACTACAAAAAATCTGGCCTGTAGCGACGGATAAATCCGTCGCTACAGGCCATCTATCCGTCGCCCCAGCTCTGGCGACGGATCGGGCGACGGATAGAAAATCCGCCTCGAGCCGTGGCGACGGATAACAATCGTCGTCAATTCATGACAGACGACGGATTGACCTTTTTTTTTTTAAAATTGATAATGGGGCGACGGATAGATTCTATCCGTCAACGACGGATAGATCTATCCCTCGCCCCATTTATATTTTTTTTTTAAAAAATAAAATCCGTATTCGAATTTTTATATTCAGATACGGATTAATTAAATATCAATTTGTATTCGAGATATTGATTTGTATTTATTATACGTATTAATTTATATTCAATTTTATATTCAGATCCAATTTGTATTAAATGCAGTGCGGTGGTGGTGGGAGGAGAAAGGTGGTGGTGGTGGTGGTGGCAAGGTGGTGGCGTGGTGGTGGTGGGAGGAGGAAAGGTGGTGGTGGTGGTGGGAGGAGAGAGGTGGTGGTGGTGGTGGTGGAGATGGTGGTGGTGCGGTGGTGGTGGGAGGAGAGAGGTGGTGGAGATGGTGGTGGTGCGGTGGTGGTGGGAGGAGAGAGGTGGTGGTGCGGTGGTGGAGATGGTGGTGGTGGGAGGAGAGAGGTGGTGGTGGTGGAGATGGTGGTGGGAGGAGAGAGGTGGTGGTGGTGGAGATGGTGGTGGAGGAGGTGGTGGTGGAGGATGGTGGTGGAGGAGGTGGTGGTGGATGGTGGTGGTGGTGGAAGGAGAAAGGTGGTGGTGGGAGGAGGAGAAATGGAGGAGAACTGGTGGAGGAACGGAGGTGGTGGAGGATATATGGTTTTTTTAGTGAACTTGACGGATAGATCTAGATCTATCCGTCGCTAACTTTTTTTTTTTTTTTTTTCCGGCTATAGCGACGGATAGATCTATCCGTCGCTATTTTTAGCGACGGATAGATCTATCCGTCACTAATTGTTTTTTTTTTTTTAAATCTTGAACGCTCATGGCGACGGATAAGTTTTTGTCAAGAACGGGCGACGGATAGAATCATCTGCTTACGATCCGTCATCTGAGGCGACGGATAAATCAACGCCTTTTCCGTTCTGCTACATGAATTCTTGTAGTGAATATACAATTACACTTTACTAAAACTTAAAAGAGTCTTATATACTATGAGAGTCCTGAACAAATACACAATTATACACAATTTGGGGATGACTTGGTTTCTATTCAAATTTGCGGGTCAATTCGCGGATCCTGTTTTGCGGGTTCGGTAATATGGATCTAAAAACGGGTTGTCAGATTAATATGAATACCCTATTTTTCTTTTTTTCTTTCATTTCCTTCTTTCCTCTCTCTCTCTCTCTCTACCCTCTCCTCTTCCTTTCTCTTTCTCTTTTCCGATCACATTTCCGGCGATATCTCCACCGTCCGACCACCAATCTTCAATCCGATCGCATATTTGAGTAGCCCATGGCCCGATCTACCTTTCTACCGGTTTTGTTTTTTTATTTGGTCGACTTTTGCAACGGTCAGTTGAATCAAGGCTTTTTCCGACGATATCTCCGCCGTCCGACCACCAATCTTAAATCCGATCGCATATTTGAATAGCTCATGACCCGATCTACCTTTCTACCGGTTTTGTTTTTTCATTTGGTCGACTTTTAAAACGGTTGGCCGGAATTCGAAGCTTTTCCGGTTGTCTTCTCTGGCGGATCTCCGACTACTCAACACATATAAGTCATAAAATTGTTGTTTCCTCGATTTGCAGGTTTCTTATCTCGATTCTTCAGTTTTTTTTCATTTTTCGTTTGGTTTTGGTGATTTTTAGTGATTTCGCGTAACTGTATATTCAGGTGTAATTGTTGATGTTTGAACCTTAATTGTGCATGTTTGACCTGTAATTGTTTATGTTTGCGTGTTTTCTATATTTTCAGTTTGTTTTTCTTAGCTTTTGCTTTGTTTGTTTATAGTGTTCGATTATGTTTAGGTTTTCATGCAAATATTGTATGTTTAATTGTAAATGGATGATGTTTTGATCTCATTGCTTTATGGTTAGGGTTTCTGTAGTTTAAATGCTTTTGTATGAATTATACATGTTTATGTGTAAATAATTGATGTTTGTTATATTACTTTATGGTTAGACTTCATGTAGTATTGTTTTTAAATTGTCTATTGTTGTAGTGTAATAGTCTATTGTTATGGTAAAATTGTGTATGACAGTTGCCAAATAGTTGAAATGGCTGTGTGAATATGCTTATGAGTGTGTCCATTGAGTCCCATGCTAGTGTGAGGATTGTCCCTGACAAGCAAATGAGTTATGCAGTTTGGTTGTCTATTGTTGTAGTGTAATAGTCTATTGTTATGGTAAAATTGTGTGTGACAGTTGCCAAATAGTTGAATGTCTGTGTGAATATGCTCATGAATGTGTCCATTGAGTCCCATGCTAGTGTGAGGATTGTGCCTGACAAGTGAATGAGTTATGCAACTTAATTGGTTGTCTATTGTTGTAGTGTAATAGTCTATTGTTATGGTAAAATTGTATATGATAGTTGCCAAACAGTTGAATGGCTGTGTGAATATGCTCATGAGTGTGTCCATTGAGTCCCATGCTAGTGTGAGCATTGTCCCTGACAAGCCAGTGAGTTACGCAACTTGATTGTCTATTATTGTAGTGTAATAGTCTATTATTATGGTAAAATTGTGTATGACAGTTGCCAATGAGTTATGCAGCTTGATTGTCTATTGTTGTAGTGTAATAGTCTATTGTTATGGTACAATTGTGTATGACAGTTGCCAAATAGTTGAATGGTTGTGCGAATATGCTCATGAGTGTGTCCATTGAGTCCCATGCTAGTGTGAGCATTGTCCCTGACAAGCCAGTGAGTTATGTAGCTTGTTGTCTATTGTTATAGTGTAATAGTCTATTGTTATGGTAAAATTGTGTATGACAGTTGCCAATGAGTTATGCAGCTTGATTGTCTATTGTTGTAGTGTAATCGTCTATTGTTATGGTAAAATTGTGTATGACAGTTGTCAAATAGTTGCATGGATGTGTGAATATGTTCATGAATGTGTCCATTGAGTCCCATGCTAGTGTGAGGATTGTGCCTGACAAGCCAATGAGTTATGCAGCTTAGTTGTCTATTGTTGTAGTGTAATAGTCTATTGTTATGGTAAAATTGTGTGTGACAGTTGCCAAATTGTTGATTTTTTTTTTTTTTTTTTTTGCATATATCAGGTTTTCGTAAAAATGGTGGTCGAATAAAGAAAACGATTGATGATAAAGATGGAGACGTGGATGGAGGAGTCGACGAACAATTCAAGGGTATTTTATTTGTTGGCAAAGATGATTGTAGTTTGGATATAGTGATGTTAAATTTTTTGTATTGTTTTATATGTATGACATTTATTGATTGATAAATGAAATTGATTTCTACGTTTATTTATAAATATTGTGTTTCTTTGGGATAAATAGGTTGACATCAATAATTTTATGCTAAACATAGACGATTATATATCAAACATAGACAATTTGATCCAAAGTACCAATATGACTGGATGAACACATGAAAGGAGCTGTGTGTTGTAAAGAAAAAATACGGGTCGGCCGGGTCGACCCGCGAAAAAATCATGTTGTATAGTTTTATGTATAAATTGTCTATGTTTGTCTATTATGTAGGACTCTCAAGGACTCTCAATATATTGTGGACTCTCAGGAGACAGACTCATTACACTTTCACTTTTCTCAATTGATACAGAGTAGAGGACTCAATCTCAGTTTCTCAAAATCTTCCAATCTTTTCTTGTTTTTCTGTTCTTCAATCTTTTGGGTATTTTATTTTCGGGTAGGAATTTGTGTTTCTCCAATCTCATCTGACATTCTCAAACTAGCAGAATAGCTCTCATGCCCATCCAATTGATGTCTCTTCCTAGGATTTATGCCAATCCTTTTCCCAATAGAGAGGGGACCATCACCATGAGATGAATATGTTGCACTTGCATCTCTTCCTGGTGAATATCTGCGAACTGGAGAACGCATTCTGTCAAGTCTCTATCCTTATACTCCTGCCATTAAAGGGGCGAGAGCAGCGCCATGGGAAAAATTGCAAAAGGGGCGAGAGCAGCGACCTTCTTGGTACAACAAAGATAACCTCCGCACATGATAAAGTGGTTCACGTTCATTTCTTTTTTTAGTTGCAGACATGGAGGTATTGAAGACGAAAATGGAGGTGAAGGGTTTTGGCTGGAGAAATAGAAAAGAGGAAATGGGAGTAATGTAATGTAATGGGATAGACCCTACTCATTACTTCTTCTCAATCTTAAAATAAATGTTTTATTTCTATTTTCCAGTATACCATTTAAAAGAAATGCTTTATTCCTCCTTAATTCAATAAACGAATTTACAAGAAAAGTTTTATTTGAGGGGTAAAGTGGGCAATCCACATAAAGTCAACCTTGAGGCTGATAATGGACCTCAACGTAAATTTTGAAACGATAGGGACCCAAACGTTCAATGTGCATCTAGAAAGGTTGTTGTGTGTAAAATTCCCATAGATATAATAGTGGATATATGTACTTGCAACTTGCAAAAGATCAAGTGAGAAGTGGATTTTAAGTAAAAAATTTGAATAAAGTTAGCAATATTCTCAAAACATAAAAAGAAAAATATTGTAAGTTGGCAATATTTGGTGATTCTTTAATTATAGTATACATACAATATTTATTATTATGCAATAATCAATTTGTAATTGTAACGCCTGAAATTCTGAGTCGGTGTGTGACTCTTCAATACACTTGATTAGAAATGACTGTGTTCAGTTAAGGATAACGAGACTGAGTCAGTCCTGGATTATAAAAATTGGTGTATTTTACCAGAACTTCACCACAAAATTCATACTTGATTTTGCCAAATGATCAGCATTACAAGAGTTGGCTAATCTATCTATTTTCGTGAATTCAATCTTCTGAGTGTTTTTTAGAAGAAGTTTGTAGCGTTCAACTTCGCCTACCAAATTCCGCGACAGAGCTTCTACGTTGGTGACCCATTGATAAATTTCCATCGTATATGTACACTGCTTGCCATGAGGTTGTGATTTTTAGCTTGGGCTCAAGATCTCCCGACAGATTCTTCGTTAACCATCTTTCATTTGGAATAGGTGTAAATTGTAGGAGTGCTTTGCTGTAAATACTTCCGAGTTCCGACCGGGCTTGATGTGCATTGTTGCACTTCGAAAAATATGCATAGCGGGTTGGTTCACCATCAATGAATTTCCTTTTTTACCGCAATGAATTTTACCAAACTTTATTGGATAGCTAGCTAAAGAAAATGTGTTAATTTATGTTTCATGTTCCATAAATGTTATTAGGGGGTTTCTACGGTGAGATACTAGTCGTACTACTTGTTAAAATGAGATAGTGGTCATACAACCGTTAAGATCTAATCTCTACCATTAATCCTGTGTACGACTACTTCTATTATGTACGACAGCTCAAGGAGTAGTCGTATTAGTTAATTACTAATTAAAAATTAAATTAAATTTATATAAAAATAAAAGAAATAATAACAAATAGTACCATTATTTAAGTTAAAGTGGGCTAGAATGGACCCGGACGGGTCAAATCTTAAAAAGTGATCAAGCCCACCTATGAACGGCGGCCGGCCACCACCTCCGGCAACCGTCATCACCTCCGACGGCGGCCATCCATCTGTGGGCGGGCTGCGATGAAGTTGTTAGTCTTTAATAAAAAAGTAAATTAATGTTGTTAACATGATTTGAACCCACGACCTGATGGTACGAAATCAATAGTATTTAACCATTAGACTAAGTAAAATTGTATGTTTGTGTTCAGATTTTATATAACTTAACCTAAACGTTGTTCCACTCCTATACTCCTTTGGTCACTAAAACTTTTCACAAATTTAGATTTTTTATGTACCATATAACATCATCCATGATAAAAAAAAAAAAAAAAAAAGATACTATCCCACTAAAAGTATCCATTTTCTTGCTTTATATTTATGTTAAATTTGCACCTAAAAATATGCCTCAACTTTAATATATATGTGATTTTTTTTGGGACCGAAGGAGTACTATATATTGGTCATATAGTATGCTATTTTCATCTTTTTTATATTATTACTGTCATTTGTCAAGCATACACATTCTCTTGTTATATATACTTCATAAATCAATGTTAATTGAACATTCCCTTTTATTTATTAAAATATTAAACATAAATATTTTTGAAAAGAAGTGTTAGTGTGTTACAACTCAATAACATGTACACTTACTGTTTCAACCTGATCGAATAATAAATGAAGTATAATTTTTTTATAAAAAGTAAAACTAACGTAAATCAGTGCAACTTTCAAACATAATTCATATAATATTAAAGTAGGTGAATTCAGGTCAAATTTAATTAGGGTCATTATGCATAATCATTTCGGGTCAAATTGAATTGGATTATTTTGGATCTGGCGATACTGCCGGATGTGGTGGTTACTTTCGGTCAATGGTTTTGGACTCAACCTGGTCCAAGCAATTGAACTAAAGTAGTGTTGTTTTTGTTGTTTTATTTGTATATGAAAAATTATATAGTCAAATTATCTTCTATTAATAATTATATTGGTCAATTAACTAGTTCAACTACTCTTAAGCTGTCGCACTCAATAAGAGTAGTCGTGCTCAAAATCGACGGTCGAGATTAAATCTTAACGGATGAGTTCGAGTCAAATTGATTTGTGTGATTTTTTATCGGGTTCCGGGTCAATGTTTAGATGGTTGACCTTCATATTTTGTGTCGAATTCGAATTTGGGGTTTGGAAGGTCAGGTTTGCTAATATAATGAAACTGAATGAATGTTGTGAATATATGAAATGTAAATTGAGCAGGAAACTAAATATTTATTATTAATAAAGTGCAACGAGCACGATACACGTGTTATTGCGGCATTTAAAATTGTTAATTAATGCCACGAGAAGTAGAAAAGTTTCAAATATATAAAATAAAAATGTAAACAAAGGAGGAAATGGAGAAGACAGATTGAAAATTTTATTATTTCTTAAATCACTTAATTTTCATTAGAATTGATTAAAGATCAAAATGAGGATTTAAATTTTGTGGATTTATTATCCTCAACTTCATGAATCATGATCATCGACTCGATTTTGAATGACTAAGTCGTTATTGCTTCCAAATTTTACCTTTTGTATTTATTACATGTATTTTATTCATATCTATATAGGGTATTTATATTTGTTTTTTTTATCTCGTATAATAATTTGTAGTAGTAACTTTTAAAATGGAACTAATTTTGAAAGTTGATCATTCAAGCGAGGAGTCGGGAGCATTTACGTGCAAACTCGGAAATTAAACTTTTGAGGGAAAAAACTACATTTATAGGAAAATATTTACAATATATGATGCCATGTGCGTAAGTGTTATCCTTCAACAACTTGAAAAATAAAACTGCAAGAACTGGACATTCAACCTATAAAGTTGTAATTATGTTTTTAGTTGAGCGGATAAGGATGACATTCATAAACTTGAGCACTCGGGTTTGTAGCCCAAAAAAATCTTGTACAAAAGTAAAACAAAAAAAAGGGCGCAAAACAATCCCTTGTTAGGTGTAATCTAAAACAAAACAAAAAATAACAAAACAAATCGATGCTAAACAATAATTCTTGGATAAAAGACAAAAATAAGTGTTTTGTTATGGATATTGATGGAGATATTTTTCCCTTTTTGTTGGTTAGGATAAGTATATAACATATAGTTAAATAGTAGACATGCAATTACTTGTAGCCTGATGATAAATGTGTAAGTCTCAATCCATTAGGTGTAGAGTTCAAAACCTATCAATTACATTTAATTAATGAATTTTTTATAATTAAATGAGGGAGGTCCGCCGGCCGTTGGATATATGGTGGCGGTCATTGGAGCTTCACCGGTGGCTTAAATTAGTATATCTTTAATTTTTAATGAATGGGTATAATGGTAAATTAATATTATTTCTAATTACAATTATAAAGGAACAACTAAAGGAATAGCTAAAGGGTATATTTGGTAAACACCTTAGTGTATGACTACTATCTTATTTTTAACTCTGTACGACTACTATCTTACCATATAAAACCACATGTTATTAAGAGTGCGATAGCGAGATTGGCAAGTAAAATTTCCAGAAGCAGTTTCATTCCATCGAATACGATCACCTTATTAGTTCACAACCAAACCAACAGTTGTTCAAGGGCATTTTTATCAGCAATCATGTATATACTTAGAAGTACTACATGTGGGTCATTAATTCTAAAAATTATCGTTACCAATCATTCATTCTAATAATGTTGATCCCTTGAAAAAATAATAGTAATAAATCAAAATCTTTAAGTAGCACAAAAATCCGAAATCCTCCATGTAAACGGGCCTTTTGGATGTAAAAACACCACGGGATAGCGCTTCTAAAAATGATCCGACAGTCTTTCATTTGGATTAATCGCGACAAGCGGATAGCAGTGATAACTAAAAAAAAAAAAAAAAATTGTTTACATGAGAAAAGGGTGTGTAACAAGATGTCATAACAAACTTCATTAAACGTCTCACATGGTTCACCTAACTATGTTGCGTTGCTTTTTCCCAAATACTTACCTCACAATATAAGATGAAATTTGTCTTGCACAATATTACAATTGGCTTAATGATCAAGGATTCCCATATGTACCAATCTTGTTTTGGCAAATCCACCAAACTCCAGTCTACTCTATGTTGTCACAGCATAAATTTTGCACTCAACTATGCTCATATATACCTTACCTCACTCACTGTATAATATCATTACCAAAAGTAATGCCAAGAACCCTTATTAGTCTCTGCTTCACAATGATCAAACCCCAACCCCATCTCCAGCAAGCCCACAGCAAAACCGCCACCAATCACCAGGCCACGTCAGGCCCCGACCACGACGCTTCCCCTTGTCCGGATTTTGCAACAGCATACACCTCGGAGCGCTTCTTCTTCTCTTCCCCTGGCCAGTCCAACTCCATTCTCAACTCGTCGTCACTCAATTCCATCTCATCATCCACACTGGGAAACGACACCATTGCGGTACCTACCTATTCACCAGATCCATTCATGGACTTCCGGCAATCCATGCAGGGGATGGTGGAGGCACGTGAGGTTCATGATGTGCGCGGGGACTGGGACTACTTGCAAGAACTGCTCATGTGCTATCTCTCCTTGAACCCGGAAAGTATGCACAAATTCATCATTGGGGCCTTCGGGGACTTCTAGTTAGCCTCATGACATCACCTCTTGAGAAGGGTCCAAAATAAGTGTGACAGTGATGGTATACTCTCTACGTCCCAGAGAAGCTGTATAGTTTTGACTTTTTACCGTCAACGATATCCAAAATTATATAATGAAAGTTCAGATGCTAAATTTTAATTATATCATTCAATTGAAGATTATAACATTACGGTTTGAGATTAATTTGCAGTCAAAGTTGAATTTCGTTGACTACGAAAACAGTAAAGTGGACAGTATCTCCGGGACAGAGAGAGTACGTAAATTTAAGATTTGGAAAGTTTGTTCACTATATTTAGCAGATGGCAATAGTCTCTTGAGGTGGATTAATGAATTCAAGTCTGTTACGAACAGCACAAACCTGAAGAAAAGTATTTCATAAGAGTTTCAACAGCACATGAAATGCAACAGAACCATCAACACAAACGTTTCATTCTGGTTAAGAATTAAGATTGTATTTGCACTTGGTCATCTAAAAAGATCTAGGAATCAATGTTATCAAAACAACATGCTCAGCTTAGCAAAAATCTCTACAGAACAATCTAATTCGTCTACGGCATGGTTTCAATGCTTTCACAACCAGACCTATAGGAATAGGTAATGGCAGCATAACAATTGCACATTCTTGGACAAACAATGATAATTGAACATAGGAATATAAACTACATAATCCAATTGAGAAATTTGAGTCTAAACAGCAAATAAGAAAGGTTCACATATTTAAATCCAAAACATAGAAGATAATACTATAATCCATAGCATGAATTCATAGGCAAGGGAAGCCTAACACAAAACAAAATTGTCATGAAGACCACTAATAACCAAGAAACAGCTCATCTCTTCTTAGAGACACCAACAGTCTTGCCTCTTCGGCCAGTAGTCTTGGTGTGCTGTCCCCTAACCCTCAGGCCCCAGTAATGACGAAGACCCCTATGGTTTCTGGAGAAACAAAAATAATCAAGTTAATAACATATACAAGTCATTTAGCGTCTGAGAGTATAACAAGAAATCAAATAGAAATAAAGTCGAACCTGATCTTCTTGAGGCGCTCAAGATCGTCCCTCAGTTTCATATCGAGGGCATTTGATGTCACTTGAGAAAACTTCCCGTCTTTATAGTCTTTCTTCCTGTTGAGGAACCAGTCAGGAATCTTAAATTGCCTGGGGTTAGCAACGATGGTCATCAAGCTGTCAATCTCCGCATTGGACAATTCTCCGGCCCTGTAAAAAATAGAGTTTTCTCAGAATGAGGACATAAAGAAGTAGGCTACCATATTGTTTGCTGAAAAACTTAAGAAACTCAAAACCATTAGGTAACTCATACCTTACGAAAAAGAAAATTGTAAGAAGAAAAGGCGAAAAATGCTTTATAAAACCAAAAATCTACTCAGTTTATAAACATAAAAAAACTGCACTATCAACTAGCCTAATCATTGGGCGCGAATGCAAATTTCAAGTCCCTAGCAAGCAAAACATATTTCCAATACGATAACATAACTATGCACCTACTCTACTAATCCAATACAATAAATTGAGATAAACTAACAAACTCATTGTACAGGGAGGCAGAAAACTTTTCTTAATAATTAGCACATCACAAATAAACTATCGAACTCATTGAAATAAACTAACAAACTCATTGTTAAGATCTAGCAACTGCAAATGAAGAACAGCGCATGTAAAACAGCATCAGTAAAATGCATAATAATTCGTTCCCCTTAACTATAACTCAGTCAAAATTAACATGTAATCAATCAACACTCTATTGGCACAAAATAGCAACGAAGATCAGAGATGCCAAAAGGAAGACAGATACCCATCAAACATCACACTGCAAATAAGAAAGATAAAATCTAACAGCTGCAAACGAAAACAAAACGAACATCATCAGTGAAATGCTAAATCATATGTTAACACGCTATAACACGGTCAAAATTAATTACCCAATCAAACTAGCAACGAAGATCTATTGGCACAGAAATAGCAACGAAGATCAGAGACACCAAAATGAAGACGGATATTCAATAAACATCTCACTGCAGATTTTAAAAAAAGCTAAAATCTAGCAGCTACGAACTTGAAACAGAAACTATAACAGCATCAATAGTCACATCAAATGCTCCACTAAACTACAACTCAGTAAAAATTAACATTTACCTAATCTATTGGCACAAGATATCATCTAAGATCAGAGATACCAAAAAAAAGGCAGTTACCCAATAAACATGAAAATGCAAATAAAAAAGCTAAAATCTAGCAAAAACGTAAACAATAAACAGAATCAGAGATACAGAAAAATGGAAGCCCATACCTCTTGTTCATGTCAACATCTGCCTTTTTGCAGACAATGTTAGCAAATCGGCGTCCAATACCCTTGATCGACGTCAAGGCGAACATAATTTTCTGCTTCCCATCCACATTCGTATTCTGGATACGCAAAATATGCTGAAATTCCTCATTCGCTACGAGCGACTGCAAAATTGTACCAGATCACAGTTAGGAAAAGATGATGAAGAACAGATCAATCGGATTGGAAGGAGTTGAAATAACGGAGTAGATACCATTATTGAGCTTCTCGGAGGCGGAGGAGGAGCTGCTTTTGCTTGCTGCTTGTGAGTAGTTCTCTAGGGTTAGAGGTTTGGTGGGAGTATATAATTTCGGATTGGGTTGGGTCGTTTCAGAATTGGGCCCGAAGACTTGGGCTATCTTCTCTGGATAGTTGTAGTAGTCCACTCGTTGGCAAGCAATTAATAACTCTCAGTTAAGTCAAAATTTATCGATTTTCATGTTTGACATACGACTAAAAACTCTGGTAAGTCACTATTCCACTCGCATAAATCGAGTTAAAATTCATCAGTTAAAGGTCTGTTAGGAAAAACTATGTCAGAGTCTTGTGGCAAACGGTCTTGGTGACTTCCATATGCCCAGTGAAAAGAGTAAAAATTTGAAATTGGGTTCTCAATTGTGATAATGATATCCTTAACTATCAATAACAGTTGCTTAAGATATTGAGTGTTATAAATTTTATATTTTAAGTTTAACCTTCTACGGTAGGTAATCCGGGTCGACATTGCCTGATAATACCCATTGATCAATCATCGACCCGGTTGACATAGCTTAATACCCATTGTTATGGACAGATATCATGAGGCCCAATATACTTGCAGTGCTGTTGATCTGTGCTGGCCCAATCATGGTTGGTGAACGGACACTTGGAGGCCGGTATATCGCTACATGCCTATTTTGATGGAATTTTGCTCAATTACATATATGTGGGCAAATATTCGAGAAATATATCTTATGTTGTTACATTTTCGATTTTAATATTTTAAATTGTCGACTTGTCGCAATACCTTTTTGTACCTTCAAATTCATAATTTGTCCAACTTAGATACGATATGATGCATGGCGACTTAAGTGACACATGCCACCTTGTAAAATACAAAAAAAAAAAAAAAAAAAAAAAAAAGTTAAAAACTACCCACTTTTGGTAAAATCGTTGCAAGTAATGCCATTTTAAGAAACAACAAAATGAAATTGATAAAATGAAAATGAAACATAATAAATGAAAAAATAAGACTTAAAAATGAGCATAGAGGAAAGCTTTGATGGCGGGGTTAGTTTGTAATTTTATGAGACAATGTGATTCATTATTTTTAGAAAAATCAATACGGAAAATACATGAAAAAGAAATCTATGAATACGTGCTTTTACAAATGCAACGAACTGACTACCATATAATTCCTCCATTTCAGAGAAAGTGTTACATTTTGACTTAATCGCCTTGTCTTGATTTAATTAATTACTCATAAACGATAATATTAAATAATTTAATAAAATCATATAATAAAAATTTAATTACTAAATTTTTATTCTATAATTTTAATAATTTATTTATTAATATCGTTTAAGAAATCAGAAATTAAACGCTAAATGAATGGGATATCAAGAAATGTACTACATATAATATAAATCGATAATTCAAATTTATCCCCATACCGCCAATTCTGTGTTCTCCATTCTCCCTCCATATTCACCACTCGCCGGAGAACAACAGTTATAGCAAATCATTTACAGATTTCTCAGCTGCAGATAACCAATATACTAACTGCCATCATTTCCAGATTTGTCAGTTGTAGATAAACCAATAAACTCAAACCCCCAATTTCCAGTTGCACAGAAACCTTCAATCCATCTCCAATGGCGATGATCACCACCAACCTCCTGCAACTCCTCCTCCTCTTCCTCACCACCACCTCCGCCACCCAAATCTCCACAATCCTCTCCACCCTCGGCCACACCGCCCTCTCCTCCGCCGCAACCAACCTCACCCTTCCCACTCCGATCACCATCTTCGCCCCAACCGCCTCCTCTCTCTCCACCTGCCCATCCTGCTCCACCTCCCTCCTCCTCCTCCAACACTCTCTCATCGGACTCTACCCTCTCCGCCACCTCCGATCCCTCGCCTTCGCCACCAAAATCGAAACTCTCTCCCCCAACCACTGCCTCACAATCACCTCCACCACCTCCAATGCCCCAGCCAAAATCTTCATCAACGGCAATGAGATCACGAAACCAGATCAATTCAACAACGGCCTCATTGTAATCCACTCGATCCGAGGCTTCATTTCTCCTTTATCCTCATCCTCGTGTTCAATCGAGTCGATGAACACTCTCGCTTTCCCAAATCAACCGCCGATGGTCGCGATCCCCAATCTCGTCCAGGCGCTGAAGCACGCCATGTCGAAGCTTCGCGAATCCGGCTACAGCATCGTCGCGATGGCGTTGAATCTCAGGCTACCGGAGCTTTCTCGGCTTGAATCGATGACGGTGTTCGCGATCGATGATGAGAGTATCTTCGTTGATGGTGGGGAAGGAGAGGCCTATGTGGCGGATCTAGGTTTTCATGTTGTTCCGAATCGGATCGTGAGAAGGGAGGATTGTGAGATCGGAACGGTGTTTCCGACTCTGGATGGTGGGCGGAGCGTGGTGGTCACGGCGGCGGGAGATGGAAGTCCGATCAGGCCGGTGAGGATTAACTATGAGAAGGTGAGGAGGTTTGATCTGGTGTTGAATGAGAGAGTTGTGGTTCATGGACTGTCAATGCCGTTTCGCCACGTGGATTGGAGTAAGGGTACTGTTGGAACTTCCAATGTTGAAGGCTTCTTGTTGTAGAGATGGTACTGGTTGCTGATTTTACTGGAAATTCTTGTTTGGTGTTGGCTAGTGATGATACATTTTGTACATTGTTGAAGGAAATTTGTTGATCCATGTATGAAGAGATAGTTGTATAGTTTGTTGAGGGAAGCGGAATAAGCTCGGTTTTAGAGGCTCTTTCACCCCGAGTATGTGGGGCCCACTAGTTGCAGTGGTCGACTTTTCCATGTTTTAGCTGATGATCCGATAGATCTGAATTGCTCAATTTCTTGATTGGTTGAGATTTTTGTATTGTCTTCTTATCGTGACATTTTGCTAACGAAAGTTTGATCTTGAAATCTTGTTGTTTCAGAATGTTTGGTGGAGGTTAAAATGTTAATCGGAATTTCAAGACTAGGGCGTGTTCTTGATATGCTTATTTGTTACTACCCTCTAATCAAAGGTTGGACGTATTTTGAATGACGCTATACGCAATCCGACTCTTGGGGGATGTTACGTTGGGTCTAGTCGAGTAGAGCAAACATGTTTGCATTAGTAGAAATGATTATTTCTCCTATGGCAATGTGAACTTGATTACAAATTAAAGTTTTCCTTGAGATGCTCTAGCATAATAGTGTTATTGTCGGCTTTTGGGAATTCTTCAAACTCTAGCAGATGGAACAAAATAAATTTTCACAGAGAATCTCAATCTTTCCCTTAATGAACTTTAATGAAAAACAAGCATAAGTGACTTTATTAGTTTGAGTAGGTTCAACTAGCGACTTATGTCGTACGGGATCATATTACCTTAAATATTTACTCTTGGCCCCGAAGCCTCTAGCTCCCATAAGAAAAAAGAAGCCACGAAGCAAAATCGTATAATTAACGAATACATGATAGTTGATAACTGTTTGTGTGATATATATATAGTAATAGTGCTAGGATAGCCTACAATTTTAAACAATACAACAGAAAACAAGCATCCCGTCCAATTAAACTTACAATTCTATTAGCAATGTGTATTCATCTATCTATATATTATTAAAAAACAATTTAAGTCATTTAGGCTGACACTTCAATAAATGTGGTGGAAATATGAGACATTTTGATTGGTGTTAAAATTTTAAATTTGATATGTTGAATGTGGAACATTTCAAGTTGTTAAGATGTTTGCTCATTCGTCTTCCGGTCTATTTTTTTGACTTCATAATTTCGTTATCTCGAAAAGTATCTTTCTTCAGAATTTCATGTTTTTTCGAGAGCTTCGCAACGGTAGGTCGCACGACTTCATCGGACTCATCTAGCTCCATGTATGGTTGAATCATCGTATTTCCTTATTTTCTTCAATTTGGCATAAGTATTACGTTTTGGCACCGAAAACCGTGTAATTCCTTGAAAACACGATCATCACCTACAAAATATACAAGAAAGTGGTAATTAGTCATGTTGAGTGTATAAGTCCCCCAACTACTTAGAAATTATTATTTAAACTACTCCACACGTAATGACTAAGATATCTTCAAGTAAGAACCTTCGTACTTCCAAAGAGCTAACGCATTAGAGCCTGAGATCCTAAGCCTGGTAAGAACCTGCACAAGTGACTTCTATGGGGGTTAGGACCTTATATCCGGTTTGCAAAGTGTCAAACCGAATAAAGACTTTACTTGAGAAAGACTGGGGATCTACTATGTATAATGTTCGGGGTTAGTTCGTAAAGACGGCTTGACTTACCTCCATTGTCATATATGCTCTATATAAAGAGATTTCCCAAAGGGGATGGACTTCATCAGATCGTGCCAAGTGTAAGGCCTGGATCGAGCCACCAAGGCTTCATTAGGCCCATGGCCCATTAATGACACTTGCCCCATACCACTTTGGGTTTTTAGGGGTAGTTTAGTCATTAATGTGAGAGTTTTAGAGGCTTTGGTGCAGTCTGCTGCGGGTTAAGGTCCGAAGAGGCAGGTCCGGACATTTGGTCCGGACCGTACTGGGTTGCCCATAGGATACTCTCATTAGTATGTCAACTACCTCTCATTCGGACCTTGTGCCTCGGACCTCCTTACTCTCTAGTGCCAGTTTACTTGGTTGTTTATGAGATTGTTGTGTTGAGTCCGGACAGTTGTCCGGGTCGGACCCCATGGTTACGGACCATTGGCAGGGTCGGACCTACTACCCTTTGAGCCCTCTTGCCCTTTTCTTCCTGGGTGAGTCGGACTTGTGGGGGCTTAGGGTCGGACCCACGGGTCGGACTGTAAGGTCTCGGATCCAAAGACAACTTGGGACGTCTTAGGATTCGTTCCAAAGGCGTCTATGACGGATTGGACATATTTTTGTATCAACAGTCATAATATGATATAAATATTAAATCTTGGGCAGAAAATGATGGTATAAAAGTGTGTTAAATCGCACATTTCATTGTCACATCACACACGAGACTACAAAGTAAAGATTTAGTCAGACCGAACAAGTTTGCTGAATATAGGTGAAATATTCAAACAACTAATTGTTAGCAGCATGGTGTCAAAGTCAGGTGAAAATATGATAGGAGTAATTTTTTTCTCCATTCCCGTTGAGCTACGAGGCATAAAATATCTAAAATAAATTATGAAAACATGGCATTAGTGATAATAAAGGAAAATACATTATATGGGAGTATGGGGCTAGAAATAAGCACGTTGAGATACGTACTTTTGGTAATTCATTGATATCTTTTAATGATAAGTGAATTTGTTATGTTTTCAAATTTCAACGAAGAGTAAGATATAGTAACTTTATATCAAATGAAGACCAAGACTACATTCAATGAAAGTCTGTAAAGATGGCAATACGATTAATATAGTTATTCCTATGGTTGGTGACGGTTTTTTATATCATACAATTATTACGTTATCTCTGTTGGATTTAATGTGTTGTATGAGATAACATTTAGTGCGTATAATTATATGACAAACTTTAAAGAATAAGTAGTGATGCGGTAGGGAAGATGAAACCGAAAAATTGTTAATTTGTTGATTTTAGAAACAAAATGAAAACTAATTATTGTCTTCCCTTTTATTAAGATAGAAAACTCAATATATAAGTGGTGTCAATTGCAGCAAAAATTTTAAGTTCATATTGTATCCACAATGACAAGCTTCACTTCATTCGCTTACATTCTTTTCCTCACTCTGGTTTCAGGTATGTCAGATTAAAATATGATGTTTTCACTTTATGTAGGAAAATATTTCATGCTTTTATTTTCAACCAAAATTTAATATCACACCGGATGTTTAATAAACAATCAATCATAGGCAAGTGATTTAGACAATACCCTTCTAAAATAACATCCTCAATTCCCATAAACTCCTAGGTACTATGAAGTCTCAAGACCCATAAACTCCCACATACACCTACTACTTCCTCAATGTTTAAGAACCTTTGAATCTCACAAGTGAGGTTTTCATAATTTGTAAAATAACTTTCATGTTTGCTTATGTAGCTGGACTTATCATTCGTGAAGTACCATTCACAAAGGCGGCCGATGTGTGCTATTTGGTAATTCCAAACGTTCCTTGCCTTGGACATGACATGGGTCATAAATGTCTTCCAGAATGCATGAAGAGGTGCGGGACAGAGGTGCTCGGAATCTGCATTCAAGACCGCCCTCAGGATCCATATGTATGTGCTTGCTCATTTGTAATGCAAAATTGTAGTGATTTTGCTCATCGAAAATGTTTGGCATAAGTTTTTATGAAATGTATTGATTGACAAACATTATAATAAGAAATTATAATGTGGGGTTTACCCAGTGCGCACCCGAAGTGTAGCGGCTGCGGGTTCCCAACATCATTAAAAAAAATTATAATAAGAAATTTAATGTCATTATGATATTTAATTACTTTAAGGTGTTTCAATAAACGTGAAGTTATAAGATGTAAGATAACTACAATAAATTTTGTCTTTGTTTATACATATGAAAAATATGAAGTTTGCTATATATTTTTGTAAATATAACCACTCGACTGATATTAACAGTGTTTTAGAAAACAATGTAAGAGAGGAAGGAGATATTCAACAAGCTGTGTTGTTCACGCCAGTCATGTGAAAAGCCAAAATAAGTCATCAAACACTTGTCGTTGATGGTCTGCCAACAAACATACGGCGACCTCTTTTTAAATTAAGTGTAGACGGTATACCACAAAACTCTTAACATTAAAATAACGACTTAACACGCATAGTGTGATATGCCCGTGTCGGACGAGCCTGTTATATAAAATTCATTCATTTTGGATTAGATGTTCTTTGTTAGAACTGCAATGGAGCAGAACACGATGGTTTATACCCACAATTGATTGATAAACAACGTGCCATATATGAGAAAATTATGTCGATCGTTGATGGTCAAAATGGAAAAATATTCTTATACATATACGGAGGGGCCACAAAAATTTTTATATGGAGAACGATATGCTCTATTTTGAGGGCTAGAGGAGATATGGGAAAAATCCATTTCTGGTACCTTAAGTTGTGACAGTTATCATTTTGGTATCTTAAGTTGTGACCGTCCAATTTTGGTACCTTAAGTTGTGTATTCGTCCAGTTTTGGTACTCCGTTAGTCAAACTTAACGGAACCGTTAACTTTGACCGAATTAGTAAGAATTAGCGTGAATTAGTCGATTTTCCGTCAAGTCGGCACGTGAACTACGCTCCTAATAAAATATTAGTAATAAATTTTAATTAAAAAATTATTAATATATTCTATTAATAGTAATATTTTTATTAATATTATTCAATTTTCTGTTGATCATGAACTTTATATTAATATTAGTCGATTTTCCATTGATGATGAATTATTTTTTTTAATTATAATTTATTGATATTAATATTTTTTAATATTATTCGATTTTCATTGATGATGAATTAAATTTTTTATTAAAATTTAATAATATTTTATTAATATTATTATTTTTTATTCATATTAGTCGATTTTTCATTGATCATGATTTAGTTTTTTAATTAATTAATATTAATAATTTTTATTTATATTTTTCGAATTTTTAATTAGTCATGAATTATTTTTTATTTATATTATTCGATTTTTCATTAATCATGAATTATTTTTTTAAAATTTATTAATATTTTATTAATATTAGTCGCTTTTATTGATCATGAATTATTTTTTTAATTAATAGTTATTAATATTTTATTAGGAGCGCGTGTAGTTCACGTGTCAACTTGACGGAAAATCGACTAATTCACACTAATTCTTACTAATTCGGTCAAAGTTAACGGTTCCGTTAAGTTTGACTAACGGAAAAATTGGACGGTCACAACTTAAGGTACCAAAACAATAACTGTCACAACTTAAGATACCACAAATGAATTTTTCCCGAGGAGATATTGTACTTACAGTCGCGTCCAGTGGGATTGCATCACTCTTTCTTTATAAAGGCAGGACGATAGTCCGGCACATTCGAGGTTCGAAACACCATTGTGAATCACGAGGTCTCAACATGCAATATGCCCATGATTTAGAGGTAATGGTACTGCTCAAGGAGGCTTGACTTATTATTGGGATAAGGCTCCCATGACAAACTCACATTGTTTAAAGCGCTCGATAAGAGCTTGAAGGATGTGATGGGTCATTCAGATGAGCCATTTGGTGGGAGTGGTGATTCTCTTCGGCGGGAACATACGACATATTTTACCCGTTGTTCCGCGAGGAATTCGTTATAACATTGTGAATGCCTCTATATGCTACTCTAGGTTATGAGATGTTGTGAGGTGCTTCGGTTGACAAAGAACATTTGATTGCGGGTAATTGGCCTGTCATATCTATATACCACATATACTTATATCATATTCAACTTATCATATTTTTTTGCGTCCAATTTAATCCTATAAAGTCCGGTTCATTATCTTTCGAAATTCAAGAGACTGGAGAATTTGCTAAGTGGATAACATAGGTCGATGATGGCATTGCCGCTGAACCTAGTGACCGTAAGGTTGATATAAAGATGCCCGAAAGTTTACTTATTTGAGAAGTATGTCATCTAATTTCAACTATTATAGATATTGGATCACTTAAGCGATCCATCACTTGACACTAGAGATTTTATCACCGGGCTGTTCTTGCACATACAAATAAAATATTTGATGATATAAATTAATTTATCATGTCGAAGATGTCCAGAGATAGCGTTGGATATTTGAGCGCATATAGCATTGCTAGGGAAGATAACTTTGAGAACGGTATCAAACATGTTTTTAATGTAGAATTTTCCAACAACATGATGATCTGGATTGCGCAACCATAGGATCATACTGAAGGTTGGGTATACGATAATGCTTCTGAGGAATATTGATCAAAGATTCGAGTTGTGCAATGGAACAAGACTCGTAGTTACTGATCTTGGAAAGCATATCATCGAGGCAAAAATGATATCTTGAATCAACGCGTGCCACAAGATTTTTGTCTTGAGGATGATAATGAGACACCCGACGAGATTAAGTTTTCTATCAATTTTGATTGGAGTCAGTTCTCCATATCCGTATGCTTAGTTATGGCCATAAATAAGAGTTAGGGACATTCTCCCTCACATGTAAGTTTCTACCTCCCCTCACATGTATCCCAATCATGGTCAGTTAAATGTTGTTCTTTCGAGAGTTACCACCGGGAAGGGATCGAATGCATTAATTTGTGACGTAGAGGGTAATACATATGACACGACAACATACACAATTTATAAAGAAGTGTTCCTTAAGTTATCAGTTGATTTTATCTTTTATGTGTATAACTTTTAGGATTTTTTTTAACACCGACAAAATTTTATATATGGCTGTGCCCAATTTGACTAATTTACATTATGCACTTTTCTACATATATGGGTGACTTCCGATGAAATGTTGAAGCGATTAGATCATGCATTTTGCCACATTACAATTTTTTTTTTTAATGTGTTTTTCAACTTCGACATGTTATTATACAAATTTATTAATTTCTTATTCTAAGTTTTTTCTCTATGCTCGACGGGCCATTAACTAGTATTTTAAACATTATCCCAAAAATGGTTTTTAGAAGAGTGTTTTAGTTTACAACTAAAATAAAAAAGACTGAATTAAAAATATCTAAAAATTCACTAAAAATTTTATTAACTTAAAGTTTTAACTACATACCAAACAATTCATAAGTGAATTTTTAACATAAAACTAAGCTAAAAATGCAGCTCTTAAATTATAAAAAATTCTAAATATAGGAATCACAATAACTAAAAGAATACTCCTTCGTTCCAAATAAATCTTTCCATTTTGAATTTGACTGGTCAACTGTCTTCGACTTTGATCGCGAATTAAATTTTCATTATATGATTTTATTAAATTATTTACTATTATAGTTTAAGATTAATTTGCGGTCAAAGTCGAAAACAATGCAGAATAGAGGTGTTATTTGTGTTGGTCGCAGAACATCCCGGCACGCTTAAAAACCGGCCCGGACTGGCCCGTTTAATTTTTTGCCCTGTCCGGCCCATGTACATTTAAGTTATGTGGGCCATAGGGGCCTCTGTTTTGGAGGCCCGACCCGTGACCGGTTAAAACCGCCAGCCCGGCACGGACCGGTCCGGGACCGGATAAGCCCGCGAACCTGTAAGGCCCGATCCGTTTAGCCCGGTAAGGACCGTTCCGTTTAGATGTTATTTTTGGATTTATAGTCTATATTTTGTCCAAGTTCAATGTCATACCATTCAAGTTCAATTGGAAAGTCAAGCCCAAAAGCCCAAATCAATAGGATTTTCTCTTCTTCATCCAATTCCTCCACAAGCAGCCACCTAACGTCTCTTTCTTTTCTCTGCGCCTCTCTTCCTTCTTTCTTTCTTCCTTTATTTCATTTTCCATTTTCAGAATTCTGATTGATATCATTCAATTAACAACGGTCAATTTTCTTCCTTATAATAAAATTTCAAGTTTTAATTTATGCATTATGATTTAAGAGTTTTGGTGGATTTTTTGTTTCGCAGCTTCTTACTTCTTAGTTTATGTAATTGTGTATGTGTTTGTGTAATGTTCAAAAAGCAACAATAATTTTTGTTCTTGTTTTCATGATCTGTGTTGATACGGACATGTGTCCATTCCGTTAAGGGCGCCATAGAGCGTGTCCTAGAGTGCATCAAGGCTGAAATAGCCAATTCAGTACTGGTCCGACCCCACATAGTCCGACCAAAGTGAATCAATCAGTACGCTAAAGTCACTGTGCCCTCCCTACATGGAGAACTACTCTCCTTTCATCCAGTAACCACGATATGCCACTGGAGATTCATTAGTCTCCGTACAACTCGTCCGAGCTAGCTGGAGAAGGGACTTCTAAACCTGGCTACGTCAGTACAGAGATGCCAAACGGACCGGACGAGAGAATCTCGGACGCCACCATCATATTAAGAGCAAAACGTATATAACAGAACCACTGAGATACTTCCGTGAGACTCTTGGCTCGGACATCCAGAGTTACCCAAGCGGCCAAGACGGTCTGTCAGGGGACAGACCCAGCCAACGGGCGAATAGATTCTCAAAGGGAAAAGGTCCAAACTACCCTCCCAGGCCCACTAATCGGTATTAAACTACTGTTCACTATTGGGCTATGGGCCAAAGGTAGCATTGGTGTCCAAATCTGAATCATACACTTGGCATCATCTTATGAGTCATCTCATAAGATATGGTCTCTATAAATATAGCACAAGGTCCAAGACCTTAAGGTGAGTGGGGCTTGGCATTATAACCTTCCTCTTAACTATTACATTGAGAGCTCCCAACTCTTTATTGAGTAAAGTCTCTTACCGGATTGACATAGGCAATCCGGGTAACCATTTCTAAACCCCCCCCCCCCCCCCCCCCCACTTAGTCCTTTCAGGCACTCGAGCTCGGACCGGTACTACATCGGGCTTCAAGTCAGAGGCGGGCCTTAGACTAGGTTGTTTGTAATAGTTTAGTTAGTTAGTGTTCGAGGTTTTATCCCTCAACAATCTGACTATTCAAAGGAGGTGTATAAAATTATTACTTTGGCAGGCAGTGAGTTCATTACTTTGGGAGACAACTAATTTTTTACTTCTTAATTTGGCAGATTTTAGTTGTAAATTAATTTCCAAAAGAACAAAAGAAAATAGGCGGGCTGCCCGGCCCAACAACCTGTAAGTATAGTGGGCTGGGGGCCATGTCGGGCCTTTATTTTGAAAAAAACCGCCCCGTCCCGTCCAAAAGTATGAACCAGTCCGGCCCGTACTTTAAATGGAGCGGGCTAGAACAGCCCGACCCGAATAACAACTCTAGTGCAGAATAATAAAATGGAAAAATTTATCTGGAAGAGACGGAGTAATAATAGATAAAATGTGATGAATAAAACCAGATCCCCTAAATTATGGCAGAGTTTTCCCCTAAATTAGTCTCCTGGCCATCGGAAACAATTCGCCTGGCGTAAAAATGAGCTCTCGAATCCCAACTCATAGGTCAGTTTCACTTCTTGGATATCGTCAAAATCCATTCTTTACTCTTTCTTAATGCTCTAATTTGTGCAGCAATTTCTTCTGGGTAGATTAGTTAGAAAGCTGGTTGAATTTCTTGTTGATATATGTGTGTGTATATGCCTTGCTTGTACTGGGACAATAATGGTTTGTCAAAGTAATACTAATTGTAAAGGCCTAAACTTTTCTCCTGTTTGTACCCTGTAGAAAGGTTTCATAGCAGGAGAGGCTAAATTGCACAAGTCTCACGCTGATTGTGATGGCAATTGTTTGTTTTAGAATGTGATAATTGCAAAAACTAGCTGTTCTAGCTTTGTAGAAGAGGTTTTTCTTTTGAAACTATTGTAGAAAAAGTTAAGTTACAAGAGAAGTTTGAAACTGTAACTCAGGGAAAAGAAAGGTCTTTTTTTCGGTTAACCAAGCATATATTGATCATTAGGATGCGGGTTTTCGTCCAGTACTCTCTCTCTTGTTCTGTCTTTAATTTCCTGTCGAATTCGACAGCTTTCTTGTAAGCCTGTGAATCGCGCTGAGGTTCTTTTTGTTGGATTCTATGGCTTTCTCTTGATGTTGTTCTGCTGCGTTTTTTTAGTACTGACTTACAGATAAATGTATTGGTTCTTGTCAGTTAATTTCCTGGCTAGGGATATTACTTTTCCTATTAAATGTAGTGATTACGAGTATATGTTGATTATTTCTAACCTTTTTTTTGTAAATTTAGGAATGAATTTTGAGTAGGACAACGGCAATTTCCTTATCATCTCTCTGTTGCAATAAGGCACACAAGGTGTGGAGAATTGCCACTTTGAGATGGCACCTACGCCTAGTGTTATAGAAGTGAGTTCAGATAAACGTGGAAAGAATTTTGATGTGGAAGAAGATAAGTTACTGGTATTGGCCTGGCTTAATACTAGTTTGGACCCTGTCAATGGAAACGCGAAAGGGGATCGCTTTTGGCAACGAGTTGAAACTTACTACATACAAGGGAAAAAGGAGGAATGGCAAATTCGTAGTCGCAGCTCCTTAAACCATCGCTGGGGTGTCATCCAACATGCAGTCAGTAAGTTTTGTGGTTTCGTAACTCAAGCTGAAGAACGAAATGGGAGTGGCACTAATAGTGGAGATAATGTAAGCACAGTATAAGTTTTTATTAATTTTTGAGTTCAATCATGCTTTGTTGTATAAGGCTTATGTTAATAGTATTTTACAGATTCAAGAAGCACGGAGATTGTATTATGATGCTACTAAGAGTCCTTTTCGCTTTGATCATTGTTGGGATCTTTTGAAGGATGAAGAGAAATGGAAGAAACGTGAAAAGCTATCCGGTACTAAAAGAAAGTCTGCTGGACCGTCTTGTAATTTGAATCCAGAAGCTGTTAGTATTGGTGAAGATGATGAACCGAGTAGAGATAATAGGAATGAACAGACTATTGGGCAGAAAGATGCTAGAGAAAAGAAGAGATCATTCAAGAATTTGCTCACCGATGTTTCTGGATTTACGAAGGCCCTATCAGAGCTTAATAATGAAAAGCGGAAAGATCGTGCTGAGAAAATGGAGAAAATTAACTTAGCCAACAAACAGAAATATGAGTTCCTTGAAATAAAGAAAGCACAGCTTTTGCATGCTCAAGAAACAAACCGGATTCAGAGCGAAAAGCTTCAGTTGATGTATCATATTGAGAACGAAAAGCTCAAATTGGAGAGGGAAAGAGAAGATACTAGCATCATGATGAAAGATTTGAGTTCAATGGATCCTGAACAAAGAGAGTACTTTCAAAAGCGTCGAATGGAGATCCTAGGAAGAAAATCTGGTAATGTTAATAACATGGAGCTCTGATTCGTCCTGTACCCCTATCAGTATGTTTTGGAGTTGTCGACTTGGTACAACGTAGATAGCTGATGGATTCATTGGTGAGATGAGAATTTTCTTGACCATGTCCATCAGACTGTAAATTTGTGCTTTAACTTATAGAATTCAGCTTTATTACCTTACTAGTTGATATTAGTAGATTCAATCATAGAAATTTGTATGCTTAAAAATTTGGGCTTTCTTTAGATTTTTCAAGTTCTTGGTGAAAATATGAGTCGGACCAGTTGGTGAAACTGTGAAATGGTTCATGATGATTTCATTAGTATCTGGTTTGTATTCTGCTGATACACTGTGATGAAGAGCTGGAAGTTCTTGAAAATTCAAGATGTACATTTGTTTCTTGTTTTTCTACTAGAAATTTGCATTGATGTTGTTCATCATAACGCTTACTTGCAGAACAAATGAAGGTGGCAACTGGCAAAGCCAAGGAGAATGCACTCGAGTATTTTACCAAGTACCATGTGAAAATTCAATCAAATTAAGTACTGATAAAACTATGGAGGATGATTCGGTAGATTGATAAACTAACTGGCCATTGAAATCGAAACTAACTTCTCTTTATGGAGGTGTTGAGCATATTACTTGATCCGTCAACTATTTATTTCAAATGCTTGTTGTCTCAAGTGGTAAGTAGATTGAGTTCATTTAAGTTAAGTCTTGAGTTCGAGCCTTAAGTATGTACTAAAAATTATCGCTGTGAGAGCTGCCTTCTCAATAATATCCAATGATGTTAAACCGGATTAGTCGTACGTAACGGATACTGTATCCAAACGTTCTCTAACTTATACAAACCAAACGTTCTCGTCTATCTTGTAAGCTATCTGAATACCTGATAAACTCGTATGAAGCATAATTTCTAGTGTGCATCTTACAAGCTAGCATATCATTATCCTATCATGTCCTTTTTGGCCCCCTGCCAAACAGACCTTTGAGCTAAAAAAACCCCAAATTGAAAAATCACAAAAGCACTCCTTGAAGAAGAAAAACAAAAAGAAAATTACATAAACAAAGAAGATGATAGCTCTCCAGTGTTTATCCCATGCCCCAATTTCCCTCCTCAATCCACCCTCTCAAATCAAACCCTGTTCTCCAATCTGCTCAAACAATTCCCCCAAAACCAGGAATCAAGCAGCTTCCAGCAGCAGGAAGAGCAATTCCAGAGATGGGTTCGAGCCAGTTCAAGATTCTGCTGCCTTCTTCGACGAAAATGGCGCCGTTGATGACATGGATGGCTACCTCAATTATCTTTCTCTCGAGTATGACTCCGTTTGGGATACCAAACCTTCATGGTACACTCAACTACCCATTTCTTCTTTTGCTGTGTTTCTCTCTGATTATGTACAAAGACACTCCATTTACATGTTCCCTTTGCTTGTAGGGATTAAATTGAAGTGATTAGATGTATAATTTTGTTAATCGTCCTATATTAGGTTGCGTTTTGGGAATTCTTTTTGCTAAAAGTTATGTTTTTTTTTATAGTTGTAAATGAGCCAGAAGATGCTGAGGTAGTGATGTTCCAATCAGAATCACACTAGTGCCTAATGAGCTTAAATAATCGGTATTCATATTGGCGAATTTAGTGAAAGCTAGGATTTTTTCGGCATTTTTGTGTTTTTGAACTGAAGTTGTTCAATCAATGGCAATTTAAGATCCAAATGGTTTGGCAGTTTCGGTTTTAATATCATGCCATGGCCTAGAAACACGCATACGGTCGAGATAAACTGGTTTAGTTCTGCATATTGGAGAAACTTAGGTAGTGTTTGCAGATTCTTATTCAGTTAAGTAGAAGCATAATAATCAAAAGCTGAAGCAGAAGCAACTTTGGTGCGGCTTCTACAATGAGTTACTTTTTACGTATTTTGGAATAGCAAAAGCATAAGAAAAACCTGGAAACACTCCAAAGTAGATTTAAGAAGAGTTTGGAGACATTCCCTATAGTGACATCACGAATATGAAGTTTATACATTTCAAGGGTTGAAACTTGAAAGTTGATATATTTCACTGGATTGTGAGCTTGCATCTATGAAACTCCATGTGAAGGAGATAGAAACGGTTAGCATGGTGAAGAGCTTAGACTTGGGGCTGCTTAAAACTTCTTATATAGTTATATTTACATATTAGCTGTGTCCCCAATTTATTTACTTATCCTGTTCACTGTTCAGGTGTCAACCATGGACAATTACACTGACCGGAGTTGGAATAATTACCTGTAGCTGGCTCGTCTTGAACTCCACCATAATCACCTCACTAGTGGCAATGTTAATTTTTGCATGGTGGTACATCTTTCTTTACTCATATCCAAAGGTATGTTTGTGTACCATGTTACCTAATATCTGTATCAGGTGATTCGCCCTGAAAATAAGAGATAGCTGCAAAAGATGTATATCTTGTTAAACTCAAAATTTAGATATGATGACACTTGAATGTTGAGTGACACTGCATATTTTTTGACATTCAGACTCCCCTTTTCACCCGACTCATCCCCCGTTTCATTCGTTCTTGTTTCTGATAAGATGGCTGCTGCAATATCTATCAGCTCTGAGCCTGTTCATGATGCACAATAGAGGCCCTTAGTGTGTTTGTCAGCATGGATATGTAGTTAGAAATGTAATCATCTTTTTTCTTTTCCGTTTTCTTCAGTCATATTCAGATATGATTGCTGAGAGAAGAAAGAAGGTTACAAATGGTATGGAAGACACTTATGGTACAGAAGCAGAGCAATGATCTTGGAGGGATAAATTGAGACTCAGAGCGGCAGTAAGTAATTGTAGTATATCGTTTCAAAGACTGTAGAATTTTTTCAGCAGGTACTGAGCGGCACTATCACCGACTAATCCATGTTCCCTACTCAAAGACCCTATATCAACCTCCACACTCCATTTCCTCCATCGGCTTCCTCTTCCTGTCGCTGGAGGTCCAGTGGACTTGTGCATCTTCTCCAGCTGCGCCGGAAGTCATTCATATGCTCCCCAGTCACGTTTTACAGTCTCGAATCACTCTCCAACCTTCAACCGGAGCTTCAAATGGTCCTGAGTTGGTTGCACAGAACTGGCTTCTTGTTGAAATTGTACTACAGTATTTTATTCGAAATCATAAGTCTAGTCTGGATTTTGATGTACCTTTTGAGTATTGATAAACATCCTTGTTCAAAATACCATTGGTTGCACAAATGACCTCGGACCATAAAGTAGAGTTAACTGTAAATACAAAATTTGTTGTGTTGCCAAGCAATTCTGAAGCAACACTTGCATCATCATAAAATTAGACTAGTCTGAAGTCTGAACCAAACAACCCACACCGAGAGTGACTTGTGGACAGAGTTCGGTACATAAACTCTTACTTATTCTGTCCCGTCCCATGTTTTCCATTTTGACTTTCCTCGGTCAATCGTTTACAACTTTAACCACAAATCAATCTTAAATGAAAAATGTAAAATGTTCAACTAAATTATATTTTGAAACTTTAGGGAGTAAAGTTTTATAATATAATTTTATTATTTTTTTTAATTGCGGTTTAAGATTAATTCGTAGTCAAAGTTGGAGACGGTTGACTGTAAAAAGTCAAAATAGGAAATATGGGACGGAACTGAGGAAGTACAATTCTTTTTTAAGTGCGCACACAAACTTCAAAGGGAATATAGGTGAATTTATTTCTTGAAGAATCGTTTGTTTGAGCCAAGTAGCTCTTGATCTTCGAAGGTTTTGCCAAGCTCCGAGCGTGATTCATGAGCTGAGCTAGTTGTCGAATTCTCAATCCCACTCTTAAATACTTTTGATTTACGAATTTTCACTCTCGGTCTCTCTCCCAAATTCCCCTCATTTGACTTTGGTCAAAACATTATGAAAGAGAAAAAATTAAATGGTTTACTTATAGGAAAAGCTAGTACTGGCAAACGTGTTCATACCCGGGGAGGGGAGGGGGGGGGTCGAATCGGGTCAATTTGGGTCGGATTGTTCGGATATGTAATTTTTTTTGGTCGAGTTCGGATCAGACTCGGGTCATTTTCGAGTGATAAAACTTAATGACATTTTGAGTCATCTCGGATTAGGGCTTTGTTCAGATTTAGATTTTGAAATACGCCAAATTTTAAATTCATATTTTGCTGAACGTATTATGATACGTACACAAGTATCTTGTATTGATCTTAATCTTTTAATTCTCCTCAAACTCGTCTCAGCCTTATAATTTATAAGAACTTGTATAAGTTTAATTCGGACATTTATGGACCAAGTGAATTCGATTCATTTTAGATCGGATCTCGAGTCAAATGTTCGGATGGTTGACTTTCGTATTTTATGGTCAAAATTTGGATTCGAATCGGGCCATTTGAGGTCGGATTTGGGGTTTTGCCAGTACTAGGAAAGGCCAATAAAAAATAAAATCCCTCATCTCCCACCTTCCATTCTAGCCTCACCGGAAAACACCCGCCGCCACCAGAATTCCAAGCAAGTAAACAATCGGAGATGACGACAATTCGAAGATTTTGCTGCAACGATCTCCTCCGATTCGCACCGGTTAATCTCGACCATCTCACCGAAACTGTTAGTTTCCTTTAACCCTTCGATTCCTTCTCAATTCATCTCATTCTACGATTTTTCTTCTTTTTGAATGCTAATCCGATTGAAATTGTTGCAGTTCAATATGTCATTCTACATGACGTATTTAGCCCGCTGGCCTGATTACTTCCATGTGGCCGAAGCTCCCGGTGGCCGAATTATGGGTTACAGTGAGTTCTCTCTGTCTGTTTTAGTGCTTTGTAGATGGAATTGCATTGTATGATCTCTGCGTTTGTTTTTCTGACTGTTTGGGTGAATTTGATTTCGATTGGAGTGACTTTGAGCTTGGTTTTCGGTTTTTCAGCTCCTAATTTGACTATGAAATACTTAGTTTCTTTGTGTTTCCTCTTGCAAACTGATATTGTTTGTGTTTCCATTGATGCACATAGATACCTTTCCATGTTACTGTGATTATGTAATCGGTGAATGTTGCTGTGATCAGTTGATGCTATTGAAACTTGCAAGTTTATATTTTTGAACTTACTGTGAGTAAAGGTATCTTTTTGCATTGCGTTGTCTATTTTTGTGCGGAGAAATGAAAAGAAATTGAACACACTCCACAACAATTTATGTTAAAGAAGATGAGAATTGCTGATACAAGTACAAAAATGGAGAACAAAAAGGCCAATAAATGAAGAAAAGAATACATGAGGATTTGTAGAGCAGTGACAATAGGTGGAATGATACTATATGGTGAAGCATTGTAGACGGAGATGATGGAGTCATTTTCTTTTGGCCATTTAAATAGTCTTTTATTTTCCGTTAAAATGTTGAAAGCAATGAACATCACCCTCAAGCTTACAAGAGGAGTGGAGAAAATGAAGTGTGGATTTTTATTAATAATTTTCACACAAATGTTTTACTAGGTAATGTAGATCTTATATACCTAGGTGAGTCTGCCAATCACTTAGGTAGGAGGGATATGGTGTTTCCTCACATTCAGGGAAATCGTGATTTGTACAAGAATTTCACAGTCTCCTATGGCTGAGTTTCTTGAAATTGTCCTTTTAATTTTACATTTGAGTGTTATCTCTCTAAAGCCAAAAGCTTCAGTCACATCCTCACACAGGCCACCAGGGTAGCTTGTTCAGTCGTCCCTAAAACAATCCCAGGCTCCCAGCACATCACAGAATAATCTTTTGTTCTTCATAGTGGAAAATATTTTGCTCAAAGACTTCTATTTTTGGATATTCTTCTTTGAAGTTACTTTTCGTCAAGGCCTCAAAATTTCGTGGTGTTTCTTCTGGATGGAGCATCTTGTTTGTCAACATATATTTGTGGCTTCTTTCTTGTGTCCCTCCATTCTTCTATTCATGGCATTTGAGAATTAGTTCATGGACTTAACGATAAATAAGCACTTAGTGGAGCTTTCAAACTCCAACAGTAAAGTAATAATTAAACTATCTGACTGCACTTGATTAGAATTGTAAAGGAAAAATCCAACAGCAGTTCTTTCAATGAACTGGCACGACATGGAAGCGAAGAAGATCACACTTGCAGTGTTTGTCGGAATTTAACATATTGGTCTCAGTAGTATCTAATTTTTTTGTGTTCCATGCTGACGTACCAGCTGGTTACCTGCATTAACTAGTGCTGTAAGGCCTTATTTGGCCAATTTCAGCTAGTTGAAAGTAAAATTTTGCACTGTGGTGTTTTTTAAAGGGGTCTTTTGCATTTGAGCTTTCCTATGTTCACATAAATAAACAGCCCCCCCCCCAAAAAAAAAAAAAAAAAAATGAAGGAAACATACTTTTCTACTCTTCTGCGCTGAAAATTAATAATATTTCTACAACTTGGTTCCTAATGCTTTACATAAATATGTTTTCAGTTATGGGAAAGGTTGAAGGACAAGGAGAATCATGGCATGGCCATGTAACTGCAGTTACAGTGGCCCCGGAATATCGAAGACAGCAGTTAGCCAAGAAACTGATGAACCTTTTGGAGGACATCAGTGATAAGATGTAAGGGTGTACCGAGTAATATACTCGGCTTTCTCTTTTTTCAGTGTTTCTTTTTTCTTTTTTTTTTTTTGTGGTTTTGCCAGTAATAACCTGATTGTCCCCTGTTGAACTAATTTTCTATGAACTGAGACCACTACATTTACAATGTACATGCTTAAATATTTTGACACACGTTTTTATTCTATTAAATGCATTTGGCTCCTTTTCTTAAAAAAATGATTATTAAATGCCTGGTCCATTAGGGTTGTGTCTTGAGTTCTCTTTTCTGCTGACATTGGTTCGGAAACTTAATGAGATTCTTCAACTGGTGTTGAATCATTAAAAGATATACAGTATCTCAAAATCAAGCTGTTTAAATGAAGAAGTTTCTGGCATGTGTTGTTTTTCATAGCATTTTTCTCCCTAAGATGCTAAAAAATCTTTAAAATAACTTGGATGATAGTAGATTGTTTTCATTGTGAAATTATGTTTGAACTTTGTGGACACTTAACTCACATTCTTTGTTTATTTTATTTATTTTGCAGTGACAAGGGATATTTCGTTGACCTTTTTGTGAGAGCTTCAAATATACCTGCCATCAAGATGTATGAGAAGGTATTGTGAACAATATATATTATAGTTCCAACTTCCACGGAACTGGAAGTTAAATAACCAGCTATTTATTTGCGAAATTTCCTTTTTATTATTGCAATTTGCAGCAGCTGTTATAATTATATTTCTTGTCCTTGATCCTTCCCATTTTGCAGCTTGGCTATGTAGTTTATAGGCGTGTACTTCGATATTACTCTGGAGAGGAGGATGGATTGGGTGAGATTTTACGACATACTTGAGTTGTTGTTATTTTCTTTATAGTCCATGGATGTAGTCATTTCTGAACTTGTATTGGTCTGTTCTGTCTTTGGCAGATATGAGGAAAGCACTATCAAGGGATGTCGAAAAGAAGTCTGTCATTCCTCTCAAACGACCAATTACTCCAGATGAACTGGAATATGATTAAGTCTTATTTTTCTTTGGGGAAATAATTATGCAGTCAGGTATGTTTGAAAAACATCGGCACATTGTATTATTCCTACTCGAATGTGACTTTCTGTGTATTCGTATGTACTATAATACATTAATCTGCTCGAATATGACTTCCTTAGATGTGAACTTGTGGTGTGTACTTGTAAAATTTCAGTTGATTGCCTGAATACAATGCCCAAAACAAGGAACGGGAAATGAAAAGTAGGGATACGTAAACACACTGCCATGGTGAAAATCAGGAATTCTTCCTCAAAAACGAAAATTTCCCAAAAAATCTGATTGCTATGTGGCCTAGATAAAACTGGCCCAACTGGCCCAATGCTTGATCCACATATTTGTGGGTCAAGTATCACAAGTGGATGGCCCAGCTAAGTTTATTTGGTGGAGGCTCTTGATTTTAGCAACAGGCCAGGCATTGGCCCATCCAGACAACCTGCACATGTAGAGTATCACATTCCTTGCTAAGTTGCTTGGGGTGTCCGATGTTATCCGAGTCGTGGCGTGAGTGAGGAATGAGACGGGATGTATTATCCGCTCCAATTATGTAAAACGTGGTCTAGGATTCACATGTAAGCTTCACTTTGGGGTGGCAATACCGGTCGGATCTATTAACTCGATTTTGAATTGGATCCATTATGGATCCATATTTAAATATGGTTCTAACGTTTCCTATATGAAATCACTTGGGAACATAAGTCTGTTTAGCAAAATTAGCTGAAAAGTTAACTGTTAGCTGGTAGCTGAATAGATAGCTGATAAACTAGGTGAAAAGCTAGCTGATTTTAATGTAGGTGTTTAGCAAATTAGTTGATAAACTAGCTGGTATTTTGTAAAATGACATAAAAATGGCATTACTCTTATTTTTATTTTCTTTAACATTTCTCATCGTATTATTAGTCTATATTTTTTTAAATAATAGTACATCACATTTTTGTCTAATTACTCTAATATATATTCAATGTACTTTCATCGCCACTTTAATAACATCATAAAAAATTATCAGAAGTTGAAAGAAATATTCGTTGAGCATTCTAACTTAGTAAGGAAACACAAATCATTAATTGATGTGTACTACATGTATACATTTTGAAGAGATGCGGATACATTAATCCTTATGCTAGTTGCAAACAAGTACACAAAATGTATAACAAATGTTCTAACAATATAAATCATAAGTCGAGAATTCAAATGACCTTTCATGTGGTCTACAAAAAGAAAAAGTAACTAAGCAAGATAATAATAAAACGGGTGGTTTTTACTTTTTTCTAATTTAGGTCAGGATATTTTCGGAATGAAAAAGATAAGAATTTTTTTTAAAAAAAAAAGCTAACTTGGGTAGCTTCTCAACCAATGGTGATTTAAGAAGTTCGCACGTTCATCTTGAACTTTTTATTAGTCGATGGTAAAAAAAAGCCGTAAAAAAAAAGCCAGTGGTAAGCAGGCTAATCATGATACATTTGAACTAAAAATCCAAAATATGTATGTGGATCCAATGTGACTCCGACATAATTCCACCACATATCTTCTTAGTTCTTAGTAGTAACTGATTTGGGTCCAGTCCATTTTGTTATCACAAAATTGATCCATTTAGCACCTAATCATTTCGATCCAATCCGTTTTTCTCAACTCTTTCTCTCATTTTTCTTCTCTTTACCCTTCTTATTTCCTCAATTTACTTTTTTATTTATACCAACGACTTCAAACCAATCAAATAATTTTAAATATATCTACTCATCACTTTTTTTCTTAACACATCAATTCAATATTACACGATCTAAATAACAAACCCTCAAAACCTTAAAACACAAAACTATATCCCGAACACACGTTTTCAAAACTCAACTACAATTCAGTTACTATTCACCAGTTAAGTTTTTCCAACTTTGTATGAACACCCTCTCATTTTTTTCCTTCTCATAGTTTCTTTAATCATTACTCCCTCCGGCCTGGAGAAATTAATACACTTATCACATTTAGTCATACTAAAAAAGAAAGTCATCCGCGCCCATCAAATAATAAAAAATCTTACATGTTCACTAAAATTACAACTTTTGTAGTACAACTTTTTCCAACCTTTCATGATTTAGCATATATTCTAATTTTTCATTTAAAATTATGCGTAAATTCTAATACACCCGGATTATGAAGTTATCAGGATTCCGGGGAGAGTACTATCTAAACGTTAGGAAAATGTTGTTTTTTATCTTTAAATGCGAAACATAAGATATATGATATAGGAACTTTAACCCCACCGAAAGTTTAAATTTGATAATATTCAAGTCACATTTGCTTGATGTGACCTTTCATTTCATAAAGAATGGATTAGTTTAGTTCTTTTCAGTAGGACCCTTAAATTCTTTGGTCAAGATGAGGTCAACTAGAGATCGAAGTTCACCATTAAAGTGAGCTAGGACAAGAACGATGATTTATCGAAAGGGATATATATGTCGACGATGTAGACAGCTGCATTTGGTGGTTCCACACTTGTCTTCAAAGTTAAATTGGATCGATCCATGTTGTAAGAACAGCTCAAAGTTGGTCTGGTTCGTTTCGATTCGGTCCGGACCTTTCCTTTTTCCACCAGACGTGGTTTAGAATTGACACCCACTACTTGAACTAAGCGGTGTAGGGAGATAACTCCATGTTTGGTTCACATCTTCATTTTGAGATTAATGGTCATATGTTGAGTTACATGTTCTGATTTGATCAAGTATATGTGGTCCTTCTAATAATGAGGAGCTTTCACAACTTTCTTCGCCTCATGATCAATTGGAAAAGGTGCGAATAAATCTTCACACTAGGGGTCGCCCTTTTTAAGTTTTCTTCGCTTGTAACACCAAGCCGAAAAGCTCTAATAATGAGGAGTTTTCACAAGTAACTTTCTTTCGCCTCATAATCAATTGGAAAAGGCGCAAAGAAATCTTCACGCAGGGTTGCGTTTTTCAAGCTTTCGCATGTCACACCAAGCCATAAAGCTCAGCAGTTGCAAATCTCAATCGGCCCCTTTCGTGATTGAAAACTACGTTCCCAAGACTCCATCGAGAAAGATTTGAGAATTTTATCTTATTGAAAGGGATGAATCTCAAACCGTTTAAAAAGCAAGAAACACTATATGTACTCTTCTATGATTTTAAGTGAACTTCATGTATACTTGATTATGGCGCGATTTACATATGAGTAGAAATGAATTTGATTTGGAATTTAACGTAAGGGTATTTGCACGTATACGAAATCAACAGTTGAAAAACCGGACACATAATTAAAAAATCTACAATATTAGTTATTATAAGTCGTGAATTAGTCGAAATATAATTCGTGAATTAGGGATTCTCCCTCGCTGGAACATGAATTCGCACTCGGAACGCAAAAAATCAGGGCGAATTTGTATTGCTAAGTGTAAAATGAGTTACATTCACAAAATTTCTACATTATTTTCACTAAGAATACATATGCACAAATACACAATAAGACTGAAATAAACTCTTTACATAACTTGTTAATGCACTGATTCAAAGAGAACTTTTACAATATGAGAGTTGATGGTTCCTGGATTACAATATGCTCTATAATAGAAACTTCTAGTAATGCTCAAGAAGTTTTGCTTTGTATGAGAATCCAAATCTCCTGAGGATGATTTTGTCAACACCAACTTCACGAGTTCTTGCATATCTGCAGATTCTATTTCCACGGTTCTGTTCTCTTCCACGTCACCTACCCACCCATTGTTTTCCTCTACCTGTTTCATCATTTTAAATTAATTATAATTACTTGTCTGAAATCTCAACAGTAATGTAAAAAAAGATGTTAAAAGTTAAAACTGGTAGTAACTTACCTTCTGGTGTTCAAATGTCTGAAGTTGATGGCAGACTCTGTTGGTGATGTCCATGAGCTGTTGGTACTTGGGGTTGGAGACTAATGATTCATCCGAAACGAACCGGCTGCTACTGCCGCAGAGATTTAGCATTCGCACGAGTAGCTCTGCATCTCCGTTCCTTGCGTTTCCCTGCTCTTCCCATATCCTCAGCCAGTTTCGCCACTGAAACGCAATGAGATGTTATTAGCGGGATAGAGGGAGTAACCCTTTTTTTTTTAAAAATTACTGAGAGGAGTTAGTCGCAGATTGTTTAGTTAATGTGTGTTTGTTAAATACTTTTAAAACACATCAATTCATTTAGTTAAACCTCTGGGATGATATGATCACACAATCTCATTGTATCAGTGGGTTCACGGTAAATAGTGAGAGTTGATATCGTTCTTCTCGTCCTATGATTTATTTTCCCTTAAATTACTAATTTTAAAGAGTAGTACAAGAAAATTTGATCGTAGAGAATAAATGTGTCATCACACTCTCTCACTGTAGATGATGGTCTCAACCCGTAGCAAACAACTTTATATCCCATTTCCTAGCCCAACCCGTGTAATATCACACTACCATCCACCCACTTAGTATTGATTTATCTGAATTATTATGAAATAACCAAAATATCTTTGTAACCATACTGCAAAAGTAAAAGTTACAGAGAACTGGAGTGTGTGTCTGAATGTAAACTAATGATTTCTGGATATTTTCTGTGGTTGTCTTAAAAGCTCGTGAATGATCAATCATGTTATAAAAGGACAAATGAGAGGAAAGATATATTACCGCATGATGTAAGTGGTGATGTGTGTCTCTGCCATGAGCCAATAGTGTGTCCAAAGCCAGTTGATTGAGAGTTCTGAGCACAATCCCCACGAGGCTATTCCTTGTTTGAGAACTCCTATAACAACAGCAAACAAGATTTACACATACTTTCAATCATTCAAAGGCCAACTAGCACCATAATCTAGGTTGACTTCAATTCTATACTTTTCTACGACTTCACGATATAATATTTCGAACTTTTATCTTCGATGTTCATACTGGTTGAATTGTATATCTGGTTAAGAGGTGGTTATGATAACGATGACAACATTAATTGTATTGTCTAATGTAAAAATCTCTCATAAAAGTATATATGAGGTGATAAATTTTTTAAAAGTTCAAGTGAAAGAGCTATAAAATCACTTTAAACTCACTCCCGAAATATAAAGGTAAATAGGTGAATTACCTTCCTTTGTTTGGGAATTTGAGATAATATCTAGGTTAATTTTAAATTCTATACTTTTCTATAGCTCTACGATATAATACCAATGGGTCACTCAGATAACGATTTTAAAAAGTTCGACTTAAAGATTAAGTCAATTTAAACTGATTGTCGAAATATAAAGGTAAATAGGTGAATTCAATTAGAAAGAGTGAATTACCTTCCTCCATTTGGGAATTTGAGCATGTCTCCGTTTTCAAATTCGTTTACGAAGGCATGCCTCTGTTCCTTGGAGAGGTGTTGTCTGTCGAAATGAGATACAATCGTCTCTAATAGAATTGCAGTCTTAGCCCAAGCCAGACGCAAATGCGATTTTTCTGGCTCGAATTCACTCGCAGCCGCTATGTAGTAGTTTAGAAGAAGCCTTCGGTCACTCAATCTGAATTCTCCAAGGTTGCAATTTGTGTACCATCTATTAAGGAATGTGTAAACAATAACCGGATTAATCTCTAATTTTTTTAGTACGGGATAAGGACATTTAACATGAAAGACCATATCCGATAAGACTATGTTTAAGCGGAGCTAGAAAATTTCAAATCTCTTACTTCTGAATGCTTCTCCATTCGCGCTGATGCAAGGTTTGGCAGTTGTTGTAGTCTAATTTTGCGAGCTCAAGGTATGTGTTGTTATTAACATTTAGCATCCTGATTGTAGAAAAAAGAAATGCAACTTAAGAAATTGTAAGATTTAAAGATGGACAAGTCAAACTTTATAAATGAAGTGCTTTAGTTTCTAAGTGTAAGATTATTTACTATGATTATAATATTTGTCCGTCACTTTTAAACTTTAGATGGTGTGTGAGCAGATTTTCTTGATTTTGAATTGTTATGTGGTGAAAAACCAAAGTAAAGAAACAAGAAGGAATAATCTCAAGTAAGTAAAAGCATAATCTTTCTAGAGGATGGACAAAATCAATCGTGTATTTTTATACCTTAATACTCATGTTTATTTTGTTTTGCCGACTAAACTTGTCTTTTGGCTTCAACCTTTGGCAAAAACGAATAATTTATGTAAAGTTCTCAGGTGTATCTATTAGGATAAAAACATGCATGCAAAAATGGTATCTATTCGGAACTATGGGCTCCTGTTTTGCGGCTTTCAGCCTAACCCAGTTATATTATTTTTGGCTCACTCTTGGGGCTCACACTCGACAGACTGCTTCGAACCTCTCAAGTTGTACGTACTATCATGTAAAACCGTAAAAAAACGTCTTGTCGATAAAACGGTAAGTGAATAAATGTCAAATTATGTTTTCGGCCAGTATTTTAAAAACTGGAAAATCTCTCGGGACACTCGATAAGGACCCTAGAATACTTATTGGGTGGATAAATATGTGAAATCATGTTATCGGGAGGTGCATTTCAAGATTTGGGATTTTTTTTTTTTACCTATACAAGGTCTTGCCAATCCAGACATCGTCGTTGCCTCCGTATTGGTCTATGTAGAGTCGACTTTCGACTCGAGGTAAACTTGCGTACCATGGAATGTCTAGTGCATATGCAACCTGCAATGTTCATCAAGAGTAAAAATATTTTTCAGTAAATATAAATATTTAATTACTGTCTCAATTATTAATTATGGCCTGAATCAGTTGAATGTCAGATTTGAAAGATATGAACAGCAAAATGCCAAGATAAAATGCACGTACAGGATAAGATACAAACTTCAGCTAGTAAAAAGATATTTCATGTATTTCAAGCCGTATACTTTGAATTTGTATATAAAGTTCAATCTTGACCTAGTCAATTCAAATTGGATATTTTCAATTTGTACTTACATTGCCAATGCCATATTGGGTTCAATGCATCTCATCCCGAAAAACTGTACCTATTTGTATTTAGGTAACTGAAATTGAAAGCGAATAAACGAACTGATTTTACAGTAATGTGTCAGTAAATTGGCCGATAAGCTAGCTGACTGATCGTCTTAGTTCACTTGTCAAATTAGTTAGTTAATTAATTATCAGATAGACGTTCACGTAGGTCGTAGCACTTACTTCGTTCAGAAATTCAAACGATCTCATCTAACTAATAAACTCGTGCTAAAAAACACAAACTTACGGAAGAATAAATCCTAGAAAAAATACGAACCTCGCCCTGAAGGTCCTTGGTCATGATCCACTTATCAAAGACATCCTCCTTGGCTCTCCTCTCTCGGAGATACTTGCCGGAGAACTTGGCAGCCTCGTCGAGTACATCTTCTCCCGGAAAATTCACCTCTGAAGCCCGGTAAAGGTTGTACATCCCCGTTACAGCCTGAGTCGACTGCCCCGCAAAGCAGAAGAACTCTCCACCCTTCTCAAAGTGTTTGAAAACATCTGTGATCGATTAAACAGCTGGTAAAGCCATGGATTTAAGCGAAGGCATTGAGACATTTAACCAGACAATGTAACATAATGTCTTGTCTCGTCGTTTACGATTAATTCATTACCTGCAGAAACATCGTAGCCATGTAACCTGAGAAGCCTGAAACCCATAGCCGTGTCATCAAGGTCCTGAACTTGAGAATTTCTTGCCCAACAAATTCCCTTTTCTGTCCAGTATCTGAAATTTACTTTTTACTACATCACTCAACTGTAAAAATGTAAAAAAAAAAAAAAAAGAACATGATGTAAATTAATGGTTTTAATTACCTGCTAACATAATCCACGCATTCGTTTATTTCGTCCTCAAAGTAGCGAGAAATTCCAAGCCTTTCCAACCTGTCTACTGCCCACAAGTGCTCGAACAAGTCCACCGGATACACGTTCGGTACTACGATCATCAAACATGGATCAAAATCAGATTCATATGTTGTCAATACCGGAGTACAAATCAACTAGCCTATCTTTTTAAGAAGTTAGCATAAGCTGGGGCGAAGCTAGAGTTTATAATTAGCTATGTCTTTTCATTACTATTTTATTTTTTATTACGATTTTGCATGGGGCTAATTTAAAAAAAATGAAAAATAATACATTTAGCTTCACCCTGAGTATAAGTAACTTATCAAATCAACTACTAGATGATAAGTTATTAATTCAAACCAAAGTCATTTCCTATGAATATATGAGTTCAAACTTAGAGTATGATGCTAACAGCTATAGGGATATCAGTTTTGAAGTAAGGGACACACATGTACTATACTCCATGCATCAAAATATGATCTTTTCATTTGATGGAACTCCAAATCAATTGTATAAAATTTTCTTTGTCCTTCAACTCCAACATTGTTCTTTTTTTTCCAATAAAATGAACAAGTTTAACATAAAGTGACATAAATGAACAGATTTTCAATTTCTTTCTTTGTTTTTTTTTTTTTTTGAAGAAAAGTTTTAAATAGTTACCTCCACCATTGAATTTATGAACTTGGTTGGCCAGGTATTGAAGGCAATTATGGTCCTTGGTTTGCTGGAGGGCATAGGCAGTGGAGGATGGAGAGAAAAGAAAAGAGCCATCAGAAGATTGCAAGTGTAATAGTTTTTCCCAATCAAGTCCATGCATTCCTTCCAAACTGTGCAGTAATGTTGTGGCCACTTTGTGCATCATGTCCCTTGGTATTCTACATGTCACCACAAATTAAATTAAAGTCGGATTTTTCCTGAGTATGAGTAAAAATCATATTCCTCAATCCTCATATCCCAGTGTCTGATATATTCATAATATTTACACTAATTGTGATGTGGTCTTTCACAGTACGAGAAGTGGTCGTTCATTTTAGTAATTACCTATTGAGCTTTAAGTCTCTTTTGGCATAGATCTTCTGCAAGGCTGGAGAATCATGAGGGATATCAATGTGTAGCTTTTTGGCTATGTCAATAAGTGATGGAAGTGCCACTTCAAAGCCTATGGGCATGTGCTCTTCATTCTCATCCTCAAGCTTCTTTATATTCTCTCTCAAAAAGCTTATTCCTGCATACATATATATTCTATACAATTAGTAAGAAATGCAACAATCTTACTTGCCATTCCTAAATTTGGCCATGTCTACCATTAACCGTACACATCATCAACAACTTTGCTTCTTGTTCCTCCTTTTTTTTTACTACCACACAAATCAACAAGTTTCTTAGGGGTCCCTTTTTCTTTATCTTTTAGTATATGCCTAGTATGACATATACCATCTAGATTAATTAAAGATAAACATAGAACAACAAAGTTATTATTGAGAACTTAGGTGTATAGTTAAGAACAAGAGAATATGGACGTTTGCTTTACAATAAAGATAACAAAAATACCAACAAACATCAGAGGTATTACAGAGAATTTAGGTGTTTAGTTAAGTACATAAACATTTTCTTTAAAAATGTCAATATTTTTTTAATTTTTTTTTAAAATTAAGTATGGACAGTCTCATACCAGTAATGAAAATTATACTAAGAGTTAACTAAAACCAAGGCATACGATGATAATAGATCCAATTTTGAGTTGGTTAGAAGCTAGCATATGATCGATCAGAATAAAAAACAAAGAGTATATCACATCATGGATGATGCCAATTCAAATAATATATTTTTGTGGCCCACTAGGTCTATTTACGAGTTACAACTAGTAGTGCTCAAACATAAACGACACACATTTTTTGACGCGTCACTATTCATTTTATACTATATGTGGAATAGTTTAATTTATACCTCGTAATATCTTCCATGTCATTTTAATTTGTCAGCATCACTTTAAGAGAAAAGTAAAATTGTAGTTTCCTCTAATTATATCACTCTACAACAGATAAGCCAAGTATAATCGTATATTTGTAATTTCGTCACACCTAAACTTGGTATATATGATAACTCGATAAGTATCGGCAATATTTTACCCAGTCACACATGATAATGAATGACCAGTTTTAACTTTACGTTATCAAGAATTGTAGTTCTGTGAAACCATTATATTTATTATTATATCGATCCTTTCATTTCTTGTATAAAATGAAAGTTAAAACTTGTTTATCTAGAATAAAATTATTTTCTTAAAGTGAATGGTGAAAAAGAAAGGAGAAAAATTGAAGAAATAAAAGAAAAAAAGTTTAGAACCTTTATCACTTTTGTCAGGGTGCATGTTCCATGATCTCAATGCAATGACACAAGCTAAAGTGTTGAGTATCCGATCGTGAGCCAAAAAGATTTCTCTGTCACCCCAAGACCCATCCCGGAGCTGGTTTCTTGATATCCACTCCAAGCTCGACGGGAACTGCGGTAGACCGCTGCCGCTTATCTCCTCCACCATGGCCACCCACGCCGTGTCATATGCTGATAGGCTTATTTCTCCGTCCTCCATCGATTGAAGCATTGACCGGATGGACCCGACTAGGCTCCTTACCTTATCCACCACCTTAAAATTTTGAAATCAGATGAAAAGCAGTAAATATGTTGAAATGGTGTAACTTCTTATATCGTGTTAATAATCATCATTGATTTACACACTGTATATATAGTAGATGGAATAGATCGACTCAAGATTTTTCCTGCTACGTACTATATATGCAGTGTGGTAATTAAGACGAGGATAGTGATTGGGTGCGCATATATAATATGTCACACCATTTTAAAAGGGCGCGGGGAACTGAAGAAAAATCATGTACCCACCTTATTTGATGATTTAGCTTTATTATCTGTGTCATCTTCCACGATATCTTGCCACTTTATCACTGCCGATAAACTGTTTTGTATCACATCTAAATATTCTGCATTTTCATACACTACACAAACACAAAATTAAAACCATCGATTAAACATAAATAAAAAAATAAGGAAAAAAAATGGAAAATTCTCTACTTCGTCCAAGAGCTTTGTACTTGTATTTATTTTTATTTCATATAAAAAAAAATCCTATTGCTATAGTATCTTTTTCCTTTTCCTGCTTCAAATATTTATTTTATGGCAAAATTGTATGAGATATTCATACGATCTGTTAGCTTTCATATGTACGAAGTTGCACCTTATACTTATGTTCAAGTAGTGTAGGTTTCAACACTTAAGATTGATGTAATGTTTGTAGCTAAAAATCTGATGCTTTGTGACTAAACTTTAGTTTTGATCACATATCTCCGAGATACTTCGAAGACAGAGGTCTCTCGCAAAGATACTCGTGTGTAACATATATACCTTCGATTGGAGGTCTAGAAGCGACATTAGTAATCAGCCGTAGCAGGCGGGAAGTTGAAGAAGCGTGTTTTATAGCATCTGGGAATGCACCTGCAATATATGATTAATGTACGGTATTTCACCATCATAGTAAAGTACAAGTAGAAGAGAACAAAATACGGAAACGATGAACGAATCTCTAGAATATGCATCTGATCCATGAAGGTGGCCAAAATATATGATAATGACTCTTTTAACTACTTTTGGAAAACTATACAAAAAACCCAAAACCGTACACTTTTAACTCAGTCTCACACACACAAACACACGCAAATTGAGGAATAAAAGAAAAGGCAAAAGAGAAAGTTATATCAAAGTGGTGGAGGGAGGTGCGTGCATACCGGCGGTGGAGCGAGGGGAGAAGGAGGCGGCCGGAATGTGTAGCGCTGCGGTGTGGCAGCGGCTGATGGTGGTGGCTTGTGAGATGGTAGGGGAAGGAAGTGACATGTTTTCTCCTTTGTATTGTAATTTTTAAAATATAACTTAGTTTAGTTTATAAATTAATTAAAAATGTGTTTGGTTTGAGGAGATGTTGATGAGAGAATTGAGGAAAATGGAGTGGAATATATATTGGGTTTTATAGGAGGGACAAGGTGAGGAACGAGACAGAACCGACTTGCCAAGAGATTCCCATGAATGAGTGCATGGCATCATCCAAAATTATCAAAATTTGGGAAATCTTGTTTCTTTTTCTTTTTTACCCCTTTCTTAATTCCACTAATTACCTCTTGTTTTTTTATCCTTGACATTTTCCTATTTTTCACCATCTCATTTACACAAAGTATTTCTGGGAATCTGTTATACTCCCTCAATTTCAGAGAAAGTGTTACATTTGACGGTTAATCGTTTTGAGCTTATTAAATTACTCATAACGATAATAATAATTTAATAAAATCATATAATAAAAATTTAATTACTAAATTTTCATTATATAATTTTAATAATTTATTTATTAATATTGTTAAATGTAAACGCTATATAAATAATTGTAATAAAGAAATGTAACACTTTTTCTGAAATGGAGGGAGTATATAATAAAGACCGACATATATTTTTGAATATAATTATAATGTTTTATGATTATGTCAATTTTTACCATTGAATCACTTATGTTTTAGTTTTTTCTTTCACCAGCCTTGCTTTGAGAGGCAAGATTGTGTATCTTGTTGGAGGATTTTTATGATTTTTGTAATTTATTTGTTTTCATTGAAAAAGATTGCACACTAAAAAAGAGAAAAATCTTGCTTTTGTATGAAAAATATGCCAACTTTTTTATAATGTGGCATGCCAAACTCTAAAGTGGTTCTAGAAATTCACTCATCTACTTGTGATGTGAGGTTTAAAAGGTAGGAAAGTAAACGTTTTATTTTCTTTAATTTTAAAAGAATATTCATATTACAATCACATATTAAATCAATTCAACTAATATATCATTCAATCTATCAATCATAATAAAGTTATGAACCAATCCATCAGAGCCAAATTACATTAACACAATCCGCAACCTCTGGTTATGTAAATCAGCCTAACCAATTGTGCTAAGTCTCCTTGACACAAAGTTATCACTTCTAATATCATTGTTTTTTAGGATGATAAAATATGAAAAACTACCCAACTAAGGCTCTGTTCTTTTCAACTGAAAACTCATTCAGTTCGGCCAAATTGCCTTCGATTCGATTCATTAAATTCATATTATTATTATTATTATTGTTGTTGTTGTTAATAATAATAATAATAATAATAATAATAATAATATTATTACTATTTTATCATTTATTTACACACCCGATCTTTTGTACGAGGAAAATAAGAAAATTTATCCAATTGAGTTATTTTCAACTTTTTTTCTTTCTTTCTTTTTAATACGACTTTTAGTAGATCAATGAAATAAAGAGTATAGTTACAATTTGAACTAACAAAAAATCTACATGTTCAAAAACTCCAAAACAAGTTAAACCAAACAAAAAATCGGACCAAACTTTATAAAAATAATATTATATATCACAAATATTGAAAAATGGCATTTATTCCTCTATATTATCTTCCTCAGGCTCTATATTATCTTCCTCGGGCTCTATATTGCCTGGAATAGAGCGTCAAATTCTCAATGTCATCTCCTTGCGCACCCTGTTCATCGTTGCTTTCCTTGTCGGGTTCAATAAATCATTATCCACTCCACCTTGGACATTGATATCATGTTGCAAAACTGGTATTTCAAGTTTACACATGCGCATAAAATTATGCAGAGTGAAGGTAGCAACAATCACGTATATTTGATATGTGTCTTCCATTTGAGGCATCGTATAAAGTACCTTCTACGCGGTTGGTTTTAAAGTTTGTTATACAATAATAAATAAAAATGTAAAATGACAGAAAAAAGAGTAGGAAGAATGTGAGAAAGATGACAAAAATAATATATTTTTTTAATTGTGATTATATATACCATCATATAATTGTTATTATTATTACACAATAATTTCTTCATTCGATTAGTTTCGCCTAGTTTCCATTCGGTTCCATTCGGTTCGGTTGATTCAAGAATTTCAGTTGAAAATAACAGAGCCTAATTAACCAACCAACAAAACTAATTATTATGATTAATTCAGATCTTATTGTTGCATAGGAATAAGAAGAGAAAAACTAAGTAAAGGTTAGTTTAACTAGAGTAGTAAAATATATACTCCAGGTTGTATTATGGGTAAAAAAGCTACTCAAAATTGTCACAAATATATTTCTTTATGTGAATCAATCCATTGTTTAAACAAGGTACCTCGATCATTATCTCTTATGGAAATAATAATATGTGGCGCATTCCGGACACTCCTTTTTTTTATGTGAAAGTTTAAGAGTACTTTGAAATAAAATAATTCTATCTTTTTGCGTTGGTGTAAATTACTATACTCCGCCTCACAATGGATATGCATGTGAAAGTTTTAGAGCATATATCAAGAGACCCACATTTTGGTGTGATGTCCTTTGGGTGGTTCCTAAATTAAACAGGTGGGGAAATCCGACACAAGATGGACAATAATATTATACGAAGTAACATTTGTGGCTCATGACTCAAACTAAATTTCACGATGTACTAGCCAATGTTGGTCTCAATTTGCTACCACATCCACCTAGCCTAGCTACCACATCCACCTAGCCTAGCCAATATTATCTTGTCTCATACCAGATACGCTGAAATGTTCAAGAATATATACTGTTTAAACATGTGATTTTAAAAGTAAATTTGTGATGAATACATTCAAATCGGGCAATATCATACTGACAAAATGTGTCTCACGACTCAACTTCTATGCAAAGTGTGTTAAATTTTAATGTTGACATTTTAGCATACCCGATTTTCAAAGACCTTTAATAGATGAACTCAATTTTATATTATTAAAATAATAATTTAATATAGTTTTTTTAGTTGTATGATAAATATATAAAATATCGTGAATGATTAATTAACATAGTTATTAGTTTTATAACAAACCGTCCATGAGAGTTCACTTTTAAGGAATTAAATGCCTTTTTGCCTAGTTGGTTTGAAACAAACTCATCAAATATATTCTCTCTTGTCAGTATATGAATTGCATCATGTAGAATTTTATACTAAAACAGGTACACCTGCAGTGCTTGATTTCCTATTCTTTATTGAATACTTGTAATACTGTTTGAAAAGAGTGAGTTTTGGTTTGTAATAATGTTAGGTTTCATGGGAAAATAGGGAAAAGAAAAATAATAGGAGAAAATAAAAATTGTGTAAAATGTGAGTAAAAACAAAATTTTCTTATTTTATTGTTGTAGAGATACATATTTGATTAAAATTTTGATAAATTTTTCAGAATTTACTTATAAATACCAAATTGTAGAAAATAATACTTTTCCTATTTTCCCTCATTTAGGAGAGCACGTTAATAATGCACTCCTATATGTTAATTAAATGATCATTGGCACAACTTGCTGGAGGTTAATTTGAACGCTGTAAGTCAAAGTTTATAAGTGACATTTATTAGTAAGGATGTGAAATATATACTAATGTTATTAAATACAAATATAATGTTTTGGAAATGTCAATAATGTTTTAGGAGTGAACATTATTTTATGTCATTTTATATTTGTATGTATAAACACCGATAATCCCAATAAAAATCTATAATATTGTTAGCGAAAAATATGACGTTTGTCAGTATGTTTTAACCTCTCTATAAAACAGTACGAGGAGACATGCTACTAGGGTGTGTTCTATTCTTAATTTCTGATTGGCTCGAACTGGAAGCTTTCTTCATTTGCACTTTGATCCTTGCATTGTTTATTGTCTCCAGATTTGGTCCTCGTGTCTTTTATTTAATGCAATTGAGTCCTTTCGATTTTTTTTCTTTCCAACGTTTTCCAAATTTCCAACAATTCAGTTGCATAAATTCAGTTACGTAGGGTAGTAGTAGACACGTACAGGTTTTCGTTATTGGCCTTTGAGTTGTGATGGCCATGGGAGTCAATAGCGAAAAAAAAGAAATCAGAAAAACAAATTTCATTAGGATATTAAAGAAATTATACTTCATCGCTATAAACTCATTGGGCCATACGGTCCATTATTGACTATCCTGTAATAAGAAAGACCCACCTCCACTCGGTGATGAAATGCTGACTCCGTACCAGAAAATTTCATACAATATATTTTACGTGCATTTTTAGGTGGAACATTAGAATAACTTATACATAATTTTTTTTGGAAAAGTGTATTTTTAGTGGTGAAAAGTGTACTCTTAGTGTAAAGGAAACATTTTTAGTTGTTATTTGTGTGGAGTAGTTTTCAATTTTATTGTAACGATTAACCACTACAATTCAATCAATCTAACTCCGATCGACAATGAACACGAAACCAAATAATACGCACAATAATCAACGATCAAACAATCAACACGCCAATTTACGTGGTTCGATTTTCACCTACATCCACGGAGATTGCCCAGATTCCACTATTACAAGAATGAATCAGATTACAAGGAGAAATCCACAAGAGTTGCAAGCTTTCTAGCTACTCTGCTTCGCCTAACTGCTTCTACAGAAAAACAGAGAACAATTGCTCCACAGGAAACGAAATACAATGATGATGAATGAATCTCTCTCAAAGCTAAACAGTTACAACATGCTTTTATACTCCAATATGATAAAAAAAACCGCTTCCAATTTGAACAAGGAATCGAGCTCTGTTAATTAGTTAATCAACTAACTAACTCTCCCACCAGGTCACCAGAGCCAATCAGATTATAACACGTCAGCATACATTTGTCATCACTTATTATGTTATCCGTGTCTCCTTTAGTGTATCCGCAACACCGAGCACAACACATTAAGTATCCTGATAACACCAGTCTTTAGCTTCATTCATTCTTCAGTGTCTTCATAACACCAATGTTTCCTTCAGCAGATATCAAACTAATCCAGCTCACATTTATAATATATAAAATTTTACGGAAAATCTAAAAGTAGACTATGTATCAAGTTATATGGAATCGTGGGAAGTACCAATAAACAAAAGTAATGTGATATTTCTGTTTTTCACGTTTTGTGAGAACTGAGAAGAGAACAGACTGGTTTGTATGACCATTAGATTTCAAATCTGGTCCAATGGTGTGAAGATTTCAGTAGTTTTGTGGTGAATTAGAAACTTTACAAGACTTGGAGAGCCAGAATGCAATTGCGCATAATCTATTTTGTCATTAAAGGCTTAAATCAGGCGGGATTAAGCCTCAACCTTTGGATCATGATGTTTATAGTTGGATATCAACGATTGTTGTAGCTTCTGGCATTCTTCAAGGATTACGGAGTATTTAAGCTTCGATTCTTCTGTTTTCTTCTGTAACAAGTCATAATATTCCTTTCCGAGTGAAGAACGGTTACTGCAAGTGATAATCTCTATTGTTGTGAGCTGAATTTAGCTAGATACACTTGTGATTGATTGTAATCATTGCTCGATTGGTTAGAATAAAATCCTTGAGTGTTTCTCCGTGGATGTAGGATCGATTAATCCGAACCACGTTATCTCTGTGTGTTTATTCATTGCTTTGATTGAGTGTTCTTCGTTTGATTGTTGTTGATTGATCGATTGCGATTGTCCCAACAAGTGGCGTCGTCTGTGGAAAAGATCACTCGATTGAATTGAATCTCCGATCTGAGGTGTTGTTTGCTGTTTGAATCTGGTGTTGATTGTTGCTTGAATCTGAGCAAAAATGGTGACACGTTTTGATATAGAGAAGTTTACTAGATCGAATGATTTCGGTTTGTGGAAGCTGAAAATGCAAGCTATCCTAGTTCAACAAGGATTGTCAGATGCATTGCTAGGTGTTGATAAGATGCCGACTAGTCTCATGGAGTCTCAGAAGTTTGAGATTCTCAGAAAGGCACATAGTGCTCTGATCCTGTGTCTAGGTGATAAACCTTTGATAGAGGTGTCGAAGGAGAATACAGCTGCTGCGATTTGGTTGAAACTTGAGAGTCTGTACATGACTAAGTCACGGGCAAATCGCTTGTATATGAAGCAACGTGTATACTCTTATAGGATGCAGGAGGATAAGAGTGTACTTGATCAAATGGAGGAATTCAACAAACTAGTTGATGATCTGGAAAGCATTGAGGATAGCAAAATAGATGATGCTATTGAATTCTCTGCCTAGAACGTTTGATAATATGAAGGAGGCCATGGTGTTTGACAGAGAGCAAACTATCTCCTATGAGGAAGTTCAAACTGCCATCAGATCCAAGGAGTTTCAGAAAGTGTTAGGTCAATCCTCTAACTCCAATCCTGAGAGCATGAATGTGAAGTTTAAGAAAAACTTTGATAAAGGAAAGAAGAAGAAGGAGTGGAGGCCACCTGCAAAATCAATGAAGCATAGTGATGGTGTAGAAACAAGGAAATGCTACAGTTCTCATACCCAAGGTTACTTGAAGAAGGATTGTCCTACACTAAAGAAGAAGAAGAACAAATTCTCAGGGGATAGATCTAGCTCAGGTGTTGATTACAATGCAGCTGGAAACAATTGTGCAGAAGTGCTGACTATCACTGAAAAGAGCTCCTATGACAGTTGGATCTTGGATTCTGGATGCACATTTCACATGTGTCATCATAAGAGCTGGTTCACAGATCTCAAACCATCTAATGCAGGGAATGTACTGCTAGGTAATGATGAGGTATGCACTATTAAAGGCATTGGTACTGTAACATTGAAGATGTATGATAATTCTATCAAGTTGCTTACTGATGTGAGATACATACCCGGTTTGAAGAGAAACTTAATATCTCTTGGTACTATAGAAAATAATGGATACAAGTTTAAGTCTAAAGATGGTATGCTACAAGTTGTTAAGAATAAAATCAGGTACATGATTGGTAGGAAGGGTGAAAACAACTTGTACTATCTCATATTTGATGTTATAGCTGGTACTATTGACATGTCTGTGAGTGAGCCTAGTGTGTCACTGTGGCATAAGAGACTAGGCCATATTAGTGAGAAAGGTTTGTTAGAGCTGCATAAACAGAAACTCCTGGGAAACACTGATATGGAGAAGCTTCAACTATGTGAAGAATGCATACTAGGTAAGTCTAAGCAATTGAGTTACACCATAGGGAAGCATGTCACTAGTGAACCTTTTGAGTATATTCATTCAGTCATCTGGGGGCCTGCTAAGGTGATGTCTCATGGTGGTGGCTTGTATTTCATCACTTTCATAGATGATAATACAAGAAAGGTGTGAACTTATATACTCAAGGTCGAGTTAGATGCATTCAGTAAATTCAAGGAATGGTTGATTCAACTGGAGAATGAGAAAGGAAAGTGTATTAAGGTGCTAAGGACTGACAATGGTCTTGAGTATCTATCTGGTGAATTTCAAGATTTCTGCAAATCCAAGGGTATAGTAAGACACAGGACTGTACCAGGAACACCTCAAAAAAAATGGTTTGGCTGAGAGAATGAACAGAATAATCATGGAGAGAGTAAGGTGTATGTTGTTCACCTCAGGGGTACCAAACCAGTTTTGGGCAGAAGCTGTTATGACAGCTACCTTTATCATTAATAAGAGTCCATCTTCAGCTACTCAATTTCTAACACCTGATGAGAAGTGGTTTGGCAAACCTGAAAACTACTCATTGTTGAAAGTGTTTGGCTGCATGGCATATGCATACATTAAACAGGATAAAACTAGAACCAAGAGCATTGAAATGCATTTTCTTGAGTTATCCACCTGGTGTCAAGGGAAAGTGTTTGGCTGCATGGCATATGCATACATTAAACAGGATAAAACTAGAACCAAGAGCATTGAAATGCATTTTCCTGAGTTATCCACCTGGTGTCAAGGGTTACAGGTTATGGTGTATTGAACCAGGAAGAGAAAAGGTGATAACTAGCAGAAGTGTGGTGTTTAATGAAGAGAGAATGCCATTTCTAGAGAAGAAAGGCATTAATTTTTCAACTAAAGAAATTGAAGAGATGGATGCTCATTTTGAGGTGGAGCTTGATAAACTAGTAAATCAACCTGATACAGATGTTGATAGAGACATACTGAAACGACTGCCATTGTTGGTATTAAACCAATACCGATTCATACAGGCCAAATCTTCTATTACAATCATAAGTTTTTTTTCCCGAGTCATTCTTCCCAGATCCTCTGATCACTAAAGATTCCACTCGAAATGAAAATTCACCTGTGTTACAAGAGATGCTTGAGAATGTACCACAGAGAAGAAGAAACTTAAGAAGAGCTGATGGCATTGAGTTGTGTGACGATAACTTGGAAAGTTTCCAGTTGGCTAGGGACATAACTAGAAGATCCACAAAGTCTACTTACTCTGTGGGAGAATCTCAGTTAGTTGCATTTGCACTCAATACTGCAGAAGAGGTGGAGTATGAAGAACCTAGTTCATACAGTGAAGCTGTGCCATGCAAGGAGAAGGATATGTGGATTACAGCTATGCAAGAAGAACTTGCATCACTGGACAAGAATTCAACCTGGATTCTAGTCCCCAAGCCTACTACTCAGAAGATTGTTAGCTGCAAATGGATCTTTAAGAGAAAGATTAAAGTAACTGAGCATGGAGAATATGTGAGGCACAAGGCTAGACTGGTAGCAAGGGGTTTTACTCAGAAATAAGGAGTTGATTATAATGAGATTTTCTCACCAGTTGTGAAGCACACATCTATCAGAATACTGCTCAGTATTGTGGCTCACAGGGATCTTGAATTGCAACAACTTGATGTCAAGACATAATTCTTACATGGTGAGTTAGAAGAGACAATCTACATCCAACAGCCCGAAGGTTTTTATTATGCCTGGTGATCATAATAAGGTGTGTTTGCTGAAGAAATCTCTATATGACCTTAAACAAAGTCCCAGACAGTGGTATAAGAAGTTCAATGAGTACATGAATGAGATTGGATTTGAAAGATCGTGATATGACAGCTACGTGTATTTCAAGAAAGAAAATATTGAGATATTGGCATATCTGCTATTGTATGTTGATGATATGCTGATAACTAGATCTAGCAAGAAAGAGATAGAATCCATCAAGCAGGATTTGGGTGCTAAATTTGAAATGAAGAATTTAGGAGAAGCTAAAAGGATACTGGGAATGGATATAGTGAGAAACAGGTCTCACAGGCATCTGTAATTAAACCAAGAAAGCTATATCAGAAAGGTTATGCATAAATTCAATATGCATCAATCTACACCAGTGGTTACTCCTTTAGCTGGGCATCATAAACTCTCTGAGAGTCAGAGGCCTGTATCTAGTAAAGACATTTCACACATGACCAATGTACCATATGCAAATGCCATTGGAAGCATCATGTACATTATGGTTTACAGCAGACCTGACATAGCTCATGCTATAAGTGTGGCCTATATGTCTAATCCTGATTTGCAGCACTGGGAAGCTGTGAAATGGATCTTGAGATACTTGAATGGGAGCAGCTTTACAGGTGTTTATGGTGGAAATGATAATGTTGAGAAAGACTCCTTGGTTGGTTTTGTTGATTCTGATTATGCAACCAACATTGACAATAGAAAGTCACAGACAGGCTATGCTTTCACCTTATTTGGTTCAGCCATTAGTTGGAAATCTTGTTTGCAGTCAGTGGTCTCTCTTTCAACCACTGAGTCTGAGTACATAGCAGTGACTGAAGCTGTAAAGGAAGGCATATGGCTGAAGGGTATTGTCAATGAGTTTGGAGTTGAAATTCCTCATGTGCCAGTGTTGTGTGATAGTCAAAGTGCACTACATTTGGTGAAGCATCAAGTGTTTCATGAAAGGTCTAAACACATTGATGTGAGGTTACATTTTGTCAGAGATGTAATTGAGAAGGGGTGGATACATATGCAGAAGTCAACTAAGGAGAACGCTGCAGACATGTTAACCAAAGTGTTGCCATCAGAGAAGTTCTACTACTGCTATGAACTTCTTGGGTTGTGTAGCATATAATCCCTAGAAAACTCTTGTAATCAAGGTGGAGACTTTCTTGATTATTGAAAGGAGTATAAGAGGAAGAAGTCTTGATCTATGGTAATGGCAGTGAGCTGTGGTAATAGCAGAGATTGAGAAACATATGTAGAAGCTTGGTTTGAAAAGTTTATATTCAAGGTCGAGATTTGTGAAGATTTCAGTAGTTTTGTGGTGAATTAGAAACTTTACAAGACTTGGAGAGCCAGAATGCAATTGCGCATAATCTATTTTGTCATTAAAGGCTTAAATCAGGCGGGATTAAGCCTCAATCTTTGGATCATGATGTTTATAGTTGGAGATCAACGACTGCTGTAGCTTCTGGCATTCTTCAAGGATTGCGGAGTATTTAAGCTTCGATTCTTATGTTTTCTTCTGTAACAAGTCATAATATTCCTTTCTGAGTGAAGAACGGTTAATGCAAGTGATAATCTCTATTGTTGTGAGTTGAGCTAGATACACTTGTGATTGATTGTAATCGTTGCTCGATTGGTTAGAATAAAATCCTTGAGTGTTTCTCCGTGGATGTAGGATTGATTAATCCGAACCACGTTATCTCTGTGTGTTTATTCATTGCTTTGATCGAGTGTTCTTCGTTTGATTGTTGTTGATTGATCGATTGCGATTATCCCAACAAATGGCAATCAATTTTTCTTTCCAAGAGGATTGGATTCCATAGATCATACTCCACCAGTTTATAACTTAATCGACAGTACTCTCTATCTTTAGTCAATTCTCTCTTTTTTCTCACTCACCATACTCAGAACTCCAATCCCTCGCATCAACCACTTAGGCTCTGTTCTCTTCATCTGAAAACTCATTAATTTCAGTTTAGTTCAGATCAGATCAGTTCATATCTACTTAGTTGAATTTTATACACTTCGCCTGGCCCACTCATTTCAGCCAGATCCGTTTCGATTCTTTCGCATTTAAAATAACATAGCCTTATTCTCCTTTACCAAAAATACACCTAAAGATATACGCTCTTCTTATAAACCGGAAAACACATGACAACGTCGGCAAGTAACAAAACACTAAAAGAAACATATATAATTAAATGCCTAATGAAACAAAAATTACGAGAATATAAGGACTATATGTAACAACATCTCGGCGTCTTATCAGCTCCCTCCTTCCGGAATAACTCCATACATTTTATAAAACAAATAATTTTTAGCGTTTTGCGAACATATCAATTACTATTGCCCTCGCCTCACATTGGGTATGCATGACGTCTAAACCCATTTCACAATATACTGCCCATGGTTGTCTCGGTACATAACTACCCATCCACTTAGTTATACGAGAACATCGAGCATTTAAGGAAGTAGACCGTAAAATCTTATCACATCTCATATATATATATACTCGCAGACATGAAAGAGCATATTAGCAAACGGTGATTCCAAAAGTAATTTTGTTAGGAATCTTGTTCAAAGCATACAATATAGTACCCAAAAAAAGTGCGTCACTCACGAATCTAACTCAGTTAACATGCAGTGTGCTAGCAAACGTCTATAAACTTGAACAGAAGTTAACAAATTCAATTTGTCCTAGGTTAAGATTCCTTAATCCAAGCGAGATCAATCTGGATCCATTAATATACGTAGCCTATTAGTACAACACATGAGCTGTGTAGTGTACTGTTTTATCTTAATTAATGTGTTTTATTTACATAGACTATTGGTACAACACGAGTTATGTTTTACTACTATATTTAATTATTCCCCTACTTCTGGTGAGACTAAAAAAGAGGCCTACCAAATATTATTGACAACTAATTTGTCAGTATTCTAGTATTAGTCATCAATTTCTAGGAGAGTAACCGGTCATGTGATTTGTTAGTTAGATTGTATATATTAAATACCTTTTGTTACATTTCCTAAATTATTTTAACTATGAGCATAATTTACTTTTACCCGTAAGGTCGTAACCATTTGAATCGTGAGATGTGTTTGCGACATAGGGAGTACTATATAATTCGTTTTTTTGTGTGAAATGTTTTACCTGATTGCACATGACTTATTGAGGCATTGGAATTCGAATGTGATATTGTACTATGTAATTGTGATGAGTTCTTCTCTTCAGTTGATATTTTGATTGTGACAAATTATAACGTGTTCTAATTAACTCATATAGGATTACTTTCTGCCGGTTAATTGATACAAAGGAAACATAAATAGTAGGGATCACTCTCAATTAGGTTTCTAGAGACGTAGCACACTAATTCAACGATATATAGCCATATCATATCATGCATGCAAATTAGGGTCAGCAAATCGCATGCATATATTGTGAACCTTTCCTAGCAAAGAATTGCTTTTGCATTTCCCACCAAACCACTTCCCTGAGCAAAAATCAATTATATAGAGTTTTCACTGTAATTATATTTTCTTCCTAACTAATTATTGAAGTTCCCTTCTCTTTAGCAAAGGATTAATGGCTTTGGTGAAAGAGCAAATTTTGTCCTTGTTTATGTTTGTAGTAATTGGTTTGGGATGTTGCCAGGCTGCTATTTACAAAGTTGGTGATTCTGCAGGCTGGGCTCTTATTGGCAATGTGGACTACAATGCTTGGGCTTCTTCAAAGACCTTCCAAGTAGGTGACACTCTCAGTAAGTTTCCGCCCCGTTTAATTAACGGTATAAAATTGATTTTGAGTTGATTGTTCTAGAAGGTTTTTCAAATCAGTATTGATTGATTTAGTGATAAGATCCTAACGGTAACAGTATGAGATAGAGTTTCTCAAACATAAAACCGGTATATAACTGATTGAGACGGACGGAAATGAAAATTCTCTTATACGTCTACGTTTTGTTATGTGTGATATACCTGTTACTTTAACCTACGCTAGTTTGCAGTCTTTGAGTATGACCCACGATATCACGACGTACTGGAAGTGAGCAGGTCGGATTTCCATGTGTGCGATGCAACCGGAGTTATTGCAACGTACGTCTCCGGCAACGACTCCATCACCATCCAGAGCCCTGGCCACTACTACTACATTTGTGGCTTTGCAGGTCATTGTCAAACTGGACAAAAAGTTGATATTAGGGTCCTAGACTCTATTCATCCCGTTGATATCCACATGGACCATATTGAAAGCCCGGTTCAGGTCCTTAATGTGTCATCAGTTCCAAAGACACCTATTGGGCTTTCAGTCCCTAAGACACCTATTGGGCTACTGGACTCACTTTACTGTAATGGATCGGTCGGTAGGCGGTTCTATGGGCTAAGTTTAACGGCACTATTGATAGTTCTTGTGTTGTGATTTGATGTTTGATTAATGGTTTCTTTTCATTTCAAGTTTTCGACATGGTTTAACATTAAAGGTCTAGTTTTATACAAGTAGTGTGTGTGTTCAATTATAGATGATGTTAGAAGTTGAAACTATTTCAATTAATTAAACCGGTGTTGCGGTTGAATCAAATGGTCAAAAAAGTAGGTGAATAATTTGTTAGAAGGCACAATCGAGGATGTGTCACACAAAGCGTTCGAACCTGCCCGATTTTAGTTATGCACATAATTTACAAAATAAATATAACAAGTCTCGTATCTGTACCAGGGTTGAAGCTATAAATAAAAAGGGACGTGAAAATATTATCACTAATTTAGAAATTTGGATGTCAATGAATGCTAAATTTCCCAAAAGTTTAGTACTAGGCTACTAGCAGTAAAATATGCACGGGGAGGGTGGTAAAATTTAGACTGAAAATGCCTTTCAAATGTACGAAATTGGACACTGTATTTGTTGTCGACTTGCAGTTTACCTCAATTAGCGAACAACATCATTTTAGTGTGCATAAATTGACAATTAAGTTTTCGGATTTACCTATATAATTTTAGTTTTTACCATGGAAAGCAAAGTAAAACTGAATGTCTGACAATCGACTTAAAACTCAACTTGAGTTGAAATTCAGAGTTGATGAATACTAACTCAATCGGACGTGCATAAATAAATATCTACAGTTTTCGGTTTTCACAGACATAAGGTGAAGTTCCGATAGAGGTGAGAATCATCCAATAAACAACCATGGCAATGGCACCTCAAATATCCGGTGTGTACCTCAACGCCTCACTTTCCGGCCACCGCCACCGGTGTATGATTCCACCTTCCGCCACTCTCTCCACCGCACATCCTTCTACCTCTTCGCCCATCATTCAGGTAAGAAGACGACTGCTTACTCATTCCATTTCGCCACTCTTCGAGTTTCATTTTTTGCGCTTTTAGATGAATTGTGCAGCTAGATACTTTCACTTTTGTGTGCATATGTTCAATTTTGCATACTAGGTTCCGGATTTGGGAATTTGCGGTGTAGAGTAATAACTTGTGAGTGTGGATTGAACTAGGCTGTTCTTCATGTGCTTTCGTTGCTGTGATTTATTTTATCTCGTGTATATTTGGGGAAAGTGTAGAGGAAGCTGAATGCAAGGTTATATGCGGAGTGTTTCACTTTTGATCCAAAACATTGAGTTGATGAATTGTAACTAAACTGTTTTTAAAATTCGTGTTCGGTATTCGATTTTGATTTTCATAGGTTTAGTAGGATATTTGAGTTTTGAAGTTGATGAATAGAAACTCAACTCGAGTAATATTGTGCAGAATGGGTAGACAAATACATTTTTGGCATAAAACTCAATTTGAGTTGAGCCAAGTTAATTGCCAAACACCTGGATGGTGACTGTTAACTTACTGAGCGCTTGTGCTAATACAAGTGGGTGAATGGTTAATGTAAGATTAAACCGAGTTCAGCTCTTATTCACTGATATATTTCTTGTAGACTAATAACTCTTGATGTCAGTTAGTTTATGGTTGCAACTAGGATGTATTCAAGTGTCTTTAGATGCCAATTGCAATAGTATGATACATTTTTCAGTTTAAGGGTGAAAATCGATATTTCCCTCAGTAAAATATCTCATTATTGGTACTTTGGTACCTCTTCCTTTTATGTGATACGGAAGCTGTTTGTCTTCCTTTCTCTTATTTTGCTGAGAAATACAATTTGGTTGAGACTGTAGTTAATGTCAAGGACAAGTAAATAGATGCATAGATTAATTTACTTATGTTGTGTATAATTATGCTCATATCCATTTGTTGTTAATATTAGGCATTAGTTGGTCTCTTCTTAGATTCACATATTTGTAGTTGTGTATCGTGAGGAATTAACACTACTTCTCATTATCACTTTCACTTCGTTTACTGTATACATAGTATAAAGTCTGCCTGAAGATTGTGTATGCCTTTTCAGTGTGTACTTAGTTGCCTTTTTATTTTGTAAACAACGATTCTTCTGTTTCAGAATGTATAGTCTGTTTACAGCAAAGTAATTTGCAGGTTGTTGGTGAAAAGAATTTGCAATTGTATAGAAAGGAGAGCTTAAGATACAATAGCGCTCTTGACAGTGACACTGATGATGAATTTGATTGGCAAGAATATGAAGCTGATGTGGTTCACTGGACTAAGGGATTACGTCCGGTTCAGGTAGGATAAGGTGTGAATTTCATATGATGTACTCCAGTTGTGGATTGACAACATCATATTCTGTTCAACCTGACACTCACATTTGTACTCTTTGCGGTGACAATTTGATAGTGGTATCCTGGTCACATAGCAAAAACTGAAAAGGAACTCAAGGAACAGCTGAAGTTGATGGATGTTGTCATAGAAGTTAGAGATGCTAGGATACCAATGTCTACGAGTCATCCATTGGTAAGTACTTTTTTTTTGTTAATTATGACTTGGATATGCACTTGAACGCTTAGTTGTCATGTTTTTATGGATGATGTGTTCTGCTACTGCAATGTCTCGTGGCCTGATAAGAATTTTTTTTTAACAAATCATTTAGTTGTTGATTACCATGTTAATGTCCTAGATTTTACCAAGCTTCCCCTTCCAGGGAATATCAATACAAAAGTGGCTTGCACCACCCATCATTGGTTTATCTCTGAAGATTTATAACATACTCTTGAATATTTATATTGCTTCCACAACTTGTAGCACCATGAAATGATCATTCGATATATGCCTTCAAATTGAGGTCTGAGTTAGCACCTCTAGATTTCTTGATTATATTATTGGGAAATAAGCTTCAGAGATGTGTTTATGCTCCCACAGTTTGGATGTCATTGACTTATTACTCTGGATGTTATGATCTTATGAACTACCTTAAATGCTGGATACTGTTCTCTGATGTGTTGCATTACTTTATGGGCAGATGGATTCATGGATGGGAAACAGGAATAGAATTATTGTTTTGAATCGAGAAGACATGATATCCACAGCCGATCGAAATGCCTGGGCTAGTTATTATGCTAGGCTGGGAACAAGGGTTGTGTTCTCTAATGGGAAACTCGGAATGGTACTTGAAGATACTTCTTGGCCTTATGTTTGTGTATAAATGACTGCAACAAAAGCAATTTAAGTAGCAACTAGTTTTTGGTGATTTCAGGGTGCAATGAAACTAAATAGGTTGGCAAAGACATTGGCTGGTGATGTAAACATCAGGCGCAAGGCCAAAGGGCTACTTCCACGTCCTGTGAGTTTCTAATGACGGATATTGGTTTGATGTACTAGTCTTTGTTGAAATTTAATATGACATTTTTAGTTGCTCACTTGGTCAATATAGTTCCATTAAATATTCTCCGTGTAGTTTCTCCTGTTTATTCCCATATAAAAGGAAATGTCTGATTCAGTGATGCATCACTGCTTTTCTCATGCATGCATTTGTTGTATTGAAACTTAGATTATGCATTTTCATTTGTCAATGTTTTCATGAATGGCTCTCTGCCATTGACAATCTTCTGTACTGGACCTTGATTTTTCAAAATTTGCATGAATATGAATGGCTCTGCTATTGACAATCTTCTGTACTGGACCTTGGTTTTCAAAATTTGCATGAATCTTAATTAATGGATTAATAATCTAGATTAGATATATAATAAAAAAAGGTAGACTTTGTCACTTTGCTAATCTGTTTAAGGGCATAATACATCTTATTGCAGGTTCGTGCTGGAATAGTTGGCTATCCTAATGTTGGTAAATCTTCATTGATAAATCGGTTGCTTAAGCGTCGGATGTGTCCCGCAGCTCCAAGACCAGGTGTCACCAGAGAACTTAAGTATGTCCTGTCCATATTCCAAGTGAATATGCAGTACTAATTTAAGAAATCATATATGGTTCAGTATAAAGACTTCCAGACTTCTGTTCAGGCATTTTACCATCACCTTCATGCTATTTGTTATAATGGTTGAAATGATAGCTACAAACCATAACGTCTTCTCTGTTGGAAAATCCTAAACTGAAACATGGACAACTCCAGATGGTGCCTGAAATTCTGTTCAGGCATTTGTTCTAATTTGATCATTGGCGATCCATGTGGATGTAATAGATGATAGTTTGAATCACAATATGGATTAAATAAAATAAGATATAAATTTTAGTATAAAAATGCAGCATATAATGTCTAATAAAACAACACAAGTATTCTTTGGAACTTAATAGATAATACACACATGTGAGTGGTGTTAAATGTTGATTGTATAATTCTTACTCTTGTTGACACAGTAGTTTCTAATTAAATTTTATGCCTTGTTAAGGTGGATTCGCTTTGGGAAGGACTTGGAATTGCTGGATTCTCCTGGAATAATTCCCATGAGGATCAATGACCAGTCAGCTGCTATGAAACTTGCCATATGTGATGACATTGGGGAGAGATCTTATGATTTCTCTGAAGTTGCTGCCATTCTTGTGCAGATGCTAGCAAGGCTACCTACTGTGGGTACGTTTTGCATTTGTTCTCAATCATCTGTTATTTGAAACAACATTTCAACAATTGTGTATCTTGCAGCATAAATTAATTAACAACTTCCAGTTGCTAGTTTTAAAATACTAGGCAACACTCTGCAGTTATGGCTTGTGAGTCTTTGGTGTTAATAGAGTAGGATTGGAAAACTATAACACATTAACATATTTGAACCATTAATTGCAACTGTTAAAATGTAGTAATCAGATCAAATCCCTGCTTACTCTCATTTTCTGTTCAAAATAGGTGATAAAGCTCTTCATAGCCGCTACAAAATTCATATAGATGGTCGTGATGGTAGAGGGTAAGTTTTCGTATACTTCTTACCTTGTCTAGCTCTATTATTGGGTCTGGTCTGAACAAATTAATATAAAATACAAATTGTTACTGGTGCTCCAAGAGAACTTCTCATTTTCTTATTGTTGGCTTGTTAATATGGTTCCTTCCTTACCTCCTATGATGTATATGAACCTCGGTTTGTTACAAATGCAGTTTTGTTCAGAAGGTAGCTCTTCAGTTATTCAACGGGGACACTCATCAAGCAGCATTCCGCATTATGTCAGACTTCAGGAAAGGAAAATTTGGGTGGGTATCCCTAGAGAGGCCTCCAAAGTACGAGTAAACTTCTGGAGATTATCCTAGTGTAAACATCTAAAGGTGTTGAATATGGCAAGATGTGGGCATAGTGAATGCAAAGCGAGGTGATCAAAGCATGTCTTGTATGTGGCGAAATACAAATGGAATCCGAGTGAGGTTTCTGAAGTTTGTATGTATGTTATGCTTATGCTGAGCTCCCTGCCTAACGGAGTGATCCATATTGTATAGAATGGTGAATTCGAAGCTTTGCTGCCTCCCTCTGATCAGGCAGGATTGTGAAAGGGCATTCTCTTCTGTATTGTACAATGTGTAATATGCAAGTATGAGGAATAGCTAGGTAATTATTGAAGGAGTTTATGTAAACTCGGTTGAAATTTTGAAGCAACTGATGCAACTCAATAGTGGTTATATTCTGAAGTTGAAATCAGTATTAGGTTATTAATTGTGAATTCACAAATATTAAATCCAATCGAAAAATTTAGATTCGGATAATGAATTAATTATTTTATTAGAATTTCAATTCGCAAATATGGTTCTGTCAATTTTGATTAATGGCGTACTAAAATTGTTCTTTTCGTCTGAACATAACTGAACTAAACAAAATTGTAGTATATAAAACAACTAAGCATAACAAAATTGAACTGAATGAATCTGAACTGAACTGAAATAAATTAATTTTCAGATGAAGAGAACATAGCCTAAGTGAACAAAATGTATCAGAATTGTACTGTAAAGGTAAAAACCAAAAATGTCACAACTTAACTACTTAGGTCATCATTTTCGACCGTTACATGAGTGGAGTCTTATCAAAGTCCCGATTCTACTCAGTCCGTTAAATAAGGCGAACGAGCCGTAATCGAACCTAACTTTGTGCCCGTTTTATTATCGAGCTGAGTAGGACTTGACTCGTTGATATTCAACAAGCCTCGATTAGGATTTAATATCGGGTAAATATATATCGTTATATTCACATATGTTTTTTTTAACCAACTCGAATTCGGCTCGAGCTCAAATAGAACTCGGACCAAATGAGCCGAACTAAATCGTTCGTTAGTGAGCGGAAGACATCTCAATCCTCCCTCGATTTCAGCTCGAACTGTTTTCAAATTCGGCCCTACTCCTTAAACATCACTAACCATATTTGAAAGCTGACTAGTATTTCGGGAAAGCTGCTGAAACTGCATTCTCTCCAGTTCTTTCTAATTTAATTCTCCACTCCTCTACTAAACCTCACTTCTCCTTCTTTATCCACTTCTTGTTGCTCAAACCTGCAAAAAAGATCCAACCTTTGGAAACAAAATGATGTGTGATGAGCAGCAGTTCGATTTTCATCAACCTGATGAACAAACAGGACCTTCTCATTTCAACTTCGACTTCTTCTCCCTTGTTTCCAAGCCCAGGGCAGCCTTTTTCTCTTACTCCTTTTTCTCTTCTTCTTTAACTCGTTTGTTTTGGTTTCTGTTAAATTCCGGGTCTTCTTTATTGATTTAGGATTATTATTACAAAGTGTTAGAAGTCGATTGTGATGCCACAGAGGAAGAAATTCGGTCCAATTACATCCGCCTTGCTTTGGTACATTAATTTCTCTTTGGGTTTTGTTTTTTGTGCTGTAGTATTAGGGTTTTGCTGACTGATTTTGATTTTTTTTTGCAGAAATGGCACCCGGATAAGCGAAAGGATGGGGACACTGCCACTTCCAAGTTTCAAGAAATTAGCGAGGCTTATCAAGGTGCTGCCTTTTCTTTATTTTTAGCACTTTATGTTACTCCTCCGTCCCACAACAACAAATGTCATACTCCCTCCTCCGTTCCAGTTTCATTTAACAGTATTTCGTTTTGGTCCGTCCCAAATTCAATTACCCATTCCTTTAATGGAAAATATATCTCCTACTTTATTCACTATCTCTCATACTTTATTCACTATTTCTCCTAATTTATTCAATCTCTTTCCTACTTTACTACTATATCTCTTACTTTATTCACTTTTTTCTTAAAACTTATGTCTAACCCCGCGGGTAAATGAAATCGAGACGGAGGGAGTATATACATATTCCAATTACGTTTGTCCCACTACAAATACAAATGTCACATTTCCATTTTTTGCAACATTTATAACCCATTTACAACCACGTGCATTTGTACCTAACATTTACACTGCACATTAATCTCCGTGCCCAAAAGTAAATGTGACATTTGTTCTGGGACGGAGGGAGTACAATATAGGTCTGTTGAAATCAATTTTGTATAGACAGCAAGAACAATGAAGAATTACAGAGAAAGTGTTTCTGAATTGATAAGGTCATATGTTGTTTGCTAATTCGACGTCTACATTTTTCCTCTTGTAATTCGATAAGGTCATATGTTGTTTGCTACATTGGCATTCGTTCCTAATTGGGAATTGCATTTTATGGTTTCCAATACAGTGGTTCCCATATCTTCTTGTCGCTTGGTTTAATTGTGAACTATGCTCAAATCAAATGTGTAGACTGATGCGTTACTTTGTTGTGAAAAGAATGTTCAATGTACTTTCTAGAAGAACATTCTTGATGCTTTCTTCTGATGTTTATTTCCCCCGTGGGTTGGGTTTTTATTGTCTCGTGTAGTTACCCCATAGGGGGGCATTGTTTACATTTTAGCTTTTACAATTTTTGTTACATGTTGCGGAGAACTGTGGTATGATGGTAGCTAAGATGCTTATAACTGTGTTGCTTTTGTTTTCTTTACCAGAGAAGAGACCAATATATAGCATATTCTGTGATATAACTGGAATATATAGTTAGCACTCATTCTTCTCTAAGGAAATTATGCTTTGATTGGGGCATGGATAATGTCGCATTTGCTAAGAGTATCTGTGTAGAGCATGTTGAAATGTTGCTCATAATCCAAAATTAAAAAATCCGTAGGGGCTGGGTTCCCGCTCTTTTATGGCTAGTTATGTTATTTTGCCACCACATCTGAGTTATTGAGTTGATATACAACAGTAACGTGCTTGGAAGAATTTTTCTTACTGCTCTTCTCGGGTGTTTATCTTACTAGTCTAAATGTTAAGAGAAGTGATTTGTGTTTGGTGTATTGTCATTAGTTGATCCATCCGTTGGGGACGGGGTGGGGCATCTAGCTCAGAGGATTAGAGCACGTGTCTTTGAATCTCTCCTCGCCCACAATCGGTCCGAAGAGGGAATTTCCCCGTAGGGGTAGAAAAGTCATATCAGGATAGCATACCCGCTCTGGAACTTGGGGACTGTCGTTGGAATGGCTTTTTTCTTTTTTACTTGTGGAAAATGAAGAAAGATTCCAAATAGTATGTTTATTTTTTTCTCCCTACTGATGCCGATTTCTGACTTTTGTTTTTCAGTATTGAGTGATCCTGCAAAACGGCTAGAATATGACACGGAATATAATTATATAACTGTGAGTCCCCTGTTTTTTCCCTTTAAACTTCTTTTTCCTGTTTCATTTTCTTCGAATTACCACGTCTTACTGACTGATTGAACTTCAGGAGTACCTGAATCGTCACAAGAGCTTAATCTTAACTTGCAACGGACTTGGAATGAAATATGCTATTTGGTGAAATCGACAAGTGCAACCTGCATCTTTTGGTAGATCAAGTGCTCCTTCCTCACGCAAGCAGGAGTTTTTTTCCGCGATTATGTTAGCATAAAACTGGAGAAATGCGGCACGTTTCATGTATTACAATATCCATAGGTGAAGGAAGCAGTGTTGATGTAGTAAATCTAGTGATAATCTGGCAAATGGTACATTGATGGTTTAACCCCTTGTAATTTTTTAAACCATCAGCCAATCAGGTGTCAGCTTTTCCATCTGTTTTTCTTTTTCCCCCCTTGTGATCTGAATATCTTGGTTGAGTTAGCAGTGGCAAGCTCATGGCAGGTGGTATGAACTACTATATGGAGTTATTGTATTTGCAAATTGAGTACTGTAAGGTTGTCTGTGTGGCTCTGCGGATTGTCTCAATGCCGGAATAAGAACCTCTTGTAACCGCCTTTGGTTAATCTTAAGTATTCAGCTTGTGTTTCAAAAAGGTAAACAAATCCAGAAAGAACTGCACCGCTATCGAAAATGTATGAGTTGAGTTCTACGAGACGGGGAAGGTAGAACTTGCGTCTTGTATTTTCAATCACAGCCAACCCTGCAAAACTCAACGAACTTGGTGATAACCATAAGCACATCTACACCTTAGCTCTGGGCACTTGCACTTTCTATATTTTTTTGAATTTTAGCACTCTTGCGCTCTCGTCTAAGGTGATCTGGATGGAGTGTACAAGGAACCGATCTCACATAGGTCTTTTTTACAAATTAGTCACTAATGGGACAATTTTTTACCGTTAGACACCCATAGATTTTCTCCCAACGAGCAGGTCACTTTGGTTACGGGCAAGTCACCTTGGTACCGGTACCGGACATGGGTGGTGGAATCCGGTGGTGGAATCCGCCACCACACCACCGGAATCCGCCACCCACCACCAGATTCCACCACCACACCACCGGATTCCACCACCCATGTCCGGTACCGCGGTGACTTGCTCGTAACCAAAGTGACTTACTCGTTGGGCGAAAATTTATGGGTGTCTCACGGTAAAAAGTTGTGCAATTGGTGACCTATTGGTAGCTTGTCCCTTTCATTCACCAACTCAATTTTATGGGCTTTAATGCCATGAGGGCCCATTAATTTTTGGGCCTACAAAACCTTTCATCTCCGAAAACTGACGCAGTATCGTACAGCGGGAATTTCACTCCGCCTTTTCTTCTCCCCAAATTCAAAATCATCATTTTCTTTTTGCTTTCTCTCTCTAGAAAATTTCCACACCTTTCAACACCAGTTTGCAAGTGTTCTTGACTGTTTACTGGTAAGTTTATCCTCTTAACTATTTTGTCAATTTCATCGTTCAGTTTTATCCCTATTTGCAGATCTCTTACTCATCTGTTAATGTTCGAATTCTTTTGTTTAATATTAATGGAATCAAATCTCAACATCACCCGTTATGATGAACTCTTTCGGTTGACTTGCAGTTTCTGTTAATTATTTCGATTTTACATTCTGTATTTTGTTTGTATGTGTATTAACTGAAGTTGGGTTTTTATGTTTTTAAAAAGATTGTTTTTTTATGCTGATGAATCATTTCAGGTTAGTTGAACATGGAATTTGCAAAAAAAAAATTAGTCAAATTTTACATTTTGTAACACTTCAATGTCTCCATTATGTATTTGGTTGCTTTCTGAACGTATATACTGCTGTAGTTTTATTCATCTGTTCGTTATCTGAACTCTGAAGTTAGGTTTTTAACTTTTTTTGCTTAAAAAAGGATGGATTTTGATGGTGATGGATCATTGCAGGTTAGTTGAACATGGAATTTGCAAGTCTTTCGGTGAAACTGTGGCCTCCAACCAAAGCTACGAGGCAAAGCCTTGTTGAGAGAATGACTAAAAATCTTGTAACCCCATCCATTTGGTCGAGAAAGTATGGTCTTTTGAGTCAAAAGGAGGCCGAGGGGGATGCTAAGCAAATTGAGGAGACTGCATTTGAGGTTGCAAACCAGCATTTTGAGAAGGAGCCTGATGGTGATGGAAGTTCTGCAGTGCAATTGTATGCGAAGGAAGCGAGTAGGCTTATGGTTGAAGTTATCAAACGAGGGCCTGTAGTGGAAGTAGAGGTAGAACCTGAGATTTTGAAGAAGGTTAAGGAATCGGGTGGATCTGTTTTTGACATATCGGGTGAGCCGCGGAAGTTGATTACTGCTGATGATGCTGCGATTTTGTTGAAGTTCTTGGCAGAGCCTGGGAATAAGTATACTAAGATATGTTTTAGCAACACGAGTTTTGGTAAGGATGCAGCTCTTGTTGCTGAGCCTTTTTTGATGTCTCTTAAGGACCAGTTAAGTGTAGTGGACCTGTCTGATGTTGTGGCTGGAAGGCCCGAGGAGGAAGCTCTTGAAGTCATGAATATATTCTCAAAGGCTCTTGAAGGATCTCTGTTGCGGTACCTGGACCTTTCCCACAATGCTATGGGGGAGAAGGGTGTAAGGGCATTCGAGGCACTTTTAAAGAGCCAGCACAATTTGGAGGAGCTCTATTTGACAAATGATGGTATCTCGGAGGAGGCTGCAGTAGCAGTCTCTGAGCTAATTCCTTCCACTGATAAGCTGAGAGTCCTTAAGTTTCACAACAACATGACTGGTGATGAAGGGGCTATTGCTATATCCAAGTTGGTGAAGAGGTCACCCATGCTCGAAGATTTTCAGTGTTCCTCAACGAGGATAGAATCTGATGGAGGCATAGCACTAGCTGAAGCACTTGAGACATGTGCCCACTTGAAGAAACTTGATCTGCGGGACAACCTTTTTGGTGTTGAGGCTGGGTTAGCTTTGACCAAGGCAATATCTGCATTTTCAGATCTATCAGAAATCTATCTCAGCTATTTGAACTTGGAAGACGAGGGATCTGTTGCTCTTGTCAATGCCCTAAAGGAATCAGCTCCATCTTTGGAGGTCTTGGATATAGCTGGAAACGAGATTAGTAGTGCTGCTGCTCCTGTTCTAGCTTCATGTATTGCTTCTAAACAATTTCTTTCCAAATTAGTCCTGTCTGAGAATGAGTTGAAGGATGAAGGCGCTATCTTGATTGCCAAAGTACTTGAGGATGGTCATGGACAATTGTGTGAGGTAGATATGAGCTACAACATGATAAGAAGGGCTGGTGCTAGGTGCTTGGCTCTGGCTCTTGTGTCTAAACCCGGGCTGAAGTTACTGAACATCAATGGCAACTACATATCTGATGAGGGGGTTGACGAGGTGAAGGCCATATTCAAGAGTTGCTCCAGTGTTCTTGGTCCCTTGGATGAGAATGATCCTGAAGGCGAAGACTATAATGATGAAGATGAAGAAGGAGATGGTGAGCATGGAGATGAATTGGAATCCAAACTCAAGGACCTCGAAATCAAACATGAGTAGGAACTTGGCAAACTCTTTTTGCTGGAATTGACATGTTTCATGTCTTTATAGACCTGCGTACTTTTTTTTTTTTTGTATGCCAGCATGGTTCAGTAGACATTTTTCGTCTCAGCTAGGAATGAAATTCTACGTAGTATTACTAGCTTTTTTACTCTTAATGATGAACTCATGGAGGCTGTTTGTGTTTCTGTTTCAGAAGTTTAGTCAATATAATTATGACATATCCTTCTGAATTACTCATTTCTGTAGCAGAATCTGCATTAGCCCAACTTATTTGACAGGTAAGTCGGTCTGACATTAATGAAATCTCTTTCACTTATTTACTTGTTTTACATGTATATGCAGCTGAATAAGTTGGCAAAAAAGCTTGTGTCTGGCATGTATAATTGTATGATCCTTCGCTTATCACCATTTTGCTCATGTTACGAGCTTCAGTCGATGAACAACAGATCAATTGAGACTTGTAACATTATGTTGCAAATTTGAGGGAATTTGCATATTCTGTGCGGACAAACATACTTTTCACAGTTGCCAGTAATGGTATAGGTTAAATTACCAAAATTGAGCTCATTTTATTTGTACATTGATTACATGGAATTTAAAAAATTAGTGCTTGCTTCAGTGCAATGAAAGCCATATGAAACTTGTTTCCTGTTTGCTCGGGACCCTGCTCATACAGCAACTGGTACCTTCAGTGCAGCTAGAATCTTGTCATCTGTGTCGAATTTGATTTCTTTCTTATCTCTTCCAATTTTGACGTATTCATCGTACCGTTCTTTCAAGTCCTCTGTGAGGTTTGTTGTGCTCGTCCATCCAAGTAGCTCCTTTGCAGCTCGTGGCTCAGCATAGAAATGCTGCAAAAGTGTGTAAACGTCAATAATTATGTGAATCCAGCGTCAGGAGTGATCAAGAAATGTTTTGCACATACCATAGTACGGAAAGGAAATGCTTTCTTTGCTTCAACTCCTACTTCTTTTGGATCGTAATGGATTATTTCAACCGGCAGTCCAGCAGCTTTAGCACACAATTTCGCAATTCCATCCAATGTAACAGCACGGTCGCTAACACAGTTGAAGATGTTTCCACTCGCTGCATCTGGCTTTTCGACAGCCAAGGTAAGCATGGACGACAAGTCTCTGACATGGGAAATGTTGGTTAATTGCATCCCAGATCCTGGAATTAGAACTGGTCTACCTCGTACTACACCTGTGGGAGAAGACAAATGTGGCTGAACATCACAGAACAATGCAGGTACAACTTCTTTATAGTCCTAGCTTATAACTTAAAGAAAAAAGTGTGCATTGCAGATTATGCTCTTACGGTCAAAGAACCATTCCTCGCAGTCCTTGTTGTTGCCTGATCCAGTCATGTATTGTGGGCGGAATGAAGCCCAGTTACTAAACTGCTCTGAGATGTATTTCTCAACCAGAACATGACCCGCATCTGCTTTCACAGTATCCTGTAATACAAAAATTCAGCATTTCATCTCATACAGAGTTCTTTCCTTTTTTTTCCAGGTAAATATGGAACGTAACGTACCCCTTCAACGTGAGGAGGTTCGTCTGTTGGCTTGTAAATCCCAGCACTACTGATAAACAAAAACTGCTTCACTCCTGAACTCTTTGCCCAATCTGCTACAGGCCTATTGATACATATTGTTTCAAGGTAAGATGAGAAATGAGAAATTTCTTTCTGTTAGTCAATATAACAGTAAGAACTCGCTCGAAAATAGACCCATGTTCACAATTTCTCCTACTACAATCCTTGCAGTATGAATTACTGATAAACCAGTATATATCAAAATTCATTTCATATTAAATGACCGGTTATTCGGAGACTCGAACCTGACTGTATCCAAATCCTTGCCATTGTTATCGAGCACAACATCGAATGCAGCACCTTCCAGAACCTTCCCAATACCTGCCGGCTCGCCCCAAACTGTTTTGCCACCAGCACTCACAATCTCCTGCAAATCCCTCAAAATTAGCAACCAAATTTTCAACATTTTCTTCCTATAGATCAATATTCAATCATGTGTAGACTATGATTATAATTATTTCAATCACTTGAGAATAATCAACAGGTCTTAACTGAAAATCTGCTGAACGGAGGCTTCTTCATCTTGTCCGAGGCCTCATCACCGACGGTCAAGATCGTAACACTGTGTCCAGAGGCCAGAAGCTCCTTAGCAAAGTAGAAACCGATAACCGCATGGCCACCGCTGTTCGTGTTGACAATGAGGACGTCTTTCTTCTCTGCTTTGACAGTGAACGAGGCAAATTGAGCCGGAGCAGCCCGTCTAGCACTGATCTTTCCGAATACACCGAAAAAGGATGGAGAAATGGAGAAGGATGAGGAGATGTACTTGTGAGAGGAGTTGGAGAGGGAAATGCGTGCAAGACGAGACAGAGACGGCGTCGATGACGAAGAAGAGATGGATGAGGAGAAGAGGAGAGAAGATGAGGAGCAAGCAACAGAAGTTGCCATTGGAAAGTTTTTGTTGTGAGAAGAGAACCACCAAGTTTCTTTTGGGGATAATGAAGTGATCAGCTTTCACTTTTTGAATAAGTTAACGGTTTGCTGTTAAGTTCCCGGTAAATTTGTGATCAAGTTCTGTTGTGAATATGGTTGTCCTTTTCATTTTCTTGTTCTTGTGTAGATAGATAGGGTGTAATTGATGTGTGGTTCATGTACTCTAGTTCTATCATCTACTACGTAAATACTGTGTCCATTCAATCTTCTCAAGTTGTATGATTGTGTTTGGATTGAATTCAAAGGGATGTTTCATGTAAAGATATCACAAACAAATTTATGAGTTGACACGGTTATTATTGGGTATATATATATACACTTCGGATCGTAGCTTACACAAATTTATTTTTGAAATCACCTAAAATGCCTCGTACTATATGAGAGTGTGTTTTCAATCGAACACTGGAGTACGATTTATTCAACTTGTATTGCATTACAATCTCATAAATTCTAAATTGAAAGTTTTATAGTACTTCATATTTCTGAGTTTATCAAATCTATAGTGTATTGTATTGTATGTTCGGTAAAGTTTAACTAAAATATTATGTACTAGCATTTACGTAACACACTACGTGTGTTAATTGTTTTTATATAAAAAAAAGAATCTGTGATTGAAAAAAGAGAAAACATTAAAAAATAATAAATAAATGAGAGAAACTTACGCCTATGAAATTTGAACCCTACACCTTCTACTTATACTGTAACACATATACGTATCAGATTCAAATTGAATAAGTAAGATTAACGGATGAGATTTAAATTAAATTACAAACTTAGGGTAAATTATTACTACTTTGAATAATTACTTGAAACTAGAAACGATGGTATATTTTAGTTTTATTAAATAAATAGAATCATTAAACCTATAACAACAAAGTGGCTGTAGTTTAGTGGTGAGAATTCCACGTTGTGGCCGTGGAGACCTGGGCTCGAATCCCAGCAGCCACACTATATTTTTCCATTTTCTAGGAAATCATATTCTCCCTCGCCCGGAACTCAATATCTCATTTTGGTCCATGCATGTCAAATTCAACACACTATGTTGAATGGAAAATATATCTACGACTTTAGTTACACTATATCATAGTTTATTCAAGTGTATTTTTCAATTTGTTTACTGTTCCCCCTCACAGGGACGAATTCACGAGAGGGACGTTCGCAACGCATCCTAAAATTTGAAAAAGAAAAAATTTATATGTAATATATTTGTTAATTTAATATTTTACCCCCTCTAAACCCAAAAATAATCTCATATATATAATTTCACCCGAGGGTTCGAATTCTAGTCCGCCCCTGCCCCAACTTAATATCATGTTTTGGTCTGTACCAATTTATTCAAGCATATTTTCCAATTTATTCACCGTTCCACGGAAAGTTGAGTCGGAAATGGGAGATTATTTTTCATTTTTACCCTCTTTAGTATAGTTTATTCAAGCTATTCACCGATACATGGAAAGTTGAATTCGAAATGGGAGATAATTTTTCATTTCTACCCTCTCAATGAAGTTTTTGTGGTATCAAATTTATCCTGTTAAAAACAAAAGAAGCTAGAAATTGAAAGTCTTCAAGAAAATGTAAAATGAAAGAGAAAGTGAGGCTCAGATCTGTAAATGCAGCAGGCTGAGAGATCAAAATCACGCCATGGCTGCAAAACCCAGTTGCACACACTGCCATCTGGGTTCGCCCCGCCAAGATACGGATCCGATTCTCTCCGACCCGACCCAACTCGAAGAAATTCATCATCACAGCCTTCACAACGCAACCCAGAATAATCACAGCTTCATGAAAGAGCAAGCAAGTCTGCTGAAAAATGGAGGGAGTAGAATAATGATTCTTCTCAGAACACACATACATATTACTACTACTAGTACTGTTACCGTAGTGTACTACTACTGAAATTAATAATGCTCAGCTCAGATGATGAGTGAGTAACAGAAAGATATATATATACACACACACTGAAACAGGGGTTGTTGGTTGAAGAGGATTGAGTGAAAGAAATCATTGGGAATTAAATTAACAGAGATGGCAACCAACCCTAAAGAAATTCCAGATCTCTGTTACCCTCATTCTTGAATTGGGATTTTTGGACTTCTTTTGGTGATGGAGGTGTGCTTTTATTGTGGGCTGCAAAGGGTATTTTCGTAATTCGGCTAGGATGCATACACCTCGATGATCGTATTTTTTCAATAAACATGTTACGTGAACGGTTAACTAGTAATTATTTTTATTACTTGAGGTTTTAGCTCGAATCGCTTGATAGGTTGATCAAGTCGAGTTTGGACTTCATTTTTTCTTGTTACATGTAATTGGTATGGGAAGTTTTGAAATATGTGTGTTGCGTGCATGTCCGACTGGTGTCTTATAGTAATTGATTTGACAAGGTAGTTCATGTGACTCAATTTATTGAAAAGCTCGTTGATTTGTTTTTGTACTCTATTCGGTTTCATTTCTAGAGATGTTATGCAATGTAGACATGTAGTCTAAAAAGTATGAACAAGTAATTTGCTGGTTTTGGTTAGTTAAAGGTTGGGAGTTCGAGCTCGAATCGATTGATAAGTTAATCAAGTTGAGTTCGAATTCCATTTTTTCTCGATTATCCTAAGACTCAGGTTGGTATATATTTATTGTATTTGTATATATAGATTCTTTATATTTCACCTTTTAATGACATTATATATTCGACATTGAACTTGAGTTGTTGAGCTCGATTTTAAATTTGTCCCGTTTAACAAGTTGAGTTCAGATTTAGTTTTGATCGAGTTAGAGTCGGTTAAATCATACTCAACTCGTTAGACCAAGGTCGAATCTTTTCGACCCTAGGAGAGTTATTAATACTGGTGTCACTCATCACTATACTATTAGGACCACAACACACATGAGGGGTAACCGATTTCATATGGATTGTGTTTAACAACTTTTGATTGATTACTTGATAACATTATTTATCAAATTAGAGCCTGACTGATTAATTATATTATAATTCGAATCTCCAAACAAAATACTCATTTAATCATCTTTCTGGTAAATATATCATTGATGAGCAATTGAACATAAATGTTACTAAAATCTCCAATTATAAACTTGATCACCCAGGAGATACATTATTGTACGTGAATTTAAACTCATTCTTCTGCCACACAATTTTTTGAACTTCTAGTTCTTACCCACTACTTTATCAATCCCAGTCGATTGTACGTTCGCTCTGCTAATCTTGTGCTTCGAAACAAGTTTCTCCAATGTGTTTGGAATCATTCCTCCCACTACCTTCGCCTTCTTGATCGGCTTCTGCTCGTCCATGTTTTTCACCGTAGCTCTCGATCCAATGGAAGTTGTTGCTCCAGCCTTGTTCATCATTTCTTGTTGCACTATGCCTTGACCTGACTTTTGCATTAATTCAACTAGGTGCTTTCGTATTTTAGTAGCATGGAGATGCCCCGTGGAGTGTTTGTGCCACTCGCTGGAGGTACCGTGACCTTCTTTTTGGTTCGCGGTGGCGGAGAAGACAAGTAGGCCGAGGAGGAACACTAGGAAGTATGTGGTGGACATGGTTGATTGATTTGGTTTAATTCAAGTAGTGATTGATTCGTTTTGTTTTGTTTGTGCATTTTGTGGTGGAGGTATGGGGAATTTATAGAAGTGGAATGGGAGATGAAAGTGGGGTGATTTTCATGTTTGAGGAATAATGCATGGAATGTGTGCATCAGTCTGGATGCATATTTTGTGTGATTGCCATGTACATTTCTCGTGAGCTACCCAATTTAACTCACTCATGGGGTGATGGATGCATGCCTTTTGATGGAATTAAGGATGGGTTTCATGGTTCCTATGTAGTATACTGGTGTGTTAGGCATTATTTTCCTGTGCTTCACTTTATAATTGAATGTTATTAGAGTCTGGCAAACCCCTAACTATTAGGGGTGACGGTTTGATTGGTCTAGCAAACCACGACGGAGTCGTCGCATAGATGAGGTTAATGATAACATCAAGGTGCATATTTATTTTTGAAAATCTATCGATGAGAACTTCAAATTTAGACGTGATTGATGTGGTCCTATAGTACACTCTTAGTATGGTTCCCACCGAAGAGTTTCCTGGTGCATTTATGAGGAACGGCATAGTGTACTGTAAAGTAAATGTATTGGGGTTTGTTAGACCCCGGTGGTCTCACCCTCTGTGGGACCCACTGCTACAGTGAGAGGGTGAGACCGGGGTCGAATTTTTCATGTATTGGCTTGTTGGACATCGTTCATTCAAAAGATAGTTCACGGGTAACACGTCGTCGAAAAGAGTCGGACTCAGGCTCAAAATGGACGAGGTGTTTCTAAATAAAATTTGGCAATCACTTTGCTAGTTAGCTAGGTTCCCAAGTTACAAATAAGAACTCAAAACTCAGAAGCGAACATAACCTTATCGAGGGCTCGTCTTGTTAAGGCTTGAGTTTGGCTCGATCGATAAGGGGTTCGATTCGAGCTCGAACCTAACCCTGTCCTCCTTTTGTTATCGTGCCAAGTAGTGTCGACTCGTTGATACTCGACTAGACTCGGTTGAATATATATATTTTATATTTATATTTATTTTTATTCGATAGGTTCTTGTTTTCTTAACGAGCTGAGCCAAGTTCTAGCTCGAGTAATGAGCTACTCACTCAACTCGTTAAACATCAGTAGTCGGAAAACGTCAAAGTCAGAAAAATATCTTGAGGAGGCGTTTCGTGAATTCCGAAAGCTCCTTGTGGAAATTTGAAAGTACTGATAAGCTTAAGCGTTAAACTGCAATTATCCGCAAGCAAGCACGCAAAGGCATCTCTACGAACAAATAGTTCTTCTTCCTTCTGCAGATAAAATTTTGCCGCTACTCCAGTTTTTTCTCCAGCAGCACTTCCATGGAAACAGCTCTTCTCAGACCTCAATGCCACACTTCCGTTCAAGGTTACTCTTTATCCTTGTTGTCTCAACTCGTTATCGTATACTCTACTGCTCAATTTCACACTTCCTAGTACTGAGCTGGTTTTTCCTTTTACACAGGTTCAAATTCATTGCGCACTGTTAAAACCTCGAATTCATGTTTTTCGAGAAGTCGAGTGTGTTTTAAGAAAGTAATATCTCCAGAATTAGTTAAAACCTGGACCAATTCATCGAGAAATGTTTGGGCTTCTAGAAATGTTAGGGCTTATAGAAAGGGATTGGTTGCTGTTAAGGCAACGTATGAGAACTCCGTGGGTATTGAGATGTTTTCCGACTCGTATTCGGATGATGGAGGGAGTGTTTCGGATGTGAATGGGGTTGGGGTTGGGAATTTGGGTGGTACTGAACCAGTGCCTGTGGAATTTAGGAATAGGTTTTTGAACTTTGCGCGGTTTGGTTCGATTGTGAGTAATGCGGCGGAGTCATTTTTTAAGAGTGAGATAAGGAGGAGGTTGTTTGTGACTGCCTGTTTGATTGTGATAAGTAGGCTTGGATACTTCATTCCCTTGCCGGGTTTTGACAGGAGGCTGATGCCAGAGAATTATCTTAGTTTTGTTTCGGGCTCCGTTGGTGAGTGTTTGTTGCTTTGTTTCAAATTTATGTATCATCTAGATGTTTGGGCAATGTGTGCTTTATCGTTTGAGTCTTCATGGTATTATTATTGATTTTGTTTACTTACTCGTTACAGATGAACTGGGAGATTTAACTCCAGAACTTAAGCTGTCATTTTTTCAGCTTGGAATCAGTCCTCAAATTGCCGCATCAATTCTTATGCAGGTTTATACTCTTCTAGATACTTGGATCATAATTAATGTTAGTACACCTATCTGTAGTGCCTGCATAAAGTGGGTTGTGACCCATTTTGACAGCACTGCCCACAATATGTTTCACTTCCCTAAAAAGCTCCCGGCCAGTTCCTATTATATTTATTATAAGTGGTACATCAGTATTGCAGTATCATCGATCTATCATATGCACTTAACGTTCACATTATATATTATCTATTAAATTGAGTGTTGCTTTGAGCATTTCTTGTTCTTCCAAATTGAAGCAAATTCTATATAAGTGCATTCATCCGAATTTGCTTCCACTGAAAGGCAAAAACGGGAGACAACTGGCTTTTTGCAGTAAAGGGTACCAAAAACTACATAGATGGAGATGCCTATAAAAGATCCCAATGTTCAGTCTCATAGTTGGACAGTTAGAGCGCTTCAAAATATATCTATCACCTTAAAATTTTCTTGCAAGTCTTTCCTCTTAGTGATTGTTAGGTCTTGCTGATGGTGCTGTTACTGTAAATCTTGATCAGGTGCTTTGTCATGTTGTTCCTTCCTTAGTGAAGCTGCGGAAAGAAGGCTTAGATGGCCAAGAGAAGATCAAGAGTTATATGTGTGTCTAGTTATTCTTCAAGCAGTGAGAAAGGCCTTTTGTGAAATACTGTGCTGATTTTGTCAATTTATCTCTTATGGTAAATGTATCTAGTATTCATGTATTACTGAAATCTTTCAGATGGTTCAGCTCACTTGGCTTTGCTGTGGTGGAGGCCCTAATCCTCTCTATTTATTCTCTTCCCTATTCCATTTATGCAGCTAGTCACAGGTAATGGCAAATGAATGACACATTAATTGAGATAAACGTAGATTATGAATGAGAAACATGCTTGTTAGTGCTAGTTAACAATGAACTTCTCAAAATTGTGTGATGATTGTTGCGTGTCACTTTATATCAGTTATTCAATTTGCATGGGGAAGTTTATTGTGTATTGTTATGTCTTCCACTGTTGGGTACCTCCCGAACACCCCTTGTAGTAAATCTTTGGATGTATTTCTTAACTGAGTGAAAGTAACAACTCTTATGGTATCTGAGTTCGTATGATGTATAATTCTTTATCGGAACATGCCTCTTGCTAACATGTAGGTTACGAACTGTGACCCATCTTCTTGTAGTGGGTGAAGGATGTTGTTAGGCAATTAGTTACTAAATGTTATGATTGGTTTCTCAAATAGTTACACTGATATACATTGTTCTCAAAGAAATTATTTAAAAATTTGAGCTGTCCCAATTACTGATCTATGTATACATTTCCTTGCTCCTCTCCATCTGAAGTGATTCCCAATCTCCAAAACCTATAAAAGCAGTAGTGGATGGTCTGGAATATCTGGTTAGGATGGCATAGAGCAGGAACATTCCTCAGGTAGAAATTGAAATTGAACGTGGACAGCAAAGTAGTCTCTAGGCTCCAAAATTCCATCATTTAATATTAACATTCTATGTGTCAGTCTGCTATATGAACATAATTAATTTGGATCTGGTATATACTTGAATCCCCTTAACCCCAAAAAAAAAAAAAAAAGCAACAGAAAAAGTGAAGTAAAATTGGATCTGTGCTGATCAAGTTTAATCTTTCTTCAGCATTATCTCAAGTGCTGAGTGATGACCATTGACCATCACTTATTTTGGTGGGGGAGAGGGGGAGGTTTAGAGTTTAGACCACTGATTTAATGGATGTTTATGGTGTGCATGTAGAACAGTAGAAGTATTCACTTAGTGGCATACATACATTTTTCTTTTCCTGTATTTCCTTTTGCATGTTGGAAAGAGGGAGATATATACATTGGCATTCCAGTTCGACCATTTAGTTGATTAATTTTAAAAATCTGTTATATGTTTTCATGCTCAGCGTTAAGCATGTGATGATGACAACTCTCTTTCTGGTGTGTGGTGCAATGACAACTACTTGGATTTGTGACACTATCACGGAGTCTGGATTTGGTACTTCTCTTTGCATATACTTTCAGTGTATCTATATATTCCTTGTATAATTCTCCATATTGTAATCAAGGACATAGTTTCTATCTGCCAGTATTTCTTTTATGCTGGTTCTTGTTAATTTATCTGTACTATAGATTCTAGACATGGTTGCTACGTTTGATTGTGTCTTTAGTAATATGCAACTCACTTCTTTACCCATCCCTCAATCCATGCCCAATCATGAAGAATAAGTAAGAGAGGAGAATTTTTTAGACAGTTTCTTTAGGAATATCCATTCCAGTTAACTTTTAGGTTCCTGGGGGGGGGGGGGGGGGGGGGGCCAGGGCCGTGTGTACCCTGATCTTGTTATTCTCTTATAAATTGCCAGAATTGAGTTTTGATTCAATAATTTAGAATCTTGTTCTTTTTTTAAGGAGTACCATGTAAATGTAGTTATACAGCAATTATGTTTTCTCTTTGGCCATTATGCTTCCTGTTCACTTATTTAGCTCCCCAATCTGCAATTATGGCAGGTCAAGGATCATCTTTGGTTATATGTGTCAGCATTTTGACCGGCTACACAGATACACTTTACAAGATGTTAACGCAGCTCTCAAGTGAGTGACTGAGTAGGAAAAGCAGGAACAGCGTTGCCTTTACCTCCTGTTTACCACTCTACATATTGTTTCTTTTTCTTTTCTTGGGGAAGGACCTGTTAATCCTGTATTTGGTGGTTGTGTGGGACAGTGCAAGCATATCATGCATAATTTCAGCTGTCTTATCGTTGCGTTGAGAAGGTTCTTTGTTACATATTTGATAAAAAGATTAGAAACTTCCCATCTCTATAAACTTGGGATTGTCCTCATATCCTGAAAATCACTCTGCTACATTTAATTAGTTTTTGAAATTCCTTAATTTGTAACTATCCTGTTCTTTAGGGTCAAACGACAATTTGTTATCATGCCTTGGTGGTAGTTGGTACCTGATGATTGCATGCATAGATGTTTGTGTATTATATGGATTACATATACAGCCGTTTCGATTTGAATGAATAACATCATTCTAGGAGCGAGAACATAACTGCACATTCCTTGATTGATGACATGTGTAGTTACAGTCTGAAGTTGCTTCTGTCCTGAGCAGTCCTTTCTTACTTTGCAACCTTTGTCACTTCATTTTTCGGGATTTCTTTCCAACTGCAGGTAGTTCTATCAGCTGGTGGCCTTATGTACTTTCGGTTCTAGGTGTTTTTATTGTGGTGACTATGTGGGCAGTTATGGTGACTGAAGGGTGCAGGAAAATCAAGTTACAATATTATGGTTTCAAACTGGCTTCTGATGCCAGGTAAATCACACCTATCTGGATGATTTATAATCATTGCACTTCATGGTAGAAGCAATAATTGGGTTACAAGTAACAAGAAGCAAGTCAGCAACCATAATCATATCTTGGTGATTTTGCATCTAGAACATGTGCCTAACATTATAAAAACACCAATGGACAAGCAAACAGGTATTTTTGTATGCCTTTCGCTTTATGGGAAGAAAGCCCTTTCAAGCTCACAATAATGAATAATGTACTCTGTCAAACATGTGAATCATACTTTCCTGATAGATGAACTGTTGGATCTGTGAGCATGAACTGCTATATTAGATCATTTAGCCAGTCATATTTAGAAATCATAATTCTTCATGTGTATTGTAACGTTCGAGTGCCCACCACTCTTGAAATTTTAGAAAATTATGGTGCAAGTAGACAGAGATGCCTGGATTCTATGTTTGATTCTGAGAAATCTTTGATCAAGAAAGGAGATTAATATCCATTGCTGTTCCTGCTTTTGACAGAAAAGACTCTCCTGTTACTGAGGTGGAACCTTATATTCCTTTCAACATAAATCCTTCGGGAATGCAACCTATTCTCACGACATCATATCTCTTGGCAGTTCCAAGCATCATTGCAAGGTAGCCTCAGATAATATTTCACAGTTTATTCTTATCTCCATACATAGTCAATCTAGTAAAGGTTTTCAAGATTTAATACTTTCCGCTTTTCTTAATCAGCTTGTAATTATTATTGGCTTCTTCTGAATGCCTAGAACCTGCTTCCGGACCAACTAGTTTTAAATGTCTTCCACATGTGTATTTTCATGTCAGCTGCTGCTTGTGCTATTTTCTCATTGCACCAATAATTTTGCACCTTATTATTATTTTTTGGTTGCACTTAGCAATTTTTTTTTTTCATGACAGCCTGCAACTATAAAATCTAACAACATGAATTTTCCTCCAGTCTGCTTGGCTCCTCGCGCTTTTGGGGACATCTCAGAGATATTCTGAGTCCAGACACTACTCGTGGTGCTGCGCCTTGGGTTTACTATTCAGTTTATGCATTCTTCGTATTCTTGTTCAATATATTTGACATCGTAAGTTTTTCTTTAACCCTCATATTCATTCATCATCTTTTGCTTGCATGTCTAAATTATGGGGAACTCGTCAGACCTGTGAAGTTAGAGTCATTCAAAGAAATGAATGATAATCTCTTAATTAACATGTCAGAACGGGCAGCCAAATTATTTATAACTTTCTGATATATTGTGTTCATTTTAAATATTCTTATAAAAATTCCATGCAACTACTTAGAAGCGTATGCAATATTTCTTGAGTGCAGAGTACCAAATAGAATCAAGTTTATAGCAACTGTGTCTAAATTTCTTTTGTTACTTGTCATGAAGCTTGACTGACATGGCAGTAATCATTTAGAGCTTTAGTGATTTTGGCATATTTTTATGAACCTAGTAGGTGGTGATTGTTTATGTAACATTTAATGGCTGAGGTTTGTTGCCTGGTGAGTGGTGAATTGTTGTTGGACATTGATATATTAGAAAGAGTTTTTAGGAATCAATTCTTGTAACTAGGTAAAAACAGATTTTCACAATGACTCCAGAAGCGTCATTGTCATCAGACCTCACTGATGTAGCAAGTATTCATATCTTGTTATTCAATAGATAAATTTATCCATGACTGCGATTTATTGCATTCTAGTGATTTACTTTCTGTTATATTTCCTACACTTACTAAGCTCTGACGCAGGCCAATATGCCAAAGGAAATTGCTGATTACTTAAATAAGATGGGTGCCAGAATTCCAAAAGTAAAGCCTGGAAAAGCTACCATCGAGTATTTGACAAAAATCCAAGCTTCAACACGTTTTTGGGGTACATACTACATAGTCTCCCATACTCTAACTGCTCATGTTAATTATTCTTCCAATTAAACCACACCTTTTCTTTCCACTTCACTTGGACCTGATTAATCCGTATGCCTCTTGTTCCTTACAATTCTCTGACTGTAGTATCATAAAAAATCCGCAGGGGGCTTGTTGCTGAGCTTTTTGGCTACTAGTTCCTCTATTCTGGATCATTATTTGCGCAGTATCAATGAAGGTTTTTCCATAGGATTCACTTCAATTCTAATCATTGTAAGTCAATGTTTTAGTCAATATTATTTCTTAAACCATCAATATCTAGTTTTTTTTACCTGGTATGCTGTTCCATAGGATTCCCTTCAATACCTTGTCCACTATTACATTCCTATGATGATGTCCATTCAGAAGGGCAAGCCCAATTTCTACATATAGGACTTATATTTAGAGATTCAGTAGCATTTTACGGAACTTGATGTCAATGCATAGCTAAAATTATGGTTCCCCACCCCCAAGGATATATACTCGCCGTAAAACTACAAATTGCATGTGCACATGTTCCTTGAATCACCATCATTTTAATTTATGTTCTTTGCAATCTTCTTCATATATTGAAATTTGAGTTTCTTGACATTCGATTACCCCCTTGTAAGCAACACCTTAATATATGGACTAAATTGTGTCCCTCTCACTTAAAGATTCTGGAGTCGTCGCCCCTGTCCTTCCATTGTGGGTGTAAAGATTTTAATTATCATGTTTCATGGGCACGATCCACCCTTATTATGAATTTTGTGGAAATCATTTATATAACGTGTGTTCTAATTCTTTTTGTTGTATAAAAAGAAAATGAAGGCTGATGCTCCAAATTAAAATGGGTTATCTATATTAATCACTGCTACACTTCCTGTTCATTTCCTATTATCTGGTTCGGAAAGTTTTCTGGAGTTCATGTTTAAATGTTTGCTTGTTTTGACTTCATCCTTCGTATCTATTTGCCATATCCAGGTAGGTTCAATCATTGAATTAAGAAGATCATATCAAGCATACAATGTAATGCCAAGCCTCAGTAAAGCATTAAAGCGTTATGGGCTATAAATAAAGCGACTGATAGGACTGGATAGTTGTGAAAACCAATGCTTTATTGTCACTGAGACGACCATGGCCAAAATGACATAAAATCACCGGTCCACAGTCGAGCAACCTTGTGTTCGGGGAGCATCTGTCAGTGAAATCGTAAAGCAATTGCCCGGATAGAAACAGGACTTTGGATCTGCAAGCTACATAACAGATTGCCCTCAATTTCTCAGTGAACGGGGTCGGTAGTGATTGCCAGTGTGCTCTACGTAGACCAATCAAAACTGCATATTAGTTTCTATAGATAGCAAATTTTGAGTAGTCACATATGATAATCTTGTGAATCTATGCTTGTGGACTTGTGGTAAATATCTTTATAGTAGACTAGTAACTTAGTAAGCTTCGGAAAATGGAATATGCCTGTATGAATCTCAGATGAGACGAGGATCCTCAAATCTGTAATCCTATGTTTGTACAATTGTACTGCATAAAATGAATTTGTCTCATTACAAATTAAACAAAATGCCACGAGTGGGGACAATTAGGGAGTGATTGGTATAAAATTAAAACTTTGATTCAAGTAAAAATTTATGTGTTTTTAATCCGGTTTGTCGAACTTTAGTTCTTGGCCAAACAACCTCTTAACACTAGAATGCAAAGTTAGACTATAGGGAAGGGCCGCCTAGTGTCTAACAAATCCTTAACCATACTTGGATAGAAATTGAACTTGAAATTTGTGCCAAGGGGAAATCTTTTTCTCCCGACGAAAATAGTTAGATTTGTTAGTAAGACATGCTAAATTCCACGTGGGTCAATTGGTGACCCGTGACTGAACACGTTATGAACTAATAATCCTCATTCTATCAAGATACTATGGAAAGAAGAGAGTTTATCCAGGGTTATTTCAGGTCGAATAAATAACATACTCCATGCATTATCTTAGTTGTAAGTTAGCATTTTGGATTTTTTTTTACCCTATGACATTATAAACACGATTGAATAGACATTTTCATACTTAAAACTATTTGTCTTTAACTTCAAATGTTGTAGTATGTATTTGATCCTTATCTACATCAGATAATTACTTTAATTCAATTCACCCATTCTTTAATCCTTTGGAATAAAACGATGTTGAAAATAGTGAAAATTCGAAAAATATATCTTACATAAATTGTAACACTTTGAATTACGGTACCTTAAGTTGTTACTGTCCGATTTTGATAGCTTTTTTCGTAAGGTAACAACTTAAGGGACCGAAATCAAGTTCGTCAATGTCCGAAAATAATTTTTAAACCGCCCTTCAAAATTTTGAAAAATCCCAATACCCTTCTTCTTCTTCTCCACAAGACATTAAACTCCACTGTCAAAATTGGTAAAGCTGCCATGGAAGAAGGCCAAGGAACCTCAGAACTCGAAGAAGCCACCAGCATCTCCACCACCGCCGATTCACTCGACAGCTCCGTCATCTTCCACCTCGTCTCCGATATCCTCGGCTTCGTTCTCTTCATGCACCAGCAAATCCCCTCGTAATTCCTCTCAAAACGTTCACTTTCACTAATTTCTCAACCGTAAAAGCCTCCAATTGCTGATTCCGTTTTATCTGGCAGGGTATTGCAGGACATTACTCAAGCATTCGACGAAATGCGCACGGAATACAATGAATTGGTGGGAATTGGTTACTCCTACTTTCGATCCGATTACTCCGTAAAATTACGAGTTTTTGAGTGTTTTGGTTTGTTTTCTACTTGGTAGGAAGCTGAGCTAGGTCAATGTGATGCCAAGGCACGGAGGAAGCAAGCTACGAGAAAGAGAGAGTTGAGAATGGGGATAAAGAGGTTTGAGAAATTGATGAAGTGTGTTTCGAATCTCAAGTCTTCGCTTCAGCTGGTGATTGCTGAAGTTCCGAATGTTGAGAAAATGTGTCTTGTTCTTGGACCTAGTACTTTGAGGCCTTTACATGTTTATGAGCTGTGTTTTTCGCACGGGAGGATTGTTTCGGGGGACTTTAGTCGTACTAAAGTGGTGGAAGCTCTTTGCAGAAAGGTGCTGGTTAATTATATCTGCGTGATTTGTTCCCTATCATTGCACTTTCAATGTTTTCATTGTCGTTTGGACTTGTGTAGGCGATTCGTACATTGATATCCAGGGGTGCCGGTGCTGGATCAAACTCTTATGCTGGTAATTGATTGTAGGCTTAAAACGTGCGTAAAAAGTAGGCTTCTGTGTGTGATTCGTGTATGTGAACTGTTTTTAGGTCCTACTAAGCTGTTCCTCTTGGTGCAAGCTCCTGCTTCCCTCAATTTACCGCTACATTTTCTTGTGAAGCGTGAGATCCGGGAAAATAAGAAGGTATCTGTGATCATACGTTCAGCATATCTGCTGTTTTTATGTCGGTCTTCTCTTGTTTATTAGCAGATCATGATCATAAGTCCTCGACTGAAATAAATTTTCTAGTTTGTTTGCATAGTTGATAATTGCCTTTCTTCAACATGGTAAACACAGTATTTTGGTTGGTTAATACTTTGATGATCATTGAAATGTCATAACTCATAAGGAGGTTATTCGTGATGCTTCCAGTGACCAAGAAATCTGGCTAATAATTCTACTTTCTGAATAACTTAGGTATCTCTTTCTCAAAACCTTGGTAACTTGTAATTGGGTATTGTTTTCTGCTTCTTTACGCAGATCACGCCTTACAGATTGAGATTTAGGTGCAGAAATCAGAGTCTTAATAGGGATGCTCAACGTAGCGATGACACTAGTCCTGTTGATCTGCTGGACTCGGCAGCGAAGGAGTTAATCTGGTACGGAACATCACTTTGCACTTGTCATTTCACTATCATATGTGTTAGGTTCTGGCCTGTGAACCCTGCTGATGTGGTTTTGTTGTCCGTAATCTTCATTCAATTTTTGTTAGCTGATGATGGCTTTGAATTTCAATTTCACTCCAACAAGAAATGCATTTGATATATTTCAGTTAAATTTTCTTTGTATTTCATTGCTCAGTTTTTAGGTAATGCTAATTTGAGCGAATAAGAACATACCCTGTGCACACTGGCTTTGTGTTCCTTCGCTCCTGTCACTTTCAGGCCAATGCAAAAATTGGCTGCACAATATTAAGGCAGAGTAGCACCTGGAAGCTTACAGCTTTAGCCTGTGGAGTAAAAGTCGATTTCATTTGTCATGTTTCTTATGATTCCTGCATTAAAACCATGTTCCCTTCTGTTTTCTTGTCATGGCAAAGTTTTTCAGGGCATTTTGTAAACTGTGTTATCGAACTATCAAACCCGAACTCTAAATGTACGTGCTCAAAATGTAGGTTTCAGTGTCGGCACGTGATCAAGGGCATGCCTTGTGGAGCATCTCCTCAGGAAGAATGATGATTCAACCTCACAGATTTTTATTGTATGGACATGTTGTAAGAAATTCTGTAGTCAGTTAGGAATTAGGTGCAATATGAATTCACTCTTGTCATCATGTTTGCTTTACTGCCGTTCACATTCGATTTCTTCTTAGCTACCCTTACGGTCACTGCCACAAGCCTATTGAATGGTCTACTTCCTTGGCGACTGCAACAGGCTTATTAAATGCATTGAATTAAATATTACTAGTATTGCGCCTACTTCCTAGTAGTTTAAGTTCAATACTCTATTCGTTCCAAAAATTTTTTTCCATTTTGACTTTGATCGGTCAACTGTCTTCGATTTTGATTACAAATTACTCTTAAACTATAATAGTAAATACTTTAATAAAATCATATAATGAAAATTTAATAATTAAATTTTCATTATATGATTTTATTAAATTATTTACTATTATAGTTTAAGAGTAATTTGCGGTTAAAGTTGAAGACAGTTGACCGCAAAATAGTAAAATGAAAAAATTTATTTGAAACGGAGGGAGTAATTACTAACTATAGTTAGGTAATGGTCCATGTCTCCGAGATAAAATTCTTAACTTGTATAAACACACACAAAATTTAATTAATTTGAATGAATATGTAGAGTCAAATCTATTTACTTTTTACAAAACTTGTATATGGCGATTTAATATTTAGACCATATATCATATTTAAGATGTGTTATACCATGTCCAATAGGTCATGGGCACGACCGAGAATAGTTGCGGTCGTGAGCGACGGCTGAAACGATGACTACATTTGAAGAAATTATGTCCAGTGGTGATCGTGACGACCGTGAATAGTGTGTGTTTTTATTTTATTTTTATTATTTTTATATTTTTCTTAACATGTTTAACATATTATAAGAGTGTTTAGAAGTTGAAATTAAACAAATTGCATTTGTTAACTCGTTTTATAATTTATTGAGCAAGAATCAGAAGGAAAAAAATCAAATTTCAATAGCAAAAGATATCAATCCTGATATTGATGGATTGTTGTCTACTCTTTATGGGAATAGGTACCATTGGATACCTGACATTGCTTCCAAACATCAGAAAACCTCATTCCAAGTATTCAATTTCAATCTCAATCTCAATTTCATCTGAATTTGAAGTCTTATTCCAACATGAATTTTGACTCATGTCACTATAAATACACTACACTTACTCTTCCAAAACTCAACCTCAAACAACTCACTCTCAGATAAAATATCAACCAAACACTCTTTCTAAGAAATGGCTGGTGGTGAGGCGTGGAATGTAATCCCTGATTGCCAGATATGGGAAGGCTGCGCGTACATATCAAGACTTCATGCTATACGATGGGAAGATGACCAAAGAAAGTGTCATCTTCATGGTTCAAAATCTGTTGAAGTGTGCCCTGCTACAAATGTGGTGTTACCCCCACAAAATCCAGCAAGCCCTACAGGTGGTGCAGAACCAACTTGCAAGTCAAGGTGCCAACTATACATTGGATGACATGAAGGCTGAGGTTGAGAAACTCTCGACTAGGCACTTTTGCTACGATAGGATCCTCAATTGGGATGAATCTGGGTTTGGAATTAATTTCTCAAGGGGTAGAAATCAATGCAACCATAGGGTTTGGGGAGAGATACGGCGCTATGATTGTCACTCTATATGGTACTATGTTGTTGATGAACCACTATGGTTTCAACTCTTGCTTATGTTCCAGAAATGTAAGTGTGTGGATCCGAAAAATGATCCAAATTATGGCCCCCCACCCAGGTTCAAAGACATTCCGGTTCAAGGTGAGGGATTTTCACACAGGGTGTAATTGAGCAAGATAAATCACCCCTTAGTTTTATGCATTTTGTACTAGTAGTTTTCCATTGTTTGTAATATATTAGTAAATCGTTAGGTTTTATGTTATATATTGTCTAATTTCTAATCGAATGAAAGGGGTGACTATTCGTATTATTAAACAAGTGCAAGTTCATTGAAATCAAATCAGATGAAACAACAATACAATACATCAAACATTAAAGAACATGATAAAAGTGCAAATCCTAGGAAAGAAAGCAACAACACACATACATAGAAATAAATAAACAACAAACATAGATAAAAACGTGAACTACTAAATGTTGAAAGACCAAACGTGGTAGATCAAGTCTTGTTGAAGTTGCTTATGTGTGTCTCGACTTTCTAGGTCTTTCCTTTTTGCCAAATAGTTCTTCAATTGATTGATCACAGAATCCCTGCGGCTGTAGTCATTATCACCTTCGTTGTTGATGCCTAATTCGATAGCATCTTCATGGAATTCCGCTACCACCTCTTTATAGTTGCGATATAAGTGCCGCTCATTCTCCACTATCATATTGTGCAAGCAAATGCAATAGTTCATGATCCTAGCAAGGTCTTCTCGATTACGTTCCAGTGCTGGATCTTTAATCACTTTGAAGCGTGATTGGAGAACTCCGAAAGCGCGTTCGACATCTTTCCTACACGCCACTTGCTGGGTTGCAAACTTAGCCTGTTTTGGATTGATTGGACCTTTGATTGACTTGACAAATGATGCCAACTTCGGATATAAGCCGTCCGTTAGATAGTACCCCATGTTGTACTGATGGCCATTAACTTTGAAGTTATAAGCAGGAGCTTCTCCCCTTAGTAATTCGTCGAATACCGGTGACCGTGCAACCACGGTAAGATCATTCAACTTCCCTGAAACACCAAAGAAAGAATGCCAAACCCAAGTATCTTGGGATGCAACCGCCTCCAAAACAAGATTGACTTTTATGTTTTTTCCTTGGAACTGTCCTTTCCAAGTCGCCGGACAGTTCTTCCATTCCCAGTGCATGCAATCTATACTTCCAAGCATGCCAGGAAAACCTCGACTAGTGTTGACCTCGAGTAACTGACACACATCCTCCTCGTTGGCCCTCCTCATATATGTTGGACCAAACACCGCAACCACACCATCGCAAAAAGCCCTTAATGCGTCCTGACCAATCGTTTGACTAACTCGAGTGTATTCGTCGACCATATCTGCACATACACCATATGCAAGTTGTCTGATGGCAGATGTGCATTTCTGTTTTGCCGTAAACTCCATCCTCCCTGTAGCATCTAGGCGCTGCCGAGAATATGGATCGTGTTGTTCTAAGGCTTCGACGATCTGGAGGAACAATGGCCTTTGCATTCGAAATCTACGTCGGAACTTTCTCTCGCCCGATGTTGGACGTTCAGTAAAATAATCCGTCTCGAGTGTAGCAGTAAATTGTTCCCTCTTTCGATCGATGTATTCACGCGTATACCCCGTCCTTCTTCGTGGATTTTGTTGCTCGTAGTGGTTGATTATATGAGGAGTGGCTTGAACAATTAGTTTGGTAGCACGTGTATAGTAGTCGCTTTGTGAACTTGAGGAAGAAGAATCAGTATCAACTTTAAACTCATCATCGTCGGAACTAGATGATAAGTTGTTGATGTAGTGATTAATTATAGACATGTGTTTGGGCAAAAACGATGAAGCAAAGTGAGAATTTAGAGGCGTTTTGAGTTTAAGAAAGGAATATGGGAGAAAATTGAAGTGTGGTGAAATGAGGTGAAATTGGATTGTATTTATAAATCTCGAAAAAATATGGCCGTTGGTGTAATTTTATATAATATTAGTTTATAAATATTTTTAAAAAAATCAAAAACTAAAAAAAAATAAAATAAAATAAAGTTGTTGGGCTAGTCAAGTGGCCCAATAAAGAAACCCAAATTGTTAATGGGTCCCAGCCCAAACGACTGGGACGGCGAGATGCATCTCGCCGTGGTGATGGCGAGTGGTGCACGGCCACTCCCATGGCCGGTGCTATTGGGAGTGGTCTTACTTATTAATACACAAATTGTATAAGCATGAATGTGAATCTATAATGCTCAGTTATAAAATATAAATAGCAATTTACGGTAAGGAATTTTAGAAATTCTTCTTATGGACACGAGACATTAGAACTTTTACAAATATTATATGGCATGTACAATTTAAGGAAGAAAGTTTATGAAACTCTAACAGGTTATCATGTTAATTAGTGTGTGTTTCATGTTCATGAAACTCTAAAAGGTTATCATGTTCATTTCTCTAACAGGTGACTAAACAATCTAATTTTTTCAATATAATTAGTATGTGTTTTAGTAATTAACATTTTCCATATAATTTAACACATTTAGTTTGTTCCATAAATGCTAGCAACTTATAACGCAATCACATACTGTTTAGGAAAATCAATTGAACCTTTTTTTTATAAGGCGTGATCTTCCTTTTACCCTAAAATAAAATTTAGATTAAAAAAATACATTACGTTGGCACCATATCGTAAATTTTTGCTTAAAAAACAACAGAAAAAAAATTAAAGAACATATTGGTGATCCCTTTACTAGCTAACTATGGTTACAGTATTGTCAAAGCATTAATGATGTTTTATTGATTCAATGATGCCCAATAACTACAACAATTAAATAAGGTTTGATTTTTCCAAATGTCACTCAACTATACCTTTCTGGTAGTGACATTAATGCTTGCCAAGAAGAAATCTTCACATTCTTTCTACCTAAATTGTAAAAGTAAAACCAACCTTTTTTATAGCCTACAGGAATTTAACTAGGACACACTTGTAATAATGTACCCTGATGAGCAATGAATCCGGACTCTTCAATTTCATACCCGTGTGGGACACTCGACACTCCCGACACGGGTTTGGCAAAGTACCTTCATCTAGACTTGGAGGCATTTGACAGAAACAATGCGGAACAAGTACCAACTTGTCAAGACTTCGAGCTTTCAAACTCAACAGCAAATCAAACAAAATGCAAATAAGATTGAAAGAACTTTAAAATGCGAAACAACCTCGATTTATCATGGCAAATATATACACATTCAACTCTTGATTGACCTAAACAATTGTTTACAGGGAACAATTTTCTACATCTTTGCAAGTATATACAAGCAATTTCATTCACTAAAATGCTATAATCACAAATTCTATTATATCCAGGAGCCTGTCCTATAAGCATTTCAACTGACATGTTGTAGATAATTAACTAATCCTTTTCTTTACCTTTCCTATCAAAAAAGGGCACTTCCCCAGTTCTCCGTTTTTATACCTCAACGGAGAAAAGTTGATGGCTAATCAGGTGGTATACAGTATACACACAAGAACCCTTTTTTCGAAAAAAATGGATGTAGTTGCTCACTGCATTCTTGTCACTGTCCATCCCTTGATCAATGCAAAAGGAAAGAATTCGTTGATGTTGCTTCAAAATGTCCACCAACATAAATGCCGCAGTTTGTATGCCCTTGTTCTTCGTGGAATTTCATTTACCAGAAATGTGTCTTTTGAGAATAAGAGCATAGAGGAGTTCGTTCCATGCATCAGGGACACCGGGCAAGCACCAATGACTGCAGTCTTGGCGGAAAAGAGGAGCTGGTCCAACTACTGGCCCTAAATAGTACAACGATGCATGACCATCTTTTCTCTGAGAAGTCATAACGGTTATGTTCAACAAGTCTACATTCCCCATCTTCGGATGTTTTGATAAACCATTAACAATTGTTCTGTACTCGATAGAAGATTCCAACAACTTAGGTGATGTAGTCAAGTCAGGTAAGTTATCAAGTTGACAGCCACCGCCAGTATTCCAGTTCCCACCACTGTTTATTACAAGATGTTAAATGTATAACTCAAATTAACACAGGCAAGAAATATGAGATACGTACTGATAATTAGCCATGGCTATTAGGAAACAGAAGTACCTGAAATGTACGGGGGAGTATGTCCGGAATACTAACTGAGTCTTCGATAAATTAACTTCACGATTTATCCAATTCATCAAAGTCTTCATGGACCTCTGAAATGCATGTTCGATACTCATCTCCATCTTTATCTTGGCCCCTTCTTGGAAGTAACAGCCACTGGCATCCAAATTAGATTAAGAGTTACAGGCTGGTTGCACAAACTAATTCTATTTGCATCAACCAAAATTTCATAAAAGCACCGATGCACATTTATTAATGCTAACAATTTCCCACAATAAATTACCTACTAAAAACCGAGGTACTGGGCTAGCTCAACATTGAACATGAAAAGGAAAAAAAAAGCTCTGCAGAAGAAGAATCCCTCGCTAACTGTACAGTATGATAGCACTTAATTGCCATATAATATTATTGGCTACTTTCCAAGATTGGTTGGTCTACTGAAAGCTAAAATGTTCACTATGCTCATCATCGAACAAGTACCAAGTAGGCAATTTGCTTTCCTTGGTACAACACCTGTATCTTTAGGAGAATACCATTAACTTTGATGCAAATCAAATCAAATCAATAAACTACAGGAGCTAAAGCATAGGGATTGAAAGTGTACATTTTTAGAGTCTTCTCATAGTTCCACCAGTGGCCGGTATTGAAAACGAGTATATCTGCACCCTTCCACCTCCCCGAGCTCCAGTCCATTTGATCCAGCTTAATTGTCATTGTCACTTTTTTAGGGGACCGAGCAGGGGCACGGCTCTGCAACACTAGGAAGGGAGCTCTGTAGTACTCGACAGTGCAGTTAAACTCCCTGAACTTAAAAAGAAGATATCCCATGTGCTTTGTGATTGGGCTCCCGTTTACTTCATAAATTGACGTCTTATTAGGAACCACAGAGGAGAGCATGCAAAGAAGGGACTCCCATTGGTTTCTTCCAATAGAATCTCCAACAAATACCAGCCGTTTATTTCGCAGTTTCTCCAGCATTAATGTTGCATTAAATCTGCTCCACAGGAAAATTAACAAATGGAGAATGTCACTAATGAATTGTTGATCTTCCCTTCGACATGAATAAAAATGAACTCAATCAAAAAAGGCACTGGCAAGTAGTACAAGTTAACATGCCAACTTGGATAAGCAGAAAAATTGCTGAGATTGATTCAATGGCATCCAAAATGTAAGAGCAATGAAATGAGGATAAACAGCAAAATTACAAGAGCAAGTATTCGAAATAGTACAATATAACGTAATCCTAGCTTAGAGGTTAGAGTCTGATTCCCTCATTATGACTTTACACCAGACTTAATATCAGCTGCTAATAGTATAACAAAACATCTTCAGGTAACTTGATTGACATATATCCATTCACAAGGATTGAGAATGACATCAAAAAAACATAAAACACCATACTACAAATCTCTAATGACTGTGTTCCAGAGCTCTCCTTCATTTCGGAAAAAAAAACACTAGCCACAGACTGTCACCATAACTTAACTTCCATATTAGACTAAAATCGCAAGCTCCAATTACCAAACACGAGAACTAGACCATGTAACAACACCATTCTTCAAACTATAATATGCCACCAATAACAAAAACTGCAAGAAACCCGTGGTTGTGCCAAGGCCCGCCTGCTGCTAAAGAGTAAAAACCCACAAAACATTCCCATATTTCATCTTTCTTGGTAAGAATGCTCATGAAAAACACCATCTTCATTTCCTCTTTTACCAAAACCACAAACATTTACAATCCACCAATCACACAAACATCATGTATTGCAAAAAAAAAAACACTTAAAGAGCTCAGCAGCAAACCAACCTATGTCTACTTCAAATTCAAGAAACACCAAATTTGTATGAAAATGAATAAATAAAGAGAGAAACAAAGCAAACCTTGGCAAGTTACAATCTTTAGGCTGCCATCTCCATTTGGTGTACATTTTATCAGGTCTACCATTTTCAGTGCAACGAAATCCCTCATCCAAGAACATACAATCTTGCGATTGGTAAAGCGGATAACTCTCATCCCACACCCAATCCCCATCAAACACATCACAAGTCCCATTTCCCACTTCAAGAAAATCAAGTTTAGGCCTCTCATTTCCAACAGTAGAAGGAGGAGGAGCTGAACTAGTATAAGAAGAAGTGGCATTTCCAACATTGAACTCAAACAAAGTGGCCTTTCCAACAGAAGAAGAAGTATCAGTACCATTGAACTTAAACAAAGTAACAAGCAACGAGCCTCTCACAATCTTATAATCCAACAGGAACAAGCAAAAAATCAAGCAAAGAATCAAACAGAAACAGCCAAAAACATTATTAGCCGGCTCTTGAGGCGTCAAGAACTTCAATTTCTTGAAAAATTCCAACTGGGTCATTCTGTTGGAGCCCTCTGGTGACGGCTTTATGCCCTCACACATGTCGAATTGCAAAAAGATTGCACCTTTATAACTGGGTTTGTTATATTTGTCCTGAAAGAAAGGATTTTGAGTCAGTGCAAGAGATAGAAACGAAGAAAACTCGTGATTGTGAATGACAAAATGAGTGGGCCTGAGTGGAATTTAAGGGTGGTGTGTTTTGGTTCATATGGTTTGCGTACTTGTCTTTATGAGAGAGATAAGAAAAGGGAAGGAGATAGGACAGATGTAGAAGAAGAAGATGGATGAGATGAGATGAGAAGAGAAGAGAAGAGAAGAGATGAGATGAGATGAGAAATGGTGGTGGGATAGTGGGGTATGTTTCACAGACAAACATTCATTGGAACGGTTTTTGCAGATTCTTGATTGATTTTTTTTCTTTATTTTCGGATGAAGTTGAATCGAGATCAACATTTTTTATATTGAGACCAATCATGTTTATTTGTTTATTGATTTCTTAAATCTTTTCTAAAATAAATATAATTGCGATCAATATAACAAATTATACTCTCGATTTAACACCAACTCTTATATTCTATATTTCTATTCAATTGAGCTTTTAACACTCTTTCTTCTTCTTGTTTGTTTGTTTGTTGAAGTATTGGTGTTAATAATGGAGGAGAATAAGAAATTGACGGCATTAATTATGGATCAACTAACCAATAAAGCTAGTAGTAGTACTAGTACAACTATGGGTTAACTGCAATGATACTAGTAATTTATAGTAAGATTTTGTAAATGTGTGAATGCTTAAATTTTATTTATTTTTGGGTTGTAGGGGAGTAGGTTTTTTCTACCCTCCAACATCCTGTACTAACTCCTGATGTTTTAATGTATTATGCAGACTGATATTTAATACATACGATATAATCAGAAAGATCGTAAATGCGTGAGGAAGAGGAAATCGGTGTAGTATAGATAACTTTTATCATAAATGAGTATTAAGTTTAATTGTTTATTTATTTTGGGGTTGTTGGGTGGAGTATAGGTGATTTTTATCATAAATGAGTGTTAAATTTAATTGTTTATTTATTTTGGGGTTGTAGGATAGTTTAATTGTTTAATGAGTATTCGGTGGAGGACGAATGACTATTTTTATTGCGGAAAGTCGTGAGTTTTTCTGTAATTTCAGTATTATGCAGGGGGTTTCTAATTTCTCTAGATCCCCTAATAAATTCGCTAATAACACTTTGGTCCCTCTGATTCTAACAATAACACCATAGGACAGATTTAACAAATCAATTACATAAAAGTCCAAAAGTTAAGTTGCTGCCAAACACATCCTTAATTTAAACTTCTAAACAATTTACATTTTTATCATAAATTTTCATTTTATTATAAAATTGATCCAAACAATTTGTATTTACTCGATATAACTATTTTTCTATTTTCAAACTTACCAACAAAAATTGCAAATAACCCTCTTAAAAAATTTAATAAATATTTTAAATATAAAAGTTTATTATGAAATAACAAAAAATTATAAAACAATATGAAAAAGATAGAAACAAATCCATATTTTCATGCTCTATGAAAATAGCTTATATGGATACTGATTTGGAGCTTTCTCGTGTGGGTAAAAGAAAATGAAAAAATAAAGAAAATTGTAATATAAAAATTTATTTGTTAATAATTTTGAGATTTTTTATAAGTTTTTGTTATTTCTTACTTCCTTCCCCACGGGACAAGGTTACCACTTATTTTTAGGTCGATATAATAAGCACTAATTACTTTTTTAATAAAATAATATAGTGGTTAATTTGTACTATATTGGACATTATTGCTAAAAGTATTACTATTTTATTCCATTAGGTTAGTATTGATTAGACAAAAGTTTGAATGATCAGATTAGACAAGTGATGCTTTTTGTGATTTTGTCTAGATAACTTAGAGTGATGTTTATATTTGTATAGTCTGGATCGGCTCTGCTTTGACATTGTTTGAAAATGAGAAAGGTATACTCTTTCTTCCAAAAAAAAGTATTTTTTTTAAAGATATGAATATTTTATATAACATGGTGGAAGAAAGATTTGTAATATGGAAGCGGGAACCTTTTCTTGAGAGATCAAAAAGGGCTAAACGACAATCATGTTTCAGGACTAAGTATCTTCAGGTTTTCTACCGTCAATCAAGGTGTCGCCCTGACTATTGTCAGTCAATGTATCAACATTTGACACGTGTCTGTTGCTCGGTATCGCCCTAAACCGTTGCTCTGTGTCGCCCTCAACCATTGCTCTGTATCGTCTTCAACCGCTATTTTGTTTTGTTTTTTTTTTTTAACTATTAACTTCTTCAAAAAAAGTTTAATTATTAAAATTTTAACTCACCTTCCCCAATCCCCACCACCACCCACCACCACCGCACCAACACCACCACCCACCATCTTCTTCCCCACCACCAACACCGCACACCACCACCAACACCGCACACCACCACCAAAATCACTGCCGGAGCTCCGGTCTTTTTTTTTTTTTTTTTAATTGAGCTTCCGCCATGGAAGCTTCGATCAGCTTCCATGGCGGGCGGAAGCTCCAGACCGGAGCTTCCATGGCGGAAGCTTCGATCAATGGCGGAAGCTCAATTAAAAAAAAAAAAAAACAGATCGGAGCTTCCACCGGAGCTCCGGCAGTCCATGGCGGAAGCTTCGATCAAAGTTTTCGTGGCGGCTTCTGGTTAGAGCAAAAATATTTTTTTTAAAATATATTTAAATATTTAAAGCGACGTAGGCGGTTGGAGCAACACGTAGCGCAACACCTTGTGCGACACGAGCAACACCCCACGGCAACACTTAGTGCGACAGGTAACAGATTATTCGATCTCCACCGTTAAAATTTTAATCTATGGATCAAAATAGGTGACTGACGTTTGTCAGGGCGACACCTTGACTGACGGTAGAAAGCCCCAAGTATCTTTTAATATTTTTGTTATTTTTTGGAAGATTATATTTGAAATATCATTTTATTTCATTTTTGTAAATAATTTTATATTTTTAGAACTAGTTTAAAATTTAAATTTTTTATTTAATTTATTTTAGTTTTAACGTTTAATAATTTGAAAATGTGAAAGGGAAGAGAAAGAAACTAGAAAATGTGACGGTTAAAAAAAATGGCTATGTTTGGAATGCAAGTTTTGGAAATAGAAAATGGATCAATATGTTATTGTTGAAATCACGGAGACGAAAGTGTTATTAGGTGGTTTATTAGGGGAGATCTGGAGCTATATATACATATATATACATATACATATATATATACATATACATATATATACACATACATATATATATACATACATACATATATATATATATATATATATATATATATATATATATATATATATATATATATATATATAAGTGGACAACTATTGAAGTCGTGTAGTTGAATATTTAATTTAAGTTAAATTGGACTCATTTGTAATAAGTATGCAAATTAGATTTTAGTTACAAAAAACAATCTGTTTAATCCAATTAACTTACAAGCCCCAATGCAACCCTAACAAATCAATTCATAATTAAAAAAAATTATGCTCCAATTAAATTTCAAACTCTAATTCAATCCCAACCAAGTAAAAAAAAAAAAGGATAACCAATCTTTCATCTTCATCATTTCCAATGAAATTAAAACATAACAAATTCGCACTAACTTAAACCCAAATTCAACTCGGAAAAAATGGCAATCTATTATTAGAGACAATGATGTTACTTATATTCATATATTTCATCAATTATTTGTAATTAAATGCTATAATAACACGTGTAGCGTGTTCTTACCTTTTAGTATATACATATAAAAGTTAACATAAAATATTATAAATACATTTGTAAAACATTTATAATTGTAAACATGAGTTTGTATCTAAGGTCCCTCATAGGACAATATCCGTTGTAATATACTTTGTGTAGGGTGAATCTATGTGACTTTATCATAATTGAGTATTAGTAAAGGTTATCACTTTTTCAACGTATATTTTGTTGTCTAGCTCAATCAAATATATGAGCGAGTCAAGTGGCACAATTAATTGTCTTTACAAAGGTGTTTAATGGTGCACTTAATGGTTAATCTATCGACTAATTCAGCGGTTTGCAAGTATAAATCATAGTTTTAATAGCTTCTTGATGGTATAGGCAAGTGCCAAGTACCAACCTCACGGAAACATCCACACACCAGGTAGAACTCCCATAGAATTCCCTCTTACCAAAGATGTGGGTCCCACAACAATAGGGATGGTTAATTATCGGGGCAATATCTAACAAATATATGAAGGATAAGTCACGTAATAGTCTCACTCTCCGTAGATTTAAACATGTGATCAATAGGATATTACTATCATCTTTTAACCGACTGGGTGACCATGCGGGTTCTATCGTATATTACTAGTCCATAAGTGAGTTTACCAGCATTGTAGGAGTATTCAAGAAAAGGATCCGGGCTTTAAATTGTTCTTTACTTGAAGGTGAAGAGTAATGGCATTGGTGGACGAAAAAGTGAAACGGTAGTATTAAGTATACTAATATCTTGTGGACTGTTGCCCCGACAACATAATCTTAATTCCCAGTCAATAAAAAATAAATGACGACTTTTAAGGTATAAATAACAACCAAATTTTTGTTTTTGCTATGACATTTTGCTTTCATTAGTACAACATATCAACTAGCTCACATAATGAATGGTCATCATTATCTTTATCTATTAAAAGAAGAAAAAAAACATAATAAATCCGCATCTGGTATCCTTTGCATTCACACGGGATAGATTATACTCCATCCGTCTCAGTTTTATTTACCCGTTTAACTTTTTCTGGTCAACACCGTTCAACTTTTAGCTTGATTTACTCACATATGATACTTCTAATGGATTTTTAAAAAATATATAATGAAAATTTAAACTATAATATTTAATAATATGATTTTTTAAATTTTTTTTATCAACATTATTTATGAGTAATTCGCATACGAAGTTTATAAGCTTTGACCAGAAAAAGTTAAACGGGTAAATGAAACTGGGACGGAATGAGTATTAGCTTATGCAATAGATTGTAGATTATAGTATGTGAGGTAACTTATACTTCACACTTTTATTTATTCAACGCCTTTCACGAGAGATCAGTAAAGAGGAATGTTGTGTAGAAGTTTCCCTCTAATTTATTTTAATAATCAATTGATCCATCACGATAGAGCTTGGACATAGGGATTAATTTTACACAATAGTCCCATATGGAGTAGAATATCGAAGATTACATAATACGCACCTTGGGTCCCACATGCTTATGCTATGTTGGTTTCGTCCAAATACATTTACAACATACATTAACTACGTGAGATTCACATACATATCTTATATACATAGTTCGTGAGTAATTTTCAACATCTTCGTACATGTAAATTGGAATTGAAAAACTAAATGAAATTCTTGACATGTACATCATACTCCATTTTTAGTCTAAGATTTCAATTCGATCAATCCATGCATGATCCGTTGTTGTCATCGTAATTTCAGGAGAGGGAATTATGATAAAGACATTGCTGCTGCTGACTATATAAAAATCTTAATGGCGCAACAACCGCACAATTAATCAACATAAAATATATACTTTGAGATATTCCACTTTACTATCTCACCCAACCCTATAAATGCTCTACTTAAGCTCATTTTCAATAATGTTTCCTACTTCATGGTATGTACTCCTCCAATTCGGAGAAATTAGGTTCACTAGTACTTTTAGGTAAAAGGATGAGAGTAATTTTTTCGAGAGACGGTCTCTAGTTAATTTATCTAGAGACAGGCCTATATTGTCAAGAAAATCATTGATGTTATTAATCAAAACACTTATGTTATCAATATTGGTGTTTTTTCATATTACAACAAAATTTATTTTGTTAACAATATAGACGTTTTGCTTAATAACATGGATGTTTTTATTGATAACTTAGGTCGTCTCTAGATAACTTATCTAGAACTTATCTAGAGACTGTCTCCCATGAGACTTTGTGAAAAGATAAAATTTGTGATAAAACATAAAAATGTAGTAAAATGTATACGTTCAATGATAAAAGATGTAATTTTAGTGTAAATTAAGATTATTATTTAATTATTTGGTGATGGTAGCTTTCATTTTTAGTACTCGCACTGTCACAACAAATGTTTTGTTTGACTTTTAAGTTATTTTCGAGGTCGACTAAAAATACTGTATCGAAGAAAATTAAAATTAAATTTACAATGTTCAGGAAGTGGACTTTTGTAAATAAATTTTCCGATATAGTCTCCTCATAATTTGTGGTGAAAGTCGACCTATTAAACACTTAAAAGTCAAACATGACATTTGTTCAAGGCGGTGAAAGTAATATGTGAAGTTTTGTGAACGGTTAAAAATGACAAATATATATGGAACAAGGGAAGTAGGTTTTTTCTACTTACATCGTAATTTTGTACCTAAAGATAAATTTAATATTTTGTATCGTTCTATATGTTTTACTACACAATGCATTTGATTATTACAGCTCTGACGGACTGAAGTATAACAAGTTAAAGGGGAATTCGTAATTAAATATTAACGTTTACAATGTGTTAAAAACTAGAGATGGCAATTCTTTTTTGAGAATCATCCAATGCTACAAAAACATCACAGAGTGTTTGGTATAGAGTTAATCGGGGTGAATTATATCAGAGCGAATAAGTTTTCCAGCACGGTTTGCAAACATAAACATATCCGATATCTTGAGACGACCTTCCTAAACCGAACGCAGAACAAGACCAAAGCCTGACAGAATACCTAGAATAAGATGCGCGCGGTGATAAAGAACCCCAACCAGTATGGATCACGCTCTTCCAACCATGTTTCCTTCGCCTACCATACTTGGACTCAATACCTTGTGACAAGGCAGGAGGCAGATAAAATCTTCAACTTTATCCCCACTATACTCGGATTCGAGACCTTGTAACAAGGCAACCGGTTGATGAAATCTTCAACTTCTGTCCCACCAGATCAGCAGGTAGTAGACCCCAAAACTCTTTCACAGAGTGAAAACAGCTGTGGGGGAATCATCACTAGTGCAAGACAAGTACTTGCATTTATGGAGCAATTGAAAATTACAATATTGCTATTACTACAACAGACATGAATCATGCTCCATTTATCCCAAAGATTGCATCAAATCTATGTACACTACATACACTGAACCTTCAATCATTAAAGGCCATACAATCAATACTATCAAACACTTTGAAGCAGATACTTTGCACGGTTTGCTGGAACTAAACTCATTGATCATATACACCAAAACGCAGTGAGCGTACAAGAGAACACCTATGATACGAGCAACTTCAAAGCTCACACACGAACATGCAGTAAAGATACACGATTGTTCGTGCTCATGTCTTATGTATGAGCATCTCCGTACGTGAAAGGGGTATCGATTAGGAAATGATATAAAGTATAAACATCTCATAATGTACACTGCATAGTGGGCTGTAAAAACTCTAGGTTGGTCTTGAAGATCAAGTCTAATGAACAACAAACAAACTTTAGACCTGAAGATCACAAGAAAGCTCAAAGGAAGACAGCAAGCAAGAACTTGTGAATTCACAATTCCGGAAAAAACTGCCTAATGTTTGCAGGTCTGTAGTGATCCTATGAGTAACATCACCTTTCTAAATTACATATAAGTTCCTAAACGATACACATTAGACCTTAGTCTTCATAAATAAACAAGAGCATTTCACCACAATGTGTGTTCCATCAACTAAAATCACTTCAACCAACAACAAATAGCAGCACATCAGTTTTCTTCAACAATTTAAGCCCCATTCAACACAAGCAAAAAAGAACCCAGAAGAATAAACTGATAAAATGATCAAGAACCACCACTGATTTTAGGCATCTGCTAATATTCCAGATGCATTGAGTAGTTTGCGCTTTTCTGCATATTCAATATGACTGCGCACCTTAATAGGCTTGGCTAATGCCAGGAGAGTTTACAACAGGTTTTACAATACACATCTAAAATAGCTCAAATCTTCTAGTCCATAAACTAAACTGTCAAGACTTCAGACCTAAACACAAAAGCTGTTCGTTAGGACTTAGGAGCTTATAATTTGACCTGTCTGATTTTTGCAGCCAATAATTTCAACAAACCATAATAAGTAACTTTAACCTGCCTGTTCTAAACCTCACCACTTCTGAAAAATCTTCAACTACAGCAAACCACCTCCCAAAGATATTAGGTTCGAGGCCAGATTCTATAAGTTTCATCTACTAGCAACATTTGGCAAGACTTCACTGATTTCATTCAAGTGAGGAGCAACAAATTTCTCGAAGAATTTTCTGTCCGTCTGAGTGCAAAGATCACTAAGGCTAGGCCATTCTTTAATCAGGTTCTTATGTTCCAGAACCCCTAATACACTCAGTCGCGGCTTGTATCTCTTTTCAACACTGTAAATGAGTGCTATCGGATAACGGATGATAGACTCCACCGTGTACTTCCCAGTAGCAAGCAGAACCTCTTTAGTCCTGTTCAAATTCTCCAGCGACATACCAACCACTAGCGGTGCCTTCCTAATTATCCCAGAGATATCAGCTTCTGAAAAACCAAATTCACGAAAAGCCTTCAATGTGTTCTCCAAGGTCTCCAACGATGAACTCAACACTGTCGGTGCCTTCCTAATTATCCCCGAAATATCATCTTCCGAGCAACCCAATTCACGAAACCACTGCACTTGCGCTCCCAATTTTCCTCATTAATTTTGCTAACAACCGTAACAACGTGAAGAAACATCCGAGAACTCCTATCAGCCCCAAGTCGATCAGCTCTATCACAGCCTGCTTCATTGCTTCGAGTTTCTGCAAAAAGAAGAATCCACAATGCAAGTTACTACGTATCTGATCCATGGGCACGCCACAGCTCAACAAGTAGTCAATATTTGGCACCAATGTCTTCTCCAAATCATGAGACGACAATAACTGTTGGGAACTCATCAAGAGCTTCGCCACTTCCGCTTTGGAACCCAACAAGCCATTCAACACAGTTAAAGCCGGTGCGATCGTTTTCGATAAGCTTCTTTTAAGAATCTCCGGATCTTTGGAAATCACCCCGATAATTTGAGTATTTGAGAAACCAAAGTTGTGGAAATGCTCAAATTTTGGTTTTAGAGTGTTGTCTAGGCTTGCTAAGAGCAACTCAGGGCGGATTCTCATGATTCTTTCCAATTAGGATTTGGAAAAGCCATAATGATTGAGAAAAGAAATAACAGAATCTAATTTGTTCGGGTTCTTCTCTACATGGGGTAAAGCAGAAGCAACCACTGAGGCCACCTGAGGTGATATTTGATGTTTCCGAATCAAGAAATATGAAATACCTGATGAATTTGGTACTATTGTTATGGATTTGTGATTTTGTTTACAAGTAGAGAAATGATGATAAAGGGAGAAAGAAGCATGACTGGATCTATGAAGAAGAAGAAGAAGAGTAGTAGAAGTTCGAGTGAAATGAACCAGAGCTTTGCGAGTATGGAAGAGGAGGAACATGATGATGAAAATAAAACAAGCAGCAAAAGCAACAACAAAAAAAATGGAATGATGTATAAATTGATCGGAAAAACAAAAAATGCAGGTGTCACCGGAATTGGCGGCTGACAATGGAGGTTTAGGGTTTTATCATATCTACTGGGAGATAAATAAAACTTATTAGGAAATTACGCACACACACCCTAATTATTTAGGGTGAAATTAACCACCCACTAATTTGCGGGTGATATCAATTTGTCACCCTCATGAACCCAACCCAACCCACCCTAATATAATACTCATCCGTTCCATAGATTTATTTTCATTTTTTCATTTTAGACGTTACATTAAAAACTTTCAATTTTCTTTTATGGAAACCCACTATCTCCATTATTAATATTTTAGTCTCTCTCTTTCGTACTTTTTCAATTCTCTTTCTTAGTTTTTACTATACACTTACTACTTTATCTATATAAACCCATTTTTTACTCAAATTTCTTAATATTTGTACAAAAATAAAAGGGAAAGAAATGTAGGGAATGGAGGGAGTATATCGAAAAGAAATATTATGTCAATTCGTCACCCACCACATATGATTTATGCATATGGTTTTAACTTACGTAGTTGGCATGTTATTATGTGAGCCCGTGAAATTTATCATGTGCGCATCTGAATTAACGGTTGCAAATTCCCAACGTTATATGCTATAACGAATTCTCACTAATAAGAAAAACAATGAGAAATTTTACAAAAGAACTGAATCGACCTCTAGAACTAGAGGTGGTCTTAGAACCCGAAAGCAATAGGTTTATTCTTTGTTCATCCAAACTTAAACGAGGGTTGGTGTTTTGTTCGACAAATCCGACCATTCAGATTTTAGCATCCTCTCGTACTAAAAAAAATGAATGGAATCTATTTATGGATTTCTTGTTTTGAGTTTGATTCATTAATCTGCAGTGCTATATAGTTATGGGTAAAAAAACGAAAGGGAGTTGAATTACATGATCGATGAAAAGAAAATGAAGAAAACTTTCAATGTCAGAAAGGAAGAAATTGCACCAACTTGCTACTCTCTGTGATGTTAAAGCATGCGCCAATATCTATGGAGGATCATCGGAGTCGCTAGAGATATGGCTTTCCAATCGTGACCATGTTCGCGAGTTGATCGAGAAGTACAAGGCCAGAAGCCAGAAGCTACAGCCAATCTGGAAAGACAACGGCCTGTACTTTCTCTTCACTTATATTTCCCCAACAAACGATTCTTGAATTTCACCCGGTTCAAGAGGCTAAAGGAGAAAATGTGATCACATAACACAGAAACGTAAACCATACTGATACTATTACTTGTTTAGAAAACTGCAAAATTACACAGCAAAAGGAACCGAGGAACTTCAACTTACATAAGATATGCACATTCTTTTCAGAAACAGTATAAACAAAACGTTATGCACGTTGCAATGCTCCCTAAAATCCAAAGTCTGTCTAACCTGTTTTCATATCGCATCTTTTCTTCCTTGAGCTCACTCACCACTTTCGAGTACAGCAGACATGACTCGAGAGCCTCACTGTAATTTTTGCTCCTCCTGCACCCAAGTGCCTCTTTCAGAACAAGCAAACTGTTTCGACCATTAACGTGAGAGCCTTCCATATCTCCCAGTTGCATGCTAAGTTCATTGAACTTGAGAATTGCACGTGCTGCTTCACCCTCTGTACGTACAACTTTAAACTTCATCATCAGTGTACATTCCACCACAGGACATGGAAGAATATCCTTGGCTGGAAGAATGGAACCAAAACGTATTATGAAATCCTCATCTGTGGGCCAATGTCTCTGCCCTCCTATAGCACTCCAACTGGATAAATTTGCAGCTTTCTTAGTTTTCTTATTGACAAGAATCCAACTCAACCGAATCCCATCCCGGAGTTCTTGCCAAAGCTTCCCGTCTTTTCTTTCTCTTTCCAAGGACTGAAATGGAGACAAGCCCTCGGAGGGCGAAAACATAATTTCATCAGCCTGGCCATCTTCTCTAGAATTCGCAAAAACATCAATTCTAAACGGACAGCTATGAAACCAACCATTTAAGCCGTCTGCATCTGGTACAATGCCCCAGAGTACCTTTGAGCATATAGTTTCTTCTTTGTATCTGATGTCCACAATAGAGACAAAATCTGACGGGGAAATACTTTCGGCTTCATCCTCATCTCCATAATATTCTGCTTCAGTCCATTCTAGGGGATACTCAGTATAGTCGTTGCAATGGAATTCAGGAACCTCCTTATTTACTATCAGAGGGAAACAGTCCGCGTAGAATTTTTTAAAACCTCCTATTGACAATATCAAGCTTCTGACATCATCCTGGTTGGTCGAAGGCCACATAGAAGAACATACATTTTCCCATAACTTTTCTTCCTTTGAAATGGAGCTGAATGCCGCACAGGCACACGCGGCACTTGCCAAAGTAGCACCATCGAGGCGCCTAAATATATCATAGAACAGATCACTGCTTAATGCTGCCATACTTTCAACTGGTAATACTGACATTGTATCATCTGAAAAAAGAAGAAACTATCTGGATTAATCCGATGTGAAGATTAAAAATACTTCGTTTAAAAAAAAAAAACACCAAACAGATTACAATAGCAGACAAACTTAAATATTACGTATAATTAATCAATGAAATAACATAATAAACATCTGGATTATCTAAATATTCACAGCACATAATCTGTATCAAATAGCACTCGAGGTGGTTTCATCTGGTATAATGTACTAGATTGAACGTGAAATATCAGAACCTCCAATTAAAATTTTGGCACACGAAGCGTGTGAATCAGTTAAAACTTGAAGTCCTAAAAGTTGGTGCCTTTCTGTTAATACAGTCTTGCAAGCATATGGTAAGCATCCTATGTAACAAATCGTTTCTCCCTCGCCCAAAAATTGCCAACTCCAATCACCTAAAACTCAAAAGCATTGGGATATTCTTGTATGTATCTAATCTCAATCATGTAAGGAGCTTGTACCTAGCTGACTTATAGCTCAAATTGATGACTGCTGGGTGATGACATGTTCAGACTTAAACTAATATGCACATTACTGTACCTAAGTGACTAATAGCCCAAACTGATTATTGCTGACGAGTGATGAGTTCTGACCATAAACTAATATGCACATTGCTTGGTGACAAGCAGCGGGGCGCTATACTTACTTCCATGTTAGTTATTGCATAGCAGTAAGACAAGTACAAAATTCATAGTCCAGAAAATCCAAAAGGAAAGGATTCTTATAAAAAAAGTTCGAACGATTAACAAAACAAAAGGAAGGTTTCTTTGTGAGAATTTGAATCCACAGTTCATAAAGTCAATCCTGAAAAGAGGCTGCTGCCTGCTTCTAGGTCTATCATGTGTGTCCTGTGACGCACGCAGTGCAACTTGCCCTTACGTCTGGTTACTCAAAAGATTAGCCTATATGCTACTGACTGGAAATTAGGGTACTACAACGAAGAAGTTCCACCTCACAGAACGTTCATAATGTACATTATATACTATGATTGTGAGCTGTAGAAACACTAAAATTGGTCTTCAGGAGCAACTCTCATGAGCAACAAACAGACTTCAGACCTCATGATCACAAGAAAGCTCAAAGAAAATGACAGCAAGGACTTGGTTATTCACAATTCCCAAAAAAAACTACCTAATGTTTGCAGGTCTGTAGTGTTCCTATGAATAAATTTACCTTCCTAAATTACATACTCCCTCCGTCCCGGGTTGATCTTCCCGTGGCCCCGGGCACGGGTTTTAAGATAAAAGTGAATAAAGTAGGGGAAATAGTGTATAAAGTAGGAGAGAGATTTTCCATTCAAGGGATGAGAAGATGAAGTTGGGACGGACCAAAATGGAATGCGGGAAGATGAAGTTGGGACGGAGGTAGTATATAGCAGTTCCTAAAAGATACACATCAGAGTTCAGACCTTAATCTTCACAAACAGTAGCATTTCACCACAATGTGTGTTCCATCAGCTAAAATCAGTTCAACCAACAACAAATAGCACAGCTGTTTTCTTCAACAGAATAAGCCCCATTCAACACAAAAGCAAAGAAGAACCCAAAAGCATAAAACTGATAAAATGATCAAGAACCAAACTTTATGCACTAAATCAACAAGATTTACAGAAACAACCAAAACCCACAAATTTAAACGCATAAAAACAAGAAAAACAGAAGCAGAGAGGTAAAAACATACCTCCCGGAGTAACAACAGCAAACTGGAAACCGAATCCCACAAAGGTGTTTCTAACTTTCCACTGAGATTCTGAGTGAAATGGAGTTGGGGAAACAAATGTGAAATGTACCCTTGAAGTTGAAGAAGATGAATTGGGTTAAGAAGTCACTTTCCGAATTGAATTACCAGATATCCGATCTTGTTGAAATATATTTTAACCTGTCAATCCCAAATCGAATTGTTCGAATTGTTGGGTTTTAGGGGAAGACTAGTTTGGTGTTTTATCGACACGCAACAAGAAGTAATTCTGGAAACGACATATGTGGTCCAATGACGAGACTTGCAATGACCCGACATCTGCCGACTGTAAATAATATAATAACTCCGTTCTCAACTCAACCTCCCGCAATTCAGATACGAGTTAAAAGTTTTACGAGAATAAAATTAGATAGATGGTGGATGAAATATGCGATAACGGGAATAAAGTTGAAGATATACTATATTTAATTATAACATTTAAAGAGGAAGATGATGTTGGGACATATTAAAACGAAATACGAAAAATTGAGTTCGGGACGATAGTAAATCGAAGAAACACATGATTCTTGCGTTGAACGAAGGTGTACGTGTACGGTTGAATACCATAAATTCAGAGAACAGTATCTTTCCACTTTCTGCAGTGTAGTATTGTATTTAAGCTTATCCATTCCAGTTTCCAACCTATATTAACATGATCTTATCTATCCTTTTCTTTTTTTTTCTCTTGAGCCACCAGCCAACTACCAGTCCATCTCCTAAATTAAGTGCTTCGTTTATCTGTTTCGACCAGTTCAGTAATGATCTCCTCATTTGGCAAAACACATCATTTTCTCACCTTCCTCACCTGTCTTTCTGCATCAGGTTCAAGAAGATGAAAGTTCAGGTCCTTCTAATATGATTTCTTTAGTCATGCTCAACGAGCTAAGACTAGTATTTTGAACTCTGACTCTAATGATCATCTTAAATTTTCATCATATAATTCAACTAAAAATTTATTATTACAGTTTAATTCATAGTAAAGTCATGTTTTGTTGACCTTAAAAAAATCATAACTAGATAACTAGTCTGGGATGGAAGAATTATAATTCTATTTAGTGATACTATGAACTGGTATGTAAGAGTTCTATAATCTAGCTAAAACGAGCCGAGTATTTAAAACTCGACTCAATGATTAATGGGAAAAATCCAGCTCCAGCATGAGATTCTATTGATGATGAGTTTGACTTCAGGGAAAAAAAAAGGTTATTCAATTTTTTTTTTCTTTTCTTTTCTTTTTTTTTTTTTGTAAGTGGGTAGATCAATGCAATAGGCCCATTATCTACGGAAGAAACTCAAGTAAATTGCATCACCATGTAGACTTTTACACGAGCCGAGCTTTATCGATGGCTCAATTCGACTCGTTCAATAAGGTGTTCGAGCTGAGCTCGAGTTTAACTTGATGCTTGTTTCGTTATCGAGCCGAACGGAGCTCAGATCGATAATATTTGATTAGACTCGGTTAAATATATACATATGTTTATTGTTCGTATAAATTTTCCAATAACAAGCTCGAGCTAGGTTCAAACTCGAACCAAATAACTCAATAAGACGAGCACGAGCTTAATCACGGTAACCCAGACTCGAAAAATAAGCCTGTTTTGTTAATGAGCCAAGCTGAGCTTGTGCTCAGTTACTCTAGCTCAGGATCGAAAAATAAGCTCGAGCCAAGCCGAACTCGAGCAATGAAATATTCGGCATGACACGTTAAGCATCACCATGCATAGGGGATTAATTTGCACTTTATAAGAATTAGAGGACCTGTACTGAAAGAACAATTCACTGTAAAAGTCAAGGACTCATTTAACCGAACTAATAAGTTCAGGACCGGTTTGCAAATACCAAGTCGCACCTAAGAACATTGTACATAAAGGATTAGAGTTTGTACTTGCCAAAAATTAGGTTAGTAATTTCCTTTCCCATATAAACTCTGTTAATCATTAGCTATATAATTAGCTGGATTCGATTTCAGTTTCTTCTTCTTCGATTGCTCATATGAGTTCTTGATCTCTTGAGTAAAATTCCAATCTTATTCTTTATTGTTGAAGCTTTCTGCTTTGAGTTCTCTGTTTCAGTTCTTGCTAATTTGCAGGAATTATTCTCCAGCTTGGTGTATTATCTTCTATAGTTTAAAACTCGTTAGTTTGATTTGATTATTGTTGTTTTCTGTGTCTGTGTACTTACTACTGACGATGAGGAAAGCACGAAAAGCTTACAGTCGCACTGGAATCAGACAGCAATTTGTAGAACATATCAGATTGGACAAGCCCGGGCGGAGCTGCATAGCTACATGCCAGGATGGTGATTGCCTGGTTTTCGTAGACAGAAAATACGATATCAAGGCCTACCCGAACCGTTGGGAGTGTTTCGTATGGTGTCGAAAGTGGAAACGGAAGGTACTACTGCCCTCTCTTCCAGATAATCCAGACAGCTTTCTCAAGTGTATTGTTAACTGTGACCACCGTGGTTTGATCCGGGAAGTTGTCTTCTTCCACGCGGAGCCTTATTATACTGCTCATGCCAACCCGTTCTTCCGAGAGTGTCAAACTTTCAGATATCAAACAGGTGGTGTAGAGTATATGGGCAAGTATGATGCAGCCATGTATAAACACAAGGACAAAAGGAAGGCCAGTTATTGCTTGCTAACTCAGGACGGGCAGTTTAGCGCTCCAGACGGACCATACAATTTCTCCCATAATGTTTCTCTCATGTATGAAAGGCGTTTAGACCAACTGACCGATGCTGTTGAGGAATGTTTTCACAAGGCAGATTGTTTGAGCGTGGAACGTAAAATGCAGTGTGGGTGGGAGGTATATATTCCACGGTGAGATTAGGAGTGTCAATGACTTGAGAGGTTTAACGATGGTCTTGACTACAAATAACTCTTTTGTGTACAAACCTGAGTCTGAGCTCGAGAGCAACTGCATATACTTTACAGAAGAGGATGATGGTGGTCTGGGGAAATTTTATGTTTTCCAACTTCATGATCAAAGCGTGTCTATTGTCCGAAACCTGCCTTTACGTTTTGAATGGATGACAGAGACTGGGATGCCATTTTTGAGGTTTATTAAGGATGAGGTACATAAAATTGTCTTGCCGGATGACAAGTCAAGCGAAATCAAGTCATTTAGTTCAGACGAAAGTTGTGATCTTGTAATGGCAGGCAATAATTCTTGTGATCTCTCTGATGATCTACAAAGAATGATTGCGAATCGTATCCCTTGTATGATGGACTATGCAAACTTGCGTCTTGTGAGTAGAAACTGGAGACGAGCAGTCCCTCCCATGTATTGGAAACCTCAACTAATTTCAAATTTGAATTCTGTTAACTTCCCATGGTTGATGTTGACTGGAGACCAAGAATCACAGTCGTCTCTTATTGATCCAACCTCCAACATGAGGGGTTACATTAGCAACCATGAATTATTGGGTTGTAAAATTCGCTACTCCAACGATGGATGGCTTCTTGTGACTAAGGGTGAGCGCGAGATATTTTTCTTCGAACCAATCAGCAAAAACAAGATCCCGCTCATAGATTTTCCGGATGATTTTTGTACTGTTGGAATTGCATTTTCTTCTTCGCCAACATCAGCATCAGACTGGGTCATTATTGCCGTAATAGGCGCGGGCGATGTAGGAGTACTCTGTACAGCACATTTAAAGCCAGGCTATGAGGAATGGATGTTCTCCAGTGTAGAAACACAAAAGACCTTCATCCCCTGTGGTAGCAATCCAGCATTTCATGATAATGAGTTTTATACTATAAGTCAGGATAGAGAATTGGCAGTGCTTTCATTGGAAAGCTCAGAATTAAGTATTCTGCCTGCTAATCGACCCGAGAAGTTGTTTTCCAACTATCGTCGGGGGTTTTTAGTTTCTTGTGGAGGGAACCTACATCTCGTTATCATCAAATTGTTTGGGAAATCCTTCAAGGTGTATAAGCTACAAGGCAGGTCCAAATGGATTGAAGTGAAACACATTGATAACTTCGCGTTCTTTATCAGCCAAACGTCCTCTTTTGGTGTACAGGTAACTGAAACAGCACTGCAAAATTCGATCAACTTCCCATTGTTCGAACAGAACTGTAACCTCTTCTACAAGCTGGATGAGGGAAAATTCAAATTGCACCGTGGAGGTCAATCTACAGGCGACATCTACGATAGGAAAGAGCTGTTTAATGCGACTTGGTTGCAACCTAAAGCTGTGAAAGCTTATAGGAAGGCTTAATTTATTTCTCTGCAATGTATTTATACTCTTTCTTAGTTATTTCCCTTCTTGTTTATGATCTGCTTGGTAATAGGAAAGAAACAGGAAAAAGCTCACAAAACAACAACATTGCAATTTACAGCATTCATTCATTAATCGATGCAAACCTGGAGTTTAAGCTGGCTTTTCAGCTATCATGTTCAATGTTTTCATTTAGAAGATAAAATTGTTTTTCCGTTCCACTTTATTGTTCTGTCTGATCAGTTAAATTTCTTTGTTTTAAAGACACCTATTATTCTGTATCAATGTTCTATTGTTGTAACAGCTCCAATTATTCAACATGAATAAATTTCATAAAATTATCGTGTCAAACTCCAACGTGTTCTATTTCTGCGTAAATATTGCAGAAAACTATCTGTAGGCAAACAAATCGAAGTTACAAAAGAAACTACTTATTCCTAGAGAATTCAAGGAGCATGAAATAAAAATGTACAGGATCAGGATTCTTGAACTTGAAGGTATTGAGAATGAGAACCAGCTAAAAGTGCAGCTCCGATTCCTGATCCGTCATTTGACAGCTCGACCACAACATCCTCCGCAGCTTTACCTAATAGCTCATCGAGAGTGTTCTTCAAACAATCTCTGAACTCTGTATAATGCTCGAACAATCCACCATCCAATGCTATCACCGATTTCTGCTGGTTTTCTCCCTTTGTAACTCTCCCCAGTTTCTTAAGAATACCAACGATCCCAGCAGCAGAAAGGCGAGCCCCACGCGTAGCCACAATCTCACACAGCTGGACAATCATTTTCCTCATTTCCAGGGGAGAACTTTCTACTTCGAAAATGTCTTTAAGTTTCGAACCAACGACTTCCAGATCCGGAGAAGTGTCGTGATGCATAGTAGACATAGCAGGAGTCCTCAATACGAATGGGATTTTCAATTTTTCTGGAATTTCATCACCGAAAAATGATGCTTCTGTAGCCATCCTGAAAAGAACTCTGCGGACAATTTCTCCCAAATACATCCCAGACATGATTTTTTCGAAAATCTGTTCCCCAGGGTTCGAACTTTCAGCATCAAGACTCCGGTCGTATTCCGTAAGTGGAAGATGTGATGACTGAAAGTTACCCCATTCCATGTTTATAACCGTTTCCCCACTTTTAGGTAGCTGACCCTGCCACTTGGGAATAGCCTGAGCTCGTTCGACATATGATGCATTCGTACCAGTACCCAAGATCACAGCTGCGACGATGTCAGGGTTGTTATATTTTCCTCCTGCTAATGTTCCAACAGTATCATTGACCAAAGCAACCACACGCATATCAAGGCCGATTCTGTCCATGGCTTTAGTCAGCTCTTCAACGACATCTTGTCCAACCGCATCTTCAATAAGGAAGCCTTTTGTCCAGTTTAACAGGGTTCCAGATGCTAAAGACAACTGTCTAACCGGGAACGAAAAAGTGAAACCAATCTCCCTCTGCCTACTAGGTGGAAGAAGTACATCCTCTCCTTCCGTGGCCACAAATTTGGCAAGCGCAGAAGCAATAAAATCGAATAGCTCATGAGATGATCCAACCATCAAACGCGGTGGAATTGAAACTTCTTGCGTTTCTTGTTTGATGGAACCTTGCTTTCCTCCCAAGTGAACTCGCATAACTCTAAAGTTCGTACCGCCTAGGTCTAACGCATAAAACAATCCTTTCTCGTTCCCTGTCGGAAGACTGTCAACGAAGCTGGTTAACATCTTGAGCTTAGTCCCACGTTCGGCAGCAAGACCGTCGTGCATCTCCATTGTCATGGCATCAGCTACTTGCCGGAGTTTGGCTAGAGGAGACACACAGTTCTCTTCCAGCTCCCTCAAGATTGCCTCCGCCTTCGCCCACCTGCCGGAGTTCATCTTTGATTTGGTCTGATTGATTTTTGAAGGAATTTGATAAGAATCTTGGACTAGTTGATGAACAGAATGCTAATAATATGAGCTAGCTTGTTGTTCGATTTATTTATAGATGGATTCTTCGTTATATATCTACTTGAACAAGGATTGCAAGTATTTTTAGTAAAGGAGTGAAAACCTGCAAGGAAAAGTTAATGATCGGACAAAGATTAAGCAGTATGGTAATATGATTGAGACCCAACTACCCAAGTGATGTTAATCAGGTGAATCCACCGAGTATGACAACGTTGTTGAGCAATGACAGTATTTCAGATCAAGCACTCAATGACTCAATCTTGGGGTGCGACACTGTTTACGGCGCCCTTGGACCAATAGGCACATACTACGGGTTACCACTGCTACGCACAGCCACCGGAGTTGCTACAGCTTCTACCAGGGAATAACTTAGTTGGTTAATTGAGGAAATATGTTAACATTGCTGAGAATTGAAGGATAGAATAGTGCTAGCTAGTTCTTTTTCATTATCTGGTCTTGCTGAATTGTAATGATATATATTTTTCATTGGACTAATGGAATGTCATGTTGATAATTTTGCTTGTTTCCGCTTCCGGTCCGCAGTCTTTATGAGTTATAAATTTTGCTTGTGATGCATTTAAGATCTGTTTTATAGGAAATCAATCAACTCAGATGAACAAATAGAACACTGTTACAAGCTCAATCAGCTAGGATATATGTATATCTGGCCAAAGAGCCAGTTATTTCAAGCTTATTGCAAGTATTTCTGATCATTTTCATTATGTCTTATACAGAACCTGATAGTATAAATGGATGAACTTGTCTAGGCAGTAGATGTGAAGTTGAAATTGGCACATGTAGTACTCCTGCCGAACAGCGTAGAGCTGAATCCGAGCCTCGAAAAGGCCAAGTCGAACTGCAAAAGATTATCCTCGAATTGCTTCGCTCCAATCACAATCGAAGTCTGTGGACTTGATCCTCCATCCAAAAACCCGAGACACAAAACATTGTCGCTAACCTGGACCATTGAATTCGACCCTGTGATAGTCCAAACCGCGTTCTGACCCTGCAAAACCAGGTCAATAAACGGCACTGCTGGCCCGACCCTCGTACTCCCAATGTTGGTGCTGTCGAAACAAACATCGAAAGGTGCGACTGCAGCTACCCGGGTTATGTTTCTGGCAGCAGACTCCCTGATGTAGGCTGCGGTAAATACTCTGTAGATGGAACTCTCCAGGAGCGTGTACGGGTTTACGGTACTGATTTTTGTGCCACCATTTCCTTCACTATCGATGGTTAATAAGGTCGTGTTGATAGCGATCGGATTGTTGTTGATTCGGATGGTGTTAACATTGATGAAGTATTCGGTGGACGGTTCGCCACTGCTATAGGCCGAGGCAGTGCTGACCGGGTTTCTGATGAGCGGAGTGTATCTCAATGATTGGGATACTTCGATGTTCGGGAGGAAGTTATACGGGCTTTCGCCGAAGAATATGACCCCGTTCGATGAAGTTGAGGAGGACAGGCAGATAGCAAACCGTCTTCGGAAGCTAAAGGCAGCCGCAAACTCAGAAGGCATTCCTATATCGGCACGGCCTAAGCCTGCCAGGCCCGTGGTTCCACTAGCAAGGCCTTGGAGGAGGAACGTTGGCGCACAAGTGAATGTGAAATCGGACACCCTCACGACCCGACCGGGATTGGAACCGTTGGTTGACGCCACTGACACAACATCCTGCGCCAACTCACCCCCTGTGGCAGTGCGAATGAACGGATTGTCGGGAGTCACACCGCACGTGTTGATGTTACAACCCGGTCTAGGTGCATTCGTGCAATTTCCGCATCCGGTGTAACGTGCACGTGCACACTCGGATGTTCGGCAACGCACAGGGCGGTACGTGGAGGAAACGTAGTTGTTGTCGCAATCGACCCATAAGTACTGGCCACCAAGATGTACAACGAGGTTTACGGGCACTAGAGGTGTTCGTTGGTCGATCCTCGTGACGTATTGGAGAGTGGAAGCGTCTTTTCGCACGGGGAGGACGAGGGCGGAGGGTCGGAAAGAGGGTTGAGCATGAGAGATTGAGATGCAGAGGAGCATAGAGGAAAGAAGTACTAGCAATGAGGAAGTCATGGTTTAGTACTTGGATGATGGTTTGATGAAGAATAATGGGTTCATGTATTTGTAAGCCTTTTTCATTACTCAAATGTCAATTCTGATGACTAATGCTCAATCTAATATACAATTAAATTTAGAGAATGAAGGATAATGTTTACTTTGACTGAAGAACATGGATTTCCTTTTTGCACATTACCCCTTGAATTCTCTTAAATAGTCTAGAACATCATGTACTAATTTCAATGGCAAAATACCCCCCTTGTATTTTTTAAAATCCGAGAATAATAATTTTCCCAATTTGGACTCCGTATATAATAGATGGAATACAAATAAACTTTCCATCAAAATCCTATTCAAGGATTGAAATTAATTTTTAATTTAAGCAATAATTGTTAAAATCATGGAAAGATCGATTGTCATAAAATGAAATGATAAAATGAGATTAAGGGTTGAATTTCAGAATGGAATAGTAATTTAAAAGTGTTAGAACTTATATAATTGAGGTATTAGTATTATATTGGCACCTAATTTTTCCTTTCCGAAATATAACTGGTAAAATGCACCTTTTTCAGAAATTCTAGGAGGCTGTTTGCTTATTAAATAAAAGTCCAGGGGTAATCTGAATCTGAATTTTATAGAAAATCGAAGGACTAATTTGCTAAACTGCTCCATAAAGTCAATTGTTGTTATATTTTATGTGAACACATCATTATCTTACTTAACAATATCATTTTTGGTACATATAGCTTCATTGATGGAGTTCATGTGACGTGTTTTGGGTAAACTTAGTGGCATAAACGATTAAGGCTCTGTTCTCTTCAACTGAAATTTACTGAACTGAACTGAATTGTAGTATAAAATATAAATAAGCAGAATTGAATTGAACTGAACTGAAACTGAATGAGTTTTCAGTTGAAGAGAACAGAGCCTAAGTTGATAAAAAATTATATCATTTTACCATTTTTTTTTCAAAATAACAATGGGCCTTATAAGCTAGCTAGATTAGTTTGAAAACCGGATAAGAAGTCGGCTCTCATCTAAGTAGGTAATCTAATTACGATTCTGGTGAAATAAATGTACAATTCAAACACGGTTTCGAGTCTAAAGAGATTTGTTATACACAATAATTCAAGATCGATGGAACAGAATTTAATACAATAGGGACACCAAATCAAATCAACAAGAAATTAATATGTAGTGTATCACTTGCTTGTTAAATAGGGAAATGGTGGATCTGTCTGCCATGTTATCCCCAACGGAAAATTGAACACATAAGTATGTATGCAAATATGTCATTCATAAGATTCACATTGACGTGAAATATGTCATACATCCGATATAAATGACGTGTGTATTAGAATTACATGTATGTGTATTAGTGAGAAATTTATGAGATAGACGGAATTTTTAAATACATATATAATGTTTTAGACAGTCAATAATGTTATAGAAATGAATATTTGGGGTCATTCTTTATGTGTGTATAACATCGATGTCGTTATTCAAACTTCTAATGTTTCTTGCTATGATTGTAATGTTTGTCGATTTTTAGATTTCTCTATAAAGACGGTACTTCAGTATACTTACTCTTTATATTGTATAATATACGATTTATTTATAAACCTATCCGCTAGGGATGAAACACAATATACATGTAACTCAACTCGTGGATCATTCTAGTGACTCGATATACAAAATCAAGTTCAAACTTTACTATTAACAATACAAAATCAGTCTAATCGTAGATATTGAAAAATCCCTTTCCTTTTGAGTTTCCCTAACATGGACTTCTAGAGCGGTTTCTAGAGACATAAATCCATAATTATCATCTTCCACATCACAAAAGTTGATGAATGATACTTATCTCTTTATATCTCAATGTGTTTACGGCTAATAGCAGTCAAAACTATTGAAAATACTTGCATTCCTTTTTTAATTAAGAGTTATATCTTAGTCATGAAATACATTGGAATAACGGTCCTAAGTCGCAACTTAAAAACAGTCATATACATTCACGTTCCGATGGGCTATCATCAGAAATAAATACCATCTTATTGCTCATTTTGAGAAGGGGAATCGAAACCATAACCTTTTAAGTTTTAAATGATCCGACTACAACGAATCCTCTAAAAACATTGTGGTGGTACTTCAATGGTCCCAGTATCACTACCAGTTCGTTTGTTCCTATTTCTAATTTTGGATGAGGTTTTAGCCGCACATGTACCCCTGAGGATAACATTATCCTATTCGCCACGTCCTTCTAAATGTTTCTCGCAAATTTAAGCCAATAAAGTCACCGACACGACACAACCTTCAAATTGGAAGTTCAAATTTATATAAACTAATCGAGCTGATAAACTAATGCTAAACAAATTCAAATTCAAATTGGAGTTTATCATAGATTCTACTTGTATGGGAAATAAAATCCAGAATTACCAGATAAACCAATTTTCTTCTTTTCCCACCTAAGTCACCTAGACCAGTTCACTCCAGTCAATGATCACATCTAGCCACTAAATTGAACCAATCCATATTATCTTTTTTACAAGTCACACTACCTGCATTGATCTCCTCTTGACAGTAAAATGCAAATGTCTAATCATCTCATTCTCATCACAATCATCTCTGTCTTCTGCTTCACTCTTGCACACTCTTCAACTTCACAAACACAGACACTTTTCAGCCCCATAGCAACAGATGACACCACAAACCTCTACTCCATGCTCATTTACCTCAAAACCCCCCTGCAACCCTCCTACCTCCACCTCCACCTCGGTTCCCACCTCCCGATTTACGATTGCGCTCGACATTACAAATCCTCAACATACCAACCCGTAATCTACAATTCGTCCCTATGCATCAACATCCACTCCAGAACTTACTCCAACTGTTTCGCGGAACCTAGCCCCGGTTGCTCCAACGACACATGCACATTCTTTCCTCAAAACCCGGTAACACTTAAAGGTGGAACCGGCCAGATCCTCACAGACAAATTCGCTCTCCCAACTGCCCAAAACCCGCGTGAGCCCGGACCCACATCTGAAATAGTTCTCTCTTGCACCAGCCCAAATAAATACGCAAAGAGATACAGAGGCCTGGCTAGGGGCTCGACCGGTTCTGGGCCGGTTCAACTACTCTCTCCCGGCACAAATTAGCCGGGCAACTGGATCTCCACAGACATTCGCATTATGTTTGCCCAGTTCGTCAAAAACTCCGGGAGCAGTTATCTTTAACTCTCCCGGACCATATGCGGTTTCGCTAACTTACACTCCACTCATCTTGGGGCCTTTCGGAGCTGACACTGACATCTTCTACTGGTACAAGTCTCCCAATTACTACATCGGGTTGACTTCGCTCAGAGTCAACAACAAACCCGTTCCCTTGAATCAGACACTCTTGGTCATCACTGAAAGAGGACGAGGCGGCACGAAGATTGGAACGAATAAGCCCTACACTGTTCTGCAGAGCTCAATCTACAAGGCCTTAACGGATGCTTTTGTAGAAGAATGTGCTAAGCTTAACTTCACTGCAGTGAAGCCTGTGGAGCCGTTCAGGTTTTGTTACACAGCAGAGAAGATTGGGATGACAGTAGCTGAACCGGATGTTCCGACTATCGATCTAGTGATTGGAAAAGGAGGAGTTACATGGAGGATTTACGGGTCGAACTCGATGGTGAGGGTTGGGGATGCTTGGTGCTTGGGGTTCGTGGACGGTGGGGTTGCTCCGAGGAGTTCTATAGTGATCGGAGGATATCAGATTGAGGATAACTTGCTGCAGTTTAATTTGGAAAAGGAGAGGCTTGGGTTTAGTTCATCCTTGTTACAGAAGGGTACCACATGTGCCAATTTCAGGTTTTAGGCTCAACAAGTTTCTCTACTGTATTATGATTTTAACAATATCTGTCTGGTAAAAGATCATGAAAAAGAGCAAATTTTATTACTTAAAAGTTAAAACCATTAGTTTTTAACTCTACCATCAATAGGAAACAATATTGAGAATCATGTTGTTTGGATACTTATTTCAGTTCATAACTTCCACCTGATATTATACCAAAAGAGAACCTTCCATGACAGCAACAGCTTTCCCTCGAAGTAGCACCCTCTGGTTTTTCTCATCCAGGTGCAGATTTATCACGCCACTTCTCGGTGATGCCTAGTCGAAACATAAAAAATTAAGCAGCTTGAAAGTGATCGAGCCACAATAAAGAAACTTCATAGCTCGAAAAAGTGCTTACTTGATATGCTATGAGATCAGATTTTCCGAGCTTCTTGCTCCAGTAGAGTGCCAAGGCGCAATGTACACTTCCAGTTACATGATCCTAAATATGACAGCACTAGTCATTAATTTCACTAAGAGAAGGACAAATGATTCTTGTCTAGTCCTTGTGTTACTTGAATTTGAACTAATTTGACTGAAACACAAATTAACTTATTGAGAACAGCTCAGAAACAACACAAGGCCTCACAAGATCACAGAGAAAGAACAGTTGAACTCAAGTAGAAAAACTCCATTCCAAAATTTTTTAGTGGTTTACTTGGATTCTTCTGTGATGATCTAATACGTTTGCAATGAAATCTAGTTCCAGTACCTCATTCAGCCCCAACTTTGGGCAGAAAACGCGAGTAAAGAAGTCAAAGCCAGAGCCAGTTGGAGCAAGTCCGGTAATGATAATTGATCTGCCAGGAAGTTTTTCTATCTCAGCAAATTGTGGGACTACTTCTACGACTGCCTCTCCAGATGGAAGCACAACCTACCAAAGGCAAAAATTTCAAACCATCTGTAACAATATCATACGAATAACATTTGTGTAAATTAGAGTGACTGTTTGTTCAGATGTGCAAGAACTGTGCTTCAATATATAAAATCACAATAAGAATACGCACGAAGAGGTCATCCCCTGGAGTAGTCTTCTTGATCTCCACTATGGATGCACCACTCAAGCTCTCGGAGACAGTTGAAATGTCAATGTTGGAATCACATTCCACGACTGAGACAATTGGAAAATCCAACTCAATGAAGAAACTCTTCACTGTACTACCAATTTGAGAGTTGGATGAATCAGAAAGTTTAGTCTCAGGTACTCTTTTGGCAGTCACTATCCCTGAGAGAGTCGAGTACTCAATCTTATCAGATTTCACCAACCCAGATGCAAGGAGATAGTGCGTTGCAGCTAAAGTTCCATGCCCACAAAGTTTCACCTGCAAGATTTTCCACAGGCTTCATTTAGTAGTCATTCATGGAGTATTATGTATCAGTTTTATGCATTAGTACATTTAACGAAAATAGAAAGAGGATAGGCAGAGTGTTAGATTAGTTCAAAGTAGATAAAATCAGAATAACAACTGAAGAAGTCAACTAAATCTGATGTTCAAAGAGCTCCCCCCCCCCCCCCCCATTATGCTAAAAGATGCAATTTTTTTGAGGTAAGATAAGATAACAATGTTGATGTGTAACACCTATTGTGACAGTAATGGAATTACATCTCAAGCTAAACAGTATGAATGAAATTAGTTGGAGCAAAACTCCTGCAAAGATAATAGTCATCAAAGATGAAAATGGTCGAACCTCAGCTACCGGTGTGAACCAGCGAAGGCGAAATTTGGGAACTGACGTATCGGTCAGAGCTGGTTCAGGGAGCCTAGTCAAGTAGCATACCATGGGAACATTAAACTCTCGTGCCACCGCCTTCAGCCACTTCTCGTCTCTCTCTTCCTCCAGCAAGCACACCGCTGCCGGATTTCCCTTGAAAGGCTTGTCGGTAAATGCATTGACCTATTTGAACGCATTCATTGAAAAGAGTTGCTTAAAATCAGAATGAACTTACTATTGAGTATCAAGAGATAGAGAGAAATGAAGAAAACTCAGCTTACCACGCTATACTTGACCGGAATTCGAGCCATACTGGGAACAAATTCTGATAGCCAGCCACCTTTTCTTCTTCTTTCTCCATTTGGCTTCTAAACTTGGTTTTTCTAGCGGAACTTTCCAGGTCCCAACTCTCAGCAAGAAGAGTCAACTACTACTGTTAATTGTCAACAAACAAATTTATCCTATCAGAGTTGGTTTAATTTTCAAGAAGACAAACTAAGTACGTTTTCAAATGGTTTATTCAAATGTATAGAAACTATCTTTGTTGTGTTTTTTACAATATTGTTGTCCGAGTCTATAACAGTAACAGATTAAACAAGTTCAAAACTTGAAAAGAAGAGGGTGTAAAAATTGAAACAAAGAAGAGGGTGTAAAAATAGAAAAGCCCACTCGATGTTCATTTTGGAATTTCTACAGAATTACATTCTTGCAAATGCAAAGGGAGTGCATTTCTTGCAAATCACATGATATACCGATTTATGGAAAACACCTTCGACGCTCGACCACAAAGGAACATCTGAAGCAAGACTCACCTGCTCGATCACATTGAATCTGAGGCTTGGGAGCTTGTTCGAGCAGATTACCTCACAGTCAATTCCAAAAAAAAAAAAAAAAAAACAATATAAGCGTACAAGTCCTGCAAGTCCTCATTTAGCAACTAGGCTAGCTACTAGCTCCTTATAGAAGTAGTTGGAACCTACTCCTATAAATACAAGGACCAAGTTAGCTCAGAAGACAAGGTACATGATTTTCTCGAAGAATTCGAGCATACAACTCAACAGCCGACCTGACTAAGTTGGCTTCAATCTAAGAGCCCCACCCACTGTTTTTTATCTCAGGTTCTCATATTAGAATTACCATCCAAAGATCACTCCAGCAGTCCAGCTTGTAACACAGGACTTGGAAGAGGCGAGGACCATTTTTACCCTTCATCGCACATTATGTTACATATCTGGATCAAGTTATTATATACTAAAAGACTGCTAAGTATTTCAATTACTCATATCTCAAATGAATATACAAATGAAACGTTTCCATCTACTTCTATGCCAGAAGGAAACCTTCCATCACCATAACAGCTTTCCCTCGAAGTAGCATCCTTTGGTTCTCCTTATCCAGATGTAGATTTAGCACGCCACTTCTCGATGATGCCTGATTTTAGCAAATAAAATTAGTGTTGACCATAAACTAGCCAAAGTAAATGAAACTAGATGCTAGGAGTTAAAAATTTTACTTGATATGCCAGGAAATCAGTCTTTCCAAGCTTCTTGCTCCAGTAAGGTGCTATAGCACAATGTGCACTTCCACACACAGGATCCTACATGGAAAATAAGTCACATGGTGCTATACGCAAAGCATTTCATCTTTATGCCTTTATGAGGTGAATTTTGAATAAGCATCTTAATTATCATATGTCGTAGCTATGTTTGCAAGTTTCTTAGTACTAAATAGACATTGACTTGAGCTCTACAGTGATGAAGTCATGAAGATGCTTGGAATAGTATTGGATGATACCTCATTTACCCCCATTTTTGGGCAGAAAAAGCGACTAAAGAAGTCGAATCCAGAGTCAACAGGAGCAAGCCCTGTAATGATAATTCCTCTTCCAGGAAGTTTTTCTACCTCCGAAAATAGTGGTTGAACTTCGGCCACTGCTTCTCCAGATGACAACACAACCTACCAGAAGCACACCAAACGTACATTTAGACAAAAAAACAACCCTTTAATAGGATATAGTTGTTCATCCCTTTAGTTCCATAAATGTGCTCTTAATTTATAACAAAACAAATGTTCAAACAAAAACGACATTCCTTTTATGTGATTTAAAAAGTTAAGGCGCACTCACAAAGAGGTCATCCTCGAGAGTTGTCTTATGTATCTCTATGACAGATGCACAATTCAAGCTTCTGGAAACAGCTGTAATTAGGTCTGCAGAACTATCATATTCCATTATCGGGACAACTGGAAAGTCCAGCTCGATGAGGAAGCTCTCCACCACATTACCATTTTCAAAATTTGGTGCGTCAGCATGTCCAGAATCAGGTACTCTTTTGGCTACAAGAATCCCCGAGAGTGTTGAATACTCGACCACATCAGATTTCACTAAACCGTTTGCAAACAGAAAGTAAGATGCAGCTAAAGTTGCATGTCCACACAGTTTCACCTGCAATGCAGACCAAATTCCATCCCAAATCCCAATCAATAGTTTACTTTTTCGCCTTTGTCCGTCCAAATAAAGTTCCCACACATTCATATAATAGTAACTACGAGTACATTCATACAATCTCTTCAAAAACCCGTGCAAAAATGACAAGTAACTAATTCAATGGACGGAGATAGGCACTAACAGTAAGCAATTTTACATTAGAATATGGATCGTGACACAAAATAGGAGAGGACAGATGATATAAGTTCCCAAAGTGACCGTTAATATGTGGTAGAGTTTGTCTCCGTGTAGATACGAATCCAAGTCTGTTACCACCATGACACAGTCACAAACTCATCTAAAATATCGAACTTGTAGAGAAGTGCAGAATCTATTCATTTATATTAATTCGTTACCTCGGCAACCGGAGTGAACCAACGGAGGTGGAAATTGGGAAGGTGAGTAGTCGTATTGAGGCGAGTCAAGTAGGCAATTGTGGGCGTGTTAAACTCACGCGCCACCGCCTGCAGCCAATCATCGTCTCTTTCCTCCTCCAGCAAACACACAGCTGCCGGATTCCCCTTGAATGCCACATCCGTAAATGCATCGACCTGATTCCTTATGAAGATGGAGATGAAATTACAGTCAGAAATGAAAAATGGAAGAAGAAGAAGAAACAGTAGCTAATTAGGAATTACCACGCAGTATTTGACTAGTTTTTTAGCCATAGCTGCTCGGAGGAGTACTAGCTGCTATCTTTCAGGTACGGGGACAAGCCGGAAAGGGGAAAAATCCGAAAATGGTACTTAAAGTCGGAACAAGTTCGTCTTTGATATCTTTAGTTGTTACTGTCGAATTTTAGTAGATTTTATTTACTTCTTGTCCAATTTTAATATGGACCGTTAATTTTTGACTAGACGTGGGATTTAGTCTGGATATTCCAGAAGAGCAAGTTGTTCCAGTCCCATACCGTCAAGAGTTCATATTGGTCGTGCATTAAGAATGGAATTGAAACTAGTATGTACTGCAAAGTGACAATCGTACATTAACGTTTTTACTTGATAATATCAGTGTTTTACATATATGATAGTTTTGCGTTCATAAAAAATAATTTATGATACAACGTATTTGGCTATCGATTCGAGCTGAATTTTGTCAATTGAGTTGAGATTTTGTCAAATTTTTATATTTGTATCTACACTCTATACTATGTTACTCGAACCGAACTACTAATCTCCAACTCTAAATTTTGAATCGAATGCCAAAAGGTTTTATACTTATATTTAAAACATCATCCTATGCTGTTAACTGATACAAACACTGTTCTAATGAGGATTTCTGCCAAATAATTCTCTATCCATCAGATTGGAAGAACTGGAAAATGAAAGGTGAAACAGAACATTTGTTGCTCTCCATGAACACTAGACTGCTTAACTTCCAAAATTTGCCTTCCATTTACACCAAAACGGAACCCTCCATCACCAAGACAGCTTTCCCTCGAAGAAGCACCCTCTTATTCGTCTCGTTCACCTGTAAGTTCAGGACACCACTTCTTGGTGATGCCTAGTTCAACCACATAATGTTAGTGTTGCAGGATCATTGGCAAAAAAAGGAGAAGGCAGATAATAAAGTTGATCGAGTTGTGTCTGTACTTGATATGCAACGAGATTAGATTTTCCGAGCTTTTTGCTCCAGTACGATGCCAAGGCACAATGTGCACTTCCACAAACAGGATCCTGCAAGTTATACATAGTAAGTCGTTCCGATCAAAAGGGACTGTTCCTCTTTTGAACGATGTAACATGCAGCATCAAGCAAATACAAAAGACTCATTTTTGTCATATTCTTGAAATATCAGGTCTCAAGTATATAGACTTTCATGTAATCTAAAGCTTTGTTCTCTTCGTCTGAACAGAACAGAACTGAACTGAACTTATCTAAACTGAATGGAACTGAATTGTAGTATAAAAAACAACCAAGCAGAACTGAAATTAATGAGTTTTCAGATGAAAAGAACAGAGCCTAAGTCTATCGATATTATTACCTCGTTCACCCCGAGTTTTGGACAGAAGAAACGAGTATAAGTATCGAATCCAGAGCCAATAGGTGCAGGTCCAGTGATGATGACTCCTCTGCCAGGGCACTTTTCTATCTCAGCAAATTTGGGTTCTAATTCTGCTACTGCCTCTCCAGATGGAAACACTACCTGCCAAAGATCGTACCAACCATATTATGAACCGTTATCAAAAGTCTAATTCCAGAACGTTTTATCTGTAACAAAGTAAGCTTTCAAGTAATGAGAACACGCACAAAGAGATCTTCGTCCGGAGTTGTCTTCTGGATCTCTACTAAGCTCACACCATTCAGGCTTTCAGAAACAATTGGAACGTCGTCACCAGCACTATCATATTCAGTTATTGGGACAACTGGAAAGTCCAGTTCCACAGAGAAACTCTCTGCTGCATTACCATCTGGTATTCTTTTGGCTGTTAGGATCCCCGAGAGAGTCGAGTACTCTACCACATCAGATTTCACCAAACCACGTGCAAAGAGAAAGTAAGATGCAGCTAAAGTTGCACCACAAAGTTTCAACTGCAAACAGACCAAAGAGATTCAATATTCTAATCTGACTAGATCAATGGATCACTTGATCTGGTTACCTATCCCAATTTTGCAATCTTTTCATATGTCCAATCGAAATGTCTAAGATGGCCAAACATTTGACAAAAAACAGCTGGTTTCTAGAATAGTACTGCAAGTTAAAGCTATACCAAACATTTAGACTTGACATAAAGCATATTGTGATTATGAACCTCACAGACAGGAGTGAACCAGCGAAGGCGGAATCTTGGAACGGATTCAGTCTGTGACTCAGTAAGCCGAGTCAAGTAGCATGTCACAGATACGTTGAACTCACGTGCCACGGCCAGCAGCCACTCGTCATCTCTTTCGTCCTCCACCAGACACACGGCAGTAGGATTCCCCTTGAACGCCTCGTCTGTAAACGCATCGACCTAATGCAGAAAACAGCAAAAATTAGATCAAATAATTAAAAGGGTGAACAGTAAAGAAGAAGAGAAACTCATCTTATTACATACCAAGCAGTATTTGACTGGTTTTGCAGCCATAGCTAGACCATGATGGATGAAGATGTATCAATTAGCAAAGTTCACAGTAAAAGCAGCTAAACGATTACTTAGTTAAAGTAATTAAAATTGGTTTATACACTTAGTCAAGCTTTTGGACGTTCAACAAGACAAGTCAAAGACGGCTCCCATTTTGTCAGCAAAGTGACATCTTGCTTTTTTTAAATGTGTCTTATCCATCCAATTCCAAGCAAGATAACTATATGGATGATTTACGGTATCAAAATTAGCCGGTAACTGATAAGATAATAGATTTGATAAAGTATCCGATTAGCTAATTGAAGCTGAGAGTTGATAAAATTAGCTAACTCATAGGTGATAAAAACTAATTGTATACTTGAAATTGATTAGGTAGATAACTGTTAAGTAATTTTATTAGTTGATTTGCTAAATATAGTAGTTAAAAACGAATCGGCTAACTTATGAAAGAAAAAATAAGCTAGTTGAGGCAACTTATCAAATCAGCTAGCTTGGCGTTTATGAAATGTACTTATATCGAAAACTCATTGTGCGTATAAGCTAACTGATAATTTAGTGTTAGAGAGTGGAATCTGTGCACCTTCCTAATTGTTTCACACTTCACGTACTGCAACAAACAAACATTGTTCGTGCAGGTCACTAAAACTGGATTTTTTTCCTCCAGTCAGTTGAACAGAACTGATGAATATCAGCATAAATGCATACTCTGTGAAACATAACAGTTCTTCTATTTCACATAACAAGTTCATCAAAAACAGGATATGAATCACTTAATTAAACAAGGTTATCCACTCGAACAAGAACTCAAACTGCTACTATATAATGAGAAAATTAACAAGGCAACCGAAGTATACTCATCGTCTAACTATATTAGCATGGCTGCATTCTGTTCTCTACGCGCTCCCTACTTACTGCTCGTTCTATGTGTTCTGCAACTAATAACTTCAAGTCATGCTTCACACGAAGAACGGAAGGCAAGTTGCTTTTCCGTGTGCTAAACAGTGACATTTTTCATGAGTTATTCGTCTAAGTAACATTGTTTAAAACAGGTGTACATAGTTTACATGGGAAAGCTAGATGAGACAGTTCCGTCATCTTCATCACACCACCTTAGCATGCTTCAAGAAGTTGTCCATGCCAGGTAACACACTCTGTAGAATCTTTCGACATGTACATAATCAGCAAAAAAAAACTCACTATTTGTGATTCTGAAAGTTATGCGAGGAAATCTCTCGTCAGAAGTTACACGAGGAGTTTCAATGGATTTGCAGCTAATCTCACAGCACAAGAGCAGGAGAAGTTGGCTGGTAAAGTTCTTTTCTATTCGTATCCGCAAATACTTTTCGCTGCATCTCATGAGTTCCTAATTCAATGCTTCGAAATGGTATTACTTCAGGTCACAAATCAGTACTGCTGATATTCCCTAGTACAACATATCAACTTCACACGACAAGATCTTGGGATTTTATGGGAGTTACAGAAAATGTTCTCCGGGATCCCACAGTCGAGAGTGACATGATTATTGGCGTCCTAGACACCGGCGTTTGGCCTGAGTCTGAGAGTTTTAATGACCAAGGCTTTGGACCTCCTCCCGAAAAGTGGAAAGGAGTTTGCAAAGGGGGTGTCAATTTCACTTGCAACAAGTAAACATTTTCTCTTATAAGACAAATGACAATCCTACTTGACACATTCCATGAAATGCTTCTTATTTTCATTCGAGCAACATAATAGATGCACATGTCATTTCATACTCTGCAGAAAACTGATTGGAACTCGATACTACGACTCAGGGCCACTATCAGAGGTTGTCTCTGCAAGAGACACCATTGGTCATGGAACTCACACTGCTTCAATAGCTGCGGGGAACTATGTGAAAGATGCAAGTCTTTACGGGATTGCTAAAGGGACCGCAAGAGGTGGGGTTCCTTCAGCAAGAATCGCTGCATACAAAGTTTGCCCTTCTTCAACCTGTAAGGATGAAGATGTCCTTGCAGCATTTGATGATTCTATTGCAGATGGAGTTGATATCATATCAATCTCCTTTGGAACAAATAGACCAGTAGCATTGGAAGATTCCGTGACTGCAATTGGCTCGTATCATGCAACGCAGAAGGGCATTTTAGTGGTACAATCAGCAGGGAATACAGGGTCACTTAGATCAGTTTCAAGCATAGCCCCTTGGATTTTCGCAGTAGCTGCAAGCAGCACAGATAGAGAGATTGTCTCCACTGTTTCTCTTGGGAATGGAACTACACTTCTTGTATGTAATCCGAAGCTTCAACAGCATCAATTCAGTAATAAACTTGGTGCATCTGTAATCTTACGGTGAGTTTCACATCTTACAGGGGAGGGCTGTCAATTCTTTTAGATTGGATGGAACTAGCTTCCCGTTGGTCTACGGAAAAGAAGCAAGCAGTACCTGCCATGATACTGCTGCTCAGTAAGTCTTTGCTATCTAGAAAGCTCGTTTCATTAATCGGATCAACTGTGTTATTTCTATAACTCTATTTCAGGTACTGCTTTAGCGGATGTTTAAAAAGCAGTTTAGTGAAAGGGAAGATTGTACTTTGCAAAAGGCTCATGGGTATGGGCGAACTATCTAGAGTTGGAGCCCTAGGATCCATAGTTCTCGATGAAGAAGCAGATTATTCATCTGTCGTTCCCTATCCGTTGTCAGAGCTAAAAGCAAAGGATTTCGATCTGGCTGTGGGCTACTTCAACACAACGAAGTAAGACTGTAATACTATCAGCCGTGTCTCATAACAAGAACGCGTTATCAACATTTCTGAGGTTGAGTTTTATGTCTTTAAAACTGGCATGCTCTTAAACATTTGCAGAGTCCCTACGGTCGATATATTGACTAGTGAAACTCTAAAGAATCTCGATGCCCCACGGGTAGCTAGTTTTTCTTCAAGAGGTCCAAATTTCATCATTCCAGATATTATGAAGGTACTAAAGAAAATTTTCTAATACAACTGTCTTGATGTTATATTCCCAAAACAAAAATATGATGTTATCTGTTCATGAACTCTTTATACATGCAGCCTGATGTAACCGCACCCGGAGTTGAAATTTTAGCAGCATTCTCACCCTTGGCTTCACCTTCCGGTTACAGTATGGATACGAGATCGGTAAGCTTTAACATACTTTCTGGAACATCAATGGCTTGCCCCCACGTAGCAGGAGCCGCTGCTTATGTAAAATCAATGCATCCCCATTGGTCTCCTTCAGCAATCAAATCAGCTCTTATGACTACTGGTAGTTTTAATTTACCACTGCAATACCTTAATACTTGAAAAGTAAATAAGGTATATAAACATCATTATCATTGCCATTTACAATATTGTTCTTCTCGACTAGCCTGGAGAATGAGTGCTGCAGAGGATCCAAATGCAGAACTCTCATATGGATCAGGACACATTGATCCAGTAAAAGCTACAGATCCAGGCCTTGTCTATGAGATATTACCAGAAGATTATGCCAAAATGCTTTGCGGTTTGGGAGGTGAAAGTTCAAGAATAAGAAAAGGATATGGATTGGACTGCACAGACGGAGTAAAACTACCTAAGGATATGAATTACCCCTCCATGACTGTTCAAGTTATCATTACTGAACAAAGTGAAACTATGACCTTTTTGGAGAAGTTCACAAGAACAGTTACCAATGTTGGACTTGCAAATTCAACATACAAGTTGACAACCAGCAGGAGTTCACAGTATAATATCACTGTGAACTCAAGCATACTAGCTTTTGGAGCACGCAACGAGAAGAAATCATTTGAAGTGACTGTTAGTGGTAAGGTTGATAACAATAAAATGATATCCGCCTCCTTGGACTGGTCTGATGGTGTCCACAACGTCCGAAGTCCAATTGTTGTGTATCCATCATCTATGCTAAATACTATGTGAACCTTTACTTAGATGATCAGGGAACGTATAGGACTATAGGTGCAAGTGGAACTAAAGTGATTGATTAATACAGCATGAATAACAATATCTTCAGGAATTGGTTCTGTAAGCTATTGATAGAACACAAAAGTAAGTCTAGCTAGCAATCTTACATATTGTAACTCAAATTAAGTCGAGAAATAGTTATAGCAGAAGGTCCCTTAGCTAAGCTACCTAGTGCGGATAAGTGGTAACTATACTTCGTATATAAGAAAAATGAACAATCAGAGACATAGCAACCATGTGAAAAATAAGAGGTAAAAACACTAGATTTGTAATACAAAAATATAGATCGAGACACTCAGAGTTAGCTGATCCTTCTGAATTTCAGTCAAGCTTAGCAATTCATTTTTCAGAGTAAATCATGATGCCAAACAAATCAAAGCAAAGGCATGTGTAGCATCAAAATAAGATGCAATCATATAACAATTATATGAGAAACAACAGCGATTATACCTGGTTTGAGAGTCGAAATCCATAGGCAGCCTTTTGTGTGACATCGGAATAGTAAGGGTACTTGATCCTGAAATCTTCATGGAGGAATCGTTGCGACTATAACTAGGATCTGTCTAACTAAAGTCTCATATAATTGTCAAGACTAACAAGAGTGTTTTTCAGTTCTTACATAAAGGGTATGATAGATGTATTGAGTGTACAATTTGGCATCTTTAAGGCCAATAGAATCTAAATTCACCAGTTTAATTCAGTACGTAAAGCTGCACAGATACCATTATTCAGAATTACACAATTGAATCTTTTTTTCCTGTTAAACTTTCAAATTGGTTTACACCGACAGAAAACCTTCCATCACCAAGACAGCCTTTCCACGAAGTAGCACCCTCTGGTTCTTCTCATCCACATACAGATTTAGCACACCACTTCTTGGGGATGCCTAGTTCAAGAACATAAACTTAGTGTGTCAAATGCTACCGAAGATAAAAAGAAGTTATAGTTGGAAAGTGCTTTTACTTGATATGCTAGTAGTTCAGATTTTCCTAGCTTCTTGCTCCAGTAAGATGCTAAGGCACAGTGTGCACTTCCACATACAGGATCCTACGTCGAAAACGTCGTTCCAATGAGGAAAAAAAACAAATGCATGTCGTAACAAAAATTTGACATTGAGTTATTTTGTGAAGAATGTCTGTAATGATACATGTTTGCTGACAGTACTACCTCGTTAATTCCCAATTTTGGACAGAAAAATCGACTAAAAAAGTCGAATCCAGAGCCAGCGGGAGCAGGTCCAGTGATGATAACTCCTCTCCCTGGACACTTTTCTATTTCAGCAAATTGGGGTTCGACTTCTACAACAGCCTCTCCAGATGGTAATACGACCTGCCAAATGTACAATCAGAAAAAAATCGGCCTTCCAACAAGATTCTCTTTAGTATATGATTCTTTCCTGGTTTATAATTTGATTTATAAAAAAAAAGCAGCATCCAAGTTGCATTAAACGAAAAATTAAGGAACATGTTTAAACATGGAACACTAATAGTTTCAAGATAATAGAAAGTGGAGTACGTACCAGAAGGTCATCAGCTGGAGTTGTCTTGTGTATTTCTGTTACAGCAGCCCTATTCAAGCTTTCAGAAATAGTAGTTGAAACTTCAGCAGAACAATCATATTCCATAACCGGGACAATTGGAAAATCCAGCTCAATGAGGAAGCTTTCTGGAGCATTACCATGCTGACCATTGGATGAATCGTAGACTTTAGTGGCAGGTACTCTATTGGCTGTCAGTATCCCCGAAAGAGTAGAGAACTCAATCACATCAGATTTCACCAAAGCATGTGCGAAGAGAAAGTGGGATGCAGCTAAAGTTGCATGTCCGCAAAGTTTCACCTTTAAACATAAAAGCAAACTACTTAGTCTGAACATAATAGAGACAAATGAAAGTTAACACTACAATGGAGGCATAGAAACTCCATATATTGTTTGGAACGATTCAAAAATAACTGCTACTACAGTTTTTCTCCAAGCATCGCCATAACCAGCCTATAACATAATTTAGCATTTCGGGACTAGCTCATAAGTCATAACTAAGGGAACTTAAACGACCATCACCGGAGAAACTGCATTACAATAGAACTTTCTATCCATCCATCAAACAGAAAAGTTTTATAATCCATATTGATATCCAAATTGCTCAACTGGGTCTAAGACTGTTCTTTACAACTAAAAGTCTAAAACACATACCGACACCAAACTATCAACTTGAGGTAAGTTTGTCTACTCTGCAAGTTCGGCCTTTTAATGGAGATGAAATTCTTTTAATTCAATCAAAAGAACTTTCCAAGATTATAGTCCATTTGCTTCGTACTCCCGCCGCCCGGGAATAGCTTTCCATTTTGCCATTTTTGTATCCCGAACAAGACTTCTCATTTCCTTTTCGGCAATTATTACTTCAACTTTAACATTAAATATATCAAAAGTAACAAATTACCAGAGATTACCTCAGAAACTGGAGTGAACCAGCGAAGATTAAATCTTGGAAGCTCATAAGAAGAGTGGATGGAAGAGAAGAGTGGAGTCAAGTAGCAAGTTTGGGAAACGTTGAACTCACGCGCTACGGCCTGCAGCCAATCATCCTCCCTTTCCTCCTCCACAAAACACACGGCAGCCGGATTCCCCTTGAATGCTTCGTCGGTAAATGCATCCACCTAATTGATCATTTATTTGCTCAAATAATGATCAGAAAAAAATGGTATCTTGATTCTTGAGAGAGTAAAAATCGAAAAGAAGGGAAAAGAATCAAACTTACCACGCAGTACTTGATGGGTTTTTTAGCCATGGCAGTCCTGTTAGTTAGCTAGAGCTGAAGATTGAGATGGAAAGGAAACAAAGCACATTCTTGACATTCTTGGCATCTGCATTTTGCCTCAAATATGGTAGATACATCAATAACCTTTGGCAAATGAGTAAAAACTATGTCACTATTCATCAATTTTTATGGTAGAAAACAAGTAAACTATCGTACTACTTACAAGTCATCCTTTGTCACTACGGTGTGCAACTAATTCAGCAGTGTCACTTATAGCTGCTATTCCAACCGAATTTTTATATCCACAAGTCTTGAAATTGAGAGATTAAAAAAACTCAAAAACTATTACGACTTGAGCCCATAACCACCAGTTGACATGACTTTTTCGTTGTTTATTTACTCGGTAAAATGCATATACATCAACCCTTAGGCATATACTAGATCACCTAATTCTATGTCCAAAATCATCGAATTGAGTTCCTAGGCACCCTCACGCATAGAGAGCACAATTCTCACTCAGTTGCATTTTAGTTTTCTTTAATTCACGAACTAAAAGGGACTAAATTTTTTCCAAGGATAAAAAAAAAGGTATTGACTTCATTACATTTACATGCGTAAGGAGAGGAGGAAGAAGAATAATCAATTTACCGGCATTTTCTGTCTTCAACTAATATGATCATTTTATGACGGAGTAGACAAATGAAATATTTGTATGTATTCTAAATATCAGCCAAAAAAGTTATATATTTGGGTAATATAGTTACTTATAGAATTTACATATTTATTTATTTGTGATTTGAATTATGACGTTCTCACTCTTATATATTTTTCATATTGTTGAATTCCGTTCAATGTGATACGAGGAAGAACCAAAAGTATGAAATAATGACAAAAGTAAATTAAAAACCAAGATGAACCAACACCAGAAAAGTACAAAACCCAACTTCTAGTGATTGAATATCACATTCACATAGTAGCTAGGTAACTTGACTAAGACCATCTCCAGCAGTTGCAACTCTCTGCAACCCATTCTTTCTGTCACATCAACATTTCAATCACTGCAACCCTCTTTGCAACTCTTTACAATTTTATACTTTAACAGTTGAGGCCCAAATTGATTTTCTTTTCACATTTCTTTCGAACTTAATTTTTCATTTCATTTTCTCTTCTCTTATTCTTTTAGACTTTATTCTTTAATTTATTTTAAATATCGTTAATCAAGTATAATAAAATCACATTAACTTTTTTAAATACATTACTTGAAAATAAAAATTACACTGCTTAAAAAATTACAATACTTGAAATTGAAAATTACTACAATTAAGCTACTATATGCAAACCCTTGTTATCATATCCGAGAAACTCACACGCTTCCTTATACTATATAACGGATGAAAATAATCAATAATACATGAAATTGGAAAAAAATTACATTACTTGAAATAAAATTACAATACTTAAAGATAAAGGAAAACAAAAACAACATGAAACAAAAAAAAAAAAACAAAAAAAAAACAAAGAGAAAACATAATGCAAAAAACAAAGAGAAAATAAAAAACAAAACACATTTTTAAAAAATAATAAAAAATATGTTTTGGGACTCGTTGGGACTGAGCCCAAAATTTGGGACGAGTCCCAGGAGCCCAATATTAGCATTTTCAAACTGGGCTCTTGTTGGAGATGGTCTAATCAAATGTACAATCTTCCCGCGTTCTTTTGTTCCATTTCAAGTTGAACCGAACCTGGTCTCCTTCACACTCAGGTGTCCAAGCTCTGTCGGGATTGGGATGCCGCTGCCACGCCTGGAAAGTTTGATCGTAAATCTCCACGTTTACTTCCTCAAGGCCATGGACGCAGTTTAAACAGTGTTGATGCAGTAAACACCTCTTCACAATATTCGCGTGCTTCTTTAGTGTGTTGTACAGAACCTCTTAGACATTGGCAGATTGTTTTATCAGAACCAGCTTCAAAGCTTGGAGTTATAAATTTGGGGGAGCAACATAAAAGCACACAACTCAAAACTTCATAACACCTATCTAAAGGCCATGAGCTGAACTCTGATGCAGATGAACGAAATTTTATAGCCAGGTTCTCCACTTTGGGCAAATTTCAGACGAACTCAACTCTCTCAGAAATGTTTTCGGCCAATAAAAATTGACCAGGGGCCAAATCCCCTCAAGGTTCAACTCGATACAAGACTTCCACTTATGGTCAGGAGTAAGGAAATCTAGAACAGGCGTCACATTCCCGGAAAGTTGCTGATTTTTGGAACATGAATTTTGGCACGTCTCAACCTCTCCACATGATCAAGCTCAAGCACTTAATCGAATCACTTGAAATCTCTACTACTTGAGGGCCTTCGTACTCTCTAAGTTTAAAGTTTTCCAGACAAGGAAATCTATAACAAAAATTGTTTTTCTTGGAAAGGTATGTATCTGGAAAATGGTTGTAAAACAAATCATCAACTCTGACTTTATCCAACTCCAACGAGATCATGTTCGGATACTGATGATCATCATCGGTTCCAAATTCAGCCAACATACTCTGATCATATCCCTGCTTTGTTCCACGAACACTAAAGTTCTTCAAATTACGACGCACTACACTCAAGTTAACTTTCTTTAAACCTCTGCACTCATACAGGGTCAAATCCTCGACCAAAGGACATCCTGTGAGAATATTCCTCATCATATCATCTTCCACCTCAACGTGGACTAACTTTAACCACACAATACGTGAACAGACTCAAGTAGAGAACGCCATTAGTAGACCACACGGTGTACCATGGTTTCGATAAGATGGTGGTACGGCCGGGCAGCTTCTTTCCGGGTGAGAAAAGACTATATGTGCTGGATAATTGCCGGTTCCAGGTAAGGCATCTCGAATTCATCGGCAGGCCCGGCTAAGACCCTGTCCAGTGTGTCCGTAATAGGGGTAAGTGCAACATCGGAGATTTTCTTAGATGTCATGATGAGGCTAAATATCCGGATGTTTGGTTCTCGATTCGAGTATATATAGTTTTGAAAAAACTCAATTAGTGAATATATAAGTTAGGGTATGGAGATATTTTAGCTTGTGTTAATGGCATAATGTTCTTTTTATCTTTTATGTGCGATTAGGGATTCCGTAAATTGTTTATATTGGAATAAATTACCAGAGAATACAACTTTGGGCTTTCTTATTGCGCCAGATTGCTACGGGTAGGGCTGTTAATCTGTAATGCGACCCGAGGCTTATCAAAAAGGCTCGGTTTGTTCGGGCTCATTCGATATGGTGTTCGAGTAGAGCTTGAGTCTAATTTAATGCTGAATATGTTTTATCTTTAATTTAATGAGTATTATTTGGTAACGTGTACAACTAAAAGTCGACCAAACGGAAAGTCGACTATTGTACTCTTTACTACTCACGTAGTCGTTTTCTGTCACTGTGTTGTGCGACTAGTCCAGGCTATCCAGCTGAGCCAGTTACTTTATAGGTGGTTCTTCCAACTGCGTTTTTATTTCCACAAGTGTTCGAGAGATTAAGAAAACTCAAACGATTACAACTTGAACTCACAACAATTGGTTGACTACTCATGAGTGGTGAGTGCATGACATACCTTTTTGGTTGTTTATTTACGGGTAAAATGCATATACGTCAACCACTCGGCAGACACTACTAGATCACCTAATTCTATGTCCAAAATCATCGAATTGGATTCCGAGAGCACTCTCACGTATAGAGAGCATAATTCTCGCTCTATTGTACTTTAGTTTTTCTTAATTCACAAATTAAAATAGATTAATATTTTTATTAAGGATAAAAAAAGGTATATTAATTGACTTCATTTACATGCATGAGGAGAGTATGAAGAAAGAATTGTCAACTTACCGGCATTTTCTACGTTCAACTAATAAGATATTATACTTTCGCTCTCATATACTTTTCATATTGTCAAATTTCGATGTCGCTCTCAATTTCGTTGTCATTTTTTAATTCCGTTCTATGTGATATGGGAAGAACAAAAAGTATGAAATATAACAAAAGTTATAAGATTTGCATACAAGTATGAACTATAACAAAAATCCATGAACCAACATTAGAAAAGGACAAAAACCAACTTCTTGTGATTGAATATCACATAACTATAACTAATATGAACTGAATTCGAGTAGCTAGGTAACTTGACTAATCGATGGATCCTCTCCTAGTACGATCTTCCCTTCTCTTCATGTTCCATTTCATGCGGAACCGAACCTTGTCTCCTTCACACTCAGGTCTCCAAGCTCTGTCAGGATCGGGATGCCGCTGCCACGCCTGGAGAGTTTGATCGTAAATATCCAAGTTTACACGGATGCAGTTTACACCGTGTTGAGCATTTAAAGGCGTCTTCATATGCGCAAGCGTCTTTAGTTTGTTGTACAGAACCTCTCTACATTGGAGGATTGTTGTATCTGAAGCACCTTCAAAGCTTAGAGTTAAGAATTTGGGGGAGCAATCAAAAAGCACATCACACAAAACGACACGACACTGATATAACTTCTCTTCCCATAAGCTGAACTGTGAAGTCTGTGATGCAGATGGACGAAATCGTCTAGACAGATAAAAATTTATGGCCAGGTTCTCCAGTTTGGGAAAATTGTATCTTCTTTTTTCATTCCACCAGTTCATCGGTGGTACGTTCATAACAAGAGAAATTTCAGACGAGCTCAATGCTGTCAGATTTTCTTCCAGACGTGTGGGAATGTTCCAACCCCCAATGAGGGTCTCCTCGATACATGACTTCCACTTATGGACAGGAGTATGGAAATCTAGTGAAGCCACTGACATTAAAGTTTCTGAGTTTTGGAACATGAATTCTGGCAAGTCCCACCCTCTCCACCCGAATCAAGCTCAAGCACGTAATCGAATCACTTGAAATCTCTACTACTCCAGGGTCTGCACACTCTATAAGTTTAAATTTTTCCAGACAAGGAAATCTATAGCCAAAATTGTTTTTGATGGAAAAGGCGTGATTAGGGAATAATGCAGATTGGTTTCCTAACTAATATATGACCAAGTGAAAGTAGTAACAATTGACTTAACCAATTGAAGAAGGAATTGCAGTTTATTTCCTAAAGGGTATGGATTAGGCATAATGTTCTTTTCTGTATGAGTAGGGATGATTCCGTAAAGTGTTTATTTGGGAGGGAAAATACAACGTTGGGCTTTCTTATTGGGCCGGATCTTGGTTGTGGAGGCGAATCTAGTGGTGAGGCGGTAGGTGGTGGAGGGCTGGACCGTGGACGGAGTGATGGGTGGTGGTGGTAGAAGGATGGTCATATGGTTGTTAAGAGAGGAGAGAATAGAGAGAGAAAGGAGTAATGTGATTTGAGAGAAGTATGAAAGAAGTTGGGTATAGATTAATGGGGAAAAATCCATTTTTTTAACTTTGACCAAAATGGGACAAAACGAAACATAAAGGTACTAAAATTAGACGGTCACAATTAAAAGTACCAAAACGGTAACTGTCACAACTTAAGGTACCAAAAATGAAATTTTCCGCTAACTAGTTACAAACTCTTATATATTTATCTCTAACAATCTTTAATCTATAAGTATTTTTTTTGGTAACGAGTACAACTAAAACTCAACCAAATGAGCCAAATTCAACTTAATTATTGTGAATTAAACTTGAACAATTTGCTCGTTTTGCTAACGAACCGAGGTCGTCTACAGCTCAATGAATGAGATATTCGGCCCGACTTCCACCTCAAAAGCTTTTCAGCTATGTAGGCTATAATGCATTTATTAACTAATCACAATATCTTGTCGGGCCTTGAGTGAGCCGTTAGTTGATCGGGCAAAAATAAGCCGGGCTCCGAACCTTATAAAGCCAAGCTGAGTTCGAAATTTACCAAATCAAGTTCTCATTAGACTCGACTCAGAATAACAACAAAAAGAGGAACACAACCAGAGTTGTATAGGTGCAAAATGTACATCTCCAAATGGCAAGAGTGAAAAAGAAAAAGAAAAGCTGTTACAGTGTGCAAAATATACATTTTCACATGCCAAAAGTTGCAACACCAGAGACTAATTGCAAATGGTACAGCCTCCATTTTTATCACTCAGAATGGTACCTACTACATTCAATACACAGGGATTCCTGACCCATTTTTATCGAGGATTCCGGCATGTTACAATGCGGATTCCACTCCTAATTTTACACCAAAAGGGAACCTTCCATCACTGCAACAGCTTTCCCTTGAAGCAGCACTCTCTGGTTCTTTTCATCGAGATGCAGATTTAGCTCGCCACTTCTTGGTGAGGCCTAATTAAAGCAAATGAAATCAGCTTTCGAAAGTCCACCAAGAAAAAGCAAAGCACTAAAACTCGTAGATTGCGCTTACTTGATAAGCTCTAAAATCAGATTTCCCGAGCCTCTTGCTCCAGTAGGGTGCTAAGGCACAGTGCACACTTCCAGTAACAGGATCCTAAACATGGAAACATTGTGAAATTCTTAGGAAAAAGTATGCCCTAATTCATACAAGTGAGAAGTGGTCTTTCCTAAGACTTACTCATTACCAATATTTACTAACCCAAGCTTGACCAATCATCAATAGTATACATAGTTATCTCATATCTGATTTAATAACTTGAGCTTTTCGAGTTTAGAAAATTTTATCAACAATGTATGCCCCCTGCACTTCTCCACTCTCGTAGGTAGATATTGTTTGCCATCTTTTTGGTCAACATATCGTCTCTGGGTGCAAGAATTGATAATAGGAGCTCAAAATTAGCAAAGAATACAAGTCCAAGCTTTTAGAGAGGGTAAACACTATTTCTTGTGATGTGTAACTTTACAATATAGACTGCTTTTATCCAGATAAGTACTGGAAACATGAATATGCAGTAGTATGTCTGCTAACGAGACTAAAATATGAATCAAAAGAATGTAGGATGATATAAGGTATCGTTAGTTAAACACAGCTGGCATTGAGTCTGTACCGCAACTAAATTAATCTATAAGGAATGAAAGATGAATAAACTGAATAGATAATTTCACACATAATGGAAAGTACGAATGAGATCATGTTAATTAAGGTTGATAATGATACCTCATTAATTCCCAGTTTTGGGCAGAAAAAGCGACTAAAGAAGTCGAATCCAGAACCAGAAGGAGCAGGTCCGGTAATGATAATTCCTCTGCCAGGACATTTCTCTATCTCAGCAGGTCGTGGTTCTACTTCTAACACTGCCTCTCCAGATGGTAACACAACCTGCCAAAACAAAATTTGATTCTTTCAATATTACTATTAGAAGTTCACCGCTTCACCTCAATAAAGAAAGCATCATATGTTTTGTCCAGTATAACGAAAGTAAACGAGCATTTGTTTAAACAACAAATATAATTTTAAATAATAGGAGCCTGTCTCCACCTTTAAAAAAAAAAAAAAAAAAAGTTGAAGACTCACCAAGAGATCATCCCCTGAAGTTGTCTTCTGGATCTCTATTACAGGCGCGTTATTCAAGCTTTCAGAAATAATTGAAAGGTCAGCAGAACTATCATATTCTGTTAACGATACTACTGGAAAATCTAGTTCAATGAGGAAGCTTTCTGGAGCATTGCCTTTTTGAGAGTTTGATGAATCTGAGGATTTAGTGTCGAGTACTCTTTTGGCAGTAAGTAGCCCAGATAGTGTTAAGAACTCAACCACATCAGATTTTACCAAGCCACTTGCAAAGAGGAAATGAGATGCAGCTAAAGTTGCATGCCCGCAAAGTTCAACCTGCAAACAAACAGGCAACCAATACTCAGCACGCTAAATAACTGGAGCATTTTGAAATCCAACAGGAGCATCAACACTTCAACAGTGATACTTAACATCAATTTAAGCGAATGTAACACAAGAACATCCAATGGAAACAGATCGGCTTTAGCATGGCAGGAGCTCCTAGAACTGTATGTTTTACTCCAAGATCATTAACATACTAACTTCTCGGATATACTGAACTATCACAAACATTGCATCAATCAGATATACTGAACTATCACAAACATTACATCAAACTCATAGCAAAGATATAAGCTAAACTAGATCAAACGAGTGTAATCGGATATACTGAACTATCACAAACATTGCATCAAACTCATAGCTAAGATAAGCTAAACTAGATCAAATGAGTGTAATCGAATATACTGAACTATCACAAACATTGCATCAGTTGGAAATAGAAAGCCTATCTGGAGAAACCTCTAAAGCACAATCGAATGACTGTAAGATGTTCCATCAATTTATGCTAATCAATCATTATAGGCAGTTTGAAATTAGACACGAACAAATGAGCTAGGACAAATAAATTACGAAAATAAGCTTATCGAGCTGATATACTCGGTCTAATGAATTCATGAGACAAACACAATTTGGACCTCAGCGACCGGAGTGAACCAGCGAAGGCGAAATCGTGGAACGACGTGGTTAGAGGCAGCGTTAAGGCGCGTCAAATAGCAGGTTTCGGAGATATTGAACTCACGCGCCACCGCCTGCAGCCACTCCTCATCCCTCTCCTCCTCCAGCAAGCACACAGCTGCAGGATTCCCCTTGAATGCTTCGCCTGTAAATGCATCTACCTGTAATTTTTCAGTTTGAAATGCTAAATCAATTCAAACCGGTTACATTACTACAATTCAGTAAAAAATTCAATTGGGCATTTCATTGAAGAGGGGAAAAAGGAAGTAGCAAGTTAATTACAATAGAGTACTTGACGGGCTTTTTAGCCATGGATACTGGATGTTGAGCTCGATTGGAATTTGGAAATGTACAGTGTTCTGGAGAAGAAGAGTAAAACAAGTCAACTACTCCTTTACTCCATCCGTACCGAAACAAATCTAAGTCGAAAAGACCCAAATTTGTGGAATTTGAAAATGTACGGATGTGTAATTTAGTACTCGTTCCATCCAGAACAAATGTCACATTTTAACTTTTTACAGTTAATATTTTTCAACTTTGACTCCGATTTAATATATAGCACACTGTCGATTGTGAGTGTTTGATTTACCTTTTCGCCGCTCATTGACCAACAATTCGGTATTTACATTTAGATCTCCTAATTCTCCGTATAAGATCATCAAATTGTAAAGAGTATGCAATTCTCACTCTATTGCGTTAGAGTTTCTTTTCATTCACAAATTAAATTGAATAAATCTTTAAGTGGGGATTATGAAGGTAGCTTGACTTTACATATGTACAAGGAGAGGAGGAGGAAGAATCATCGATTTGTACTTATCGATTTTTTTCGTTCGGACACATTAAATCATAGTGATGCAGTAGCATAGAGGCCGCGGAGAAAGCTGTGGTTTTCTTCTGTTTTTTCTTCACAAAAAAGACAATGTTTAGTACTCCCTTCATTTCAGAAAAATTGTTACATTTCTTATTTTGCGGTTATTTATCTCGCGTTTTATTTTAAACGATACTAATAAATAAATTATTAAAATTATATAATGAAAATTTAGTAATTAAATTTTTATTATATAATTCTATTAAATTATTTACTATTATCGTTTATGAGTAATTCGATCAGCTTGAAGATAATGACCCAATTAAGCTCAAACGTGTAATTCTGAAATGAAGAATCTATAAAGTTAGTGTCATGGAAGTTTATAGTGTCTTTTTCCATATGTTTCTTCTCAAATTATTGTCTTATTGCATATCCTTCTGCAACCTAAGAAGGTACATTCATGATATAACATCACATATTGATCACGAAACCTAGCTCTCACAACTTTAGGTTGCAACCAAGTTCCATTAAACAGCTCTTTCCGATCATAGATGTCGCCGGTAGATTGACCTCCACAGTGCAATTTGAATTTTCCTTCATCCAGCTTGTAGAAGAGGTTACAGTTCTGCTCGAACAATGGGAAGTGGATCGAATTTTGCAGTGCTGTTTCCATTACCTTTACAGCAAAAGTGGACGTTTGGCTGATGAAGAACGCAAAGTTGTCAATGTGTTTCACTTCAATCCATTTGGAGCTGCCTCGTAGCTTATACACATTGATAGATTTACCCAACAATTTCATGATAACCAGATGTAGGTTCCCTCCACAAGAAACTAAAAACCCCCTACGATAGTTGGAAAACGACTTCTCAGATCGATCAGCAGGCAGAAAACTTACTACCAAGTCTTCCAATGAAAATGCTACCGATTCTACATCCTGACTTGTAACATAAAACTTATCATCATGGAATACTGGATTGCAACCACAGGGGATGAAGGTCTTTTCTGTATCCGCAAAAGTGAGCTGCCAGTTCTCATAGCCTGGCTCTACCAGTTCAGTTCAACCGTTCCGACCGCTATTTTTAGTTGAACGGTCAGGAAAGGTCAGGGTCGCTTGAATAACTGCAATAGATTTTCCTTGTACAGTACACTCTAATTTTTTTTTCATCGAGACATACATTGATGATAACTCTAGTTCTTCGGGATGCCTATTTTTTAATATAAGTTCATCCAGTTGGTGGTGAACAGAATAATTGTTATCCTAAATTCCTAAGAAATCTTTTCATTTTGACTTTAACCGGTCAACTGCATTCGATTTTGACCGCGAATTACTCTTAAAATATAGTAGTAAATAATTTAATAAAATCATATAATGAAAATTTAATTATTAAATTTTTAATTAAATTTTCATTATATGATTTTATTAAATTATTTATTATTATAGTTTAATAGTAATTTGCGGTCAAAGTCGAAGACAGTTGACCGCAGAATAGTAAAATGAAAAGATTTTTTTGTAACGGATGGATGGAGTATCATTTATAATCGGAAGTCTGAAAATTAATGATAAACCACGTATATGTAATGTAAGTATCTTCCCTCGGAGCAAGTATTTCAAAAGAATCCATTTTCATAAGCAATTAAATTGAGCACATCGTGTTAGCATGAATTCGGTGCCTAATTTTCCTTAAATTTAGAAAAACATGAATCTTACAATAATTTTACTTTCCTTGGATTTTGTGACTAATATCTCATATCCGCTATTACATGGGTGTCACATACTGTATGTTTATAATATAGTGGGCGTTTGACGCGACCTAATCAATTATATTATCATATAAGTATACTTTATGTGACCAAAATAACGTGTTTCCAACCCATTTATAATCCATGTGCATTTGTCCCCCAATATTTACACTGCACATTAATCTCCGTGCTCAAAAGCAAATGTGACATTTGTTCTGGGACGGAGGGAGTAAGAGATTTAAACTATTGACAAAAAAATGCAGGTTGGGTGTTTGTTGTTCCTTTAAACTTGAAAAACTAAGCTAAAATTGGAATGAAATTTAAAATCAAATCTTTTAAGTCAATTTTTATTCCACTTAACAATTACTTCTCTTTCAATCCAACCTCTGTACTTTTTCAATTATACTAACAATCTTAAACCAATCAACCCATATTAAAACGAACCAAATAACCTAAAAAAAATAAATTCATCACTTCATCCTTACACATGACTTTTTCTTACACACCTTATAAACTATAGTATAATATTTTAACTCTATCCCAAATACAATTTTATATAACTAAAGTTTAACTCAGTTACTATTTATCAACTAATCTTTTTAACTCTATATCAAACAACCACATAATCTATTATGAAATTATCTCCTAATTTCACAAAATTAATAAGCTTTTATGCGTGTGATCCAAAATTCTTGTACTTAATAATACATTTGAGAAAGGTGTCTGGATGATCTGGAAGGGAGGGCATTAACATCTTCAATTTCGACTTTCGACACAATATAAAACACTCCAAACGATTCGGGTAGGCCTTAATATCGTATTTTATGTCGACGAAAACCAGCACATCGATGTGCCGGCATGTAGCTAGGCAACTCCGCCCAGGCTTGTCCAATCTGATTTGTTCTGCCATGTGCTTTCTGAGTCCCATTCAACTGTCAGATTTCTGTCCTATCCTCAATAGGGAAAATTAGACACTAAACCCTCCCCAATGGTCTCACCCTCTTACTGTAGCAGTGCGCCCCCACGTGTGGGATCCGCTGTTACAGTGAATACACAGTATAAAACAACAATAGTTAAATCAAATTAAAGGGTTTTAAACTGTAGAAGATAAAACACCTATCTTGAGAAGAATTCTTGCAAACTATCAAGAAACAGAGAACTTAAATCAGAAAGCTTCAAGAATAGAGAATTTGGAACTTTTACTCAAGAGATCAATCACTAATGCTTTGTGTACATGTTCTCAGATGTGACTTGGTATTTGCAAACCGGGCCTAAACTTAATAGTTCTGTTAAATGAGTCCTTGAGTTTCTTTACAATACGTTTTTAAAAACCAAACCAACCAGTACGGTTCAACCGTGACGACCGCTATTTTTTAGTAGAACGGTCAGGGTCGCTTTAATAAATGCAAGGGTTGATTACAGAAACACCCCTGTAAGAGTCCGAAATTACAATTTCCCCCAAACATTTTTGCACACCCCCTGTCGTTAGTTGACTAACGAAGTCAACCTCAGTCAACGTTAGTCAACAAATCTTACTTTCAAACCCCAGTTGACGGTTGACTTTTTTAACGGAATTGACGGCTGACATCATAATGACGTCATTAATAAATCGTGAATTTCCGGAATTGCCCCCATCAACTTTTACACTATAACCCCTAAATCTCCAACACATTCACTACACTACTTCACTTTTCTCAACAATCTTCCAATATCTTCCACCTTCATCTTTCACTTACACCTACAAGATCTACATCTTCAAGGTACAATCGGTTAGGGTTCTTGTTTTGAGTCCTGCAAGAGATTTATCAAGATCGACTAGTATCAAAACAGATCTTGTAAAATAGATCTACAGATCTTGGTCACATTTTACTCCACCAGAATAGTTTCGGAGGAATGGTATCGTCCATGGTTTCAAATTCTTCCTTTTTCAATCAATTTTCTTACTTTCTTCTACTTCTATTCCGTAAATTACATTCAAATTTCCTTGTTACTTTTTCAGAAAAATCTATGTGTTTTTTTTTTTCAATTTGACTAATCTTACTTTGGGACCCCTCGAGGACAGAGTTGGAAACCATCAATCTTTATGACCTCATAAAAAATTTTGCTGATGTAAATTTTTTTTTTCCAGAAAAAATATTTTTTTTACAAATCTTACTTTCAAACCCCAGTTGACGGTTGACTTTTTTAACAGTTTGACCGCGTTGACTCATTGACTGCAGCGAAAGTTAACGGCCATGAAACCCTGAGCAAAGTTCAGGGGGGAAATTGTAACGATCTTTCGGGGGGATTTGAAAAACGAGAATCTTATAGGGGTGAAAGTGTAATTAACCCTAAATGCAATAGATTTTCCTTGTACAAGTACACTCTATTTTTTTTTTCATTGAGACACACATTGATGATAACTCTAGTTCTTCGGGATGCCTATTTTTTAATATCCAGTTGGTGGTGAATAGAATAATTGTTATCATTTGTAATGAGACTTATTAAAAAATAAGTCTGAAAATTAATGATAAACCACATACTCCCTCCCCTCCGTCCCTTAGAAGTTGTCCAGTTTTGCCATTTTGAGAGTCCCGGTAGAATTGTCCACTTTCATTTCTTTGTCATTTTAGAAACAATTATATAATTTTATATCTTTCACTACTTCTAAAAAGGTCAAAAAGTAATTTAAACAATCAACTAGCTACCAATAAAGTCATAAAGTAAACCCCACATGTATTATATAGTGTTATAATATTACTCTTCTTAATTTATGTGCATGAACAGTAAACTGAACAGTTTCTAAGGGACGGATGGAGTATATGTAATGTAAGTATCTTCCCTCGGAGCAAGTATTTCAAAAGAATCTATTTTCATAAGCAATAAAATTGGCCACATCGTGTTAGCATGAATTCGGTGCTAATTTTTCTTAAATTTAGAAAAATATGAATTTTACAATAATTTTACTTTCCTTGGATTTTGTGACTAATATCTTATCTCCGCTTTTACTTGGGTGTCATATATATAAGTTTATAATATAGTGTGGGTTTGACGCGACCTGGTCAGTCACATTATCATGTAATTATACCTTGTGTTACCAAAATAAGGTGTTTTGACCATAATAATTATGTTTGTTGAACGCTAATCTATATATTTTATCCGTCTCGGGTTCAACTTCTCACATCCCTATTTAGGACGTCCCGATTACAACTTCCCTTCTCTTAGGCTTCATTTGGTTTGAGGGAAAATTGGGGAAAAGAAAAAAAAAGGGGAAAATAAGATTTTCCTGGTAAATATGAGGGAAAAACAACTTATTTTATTTTGTGGAGATAGATATATTTGACAAAGATTTTCATAAATTTTTCAGAATTTCCTGAAACTACCAGATGGTGGAAAACAATATTTTTCCCTATTTTTTTTCTTTTCCCCCATTTTCCCTCAAACCAAATGAAGTAAATACAAATATCCTCCTACTTTTTCACTCTTGCTCACACTTTATTAACTAAATATCCTACTTTATTAATTATATCTCATACTTTATTCACTATTTTTCTACTTTATTCACCACCTCTCTACTTTATTTACCCTTCTTTTAAAATTTGTGTCCGGTTCAACCTAAGACGCAAGGAGTAATATATTACGTTATTACCCTATCAATTCTTTATGCCAAACGGACAATCAATTGAATACACTTAAGTTAAAGAGTAAGTCTATTAAGAAACGGTATCTAGATAATTTCTCAAAATAGAAACCTATGTTATCAAAAAAAATTATTAACGTTATTAATCAAAACGTCTTTATTCGTAAAAAAATCAATTTCGTCAACATAGACGTTTTGATCAGTAACATGGATGATTTTCTTAATAACATAAGTCGTTCTATAGATAAATTATCTAGAGACGTCTCTCAGGAAACTTACTCTTTCAACATTGATAAAATGATTATTGTTGTTAACAACAATAATGACTTGTTGATAACAAATGTTCGCCCTTAAATAAGTTATCTAAAGATCGGGTAGTTATTTCGGAGATAAACTTGACCATTAATCCCAGGCATGATTTTATACTCTGCCATGTCCTGCAACTCTGCAACAACAACACTGCATTTTGCAGAGCACTGCTAGTCGTACTGCGAGCAAAGCAAAGCGTACCAACGCACGTAATTCCCGTACCATTACACGGCGCATTTTAGCATTCTCATTGCTCAAAACCCTTTGCTCCTTCTTTCTCTTTGCAATTTCTCCACAAACCAAACCTTTAACTTGCCCAGTAAGATTCGATTCTTTCTTATCATATTTTTTCTTTCGAGTTAAAAAACGCAACTTGGTAATATATTATGCTCAAATAGTTAGATTTTTTAATGGGTTTTTGTTCATAAGTCTTGTTTGTGAGTTTTTGGGCCCTGTTTTTAGCTGCTGGTTAGCTGAATATAGTTGAATACTGGATGTGGGTTTTGCAAGAGTGTTTAGATGTGTTGTTTAATGGTAGTGGTTGATGTTGAGATGCGGAATTTTGATTGATTTTGCATCTGTGTATTGCAGGTGTGTTTGATATGTTGTTAAATGGTAGAGGTTGAAGTTCAAATGCGGATTTTCGATTGATTTTGCATCTGTTGCTTTTCGAATGATTTTTCTGTTGTCGAGTTTGTGTTGTTACTTGTTAAAATCAAAAGCTCAGAAAAGGTTGTTCCTGAGAACATGAAATCTTGCTAGTAGGTTCAAATAAAGAAATAAATGAAAATATGAAGTGTTGATATTAATGTATTTAGCTATAGTTTAGTTTTAGATATCTGATAGTTTATTTTGGGTGAATAGGGTGATATCATTTGCTTGAAATTTGAATATTGGTTAGCAGGATATTTGGTTGTACGCTTTCAGTTGATAAATCGGCTACCCTATCTCGTATTCACTGTATTTAACTTGCAACGATGGTGGCAGTTCTGTTTTGAGCAGGTAATATGGAGGATCAGAGTTATGAGACTGCTCCGCGGTTCTCAACACTGCCTAATTGGCTGGGAAATGATGTGACACTGCCTAATTGGATGCGAAATGATGTGACACTGCCCAATTGGATGGTAAATGATGTGACACTGCCTAATTGGATGGGAAATGATGTGTATGGCTTGGTGGGAAACCATTGTGCAAGTGATCTGAGCCTGATGCCACCCGGGAGTAGTGGAGTTCATCAGGAACCTGTCTGGAACGCTCAATCACAATGGATGATGCATAACCAGCAGGCACCTCAGAACTATTTTCAATTTATTGGTGAAAGTTCTTATCCTGGAATCTCAAACGATACACCACCTTGCAGCTTTCCTGCAGAAACACCTTCTCTTGGATTGTTAAATCCTTATCAGGTCAGTAGTCTGGAAAGTCCATTGCACCAAAGACTGTCATGGGAATAGTGTAGCCTAATTATATATGTAATCTGCATAAGGTTCTGTGTGGAACATGTAAAAAGATACAAGTAATGTTTGGTGTCCTTCTTGTTAGAGTTGCTTAAGTAAGGCACACATGCACCTCTGTTCTTCGATTGTTTAGTTGATATCAATGCACATCAATGTCTTTTTTTCTCGTCTATATACGTTCCTTCTTCTATGCAATGCAACTATGTGTAAAACATGCATGAAAAACTGAAATTGTGTATGCCCTCTTTTCACAGCAGGAACAATATATGGTGCCTCACGGAGAAGGAAATATGATAACCAACTACGCAAACATGGAACATCAACTCAGCATTAAGGTTTGTGCATGGAAATTAATTTCTGAATAATTGATACACTTCAGTTATCAACACAGTATACGATTATGCTGGCAATATCTTGCTGCTGTAACACTACTTGCAAATCTCTCTGCAGAGAGAAAACTGGAATGAAGTCAATGGTTCTGCCTTGCAAGCTTATGCTGGATCAGATTCTACTGCTTCCAAACGTGTTTCTGATGTCCAGAGGAAACAACAAAGAGAGAAAAGATATGCTGCTGATCGTGTAAGCAGTACACATTCTTACGACATATATGGATGTTGTTTGCTTACCTGTAAAGACACGTAAAATAGTCTGGATGTTCTAAACTCACCTGTTATAGAAAATTCAAAATTGAACTGCATCAGTTCTTGTTCACTATTGTTACTTGGAAAGTATTGAATACATGAATTGGTTAGCCTTAATGGAGTAGTATGTTACTTGAGTACCTTTATAACATTATCTACCATCAATGAATAAAATGATCAATCAGCTGTTCATTTTGCATATATTGGTTTTTAACTGCTTGGCTGTTTCTTCCTTTAGAATCGTAGATTGAGAATCTCAAAGTCGATAGATGCACTGCAGGAATTGTTGCCGCATTTAAAAGAGGTAACACTGGCAGTATGTCTTACAGGAAACTCTGCTGTTGTTTTTGCGTAATTTACTCCTCGTCAACAAATATATCTTGCTTTACTTTGCCTGTAAACTTCTGTTCCAGCACACAGTTCATCATCTTATATAAAAAAATTAAGTGTGGAGTGGTTTTCATCTACTGTTACTGCATAGAGTTCCTTCGCTTGGTTCTGTCACTGTATTAACACAAGATTGGCATGAATGAAAACTTTTACTGAAAATTATGTACTTTCTGAGTTTAGAAAATTCATGAGTAGTGTCTTGGCAGGATTGTAAAGAGGCTTTCCTGGACAATGTCATTGGCCATGTTCAACATCTGCAAAATCAAGTGAAGGTGATATTCTGTCCTTGTGTATTGTCTTAGTTCTGAAGGTGCACATGGATGGGGATTTCTTAACTATCAAATACTGTTAGTTTCGAAGAGAGATCTGCTGTTTCTCATTCTCTGATGCCTGTTTACATTTCCTATGATGATTGGTGAGTGGGCTAAGAATGGACTGACCACCTGAGGATCATGGTCTGCTATTGTACCTGAGTTTTATGGCCTGAGAAGTCTAACATAGTACTCTTTCGCAAGATTTTAATCACATATTAGTTGTCACCAAAACTTATCAGATTTTAAACAAACGAGATTCGATTTCATATTATTCTGGTTACAGGCATCACAGGATTCAAAACTCTTGTTTATGCTATCCAAGTTCCTTTCTACTTTTTTCTATGCGTCATACCTGAAGCATCATCTCTCTGTTGTACTACAGCTTTATAGATTCTCCATTAGTAAAAGTTTACTCTTCATTTTTTGTCAAACACCTACCAAATTGTTGGGACCTTTTCACTATGCAGGATCTTAGTCGAAGAAGATTGGAAGGTGAATCAACTTCAGATACTTTTATGTTTCTCAAGGTACTAAAACTCATACTTGATATACTAAGAATCATTTTAAAGACCGTGGAAGCTACTCCATTGCCTTTAAAAGCTATTCACCTTATGTATCATTTATAGTTTGATCAGATGCTAATTGCATTGTTTCAGGGACAGGAGCATTACCCTGTAAAGGAACCGATGAACAATAAGCCTTTAGAAGATATGGTTGAGCAATTGTTCAAGTTTGATCCAGTTGCAGCCACTGAACTATTGCATAGCAAAGGTCTACTAGTGTTGCCTGTGACTCTTGCTGAAGGATTACGTGAACCAGTAGAGGTGTTGAACAAGCAAGGTTAGTTTCTTCTCTTTGAAAATCAACAAAAGAAGTTATTTTCTGCATCCATTACATAAGACAAAAGATTTTTAAACATGTACCTCAGTACAATGATTGCAATTTCGAAGGACTCGATGTCATTGTATCAGCTTTTCCAAATTTCACTGATTTTCTGTCTTTCATAATTCTTGTGAATTGGTATTCATGTATGAGTTTCTCTAATGAGTAATGCCTTCAGCCAACTTTTTGCACGGTTCATGGAATAATCCACATCATATTTTGAATTGAGGGGTAGAGAAGCGTAACCTGTGGATGTAGTAATGTAGTAGTAGAAATATTTCAGAAAATGATCTGTTTAGAGGGATTATATTCAGATATGGAGAATTACAGACTAAATGAGGACGCACAGTGTACTAACCAAAATATGCTGAAATCATATTCTTTGTAAGAAACTTAATTGTTAACGGAACATACATGGCGATTCTTTATCCTTTTCTATTTCACTTTTTCATTGTTAGGAACGATGGAGTTGGACAGGATTATCGCAGAACAGATGAAACTTGAAACTAATCTGATGATATGAAGGTGCATGACTATATCTATAATCTATGATCTATATATGATACTTCTTCAAAGTTTATGCTGTTATATGTGGGGAGAGATCTTCATTCGGTATATATACTCTACATGTTATATTTTCCCAAATAAGAAGTACTAACAAACGTCAACCTTTCCATAGTAATGATGATGATTCATAACCTTTTCAGTTGATCAATCTTCTTATCATTTTCCTTTCCCCTTGTAACATGCAGGAAAGGTGGATTCTGATCTTCAAATGAACGCTGAGTAAATTCAAATTCGCCACAACTTTTTGGATCTAGTTCTGATGCAATGCATGGTTTTGGAACTGATTATACGTGGGGATTTATGTACCTGATCGTATACTCGTATCTTATTACTCAGAGCTGGGGTTTACAAATTGAATATACTTCACGTTTGCATCCTAACGATATATGTTGGTTACGTTGTTTAGTGTACCAACGTGTTTCACAGATCTGCTCGTGCTTTTTATTCTCCTACAGTTCTGTGTTGTCTATGATCCAACTTCTGCAGTGCAGTTTTTTCCTTATAAATGTTGGGATATATGCATTTCAGCCGCATTTCTTCAAGTAATATATGAATAATCAACCACAAGATCACAAGTAATATTAATAAGAATAAAGTACCAACCACAAGATCAAAGGTTTGGCTTACAAAGAGGCTTGGTAATACCTTACTTTCTGCCAGAAATGGAAATAAAAGCTATGGAAAAGATACATGAAATGAAGTTATCCTCTCATACAATTTCAAGAAACCAATAAAGACTTGAACCATATTATGAATGAGCCATCAGATGATACTTCAGTCCCTAACCAATCTGGATCCACACGAAAACGTCACCTCGCACGAGCCATCAACAATGACAGTGTAGTTGTGGAGTGGCCTGGTAAGGAATGGAGGCAAATGCACCAGAACGTCACAAACGCAGACATTGTCAACTGACTTCAACCATCGGCAGCAATTCTCTTGTATGGGCGTCTCTAAGAGCTTATGCGAGTGGTGGTGTCTGTGGCCGCCTCCACTTGGGGATGGTTCAGGTGTTGGAGCTAGAAGCTCGGGCGTAGGGGTTGGGGGTGCGGGAGTTGGGGTGGGGGGTGTAGGAGTTGGGGACGGGGGTGTGGGGCTCGGAGGAGTGAAGGGAGGAGTTAAGGTGAATGGCAAAATCGAGCAAGCATGATTTACCAAAGCAAACTGAGATGCACAGAGTGGAGCAGGTTGAATTGGCGGCGATGGGGGAAGTATGACCCAACTAGCACCTTCGGCTTTCGGGTATAGTACCATTGCGATCACTGTTATGATTAATAACAACTTGAGAGAAGAGGCCTTTTCCATTCTGTTCAGTGTTTGCTTAGCCTGCACAGATTGAAATATTAGAATGGAATTGCAATGTAGTAGTGATTAGTGAAGAATGCAAACTCTGCATATATACTAGTTCATTCACAAGCAATTCATGTTTCGTCAATTAGGTATGATTTAGATTGCCCAAGCAGAGCATGAGAGTCTGAGGAAATGAGCAGAGCATGATATCTGGATGCTTCATCCGCCAAGTGTGAGTGTGTGACACATACACGGTGTACTTTAGTTATAGCTACCATTCAGGTCCAATTATTGGCTTATTATCATTGATTTTCCATTTTAATTTCGCATGAATGTAGAATTCTCATACTCAACAAACAGAAGATTACTAAATACCATCAAATCGGCTTCATACTTTCTATTCTGTAAAAACTTTAGTGAAGGGGCAAGGTTAGAAAGCAACACAGTACATTGTGCATAGCAATAGCATTAGGACCTTAATAAAGTTCCAGTCTGGCTCTGGTTTCGACTCTTGGCTCTATTAAGTCTAATTCTATGCGTAAATCTTTGGCCTTTTCTGGTTCAGCATATGATCTGAAAAGGTTTGCTTCCATTCATTCTTAGATTTATTCTAAATTACTTCAGAAATACACCCTATAGTCATTTCTAATATCAGGATCATAACCTTTAATCAAAACCAATCCAACATCTATGCAATTACGAAAATCAAGATTTACACCATTATCAGCAAACTAAAATCAGTTATATTTGAAGAACCATAATTCAGCTAATCCTACCATTCATACCTCCAAGTTCAGGCTGTGACAGTTCAGTTCATTCCCTATCAATGACGGACGAGTCTATTAAGTCATCTGTCGAATCACTTCCAGCTGCCATCATTTCCCTCTCATTTTGAGCACTTTCTCGACGTAATCTCAACCACTCAGCTCTCTGCTTACGTCCCTCTTCCAACATCTCAACAAACTTCTCTGTGATCTTAAGAAGTGGATCGCGGTCAACCAACTTCTGACCTTTATATGCTCCCCTAAGCATCGCAGTCTGAATGCCTCCCTTTAGCGACATGTAGAAAAGTCCCGAATGCCTTGTAAACACCTTCGGGAAAGCATTAGAAAACCTGTACTCTTCACGAAACTTCCCTATGGTCGGCACAGGAATCCTCTTATAAATCGAAAGTGAGAGCAACTCATGCATAACCCCCACCATTCTCTTCTCCATTTCACGCGAAGCTGGCTCCAAATGAGACGCGTCCTCATAAGGCGAAATGTAAGGCAACTCCAACCAATCCCTAACCCACTCAACCATCTCCTTCTTTATACAGAAACCTCGAGGAAGCTTCCAATCAAACCCCACCCTCGTCCTTATCCCTATCATCCTCGACTCCTCCTCCGCCCGTTGCTCAATAACCGATTTCGCAAACTCTTCGTTCCACGAAACCAGCTCGAGAAACGAATTCCTTTCTCCCCCGGTCAACCTGAAATATTCGGGATACTTCGAAACAAACTTAACTAAAAAATCATCAGGGAAACCAAACACCCTTTTCACCACAGACAATTTATCAGCACTAATAACCCTATGCCTAGACATCATCAGCAATTTACACAATTTCTCCACAATAAGTGGCTCATTCTCACTGTAAATCAATTTCTCATCCTCCAAAAACCTATTCAACCGACTGCTTGGCCGGATGAAAGTTGCCAAATCGGATTTGGGTTTAACCCGATCCTTGTAAGTTTCGAACAAAACAGGATTCTGGGCCATGAAAGTTTCGATTTTTACGCGTAATCGGAGGCGTTCACGGCGTTTTTCCAGGTACTTGAGCGGAATGACACTTCCCGGTTCGTTGAGCAATTCTCGGACAACCCGAGCACAGAGCCGCCATTTCTTGTCGTTATCGATAGCTTGATCGAGCTTGGGATCCTTTCGCCAGTGTACTTTCAGGCTTGAAACTGGGCGTGTCAATGGTGAGAGTCTTGATTGCATTTTGGGGGAGAATGTTAGGGTTTATGGTTTTTAATCAACTGTAATTTTGATGAACTGCGATTTCACTTTACTACGATGAAAGTGAATGTTGGCCAGCACGTTGCCACTGATATGCTGGAACATCTGTACTCCGTTCGTCCATCTTAAGATTGTTCGATACAACAATTTTAAACCGATGGATTTCCGAAAATAAATGTGCATCTCTTTTGTTAGGCTCAGTTCTCTTCAACTATAATTTTTTGAACTGAACTTAATTGAATTGAACTGAATTGTGATATAAAATATAACTAAGCAGAACTGAACTGAACTGAATGGAACCGAACTGAACTGAATGAGTTTTCAGTTGAAAAGAACAGAGCCTTAATGTTCTCTATCTCAAGCTCTCCGAAACTTCTGGGAGTTACATTCACCCTCTTAATTTGCACGGCGTACTCGTCACTTGATTAGGGGGTTGGTTCATTTTCTATACCATTTATAACAACCCGACCACAAATCGAGCAAGATCCAACAATTTAATTTAGGCCTGCACGATTACTAATGGGTTTATATTGGGGTGATATATTGATACTACTGGACCAATACCGGCTATTTCCCACGAACTTTGTCTTTATTCATGCGCACAAGAGAAACTTTCCCGTGGACATCTATCCTAAGATTACTATATATCAAGCACGTTTAACTTTTGAGTTCTTACGAATGAATTCCTGAAAATAAAAGTGTACCTTATTGGTGTTAGTAGTGTTATCACCCCGTTTAAACTCTTTGAAACTTTGGGGTTGTTAGTAAATAGCGTAAAGACTCTCTTTACTTATTAACTTTATAATTATAGTACTATATTTCATACTTTATATTCTATCTATATGAAGTAGCATTTTTTACCATCAACTTTCCACTTTATCAATATCATGTTTCTTTACTCATTCTCCATAATAGTTATACAAGTCTCATTGTCAAGCTCATAAAGATATGGAGGAAGTACATGATGGAAGAAAATAATCAAACTCGACAGTACTCTTCAAAATTTCCTATACAAATTTACATGCTTAACTTTTACCGTGAGTTAATCATAAACCATGTCATTAAAAACGTTTAATATATTACACTATTATTCAAACTAAAAAAAAATTACGCGATCCTCCATTGCATATTTCAAATCTCTTTACAAGTAGTTTATGAACAATAATACGCCTGAACTAGATATCAATGAATCCTCTTTATAGAAAGCTGAATTGGTTCCAGAAAATCCAATTTAGGTACATAGTTAAATAAGCTAATCAGCTAACTTATCAGCTCGATGAGCTTATTTTCGTAATAAGCGTGTTACGTGAATGTTTAGCTGCTAGCTTATAAGTTAGCTGATCTGATAAGCTCGTCCAGGAAGCTTATTTGAAAAAAATAATCTAGCTGATTTGTTTTTACACACCATATTTAGCAAATCAACTAGTTAATCAGCTAATTGATTTACAAAACACTTTTATAAAAACCCAAGTAGCATAAATTTATCAATTTGAAACTTATCAATTTCTTACTTTTCTACAGAGCCATAACCATCATCTCCTCACAGGATAAAATGGTAAATCAAGCAGACCAAGCACCAACAACTTTCCATTTTATTTTGTTTTAGTTTGTTATAAAAGTTGTTTAAACACGAATTGAATTTTAAATCATACGTGAAAAATAGTTATCGTGATAATCATATTTCTTTTATATAATTTCTTAATTATTTATTCATAATAAATTTAGAATTAATTTGTGATTAAACATGCAAAAGTTTCTTCCGGTATGATGTGGCCACGGATACAACTAACGGCATGGAAAGTGCTTAATTTACAAATGCAAACATGATTCGAAGTTTGGACCAAGAGGAGCATATTAAAAATTTTGTGTTACACTAAATTAGGGGAAGCATGATTCATCTTAAAAACTGATAGGTAGTATAATTGTCAACATTTTATACTGAATATAAAATGAATGCAAGTATCATGGGAGTCCAATTTATACCTTGTTCGACAAACATAGTCGAATTCGTGTACGAGTTTCTAATCATACCTTGTTCTTTCTTTTCACATTCTCAATCCGGGCTAATACAAAAACTTGTGAAAGTCAGTTTTTGTGAGAGTTCTGCAATATTGTATACTAATAATGCGGCTTTGTATGTAAATTGTTGATTTTTGTCTATTTGTAAATTGTCTATTGTTGTAATACTAATTGTGCGGCTGAATCTTTTTGTGCATGACTTTCCGGACTCTCATGAGAGTTTCTCCCGGGCTAATTACATTTCATATCTCTATATTTTTCAGGTTAATTTTATTTTTTTCCATCCGAAAAATCATTAATTTCAATTCAATTAACATTTACTTAGGCTTTGTTCTCTTCGTCTGAACTGAACTGATCTCTGAACAGAATTGAATTGAAATGAATTGTAGTATAAAAATGAACTAAGTAAGACTAAACTGAACTGAACTGAAATCAATGAATTTTCAGATCAAAAGAATAGAGCTTTACCGACTGTTTGGTATAGAGTTTAAAAACTAAGTTATAGGAAAATTTTAGTTGATAAATAGTAACTGAGTTGAAATTGATTTATAAAAAAAGGTGTTTGGAATAAAGTTAAATTTTTTGGTTTATAGAGTTTGTTATATAGATGGTGTAAAAGTTAAATGATTAGTGTAAGTAAGAAGTGATTGGTGTTGGGATTGGGTATTGGTTATTTGATTTGTTGATTGGTTAGTGATTGGTTTTAAGATTGGTAGAATGATATTGATGATTAAAGTTGAATTATTTAAGTTTTTTTTATTAGTTGGATGATGATAGTTGTTGTGGTATATAAATTGTATTTTGATTTTTTTTTTATCACAAAGTCTTGAAAGAAACGTGTATTACTGAGAGATCTGAGAGACGGATTGATATTCTTAATTATACGTAATTACGTATAATGTTCTAAACAATATCAATAATATTTTATGAGTAGACATTTTATATCATTTTTATGTGTATGTATATTACCGATGTTCTTATTAAAACATCTAATATTTTTTAATATAACTGTAATGTTTGTCCGTATTTTTTAATCTCTCCATAAGACCGTCTTTCAAAATACTTACTATTTTTTTTACTTGTTGGATTATGAAAAAACGAAAATAATGAAAATTATAGAAAAACAAAAATAATGGAAAATGTAAAAAAAAACGAAAATTATGAATTATGCTATGAGTACTTGAACTGGCTACAGCTTCTGCAAACAATTACTCCCTTTGTCTCAAAGAATTAGTCTCAATACTTTCCGGCGCTATTTCTAAGAAAGTCAATTGTTTATTGTTTGTTGTTGGGGAGAGAAATAATAAAGAATGTAAAAGGTATTAGAGATAAGATATAAAATGATAAAGAATGAAAATAGTAAAATAGATAGTTGAGTTAGTTGGAGTTAGTGTGTGTACTTTTTTGCTATTTTTAGAATGGAACTAGTTTTGTGGGACGTATATAAAATGAATATGTACATTATTATTTGTGACGGAGATAGTACTACTCTAAGGTTCAACTTGAAGTGTCACACTGTTCATACATAATGCTAGAGAGAGGGAGTGACATAGAGATGACTAGAGAGAGAGAGGGGAAAAGAGGAGAGAAAAAGTTGTAGTTAAAATGATACTCCCATCGTCCCAAAGAATTAATCTCATTATTTTCCTGTGCTATTTTTAAAAAAGTCAATTGTTTATTGTTTGTTGTTGGGGAGAGAAATGATAAAGAATGTAAAATATATGAGAGATAAGATATATAATGATAAAGAATGAAAAAAAGTAAGAGAAATAGTTGAGTTATGGATGTAATTTTTTGCTATTTTTGGAATGGAACTAGTTTCGTGGAACGTTCATAAAAGGAATATGTATATTATTATTTGGGACGGAGGAAGTATTGTTTAAAGTTACAAGACAAACACCTAAAATTATTTAAGTTGGTGAATAGGAGGACTAAAATGAGTCCCCAGTTAGTTGTTTTTTTTATGCCTCACAAATTCTATTACTCCCTTCGTTCTTTTAAAAACTTTACCTTTTAATTTTGTGTAAATTTTAACTAAATGAAATAAAATATTAAGTAAATGGTAAAAAGTAGGATGAATAATAGGAAAAGTAAGTGAGATAATAGATAAAACATGAAAGATAGTGTTTAAAAAATTAATAAGTAGAGATATTGAGTTTTCAAAAAATGAAACATTAAACTTTAAAAAAAATTCAAAAATGGTAAAAAATAAACCTTTAAAAATAAAGGAGGGAGTATTGTTTAGGAAATATTTTACAATACCTTTTTACCCTTTTTCGAAAGAGATACTCTACAGTACTTGCTCCCAAATCACACCATTCTGGAAGTTGGTTAGAACTTAGAACAACAAACTTATTTATTTCCCTTTCTTATAATATATATTTCTTATAATATATATCAACATAAAATCCAGCAAGTTTCACCTTAAAAAACGATGTTCGTACTCCTACTCCCTTACTACATTAATTATTCATTTAATTTATAATATTTTAATTAAGAACACAAAGATTTGGACTGATGTTCTTAGATACACGTATAGTGATTCAAGCAATATGAATAATGTCGTATACAAAACAATATTTCATGTCATTTGTTTATATGGTTGTACAAAACCGTTATTTTCAGTAAAAACATGCTAGTCCGTCTGCCATAATAATGCTCTAACATAGTTTTTCTAACAAACATTTAACAGAGTTTTAGTCGTTCGTCAAATAGTCCAGTAATTTTCATACTTCATTAATTCGTGTGATTATAATATTTGTCCGACTATTTTAATCCATATCGGATACTTACTCACTAACAAGATCCTAACTAAATAAGGCCAAAATACACAAACAAACAAACAAATAAACATTCAAAAATAGCACACACAGTCAGTCTTACATACGTACGGCTGCTGGCTGCAAACTCCTACATACCAACCAATACAGCCGCGTAGCACCGCTTCATCACGGGTGGCGCCGCCCCAAAACACCGCCACGTGTCACCCTTTCAAAGACACATCTCCATCACACACACAACTCTTCCTACTTACTACTCCATTTACTCCGTCACTCCTCCCCTTTTTCCTTAAAAACCCAAAAAAAATTGTCCTTTTCAGTTTTCACCTCTTCTTCTCCATATCCCCAATACTATTTCAGTCAACAGATTCTGATTTTGTGACAGAATTGGGTTCTGAAATGGCTCTCAGGGTAATGAATGTCGGTATGATTCTAACTCGGGCTTTCTACGCCGATTCTCAGGACATAGCGTTTGGGAATCCGATGTGGTTCGTTTACGCCGGTGTTTCTTGCTTCCTCGTACTCTTCGCCGGAGTTATGTCGGGGCTCACTCTGGGGCTTATGTCTCTTGGTCTTGTCGAGCTCGAGATTCTTCAGCGTAGTGGTACCCATACCCAGAAGAAACAGGCTGGTCCGTACCAATTTTATGATTTTTTTTTTTACTTTTTACTTTTCGTAAAGTTTCGATCTTTTTTGTGAACGACATAGTATATGTTTCGATTGACACAAAGTTTTGATCTTTTTGTTAACAACATAGTAGATGTTTTGATTAGTGAGTGTAAGTCCGTAGATAAGCTGTCTATAGACTTTTTTACTGTTTACTGACCATTTTCGGGTTCCGACTTTCCGATTACCAGCGAGTATTTTGCCGGTGGTACAAAAGCACAACCAGCTTCTGGTTACTCTGCTGCTCTGCAATGCTGTTGCCATGGAGGTTTGTTTGTTATTAATTTTTTATTTTTAATTTTGCTCCAATTTTTTTCCTTTTCTTGAGTTGGTTCTTTATTTGCATTTAACGCTACCTTGACACGTATCTGTATTAATTTTGTTCTATTGCGGTTATACTGCAATAAATTATTAGGTGAATCACTACTAGTTTTGACGTTGATCAGAGAATTAAAGTATTAATTGAAGTTGTAATCTTTTGCAATTTGGTCCTGTTAATTGATTGAATCTGCAAGAACAGCTTAATCTTGTTGTGTGAGCTCACTGAGTTGATTAGAATGTATGTGCTGCAGGCGTTACCGATATATCTGGATAAACTTTTTCATCCTGCTGTTGCTGTGATTCTGTCTGTGACTTTCATTTTAGCTTTCGGTGAGGTACACCTGTTTTGTTTTCGTATATTGATAGTATACATTACCATAATATTTCGAGATGGGAGGTAATTTACCAAGTGAGTGAGTTTATTGGTATTGTATAGGTGATCCCGCAAGCAGTCAGCTCGAGGTATGGCCTGGCTGTGGGTGCGAATTGTGTGTGGCTTGTGCGGATTCTGATGGTAGTTTGTTATCCTATTGCATTCCCCATTGGAAAGGTATACTCATGTAACTGATGTGAATCATATATTAGCCGCTCACTCACTCTGTCGATAGCTTCTAAGTAGATCGATATTTTCCGTGTTTCTTGTGACATCAAATATGTGGTGGAGATTTCCTGTTTTATATTCATTAACACTATACTTATTCCAAGTAATACCTTGCCGTTGGGAATTTTCATGCTTTTTAGTCCAAATATAACGGTATCTTTTATGTAATCAATACTGGAAGATTTACCCTTTTCACTATCATCATAGTTCACTTTGTTTGAGGTTGATTTTTTTTTTAATTTCTGTGTTAGCTTCTGGATGCTGTCTTGGGCCACAATGATGCTCTGTTTAGACGACCTCAGTTGAAAGCGCTTGTATCAATACACAGCCAGGAGGTAATCCATCAAATTTTGGCTAGCTAGTATTCCTAAAATGTGGCTCTTAATTTTGAACCAAAAATATGCCGACTTGTTATTTGAATTGTAGCGCAAATTTGTCTGTTCTAGATCCTGATATCAGAATTGTTCATTTGGTCATTGTCATCATAGGAGGGTAAAGGAGGCGAACTTACTCATGACGAAGCAACTATAATCAGTGGAGCTCTAGATTTAACTGAAAAGGTACGTTTCATGCTGAGAAGGTCATCATCAGAAATGACATTGCTGTGTCTTTTGGGGCCCTTACCCACACCTGATCTCATTCCTGCCGGTCTACCACTATGTTTTCCATAGGTTAAGTTTCCTAGACTTCCGGCCAAACTACCAAGTGTATTCTTAGATCTGTGGCAATTGTTCAACTTCGAGTACCACTGTTACATTAGGTTGCTATCACATGACACATAGTAAAGTGTACGCCTCACTTTGTTTCGATCTCCTTTTAGTTTTTTGCCTTCCAATTAAACTGCCCAATTCTCCGCCAATTTCTTCCTTAAAAAATCTCGGAAACTGGTCCTTTACTACTCTACATTCTGTGAGATGCTTGTGTGCTGCTAAATTATTGTCTACGAGAAAACAAAATACCAATATGGTTTTAATTATTGCCAGACTGCAGAGGAGGCAATGACACCTATTGAATCGACTTTCTCCCTTGATGTCAATTCAAAACTGGATTGGTGAGTTTGACTTTGATTCAGTTTCAATTTTCTTAAACACCTTTATTGACTACTATATTCATTTCTTAGTAGTTCTTGCATGTGCACTGGTTTGCAGGGAAGCTATTGGTAAAATCCTTGCACGGGGTCACAGTCGCATTCCTGTCTATGAAGGACATCCGAAGAATATAATGGGGCTTCTACTGGTCTGTTCAAAGTTCTAGTAATGTCAAATGTATATTGCCACTTCTCGTATTAGTAGTTAACAAGTTCTCTTCCAAATTTCCTTGATAAATAGGTAAAAAGTCTTCTTACCGTACGTGCAGAAACGGAGACTCCAGTAAGTGCTGTTTCCATTCGAAGAATGCCAAGGTTTGTATATAGGGTACTACTTCTTCGTGTAAAAGTAAACCACTTCCCCTTTTCAGTATGCCCAGTTAACAAAGTTCATCCTCTATGCTATAGGGTCCCCTCCAATATGCCTCTCTATGATATTCTGAACGAGTTTCAGAAGGGAAGTAGTCACATGGCAGCTGTCGTGAAAGTGAGAGGGAAAGAGAGAAGAATTAACCTGGTCAATGGGTATGGGCCGGTTAAAGACAATGGTTATACTAATGGGGATTCACAAATGACAATACCGTTGCTAGACAAACTTGGAGAGCCACATAGCTTTATCATCAATGTTCAGCATGACCCAAAACACACCTTACACAAGAACGAATATTCCATCCTGTCACAAAATGGTGCTACAATGAATGGTTGGAACCCGTCATCAGAGGAAATTGAAGATGGAGAAGTGATTGGTATAATTACCTTGGAAGATGTATTTGAAGAACTTCTACAAGTAAGGGAATGTTTTTCAATTATTATTCAAAGCAATTATTATGTTCCTTTTAAGTCCTGGTTGCTTCCGAGTATTTTCCAAAACAAAGTTTTATGACTAAACTCTCTATAAAGCAGTTGCTTCGAAATTAACTGGACACTTCTACCTCTTAAATCTCGTGTCTGTTTCTTTTCCATCAGAAACATTACAAAACACGTGTAGACTGTAGTTATGCAGACTATTCTGATGTTAATGCAATGGAATACCCATAAGTGTTACCAACTTACCATACCCGTCGACCTCATATTCATGATGCGTTTTTTACGCAGGAGGAAATTGTTGATGAGACGGATGTATATATCGATGTACATAAAAGGTATTGGAATCGCTACCTTTCTTTAATTCTTTTGTAAAAACTGAAAAACCACATTCATCTTTCTACTGATATTTCCGCTTCAATGAGAGTCAATTTCTCTACATGTTATTGCAGGATACGTGTAGCTGCTGCTGCAGCAGCTTCATCCGTTGCTCGAGCACCTTCAACCCGTAGGATGATTGCTCAAAAGCCACTATCTGTAAGTTCTTGTATATATAGTACTACCACTTCACTTCGTGTCGAAAATGCTACACCTACAAGAATAATTTACTCTCAACTTGTTGTATAGAATACAGAATTCTTTTTTTTTTTTTTTTTTTTTGAGAGAGGATATAGAATACAGTATTCTTAATCACCACTTATTTGGAACTTTGGCAGGGAGGTGGCCAGGGGAAGCAGGGGCAAATGAGGAAGGTGCAAGAAGAAGACGATACGGTTTGTACACAATCGTTATGAGTTTTTTGTTTTCTTTTTGTTTCTTTTCCAAATGTATGTACTTTTTCCCATGCTATGTTAATGGAAGGAACTAGCAGTATACTCTCTATTTTTTTGTGATTAGGTATGTTGTTGTGACATTAAATGTAGATCAAGTGAGACTAAGCTCGATGCTTCTTTTGGTTTTCTAGATCCTTTTCGATACATACCAACTTCATGCATTTATCATTTTCAACCGCCACACAAAACATCATACCTTACTACAAAATGAGCTACCCAAAACCCTACAAATGACAAAAATCTTACACTTAATTACATTTAATGTATGAAGTTTCTCGAGAGTTATAATTTGTCGACTGGTTGAAAGGGACATGTGCGGTTGGAAACCATTGAAGAAAAGATTGTGAATATGACATGCTCATGGACATGACACCTAGAGGTATTAAAATATGGCAAGTAGAAACAGATTTTGCTATTTTCTTAACCAACAAGGGACCTTAAGTACCATCTATATTTATGACATTACCAACTAGTCCTTGATTCGTTCATAAAGTGGACTTCGACAAGTGTTTCAAACACGTGCCAACTCCAAAAATGAGTTCTCATTCACCAATCGTTAAAATTGTGTTAATTCTCGATCATTAATCAATAGTCACTCGATGTTGTTCTCACACACGGTCACGCGTTGTTGTACTGGCTAGGGATGTAAACGAGTGGCCTCGGAAACTGATAACATGTACTACTTTCATGTCGAACAAATGTTAGAAAATTTTAGAATAAACTTTAAATTTGATTACGAATTAAACATTTTAATAGTATAGTTTAAGAGTATTGTAATTCATATTTAAAATTAAAATTTGTTAACGGTAAAATGTTAAAACAAGTATATGTACGAAGATGGAGGGAGTAATTTCCAGCATGTTCTACACACGTTATCCTCATCCGTAAGGCAAATATTTGAGTGGACCAGTCCAATGTACTAAGATCCTCCCGTGCATTTCGTTTGAATATTAGAGAGTTCATGTTTTATGGATAAAATCTCTAGAATAAAGTACACTACACTTTTTATACATAGCATTGTCAATTCTTTACAAGGAATTTTATGTGTTTTTTGTACTTGCATATTTCGCAAGCTATTAGGTGAGTTCATATAACTTGTCAACTTCATTTATAAAACGACATTAAAAAACCTCTTAGTCTCTATTTAAAAAATAGTTGTTGATTAAGTAGTTGATCAAGTAGCATATAAGACGATCAATTTTTATGGAGACGTTTATCAAATTAGTTAATAAGCCAGCTGATTTACTATATATATATATATAGTAAACTTATCTTCTTATGTTATACTAGTGTTGGTGACACGCGGTTCTCGCGTCTAACCTTTTAAATGATCAAATCATTTTCACTTTGACATTTTAAAAACTAAACATAAATTGGATTATAGCCAATTTATGAATTTGTATCATAAGATGTTTTGATTATATGAGAGGTTATTGTTCTTTTTAAATAAAACACTATTTGAACCTCTTAATTAAGGGGACATAATATTGTAAACTCTTAATTAAGGGGACATAATAAAACACTTTTTAAATAATCTCTTCTCTTGTAAATAAGCAATGGTTATTGGAGAAGTTTTCATTTGTTTTCGTATTTTTCTTTTTCACAACTTTTTTATAGTAATAACTACCTGGTTGAGTTTAATTAGAATAATAGTATAGATGAACAAGTTTATCATACACGTAAAAAATTTATGATAAAAATGTACGTTGATGATAAACTAACAGATAAACTTGTGCTCAACTGATCCTAGTATTGTATTACAGATAAACACATGATAATTTTGGATGGACTAAAATATCCAGTAACTTAGCGCCATAAAACTAACTCGTCATCCAACCGACGCCTTTAAAGCACAACTATTCATCTTCCCAATGTACAACTACAGTGTTATACACCAAGTCAAACTTTGGAACAAGGTACAACCATTTAAAGCGTCTAACAAATTGAAAAGGATCAATTATGAATACGTATAAATACTCCATTATCGCAAATCCACTTCCCAAGAATTTATACCTCAACAATACAACAAACGACCGATTCGATTCTTCGGTTTATCAAGTTCCTATTTTTCGGTAAAATTCCTACTCCTTTCACACTCACCTTTCTAGGGTTTTTCTATCTCATCGATCAATTTTTTATTTTTTTCTCAATTCATTTGTTATGGAGGCTGTAATCAAAGGTTAAGGTTTTCGAATTCATGTAATTCATTGAATTGGATTACGATTCTGAATGAAATTATTTAATTGTTTTTGAATATGTATGCTGAATAAAATTACTTAATTGTTGTTGAATATGTATGCAGAATTGAGCTGATCGATCGTTGTTAGCTTTTGCTATGGGGTTCAATAAGATATACAAGTCGCTGCAGGAGCTTTTCCCTCAGGTAATTTAGCTCTTTCAGCAATTATATGCTTTTGAGTAGCTTTGATACAGTAAAGGTGATAGCTTTCGGTTTTTCGGAGGTGTTTCGTATTTTTATGATGTCTGTGTGTCAGTGTGTGTGGTTTGTGGATTTTTATATATTCTTTGTTATGGGTTCTGGAGAATATTTGGTTAATTATTGAGATAAAATTTAGCCGTTTCAGCTTTTTTGAAATATTTGAGTAGATTTGATACGGTATAGTTTTTGGTTTTCCGAAGGTATCAGGAATTGTTATGATGTCTGTATATCAGTATGTGTGGTTTGTGGATTTGAATTTATTGTTTGTTATGGGTTTTGGAGAATATTTGCTTAATGATTGAATTACATTATGTTAAAGTGAGAGACTGTGGTTTGATTGGTTCTTGTGCCTGTATTTGTTTTTGGTAGATTGATTCTAGAGTTCTTAGAGCTGTTGCGATAGAGCATAAAGATCCTGATGCGGCGGTTGAGGCTGTTCTGGAGGAGATTATACCATTCTTTAATGAAAGGTCGAGGCCGAGTAGACCTTTGGCTGCTACTTCACCAGCTGGAACATCTGCAGGTAACAATCTTCTATAGGACAGTGAAAAGTTTTTCTTTTCCTGTCTCTGGTTGTTTCCATGATCTTTAGATGACTATGGAGCTGTGGTTTGTGAATTTGAGCTAATCTGATGTCGCTATCTGATTGTTCCTACTTGAATACAGAAGTTCCAGCACGTTCTGATGATGAGGCTGAAAGCCAGCAGTGCCCTGTCGCTGTACATTTTTCCGACTGGTACCCAGAAGTTCAAGCATTTCGTGATGATGTGGTTGAAAGCCAGCAATGCCCTGACGTTGGAGATACTTCCTACTTGAACTCTGAAGTTCCTGCACGTTGTGACGATGGGCTTGAAAGCCAGAATTGCCCTGACGGTGTACATGCTGATGCATTTTGTGATGCATCCGATGATGATCATGATCCTCAAAGTAATTCTTTTGATTCAGTGCCTGAACATATTCAAGAAAGTCACATTGAAGTCAGTGCTGATTTTCCATCACATTGCGAACCAGTTGTGTTGGTGCGTACCCTGCCAATACAAGTTTATGAAGTCTCTGAAGCAGAGGCAACTATCTCTGTCGGTAAACGTGCAGAAAATTATCCTGTAACTTCGCCTGGGAATGTTTCTGATCATGATCTGGAAAATTATCAAAGTACGAGTATTAAGCAGAAAAATGAAGATCCTGCTAACAGTACAGATGATGATTTTGTTGTGGGTACTAGCGAAAGCAGTGATAAGGACAACAATATGCCATGTATAGATCAAGCCAAGACTCAAAGTTTCCAAGAAAATATTGAAGCAAGTTTGTCATCTGATGATACTTCCATGATCAGCACTACTAGAGAATTCATTGGAGCTGATGATTCAGATACTTCCAGCAATGTCGTTGGCACTTCAAATGGGTGCACCCTAGATGCCTCCTTGTCTCGGTCTAGTCAAATGCATATCGTTGATGTGATTGACGTGAGTATTGCAGCTTCTAAAGATAACAAGGTACTGGCCCCTTGAAACTTTGAGACGATCAATTATCTACTCTGGATGTTAGTAAAAGGCTTACACGACTAGAGTCCCTTAATGATGCCTGTTACCTAGAACTAACTAACAGCCATGAGTAAGTCTCATGAAAAACCCGTTACACCTAGAACTAACTACTGCTACTGCTTCATGTGCTTGCCAGTCTTTCTTATAATCTTCTATCGCCTATTTGATTTTATTGCAAGATGATGGAAAAAATTATATGCTGAAGTACGTGATACAATTATTAGCTTATTTCTAGAAATATAGCAAGTTTTAAGGAATCGTGAAACATAATTACTACACTATATAGGAGTATGTTTATTCTAGATAATTAATTTGTAAAAATTGAAAAGATGACACCAAAGTGACGAATATGTATAAACAAGACTAAGAGAAACCAAAGGTAATGGATTTCTAGCTCTGTCAAAGTTCAGCCTGTGCCCTTCAGAACACCGATTTACATACAGGCAGACGGGTTTATGTCCGTCAAATGTGTATTTTTTTAATTCTAAACCTCTTGGATCAGTAATACCTAGACTTTTCTGCATTCTTGAATATATTATTAATTTGCTTTTTTATGTATCATGGCCTCTACTGACATAAAAATTTTGTCAGAAAATATTGTTCTCTGCAATGGATTCTGTTATCAACTTGATGACGGAACTTGAAAAGAAAGAGGAAGCTGCTGAGTTGGCCAAAAAGGAAGCTGCAATGGGAGGTGCAGTCGCTCAAAGTAAGACTGAAGAGCTCAAAAAGATGCTGCAACATGCGAAGGCAGCAAATGACATGGTTGTATGCCTATTACTGATAGACTTGGATCTGAGTAAACAAATAAAAGAACCTCTAGCTATTCCTTGCTAACGTTTTCTTCTATTCCCGCACAGCATGCTGGAGAAGTTTATGGTGAAAAGGCCATTCTCACAACTGAGTTGAGAGAGCTTCAGTCTCGAGTCCTCTCGCTAGCGGATGAAAAGGATAAATCTCTAGCTGTTCTTGATGAGGTATTTTATACTATAATCCACAGTTCGCCCCAGTATATTACCATGTCCTTCCATACATCTTTATTGGTGTAATGGATTAAGAAAAGGCCAGTAGCACTGTAGAGATGTCAAACTTCGATCTATATATGATTATCTGTACTGACTGTACATGTGAACTACTTTAGAAGATTAATATATTTTTTGGCTAGCTTACGTTATTTATTTTAACGCATGTCACAGAGGCTCTTTCTTTTTTATATTTCACAGGGGTCTTATTTTTTGTTTTTCCTTTTCTTTTAATAAATCTTCCAAAAATTAAAGGATCAAGAGGAACTTAGTGGAGGAGAGGACCTGCAAATACAGTTACATACCCTCCAATCGCGGAGTTCCAGATTTTGAAAAAAAATAAGAAAAAAACACACTACATGATTACTGGGAAAAGCATGGGAGCTTTTTGAAAACATTCACATCATAACCCCCATTATGATGTGAATTTGTGTTGATTTATATGGTCAGTCTGCACATTTGGAATTATTCATATTCATGATCCACACCTCATACTATAGGTTCATAAGTATATCTGTTGAGGTTGGTATCGCTGTTATAATATTAGCTGCATAAGTGGCTGGGTCTTATATATATTGGTTTATCAGATCACATCAAAGCTCCATGTGTTTGTTTAAGCATGTGTGTTACATGTAGACCGGGAACCCTGTAATATTACCAGGATCCATGGCTCTCTGATTGTGATCTAATAGTTGAACATCTTGCAGATGCGGCAATCACTGCAGGTACGACTAGCTGCTGCTGAAGATAAGATTAAAGAGGCCGAGCGAGAAAGACTAGAGAAGGAAAAATGTGCACTCGATGAGCTTGCCAAGCAGCAATCAATTATGGAAGAAGTGGTTCAGGAGTCCAATATACTAAGACATCAATCAGCAGAAAACGCCAAGGTTCTGCTTTTCGTTGACTTTAGACTAGTGAATAGGGATATTACTGTATCATGTTGGTAATTTATTTTTGAACCTCAATATTGCAGTTGCAGGACCTTCTTCTTGATCGAGGTCATGTCCTTGATGTGATGCAGTAAGTTTGCTATCCTCTTCGATATATCTATTACTGTTTCCTCTTAAGGCAGTTGACTTACCATACCACCAATTTGCAAATTTATTTGACCATATACCACCAATTTGCCAAGTCAGACCAGCAGATATTTTAGGCAGTATAACTGCTTTAAGACTAAAATGCCCCCTCCCCCACAAAGATCTAGTCTAAAATTGCATCTTTTGATATAACATATGGTTGAGTTAGAATTTAATGCTATATTGGGCTAATCTCTCGGTTACTAATGCAAACTCATGGAAACCTATGTTTCTTCCTACCCTTTTTGCAGAGGAGAGTTAGCTGTTATATATCAAGATGTGAGGCTTCTGAAGGAGAATTTCGATGCGAACGTTCCATTCAGTAAATCAGTCTCCTCGAGACAAACCAGCTGTAAGCTTGCTTCTTCCAGCTCATCCCTTCAAAGCACTGTATCAGAGCCAGAAACAGAAAGGTGTCCAGAAAATGATCCGGCTGACCTTGTGGATGATATGACTGACCTAGTATTGGATATTCCACTGGAAGAGCATACTGCCCCAGAACTTGAAACTCCTGTTGATGATTTCAGAAGTTCTACTGATCAACACATACACGGAAACAAAGCATTGAATGATGCACACAAGGCTCTTCTAGATGACGGGTGGGATGTGTTGGATCATGAGTTTGAGTCCGAGAGAGCATAGTCCGAAGTAAAAGTAAATAAAGTGAACTTGATTGAGGTTTCATCCTTGGCATCTTCCAGTTTTGGCTCCCTGAATTCAAGAATTTCCTTTTTGCAGCTGTGAAGTTCATTTGGTCCACACCACTTGCTTCCGTCGAAAATGCTAAAAAAATATGTACCATCTAGATTGACTGCAACTCTACCAGACATATTTTGCCAAGTTTTTGTAAAATTTACTACTTCACCATATTTGTATGGAATCTATCTTTGGTCTTACAATTGGCTTGAGCTTATCTTTCAGTGAGTTTTCCGCTGCTCTGCTTCGTTAGGGGTAAAAAATGTGTAGTCTCAGAATCTCTTTATGTGCTTTGTTATAGTTGTCATTTGTGACCTTAATAGAATCATACCCGGGCTTTGCCTTTAAGTGCATCTTATAGTAACGAAACTGCAAATCGGGTCATTTTCAAGTTAACTGTATTCCTATTATGACTATTCCGAATATCGGGCTTTATTTCTGTTTGGGAAGGTTTTCGCTGCAATTCTGTTCCGTATAAGCTCTTTTATCTACTGCTAGCTTAGTGTTTGAAAGGTTGCTGATGTAATTACTGGTGAAGTGAACTGATGATGGAGAAATATAATGCAAGCTGATCAGAGTATGCAGAGTTGAGAGTAGAATTGACCCTTAAATGCTGCTATGTGAGTGTTATATACATGGAGTATGTGATTAACACTAGAAGAATGACTACATGAGCTATAGAAAAGACAGCAAGTAATTTTCGTTTCTTCGATGCGTAAATCAAGGGCAATTCACAGACTTCTACCTGCAACCTTTCATGCTCAGCTATAGATATATACACGGCAAATGCCACCACTTCCTAGACTAAGTGTTGAAAATGAAAAAAAAAAACTAGAGACTAACAGTACTTCCTATCAGTACCAGCTAAACTTCACCTGCTGCTTCTCAATTCCCCAATAATTCAATTGCGGAAATCAAGATTCTTCAGTCATTCCAGCACAGGAGCAGGACAGTGCACCTCCATATGATGTACAGACGCGCCCTCTGCTCCCGCATTTGCTTGGACGAACACCGCTGCATCGACCTGAGCTTCGAGCTTCTGAACTGCGAAAACGAGATTGTTGCCATATTCTTTGTGCTTTATTGCTTCTTTCTTGTATTAGTGTATATTCTTGGTTCACTTGTGTTGAGTGTTTTTGAAATATTTCCGGGTTTTATAGCTTGATGGGAGTGGAGATATGCAAGTTGAAACTTGTGGTGCATGTGGATTGATTGGTTCAAGTGTTTAGTAGGGTCAAAATTAAGGGGTTCTCATTCACATGGAGAACAATTGTGACTAAGCACATATTGTTGGGTTGTCTGCTAGGGTGCCCTACAAGATGAGGACTTGTTATCGACTTGCTGTTTGTTGAGGGCCAGATTGTTCCCTTGTGGATGGCCCTGTGATGGGCAAGTGACTCACTTTTTGTGAAGATAATGGAGTTGTGGTTGGATTGGTAGGAATAGTTTGAACTTTTATCAGAGCCAACTGCAGATTGTGCGAGCCTACCACACTAGGGGTACATTCTCAGACAGTGGCAGAGGGGCGAACCCGCCTTTTGGGGCAGGGTGGGGATGGTTTTTGACGCTGAAACAAACGTCTCAATTATAAAGTTTTTTGAATTCGACTCTAAATATTTGCTTTTTTGGGTAAAATAGATATATAAGATACGAGATTGTGCATGATAGTAGAAAGCGTTTACTTGTATACTTTATCCATTCCTTAAATTTTATATGTTTGTAATCGACTCGATCAAATTTTATATATATAAATGTTTATAAATATAGGTTATAATGCCATAATGGCACGTGAAGGATGACCCCCAAATAAGGCATGTCCCGTTCCAATGTGGCGGCCACTAATCATTTATAAAACTCGAACATATTTCATGGTGCAAGCAATTTATAGTAAGGCATCTTTCATTGGCAATTGAAATAAATAATACTCCCACCTTTTCAATCTCAAATTAATACGATACATTATTTTATGAACATCGATCTAACAATGTCTCATATTATATACAATAAAAAAGTAAATTCAACTAGCCATTAATCTTTCCAGTATCTATATCTCAATTTTTTTTCTATTTTTAACATTTTTATCTCCTACTTCATATGCACTAAATAAATTATCATTATTTATTGTGCACTAAAGAAGTGTCCGAATATAGGCGGTGGACGAAGGTAATACCGTAATAGTAAGTAGTAACAACTTGAAATGGGCCAAACATTTGATTCTATATAAATTTGGGACCGTCTTAAATGGACATTGAAAGAATGGGTCAATTGATTTAAAAGTCCATTTCAAAGGGCCCATTGCCCTCGTGCCAATGTTGCACCAACACGAAGCAATGTGAAGAATATTAAATTGGGGGTATTCCTATCCTTTGATTGTCCTTTCATTGTCCATTTTTTCCTTTCATTACTTGCTATTTTCTTCATCTATCCAAAATTTTGTGGCATGTTTCGAAATTTGTCGTCTACACCAAAAAAAAAAAAAAAAAAGTTTTGGAAAACACTAGTAGCTCTAATTTCTTGGTACATGAGGGGAAAGGGAAAACAATGGTGGAAAATTAATTTTATTTTCCTTCACCAAACAAACCCGAATTGTCGGGAGACTAAGTTAAGGTGCGGGACGGGGCAATCCCACCCAAACTTCAAGAAACATTTAGAAATGTAGTGTATTTTTTTCATATCAAGAAATTTACTATAAATTGCAGTTTGTTAGTTATTGATAATATTATTCATTAGTTGTTAGTTGGGCAATCGACTTGTAGCAGTTATATCACTTAGTGTTGTATAAGAGAAGAATAATTTATGTGTTCTTTCATTTACTTGATTGTGTTTCATTTTCAAAAATTCTTAGGTAAATTCAATTTACGCTTGAATTGTAAATCATGTGGTTGCAAAGTGATTCATTCACTTGCAGATTGCAACCACATGATATTTCCATTTGATGATCGTGACTATCTTGGTTTGATCATTTTAATGAAAGTTTATACGGTTAATCTTCCTCTACGATAGTTGATGTGTATTGCACATAGACATTTATGATTATAAAGTATTTGGCCTATGTTTCCATGTGTATGTAAGTTGCACTCTCTGGACCACGGCCTGGGCTATACAATCACGAACATTTTAAAACATTTATATCAAAAAAATTGTTTGCAATTTGTAATCCTTCCTTACCAACACTTTAATGGCTATCGATGTGAATGACCCAAGTCATTACACAGCTCTCATCCTCATAAAATTTGTTGAACAATTACTAACCCGAGAGCAATTTCTTCGGATTATTGCATCCTAGTGATGGTACCATCGTCGCTAACAAGGGAGTGATTCCCCAAATCCCACCGGTGTTGTCAACCCCGTTGGGATAGCATGCGATGAGCATTTTCACACCGGTCCAGTATAAGGTGTTTCATAACATCCCAGATGATTATGGTTTCTCCCGGATTGAGATCCAGGCAATTTGCCAAGAAGTTTCAGGATCATAATTATTGTACATTTCAACTTTGCAGGAACTTAATGTTCATTATGTAAGCTATATTTACTAACATCACTTTAATATGCTGACCATCCAGTTTTTGGCCAGCTACTGCGAAACCGAGATTTTTAGTAAAAAAATTATAAAAAAACCCTAGTGTATAAGAACATTGATGAAACACAAAATCATGCCACATAAATCTATATATGCCGTTGCCAGAAGAAACTCAACTGCCTGGCAATTAGAAATGTTGAAGGTGATAAAAACCTCACAGGTAACATGATACATTCTAAGGTAACATCATAAATTACACTGTTAATCACTATTACGTTCTCTTCACAGCTCCAAACATTGTGATGGGGAGGTACTAGCAAATCGCAATGTACATGTCAATTACAATGGCAAGTACTCCGAGAGGCTGCGAGAGATTGTTACAAGATGTTGACTAAAACTGAACTGCAAGCAACAATTATACGAGAACAAAACTTAACAATGTTAAGAGGGAAAAGGTAAAAGTGATACAAATAGGTCAGCAGCCTCGCTTCCCTCCAAGTATAGCATATTCGTTTAGTCATTTGGCAACTGGAGATAGAAGATCCACATGCATATATACAACCGCACGAGCTCTGAATGTTTTCTCTGGGCAGCTCACAAGTAGACTTTTACAGGCAAGCTATGGATAGCCCTACATGTAGACCAGATGACATTTAAAGCCGACAGCATAATACAAAAGGAAAAAGGTGCAACTGATACACAAAGCACCAGATTACCAGTTGACGATGCAGCTGCGTCAAACAAAAAGTCACCTAGGGCGCCAGAAAGGACCTGAAAGTTAGAAGGAACAGGATTAATTAATAGTTCAACTAAAGGCACAACCGCACAAGGAACTACATTTGACAAATAAATCAGCACCAGTACATTTTCATGAAAGGCATGTGTCCCCATTGCTCTGCACATTTTACTAGTTTTGCGTATACGTCCAGGAAAGGAAAAATAAGATTATGTTGCATCTAGAGAAACACACCAAATACGCCAAATTGCAAAATTTACTACTCACTTGGTAAAATGACATCTAGAGCCAGTAGATCAATTAAGAGCAAAGCTAATCAATAGGTGCTGTATTAAACACTGGAACAAGTTTCTTCGCCTACATACATGCAAACTCATTTAGACAACTGAAACCAGAGTCAGCATCAGTAGATTCCTGCTAGTTTAAATAATTCGATAAGCTATCCGCACTTGATACGCCAGTTCGTATATCTATGAAGTTATATTTCATGCCTTCAATACAGAATAAGTTCTCAAGTAAATAAATTCATAATATCCTATTCTTAAACTCATAAAATTCTAAAACTCTTCAAAGTTCCACCTTGGAGGAAAAAAGGGGAAATTCTACATAGGGGTGGAGAACCATGGAATACTGTACTACATCAAACTAACTTTAAGTGACCCATTGGCCATAAGATAACTAAAGGATTTTCAGGAGTCGAGCACAAAGTGGTTTAACTTTACCTGCAAAGCTACAGCAAGAACGAAAAACATCAAAAGCACATAAAACCATGAAGGTGTGTTACTGTTTGATGCACACATGAATGCATTTCTGTCTTTAAAGAGTACTTGGACATAATACAGTGGAAAATAGGAAGTTTCATATCATCATTAGAATAGTATTAGTAGCTGATTGATTCCATAGCAGTTGAATTGAGATTCTGAATTCTTAATAGTTTACATTTAGTAGATTACATTGGTGCTTCAGAATTACCAAGTACCCAATCAGCAGAAAAACCATCTTGAATATCTAGGTCAAAAGTGCAATTAATGTGTGACATAAATAAGGCTATGAAGAATCAAAGTACAAAAATATTCCAGATTTAATGGTCAGTGTGAAAAGGTGAAGTGTTTATTCATTGAAAAAGGTAGAGCCCTAATTATACTCAGCCTGCAAAATTCCAGGACCTCATTTAGTAAGAACCGGATTTTCCTAAAAATTTCACCAATAATACAGCAAAGTGAAGGGAAACAGAAAGAAGTAAGGCAGATCTATGACTCAAGATTTGTGATCCTTTACATGAAAATCACGCAGAACCGTGTAAACCTGGTTGCTTGTGAACTGTAGCATGAGGCTCCAATGTTAATAACTAAGCTACAGGGGTGCCTAGGCGGTAATTTTGTGGTCTGCATTTCATCAATGGGTTTTGTCAACCTCCAGGGTTTTTCCCATGTTGAAAAAGATATGTTTTCCCCATTTATGCAATAAAGAATGCTGGGGGGAAAACACCGCTTTCTTCGCTCACCAAGAGACTTATTTCTGCATTTTTTTTCTTGCACGGCTCAATTTTACCTTCAAGAAAACATTTAGTGTAAAAGAACACAAATCGATACTCGTTGGAATTAGAAAAGATTCGGCTCAAGTATTGAGTTCTAGGGAGGCAGATTGAGTCACCATCTAGTAGGGAGTGTGGGCACAATTTCCTAAGTTCTACATTGGCTCCAATATGTGATCTTGCACTTAGATGTTTCACTAAGATATCCATTGAGCCATCTTCCAGAAAAAAATTTGAAGTCCTTTAAAAGATTCCAAAAGTTCTTTGCTTCTGGTACCAAGTTGTTCTCTACATCACCATTAAGTCTGAAAGAGGTGTATACTAATCAGAGAGCTCTGAATAAGTTCCAGATCCGTCCAATGGAAAGTTATCCCAAACTCAAAGATCATTGAAGAGTTTGCAGATCATCAAATCATACCTCAGCAGTTTCGAGGGTAAAAAAAATTTAACCCAGAGTGGAGAAAATGAACTAGAATAAGAGCCACAATTGACAATAGAAGGCATAGTAGTTTCTACAGAAACTATAAAAAAACCACTAGTTGCCGCCACAAAACCTCATTTCCAATATCCCCACCGGCCACCACCAACACGTCAAAGCAATATTCTTTTTGCCGTATCTTGACATCATACACGTACCGTAGGCATACTAGATACAGAGACCCCGAACAAGTAGATGTATCAGTGAATCACAGCCTATCACTACACGTAAAATAGCGGTTTTGCTATATTCATTTGTGTACTGAAGTAGTAGTACTTCGTATCTACACTCTAGCAGGCTATCCACCACAGAAATAAACAACTGCACTAACAGATCTCTTTCAGTTTAAAGGATACTGACTTATCTCCTCAAATTGGTGTGATGTGCTACCAGAAAATTAAGTTTTAAATTCTAATGGGTTTCTAGATTATGATATCTCCGTCTGATTATGTTTCCAAGTCTAGCTTGATTTGTAGCCTATAACAGTAGGTTTGGGCTTAGTGTTCTCATGGAATTATTTCGCTTTCATAATAACACATGAAAGCACTTCACCTATTTCCAAACAAGAAGCAACATTAAATTCCTCAACGGAGTACTTTAGTAACCAGCAAATGATTCAGAAAATCAAAAAACACTTGACAAGAAATCCCACTAGGGCAACAGGCAAACATTTTGATAAAGACCAATAATAACCATGTAAACGATTGAGAGCAATGAAAACATGTCTAGAAACTCAATTGGTTGATAAGGTTATGGTAAGTTCCAAAATCTACTCCATATTTAGTTGAAACTAACAAGGTTCAGTCTTCGTGGGTTAAACTTCTACACAAAATATGAAGCACAATGTTTAAGGAAAATACTTTGACAGCTTCGCAAGAGGACTGATCTGTAAACAATGACCAACTTGTAAACAACCATGTGGTATCAGATTAACTAGGTCTATAAAAATAGGTAAAGAGAGATTGAACACCTCTATTTGCCACAGGAATAGGACCTTCAGATGGTGGCCTGTAAGGATTAAAATGCCTGTGGTTCAGGGACCGGGGACGATAGTTCCACCTGTTATTGGGTAGTGGTGGCTCACGGGGTGGGCCACCATAAGATGCGGATGTATGAGGCATCCTACCACCATCCTGGTAGCATGGGCCTGGAAGTGAATTAAAATAAATTGATGGACAACATGTTAACATTTGAGTACGGACAATTGTAGGGAAGGAATTACTTACCCGAGATGGATGGCAATGGAGGCCTCCAGCACTCGCCAATATGATCACGTGGAACAAATTTATTTCTGTCACGATCTCTATAAAAATTTCCATTTTCTGCATTACGCGCATGGAACCGGTTAGGATGGGGGGGTGGAGGCATATCCCTCTGTGATTGGGACCTGTGTTCTGGGACATATGAAAATTGATTTGATGGAGCAGGAGGATGTGGGGGCCGTAGATGAAAACCCTTGCTGAAAGCACTATCAGATTGGGGAACTCCGTTCGCTCGACCAGATAAGTGAGAACTCGGCCGGTCACTGTAATTGTCAGGCATGTGTCTGGGCACTTGAGCTTCAAAATCCCTGTATTCATGTGAACGATGATGTGCAGAATTCACCGGTGTTTGCTTGGTTCTGGAAAACCCAGAATTCCTCACCATGGGTTCCCTTACGTTGGTGTTATAATTCTGCATTTCACAGTGAAGAATAAACTTTAGAACATTAACATGTTAACTGCTAACTGGGCAACAACAAGGATAATAGAAATATAAGTCATAATAAAAAAAAAGACCTGGGAACTTGGATAGTGCTTAGATTCACGACCATTTGCCATTGGATCACACTCAGCGGGAGGGAAGCCAGATGACGGAATTGGACGAGGTGGTGGCGGTGGTGGAGGTGGAAGAGACCTTGGCAAAGGAGCGGATGCAAGTTGATCACCTTTGGATGGCTGAGGAGAAAAGATTGCACCATGCCGTTTGTCAGATTGTTGATGCGGTAATTGGACGCAGTCTGTTCCAGTAATGTTACTTGTGGAAGTCATTTCCGACTCACAACAAGGAGCCACATCTTCCATTTCAAGTTCACCATCCACATCTTCCAATATATGGCTGCGTTTCTCAACTGCGGGAACCGGAGTCCTTTCTACATCCAGATTTTCAACATTATGTTCAGGTGTAACAGCTTCAAAACTCTCTCCATCAGAATCTGTTCCCCCGTCATCATCCCTCAGCATAGGCGGCATACAGAAACCAGGGAGCTGAAAACTTGAATTGCTGGCAAAACAAGATAAGCTCAGTGGATAAAGCTCATGGCATGCCAGTACGAAAACAAAATTCAACACTAAGGATTTATAACTGCTCCATAAATATATCAGATTACCTTCCATATTCATCGACCAACATACCCTCCATTTCTCGGATAGGATCGTCAAAAGGCCTTTCATTTCTCAGGGCTCTCCGAGAGCCCACAATAGGATATGTACCGCAGAGTGCATCAAGCTCTTGGATGTGATGGCGAATTATTGGTTCAGGAAGTATCTTCCTCTCCTGCCAAACTCTTAAAACCTATCCAACAAGCCAAAAGGAAATGTAACACCAGCATGTGCAACACTATGGAATAAAAGGGAATTGTCGAAAAGCAAATACAAGGAAAGAGACATTTCCACTCACCTTCAGACACTGCCTATGATTCTCGTGTGAACTACTGCCTGGGGGAGCAGCAGCCAACAGTAAACGAGGCAATAGTGCTTGAATTGCAGAGGGATATACACCACCATCACCTTCAACATGAATTAGTGTCAGCGTGAGATATAGAAAAGCTAAGCAAAAAAATAATAAAAAATCGAAATATCAGAACATAAAATGCAAGTTACCTTTGATTCCCCGAGAAAACTGAGTGATGGAATCAACAAGGAAAAATAAGTCCACCTTTTTATGTGAGCTAGACTCCCTTTCCAAACTACGAGCCAATATTTCCACCACCTAAGGGAAAAATCAACAATAGGACGTAAAAGAAGTACACCACAACTGCCAAATGTAGCCATATTGCAACATTTAGGAATAAATCATGTATGAATTTACTTTATGTCAGCAAGAGAAATTCTACCAACTTATCATAAGCTAATAACATATCATAACATTGCAGATTTGGATATCACCTAATAAACAGTGTTCTTAATATTTATATACGAAAAAAGTATAGACTCAAACAGGATAAGGTGATAAAAATACCGAACCATGACCATATTATATGTAGACATACCTTAGTTGCAAAACCTGATTTCGCACAATCTATAGCAATACGGGTAGTTCGACCAATGCTCTCTTTCGTTCTAGTCAACGATCTAATAGCCGCTTCAAAAGTTGACAAAGATTCCACTTTGTTATTCGATTTTCCAGCTAGTTTAGCCTTTTCAAGATGAAGTTGTACACTAGAGCTGCAAGAACCGTTGTTGTCAATATTGTTATTACTATCTGCTGTGGAAATTATACGCATGGAAGAACTGGGAGGAGATGCTTTTGCAATTGAGCACGGAGCATAAGGAGACGATTCAAGATTAACAAAAGATCGTCGCTGACTGCTGGCCAAAGCCTTCACAGCAATAGGAGAGTGCTTAACATGCATATCTGTAGATAATGGTTTCACTTCCTCCATACACTCAGACCTGAGATTCACAAATAGGAAAATGGACGGTAAGGCAAATTATACCCGGATTACAAAATTTATTAAGGGGACAATATAATGGAGCACAGTACATATTCAAAGGCATTACCTCTCGGAAACTTGGTTGATGTCAGCAACTGCAGGGCTCTTAGTCTTATGTGACTCATGAACTACATCGACTACATGTCCTGCCAGTACACTGGTGCTGGTATCAAAGCAACCACCAGTATTTTCTTCCACCGAGGTAACACCTGTTCTCATCTGAGATGCATCAGGATCAGGCACTTCAGCAGTTTTGTTCTGCTCTGAAGCCTCAATCTTGCAATTAGCAGCTGGAGAAAGTACCAAATCAGGTGTGTTGCGCTCCGAATGAGCCAAGTCTTCACAACTATTAGCTGAGCCTGGTTTCACAAGCTGATTTGCAGTAACAACCTCTGCAGGATACTCATTTAGAGGGATTGTTTCCACACATATGCTCCCTGCCCCATCAGTGTAATCAAGTGAATCCTTCTTCAATGCAGAAACTGCTGCATCATGGCTAAAAGAAATATTACCACCTCCTGAAGCTTCATTGATTGAACTAACACCTAAATCAGGTGTAGAGTGAGATTCACCACTTCTATGATCCTCTACTGGTCCTGATCCTACTTCGGTCCCAGATTTAATAACTGTTGGTGAACAGCTGGAATCTCGGTGACTGTTTTCAGCCACATTAGCAGACATGGCTTCTAAGGCACGGTGTAGTCGTTTAGATGGAGGCAAAGCAGCTTCACCATCCACAAAGTTCTTTCTAGATTCCCAAAATTGAGGCTTCTTAGGACTTTGATGCGATAAAGATAGATTAGAGGGTTCTCCTTTAACATGAACAGATATTCTATCAGTTGAAGTATCTTCTATCTGATTCAATGGCACAGAGAGCTGTGTGCCAAAACTTTCAACAACCATCGGTACACTTTCCCCTTTATGCACTGATGAGCATTCTTGCTCCTCCACAGGAGATGGTCTACCCATGCGAATTCTTGCTCTTTTGACCAATGGTAGATGCTCATCGCCATCATCCTTGGAAATTCTATCAATAGATTTTTCGTTGTTAACAGGTGAAACATATTCAGGTTTGGGCACTTCAGCCTCAGAAACTACTGCCTCTGGTTTGGCTGCTACACCAATGTCATTGTTATGTCTTTTACGGTGATGTTTTCTTTTCTTTTTAATGATGACAGTTCTATTCTGGAAGTTGAGTCTATCACTCAACTCTGTTTCCCCCTTGTTATTATCACATAGAGATTCTGTTTCCATTGCTTTACTGCCTGATTCTACTGAGCTGCCATCATTATAACTACGAACATCAGAATCTGCTGTCATAGTCCCGGAATCATTCTCCTCAATGCTATAGTTCGAAGCGGAAGCAGGTGAGTCAACATCGTTGTCCTCAGAATCAGACAACTTGACAAACCGTTTGCTTCTCCTCAGGGATCTATCTCGCAATGAGTTGGACCCCAAACGCCTAGAGCTCCTAGTGCTATTCACGGATGGCAAACTTAAATTTTGGAGTCTACTAGCATCTATGCCTGAAGAACTTCTCAGCTGTCGGGAAGAGATCCTCCTGCGAGAGCTATTCTGTGACTGGGCGGCATCAGTTTTCCTTCTACTGGAATATGTGGAAGACACAGGGGTTTCTGTGAACCGGATATTGGAACATGCTGCTTCAATTTGCATCTCCTCACGATGCAAAGCATCTTCAGCTGCTGCAGCTACAGCAGCTTCAGTAAGAGAGTCCAAATCATGAGTCGCTCCAGAAGCAAGTGACTTAACTGCATCTACAGGGGCCACATCCTTCTCAGGTTTAGTCAAGGGTTCCTTGGAGTTGTTCTCGGTGGTGATACTTCCTTCAGTGCCATCTAAACTACTGCCTTGATCCTGTTTCTTCATATTATCGAAGCAAACAATTATCTCGTTCGCAGCACGGACAAAATCAGCACCTTTCCCATGGCGTTTTCCCAAAATAGTTGATTTTTTCTCTTCTGTGAATTCTTCAACGTCAACAGGATGACAGTTGGCGCTGCACCATATTATAACTCATTAGTATATTATCACCGAGACATGCTAACATTTCAACCACTAATTTATCATATGCACACAAAAAAACTTGCACCTAGGCATCAGAACAGATACTCATTTCCATTCAATTCTGCCAATCAGCATGACATTGTTTTATTTTGAAGATCAGCCAAATGGTTGGGAGAGAGAGAATCAAAGCGTCTCTATGTTACAAATTCATAAAGGATCTATAAGGCCTGGAAAGATCATATAGTCTTCAAGTTTCAACGTTCATGATAAAGTAACGCAAGCCACCAAGTTCAGAGGTTAAAATACCACATCCAGTTGGGAGATCGGGAAATGGCCCCAACCATCCTGAAGTGTAGGCCATGCATAGTTAACAGAAGTTTTTCTATTTCATGTTTCCAAAGCAAGTGAGTTTTTCTGAAATGATATGAGTGCCAAAAATGAATCAGAATTTGTGGGCATCAGAGATTTATGACATTCTTTTTACAATAAGAACTGAATGCCCGTATTCCAATCCCAAGATTATTTTAAGCTGTAGTAAGATAAGCAAGTAAAAAGCAAGGTCTCTTTACACTAATAAATTTAAATTCAAATAAAAACATCATAACTACATTTAGAACTGGAGCACTTATAACCTAACTTGTATAAAAAGATGATCCTGAGAAAATTCTATGACCATTTTGTTAGTACATCTCCCCCCACTAAACACATGTATATTCGATATACATAGGCACATCAAAGTATTATGCAATATGTCAAAATTGAAGTTTCCACAATATGACACATCCTAAACCACTAGCTGATGCCCATTAGCCAGGAGAGGCTACTGACAAGTATGTTGATGAAACTCATTTACAAACCTAGAATCCCAAAAACCACCAAATTAAAACTATCAATTATATCAGACATATGAACTATGAATTTAGCTTTCAGCTTGATATAGCATCAAACCGGAAAGAGGTCTCATATTCATAAATGAGACAAAGATGAAGGAATCATTATATAGCCAACATGTAACTGACCAAGATTGAAATCAATCCAACTAACAAGTCAAGTCTAGGGTCCAGCTAGAAAGAACATTGGAACAACCGACAGCATTCACATATTTCATATGCATCCCAAAACAGTTACGTTTTGTCATTTTGGACATCCCAGGGAGTTGCAACATTTTATTTGATTCCTCATAACATTTCATCACTTCTTGATTGATTCTTCATTTAGGAGCAACCCCACCTCCATTCTTTATAACAACCTACACCATCGGTAGTATATCTCAATATCCAACTACATATCTTAATTACCGAGTCGGAAAGTAAATGATGCAACTTCTATGGGATGGAGGGAACGCACGCATGGGCGGCGCAGACACACAGTCATTGAAAGTATACCCCATCACATGGTTTTTTTTTCCATCTCAACCAGCCATAGGCCGAGGAGTTGGCACACATGGATTAAGAAATAGAAACTGGGCCCAAACGAAAAACCATGTGACCCCTCCATTGTTCCTTACTGCATGAAGCATGATACTAGTGACACCCCAGAAGAAAAACTACAAGTACTAGATAGAAGGGGGATTCCAAGCCATTTTGCTTACTATTGACAAATTTCTAGCACATGTATGCACCTAAAGCTCCAGATTTCTTCTCACATTTGAGGCTATTAACACAAGAATCAGGCACCAATTGCAATAATCAAATAGGTTTATGTAAATTATTAGGACCAAGCTATTCATGAACTATTATCTTTAGAAGGCTGAGGAAACGAAAGCAGGTAGGTCATCTTTAGATATATTAAGGCACTGCTTTAGACACCCAGGAGGGCATCACTTTTACCGCATCATTGCATTTGGCCCATTTGGCACTCCTGACAGTTCTCTATTTACACATTACCGCTTATTAGCTCATGATCAGCTGAAATTGAGCACATTAAGAGAAGTGACTGGCAAGTGGCACATTTTTTAAAAGGTGCAAGGAAATTTATGTAGCATTACAAGGTTAATAGACTAATAGTACATCATATAGATAGTTAAGAACCAACTAATATTATACAATATCAATTGTAAGGGCAGATACTCCAAAAGTACGTCCATGGAACACGGTAAGACTCACAATTAACTGGAAAAAATTCATCACCTGGGAAACTGATTAAGGAAAAACTTACAGAAATTTGTACCTATTTAAATAAATATTAACGTATTCGAACTATTATATTTAGTATACAATCCATATCAGCAACTATATCAATTTATACTTCATCTCATACATTGGTAAGTAAAGAAAATTATAACACAAGAACAGGGTGTGGACTGTGGAATTCTTGTCTGAACAGTAGACGTCATCAAAGTATCATTGTTCTTGTCCTCCATATATCAATCACACCCAAGGATCATATCCAGAGAATTATGTGATCTTTATCCCAAAGACTTCTACCCCATGACCGGAAAGCATCCCCAGTACATGTCAGAGGCCAAGATATCTGGAACTAATTAAGGGATTGTATGGTACCTTACACGCGCGATGTGTCTAATTATGCCGTACTATTCTATAATTATTCAAGTGATATGACAAACTACTGACCAAAATTTATTCTGGTGGGGTAAAGACCGGATACTAATCATAGTATAACATATACATGTCAATAGTACAAATCAAAAGAAGACAATAACCAAAAAGAAACCGACAGATTATATAGGTGTTTTAAATAAGCCAACAAATGTAAGCATTTGCCATTACATTAACACGGGAGTGTGATTAAACTAACCACAAAGTTCATCTACGGGAAACCCAAATCGAAGAGAGCCAAGGTTTCTTGGTGGCTCACCTTGGTCCCAACTCCCAGGTTCAAATCTGACTGGCACTACTTCCAAGTGGGACGTGCATTTATTAACAAAATCCAACCATTGAGTCCATAAATGATATTCCATAGCTAAGAGGATCACTATATATTCACTTACACCGTTCCACTTGAAAGTTTACTTGCTTTTAAGGCACGTGTTTTAAGGAGTACTGTAAAAGTAAAATGATGATATATTGGTAGTACTATATATTATAAGAATAAAGAATGAATACAGTAGTAAATGGGGTTACTATTTGAATACAGAATTGGTAATCAGTTGGTAGAGTTGTAAAATTCCATGTCATGAGAGCAATGGTTGAGTGTGGTGGGGATTAATTTGTCAAAGACGACAACAAACAATTATTAAGGAACAAACTAGAAGAGGAAAGGAAGACATTTCAAATGGGACGGAGAATTATAGTTTAAACAAAGACACAGAAAAGAAACCAAAGCAACAGATTCCGAAGTGGCAGGCCAATGATAATCAGCAAAACCTCTCCGTTCACAATACTATGCTACCGCAATGGAGGTAGGTGAAAGTAAATCCATCCATCTATGTGATAGGACAAGGCAACTGGCACATTGGGTGCAGTTCAATTTGATGATGCACACCCTTTAAGTGACACCCTCACCGTTTCAAAAAAAAAAAAAAAAAAAAGACACCCCAATCCACCAATCCCAGGATTACCAGCACAGCAGCACCCCCTTGTACATGTTGAAAATTCCTTAAAATACTGGGTGGTTATACTCAACTCAGAGGTGGAAAACAGCTTTGCAACATTATTAAATTAACAATACAAGTAGAACTACATACGAAAAGGTACAAAGAAAACAAACAAGATGTCAAGAAACTATAAAAATACCGTAAACTGCTGTAAAAAAGACATGCAATTGGACAAGCAGTAAAGACAGAAGCTTGTTAACTAACAAAAAAATATTAACTTAGAGACACAAGCAAAAAAAATTCAGATTAGTATGTCATAGTAAAACATTACGCAGAAAAGGACGATTTTGGTTCTCCCATTTGATGATAAATGAGTCCTAAGACGTAAAATGTGAGAAAATAAATGGGCACTCACATTTGGCCAGTCCCGAAGAAAACGACAAACACTTTCTTGGAATCAACAGCATGCTTATACTCCTCTGGTTCACTCACCTATCATCATAACATGAGAAAATACAGTCAGCCCATGACTTCCCTGGGGAATACACCTCATTGTGCACGTCAAAGAAAGAACCTCCAACTTAGTCAAAGATTATAGTCAAACACATCGAGAACATCTTAGCTGTAGTGTAACCAAACAATAAGCCGCACAAAAGATTAAAAGTGTAATGACTAGACAAGTCCAGAAACATTGCCACAATCGTGGTCTACTCCACACCAAGTAAGTCCAAGACTTCCCTACAGCATTGACAAACTATCATGGAAAACTAACGAAGCAAACTCAGACCATTATACCGTGTCATCCTTCCTACGGAGCTACACCATCCCCTATTCTAGTGTGATACACAAAATCCCACAATTTCTTGACATGTTGCAGAAGCTATAACTCAAATTCAGCTAGCTATATTAGCAGTAGAAAGCTCAAATACAAGTCTATAAATCCTCCAAACCACCCATCAGCCTGAATTAGCTTATAAAAAGCCTCTTGCCCAAAGAAATCGGCCATTGCATTAGCTTAATCCTGGACCTCAAGCTAGAGGCCACATAAAACTTAAGTAGAACTCCAAGAACCAGATCCACAGCCAATAAAAAAGATAAAAACACAACCTAAACCCAGTAATTAACAACTGTAAACCCAAAAAAAAAAAAAAAAACAACTGTCAAACAAAATCCCACTATTGCAAGAAAGTCAATAATAATTGCAATATTCAAGCTAACAAGCTAGAAGCAAACTCAAACCATTGTGCTGTGCCATCCTTCCTATGGAGCTACACCATCCCCTATTCTAGTTGAATACACAAAAATCCACAATTTCTTGACATGCAGTAGCTCTAATTCAAATTCAGCTAGTTATATTTAGCAGTAGAAAGCTCAAATACAAGTCTATGAATCCTCCAAATCACCCATCAGCCTGAATTAGCTCATAAAAACCCTTCTTGCCCAAAGAAATCAGCCGTTGCATTAGCTTAATCCTGGACCTCGAGCTAGAGGCCACATAAAACTTAACAAAAACTCCAAGAACCAGATCCACAATCAATAAAAAAGATAAAAACACAACCTAAACCAGCAATTAACAACTAAACACCATAAGAAAAAAAAAAGGTAACTGTCAAACAAAATCCCACTATCGCAAGAAAGTCGATAAGAACTGCAACAATCAAGCTAAAAAAGCTAAAATCTAGACATACCTTAGCAGGCCAAGCTGGATGCCCCTTGACCTTGGCCAGAACAAGGTCACCGATGTTCCACTTCCGGCGTGCGGCAGCCGCCGCAGCCGCTTTGGTGGCAGCTCTCTTCCTGCTCGGCGCCATTGAATCAACTAAAGGGACCAAGGAGTCGCGAACATTGGAAGATCAGGCCAGAAACGGACCGAAAACCCTAATTTGGCAGCTTTGTGAGCTAATTGGGTTGAGAAAAAGAGTAGTGAATCAAGTGAATTGGTCCAGCGGCGAGGATGCTGGCGGAACCCTAGACCGGAGATAATTGACGGCGGCGAGTGGTGGCAGCGGAGGAGTGGTTGGGTGTGAATGAATTGGGAATTTTGGGAGAGGAGAAGAAAGAAAGAAAGAAAGAGAAGAGGAGATATGTGAATGGAAATTATTGAAAATTGATTTGTTTGTTTGGTTTTAGGAAGGAGAAGAAGGGGATGATGCTAAAATGCGCCGTATAAATACTAACTACTGTGTATAGTGGTGTGTGATTGATTTTCTTTTCATTTCTTTTCTTTTTCCGTGCTGGATAAATCTATCTATGTATCTTTACTATTATAAAAGAGAACTATCAAAAAAAAATAATTTTGACTAATTGAATTAATTTTGACTTCAAATTTTACCTATAAAAATAAAACTAAAATGGAAAAGGAAAAAAGGAAGGAAGTTGCACATTATCTTCCACTATTCCCACCTATTATAATCACTAAAATTTGTACTTTTATTAATAACTCATATAACATATATTATAAGATTGAATTTATAATTAACTGAGTATAACTATCAATATATATTATAATGTTCATGCATATTTAATTTTCATATGAGATACTCATTTATTTGGTACGTGAATTTTCACGTGCACAATTTTACTAGTGTATATAAAAATAAACATTTTCAAGCCCTTTAAGCATAGCCATGTGTCATGCTGATGTGTCACTATCGAGCATTCCTATTGGTCAATTTTTTTCCCAAATCTATTTTGATTGGTTGTTAGAATTTTAAATTTGGTATGTTGGTTGTGGAACATTTTAAGTAGTTAAGATGTAGTGCACCATATAACTCCATGATTTATTTTTAGTATGTTGAATTCATATATAATTTTATTTAATCTCATACATTTTTTATCTACAAAACTCTGAAAAATATTTTGAACGTATATATAGATTCACCGCGACAAGACGAATCCATAGACACCAAACTTGAATATTTTATTAATTAATTAGATTATTTATATATTAAATTAAACATTATGTAGGTTTATTAAATGATATAAACTGAAATAATAAAATTTTAAAAATAGAGCATTTATTAAATACTTAATACCCTCCATTTACAATTAATCAATATTTGTTTAGATGTCCTATTACAAATGGACACTTTAAAAATTAACAAAAAATTAACGTGGATTGAATAAAAACCATCATCTTATCAACATTTACGTAAATTATCAAACGTTTTCTACTTTTCACTCATTATTTATTCAAGGGCAAATTACATATGGACCCCCTGTTAGATTTCGTAATTACAGATAGGTATCCATTACTTGAACAATAACATCCAAATCCAGTTAGATAAAAATCAATTACATATAAGTCCACGAATTTGACTTTTGGCAATTTAAAAGCTGGAAAGTCCATTTTTGCCCCTGTTCAATTATCAGCTTTTAGAAATTGCCAAACAGCCTTGCATACAATTCGATAAATCAATCAAGCACAAGAATTGTATGGAAGCAGTAGAGAATTATCAAACTTACTAAGAATTCGATGTCAATGATTCGTTACATGAGAAGAACCAAGCTCCAAGATTAATCAATATTCAAAACTAGGTCTAGGACCTTTTCTCTAAGTAAAAGTCGAGTAAAAGAAGTTATGGCAAAAATTGCCTAAGTCTAACCTAATAAGGAAAACAAAAAATGCTGAAAACTCGTCTTGCCGCGGCGATAATATATACTCGCCGCGGCGAGATTTCCAGTATGCTCGATTGTCTGTCTTCGTGTTTTCTCACTGCAGCGAGAATATTTATTCGCCGCGGCGAGCCCTTGATTCCAAAATCTCTCAAGTTAATGGAATTTTCACCGCGGCGAGCTTCAGTCAACAAAACATCGCCACTTTCTGGAAATCTCGCCGCGGCGAGAATATTTCTTCGCTGCGGCGAACCTTGTTCTTCTTCAATTCTGCTCGACTTAAAAGACGTTTCTCTGTGACATAAATTCCTACAAAAGAAAACCAAAGTACCAAAGCATAAAAACGTACAAAAACACTACAAAATGCCAATAAAGACTAACCAAAAGACGGTAAAAAAAACAAGATGAGACTCTAAATTATTGTCTCATCACCAATCCATATCTTGATCCGCATTATTTCCAAAACAAATTTACATATATCTAATCCATATCTCTTATCATGGACTATAATTCATTATATTATTTTATATATGTTAATTTATTTTGCATGATTTATATATCCAGCCTTTATTCACTACTACTACTGCTACTGCTACTACTACTACTAATGAAAAATAGATTCGCATTTCCACATAACTCCTATTTGATGCTCAAATATCAAGCGCACATCAACATGAAATTATGTAATAGCCATCGGTCAACACCGCATCCCTTCAAGTATATATTCAAATGAAGCGATAAAATTGGGTTAGTTTAATTGATCGATACAACGGGGATAAGGTCATGAGGCATATGGGTTGTCGTTATGTGTCTCCATGCAAAGCAATGTGGAGGATATTAGAGTCCCGCTGCATTATACAATTTATGTTGTTAAGCGATAATCGTTTCATTTGGAGAATGAGTAGTTTGTTCCTTTCATAGATGGTGAATGCATGCCAGATGTCGTCAACAAAGCCAATGTCAAACAATCGCAGTTCTTGAAAGCAAGGCCTAGAGCTGAACAAAATAGATCCTCAAGCCCGGAAGCTGACTTATGCTAAAATTCCTCGATGTCATTGTTGGAAAAACGAACATAAAATATGGTCCATATGTAAACAAAGATACAAGGTTTCGTTATAATGGTGTTGACTGTGTTGTGCACGAATATAACAAGGATGCATGTGAAGCTATGGGCTTCTTATTCAATGATGGAGAGTATATCAATGGTTTGAAAGGGGCAAGTCTATGGGAATTTGTGAGTTTTTTACGTCACCACGTTGTATCACGCAGCATGTCGAGGCTTGAGGAAGTGTGGAACAAAACATGAAATTTATTATCAGACGAAATTATGTACAATCAACAAAGGTTACTCAGCAATCCTGGTATAATAAATTTAATGACTATAGTACCCATTCCCACATCCAATGACAATCAGTTTAAATTTTGTATGTAATTGTCACGTAACGATAGAGAAATCTCCATCCAGGTTTGAAACTCACTGATGAACAAATAAAGAAACATTGTTATTATGCAAAAGTAGAGAAGTTACCGAAGAAAACCTACAACAATCTCATTTCATTTGACGATATGCCCGTGCTTGATGAGATTGTTATATAAAATGCTACAAGTCCATTTATTTTGTATTAGATGTTCTATGTTAGAGTTGCACTGGAGCATAGAACGATGGTTTATGCCCACAATTGACTGATGGATAACGTGCCATATATGAAATTATGTCTGTTGTTGATGGTCAAAATGGTACAACTATGGAGGGACCACAAAAACCTTTATATGGAGAACTATGTGCTCTGGTTTGAGGTTTAGAGAATATATTGTACTCCAGTTGCGTCCCGTGGGATTGTATAATTCCTTCTTTATAAAGGTAGGACGGTAGTCTAGCATATTCGAGGTTCGAAATACCATTGCAAATCACGAGGACTCAACATGCAATAAGCTCAGGATTAAGAGGTCACATGATTGCTCAATGAGGCTTGACTTATTATTTGGGATAAGACTCTCATGACAAACCGACATTGTTTGAAGCGATCGATAGGAGCTTGAAGGATGTGGTGGGCCGTTCACATGAGCCATTTGGTGGGAGTGGTGATTGTCTTCGGCGGGAACTTCTGACATATTTTGCCCGTTGTTCCAGGAGGAATGAATAGTTATAATATTGTAAATGCATGTATATGCTCCTCTAGGATATGTTGTGAGGTGCTTTGGTTGACAAAGAACATGAGATTGCAGGTAAATGGCCCATCTTATCTATATACCACATATACTTATAATATAGTTACCTTATCATTTTTTTCGTCTAATTTAATCCTATACAGATACAGTTTGGTTCGTCATCTTTAAAATTTAAGAGACGAAAAATTTATTGAGTGGATAACACAGGTCGGTGAGGGCATTGCCGCTGAACCTAATGAATGTGGGTTGATATCAAGATCCCCGGAGGTTTACTTATTTGAGAAGTAAGTCATTCAATTCCAACTATTATAGATAGTACATATCCTTCGATGTTGTATCACTTAGGCGATCCATCACTTGACCATGTATATTTCATCACCGGGATGTTCTTGCACCTACAAATGAAATATTTGATGACATAAATCAATTTTTCATGTCGAAGAAGTCCAGAGATAGCGTTGAATATTTGAGCGCATATTTTAAGGGAATATAATTTTGAGAACGGTCTCAAATGTGTTTTCACTTTAAATTTTTCAATAACATTAATTAATTGCTCTAGATTGCTTAACCATAGGATCATACTAAAGGTTGGGTGTATGATAATGCTTCTGATGAATATTGATCAAACTTTCGAGTTGTGCAATGGAACAATAGTCATAGTTACTAATCTTGGGAGCATATCATCGAGGCAAAGATGATATCTTGAATCAACGCGTGCCAAAAGGTTTTCATTCCGAGAATGATGATGAGCCACCTGGCGAGATGAAGTTCCCTATCAATGGATTGGAGACAATTCCCCATATTCGCCTACTTTGCTATGACCATAAATAAGAGTAAGGGACATTCTCTCTCACACGTCGGCCTCTACCTCCCCTCACATGTATTCAACCATGGTCAGTTAAATGTTGTTCTTTCTAGAGTTACCATATGGAAGGGATTGAACGTAGTAATTTACGACGTAGAGGGTAATACATATGACAAAACAACAAACGTAATTTATAAAGAAGTGTTCGACAAGTTATAGGTTGATTTTGTATTTACATTATGCACTTTTCTACACGTAGGAGTGATTTCCGATGCAATGTTGAAGCAATTAGATCATGCATTTTGTCACCTTGCAGTTTTTATATGTTTATCGACTTCGACATGTTATTATAAAAATTTATTCATTTTTTATTTTACTTTTTTTCCTTCATGCCCCGTCGAGTATCGACGGGCTATTAACTAGTTATTTAGAAACAAACCTATGTTATTAAAAAATCATTAATGGTTATGTTTAACACTAGCATCTTGATGAGTTTATTTTTCAAATACGCAATATTACGTGAACATCTGGCTGGTTTCTGATAATTTGGATCATGTAATAAGGCTTTATTTAGCACAAGTTTATCAGCTCGATGAGCTTATTTTCAAAATAAGCTCATTACGCCTAACTAGTAATTGATAAGCTATCTGATCTGGTAAACTTGTTCAGGAAGCTTATAAAAAAAATAAGCAAGCTAATTTTCTTTTAGATATCATATTCAGCAAATCAGCTAGTTGATTTACTAACACTTTTATAAAAACCAACTAGCTTACCAGCTACCCAATCAGCTACCAGCTAACTAATCAGCTATCAGTTACCTTATCAGCTACCAGCTAGCTTATCTGTTAATTTTGCTAAACAGAGCCTAAGTTTGTACATGAAGTTTGTAAAAAAAAAAAACTAAGCTAAACGAGTTTTTTTTTACATAATATATTTATTAACTAATTAATTTACAAAAACAATTTCATAAAAATCAACGAGCTAGCTACCCAATCAGCTATCAGTTATCTTCATAAAAATCAACGAGCTTATTTCCTAGATTACCAATTGGGCTATGTTTATCAAAATTAGTTGATAAGCTAGCTGGTAGATGATAAGGTAGCTGAAAGCTGATAAGCTAGCTCCCAGATGATTGGGTAGTTGATAAGCTAGTTGGTTTTTATAAAAGTGTTTAGTAAATTAATTAGTTGATAAGCTAGTTGATTTGCTAAATATGGTATGTAAAAACAAATAAGCTAGCTTATTTCTCTGATAAGCATCCTGGACAAGCTTATCGAATCAGCTAGCTTATCAGCTATCAGCTATACGTTCATGTAATAGGCTTATTACAAAAATAAGCTAATCAAGTTGATAAGCTTGTGCTAAACATAGCCTTAATTTGCTACACAAAGCTTACTTAGCTTGTGTTTTCAAATGCTTGAAAAAAGTGCTTTTGTGATTTTAAAGTTGTAAAAGTAGTTTTTAATGTTTTATATTACAATTTTTGCTGCAACTTTTATAGAAAAAAAATAGGTAGCCGCCAGATAGTAGCCTTTTTTCCAATTAAAAAAAACTAATTAAATTAATTTTTGCAAACACTAAAACTTCTGTTGTTACAATTTTAAGCTTTTTTATGATATATCAAACACTACTGACTTTTGCTTAAAATCAACTTTAATCAACTTTTAGTAGAAGCAGACAAAAAAGCACAAGTAAAGGCATTTGCAAACACACACTTAGCTTTTGTCTGCAAATGATTATAAAAAAGTGCTTTTGTGATTTTGAAGTAGTAAAAGCAGTTTTTTAGTGCCTTTATGAGGGAGCGGCTCTCCCAGCGGTGTTTTTTACATCCACAAGGCTCGAACTCGAGACCTTGCTTAAATGAACTCAAGTCCCTTACTACTTGAGCCAACAACCGTTTGTGCTTTTTTTTCAATTAAAAACAACTAATTAAATTAATTTTTGCAAACACTATAACATCAGATATTCTAAATATATAGTGTTCTAAATATATAGTGTTGTAGTAATTTAGATGGTCACCAAGTTATGAGTTAACATGGTGTTGTAACTCACCGAGTCTATTAACATCTAATTTTAGTTAAAAATTTAAAAATCGTAAAATTTATAACGGTCGAAATATAGTCAAGAGTGGTCTGTATCTGTAGAGTACGAAAAAATATAAAAATCGGTAAAACTTTTATATTTTTATATTCTCTGTTTTATTAATTATGAAGAAAGTAAACTAAAACATACATAAAAAGAAAAAAGACAAAGTATATAAATGCATTGTCCAGCCATGTGACAAATCAGGGGCATTCTGGTCACTTCCCACTCAAAAGCAGAGGCATTTTCAACAATTCAGGCCGCTCAAGTCAATGAAAAAACTACGGAATGTTTAGTTACACGTTTGAATTGAATTTTCTCATTTTAAATTGTGTTTTTGTGAACACTCCGCTAGGGTCGCTGTCTGAAATTTCGTTTTTCTTCCTATACCGGCCAGTTATTGACCCTTTTTAGACGTAGTGGAATTCTCTGGTTGGGCTATGTTTATCAAACAATTTGTTGCCTGATTGGGACGGTGTTGTGAGTAATCTTGTTGTAGATTAGCTCAAGCCTGAAATCATCAAGATCACAAACGAGTGTGTGGGAATTAACCTTCCTCGAATTAAGTTACTCTATAATAATTTGTTATTACTCGAGTTAGACTTACCATTTATCAACTTCAAAACTCAAATATCTAATTAAACTCTGTTAAAATCACAATTTAATATCAAAACAAAACTCCAATAATCAACTCCAGTTTAGTTACTATTCATTAACTCTAAATTTTAACTCAAATCGAATTTTGAGTTGATCATCAAACACTTTCGACTTGTATTACATGATTTTATATGGTAGCTTATCACTATCCATTTTTTTCTTCCAAATATGTCATACAAAGAACGTGAAGTAAATCATCGCACCTATGGCCCATCCAATTGGGAGAGAATCAATAGATTCCTTTTCCAGAGCGATTCATTCTTCCATAATGATGTTAGCCTACCACCAACGGTTCTTGCCTCAAATGGTAAGGGACTTAAGTTCATAGAAGTAAGGTATCGGGTTCGAGTCTTGTGGATGTAAAAAACATCGTTGGACGTTGGGAGAACCACCCCTTAAAAATGGGTTGACAGTGAGTGACTGGATTAGTCGGTTCACAATGTACATCCTCTATGTCTTCTATGGGCTTGCACCTCTCTATATTGCCATGTGTTGAGCGCATCCACTGGCACCGGTTCACATGTGAGAGGGCCTGTTAACTATTCAACATCACTTGAGAATATAATGTGCATGCTCTATAACATATGAGACATCTCTCTCCCCCACCTTACAAAGGCCATAAAGGGGTGGTTGAGCTCGTTCCTACACATTGACCCAAATCCGAAGCCACTCGAAGCAGTTTGGCCCGACCCGAATCATCCGATCCAGAATGAACATAATTAAATTTGACCTGGATTTACCATATCCAAAATTATACAAATTAAATTCATACTAATTCAAATATGATCCTCGCAAGTTTGAGGAGAATTATAAGATTTGAGTCAATACAAGACATGTACTAACCATAAGACGTTTGAAACAATATGTGGATTTCAAGATTGTCGTATTTCAATATTCAAATCCGAAACGACACAAAATGTCGTGAAGTTTTATAATGTTGGAATTTTAGTGAATGATTGAGCTTTCAATTCACTCGATGAATTGGTTAATTGTGCCCAACACGTCGAAAACAAGCATTCCGTGTAAGTGTGTATCTCGTTGTTAAAACAAATTACACTTTAAGTATTAAGTTAGTAAAATCACCAAGTGGTGAAAGGGTGATTAATGCATTAAGTGTGTTTGATCAATACATGAATGAGTTAAGTCATCTTAAACATGAAGATTCGTAATCCTATGTGCTAAAATTCGGGTTTAAGAGCAAAGTTATCGAAAAGAAAGGAGAAAAATCGAATCCGGGAGAAAAAGGGGGAGCACACCGCGGTGAGCCCCAATTCAAAGTGAAGCTCACCGCGGTCTCGGAACACGAACCTTTGGTTCTGTTCCGAAACCGCGGTGAGGTAGGGGTCACCGCGGTGAGCCCTGTTGGCGTTTGAACAGGCGCGATTTCCTCCGAAAATTTGAATTCTTCCTGGTCTTTTCATGAATAGACACTTCATTTAAGTTGAATAGACGTTAGAATATTATCTCATCACTTGTGTCTATTGAATGAAGAGTTAACACCTTTAGTGGAAGGATATAACTCTTGGGAAAGATCACCAAACAAGTATAAATATGTTAAGAAGTTCTTCACAAGAACATATATCACATTCCCTACTTGGTTCTTTTCTCCTGCACTTTTGTGCATTCTTACACAATCAAACTAAGGTTCGACAGACTCGACTATCGGAGTACAACCTAGCCGTTTAAGAGAAGTTTTATCCTGGGAGACTGTTGCAAGTGATGGGATAATATTCTAACGTCTCATTTGGTCCTTTTTAATAGTCTTTTGTTAGTCTTTGACCTTAGTTTTATATTATTTTAGCGCGTTTTTATGTTTGGTTTCTTGTTTGTGTTTTTGTAGGGATTTTACCTTTAGGTACGATTTGGAGGAAATGTGACTTCGCTGGATTACAATCAAGTGAAGAGATCATAGTCCGGATTAGTACTTGAAGAGGGAGCGTGCTTTTGGGAGAAGAAAAGTCGACTTGAACATTGGAAGGCTCGCCGCGGCCCAGTGATAGTTTTGACGCGGCGAGATATTGCGAATCAACTTGGAAAACACGAAAAGGTTCTCGCCGCGGCCCGGCTATTATCCCGTCGCGGTGCAATTCTGCGAATGCTGGGAGTTTCAGAAAATCAGAGCTCGCAGCGGCCCAGTGTTTTTTGCGCCGCGGCGAGAAAGCCAAATCGATATATATATGTTCGATAAGCGGAGTCCGTCGCGGCCCGCCTATTCTCTCGCCGCGACGGATCGTGTTTTTTCTCCTGCGCATTTTTCCTTTTTAATTAGGATTAGGGGAAATTTTCCTCATACTTCTTTTTAACCTAGTTCTAGAAAAAAAGCTCCAGATCCATAATTTCACAATGAGGCAATTCGGAGTTTGGTTTTTGCTTGTTATTCAAAGGATTGATATCGAATCCCTGATTACTGTGGTAAATCTCTATCGTTTAATCTTATTCAATTCGTTCTTACTCTATTTCCCGAATTGTATGAGCTTGCGTGCGATTATCATTCTATTTGTATTTATCGTTTAAATATCTCGTATTCTTTCATCCTTGCTTTGATTATGAGTAGCTAAATCGCTCCGAACATGGTAGTTGCGTCATAGCTTTGCGTATTCGCATCTAGGGTTTCAAATCGTTCATATAGGTTAGGCTCGTTCAAAGATCTTCGTAAAAACCCTTCGACTCAATACTCTCGTTCAAAGATTTTCTAAAACATTTGGTTAAGGATCGTGGATTAACGACCCACGACTACTCCAGTTCAAATATCTTCAAACGTGTTTGGTAAAGGTTGAATTGATGGTTTTCTGTACACCGACCGTGTGACAAATATGAACGTATCCCTAGAGCGAATTAGCATTGCTTGATCGTAACTACTGTGTCCTCTCTATCTCATTGTTACAAACAACTACATTGCATTTTCTCTTTTCTAGTTATTAGAAGTACGAGAACACAAACAAATCAACACGTTTCACAAGTAACTATTGGCTTTCAATCGTTGCGGTAGCCTAATTGGTTCCTTAGCGAACGACTTCGTGGTTAACTTATTTATTCTATGATAACTGCTTGCTATTTGTTTACTAAGTATCAATTTGTGCACATCAAATTTGGCACCGCTGTCGGGGAATCAATTCCTATTGTAGCGGTTGATTGCGAATTTTTATTTGTTTTCCAACTTACCTGAAGTTTAGTGCACTAACAGAAACTAAGGATATTTCAAGGTTTTCGTGCTGTGTAGCTCTAACGACAGGTTGATCAGAAAGGATATTTCAATGGCTCAGTTACCCTATGGAGCCTACATGCAACCCGGCGAGGTTAAGGCCGGGAAAGCGGCAATCGTGTTGTCTAATGAGGCAATAAATTTAGAACTCAAAGCCTACCACTTCCATAATCTCCCCAAGTTCTACAGAATGGCCAATGAGGATGTGATAAGGTTCCTCAAAGAATTCGAAGTACTGATTGCAGGGATTCCGTTGAGGAGTAGAATGTGATTTGATGGAGAGATAAGGAAGAAGGTTTTTCCGATGTGTCTGCAGGATAAAGCTAGGAACTGGCTGTTAAACCAGCCTAGGGGTTCTCTACCTACTTGGGATTCTCTCTATAAAGCCTTCGTTAATAAGTTTTATCCTCCCGAGAGAACGCAACACCTTCGTACTCAGATAATGCATTTTCAACAGATGTACGGTGAGACCTTCTATGAAGCTCGCGAACGCTTCTTACAGTTGCTATCCCAATGCCCGCACCACAGGATCGACGAGATGAATCTGTGCATCAGATTTTATGAGGGTCTGAATTGGGAGTGCCAGTACATGGTTGATATGACATGTAAAAATTCACTCCTGGAAGCATCTTCTGATGAATTAAATGGTGTTTTCGAGAGATTGGCAGCGGTGTCTCAGCTCAAGGGTGCGAGAAATAAATCTAGGGGAGTGGGATACCGAGCAGTTGAAGGAACTCCAGGGGCATGTACTAGTGAGTGGGACACGCAAAGCGGGCAAACTAGACAACAGGGTAACTGGCATGATAATTACCAAGGTGGAAACAACTTCTACGAGAATGCGCCACGGGAGCAACCAGTTCTAGCTCAGCCAGTCAGATTACAAAAGTGCCGGGAAGTCCTAATCAGGCAATCAGGGACCACATGGAGCGTTCCGAGAGTTTCTGGGCCGAAGCACATGAAAATCAACGCAGGAATGATCAGGGGTTCGACAGCATTGAGCAGGCACAAAAGCGATTAGAGAAGACTTTGGAGGATCTAGTCGGTCGATTTCAGCAAAGAGAAAGGGGCAAGTTATCAGCGACCGCAGAAACCCAAAGAGCTTTAGCCATAGAGGTGACAATCGATGAGCCAGTAAAGGTGAAGCCTGTTCTTGCTACCTGCACTTGCCAGCTCGAGAACACGGTGGCCCAGGTTAAGACACCGGAGGTAGTTGAAGACTTCTGCACAGCACTTGAGAAGCCGGTAGAAGTGAGTCGGGGTACGTGAAAAGGAGGTAGCCACACCCAGTATTGCGACTCCAGTAGAGGAGGAGAGTGCAAAACTGGCCGTCCTTGAGGTAAGCCCCACCGCTAGTGTGATCCCTGCAGCATATAAGAGCCTTAGTGATGCCGATAGCTTTGATTTGGTGGTTGGGATAGGAAATTCTTCCGAGGTAACTGGCATCATAGATACAGGAGCGGCGGTTAATCTGATGACCTTTGCGACCTATGAGGAGCTGGATTTGAAGGGTTTGGAACCTAGGAAATGCTTCGTCACGATGGCCAATAGAACGAGAAGTAGGTGCATGGGTGTGATTGAGGATGTTCCAGTTACACTGGATGGGGACACTTTTATGGCCGATTTCGTGGTTGTGGAGTCGACACGGGTTAAAGGAAAGGAGGTGGAGAAGGATATGTTGCTGCTTGGGCGACCGTTCATCAAAACCACTCGCATGATTGTCAACCTCCACGCTCGTACCTGCACTATAGAAGTACATGGAAAGCAACGTGAGTTGCAAGCCACCACTACACCATACTCACCCCTGCGGGTTGACACCAGGAACTATATAGGGGCGCACACAGGACCCTTGTATATACATACTTATCAACAAGGAAGAATAAGAGCTGCACCAATTGGTGGAGCCAAGAACCTCCAAGTACCCGTTAGCCAACACGGAAGAATCTAGTACATGACTATAATCAGATACTTCAGCCGGACACTTTCGATCCTTTTATCTTTCCACTCTTAGCTTGAGGACATGCTTGAGTTTCGGTTTGGGGAAGGAATGTGAGGCTCTTCGCTTCTTACTGTGTTTCTATGTGTTTTTCATATTCGTGAGTCTTTCGTGTGTCCGTGTTATTTTCCAAGTTTTGAGTATCTATTGTGAGTGGTAAATCCACTTAATGCCTTTGTTTTGTTTGATATGTAATCGAAGTAGCCTAGTGCATTGTTAATTCCTTAAGGTCATTTACATTGCAAATAGCTAGTCTGTCCAGTCCTTTAGTCCAAAAGCCGTGAGAAGCCTGAGCCGATGAAAAAATATTGTACCGTCATTTGTATTGTGTGATTCCTGGGATGTGCAAGTTTTTTTTTACGAATTACTTGCGCCTTTTCATACTTATGTGTACTCATTTTATTTGGGGATGACAAACGACATGCTTTTAATTCTGAGTTCTCTAACTTTTAAGCCCCGTTCTAAAGAACAGGTTTGGGGAAGAGTTACTTACATGTTTACGACTAATTTTTTAGCTTTATATGCTTTATTGTGTTTGAGTCTGTTGTTGTTTCCAAAGTTGTCTGAATTTAATCTCGAGGTGGATCTATGGTCTTAGTTGATCACCGTCTGTCGTGTTGGGCATGTTTCAGATACTACCTATATACTGCGTATTTAAAGCTATATGACCATGAGGGTTGATGGCATGTATACCAAACTGACACGCACAAAAGTGCGGACTTTCGGTAAAACAGACACCCGTCAAAAAATTGAGATAAAAGAGCCCAATGAGGCCATGCATTGAATACAGTGCAATAATGGTTTATGTTTGATTGCAAGTGAAAAAGGGAACAACACAGGTCTTGAACTTTTGTTATAAGTCGTTTTTGAAAAAGTCCATTTTGATCCATTTGATTTGAGTACATTAGCATAAGATAGTCTAGGCATTTTTGTGATGCGAGTCACCTTCTCAGTTTACTTTTTGAGCGAATAACCCTATTGGACACTTCCAAAGAGAGTAGAGATTGCATATTATTCCTGTGAGGGACTAGCGTGCTGGACTTAAGAGTTATTTGCTTGAGAAACGGTTTTTTGGGATTATTTGTGCACTTTTCCGCCAAGGTTACTTGAGAACAAAACATTTGCATTTGGTGGACTTAATGCTTTCAATGGTAGATTCGATTACTTGGATTTGTAACTCTTGTATTTGTCTACGTGGTTTAGAGTCTAGAGTGTTTAGGTTGTTTGTTTGCTCGAGGACAAGCAAAGCTTCGGTTTGGGGATTTTGATGAGACAATATTCTAACGTCTCATTTGGTCCTTTTTAATCGTCTTTTGTTAGTCTTTGACCTTAGTTTTATATTATTTTAGTGTGTTTTTATGTTTGGTTTCTTGTTTGTGTTTTGTAGGGATTTTACCTTTAGGTATGATTTGGAGGAAAGGTGACTTCGCTGGATTACAATCAAGTGAAGAGATCATAGTCCGGATTAGTACTTGAAGAGGGAGCGTGCTTTTGTTAGAAGAAAAGTCGACCTGAAGATTGGATGGCTCGCCGCGGCGAGATATTGCGAATCGAATTGGAAAACCACGAAAAGGTTCTCGCCATGTCGGCTATTATCCCGGTGCAATTCGCGAATCTTTGAGTTTTAAAATCGAGCTCAAGCAACCCAAGAGTTTTTTTCATTGCATGAGAAAGCCAAATCGATATATATATATATATATATATATATATATATATATATATATATATATATATATCGGCCCGCCTATTCTCTCGTCCCGGAGGATCGTGTTTTTTCTCCTGCGTGTTTTTCCTTTTTAATTAGGATTAGGGGAAATTTTCCTCATACTTCTTTTTAACCTAGTTATAGAAAAAAAGGTCCAGATCCATACTTTCTCATTGAGTCAATTTGGAGTTTAGTTTTTGCTTGTTATTCAAAGGATTGATATCGAATCCCTGATTACTGTGGTAAATCTCTATCGTTTAATTTTATTCAATTCGTTCTTACTCTATTTCCCGAATTGTATGAGCTTGCGTGCGATTATCATTATGTTTGTGTTTATCATGAGCAATATCTCGTATTCTTTCATCCTTGCTTTGATTATGAGTAGCTAAATCGCTCCGAACATGGTAGTTGCGTGATAGCTTTGCGTATTCGCATCTAGGGTTTCAAATCGTTCATATAGGTTAGGCTCGTTCAAAGATCTTCGTAAAAACCCTTCGATTCAATACTCTCGTTCAAAGATTTTCTAAAACGTTTGGTTAAGGATCGTGGATTGACGACCCACGATTACTCTAGTTCAAATATCTTCAAACGCATTTGGTAAAGGTTGAATTGATGGTTTTATGTACACCAACCGTGTGACAAATATGAACGTATCCCTAGAGCGAATTAACATTGCTTGATCGTAACTACTGTGTCCTCTCTATCTCATTTTTACAAACAACTACATTGCATTTTCTCTTTTCTAGTTATTAGAAGTACTAGAACACAAACAAATCAACTCGTTTCACAAGTAACTGTTGGCTTTCAATCGTTGCGGTAGCCTAATTGGTTCCTTAGCGAACGACTTCGTGGTTAGCTTGTTTATTCTACGATAACTGCTTGCTACTTGTTTACTAAGTATCAATTTGAGCACATCAGCAGGCAACCCGTATGCACCGTAGCAGGGCAGTAAAGTCTTAAGGAGAGATAGTCAAACTATCGACTCTTCTCGACCCTGTTTTCTTCTTATCTACTTCCATACCCGCAGATACCTACCATATTCCTACATATAATTCAAAAAATAACTAAAAGCCGAGCAAAATCCGAAATAAATCATAGATCCAAACAATACAATCCGAATTACCCCGTTTAACAAGACTAGTTGTATCATGTGCATTTTAATGTCAATATAACATACGCGTTCCCATTATCTTTAAGGCTCTGTCATCTTCGTCTGAATAGAACTTAACTGATCTGAACTGAATTGTAGTATAAAAAGCAACTAAGCAGAACATAGCAGAACAAAACTGAACTGAATGAATCTGAACTGAATTGAAATTAATGAGTTTTCGGATGAAGAAAACAGAGCCTAATTTGTACAGTAATAACTAATCAACTGATCAAACTCTCCTATAGTGAAAAAGGGGCACTATATATTTTGAGAGACTTCACACTTAGTTTCTTGAATAAAGTATCTACGTACTACCACTTGATACTTAGATTCTATTCTCAGTTGAAAAAACAACTACTGGAAAGTAGGGGTGGGCATGGGACGAGATCAATATTAAACATCGGGTACCCGGTAATTCGGGTTTCAATTTATTCATCCCAATCCTTACCCTATATTTTATAGGTACCCGATATTCATCCCAATCCCGATCCTATATTTTGCGGGTACCCGCGATCGGGTACTCACAATAGATCGGATCGAGATCGAATTACCCTATCGGGTATTTATTTTCATATAAATAAAAATAAATTATTTATAAACGTTGTAATATATACATAAAACTATGAACCATGTTTTTGCTACTGTACAACAAATTAGCTACCTAAAGACTCTTCTAATTAACTAGTTAAATGAACATTAGATAAAAAAGTATCTTCTATTCTTACTGTTAAAACTAGATAAAAACTATGTAGTTAAACACTAGATGAAATTATCATCACATGATCATCTTCTTGCTGGACCTGATTGCATAACTATTTTTTTTTTTATAAGAATATATTCTTTGGGTACCCTATCGGGTTTCGGGTATTAAGTTTTCATTCCCAATCCCGTCTCGAACATATAATATAATTTTCGGAAATTCATATTGCAGGTATCCAATTCATAAATACCCGACCCTATCAAGATTTTTTTTATGTGGGATCGGGATTACCCGAACCCTCATCCCACCCCTACTTGGAAGACAAATTCTTCACAACACCGTCCTAATCAGGCAACAATGATCCCAAAAAATAATACAAACCGTTTATTTCCAGATTACCAAACTCCAGTACAAAACGTACACTTATTAAGACAAAACACATCAACCACCAGTCCCTAATCAGTCGAACCAAATAGCGAGCTCGATATCCACTACGTGTCATACGGACAGCACCCCACGTGGATTCCTATAAATAGTTCTTTTTTTATCTCTCATAAACTGACGCCATTACACAAAACCAGAAGATATTTATTTTCCCTGCCTTTTCTGTTTACGCCACGTTCATCAGATATTTCGATACAACCAGATATTTCCTTCTCCCACGTGTCACTTCACATTCTAAGTATACCACTATCCAATCCCATCCCTACACGCGTCCTCTCTCAACATCCCCAATTATTGGTATCCGACCTCACAAACGTTTCACAAATTATTTCAAACCAAAATAAACACCGATATTAACAACATAAACGAATTAATAGTAACATCGAACATTTTGTTGATAACTTAGGTGCATCTCTAGATAAATTCTAGAGACCATCCCTTAAAAGACAGAGAGTTAATTTGAAAGATTAAGTGTAATTAAGTATCCTGAGAGACGATCTCTAAATAATGTGCAGAGACGGATATATATTGTCGAAAAAAGCCATCAATGTTATTAATCAAAACGATTATGTTATCAACCTTGTATATTTTCATATTACAAAATAACTTATTTTGTTAGCTAACTAGATGTCTTGATTTATAAGTAATGACATGATTGATTTTATTTTATTATAGTCAGTATCAAAATAATTTGTGTTGGATAAATTATAAAGATGCTAGTTGAGATACTTCCACGTTCTATAAAGCCCTTCCACTCCAGGCAACAAAATCCCAACAACAAGAAGAGAACTTACTTTCCAAGAAATGTGTCTAAAAATGGGTGAAAGCGCGAGTCAGAAACCCCGACTCACCGAGTCACCGTCCGAACCGGACGATTCCGGCATCCTCAACGAACAAGTCCTCTCACTCGTCTTCTCCTCCCTGAAATGGGACATCCACACTCTATGCGTAACCGCGTCGGTCAGCCGGAAACTCTGTGCACTCGCTCGCCGGCTCCTATGGCGCAAGCTTTGCCTCTACCGAGCACGGAGGATGATCCGCACCATAACCGAAATCGAACCGAACGGAAAACTCCTCGGAGGGTGGCCAGCTCTCGCAAAGCTCCTGTTTTTCTGCGGAGGTTGCGAGTCCACTCACCAGCTAACCCACCCCTCCCCGGGCCACTTTGTTAAGTCAACCCGGTTCTCGAAGACTTCGGGGAGGAGCTTCCTGACGAAGAGGTGCAGGGGTGACGTTCTGTTCGTGAGCGACCCCTGCGAGCATGTGATTAGGGGCGGAGCCAGGAGTGGGGCAGAGGAGTTAAATCCCCAGCAGGAGGATGATGTGGGGATATTTAGGGGGGTGTTCGGGGGGTTTATGAAGTCGAGGACTCGAGACTGTTTGATTAAGAGACAAGTGGAGTTCGAGGAGAAGGTCAGGTGTCCGTACTGTGGGGCGAGGGTGTGGAGTATGACGAAGGCGAGGCTGATTGCGAGGAAGAGTGCCGCGAGGAGGCTCGGATCGAGCGATGATGATGGGTTGGAGTATTTTGTGTGTTTGAATGGACATTTGCACGGTACTTGTTGGCTCGTGCCGCTTTCCGACGAGGACGAGGAGGATGATCGTCTTGGGTCTAATGGTTTTAGAAATGGATCTTGAATGGTCGTTACAAGTTTTGGTGTTACATAAATCATGATATTTTTACTTTAGCTATTTTATCATTAACTGAAAACTCATTTAATTCAGTTTATTAAATTTATATTATTATTATTGTTATTGTTAATATTATTATTATTATTAGTATTAGTATTATTATTATTTTATCATTTAGTTACACACCCGATCTTTTGTACGAGGAAAATAAGAAAATTTATACAATTGAGTTATTTTCAACTTTTTTTTTCTTTATTTTTAATACGACTTTTAATAGATCAATGAAATAAAGAGTATATATAGTTACAATTTGAATTACCCGTCTTTTCTACTGTAAAATGTGAGTTAAGATAAGAAACTATAGGAACCTGAAAGTACCATACAATCTGGTTCACATACTATGTATGTACATCTTTAACAAAAAATCTATATGTTCTTTTGTTGCAAGATATCAGAACAACAGAATTAAACTAGAAAGCTAACATTGAATTTTTTCTCAAACTTAACAAATAAAAAAATAAATTAAGTCAAACCAAACTTTACAAGTCTTTCAAATGACTATAAAAAACTCCAAAACAAGTTAAACCAAACTAAAGTCGGATCAAACTTTATAAAAAGAACATTATCACAAATATTGAAAAATGGCATTTATTCCTCCATATTATCTTCCTCGGGCTCTATATTGCCCGGAATAGAGCGTCAAATTCTCAATGTTATCTCCTTGCGCACCCTGTTCATTGCTTCTCTCCTTGCCGGGTTCAATAAGTCATTATCCACTCCATCTTGGACATTGACATCATGTTGCAAAACTGGTATTTCAAGTTTACACATGCGCATAAAATTATGAAGAGTGAAGGTAGCAACAATCACGTATATTTGATATGTGTCTTCCATTTGAGGCATCGTATAAAAGACCTTCCATCTCCTTTTCAAGCCGCCGAAGGCTCTTTCAACAATACTTGTCCGGCCTACTTGTCGACCAATCACAAGAATCACAGTAGTAATATACATTAAACATTCACGCTAACATGCAGCACAGAAAATAATAGTAATTTTATCAAAAAGTAGTAACAGGCAGCGCTGCATAAACGTGCTAGCATGGAGAATAATGAATAATAAATTGTAAAAGTAATGTGTAACGAAGAACAAACCTTAAAAAAGCCCGAAGAAAAAGCTATCAATTGAGACTGGCGGTGGAAGCTAGCTCGGGAGTCGAGATGAAGTTCGTGAATAGTTAGACTGGCGGTGGAAGCTAACACACAATTTCTTAGGGTTTGAGGTTTTGGAGGTAAAATTCCGACTTTTGGTTTCCTTAGGGTTTGGGGTTTTGGAGGTAAAATTAAACCACTAAACATCGATTTTTAATCAAATATACTTCCGGTCCATTATTAACTTTCTAAGGAGATTTTTTTTTCCCGAACTTAAATCGTAAATTACTTGCAAATTACAAAAAAAAAGTATAAAACAAAGTTACGTTAATCAAATATACTTAATTTCTTTTCATAAAAGTTGAAATATGAGTATTGGGACATGAAATTTGAAGAAGCAGTTTGGAAAATGGAACAAGGCTGGAGGTTTTGGACAAGAAAGAGTGTTGATGTAAAGTTGTTGGCACGAGTTTGTGCATGGTTTATGGACTAGTGATTTTGGTTAAGCTTTTAATTATTTTATTTGTCGAATATTGTCCATGCTCTTGTAAACGTTTTCAAGTTGTAATAAATTTCACCGATTAAAAAAAAACTAGATAAAGACAGTTTGTAAGACGATTAAAATTCGATTTTAATCGAGTTATCATTCTCATATTGTTTTCCACGCGGTTGGTTTTAAAGTTTGTTATAGAATAATAAATAAAAAGGTAAAGTGACAGAAAAAAGTAGGAAGACTGTGAGAAAGATAACAAAAATAATATGTTTTTTTAATTGTGATTATATATAACATCATATAATTGTTATTATTATTACAAAATAATTTCTTCAGTTCAGTTCAAAAAATTGCAGTTGAAGAGAAACAGAGCCTTAGTTTCATGTTATTTCGCCATCCAATTGCTCGTTTATCTAGAACAAGTGACAACCCGATTTCAAATTGACCGTGCCAAGTGACAACCAATTGCTCGTTTATCTAGAACAAGCGAAAACCTGATTCCAAAGAGGCCGTGGTCGTCTTGTAACATTATATTTAGCACCCCCAAGCACATGCAAGGAGAAAATGATATCCGGAATGAACATTGAAAAATTATTACATAGATCGAACATTATGGTTATGGCTTCTCCTGTTGGTGGAAGAGCCTTGGCTTAAGATGAGGAACACTTGGATCATGAAGAGGAATCTGATTTCCAACACTAAACATGGTACAACAAGCTAAACTGTAATGTGCCCAAGAATTTGAATTTCAGTAGCAAATGAGTCTCTATAATTATCTCTTCATCTTTCTTTGTTTTCAAAAGCTTCTTCACAGCAATCAGCTCACCATTTGGCATTTCTCCTTTTCCTTTTCCGATAACATTTTCATCTCCCAAGCAATTCAAGATGTCATCAATACTGAAGTTGAGCTTCTGAAATGGAATGAAAGTCCTGGATAAGAGAAATCCTCTTATGTAGCTGCTGACATGCCGGACTTATCCATCACGTATTTCTGTTTCCTTGTCATTAATATCCAAATAGCAACAAGAACCATCACTATGGAAATAGGCACTATACCAACTAAAGCTACAGTTTTGGCATCCTTTAAACCATTTTTTTGACGAACAAGTGGTTCCATCGAATGATTCATTTTCAAGGAAAGAATTCGTGGTTAAGGTTCGGAAGACAGGAATTGGACCAGAAAAGATGTTATATGACATGTACGTCTAAGTGAGACCGGTAAGAGAACTCAGAACCGCAATCCTTCCATAAAGCATGTTACGCGAAAGGTCAAGTGACTGCAACTGAGTTAAACTAGAAATTTCACCAGGAATTTCACCAGATAAGTCATTTGCAGACAAATCAAGAACAACAAGCTCAGAACAATTCGACAACTCGCCAGGAATCGAACCTGAGAGCGTATTACCCCACAAAAGCATGCCAGTAAGCTTCTGCAGCTTACCAAGCTGTGGAGGGAAAGGACCAGTGAGCTTGTTCATGTGCAAATACAAGTTTCTCAACTCTGAACATGAGCTTAACTCAGGTAGAATAGAACTAGAAACTTCAGTGTCATAAAGGGCTAATGTCTGAAGATTGACCAATTTCCCCAATGTTGGTGGAATCACACCAGAGAGTCCGGTTGCAGCTACACCAAGGGTCGTTAGGTTCGTCAATAGGCCTAACTGGGACGGAATGTCACCGGTTAAATATGGGTTTCCACCAATCCTAAGCTGCTGGAGGGACAAGAGGGACCCTAATTGGGAAGGAATAGAGCCATCGAGGAGATTATCTTGGAGACAGAGGACTTGGAGCGAAGAAAGATTAGCCAACTGTGAAGGAATTCTGCCAGTGAGCCCATTAGAATTGAGGAAAAGGAACAGAAGTGAACTGAGTTTGCCTAGTTCTTGTGGAATAGAACCTGACAGAGAGTTGGAGGACAAGTCCAAGAGATGAAGCTGAGACAAAGAGCCAAAAGAACCAACTTAGTGTGTGTTTCCGACCAGAACATTCCATTCTGTCGGTTTATACTTGCATGACCAGGCACATATCACTTACAGTACATATGAAGTTTATAGCTTCTGTCAGCAGATGTCTAAATTTAGTACCAAACCAGAACTTTAGAGCAGTTTTTGGACTGACTGGATTCTGCAAACCTCTTACATTTGCCTACTCTGATCAGTTAGAGGTACATGATCAGTTAGAACTTGAAGTAACTCGTGGAGTACTAACTACTAAGGTATTGGATGCATGATCTAGATTGACTATCAAATATCAAATATATATTTTTTATCGAACCAAAGTGGCAGTAACCAGCTAAGAAAATACATCTCACCAGAACATTCAATATCAGCTAGCTAGTCTCTCCTGAGATTCCCCTATAAGCACTTTGACCTAGGACTGCTAACTGCTTGAACAAAAACTCCAAAGCTTATCAGAACGAGGCCTCATTACGGTTCAGCAAAAGAAAATGGTGGTACGAAGCTTATCAAGCAGATTACTATTTACACATACCCAAACCAATGATGCAGTTTTCTTTACTCAAAAACTTTATCTTGCAGCATTCAACATCAGTTCTTGAAACAGGACTGCCAACTTATTGAATAGAAAAACTCCAAAGCTTATACGAATGAGACCTCATTACGGTTCAGAAAAAGAAATTGGTAGAAAATGACGCTCTGAAGTTTACTAGGCAGATTAGCATCTTTACTAAACTCAGAGGCTCACTATCTATTTCAACTCATTCAGATAATAAAAAAACTTATGTTAAGTTTGAAAGGATGCATGTATAAATCGAGACTCACTGAAAATTCCAAACGAAAAAATCGAAGTAAACAAAGTTCTGTGTCCATACCATCAAATTCTTAGCTGATTGAGCTTGTAACAGTACTGTTCTATTTGTTCATCTGAGTTTATTGATTTCATACAAAACAGATCTTAAATGCAGCATCAAAAGCAAAATTTATAACTTCAAATTAATGCGGACCGTAGCAGAAACAAGCTAGCTAAATTATCAACATGATATTATTCCATTACTCGAACAAAAATATATGATTACAATTCAGCAAGGCCAGAGAATGAAAAAGAACTAGCTAGCACTATTCAATTCTCTGCAATCTTCACATATTTTCTCAATTAACCAACTAATTCCTTTCCTAGTAGAAGCTGTAGCAACTCCGGTGACTGTGCATAGCATGCCAGTGGCCGTGTTCCAGGGATGTCGTAAACAGCCCCGTGCCCCAAAATCGCATCACAGAGTTCTTGATCAGATATACTGCCATTCTTCAGCGAAGCCATCATACTTGGTGGATTCATCTGGCCAACAACACTTGAGAAGTTGTAATCGTTCATCGAAGCGAACCAACTCCAGTCAAATTGATTCCCGTTCAGATTCATCTGATCAACCGCAGTCGAGTAGCTGTAATCATAAGGTACAGCCTCCAGTTGTTTGTTCATCAAACGCCAGTCAAATTGATTCGCATCCGTGTCTGCAGCCACTCCATCCGATTTACGCTTCTTCAACTCTTCGATTCTCAACTTAACCCGCTCAATCTTTTTTCCCAAACCCGCAGCAAAATCTCTCAACTGTGCTTCTGTCGACACGTTCAATGACTCAACCGGAATCGGGTACTTAGACTCGTTGTTCTTCTTGCGTAGCGCATTCAGTTCTTCCTCGATCTTTACCTTCTCAGCCTTGAATCGATCGGACAGGTCGTATGTCGTCTTTACAGATTGGCCGTTGCTTCTGGCCTTGTACTTCTCGATCAACTCGCGAACATGGTCACGATTCGGAGGCCATATCTCAGGCGACTCGGACGATCCGTCATAGATAATGGCGCATGCTTTGACATCACAAAGAGTAGTAAATTCGTGCAGCTTCTTGATCAAGCCTTCCTTTCGAACATTGAAAGTTTTCTTCCTTTTCTTTTCATCGAGCATGTATTTCAACTCCAATTTCTTTTTACCCATAACTATAAACCAGAAACAGAAACAATATCAGAATTTCAGAATCAAGAAACTAGAGTACCTGAACTCGATTGATCTCTCTGTTTCTTGAATTTTCTGTCAAGAACCAAACTACCTTAACTGATTAGGAAATCTCTGTTTCTTGAATTTTGTGCTATGAAATGAAGGATAGTACATTAACTTGATTGCCGTATATATGTAAAGAAGATTGCGTATAATTTTACCGACTTATTCAGTTAGTATGATCAAGGGTAATGAATAAATTTGGTAACTATAATCAACGGCAATGATTAATTTTGTTTATGGTAAGTACCAGTAAATTGCATTTTTTCATTTTAAATGTTTCCCTCCATCATAATAAATTGAATTTGGGCTTTTAGAATTTTATTGCATGACGATTTATGGGTAAATGGCACGACTTATGGGCTTCTCCTCTGTAGATTGTGATTTGAGTAAGTTGAAAAAATACATGCATATAAACAAACTTTGTGGGCGTATCAAGGAGGCTATTTGGCTTAATGGACTGATAAAGGAGATGGGAATCATTCAAGAATCAGTCACAGTTTTCTGTGACAATCAAAGTGCAATACAACTCTCCAAGCATCAACATTTCCATGCAAGGACTAAACATATTGATGTCAGATTATATTTCATTAGAGACATCATTGATGGAGGAACAATTAAAGTGGAGAAGGTGCATACAAATGAGAATGCTGCAGATAGTCTGACTAAGGCTTTGTCAGCATCTAAGTTCCACCATTGTGCAGACTTGGTAAATATAAAGTGTGTGAACACTTCTTCATCAGGAAATTGAAGTCACTCAGGCATGCTCTAGCCTTCAAGGGAGCTTAAAGGTTGTTGGTTCTACCTATAAAGGACTGCAAAGGGAAGTATATCAAAGAACTCTGAGCTAAGGTGGAGGTTGTTGAGTTTATAGCTCAAAGTGAATGGACGGTTGAGATCGAATCTGGAGTTATCAACGGTTGAGATTAGTTTGGCGGTTAAAGTTGTTAACTTGAGCAGAGAAACAGAGTACGGAAGAAGCTGGCGTTTCATTCACGCAATCTTCACGTGGTTTCTCCTGATAGATATATATAGCTCATTCCATTCATCTTAGAGAGATAGAACATCATTATTCCACTCTCAATTTCAGTCGATTGTAACTGTTTTCTTCATAATTCCGATTAAGGTAGAAGATAGGTTACTGTGTACTTGTTGAGCTTGATCGTCTCGATTGTAGCTCGTATCTGTACTCGATTGGTGGCAATAAAGGTTGTTGATTGTTTTCACGTGGACGTAGGCTCTTATTGAGCTGAACCACGTAAACTCTCTCATGTTGATTCGTGTGATTGTTTCGATTGTGAGATTGTTGTTTTTCATTTGTTTTGATCGTTGTTTGTGATTGACGAAGAGATTGCGTGTTAAATCTCGACAATTGGCGCCGTCTGTGGGAAACTACTCACTCTCTTCTGGTGCTCAATCAACAATGAAGTTCGACGTTGAAAAGTTCACGGAGAAAACCGATTTTGTTCTGTGGCAAGGGAAAATGGAGGCACTGTTGGTTCATCAAGGCTTGCAGGCTGCATTGCTTGGTGATAAAGGATTTGACAAGGATTTCGTGAGAAGGAGAAGGCATCGATCATGGGAAGAGCTCGCAGTACTATTGTTCTCTCACTCAGTGATAAGATTCTGAGAGAAGTTATCAGGATCAAAACCGCTAAGGAGATTTGGGAGAAACTTGAGGAGATGTACAATTCCAAAACTGCAAGTAACAAGCTTCATCTCAGGAAGAAACTATTCAATTTCAGGATCAATCCTGATAGATCACTGTCAGATCAATTGGATGATTTCAACAAAATGTGTCAGGATCTTGAAGGTGTTCAAATCAAGGTCACAAATGAGGATAAATCAATGATTATCCTTGGGGCATTGCCTAAGTCATATGAGCATTTCATTGACTCTTTGGTGATTCACAAAAGTACAACATTAACCTATGATGATGTTGATGTAGACTTGAGGAACAAGGAACTCCACAGGAATTCTGCATCCACCAGTCAGGACATCAATGCTGAAAGCCTAAATGTCAAAGCCAGGTGGAGCAACAAGTTTCAGGGAAAGAAGAAGCCATTCAATCATAGTGATGCCAAGAAGCCTGATAAAAACAAGCAAACAGATATGTCTGATGCAGAAAGGAGGACTTGCTATTACTGCAAGAGAACTGGACATCTAAAGAAGCAGTGTTTTCAATACAAAAGAGACAAGAAAGCTGGTAAGCTGCAAGCAAGTGGATCAACTAACACTGCAGACATAGCAGAAGATTCTCAACCATATGGAGATGCTAAGGTACTTATTGCTTCTGATGCTTGTACAGTTACCAATTCTACTTCTAATCTTAATTGGGTGATAGACTCTGGTTGCTCTTTCCATATGAGTCCCAATTTAGACTGGTTTGAAAATTTTACTAGTAAGAAGAGTGGTACTGTGTTATTGGAAAATGATTATCCATGCAGTATTGAAGGTCATGGTGATATAAGGTTGAGAATGTTTGATAATGAGATTAGAGTACTAACTAATGTTAGATACATCCCTGAGCTGAAAAGGAATCTAATCTCATTAGGACTGTTTGATGGAAATGGATATAGATATCAGACTAACAATGGTGTGCTCACTATACTGAGAGGAAATAGAGCTGTTATGAAAGGTGTTAAAAGCAATGGTTTGTATTACTTAGATGGTGAAACTGTAAATCAAGTATCTGCAAACACAGCTGCTATTGATAACACTCAGTTATGGCAAGCTAGAATGGGTCATTTGAGTGAGAAGGGTCTCAAGGAGCTTAGCAAGCAAAACCTATTATGTGGTGATCAAATAACAGCTCTCAAGTTCTGTGAAAATTGCATTTTAGGCAAATCTCACAAGGTTAGTTTTGATTCTGCAAAACATATCACTAAGGCTCCACTAGATTATCTGCACTCTGATCTGTGGGGGCCTACTAATACTCAGACCATGAATGGGGGTAAATAATTTTTGTCAATCATAGATGATTTCTCAAGAAAAGTGTGGCTCATTGTACTGAAATCTAAGGATGAAACTTTCTCTAAATTCAGAAATTGGTCTATTGAGGTTGAAAACCAAATGGGAAAGAAAATCAAGCACTTAAGGACATACAATGGGTTGGAGTTTCTGTCAGGAGAGTTCAATGATTTCTGCAAAGAGAAGGGAATTGTGAGACATAAAACAATCCCTGGGACTCCACAATAAAATGGGGTTGCAGAAAGGTTCAACAGGACTGTACTTGAAAGAGTGAGGTGCATGTTAATAAGTCTGGATTAAGTAAATTTTTTTGGGGAGAAGCAGCTACTACAGCTTGTTACTTAATCAACAGATGTCCCTCTGCACCACTCAATTACAAAACCCCTGAAGAGATCTGGTCTGGTAAACCACCATCTTACTCACACATTAAGGTGTTTGGATGCTTGGCTTTGGCTCATGTCAAACAGGACAAGCTTGAGCCCAGAGCACTAAGGTGTATCTTCTTGGGATATCCATCAGGTGTGAAGGGATATAAACTGTGGAGTATCTCACAGAAGAAATGCATTATAAGCAGAAAAAAATGTGGTGTTTAATGAGCAGATCATGCCACTAAAGCCTAATAAGCAGGTTACTGAGCTTGAGGTGGAGCTCACAGGAAAAGAACATGATGCATACATCAGTGATGAGCATGAAAATGATACTGTTAATGGAAAACAATCACAGTTGCCTGATATAAATGATCATGGAGATATAGATCATGATGACACATTAGAAGCTACTGATACTCTATCTTCATATCAGCTGACTAAGGACAAAATCAAGAAAGCAAAACAACTAGCTCCTGATATGTTTGGTTTTGGCAGAGTAGGAAAGTCTTACAAAGTTCACTATGCTCTTTCAGTTGCAGAAGAGGTCAACTACTCAAAGCCAGCTACATATCAAGAAGCAATTAATGGTCCTGAAAGTGACAAATGGTTGTTTGCTATACAAGAAGAACTTGCATCACTAGAGAAGAATGGAACTTGGGATATTGTGTCAATATCTAAAAATCATAAACTAGTGGGATGCAAGTGGATCTTCAAGAAGAAGACTGAATCAGGAACTACTGAGTCAATAAGATACAAAGCTAGACTGGTTGCTAGAGGATTCACTCAAAAGGAAGGAGTTGATTACACTGAGATTTTCTCACCAGTTGTTAAACATGTATCTATCAGAGTACTACTGGCTATGGTTACTCAATGGGATCTTCATTTACAACAGATGGATGTAAAGACAACATTTCTGCATGGAAATCTAGAGGAAACCATCTATATGAAGATACCTGATGGAGTGCAAGTTAAAAACAAGGACAACAAGGCTTGTTTGCTGAGAAAATCACTGTATGGACTGAAGCAAAGTCCCAGACAGTGGTATAAAAGATTTGATGAGTTTATGAGTTCAATCAACTTCACAAGGAGCAGTTATGACAGTTGCATTTATCTTACAGATGCTACACATGAATATTGCATATATCTGTTACTCTATGTTGATGATATCTTGATAGCTGGGAGGTCAATGGATGATATTTGTAAGTTAAAGTCAAGATTGAGCTCTGAGTTTGAAATGAAGGATCTGGGAAGTGCTAAAAGGATTTTAGGCATGGACATTGCCAGAAATTTGACAGATAAAAGTCTATCACTGTCACAGTCAAGCTATCTTGTTAAAGTCCTAGCTAGATTCAATATGAATCTCTCCAAGGTTGCCTCAGTACCTATAAATCCTGGAGTAAAGCTCTCATCAAGTCAAAGTCCTACTACACAGTCTAAAATGTGTAAAATGCTTTCTATACCATATGCCAGTGCAGTGGGGAGCATTATGTACTCCATGATATGCTGCAGACCTGATTTGGCTTTTACAATGAGTATGATTAGCAGGTACATGAGCAATCCTGGTATGGATCACTGGAATGTTGTTAAGGGAGTGTTTAGGTATATTAAAGGAACTCTGCATCATGGGTTGAAGTTTCAAGTATCTAAAGAAGCTGAATTTCCACTGAAAGGATGCAGATTTTGCTGCAAATATTGATACTAGAAAATCAATCACTGGTTTTTATCTTCACTCTCTATGGAACTGCCATTAGCTGGAAATGTACTCAGCAATCTATTGTTGCTCTTTCAACTACTGAAGCTGAGTTCATTGTTGTTACTGAAGCAATCAAGGAGGCTATTTGGCTTAATGGTCTGATAAAGGAGATGGGAATCATTCAAGAATCAGTCACAGTTTTCTGTGACAATCAAAGTGCAATACAACTCTCCAAGCATCAACATTTCCATGAAAGGACTAAACATATTGATGTCAGATTATATTTCATTAGAGACATCATTGATGGAGGAACAATTAAAGTGGAGAAGGTGCATACAAATGAGAATGCTGCAGATAGTCTGACTAAGGCTTTGTCAGCATCTAAGTTCCACCATTGTGCAGACTTGGTAAATATAAAGTGTGTAAACACTTCTTCATCAGGAAATTGAAGTCACTCAGGCATGCTCTAGCCTTCAAGGGAGCTTAAAGGTTGTTGGTTCTACCTATAAAGGACTGTAAAGGGAAGTATATCAAAGAACTTTGAGCTAAGGTGGAGGTTGTTGAGTTTATAGCTCAAAGTAAATGGACGGTTGAGATCGAATCTGGAGTTATCAACGGTTGAGATTAGTTTGGCGGTTAAAGTTGTTAACTTGAGCAGAGAAACAGAGTACGGAAGAAGCTGGCGTTTTATTCACGCAATCTTCACGTGGTTTCTCCTGATAGATATATATAGCTCATTCCATTCATCTTAGAGAGATGGAACATCATTATTCCACTCTCAATTTCAGTCTATTGTAACTGTTTTCTTCATAATTCCGATTAAGGTAGAAGATAGGTTACTGTGTACTTGTTGATCTTGATCGTCTCGATTGTAGCTCGTATCTGTACTCGATTGGTGGCAATAAAGGTTGTTGATTGTTTTCCCGTGGACGTAGGCTCTTATTGAGCTGAACCACGTAAACTCTCTCGTGTTGATTCGTGTGATTGTTTCGATTGTGAGATTGTTGTTTTTCATTTGTTTTGATCGATGTTTGTGGTTGACGAAGAGATTGCATGTTGAATCTCGACAATTTTGTTCTAGGATCCTTCTTATTCGTAGGTCGTTTGTTGCACGCAGGATGGGCTCGCTTGATAACTAAATGAGCTAAGAGTTAAGCTCGAGTTTGACTCGAAAACCTTATAAAACAAGCCGAGCTCGAGCCATGCGAGTTGAGGTCTCGGGTGGGGCTTGATTCGTGTCTGTCATTTTTTCAACCTACTCAAATTTGAGAATATCGCAACTCATTGAACTATACTCAATTAAATATATATTTTTATAAGTATATGCATTTTTCAGTAATGTCTCGAGCTCGAATAAAACTCGAAGTGAATGGGGCGAGCTAAAAAAAGTAGCTAATTCTATCAATGAGTCGATCTCCAGTAATGAGAAACTCGGCTCGACTCGTTGAACAACACACTGTTCAATAGTCCATCTTTTAAGGATATGCAGAACCGGATTGAAAACGATCGATTTTTATTTGCTTAGTTATTTTTGCATATGTACATGTCTATATCATTCACAATAAATATTTAAATTCAAATAGTACCCAAGTAAGAAGTGTAAGTTGTCTAAATTTAAAAACTACATATATTGGGATAAAATTAGGCAAGAATGACAAGTGGTTACATGATCCTATACTAGGATATGTGGATGCAGATTATGCAGCTAATCTGGATAACAGAAGATCTCAATCTGGATATGTGTTCACCTTGTTTGGTTCAGCTATAAGCTGGAAATCTAATCTGCAAAGTGTGGTTGCATTATCAACCACTGAGTCTGAGTACATGGCAATAAGCGATTAAGGAGGGCTTATGGTTGTAGGGAATTATCAATGAGTTTGATGCGCAACAAGGAGTCAGAACTATACTTAGTGACAGTCAAAGTGCTATATACCTGTCCAAGCATGAGATGTTTCATAAGAGATCCAAACACATTGATGTGAGGTTGCATTTTGTCAGAGACATCATGGATAAAGGTGAAGTAAAGATTGAGAAGGTGTCAACATTAGAGAATGCTGCAGATATGTTGACAAAGGTGCTGAATCCAACTAAATTCTTACAGTGTTTGAATTTAGTTAGTGTCTCAAAGTGTTGAGGGATGCCAGCACTGTGTGCTGGAGCTATTGTCCATCAAAGGATGATAGTGATGAAGAGAAAGCGAGATGAATGAAGTTACTCCTGTTATCTTCTCAACAAGGTGGAGATTGTGAAGTTTTGGGGTTGTTTTCGAAGATTCCTGTTTTACAGGGATCTGATTTCTAAGGATTCAGAAACACAGGGACCTGGTTGCAAATTGGAATTCTAGTTTGTTTGTTTCCTAACCGAATTTAGAGAGAAAACGTAATAGACTAGGATAAGTGGAAAAACGCTTCTTGCATGAGCCGTCAGATCAAATTGGCAGTTAGGAGATCGTGTGGCTATGATTCTTTCTGACGGTTTAAGGAAGGCTCTGTTTTCTTATAAAAGAAACAGAAGCAGACAGAAACAAACACAAAAGAAATAGAGTAGAATTGATCATCGATTCCTTGTTTACTCTTTGTGATTAAGAGTGGTTATTTGAGCTGTAGTTGTGAGGATTGTGTATAGTAGAATTCAGGGCGTAATTCTGGGTCAATTTCTTTGTAACTAAGCTTGTATTGAGGAAGGTTGTGGAGTAATAAAATTCGTTGATTCTCCGTGGACGTAGATTGGATTTATTCAATCGAACCACGTTAAAACCGTGTTTGTGTTTATTACTTTGATTGGCGATTGTGTTTGTCAAGTAGTTGATTGGTTTTATTGCGATCTTGGTTCGAATACTTAACACACAAGGCTCCCCAACTCACCAGGAATTTCACCAGATAAGTCATTTGCAGACAAATCAAGAACAACAAGCTCGGAACAATTCGACAACTCGCCAGGAATCGAACCTGAGAGCGTATTACCCCACAAAAGCATGCTAGTAAGCTTCTGCAGCTTACCAAGCTGTGGAGGGAAAGGACCAGTGAGCTTGTTCATGTGCAAATACAAGTTTCTCAACTCTGAACATGAGCTTAACTCAGGTAGAATAGAACTAGAAACTTCAGTGTCATAAAGGGCTAATGTCTGAAGATTGACCAATTTCCCCAATGTTGGTGGAATCACACCAGAGAGTCCGGTTGCAGCTACACCAAGGGTCGTTAGGTTCGTCAATAGGCCTAACTGGGACGGAATGTCACCGGTTAAATATGGGTTTCCACCAATCCTAAGCTGCTGGAGGGACAAGAGGGACCCTAATTGGGAAGGAATAGAGCCATCGAGGAGATTATCTTGGAGACAGAGGACTTGGAGCGAAGAAAGATTAGCCAACTGTGAAGGAATTCTGCCAGTGAGCCCATTAGAATTGAGGAAAAGGAACAGAAGTGAACTGAGTTTGCCTAGTTCTTGTGGAATAGAACCTGACAGAGAGTTGGAGGACAAGTCCAAGAGATGAAGCTGAGACAAAGAGCCAAAAGAACCAACTTAGTGTGTGTTTCCGACCAGAACATTCCATTCTGTCGGTTTATACTTGCATGACCAGGCACATATCACTTACAGTACATATGAAGTTTATAGCTTCTGTCAGCAGATGTCTAAATTTAGTACCAAACCAGAACTTTAGAGCAGTTTTTGGACTGACTGGATTCTGCAAACCTCTTACATTTGCCTACTCTGATCAGTTAGAGGTACATGATCAGTTAGAACTTGAAGTAACTCGTGGAGTACTAACTACTAAGGTATTGGATGCATGATCTAGATTGACTATCAAATATCAAATATATATTTTTTATCGAACCAAAGTGGCAGTAACCAGCTAAGAAAATACATCTCACCAGAACATTCAATATCAGCTAGCTAGTCTCTCCTGAGATTCCCCTATAAGCACTTTGACCTAGGACTGCTAACTGCTTGAACAAAAACTCCAAAGCTTATCAGAACGAGGCCTCATTACGGTTCAGCAAAAGAAAATGGTGGTACGAAGCTTATCAAGCAGATTACTATTTACACATACCCAAACCAATGATGCAGTTTTCTTTACTCAAAAACTTTATCTTGCAGCATTCAACATCAGTTCTTGAAACAGGACTGCCAACTTATTGAATAGAAAAACTCCAAAGCTTATACGAATGAGACCTCATTACGGTTCAGAAAAAGAAATTGGTAGAAAATGACGCTACGAAGTTTACTAGGCAGATTAGCATCTTTTACTAAACTCAGAGGCTCACTATCTATTTCAACTCATTCAGATAATAAAAAAACTTATGTTAAGTTTGAAAGGATGCATGTATAAATCGAGACTCACTGAAAATTCCAAACGAAAAAATCGAAGTAAACAAAGTTCTGTGTCCATACCATCAAATTCTTAGCTGATTGAGCTTGTAACAGTACTGTTCTATTTGTTCATCTGAGTTTATTGATTTCATACAAAACAGATCTTAAATGCAGCATCAAAAGCAAAATTTATAACTTCAAATTAATGCGGACCGTAGCAGAAACAAGCTAGCTAAATTATCAACATGATATTATTCCATTACTCGAACAAAAATATATGATTACAATTCAGCAAGGCCAGAGAATGAAAAAGAACTAGCTAGCACTATTCAATTCTCTGCAATCTTCACATATTTTCTCAATTAACCAACTAATTCCTTTCCTAGTAGAAGCTGTAGCAACTCCGGTGACTGTGCATAGCATGCCAGTGGCCGTGTTCCAGGGATGTCGTAAACAGCCCCGTGCCCCAAAATCGCATCACAGAGTTCTTGATCAGATATACTGCCATTCTTCAGCGAAGCCATCATACTTGGTGGATTCATCTGGCCAACAACACTTGAGAAGTTGTAATCGTTCATCGAAGCGAACCAACTCCAGTCAAATTGATTCCCGTTCAGATTCATCTGATCAACCGCAGTCGAGTAGCTGTAATCATAAGGTACAGCCTCCAGTTGTTTGTTCATCAAACGCCAGTCAAATTGATTCGCATCCGTGTCTGCAGCCACTCCATCCGATTTACGCTTCTTCAACTCTTCGATTCTCAACTTAACCCGCTCAATCTTTTTTCCCAAACCCGCAGCAAAATCTCTCAACTGTGCTTCTGTCGACACGTTCAATGACTCAACCGGAATCGGGTACTTAGACTCGTTGTTCTTCTTGCGTAGCGCATTCAGTTCTTCCTCGATCTTTACCTTCTCAGCCTTGAATCGATCGGACAGGTCGTATGTCGTCTTTACAGATTGGCCGTTGCTTCTGGCCTTGTACTTCTCGATCAACTCGCGAACATGGTCACGATTCGGAGGCCATATCTCAGGCGACTCGGACGATCCGTCATAGATAATGGCGCATGCTTTGACATCACAAAGAGTAGTAAATTCGTGCAGCTTCTTGATCAAGCCTTCCTTTCGAACATTGAAAGTTTTCTTCCTTTTCTTTTCATCGAGCATGTATTTCAACTCCAATTTCTTTTTACCCATAACTATAAACCAGAAACAGAAACAATATCAGAATTTCAGAATCAAGAAACTAGAGTACCTGAACTCGATTGATCTCTCTGTTTCTTGAATTTTCTGTCAAGAACCAAACTACCTTAACTGATTAGGAAATCTCTGTTTCTTGAATTTTGTGCTATGAAATGAAGGATAGTACATTAACTTGATTGCCGTATATATGTAAAGAAGATTGCGTATAATTTTACCGACTTATTCAGTTAGTATGATCAAGGGTAATGAATAAATTTGGTAACTATAATCAACGGCAATGATTAATTTTGTTTATGGTAAGTACCAGTAAATTGCATTTTTTCATTTTAAATGTTTCCCTCCATCATAATAAATTGAATTTGGGCTTTTAGAATTTTATTGCATGACGATTTATGGGTAAATGGCACGACTTATGGGCTTCTCCTCTGTAGATTGTGATTTGAGTAAGTTGAAAAAATACATGCATATAAACAAACTTTGTGGGTGTCTCTTCGAGAAATTGGTTAGCAACTTATCATTTTGTTCTAGGATCCTTCTTTTTCATAGGTCGTTTGTTGCACGCAGGATGGGCTCGCTTGATAACTAAATGAGCTAAGAGTTAAGCTCGAGTTTGACTCGAAAACCTTATAAAACAAGCCGAGCTCGAGCCATACGAGTTGAGGTCTCGGGTGGGGTTTGATTCGTGTCTGTCATTTTTTCAACCTACTCAAATTTGAGAATATCGCGGCTCATTGAACTATACTCAATTAAATATATATTTTTATAAGTTTATGCATTTTTCTGTTTTTGCTCGAGCTCGAATAAAACTCGAAGTGAATGGGGCGAGCTCAAAAAAGTAGCTAATTCTGTCAATGAGCCGACCTCTAGTAATGAGAAACTCGGCTCGACTCGTTGAACAACACACAATTCAATAGTCCATCTTTTAAGGATATGTAGAACCGGATTGAAAATGATCGATTTTTATTTGTTTAGTTATTTTTGCATATGTACATGTTTATATCATTCTCAATAAATATTTAAATTCAAATAGTACCCAAGTAAGAAGTGTAAGTTGTCTAAATTTAAAAACTATGTAGCAATCTCTGAGGTGAAAAAGGATTACCTAATTTTTAGATATATACCATCATTATAAGAGTTGCTAATACATACTCTCTCAATTTCAGAAAAAATGTTACATTTTACTATTCTGCGGTCAACAGTCTCCGCGTTTGACCATAATTTACTCTTAAACGATATTAATAAATAAATTATTAAAATTGTATAATGAAAATTTAGTAATTAAATTTTTATTATATGATTTTATTAAATTATTTACTATTATCGTTATGAAGTAATTTCGTCAAACTCAAGATGACGATTAAAAGCTTAAAATGTAACACTTTCTCTAAAATGCAGGGAATAATATTCAAACCATACATTCTAACGACGACTTCCAGCTTAACATTTATCATTTGTTTACACCACGCAAAGCAAAAACTAACACTATGAATGGTTGGTTTTGGCAAAACATGATCTCACCTATTATTAGTGATCCATTAGAAACAAATCAAAGGATGTTCACACAATTTTTGCCATGAAATTTCTATAAAGACCTATTAGAAAGATTGAAGAACATAGAAAAAGTACAAAATGGAGGACAAGAAGTTGTTAGCTTTTTGTCTCATGGTGCTCATGATATCTACCGTGCAAGTTCTTCATGTAGCTGCATACCAGCAGAATCCTACTCCGATGCCAAATTGCGTAAATGAATGCCTCGGATGTTGTAAAACTGCCCTATTTATCTGTCAACTTAAATGTGGTGTTGTGTGTGCTAATTCCGGGATCGGAGGTACGCATGCTATGTTTCATATTTCGCTCAATCCGCGTTAGAATCTCGATGTTAAATACGTTTAAAATTCTTAGAGAAAACAAGACGGACGTTTCAAAAGTTGGTGTTGTTTTAGAAATAAAGTGAAAAGATCTGTGAAGGCAAGGTGCAATTTCAACATCTCTGAAAAACGAAGATGTTTCGGTACTTTAGATCTTGTTAATTTATGGGAGATTTTAGACATGGATTGTAATTTAATTACAACTTTTTCATATGTATTCAGGGCATTATCGTCATTAACGAATCTATTGGGCACAAAGTCAACTTGGATTTCAACAACTTTGCAGGATCTCGGTAGAAAGGGTCGAAATTTTGTATATTGGTAAATTTGGTATTCTAGCAACATTTTTATTTTTGCCAACATTTTCAGTTGTATAGGGTACAAATGATCTTTATCATAGAGGTCATGCAATTACTTTTGTAAAGTTGTACATGTAGCCAAAACACTTTATTATTGAATCATCAAATCTTACACTTACTTACCGGCTTGTGAATGAGTGTTTTAAAAGAAACACGCATATATAGTTTTACTCCCGAACTTATAATTATAGGTCTACCTCTATAAGTCATATAACTTCCATTAAAAACTAATATGTTGGTGGTAAAAGAGTTTGGAAATAGAAGTGGCCAACTGATTCATCTTCTTGAACATATTAGTGTGCTACTCTCCGACAAATATGCTAGTAATTGTACAAACACAACAGACGTTTACACTCGTGCGCATATTGAGACTTTAATTAATTTGCTCCAGAACAAACATTTTTTACTATTGAGTTATTATAAATAAATTCCCGTAAATAAAATGAGCATCTCTTTTGTATGGGTAACATTTTCAATGCTTTTAATTCGCTTAAACTCCAGATCATTACAATCACCATCTGATACCATTTGCAATGTTTCAACCATTATTTGATTAAGATATGACCTTTCGACCAATTTAGTTAATCGTGGACTGCCATCGGAGTAATGTTTTACCTCAAAAGCAACACATGTTATTTCCAGCACAGTTTGTACTGACTCATGTACACAACGTAGATTCCAAGTGAATAACCTATCTTAAAATTGCTTCAAAACAAGTGCATACAGTTCTCGAGTTTTTATACATTTTCCAAAAAAATAAATTTATTGTCATTGCATTTGCACCCACATCAACAAACGTACATGATTTTATATAAACTTGGCAAAATTGAATCTATTATTTAGTTTTCCCACCAAGAACTCGAATCGTTTGACAAGGTGTTTGAGTCGAGCTCGAGCCTAACTTTGAGCTCGTGTAGTTATCAATCTAGCCCTTCATGCGTGACAAATATGACCTACGAATAAGAAGAATCCTATAACAAAAGGAGAAGTAGCTAACCAACTTATAAAAAAGACATAATGAACTGCATTAATCTTGGTAGCTACGCCACCCATAAAATTTAAAGTACCTAAAGGGCGCGAGTCATATATTATGCGGAATGTTGTTCTTGTCAAAGTTGTGTGTCTTTTTTCAACATACTCAGATCAGAGACCAGAGTATTGCTCGGCTCGTTGATACTGGACTGAGCTCGGTTAAATATACTCCATCCGTCCCCGAACTCAACTTTTCATCGTTTTGTTCAGTCCCAAACTCAACTTCCCCTTCATTAAATGGAAAATAATTCTCATACTTTATTCACACCTCTCATACTTTGTTGAACAAATCCCCTACTTTATTCAATCTATTTCATACTTTATTTCGCTATATTTTCTACTTTATTCAATATCTCTTATATTTTATTCACTTTCTATTTAAAACTTGTGCCCGTACCCAACAAGAAGTTGAGTCCGAGACGGAAGGAGTATATTTTTATATTTATATACGCATTTTCCAGTATCTAGCTCGACTAAAACTCCAAATGAGTTGGGCTCGAGCTCAAAAAAGCAACTCGTTGTACAAATAATGAGAAACTCGACTCAACTTGTTGAACATCACCCGATCCATGTTTTTCAGGAGATGCGGAATTTGATTCGGATTGGAAATGATCGATTTTTATTTATTTAGAGATTTTTGCGTATGTACATGGCTATAGTATTCACAATAAAATATTTAAATTCAGTCAGTACCCAGTTGGAAAGAGTAAATTTGTTTTCTAAACTTTAAAAACCATTCAATAAGGATGTTAGTTGTTTGTTTTACTAGCAACAATTAGATCTATAATTTCTACATATTGATCATGTACTAATCAGACATATTAGAGTTTGTTGGCTAAAACTATGTAGCAATCTCTTTGAGGTGAAAAGGATTACCTAATTTTCACACACATATATATATGTGAATATGATTAGAGATGCTAATACATACTAATATCCAAACCATACATCCTAACAACGACTTCCACCTTCACATTTACCGTTCTAAACAAAGACACAACGCAAAGTGAAAATTAACTAACACTATGAATGGTTGGTTTTGGCAAAACATAACCGTTCTTGTTCTTCTTTTCACCTATTATTAGTGATCCATTAGAAACAAATCAAAGGATGTTCACAAAATCTGCCATGAAATTTCTATAAATGAGTATTAGCATAAAGAAACATAGAAAAAGTAGAAAATGAATGACAAGAAGTTGTTAGCCTTTTGTCTCATGGTGCTTATATCTACCGTGCAAGTTGTAGCTGCATACCACCATAGGCCACCTTCTCCGATGCCAAGTTGCATAGATCAATGCCTCGAATATTGTAGAACTGCATTTTTTCTCTGTCAAGTTAGATGTGGTGTTCTGTGTACTAACTATGGGATCGGAGGTACGTGAGTAAGTTCGTATGTCTCATATTTCACTAAATTCGCATTAGAATCTTAGACGTTGAGATATGTTTCACATTCTTAGAAAATACAAAACTGACGGTTCAAAAATTTTCATGTTGTTTAGAAAATAAAGTGAAAAGATATGTGAGTGCAAGTTCAATTTCGAAATTGTTCATTGCATATCGAGCATCTGAAAAGCATGGATGTTCAGTACTTTACATTCGATTTATGTTAGATTTTAAACCAAAATAATTATTTAATTTTAACTTTACCACATGACATCAGGACATTATTAGTGATGAACCTATTGGGTGCAAAGTCAGCTTGGATTTCAACAATTGCAAGATCCATGAGATCAGGTTTCAATTTATTAGTGGTGGTTTCCCGCGATTTTATAGGTAATAAATTTGCAGGATCTACTATAAAGTCGGGTAGTCTCTGTAGGAAGAGAAGAAGGGCCGAATTTTGTATACATTGGTAAATTTTGTACTATAGGTAATAGTAGCGGTTTATTATTATGTTTGGCTCATTTGAATTGAGTTTTACCGATCAACGGTTGAGTTTTGTCACAAAGACAACCTAATTGAAAAACTCAATTCAATCAAAATTAGCGGGATCTGCTTGTTTGACTTCATTTTGACTTTTTCAAACAATTTCAGTTGTATAGGGTACAAATGATCTTCATCATAGAGTTCATGCAATTACTTTCGTAAAGTTGTACGTACATGCTTGTAGCCAAAACGCTTTATTGTTGAATCATCAAATCTTACACTTCCTTATGGACTTGTGAATGAGCGTTTTAATAGAAAAACATATATAATTTAACTCCCGAACTTCAAATTCTGGATCACCTCTATAAGGTAGGCTGAAATTTTGGATTAAAAACTAATATCTTGGTGGTAAAAGAGTTTGGAAATTGACTGGTCAATTGTTTCATCTTCTTGAGCTCATGAGCCACTCTTCTTACTCTTGAGCTTTTCTTCGTAACATATGCTAACTCCACAAACCAACACAACACAATGTACGTTTACACTTGCGTGAACACCGAGATTTCAATAAATTTGCTCCATAATAAAACACTTTTAACTCTTGAGTTTTTATAAGTTATAGATGAATTCACGAAAATAAATGAGCATTTACCATTTAATTCACTTGAGCACTGAATCTTTACAATCACACTCTCATGCCATTTGCAATGTCTCAATCAATAATTGATCAAAATATGAACCTCTTAAACAATCCCGTTACTCGCAAGTGATGTGTTACCGAAATCAACTCATGTCATTTCCAACGCTATTTATACTCACTCATGCACACTGGGGATTCCAAGTGAGCAACCCATTTTAAAACTGATTCACAGCAAGCACATGTAGCTATCAAGTTTTTATGCATGTATTGCAGAAAATGTATTTATTGTCATTACACTTGCACCCACATCAACACAAGTACAGTAAACAATTTTACATAAGAAACTTGGCATGGTTGACTCTATTATTTAGCTTTCCTACGCCTTTTTGTTCCAACACAAGCTGAGCAATACCATTTCCCTTTCGGTTGTTCCTTAAGCCCGACGCATCCGTAATGGAACCACTCTATCTTGCAGTCAGGATTATCACATGCAACCATTTCTCCATAGCTAACTTGGTTGCAGAAACAATATGTTGGCTCGTTAGGATCAACGGGTATATCGAGTTCCATGCTTGTCGTATTTGCTGCAGCTGTTGCTGCAGCAGTAGCAGCGGCAGCAGTGGAAGCTACTGTCGCAAGACGCGTCTTCTTACGCCCTCTGTTACTTGTTTCACCTGACCTTCCGGATTTCGTATTGTTATCTAGATTTGGAGGTGATCCACTGGCAACCATGCTATCTCTCTCAGCAGCACGCCGGAGGTCTTCATCAAATTTCTTTAGGTATTGATCAAGTTGTTGAATGTGATCATCCACCAAGTCATAGGCCTGAACAGCTAAAGCAACCTTTTCATCAGCGATCCGAATAGCATGTTTTTGCTCATCCATAGCTTCGGCGGAGAATTTGAGGAGCGAAGAATTCGGAGCCACGTTACCAGATTTAATACCACGCTTCATATCATCTATTTCTTGCTCGCAGCGCTGTTCATTTTCCCGCTGGATTCCTTGTAAACTCTTGTCTAAATCTCGTAACAGTGCATATTTCCTTTGCAATATATTTGGTAAAGCCTCAATATTAGCTTGAAATTCCTCACTGATAGACATTTTCCTGAATTTTTTTTTCCATAAATCAGACACCATTGAATCTTGGAGTACTTGACAAGAATCTAAGACAGCATGTAATACATCAAAACATAAAAACAAGACAGCCTGTAATACATGAAATGCAGAAAAGACTCAGCATGTAATACATCAAAACTTCAAAACATAAAAACAAGACAGCCTGTAATACATGAAACGCAGAAAAGGTCTAGCTAACACATTTTTACATGAATGTATGTTCATGTGGAGAAAATCCGTGTCTTTTAGTCAGTTTAAGGCTTAAAAAACATAGCATAACAAAAACCACACGATTGTCAAAGTGCATTCAAGTGCAAGACAGTCTCTAAGCTACATATTGAGTAAAAAACAATACAGTCCACAAGCACAGACTAATATGAGAAACCAGACTCAAGCTACATATTAACAAGAAAAGCCGGACCATAATTAAGTACACAAGCAGCATGTACAGGGAATAACATGATAAGCCAAATTCAACTTATAAGAGTAACCCGAACAAAAGGATAAGTCAATCATGCATATTGACTTGAGTTTGGGTTTATACTTTAAAGCATATATACAGCATAGAGGACAAACTCATTCACCAAAGAATGACCTTCCTTGAGCAATACGAGGCATTACAGGTTCATCCTCGCACACTTAATTACCTATCATAATATCGTTCAGTAAACGAATACTCCATATACAGATGAACACATTCAGGACCATACACAATTCATTAATCTACAGATGAATACAGCTAACATGTTCTCCCCAAATTGGAAGGAACAAAAATTATGTCTTTGATTCAGATTATGAATTTATCCAGTTCATCACACTGTACGGAATCACACAAATCAACAGATAGGTACAGGAAGCATAACAAAAAATTGATAGATGAGCATAACATTAATAACAAAGCAACTGATAAGGCTGGCCACAAGTATACGGTGTGTTCTACGATGGAAATTGAGAAAATTACAGAAGAAGAATTATGGAAAAAAACAATAAGGAATCCACGAACAAAGAGGTGGAAAGGTGGATTTACCGGTGAGAAACAGCGGTGAATGGAGATTAGGAGCTGGAGCGAAATCGGGCGGATAGATTCAGGTGGGTTAGGGCAGAGAGATCTGGATTTGGGGAAGAAGATCAATTGGGTGCCAAATTACAGGATGGCATGTAGTGACGTAAGTTTTGGGGCTGATTTGCACAAGAGTGGAAATCGGGGACTGATAGTGTAAATATATTTACATTCCTAACTTCCCATTATTTTGGAGGGATATAAAACTTGGAAATTTACCCGATCGTCCTAAAACAGTAGCCCACCCGACCTTTTGGTTCAATCAAGTTTGAATACGAATTAATTTTAATAAACATTTATAATTAAGTATGTAGTAGAAAATATATAGAATTAAAGTTAATCTATGAAGGAAGTACATTATTAATTAGTAGGCGATTAGGCAAATTCGTGTACATACGTACACATGTTATTTGACGATGTCAATTGTACTTTGCGGGTGTATCTGTTTAGCAAGCAAATTAAAATAAAGAAACCGAGTTAAAATATGTGCTTTTAAATGTTTTTAACAAGATTTTGGTGATTTTAGTGGCTTGCCAATCAATTACTAAGTTTCAGATGATGTGAGGATCATCACATGCCATCTTAAAGGTGCACGTTTGATAAACCAAATAGGTTTTCGATAAATTTAAACATATGACGAAGAAAATATTACTCGTCTATTTTACTCAAATGTGTTTACCTTACATAAATGGGTATTTCGGCTTATTTTCTCCACTTCTTTTAATATTTATACTTGATATGAAATAAGCTCTAATAGAGTAATCGTATTGAAAAATAATAAAAACAATTATTTATGGAATTAATGGTTATTTGTCACGATTCATAAACACACATTAGAATGATATAAATGTTCACTTATAAAACATTATTGATAAAAATTTGTGATTCCCTCGATATCCCCTACACAAAGTAGGAGGTAAAATCATTGGCAAAAAGAAAATTAACCAGTAGGTATACGTCGTCGTTTCAAAGATCCGAATTTACTCTGCAGATAAACAAATCCCTAATCTGCATTGTGATTTCAATCGGCAACTATCAATTAATTTCACCTGTCAAATTGAGAAGATTTTTCTCAGCAATCAGCTCCAGAAACAGCTAAAGGAGTTCATCGAAACTACCTATAAGGAGTGAGGAGGATATGAAGAGGGGATTGAGATGGAGCGAAGACGATGATACGTCGTCCTCAGATGATGATACAAAATCCGCTAAGAGTCCTTCAAGTCAATCCTCAAAGCTCAAATCCAATCAAGGTACCGTATTTCTTCAATTTGAGTTAATGTTTGATATTGCTGCACTGCTGTTATGTTTTCTTGAATTGTTGAGTTAAGCTGTAAACTGGGTTCTTGTTATTGCTGTAAAGATTCCAACTTTTCAGTTAATGTTATTGCTGTTAAGATTCCACAGTGGATTCGACAAATAAGAAGAAAAAAGGTGTAGATTTTGAGTTAATGTTTGATATTGCTGCACTGCTGTTATGTTTTCTTGAATTGTTGAGTTAAGCTGTAAACTGGGTTCTTGTTATTGCTGTAAAGATTCCAACTTTTCAGTTGATGTTATTGCTGTTAAGAGTCCACAGTGGATTCGACAAATAAGAAGAAAAAAGGTGTAGATTTTGAGTTAATGTTTGATAGTGCTGCACTGCTGTTATGTTTACATGAATTGTTGAGTTAAGCTTTAAACCGGGTTCTTGTTATTGCTGTAAATAGTCTAAGTTTGTAGTGTGTCTGGAATCTGGTTTTGGAATTAATTGTAGATGAATTCTGAGTAATGCTTTGAATTGGGTTTCTTATGATTATCGAAAGCTGTGAATTGGGTGGTTCATATGATTATCTAAATCCATCCATTTTGCACTGTATCTGGTTTGAAAAATTGTTTATTTATTTATGCAATGTAATAATCCTGAATTTTGAATATTTATCATAGTGGATTCGACGAATAAGAAGAAAAAAGGTGTAGATTTTGAGGCTTTGAGTCAACATGGATACAGAGGGGGATTGTCGGTCTTTGGTGTGCCACAGCCAAAGGTGCAGGAGAACTGGACCTGGTCTAAGGGGAATGAGACTCGGTCAAAAGAGGAGGAAGAATCCTTTGCAGAGCGACAGAAGACGAGGGATACTATAGCTGATGCGGAGGAGATTGCACACCTTAAAACTCAGGAGAGGAAAAACCTCTCGTTTCAACAAAAGGAGAAGAAGAAACGAGATCTTGGTCAGGCCAGTAGAGGTAAGAATTATGTTGAGGAGGAGAAGAGGTTGCTGCGGGACAACGGCGTGTACTCTGGTTTTGACTCCTAATCTATTCTTCTCAGTGAATGTTGGTCTCTTTATGTTGAGTTTTATGTATGGTAACTGTTAACACCAACTTATGCAATATTGGAAATCTGGAATTTCTTGGCATGGGACGGAGTGAGTATGTCATTTTATAATTCAAATAACTCTTAAATGTTACACTTATGATATATTTGGTATACATAAAATCAGGGTCGGATCTAGGTATGTACAAGAAGTCCCTTCGTAGAGGGGTCAAAAGCCCAATTTATATATGCAAACTGTGAATTTCTAGAAAAATTTATTGGTTTTGTTTACATTTGTTTGTTTGTTTCGTTAATTATTGTTTCCCCCTTCTAAAATTATTGGTAGTATTTAATAATTTTATGTTTATTTGTGTTTCTATTAAATTCAGTTACTTTCTATATGATGATTTAGAAGCGTTGAAAAATGATTAGTTTGGATTAACTGAAACAAATCATTTCAAAATATCTATATATTTAATGTCAAACATTATAAAATTCACTTAAGTTATTCATATTTATTTAAGACGAAACATTAGTTTTTTCACTTGAAACACGAGACCATGACTGAGATCTATATCTAACGCAACTACAATATTTTTTGGCCCTAAAGCCCCATCTATTTTTCAAGATTTAAGATTAACTCACATGCGATCTTATGATATAATTCTTCAATATTTAATAGAAAGAGAATGATAAAATAAATTAATCGATAAAATAAGTTAGTCAAATCTATGTAAAATAAAAGCGGTTTCGCTGCATTTGCAGCTTCAAATGCGATTCAACCTGGGCATAGGGTTAGAATTTATCGTTGTCATGCAGGAGCTGATTTTATTATTGCCCACATCAACCAGTAGTAACAATAGGTATTCTTTTGGTGATATACTTGTAAAGAATAGAGTTTTGTAGTTTTTAATCCACTTAAACATAGTTCCATTGTTGTTGTTGACAATACTGACTGCAAGATGTTGAGTATCAGAAAAGCAAGTAAAGAAGATCAAAGCCATTAAAATTCAATATGCTTTGTATTTATACTTGAATAGACTGAATTATAGTGAATAAAAAGAATGAAAACAAACCTTTATTTATAGAGGTTATCTACAGTACTATAGACACTGATAGTTAGCATAATGCGCCCATGATTTAATCTAGTGCGGAAGCTGTTGAAACTAGATGCTAAAAATAGATAGTTGTTCCATAATTTCTGCTGGGAACGTTCTTGACTAGATGATGGCATCTGAATTAGTCAATTCAGTCCTTCTTCAGTAACTGATTTATCTTGTGTTGCCGAGACTGATACATCATATTTTGATGTTCCCACAACATTTAACATTGTCATGTTATCAGCAGTGTCTTCAAGATAGTGAGGCTCCCACTGCAACTTTATGTCCATCTTAGAGAGCATAAATTGCAGCACTTCTGAAGTTGTTGCTTTGGTAAATATGTCTGCAAGTTGCTGCTTCGAAGTAACATAGACTTCCAAAATTCCCGCCATTGCTTTTTCTCTAACAAAATTGCAATCTATCTTAATATGCTTAGTCCTTTCATGCAAGATAGGATTCTTTGTAAGATGAATGGATGATTGATTATCACAATAAAGAGCCACTGGAGAGCTTTGAGTGATATTAAAGTCCTTTAATATTGCTATGATCCAAGTTATTTCACAAGTTGCGAAGGAAAGTGCCCTGTATTCAGCCTCTGCAGATGATTTGCTTACCACACAGTTTGCTTCTTGCTTTTCCAACTCACCAAAGATTTACCAATGAAAACACAATATCCTGTGTCTGGACAAGCACCCAATCTGCATCTGAGTGACCTTTAATTGAAGATTAACTTGTGAAGATAAGAAAATTCCTAAGAAAATTCCTTGTGTAGGAGCAACCTTGAGATATTTCAAAACTCTGTAAATAGCTTGAAGATGTTCTTTGGATGGTGTTTCCATAAATTGACTTAGAATCCCCACTGTATAGGCAATGTCAGGCCTAGTGATAGTTAAGTATATTAGTTTCCCAATTAATCTCCTGTAAACTGTAGGATTTTTAATAGGTACTCCTGTGTCTTTTCTGAGCTTGTGATTGATCTCCATATCAGAAAAGAAGTAAAGAAGATCAAAGCCATTAAAATTCAATATGCTTTGTATTGATACTTGAATAGAATGAATTACAGTGAATAAAAAGAATGAAAACAAGCCTTTATTTATAGAGGTTATCTACAGTACTATAGACGCTGATAGTTAGCATAATGCGCCCATGATTTAATCTAGTGCGGAAGCTGTTGAAACTAGATGCCAAAAATAGATAGTTGTTACATAATTTCTGTTGGGAACGTTCATGACTAGATGATGGCATCTGAATTAGTCAATTCAGTCCTTCTTCAGTAACTGATTTATCTTGTGTTGCTGAGACTGATACATCAGATTTTGATATACCCACAACATTTAACATTGTCATGTTATCAGCAGTGTCTTCAAGATACTGAGGCTCCCACTGCAACTTTTCTTTCATATTCTGAGACTGAGGAAGCGAGATCTTGGTCAGGCCAGTAGAGGGAAGAATTATGTTGAGGAGGAGAAGAGGTTGCTGCGGGACAATCTATTCTTCTCAGTGAATGTTGGTCTCTTTATGTTGAGTTTTATGTATGGTTACTGTTAACACCAACTTATGCAATACTGGAAATCTGGAATTTCACCAGCTTTTTGTGTAAAAGCTGTAGCTTGAATTAGATACCAGATGCCTTGTATGATTTTCATTTGGTGTTCTGTTTCTATAACTGGAAAGTTTTGGTTCTTGTTTTAATTTTCCATCATGTATTCACATAGTATGCAATAGGTAGAGTTGATTGATTGGAGAAAGTGTGGAAACAAGTTACCAGAATCTACCAGAAGTACTAGAACGCTTATTATTTCTTTGATACATTTAATTCTCTTGAGGTAATAAATGAAATATACGAATTGAAGTCTTGTTAAGAATGACTGGATGTGTCCATGGATCGGTTTTAATATATGATTACCGTGAAATGATCTCACCTGTAACTAAAATCATCTCATCTGAATCTATATACCTGCATTTTAGTCTAAGTGTGTTGAGCTTTCGGCATATCCTGTTTTCGTTTCTCTCCACCTGTAACTACTTATGGATCCATATATATGCTCCACTTTTTTCTTGGTTAGGTTGTTTAATGTATATGTGTTGTTAAGTTTACGGTTTTCTATGAAAATTCTTTGCTGTCGTTGAGGTCAAAGAACAATTAGAACACTATTAAGCAGAGCCTGTCTGCAATATATACTATTCAGACCCAAAATTGCTTGTACAATGAAAAAACCATTTCATTGATTTGTTAATCTTTGCAGCTAGATGATATACAAACACTCATACATACTCTATACATGGTTACAATTATTGAGGAGGAAAAATCATCGCCTTCGCGGTTTCAATCTCACTCTCAATTCAAATATGAAAATATCTAGTTAAACCATATAAGCCATATTAGACATTGTCACTATACTTCTCTGAACCATCAGAAGCCATTTTTGGCTTACAAGTGTGGAGCATATAGTTGCAAGCTCCAACAGCTTCCCCTACTGTCAAAAAGATCCATTCTTGCCCTAACGTTTCCAAGAACTTCGCCTTGTTTATTTTCTTCATAACCTCTGCTCCAGGATTTGCTAACACTAGCTGTTTTCATCAGAGGAAAATCAAATCAATAACTTCTCATTCTCCTAATGTTGCTAGGGTCATGTAAACTCGAATATTAACCAAGGAAATCAACCAACCTTTAGATCTCTTCGATCCATCATCTTCTTCACCTCATCAAGCATGCTAATCCCACTCGTATCTATGTTTCCAACAGCTGCAACATTAAAGATAGATCAGAGAACATAAATTCATTAACTGATCTCTCCAATTTGATTAAATGAAGTTCGTTCCATACCACTCATGTCAAGTATGACATACTGTAAGCCAGTTTCCCCAGATTGTTTAATCCTATCTTCCTCATCATCAATCCATCTCGAAATCCTGGAAAAAAAAACATAACATGAATAATTTCGCGAAGTGGATTATTCTAAACTCTAAAGATTCTTTCATCTGGCAGATTATGCATTACCTCTCTCTCAAGTAGCTTGAATTGGCAAAGTAGATGGGAGCATCAATCTCAAGAATCAAAACTCCAGGAACGTTAGTAGTGTTCGTATAGTGATCAACGCTTCTATACACCTTGGTGTCTGGAACATTACCAAGAACTAAGGTCCTTGGTCTTGCAACAAACAGCAGTACCCTCATAATAGATAGTCCAACCTGCATAGAACAGTCAATTATATCAAAAGTTGACATTAAAAACAGATAATACTTGCTGTAAAAGATTGTACAGGTACTTACTGCCAAGATTAAGCCGGTTTGAATACTTGCGAAGACGACTCCAAGATATGCACTCATGCACACGACAAAGTCAAACTTGTCTACGTGCCAGAGATGGATGGCTGCTTCGTAGTCTATGAGACCAAGCATTGCAGCTACTATAATCGAGGAAAGCACCACGAGCGGGGTGTAATGAAACAATGGAGTTAGAACCAATAATGTCACCATCACAGCTAATGCCATCACTATGTTTGAAACTGCTGTTTTGCATCCTGCATTGAAGTTAACTGCTGACCGCGAAAATGGTCCTGTAGTGAGATAACAAGAAGTGCAAGAACCGGCAATGTTCATCATTCCGAAAGCAATCATCTCTTTGTTGCCATCAATGTGGTAGTTCTTGAACATGGAAAAGCTTCTCCCAACTGCTATTCCTTCCTGTTTACATTAGGCAAGTGTTACTGTTAGCTACTTCATATCTTAATTATTCTTTTAAACAGGGCTTGTGTGAGTGAAGTGGTTGATAATCGACTTACAGCCATAGATATAATGCCGGTGACAATGCCTGTTTTGATTGTTACTGGGAGATACTTGGAATCGAAGCTGAGATCCATAATTGATATTGGATTTATACCTTTCTTCAGATATCCAATCTGCAACACATTTTCATCTTTCTATGTAAATACTTTAACCATAGATAATCTGGAAGTGAAACTCAATTGATAACAAATTAACAACTCTGTGTCAGTTGACAGCAAATTCTTTTAGGCATTCCATAACTCTTAGTTTAACTCGATGCCAAACAGACTGTTCATCGTTCATCACACAATAATGCTGCATCAATAGGCACAAGCTGCCGAATGAATGTTAATTGAAGTGATGATATGCCAGGACAAACTAAGACATATAGAATGTGACCTTTTAGCAATCAATACTCAGTTGTACATGTGATATCAATGCATTATTGATGAGTAGTTATTTTCAGTGAAGATATTAGTCAACATATAATTGGTGGTTTAGTCCCTACCTACAGTACACAACACATTGAAAAGTAACAAAACATGTAAAAAGTGATAATATTTAAATGGATGACTCACCACTGTGACTCCATGTTTCTCAGCATGGGTCAAGTAAACCAATACACTCCCTAAAATCACTGATGTTAGTGGTGCCATTGCTGATATCCAGAACAATCTTGGCTGCCTTTTGCTCTGCAATAAGATTCACAAGGTTCCAATTAAAGAGAACATCATTACAAATTTTTACGAGATACAGTAAAATACGAGATCAACATCATTGTTACAAATATGTTTAGTTTTGACATCGATATAGATGTATCAGTAAACATGTTATATATATTGTAGCTAGAGTGCTAGACATGTGATATTTATGATTAAATACTATTTGATGTTGATTTTGTATATCGAAAATACGTTATTTCGTAAAAGTGAAAGGTATAAAATTTTACTATGGAATATTGAACCCAAGAAAAAAGGAAAAGCAGTGTGGATAACCAAAAGGTGTCAGAGGAATAAAATAACCGGATTAAAGACTTACAAAGAATCTGGCTATGAGGAGGTAGAAAAGGAAAACGAATCCCAGAACAGCACTTTCCCATCTCCACTGTAAAATTTCACATAAGAAAGAAATGTCAGATTGGAATTAACGTCACATATTTACCTATAAACTTCATTCTACATTTATAATCGTGTAATATTTGTATATTAACATGTAGTATTCGACTATTTGCACTTAAATATATGATGTTGTTCCTGTCTTTTTAGAGATACCGTATTTCACGGAAAATGCTCTCCAATTCTAATCTGCTAGTAGATTTTTAAAATAATTTAACTTTCAAGTGTCTACTTTCTTAGTTTGTACCATGGGTTTATTTCCAGTATATACCACTTCTAGATTTTGATGGTATATATTGTCCATGAAAAAGAAAGAATATTACATAATTATCCATTAAATGCATAAACTTTTCTTAATATATGAATTTTAAAAGTAAATAGTCATGTTTCCGAGCAATAACCTTATTAGTAAAAGAAATTTAAAAAAAGCAGAAAGGATGATACGAAAGTGCTAAATCCTTTCCCTTTTTCTCTCTTTCTTTCCCAATTTGTGACAAAAATATCTGGATCAAATTTGTCTTGAATCACGTTGTAAGTTCTTAATTTGTTACTTTATATGTTGTACAGTATAACACGTAAATCATACTAGTCCATTACCAAGTGAGTTTGGGAAAAGACGGAATGCAAGACCGAGATGGCATCAGTGGACTGTGTAAAATGGTCAAGACCGAAGATCCCTTTTAGTTGCTGGAGGGACACCACCGTAGCTGCTCCGCCCATGAACCCTACTATTGTTGCATGCGACAAGAAGTCGACGATAAATCCCAACCTGCAGCGATTTATATCAAACGTTACATTTGCTAGTACGTCTCTTGTAAAACCAATTTAACAACGTCCAAGTACGTCTCCTTGTAAAACCAATTTAATAAACTGTAAAACTGATTTCATAACGAGTCGGTTACTTATTGTTATAATTTGTAAGGCTCTGTTCTCTTCGTCTGCACTAAACTGAACTGAATTGTAGTAAGTCATAAAAGTTGGTAAAGTTACCTGAAAATACCCATGGAAGCTTCAAAAAGTCCGGTGAAAAATGTGGCAGTAAAAGCAAGGTGAAGGTAGAGATTTGGATTGTCATCTGCGTTCACTACGTCACCTAACATGGATGCCATCAACAATGATCCAACGGCTACCGTTCCTACTGCCAAATCTCTTGAACTTCCCATCATAGCATACACCAATGGCGGTACAAAGCTCGAATCTAATTCATTACGAACACGAAAACATTTAACACTTGACCATTTTTTCTAGCTAAGAAAAACCGGAAAGTAAAAAACTGCGTGTGTACTTACAAAGGCCAAGGACGGGGGGCAAGTTCGCGAGCCTGGCATAACTGATCCCCTGCGGGATAGCCAAGCTAGCTATGGTAATCCCGGCAATAAGGTCGGATTTGAAGAACGAGAAAGTGTAACGTGGGGCCCACTCTAGGATAGGGAAAATGTACTGCATGCCTAGTATGAATCTTTTTTTTGGAGGCTGGTTCTTGAACTGTTTGAGAGGGTCATCGGGAAAGAACGTCTCCTTTAGATTGTTCTTGATTGATGTCACGAACGATTGAGGTGGCGGAATGGCCACCCGGTTGTATGAGTTGGCTGCATCGAAGCTGCAATTGTTCTCTATTGGATATGCAGTATCACTGGATTGACCCATTTTTATAATTATGTGACGAACAGGTGTGCCAAAAATATTTAATTTGGGTTAGGAAGAAATTGTAACTTCCTTTTTAGAAGTTTAGCAAGGTGTTTTTTGCTTGGTGGTGTTTCTGGATTTCTAAGGAGGGGGTTTATATAGTGGAAGAGAATATGTAGTCAATCATATTGGGAGTAATACTAGCTAGTGGTTTGTGGGGTAACGAAATTAAAACACACATATGACACATAAAAGTATGATACACACACGTGTAAATCGTAATTACTAAATAAACTATAATTAAAACATCTTAATACAAACTTTTATAGCAACCGAGAGAATTCACGAAGAATCTCTTAGAATCACATATTTAACTATATCCTAGAATGATTAACTTGTGACATCATGTGTTTAAATATAACTTGCATTATATTGCATTTTTATAAATATGGAATGTTTGTAGTTAGTCATACGATGTTTAATTTTTGTTAAAATATTTTGTTTATTTGATATCTCGGAGAAACGGTATGTATAAAAATTAAGTCGTGAAATTGGTTACTATTAGAGGGAAATTTATTCTGATGTTCCATCCACCTCAAAGAAGTATGACGTTTCGTGTATCCTTTTAGTTTGAGGCCACAATTTAGATGTATATGTACAGGTCAATGTTATCCTGCGATACATTGCATATGATACTAATGATGTAACAGGCCAGTCCAAATAATATATAATTCCTGAATCCTAAGTTTACTTATTAAAATTTTAGCACATGTTCATTTTATACTAATACGATATAATTTAGCTATGGGGAACGGGATCAATATCAAATATTTAGTTTAAAAGTGCGTGTGTTTAGTAGTATACGCGCGTTAATTACCCCTGCAATATTACTAAACCCCTGCATTAAATATTTCTGATATCGAGTCACAATAATTAAGCTCGAGTTCGTTTCATTTGGTTCAAGTTTTTAGTCGAGTTTTAACCCTACTCGATTCGATCAAACCGATTGAACACCAAAGTAGGCTCGAATACTTTATATCGAACAAGTAAAGCTAAGCCTTAATGAGTTGAGCACTAGATAAAGCTCGACTCGTACGTGGAACACACTATTTGTAGCTACAAATGGTATTTTAAATACTTCTCTGTTATCTCCACGGTATTACGGAAAACAAACATGCATGGCGTCGTGATAAATCTGATTATTCATTGTTAACCAACTTGTCAATTGTCATATTATATCGCACGCCTAATTGTGATGGTTGGTAAATATTCTATTGCATTAAAAGAATAAAAGTTTAAAACAACTTTACGCAACTTGGCAATATTATAGAATTCTGAATCAAAGTAATTTCAATCAATCTTAGTACACTAAATTAGCACAAGACATATGGTTCATCAGAAAAAGAAAACAAAAGAAAAGATTCCTAACTAAATTTGATCAAGAAGAAGACACCCCACCTTATAATATAACGTCATGAATTCGTAACCCAGCTACATTACTACGTTTTCTTCCTTCCGAATGAGGAGCACTACGTACTTATTATAACAACCAGACGACTAATCAACCTCATGAACGGGATTATTTCATTTTGATGGAAAGTAAAGTTGGAGTGGGGTCTTATATATCGTGTAGGCGTGGGCTAGATAAAAATCAAGGTCCGCAACTTTTTACTAGTAAGAGGAAAAGTGATAGCGGATCACGTATATTGTAATTAAGCCGAAGCAAATTTCCAAATTGGCTCTAAATAGTGGGCTGGAGTCCCACTTAATGGCAAACACACACGTGATGGGTTGGGTTTATTGATTGATTATGCCTTAGTTTATACTTGGTCCAAATCACATGCATCTTCTTTCAACTTTCTAGTTAATTACTATTTAACTAAAATCAATGATTAACTAAACAATGCATGATGAGATGATCTAAACACATCAAGTTGAAGGAAGTCGGGCGGTTTGGCAGAGACTTCAATGGAGTCTGAGCATAGTTCGTTCGACTTGTTGATACTCGACAAGATTCAATTATGATTGGTCAAATATATAATTCTTACATTTATATGTATTTTTCGTTCACGAGCTCGACTAACATTTGAATCAATGAGCTGAACTCGAGCCTGATTATCGTGACTTGCGCTCGAGCTTGACAAGTATCATGTTTTGTTAACAACTCATGTCGAGGTTGGAGTCAATAATAACTCAAGCCGAACTCGACGAATGAGTTTCTCGACTCACCTCGTTAAACCCCACTAGGCCGGAGAATCTGCATGATTTGGATGGTTAATTGCATGCCTAACAATGCCAACTAATACAGCCTGATATTTGATACTAATTTGGTTTGAAATATAAGATAAAGATAGGAAAGCTGACCATCAGGAACCAAAAGTTTCCGTATTTAGTTTGTTTTTTGGTCCTTTTGGATGTTTCCAATTGTTGATAACACTTTATTACCGACCTTACTAAGATAGAAAGACACCGTGTTAATTCTGTCAAGGTCTAGCTAGTTTTTAGGTACATGTTCAAGGTTCCTACCAATTTTAGTACTTTACGTGTATCCTTATCTTGTCACTCATGTCTTGCTTATTCATTTCTGATCTTTATCTCCGAATATTATAGAGTGATTCCGATCTTTATCTCCGGATATTACAAAATGATTATTCGATACATATTATAAAACGTTACATTTCTCGAGTATTATAATTAATTGAATTGAAAACAGTTTATATGAGGTCACAACAATTACATTCTTCGAGTATTTATTCATAATTGAATTGAATCAATGTTTCATTAGAGTCAACGGCCTACTATATGAAGAATATATGTACTCTTAATGGTCGATCATGATGTCAGAGCAAATTTTGTTTATATAATTAATATATTTTATAAAAAAATTAAAAGAGGTTACAAATCATTAAAGCTGGTCTGGTATTATCACCCGCCTTTGAAAGATCGTACTAAATTCCCCGAAGGGAAGGAGGAAAAAGAAGATTGAAATGAATCAAGGTCAAAGTTGAGGCAGGGCGGATCCTCAAATTTGAAGGATCTTGGTCCTTCAAATTCCTTTTTCAATAGAATAAAAAGTGACTACACTATTACTCCCTCTTGTGCGTCATATATCCAATTGATTAAAGCATCGGCCCATTATTTGGACATATGCCACCAGGCCCACCACGTGCCCATCACATTTAACTTATTGTGACCCGCCCCGAATCCATCTAACAATTACTACAAAATTCGACCCGCCATTTTCATGACAGAGTAAGTCTCATAAGGGACTGTATTATGCAGAGATTACAAGAGACTGGCAAACACTACAATTATATCCAAAAACATTAGAGGTTTCACTATTAGCATCGTTGATATACATGTAAATAAAACAATACAAAATGTCCACTCATAAAACATTACTGATATTATTTAAAATATTATACATGCACTTAAAAACATCAATCCGTCTCTCAGGTCTCTCACTAATGCATGTCTTCCAAGACTTTGTGTTTATAATCAAGTAAGTCACCGTGACCGTCTATAACAAAAAGAAAAAAAAGATCCGACCCTGTGCCCGCTACCACATTTGTTAACACTAATTAAACAAATTGATAAAAGTAATAAGTTTTGTGATACATTTTAATTATACTATATTAATTCAACAAATATATCAGTCGTCTATTAATCATTACATAGCTAATTTAAACTAGATCACAAATACATACTCGATAGGAGTCGAACTCATAAATCCACCACGATACTCATCTACGGAATTATTTTGAGACTTTACATCCACTCTTTAGTTGTATCTTTCATGCTAAAGGGGGGAATATATGATCTAAGAAAGGTGATGTGATATGGATCCCCAAATATCAAAACTAGAAGATATATATTGTGATGCTGCCAAATTTAGGACAGTCGGATAAAACGTGATAAAAGGGGATAATACAGTGAAAGTGAACGTAAGAGTCTGAAAGAATATAAGGACCTGGACTTGTACTAAACTGCAACTACACAACAGTATGTATCAATGTTGATATAACTAATGATGTAACAGTGACTTAAACAAAAAAAACAAAACATAGCGGAAATAAACTAAAGAACACATAGTTGTTTTTCTTAGCTGGTATAAATATACCAGTCGAGCCAAAGGCAAATATCCACTATATTGATAAGTGAATTTATCAAAACAATATTCAAGTTTCCACAGATTGAAACCTTGAATGGCAAAGCTAAACTAAGTAGAAAAGTGCTACCTATTCTATAGCTGTAGATCTAGTCTAACCTAGATGATTGAGAAACACTCTCTATCAAACTATAGCTGCACAGCTTAGCAAACACAAAGTAACTTCGACACTTGTTGAATAAAGTGTAAGTGATTACTCTAGTCTAGTTACATTGAATCCGTCCTTGACCTTGTATATATAGCGACGATCTTTAACCAAGGACAGATCTTCCAGATTTACTTTCCATGCTTATCCAAATCTTCAAGAGTCCAGTTTGAGATATTGTCTATAAAGAATCCAATCTTTGATCTTTTTCCTTAAATACTCCAAGCTAAGCAGGACCCCTTTGTATCTTCCAAATCTACGACCTGTTGACACAGGAAACTACAATTATCGAACTAGGTTATGTCTGCGATTAAACAGAAACTCACAATATATGTCTTGTAAACTGCAACCATTTTTTTAAAAAATTTATTGAAAAACTGCAGAAATGACAAGAACAACCAAGAAGTTCAAGAGTGGTAAAAGTCTTCACCTTCAAGAGACTCCTAGTATCATTGCCAGAGAAACAAGCATAAGTTTCCAGAACTACTATTGACTAAATAGTGACTCTAACTAAGATGCATCCTAACTCGAACCAGACAAAATAGATTCCCACTCCCCCTCAAAGAAACCCACCAAACTGGAAACTACCTTAACAACAGAGAGAAAAGTGGATGTCGTATCTCACTGGAGGAGACAATACAAGGTATAGTCACATTGGATTTTGAAAACGACGAATCAGCACTCAAGGAGAGAAGAAGAAATAAACACAGATTGCAGATTTCGTAAAAACATGAAGCAAGTGTTGGGCTCTGTTTAAGTTTCAAACTGGGACTCAATGTATTCTTTGAGAGTCAAACTTTCATTTTTGAAGGAAAGTGAGAGAAACCCAGAGATTGCCAACAAATATAAAGTAAAAAATATATCTCCATTGGGCTCCTTTTCCATTTGGCCAACATTGGGCTCTTTTGCAATGCCCTCCATTGAGCTCTTTTTCCATCTTTTTTGCTTCCATAACAAGTAAACTGCAGTCTAGTGCGAGGGGTTGAGGAAGAAAGAAAGTGCCAAAACCAGTAAAAAGATCCAAAAGACTTCCCAAGTACTCACATCCAGCAAGATGCATAATACAATTAACTCAAGAACAAAGAAGACTTCAGATAAGCAAGTACTCACATCACAAACGAAAAGCGTTGTTGGACTGTGATTTTAAGTCAACAGTATATTCAACACTTCAGATTACATTGAGCACAAACCAAGAGATCTTCTAAGACTGAAGAATCTCTCAGAATCTAAGGTTTTAGTAAAAATATCTGCTAGCTGGTTATTGGTTTTTTTATGTTGGATATCAACCACTTGTAGATTGACTAAGTCCCTAAGAAAATGATGCTTTATATCTATATGTTTGGTGCGAGAGTGTTACACTGGATTTTTAGAAATGTTGATGGCACTAAGATTATCACAAAACATGAGTAATGTGTCACTCTTAAGACCATAGTCACATAACATATCTTTTAACCAAATTAGTTGAGTGACACAGCTAATTTAAACACACAGATCTACCCTTTCTCATGGCACACAGTGTTCTCTGCCAGAGACTTTGATGTGGGAATGGGGTTGACTGTTAAAGAAATAAGGCAAACAGAGATCCCGCCTTCTCCTATTTGACTGGACTTGGCCTCCGTAATTTGGAATAAGAGGCAATACCAGAATGTTGGATCTTATACTCAAGCTCTTAACAAACATGGCGAACCATTAAGGCTATTTAATTTGTAATCTCAAAAGTACAAAGTTGACATTATTAGTATGCTATCAAATTGAAGTGGAAAAAAAAACATTAATCATAACACTCGCATTGCATTCATCATCATTAACTCATTCATTCTTATCGTACAACAATATCTCTAATTTCAATCACACGCATCACTTAAGCAACTTATCTATTTGGTAGTAATAAAGTAGATCTGATTTAGTCCATGATCATCAATCAAAGTCTAGCTACAACACATCGAAACAGTGCAAAAGAATCTGCCACCAGAAACTATCTCAAATGCTTGACCATAATTTCAAATACTTGACCATAATCCATAGAATAAAAACCATAGAATTATGAATATTCGGACTCCTAACCCATTAACCAAAATTGAGAACTCTGTATTGATGCATTATTATTCTATATAAATCCCATCATTTATCTGGAGGGAACAAAACAAATTAGTTAATGCATCTTTTTACACAAAATGATCTCAAAATACTAAATTATATATTACTATCATGTAGTGAATCGCGCAATTCCACATGCCCACATATAAGTCATTCTTGCACATAACCAAAATTCTTAAATATCATCTACATACACCAAAATGAAGCTAAAAAAAGCTGAAGACTACTACCATCACTGACACACAGGGGCGAAGCCAAGATTTCTTCGGGGGTGGGGCTCAATTTAATAATTTTTTTATTTACATATATATACTAATAAATTTATTTATTTAAAATACAAAATATTAATAATTTTGTCAATAAAATATCTTAATGAGATCGAAATTATCATATTTATACTGTATATATCAAAAATCGGGTAGGGCTATATTCGTATTTTTACAAAAATAAACATAATAACCTTTTTTTTTAAGGATGGGTGGGGCTTTAGCCCTACCCCTTTACTACTTACCTTCGCCCCTGCTGACAGACATCTCAAACTCGAAACAAACTTGTAAACAACTAACCTTTCTCAATCAGATGTTAAATTGATGAGAAACTGATTCTGCTTTATTGAAAGAGAAGCAATCAGAAAGCAAAAACGGAGAGAGATTGACGAAATATGGCAAAGAGACGATGAATCGGGGTGGCAATAAAACATTAAGGGATCGATCGAGAATAATCGACAATGACAAAAATGCGATTTGAGAGTATGATTCTCATGCATAAATAATACTAGTAATACTAACAAATTCGGTGCTTGAAAAACTTGAGAGGGTTAATTTAAAGTAAAGTTGACGCACCTAATTTGGCGGAAGCTTGGAACTTGAATTTGATTGGGTTAGAAGCTTGGAACTTGAACACTCTCTTCGACCAATCGATCACGAAGAAGTCAAACTGATAGGAATTAGTTTAGTTGTTCGTTGGAGATGATGACAAATTGAAGAAACAAACGTAGTAGTACATTTATTTATATTATTCTGGGGGTATAATCCATTTTGGTAAATAAAGATGGATAATTTAATTGATTGATTAATACATACATATTGGGTGATAAAGTGTCGTAATGTAGGTCCGTAATGTTGTAATGTTGTAAATATCTATGTGTCATTGTGATAATGGTATTTCCAAAAAACATACTACCTCCGGTCCATTAAAAGCTTTCTAGCATGGTACTTTCTCTTAGATTAAGAAATATACATTAAAAAATAGTTTGTGTGATGTATTATATTGGTAAAGTTGTAAGTGGAGATTAAGTAAGAGAGATTGAATAAAGTGGTGATAAAGTAGGAAAGAAAAATAATAAAGAATTAGTTAGTGGGGTAAAAAATTTAACATGTAGCACAAACATAATTTTTCACAATTCAATTAAAATTGAGTTACTATTCATAATAAAAACCCGATCAATTTAAGTCGCATGCTTGTATGTATTTGCAACCTCTCTAAAGTTTGAATTTTGAGATTATAAAACTATAAATTCCAAGTAAAAAGAATCAAACTTATAATGGAAAAAAATATATAAAGCAGATGATCAATAAATTCCTATATAAGAAAAAGAAATGGCTAAATTAAAATTTAGTCCACTTGATAGAGTGAGTAGGTCTTCTCCTTAACAATAGCCTTTGTGTTGGACTCCTGCACCACCATCATCCTTCTCTTACTTTCAGTAGCCTTATGTTTGACTCTGATCCATGCCTTTTTCCCTTGTAGAAAGGAGATTAATGCTTAATTGCTTATGGTGATAATGAAAATCCTGATAATAATACAACTATGCTCGTTTATTATTAAATAATAAAATGTTATTGTATTGCTAAGTGTTCAGAGTCAAAGGCAATAGCCTTCCTGTTAGCTATTAAATGTCGGCTAGTTATTAAAATTAAAATTTGCTCATTTGAAAATTTAGCCTTCGACTGGTGTACCTTGATTAGCTTAGTAGAAGTTGATTTTCATACTATGTCGGTATCTATATTCTCAAATATAATCGTCTTAGGCTCTCTTTTAATGTGAAAAATCATTAATTTTATTTAATATCAGATCAGTTTAGATTTACTTAGTTGTTTTTTATATTACAAATAAGTTCAGTTCAGTTCAGTTGAGTTCAATTATATTCAGACGAAGAGAACAAAACCTTAATGTCTTCGTCGAATTTGCCTCTAGATGCTACAAACTTTACCCTCAACATAATATATAAACGTGCCAGTTATAAATAAACGTAAGAAATATAGAGAAATCATAGTGTTATACCGTTACCATACGATAGTAAGATTCTTGGTCAGAGTCTATCATAATCAATATTTCATGAAATTAAGAGAGAACATTATAAATTAGTATTAACGAATCTGTACATATAAGATGATGACAAATGTACATTTTCTTAACAACCTCGCAGTATGATAAGTTTTTTGTTCCAGCTAAGTGTATGATATAATATGTACATCTCTTGACAACGACAAAACGTACCAGTCATATTAACATATGAACTATGGAGAAATCATAGTGCTATATTATTAAGATGTGACATCATCACTTTAAAAGACCTTATTAAGGAGAGAAGGTTATCCACCTTATATGTTGTTTGCATCTCTATTCACAAGTGATGTGGGATATTCTAACACGTCCCTCACAGGTAGGCCGCGGTTAGTCGGCTCTATAATAGAGCCTCTTTGGGCAAGCCGGAATTATCATCGGCTGGGGCACCCATCATCAACTTGACCCTGCTCTGATATCATATTAAGTTGGACCATCATCCCCTTAAAAGGCCTTGTTAAGGGGAGAGGGTTATCCAACTTATATGTTATATGTTATTTGCATGATTCTCTCACAAATGTGGGATATTCTAACATATATCATTATCATACGGTAGTAAGGTTCTTGGAGAGTCCATCTAATAGATATTCGATGAAATTGAGAATACTTGTTGATGGAAACAGATTCCTTCTGGCTGCATTTGAATAAGAACGAACGTTATAAATTAGTATATGATGCAAAATGTGCATTTCTTAACTACCTCGTAAAAGAAGGGTCGGAAACTCATGTTGGTCTCTGCCATTAGATTTTTGGGTATGAAAATGGACTGGAGTATATCGATGTAGGATTTTGGTGAAGAAAGATTATCACTTCTGTAAATTTCTTTGTGTATATGCTTATTTATAGTGCTCTCTTAGTATAAGCAAATTAGGCATGTACTATAATTTTCAGTTTTGTATTATTTGATTGAATATATTACAGCAACCAAGTCAAACAATTATATACAATTAAAAATCTAAAATCTGTAAAATCAGTGGATCCATCTATTTTCTAGATTTTTTTCTCTATAAATTAGATTGATAAACTCAATGAAATGAAAATCATACCATCACATTCCAAGTTGGAACACTATATTATGTTTGGGTTATTGACTTATTGTAAAATCATTCAAATACATGTTCACATTAAAATCAGAAATAAAATATGCATTTTTCGAAATAATCAAATCAAAATCGATTCTTACCTTATATATAATTGTTTTGAATTATTTAATACCAAATAATTCAAGAAAATCCCACAATCATTCTTGCTTCAAGTCCTATAGCTAGATTTTAGAATAGTATATATATATATATATGTATATATATATATATATATGTATATATATATGTATATATATATATATAGATATATATATATATATATATATATATATATATATATATATATATATATATACATACATACATACATACATACATACATACATACATACATACATACATACATACATACATACATACATACATACATACATACATACATACATACATACATATATATATATATATATATATATATATATATATATATATATATATATATATATATATATATATATATAGCGTTTGTGTATATTGCCAAAATATTTACCGTATCATTATTGTATGAATTATTTAAAATAAATATAATTAGGCTAACTCTGTACCGTAATTAAGAGGGATTTATTATGATGTTTGAGATTTTTAAGGGATCTTGTTCATTTAATTGTTATTTTCCATAATTAGTTCAAGCTGAAGTGAAGAAAATGCGTGACGGGTTGGAGTTGAATACTTACCTTCTTTATAATTTTCTTGTATTTTTTTTCAAATAAATCAAATTAATTCAAAGAAATTCTCACAATGATTTGAGGTCAATTTTCTATAGCTAACTTTCAGAATAAAAATTGATCTTTTAAATATATATAGATTGATATAAAACTTATCTGATAATGATACACGAAATTATCAAGGACCTATTTGCACTTTTCTTGTTTGAAAATGTGTTAGAGTCATGAAAGTGTTGGTAGCCGAGTGGAAAGCTGAGACACTCCGTATCCAAGAGATCATGGGTTCGATCCCCGAAATGGGTGATTTATTCTCATGCGGGTGAAAGTTCAGCTTTGAAATATTAAATAATTTATAATTATAATAAATGTATTTTTAAACTAAAATAGAAAATCTTCACAATGTTGTATAAAAATCTCTGTAGTTTTTGCCAAAAAAATAAAACTCTCTGCAGTTTTTTCATTTTTAACAAATACTCACATTTTTAAAATATAACCTTTATTCTTACAAATAATGACTTTACTTATAGAAAATAACAATATGCACTAATTATACGTTACTCGTCAGTTCTAGAGTAAGTGTCATATATGAATTGAGTGTATATTGATTTTTCTTTTATACTCATGGGGATAAATACAATTTTACAAATACACCTAACATACACAACAATAATATAAAAAAACCAACAACAATTAAAACAAAAGGAGGGTTGGCTAAGAAATCATTTAAAAAAAACATAAAGGATATGGTAAAGAAAGATCCATCTAAGATAAACAACAATATTATAAAGAAAATATGGTGAGATAAGAAATCATTAAGAAAAACATAAACAAATAGTGTGATCGGGACAATATCCACCAAAACATTAAAAAAAGAGGGTGAGACAAGAAAATCATTAAAAGAAGGGTTGAACTAGATTCGACCAAACATCAACCGTAACCGCCAGTTGAAGGAATCCAACCGTAACCGGCGGTTACGATTTCGGTTACTGTTGATGTTTTTTCTAACCGTCAACTGTGGGCCTAACCGATGGTTATCCTACGGTTATGTAATCGGCGGTTAACCGAGAATAACCGTCAAACCGGCAGTTAACTACATGTTAAAGGTGAAAAAAATATAATTTTTTCCAATTCTCTGGACCAAGTAAATACCATTTATAATAAATATTTTACACATGTTTAATAATAAAAAAGGGCCTTACACATTTCATAAAAATTATTTACAAACCCCCTTTAAACTTTTTATTAGGTGTGTAAACCCCCTTTTCTTTTTTGCAAAATTATTTGGCCAAATAATTATTAAGTAAGCATTTGTAATAAATAAATTATTTTGTTTTTTTAAACAAATCGGCAGTTCAAAACCGATAATCCGACGGTTCATAACCGGCGGTTTGACGGTTATGAAACGTACAGTTATTAACCGTCTATAACCGTACTCGACGGTTTTTCAACCGTCGGTTACGGTTCGGTTACGGTTATAGACGGTTAATAACCGTACGTTACGGTTACGGTTGGCGATTTTTCATGACATCTAATCGCAGTTAGCCAACCGTAACCGGCGGTTGAAAAACCGTCGGGTACGGTTATAGACGGTTAATAACTGTACGTTTCATAACCGTCAAACCGCCGGTTATGAACCGTCGGATTATCGGTTTTGAACTGCCGATTTGTTTAAAAAAACAAAATAATTTAGTAACCGTACAGTTATTAACCGTCTATAACCGTAACCGCCCAGGTCTAGGTTGAACCCATGACATTAAGGACAACAACAAAAAACTCTTCCACCGCGCCACTACAATTAGGCTTAGTATATTAGTACATGTATGGTACTTGGATAAATCTCGTTGGGGGAGGGCATCTGACCCCACTCGCCCCTTTCCCTCCGCCACTAAAGGCTCGTCCAGAGGGGCTGAGCCAGAACGGAGGGAATAAGACCATGTTTCGCGACTCGTCTTTTTAATGCAAATTCCTCAGCCCGACTTCCATTGATAATAATCGATGATATACATTCATTCAGGCACATACGTTAAGATTATCAAAACAAAAAACATTCATCAAATGAAGTAAAAGTTCTCAATTCACCGAATCATACGCCTTTCCAAATTATTGCTCTAAATTAATCACCTTATTTTTCATCTTCTTTGCTTCATCCAAAATTTCATCTGCGACAAATACAAAAGCAACGGATCTGTACAAAGGGATGAGAAAGCTAGGGCAAAGAGAATTACGAAAGCGAGATCAAACATATCTAGCTAGTTGTTTGTTCTCTATCACATATCCCAGAAGACATATTACATTGATCATGTTCATCTACATCAACTCAGTGTGCCCTTTTTCTGCTTATTACCTGGATCGTCCGTCCGTTCAGAAATTAAACGGAACATTTACTTTTGGACACGGAGATGAATGTACAAGATTTTTTTTAAAAAAAAAATGCTTTGTAGTATGTGACCACAAAATTAGTGCATAGTTAGTGCACATGGATGCACAATTTGTGAAAAAACGGGAACGTAACACTTGTATTGAGATATATATATAAATAAACATATGACATTTGGTGTGCCCGTGTGGGAGGAAGGGAGTACTATTTTGATCTATAACCAGATTGCATGGTACTTGTGGTTCTAAGATATTGAATAAGTTTGTGGTCACCAGATCTATAATAATCCTTTCATAACTTTTGCTTCTAAAACACTTGCACACATAGAGTGCTAAAAGTGTGTGTTAGTTTTCTAGGTGAGTAAATCACTCAAATAACAGTTCATGAGTAATCTTGCCATGCGGTTCAAAAATTTGTTATAATGAAGAATCCATACTATATGAAAACTCACAAAAATCATTGAATTTGAAATCATCCCATACATATATCTTTCCCCATCAAGGTATGTGAACATGTAATATATATAATTAAAATATACAGAGCAAGTTTGATCAATAGAACAAGTATCCTGGTCTCTGTAAAAAATAAAAGGGAAAAACCCACATAAATATCAAGTACTCAACAGGTACATGACATAGTCTGGTACTAGATACAAAGCCAGGGAACTCCAAAGTCCAAATCACCAGAATTGGCCAGAAAATGGCAAACTGTAGAACTTTTAGTCCTAAATATCTTGTGATGTGTTGGAGAGTCAGTCACGTCGCCAAGCATAGTGCAACGGCATCATAAAATCCTCTGCCGATGACCCGAATGTGACTGATACCCTCTCCGTTGTCACAGTCTGCAGCCAGCCCTCTTGAGCGCGATTTAGTGGCAGCTTTGGGTCCAGTCTTGTCCTCCCACACCATATATCAAGCTACATAACCAAAAAAAAAAAAAATGGCACAATGTTAAGCATTTTTCAGAAAATGGAGAGAACTTATTGAATATACATGCAAATGATGTTAAATGTGAATTTGTTGTCAGGCGAGGTCCTTGCACGACGAATGCACAATCGTATATTATATGTTTCAACATGGGATATATATATGAATGGACTAAAACTGATGGACTAGTAATATTTACTGGATAAACCTGTACACCCTAACCAAATTATTAAATTTCCAATCAGATTAACATGTTCATTGAACTAAAATTGTCATTTCGCCTATAAATCGGAGTCGGTTAGATTGGTTTTGGCATGTGGATGAGAGATTACCTCGTCTTCACTTTGAAGCTCCAACCTTTCCTTGAGGTACTTATGAATAGATGAAACGGGTGCATGGGCATCCCTATAAAATCAAGATTCGTACAATGTAATCAGGTTCAACAAACACTCCATTTTTAGAAGCATAATGTGAAATTATGACTTAATGGAAATGAATCTATGCAAATGTGAGAGTTTCACGTATAGATCCACAACCAATGGAATTTATGAGACATACAAATGACCTAAAATTTGTTGTGGAACTTACTGGAAGTTTAACTTCGCGGGTGGAATTTGAGGCAATGGGCGACCACCTTCTTCCCTGCAGATGCACATCACTAGAGTTAGTGAAAGTGGGAAAAGATCATGGAATAACCATGTACCATTCATTTAAAAAACTTATAATGCTCGTGATTCGCACAAAGTACTTACTTCTCATATGCTGCAAACAGGCAGAACGAAATTGGATTTTCAGGTTGGGAGGTGGAACCATTAACGACAGCCAGACGAGGAGTCGGCATCTTTATGTCACTGAAGTGCTTTGACTTCCTATGAACTCTCCTCTTTTTCTTTGGGCTCATCGGCTTTGGTGGTGTACTTTCGTCGCTGTCACTTATGAATACGATTTCTATAGCCTTAGGTTTCTTAACTACTTCTTCCCGACAATCTAATGATTTTGCAGCATCACCTTGCTGCATAGAAGAAGTTTGGGGCATTTTCCCTTTCCCCTTATCGAGAGTAGGCTTCACATGTAGTCCAGTTTCAATCGGACCAGATGGCTTCAGAGCATCATGCCGATTATAACTCTTGAAACTACTGCCTCTAAGCTCCACATATGGTCCCGTAGGAACTAAAATTGAGGAATGTGAAGCACCAGTTGGCCCCTTTGAGGTCTGGAAACCATCTTTGCTTCGGATTTCAAGAGAAGACTCGTTAAATGGTCCATCAACATTTGAGTTCTGCAATGGCAATAAGAGTAAGCATTGAAGTTTCATGTGCGACATGCGTGCATTTATAATACTTGAAAAGAACGATATACGTGCATTTATAATACTTGAAAAGAACGATGCACGTGCATTTATAATACTTGAAAAGAACGATATATGTGCATTTATAATACTTGAAAAGAACGATATATGTGCATTTATAATACTTGAAAAGAACGAAATTTTGGAATGATTCATAAAAGTTCGAATTTGATGGAAACAAATTAAACCAGAATCTATAATCATACCCGTATGGTTCCTCGGTTATACTTGTTTATTTGTTCTGTGGCTGTCGAGCTATCGGTTAGGTATTCATCGGTGGATTCACTATATTTCTTTGACGGTTTATTTTTAGAAAACCTAGTGCCCCTTTCTGTTCTCCTAGTTACAGGTTTTGAGCTTTTTCCCCTCCATTCCACAGTCGTCGCGACTCGTGGTGAGCTATTCGTGAGGGAGGCAAGGGACCTGGTCCTTACTTCTTTCTTTGTAGGTACGGAAGCGGAAGGGGCCGCCTCTCGAACTGCATTCGCTTCTCCATCGTTCTTATTCTTCTTCTTCTGATCATGCGGGAACAATTTTTCCATCAGTCCTTGCAATTTGTTGTTCGGCCTGACAAATAGCAAAATTAAAACAGAGCAATGAATATAAAGAACAAAGCTTCATCGGAAAAGAAGCTTTGTTAAAAAAGCTTGAAGATAGAGCTTTGTACAAAGCTTAATTGCTTGAAATGAAGGTATGTTCGAGTTCAATAGTGCTTCATTTTGAAGCTATGCTTGTAGGGCTCGAAAATTGAAGCTCTATACATCATTTTATTATTATTATTATTATTATTATTATTATTATTATTATTATTATTATTGATTATTTTACAAAATGAATTTGGGTTATTTTTAATGTTTTTCATATTAGGGTTAGGGTATATACATTGGAAATTATTAGCACCCCTCCCAATTTCATGTTAGTTTATCACGCACTTACCTTAGTCCGCCTTACTTTATTTTGCCAAATATGACCAGTTTGGGTCCACATTGCAAAAGGGACCAAGATTATGGTCTAAAATACCACACAATTGGTTCAAAATGGACCAAAACTACAATTAGTTATATCAAGTTTAGAGACAAGGAGATTTTACCTCAACTTAGACAAGGGATCGACACCCAAATCAATATTGCACTCTGGACAAGCTTTCACTCCTTCATCTTGGAGCTTCTTGTATATGCATTTGCGACAAACTATGTCGTCCAAAGAACAAGCCAAACTCAAATAAGCCACCCCGACAACTGAACTGAAGCACGGTAGATGCTAGGGGTAACAATTATTATATTTTATAATGTAATATGTGGATTGTGAAAATCAACATTTTATCTGATAACATGTTCAAGTAGTTACCCTTAACATAAAAAAAATAAAAACAATGACAATAATAGAAATCCAAAAGCAAATCCATTTTCGACATAATTAAACATGCATTATGGGTGTGGGGAGGGGGGGGGGGGAACAAAATCACAAGTTAAAGTCAGATTTTAGAACAAAAAAACATAGATTAAAACATCGGTTTAAGTATACATCTTTTATTATTGGAAGAATGAGAAGAATTTTTCATAAATTTTTTTACCTTTGTGAGCTCAATAACCGATCTGTCTCGATAAATTCTGGGTCTTTTAAATTTCTCTAAGTTATTAAATAATGGCCAAACTAAACTCGAATATATAGAATAGAAATTCAATATGTATTGTTTATTAAAGGGTGACACATGACCTCTGAAATCTATAGGCAACCTTGAAATAAACTTACATGTGTGAATACATTCGTTGATAGTGGTGGCTTTCCAATAAGGCTTGTTGCATATATTGCATGTCATGCAAGCCAAAATCGCATCTCGATTTACCAAAGCCTCATCAGACGACATAATGTTATAAGCTGAAACAAAACATAAATAGAAACAACCAATTACATGTACATAAAAATTCATTAGAAAAATATAATCACATGTGGTTCATTGCTATGCACACAAAACACTACATGATCAATCAATGAACTTCTACCTAATTTCTATGTATCAGGCAGACGACCGTCTGTTAGATGCTAGGGGCGTAACCATGTCTACCAGTGGTTACGCCCCCCTAGCTAGCATGGTTACGCCCCCTAGCTAGCATCTTAAAAAACTCAAAAGAACATATGAAATCAAAAATTGAAAATTTTCCTCCAGATAAAAATCAGTTACAAGAGCCAAACAAGTTGGCAAGAGATATTGGCTAAAGGGATTATGTGTTTGTTTGGCTCCTACCTTGATATATGAGCAAGGAATTGAAAGAGGTGATCAATTTGAGGCAAAAGAGAATGTAAGTTAGATTAGAGTGAGTCTGAAGCTTTTCTTGATCCTGGAGCTTTTCAAGAATGGTGATTTGATCATATGTGAGTGTCTATAGATTTGGGTGTTGAATCATATAGAGAGGTAAAATGTGTGCTTTCTTCTAAAGCATTACAAATAGTATGAATCAAAATTACCTTTTGTTTCCTTTTTAAATATGAAAGCAAGATTGCCAATATATATGGCGTATTAGGTCATGACGGATTGGCTAGACGTGTGTAAATAAAAAATTATGGTATCGAATAGTAATTGTGAATATGTAAGAAAAAACTTGTAAGTTACACACAAATTTATGAGACAAGTTTGACCCTGGTACTCAATACATGGAAATTAATGACATGAAGCTTGATGGTTTGTGCCACAAAGGGTTATGATTTCCTACTTGTAGGCTTAGATATGATTAAGGACTTTTTTATTGGGTTTATGAGATAAATGTGTGGGGATCATTAATCTCACCCCAATGTGAATGGGGAGATCATCAATTTTCATTTTTAGGGAAATAAAGAAAAGTACTGAACGTATATAAACCCTAAATATTTAAGGCATCAATTACATTTCCCTTGAATTATGATAAATCAATTGTATGATGAAATGTAACACGATTAATAACATGTTCACGTGAAACTAAAATAATTTTCTTTTATAAAGTTTATAATTGATATGAAAATTCAAACAAATTACGAAAAATCCAAATAAAAATAAGTCGGATTAAATCATTACCAATGTGTGATTAAATAAGACAAGCAAGAACGGGTAGAGTAGTCGAACTTTAAGATGGTTGTCTTGATTGTGTGATAACGTTGTTTTCCTGTTTAAAAAGTGAAATTTATGATGATGGCAATAACAATGGTGATGAGTGTTAGTGATACATTGTTTAAACGTGCATACCTATATGAGTAACTAAATCGATTTCAAGTAAAACTCACCGTAGGAGATAGCTAGAATTGTTGATTGATGGCCCAGACTCTGTCGAATTCCAGTTATATTAGTGATAACGTTGTTACCCTGTTTAAAAGTGGAATTTATGATGGTGGCGATGACAACGACGATGAGTGTTAGTGATACATTGTTTAAATGTCCATACATATGTGAGAAACTACATCGGTTTTAAGTAAAACTCACCGTAGGAGATAAAAGGTGATTGATGGCTCTGGCTTGGTCAAATTCCACCTTCCAGTTTTTCAAAAGAAAATGAAGAAATTACAGTGAAGAAGACGGTGTATAAATAGATTTTTGAAATTTATTTTCAAGGAAAATTTACCGAATCGGCTAAATTCAAAACCTAAAACTGGAATTTCTTTTATTTTATTGTGATTCGATGCATCCGTTGACCAATTTGTTATTTTCCCTGAAATGAGATAGATTTTTTATTATTAAAGTCGGTAGGTGTGACTAGGCCTAATTAATCCTTATATATCATGATGATAAATGAGTAAGTCTCCTGAAAGACGGTCCTTGAATAATTTATCTAGAGACGTACCTATGTTGTCAAGAAATTCATCGATGTTATTAATCAAAGCGTCTATTTTCTCAACATTTATGTTTTTTCATATTAAAAAAAAAAGACTCATTTCTTTAATAATCCAAACGTTTTGATTAATAACATGGACGGTTTTTTAATAACGTATGTCGTCTCTATCTAGAGACCGTCTCTCAGGACACATGTGTAAAAAAATAAATAAATATTAGGACATGTGGCTCATGTATACATTCGAGCTCTGGTACATACTATGTTAAATTAATTTACGATGAATAATGGAAGTCTAGCAGAGCTGGCAAGTGCCTTAGAGATGTATTTTTTTTTTGAAGAAATAAAATTTTATTTTTTTTGAAGAAATAAAATTTTATTCATAATGATTAAAGCACAATATGTGCCCAACCCCCTTGTACACCAAAAAACAGAGTAACAATGCACCTCAACATAGAAAAGAAACTACTGTAGCAAACACAATTCTAAATCAGAACAGAGACACTTCAAAACAAGCCAGCCTACTGCACCAGTAAATTATGTGTCTTCAATATCCTTAGGAAATCTTTCCCAATCGCGAAAGTGTAACCCAAATTCAGCAAATTTCTTTCTCTCACCCACAACCAAGTATTAAACTTCAGAATTTCGAAAGTTTCCTGAGCATCCGGATGATTTCCTTTGAAGAATTCATTGTTACGAGCTTTCCAAATATACCAAACCACACTATACCAAAAGATCCGCCACACTTCTCTTGATTTTCCTTGTATTGTGCTTGCGAAATTCAACAGCAGCTCCTTCACACTATCTGCAGAAATGGCCTGACCATCCAACCAATTCATTACTAAATTCCAAACTTGCGATGCAAACTTGCAATTAACGAAGAGATGCAAAATGGAATCTTCACACTCGTCATCACAGAGTTTACAAAAAACTTTCTCCTCTTGGTTGATAACATTTCTTCTCTTGAGATTGGGCAGAGTCGGTAACCTATCCTGTACAAGTCTCCACACGAATAGATTGATTTTCGTCGGAACCCATTTGTTCCAAACACACTTCGAGCAATCGTCCAGCTGCACCGAATTGTTACAATTCTCCTTCACAATCTGTTTGTATCCATCCTTTACTGTATAAGTGCTATCCTTTGCAAACGTCCAAATCCAATCATCTCTTTTCTGCTCATTGAAACTGCACCTGTTTAGCAAAATTAACAATTCATTTACCAAATTTTCTTCCCAAACGAACATTGATCTGCGCCAAGACCAACTTCCTGAAATTTCACCATTGACCCTTCTAACTCTACTAACAATCAAACACCTCTTGTCAGTTTCCAGGCTATAAAGCCGCGAGAATAAATCACACAACCGCAAATTACCTCCTATCCAACTATCTTCCCAAAAAACTGTGTCTTGCCCGTCCCCAACGACTCTTCTAAGACCCGACCAAAACCAATCACGACACCCTACTAACTTTACTAAATCTCGCCACCAAGACGACCAAGACTTGTCCCAAGACTTCCCTCACTACACAGCAAAACCGACTGCACCAAATCCCCATATTTGGAGCGCAACAGATTAGTCCACAAAGAATTGTTCCCAGCTAGAATGCGCCAAACCCACTTGCCTAAAAGAGCAACATTGAATCACTCTAGATTTTTTATGCCTAAACCTCCACTCTCCTTAGATTTACACACTAAATCCCAACCAACCCAAGCAATTTTCCTTTTCCCACCCATAGACCCCCCCACAAGAAATGACATTGAAGTCGTTTAAGCCGGTTAAGGATCAAAGAGGGGATTTTGTAGAAAGAAAAGAAATACAAGGGTAATGAAGTGAGCACCGCGTTAGTGAGTACCAATATTCCTCCAAAGGAAAGAAAACCATTCTCCCATTTCAGCAATCTACTCTCCAACCGTTCCACCACCTTATTCCAAACCACTTTATCACTTGGTTTTACACCGATCGGAAGACCCAAATACACAAACGGAAGCTCGCCCAAAGAACAATTGAGATATTTTGCCCAACTAGCAAGAATATCCTTCTCCACACCAATTCCCATTAAGCAACTTTTCCGAAAGTGCCTTAGAGATGTATGATAGAGAAAGCGTTGTTTTTTTTCCAGAGAGGGATTGCTCAGTTACTAGCAAGACGTCAGAGTATCATTGGTAGTATAATTCAATGATTGGAGGGCGTTGAAACATATTGAAACCATAATGCAAGTATAATAACGAGAGAATTATACTCTCTCCTCCATAAGGTACGCATGTGTTCAAAATATTAAACTTGTAAACCATGATAAAACTCTACATAGATCCTCATTATAAGAATCTACTAAGGACATGGGGAATGATACAGAAAGGTTGTCCTTAATAATGATCTCCAATGGAAGATGTTAAAGCCCACACGAAAGGACTAAGGACAAAAAAGACCCACTAAAGAGTACAAAATGATTAAAATAAGCACATAAAGAATCAAAATGTTTATACCGAATCCTCTTTAGCTTGGTTATGTGTTTCAGTAAAAAACATGATATACTTAACTACAATGGAAAGCTTATCAATTACACTCTCAAGCCCTCTGAAGATATTAGATAAAACGCTTTTAACACAAAAATATCAGTGTGGAATGACTCACATAAGTCCGCAATGTTTTGTAGCTTTCAGTGTTGATGGAGTCCACCAAGTCAAAGTCAGATTTAAACATATAAAGCATGCCAACTACCGTCAATACATAGTGGTAACCATGGACGGATATGAGGATGTAGGTCATGTTTTCTTCAAATTACCTCGAATACTCCATGTATTGCAAAACAATTGTTACATTTGCCTTTTGTCACGAGAAATAAGCAATGTTGTATAATATTGAAATATAGTACACGTGTGGTAGGTTGTGATAAAGAATGAATGGGGGAATGAAAGTGATATTTGATTAAGACAACAAATGAATGGATAAGTGATAAAGTGTCGTAATGTTGGTCCGTAATGTTGTTGTAATGTTGTAAATATCTATGTGTCATGGTGGTAATGGTATTTCCAAAAAACATACTACCTCCGGTCCATTAAAAGCTTTCTAGCATGGTACTTTCTCTTAGATTAAGGAATATACATTAAAAAATAGTTTGTGTGATGTATTATATTGGTAAAGTTGTAAATGGAGATTAAGTAAGACAGATTGAATAAAGTGGTGATAAAGTAGTAAAGAAAAATAATAAAGAATTAGTTAGTGGGGTAAAAAATTTAACATGTAGCACAAACATAATTTTTCACAATTCAATTAAAATTGAGTTACTATTCATAATAAAAACCCGATCAATTTAAGTCACATGCTTGTATGTATTTGCAACCTCTCTAAAGTTTTGAATTTTGAGATTATAAAACTATAAATTCCAAGTAAAAAGAATCAAACTTATAATGGAAAAAAATATATAAAGCAGATGATCAATAAATTCCTATATAAGAAAAAGAAATGGCTAAATTAAAATTTAGTCCACTTGATAGAGTGGGTAGGTCTTCTCCTTAACAATAGCCTTTGTGTTGGACTCCTGCACCACCATCATCCTTCTCTTACTTTCAGTAGCCTTATGTTTGACTCTGATCCATGCCTTTTTCCCTTGTAGAAAGGAGATTAATGCTTAATTGCTTATGGTGATAATGAAAATCCTGATAATAATACAACTATGCTCGTTTATTATTAAATAATAAAATGTTATCAGATTGCTAAGTGTTCAGAGTCAAAGGCAATAGCCTTCCTGTTAGCTATTAAATGTCGGCTAGTTATTAAAATTAAAATTTGCTCATTTGAAAATTTAGCCTTCGACTGGTGTACCTTGATTAGCTTAGTAGAAGTTGATTTTCATACTATGTCGGTATCTATATTCTCAAATATAATCGTCTTAGGCTCTCTTTTAATGTGAAAAATCATTAATTTTATTTAATATCAGATCAGTTTAGATTTACTTAGTTGTTTTTTATATTACAAATAAGTTCGATTCAATTGAGTTCAATTATATTCAGACGAAGAGAACAAAACCTTAATGTCTTCGTCGAATTTGCCTCTAGATGCTACAAACTTTACCCTCAACATAATATATAAACGTGCCAGTTATAAATAAACGTAAGAAATATAGAGAAATCATAGTGTTATACCGTTACCATACGATAGTAAGATTCTTGGTCAGAGTCTATCATAATCAATATTTCATGAAATTAAGAGAGAACATTATAAATTAGTATTAACGAATCTGTACATATAAGATGATGACAAATGTACATTTTCTTAACAACCTCGCAGTATGATAAGTTTTTTGTTCCAGCTAAGTGTATGATATAATATGTACATCTCTTGACAACGACAAAACGTACCAGTCATATTAACATATGAACTATGGAGAAATCATAGTGCTATATTATTAAGATGTGACATCATCGCTTTAAAAGACCTTATTAAGGAGAGCAGGTTATCCACCTTATATGTTGTTTGCATCTCTATTCACAAGTGATGTGGGATATTCTAACACGTCCCTCACAGGTAGGCCGCGGTTAGTCGGCTCTATAATAGAGCCTCTTTGGGCAAGCCGGAATTATCATCGGCTGGGGCACCCATCATCAACTTGACCCTGCTCTGATACCATATTAAGTTGGACCATCATCCCCTTAAAAGGCCTTGTTAAGGGGAGAGGGTTATCCAACTTATATTTATATGTTATTTGCATGATTCTCTCACAATTGATGTGGGATATTCTAACATATATCATTATCATACGGTAGTAAGGTTCTTGGAGAGTCCATCTAATAGATATTCGATGAAATTGAGGATACTTGTTGATGGAAACAGATTCCTTCTGGCTGCAGTTGAATAAGAACGAACGTTATAAATTAGTATATGATGCAAAATGTGCATTTCTTAACTACCTCGTAAAAGAAGGGTCGGAAACTCATGTTGGTCTCTGCCATTAGATTTTTGGGTATGAAAATGGACTGGAGTATATGGATGTAGGATTTTGGTGAAGAAAGATTATCACTTCTGTAAATTTCTTTGTTTATATGCTTATTTATAGTGCTCTCTTAGTATAAGCAAATTAGGCATGTACTATAATTTTCAGTTTTGTATTATTTGATTGAATATATTACAGCAACCAAGTTAAACAATTATATACAATTAAAAATCTAAAATCTGTAAAATCAGTGGATCCATCTATTTTCTAGATTTTTTTCTCTATAAATTAGATTGATAAACTCAATGAAATGAAAATCATACCATCACATTCCAAGTTGGAACACTATATTACGTTTGGGTTATTGACTTATTGTAAAATCATTCAAATACATGTTCACATTAAAATCAGAAATAAAATATGCATTTTTCGGAATAATCAAATCAAAATCGATTCTTTCCTTATATATAATTGTTTTGAATTATTTAATACCAAATAATTCAAGAAAATCCCACAATCATTCTTGCTTCAAGTCCTATAGCTAGATTTTAGAATAGTATATATATATATATATATATATATATATATATATATATATATATATATGCGTTTGTGTATATTGCCAAAATATTTACCGTATCATTTTTGTATGAATTATTTAAAATAACTATAATTAGACTAACTCTGTACCGTAATTAAGAGGGATTTATTATGATGTTTGAGATTTTTAAGGGATCTTGTTCATTTAATTGTTATTGTCCATAATTAGTTCAAGCTGAAGTGAAGAAAATGCGTGACGGGTTGGAGTTGAATACTTACCTTCTTTATAATTTTCTTGTATTTTTTTTTCAAATAAATCAAATTAATTCAAAGAAATTCTCACAATGATTTGAGGTCAAAGTTCTATAGATAACTTTCAGAATAAAAATTGATCTTTTAAATATATATATATTGATATAAAACTTATCTGATAATGATACACGAAATTATCAAGGACCTATTTGCACTTTTCTTGTTTGAAAATGTGTTAGAGTCATGAAAGTGTTGGTAGCCGAGTGGAAAGCTGAGACACCCCGTATCCAAGAGATCATGGGTTCGATCCCCGAAATGGGTGATTTATTCTCATGCGGGTGAAAGTTCAGCTTTGAAATATTAAATAATTTATAATTATAATAAATGTATTTTTAAACTAACACAGAAAATCTTCTCAATGTTGTATACAAATCTCTGTAGTTTTTGCCAAAAAAATAAAACTCTCTGCAGTTTTTTCATTTTTAACAAATACTCACATTTTTAAAATATAACCTTTATTCTTACAAATAATGACTTTACTTATAGAAAATAACAATATGCACTAATTATACGTTACTCGTCAGTTCTAGAGTAAGTGTCATATATGAATTTGTTGGTCCAGATAACGGCAAAGTAAAAGACTAGAAGGGAGGGGGGGGGGGGTGAATAGTCTTTTAAAACTTTTGTCGATAAAAACTATTTCTCAGATATCTGTGTAGATATCTGATACTTAGATTCAGAGCGCGGAAGACTTAAGATAGATAAGTGCAGAAACAGTTAAAGTGTGTGTGTGTTGCTGAAATGTAAGTACAGAAAAGTAAATAACACAGCAAGTATAGTGGTATCTGGAGGTGGCGTAATCCTCCAACTAATCCACTTCGGTCTTCCAAAGACCTAGAATTCACTAGAATAGATAATTGAGGTCACCTTACAAAAATCCTATTCTAAAATTCCTTAAACAAATGGTTCCCAACCAAATGATCCCCCTGAGTTGTTCCCCGACTTTCACAGCCAAGTACTTTCTGTACTCAGAAACCTTTTTGAGCTATTCCCTAGCTTCCCAAGCTAAGTACTTTCTGTGCTCAATAACCTTGGAGTTATTCCTTAGTTTCTCAAACTAAGTACTTCCATACTACGCCAAATGATGGTGTTGGTTTTGGTTTGAGTTGTCGATGAGCTTCTTTAATAACTTTTCGCTAATCGATAGCTCTGTGAATCAAGTATACTTAATACACTTTTCAATGTATGGTATCTTGTTCTTTTTACTGACCCAAGTCTTAGATAAATGTTCTAGAGAATGAATCTCAGATACTTGATCTTTCAATTCAACTCTTTCACAGATAGCTGTGCTTGTTTAGGATCAGGACACTTAGAACTTCAGTGCTACTTAAGTTCAAGAGCTTTGGTCGCAACAGAAAGCTTGAGAGTAAGTAGTTTGCTTGAGAGATTAAGATATGTGTTCAGTAAGTTCTGTGTTTCAGCGTGTCTGTGTCTCTTCTCAAGCAGTCTAAGTGTTGATATTTATAGATGAATTTGAGTGCCGTTTGAATAGTATCCGTTAGGCTTAAATCAAATTCAAACTATTGATATCCGTATAGTATCTTTAGGTGTTTGTCTTCTTCTTCGGTTACCGTTGCTTTTGTTCGTACATCTCTGTCCGTGCATTTAATGCATTGTACTATACTTTTGTCTCAGAGTGCCAACGAACTTTGTATCAGAGACAACCTTGATCAGATTTCTCTGATTCTTTGCACGTTCTTATCTTTAACTTCAGATACCACTTTTATTGAAACAACTTTGTTTGCAATATATATATTTCTTTTTCAGAAATGTGGTTAAACCTCAAGGTATCTGTGAATAGATATCTGTGGACACTTTCCTTGTTTTCAGATAGACCTTTTATTTTTCAGATATCTCTTGTGACACAGTTTGTTTAAAACTATTCGTGTCTTCAAGATATCTGGCCAAGGTATCTGTAAAACTGTTTCAGTAATCTTGTGCAGTCTTCAAATCTTCAATGTCGTTGAACTTGTTCTGCTTGGATGTCTTCTTCTTGGTCTTTTCTTCATAAAATAAAAATTACATTTTGAGACCTAACATCCTATACAAGATTAGCTAGACTATCATACTTAGTGGGTTTCCTCTTTTACAATGTTCAAGTGAACCAAGAGTACTAATCACCTTTCTGAGACTAAGATAAGTCATCATGTTGCTGATCAAAATCTAAACAGATATTTCTAACAAAATATCTAACAAATTTCCTAACAGAATTGAGTGTATATGGATTTTTCTTTTATACTCATGGGGATAAATACAATTTTACAAATACACCTAACATACACAACAATAATATAAAAAAACCAACAACAAATAAAACAAAAGGAGGGTTGGCTAAGAAATCATTTGAAAAAACATAAAGGATATGGTAAAGAAAGATCCATCTAAGATAAACAACAATATTATAAAGAAAATATGGTGAGATAAGAAATCATTAAGAAAAACATAAACAAATAGTGTGATCGGGACAATATCCACCAAAACATTAAAAAAAGAGGGTGAGACAAGAAAATCATTAAAAGAAGGGTTGAACTAGATTCGACCAAACATCAACCGTAACCGTAACCGCCAGTTGAAGGAATCCAACCGTAACCGGCGGTTACGATTTCGGTTACGGTTGATGTTTTTTCTAACCGTCAACTGTGGGCCTAACCGATGGTTATCCTACGGTTATGTAATCGGCGGTTAACCGAGAATAACCGTCAAACCGGCAGTTAACTACATGTTAAAGGTGAAAAAAAATAATTTTTTCCAATTCTCTGGACCAAGTAAATACCATTTATAATAAATATTTTACACATGTTTAATAATAAAAAGGGCCTTACACATTTCATAAAAATTATTTACAAACCCCCTTTAAACTTTTTATTAGGTGTGTAAACCCCCTTTTCTTTTTTGCAAAATTATTTGGCCAAATAATTATTAAGTAAGCATTTGTAATAAATAAATTATTTTGTTTTTTTAAACAAATCGGCAGTTCAAAACCGATAATCCGACGGTTCATAACCGGCGGTTTGACGGTTATGAAACGTACATTTATTAACCGTCTATAACCGTACCCGATGGTTTTTCAACCGTCGGTTACGGTTCGGTTACGGTTAATAACCGTACGCATTCTGATTGGCAAATTTTTCATGACTTCTAATCGGCAAGTTAATTGTGAATCAGCGGTTAGCCTAACCGCCCAGGTCTAGGTTGAACCCATGACATTAAGGACAACAACAAAAAACTCTTCCACCGCGCCACTACAATTAGGCTTAGTATATTAGTACATGTATGGTACTTGGATAAATCTCGTTGGGGGAGGGCATCTGACCCCACTCGCCCCTTTCCCCCCGCCGCTAAAGGCTCGTCCAGAGGGGCTGAGCCAGAACGGAGGGAATAAGATCATGTTTCGTGACTCGTCTTTTTAATGCAAATTCCTCAGCCCGACTTCCATTGATAATAATCGATGATATACATTCATTCAGGCACATACGTTAAGATTATCAAAACAAAAAACATTCATCAAATGAAGTAAAAGTTCTCTATTCACCGAATCATACGCCTTTCCAAATTATTGCTCTAAATTAATCACCTTATTTTTCATCTTCTTTGCTTCATCCAAAATTTCATCTGCGACAAATACAAAAGCAACGGATCTGTACAAAAGGATGAGAAAGCTAGGGCAAAGAGAATTACGAAAGCGAGATCAAACATATCTAGCTAGTTGTTTGTTCTCTATCATGTTCTTCTACACATCAACTCAATGTGCCCTTTTTCTGCTTATTACCTGGATCGTCCGTCCGTTCAGAAATTAAACGGAACATTTACTTTTGGACACAAAGATGAATGTACAAGACTTTTTTTTAAAAAAAAGTGCTTTGTAGTATGTGACCACAAAATTAGTGCATAGTTAGTGCACATGGATGCACAATTTGTGAAAAAACGGGAACGTAACACTTGTATTGAGATATATATATAAATAAACATATGACATTTGGTGTGCCCGTGTGGGAGGAAGGGAGTACTATTTTGATCCATAACCAGATTGCATGGTACTTGTGGTTCTAAGATATTGAATAAGTTTGTGGTCACCAGATATATAATAATCCTTTCATAACTTTTGCTTCTAAAACACTTGCACACATAGAGTGCTAAAAGTGTGTGTTAGTTTTCTAGGTGAGTAAATCACTCAAATAACAGTTCATGAGTAATCCTGCCATGCGGTTCAAAAAATTCGTTATAATGAAGAATCCATACTATATGAATACTCATAAAAATCATTGAATTTGAAATCATCCCATACATATATCTTTCCCCATCAAGGTATGTGAACATGTAATATATATAATTAAAATCTACAGAGCAAGTTTGATCAATAGAACAAGTATCCTGGTCTCTATAAAAAATAAAAGGGAAAAACCCACATAAATATCAAGTACTCAACAGGTACATGACATAGTCTGGTACTAGATACAAAGCCAGGGAACTCCAAAGTCCAAATCACCAGAATTGGCCAGAAAAATGGCAAACTGTAGAACTTTTAGTCCTAAATATCTTGTGATGTGTTGGAGAGTCAGTCACGTCGCCAAGCATAGTGCAACGGCATCATAAAATCCTCTGCTGATGACCCGAATGTGACTGATACCCTCTCTGTTGTCACAGTCTGCAGCCAGCCCTCTTGAGCGCAATTCAGTGGCAGCATTGGGTCCAGTCTTGTCCTCCCACACCATATATCAAGCTACATAACCAAAAAAAAAAAAAAAATGGCACAATGTTAAGCATTTTTCAGAAAATGGAGAGAACTTATTGAATATACATGCAAATGATGTTAAATGTGAATTTGTTGTCAGGCGAGGTCCTTGCACGACGAATCCACAATCGTATATTATATGTTTCAACATGGGATATATATATGAATGGACTAAAACTGATGGACTAGTAATATTTACTGGATAAATCTGTACACCCTAACATAATTATTAAATTTTCAATCAGATTAACATGTTCATTGAACTAAAATTGCCATTTTGCCTGTAAATCGGAGTCGGTTAGATTGGTTTTGGCATGTGGATGAGAGATTACCTCGTCTTCACTTTGAAGCTCCAACCTTTCCTTGAGGTACTTATGAATAGATGAAACGGGTGCATGGGCATCCCTATAAAATCAAGATTCGTACAATGTAATCAGGTTCAACAAACACTCCATTTTTAGAAGCATAATGTGAAATTATGACTTAATGGAAATGAATCTATGCAAATGTGAGAGTTTCACGTATAGATCCACAACCAATGGAATTTATGAGACATACAAATGACCTAAAATTTGTTGTGGAACTTACTGGAAGTTTAACTTCGCGGGTGGAATTTGAGGCAATGGGCGACCACCTTCTTCCCTGCAGATGCACATCACTAGAGTTAGTGAAAGTGGGAAAAGATCATGGCATAACCATGTACCATTCATTTAAAAAACTTATAATGCTCGTGATTCGCACAAAGTACTTACTTCTCATATGCTGCAAACAGGCAGAACGAAATTGGATTTTCAGGTTGGGAGGTGGAACCATTAACGACAGCCAGACGAGGAGTCGGCATCTTTATGTCACTGAAGTGCTTTGACTTCCTATGAACTCTCCTCTTTTTCTTTGGGCTCATCGGCTTTGGTGGTGTACTTTCGTCGCTGTCACTTATGAACACGATTTCTATAGCCTTAGGTTTCTTAACTACTTCTTCCCGACAATCTAATGATTTTGCAGCATCACCTTGCTGCATAGAAGAAGTTTGGGGCATTTTCCCCTTCCCCTTATCGAGAGTAGGCTTCACATGTAGTCCAGTTTCAATCGGACCAGATGGCTTCAAAGCATCATGCCGATTATAACTCTTGAAACTACTGCCTCTAAGCTCCACATATGGTCCCGTAGGAACTAAAATTGAGGAATGTGAAGCACCAGTTGGCCCCTTTGAGGTCTGGAAACCATCTTTGCTTCGGATTTCAAGAGAAGACTCCTTAAATGGTCCATCAACATTTGAGTTCTGCAATGACAATAAGAGTAAGCATTGAAGTTTCATGTGCGACATGCGTGCATTTATAATACTTGAAAAGAACGATATACGTGCATTTATAATACTTGAAAAGAACGATGTACGTGCATTTATAATACTTGAAAAGAACGATATATGTGCATTTATAATACTTGAAAAGAACGAAATTTTGGAATGATTCATAAAAGTTCGAATTTGATGGAAACAAATTAAACCAGAATCTATAATCATACCCGTATGGTTCCTCGGTTATACTTGTTTATTTGTTCTGTGGCTGTCGAGCTATCGGTTAGGTATTCATCGGTGGATTCACTATCTTTCTTTGACGGTTTATTTTTAGAAAACCTAGTGCCCCTTTCTGTTCTCCTAGTAACCGGTTTTGAGCTTTTTCCCCTCCCTTCCACAGTCGTCGCGACTCGTGGTGAGCTATTCGTGAGGGAGGCAAGGGACCTGGTCCTTACTTCTTTCTTTGTAGGTACAGAAGCGGAAGGGGCCGCCTCTCGAACTGCATTCGCTTCTCCATCGTTCTTATTCTTCTTCTTCTGATCATGCGGGAACAATTTTTCCATCAGTCCTTGCAATTTGTTGTTCGGCCTGACAAATAGCAAAATTAAAACAGAGCAATGAATATAAAGAACAAAGCTTCATCAGAAAAGAAGCTTTGTTAAAAAAGCTTGAAGATAGAGCTTTGTACAAAGCTTAATTGCTTGAAATGAAGGTATGTTCGAGTTCAATAGTGCTTCATTTTGAAGCTATGCTTGTAGGGCTCGAAAATTGAAGCTCTATACATCATTTTATTATTATTATTATTATTATTATTATTATTATTATTATTATTATTGAATATTTTACAAAATGGATTTGGGTTATTTTTAATGTTTTTCATATTAGGGTTAGGGTATATACATTGGAAATTATTAGCACCCCTCCCAATTTCATGTTAGTTTATCACGCACTTACCTTAGTCCGCCTTAATTTATTTTGCCAAATATGACCAGTTTGGGTCCACATTGCAAAAGGGACCAAGATTATGGTCTAAAATACCACACGATTGGTTCAAAATGGACCAAAACTACAATTAGTTATATCAAGTTTAGAGACAAGGAGATTTTACCTCAACTTAGACAAGGGATCGACACCCAAATCAATATTGCACTCTGGACAAGCTTTCACTCCTTCATCTTGGAGCTTCTTGTATATGCATTTGCGACAAACTATGTCATCCAAAGAACAAGCCAAACTCAAATAAGCCACCCCAACAACTGAACTAAAGCACGGTAGATGCTAGGGGTAACAATTATTATATTTTGTAATGTAATATGTGGATTGTGAAAATCAACATTTTATCTGATAACATGTTCAAGTGGTTACCCTTAACATAAAAAAAATAAAAACAATGACAATAATAGAAATCCAAAAGCAAATCCATTTTCGACATAATTAAACATGCATTATGGGTGGGGGGGGGGGGGGGCGAACAAAATCACAAGTTAAAGTCAGATTTTAGAACAAAAAAACATAGATTAAAACATCAGTTTAAGTATACATCTTTTATTATTGGAAGAATGAGAAGAATTTTTCATAAATTTTTTTACCTTTGTGAGCTCAATAACCGATCTGTCTCCATAAATTCTGGGTCTTTTAAATTTCTCTAAGTTATTAAATAATGGCCAAACTAAACTCGAATATATAGAATAGAAATTCAATATGTATTGTTTATTAAAGGGTGACACATGACCTCTGAAATCTATAGGCAACCTTGAAATAAACTTACATGTGTGAATACATTCGTTGATAGTGGTGGCTTTCCAATAAGGCTTGTTGCATATATTGCATGTCATGCAAGCCAAAATCGCATCTCGATTTACCAAAGCCTCATCAGACGACATAATGTTATAAGCTGAAACAAAACATAAATAGAAACAACCAATTACATGTACATAAAAATTCATTAGAAAAATATAATCACATGTGGTTCATTGCTATGCACACAAAACACTACATGATCAATCAATGAACTTCTACCTAATTTCTATGTATCAGGCAGACGACCGTCTGTTAGATGCTAGGGGCGTAACCATGTCTACCAGTGGTTACGCCCCCTAGCTAGCATCTTAAAAAACTCAAAAGAACATATGAAATCAAAAATTGAAAATTTTCCTCCAGATAAAAATCAGTTACAAGAGCCAAACAAGTTGGCAAGAGATACTGGCTAAAGGGATTATGTGTTTGTTTGGCTCCTATCTTGATATATGAGCAAGGAATTGAAAGAGGTGTTCAATTTGAGGCAAAAGAGAATGTAAGTTAGATTAGAGTGAGTCTGAAGCTTTTCTTGATCCTGGAGCTTTTCAAGAATGGTGATTTGATCATATGTGAGTGTCTATAGATTTGGGTGTTGAATCATATAGAGAGGTAAAATGTGTGCTTTCTTCTAAAGCATTACAAATAGTATGAATCAAAATTACCTTTTGTTTCCTTTTTAAATATGAAAGCAAGATTGCCAATATATATGGCGTATTAGGTCATGACGGATTGGCTAGACGTGTGTAAATAAAAAATTATGGTATCGAATAGTAATTGTGAATATGTAAGAAAAAACTTGTAAGTTACACACAAATTTATGAGACAAGTTTGACCCTGGTACTCAATACATGGCAATTAATGACATGAAGCTTGATGGTTTGTGCCACAAAGGGTTATGATTTCCTAGTTGTAGGCTTAGATATGATTAAGGACTTTTTTATTGGGTTTATGAGATAAATGTGTGGGGATCATTAATCTCACCCCAATGTGAATGGGGGGGGGGGGGTGGGGGAGATCATCAATTTTCATTTTTAGGGAAATAAAGAAAAGTACTGAACGTATATAAACCCTAAATATATAAGGCATCAATTACATTTCCCTTGAATTATGATAAATCAATTGTTTGATGAAATGTAACAAGATTAATAACATGTTCACGTGAAACTAAAATAATTTTCTTTTATAAAGTTTATAATTGATATGAAAAAATTCAAACAAGTTACGAAAAATCCAAATAAAAATAAGTCGGATTAAATCATTACCAATGTGTGATTAAATAAGACAAGCAAGAACGGGTAGAGTAGTCGAACTTTAAGATGGTTGTCTTGATTGTGTGATAACGTTGTTTCCCTGTTTAAAAAGTGAAATTTAGGATGATGGCAATAACAACGATGATGAGTGTTAGTGATACATTGTTTAAACGTGCATACATATATGAGTAACTAAATCGATTTCAAGTAAAACTCACCGTAGGAGATAGCTAGAATTGTTGATTGATGGCCCAGACTCTGTCGAATTCCAGTTATATTAGTGATAACGTTGTTACCCTGTTTAAAAGTGGAATTTATGATGGTGGCGATGACAACGACGATGAGTGTTAGTGATACATTGTTTAAATGTCCATACATATATGAGAAACTACATCGGTTTTAAGTAAAACTCACCGTAGGAGATAAAAGGTGATTGATGGCTCTGGCTTGGTCAAATTCCACCTTCCAGGTTTTCAAAAGAAAATGAAGAAATTACAGTGAAGAAGACGGTGTATAAATAGCTTTTTGAAATTTATTTTCAAGGAAAATTTACCGAATCGGCTAAATTCAAAACCTAAAACTGGAATTTCTTTTATTTTATTGTGATTCGATGCATCCGTTGACCAATTTGTTATTTTCCCTCAAATGAGATAGATTTTATATAATTAAAGTCGGTAGGTGTGACTAGGCCTAATTAATCCTTATATATCATGATGATAAATGAGTAAGTCTCCTGAAAGACGGTCCTTGAATAATTTATCTAGAGACGTACCTATGTTGTCAAGAAATTCATCGATGTTATTAATCAAAGCGTCTATTTTCTCAACATTTATGTTTTTTTCATATTAAAAAAAAAGACTCATTTCTTTAATAATCCATGTGTAAAAAAATAAATAAATATTAGGACATGTGGCTCATGTATACATTCGAGCTCTGGTACATACTATGTTAAATTAATTTACGATGAATAATGGAAGTCTAGCAGAGCTGGCAAGTGCCTTAGAGATGTATTTTTTTTTTGAAGAAATAAAATTTTATTTTTTTTGAAGAAATAAAATTTTATTCATAATGATTAAAGCACAATATGTGCCCAACCCCCTTGTACACCAAAAAACAGAGTAACAATGCACCTCAACATAGAAAAGAAACTACTGTAGCAAACACAATTCTAAATCAGAACAGAGACACTTCAAAACAAGCCAGCCTACTGCACCAGTAAATTATGTGTCTTCAATATCCTTAGGAAATCTTTCCCATCGCGAAAGTGTAACCCAAATTCAGCAAATTTCTTTCTCTCACCCACAACCAAGTATTAAACTTCAGAATTTCGAAAGTTTCCTGAGCATCCGGATGATTTCCTTTGAAGAATTCATTGTTACGAGCTTTCCAAATATACCAAACCACATATACCAAAAGATCCGCCACACTTCCCTTGATTTTCCTTGTATTGTGCTTGCGAAATTCAACAGCAGCTCCTTCACACTATCTGCAGAAATGGCCTGACCATCCAACCAATTCATTACTAAATTCCAAACTTGCGATGCAAACTTGCAATTAACGAAGAGATGCAAAATGGAATCTTCACACTCGTCATCACAGAGTTTACAAAAAACTTTCTCATCTTGGTTGATAACATTTCTTCTCTTGAGATTGGGCAGAGTCGGTAACCTATCCTGTACAAGTCTCCACACGAATAGATTGATTTTCATCGGAACCCATTTGTTCCAAACACACTTCGAGCAATCGTCCAGCTGCACCGAATTGTTACAATTCTCCTTCACAATCTGTTTGTATCCATCCTTTACTGTATAAGTGCTATCCTTTGCAAACGTCCAAATCCAATCATCTCTTTTCTGCTCATTGAAACTGCACCTGTTCAGCAAAATTAACAATTCATTTACCAAATTTTCTTCCCAAACGAACATTGATCTGCGCCAAGACCAACTTCCTGAAATTTCACCATTGACCCTTCTAACTCTACTAACAATCAAACACCTGTTGTCAGTTTCCAGGCTATAAAGCCGCGAGAATAAATCACACAACCGCAAATTACCATCTATCCAACTATCTTCCCAAAAAACTGTGTCTTGCCCGTCCCCAACGACTCTTCTAAGACCCGACCAAAACCAATCACGACACCCTACTAACTTTACTAAATCTCGCCACCAAGACGACCAAGACTTGTCCCAAGACTTCCCTCCCTACACAGCAAAACCGACTGCACCAAATCCCCATATTTGGAGCGCAACAGATTAGTCCACAAAGAATTGTTCCCAGCTAGAATGCGCCAAACCCACTTGCCTAAAAGAGCAACATTGAATCACTCTAGATTTTTTACGCCTAAACCTCCACTCTGCTTAGATTTACACACTAAATCCCAACCAACCCAAGCAATTTTCCTTTTCCCACCCATAGACCCCCCCACAAGAAATGACATTGAAGTCGTTTAAGCCGGTTAAGGATCAAAGAGGGGATTTTGTAGAAAGAAAAGAAATACAAGGGTAATGAAGTGAGCACCGCGTTAGTGAGTACCAATATTCCTCCAAAGGAAAGAAAACCATTCTCCCATTTCAGCAATCTACTCTCCAACCGTTCCACCACCTTATTCCAAACCACTTTATCACTTGGTTTTACACCGATCGGAAGACCCAAATACACAAACGGAAGCTCGCCCAAAGAACAATTGAGATATTTTGCCCAACTAGCAAGAATATCCTTCTCCACACCAATTCCCATTAAGCAACTTTTCCGAAAGTGCCTTAGAGATGTATGATAGAGAAAGCGTTGTTTTTTTTCCAGAGAGGGATTGCTCAGTTACTAGCAAGACGTCAGAGTATCATTGGTAGTATAATTCAATGATTGGAGGGCGTTGAAACATATTGAAACCATAATGCAAGTATAATAACGAGAGAATTATACTCTCTCCTCCATAAGGTACGCATGTGTTCAAAATATTAAACTTGTAAACCATGATAAAACTCTACATAGATCCTCATTATAAGAATCTACTAAGGACATGGGGAATGATACAGAAAGGTTGTCCTTAATAATGATCTCCAATGGAAGATGTTAAAGCCCACACGAAAGGACTAAGGACAAAAAAGACCCACTAAAGAGTACAAAATGATTAAAATAAGCACATAAAGAATCAAAATGTTTATACCGAATCCTCTTTAGCTTGGTTATGTGTTTCAGTAAAAAACATGATATACTTAACTACAATGGAAAGCTTATCAATTACACTCTCAAGCCCTCTGAAGATATTAGATAAAACGCTTTTAACACAAAAATATCAGTGTGGAATGAGTCACATAAGTCCGCAATGTTTTGTAGCTTTCAGTGTTGATGGAGTCCACCAAGTCAAAGTCAGATTTAAACATATAAAGCATGCCAACTACCGTCAATACATAGTGGTAACCATGGACGGATATGAGGATGTAGGTCATGTTTTCTTCAAATTACCTCGAATACTCCATGTATTGCAAAACAATTGTTACATTTGCCTTTTGTCACGAGAAATAAGCAATGTTGTATAATATTGAAATATAGTACACGTGTGGTAGGTTGTGATAAAGAATGAATGGGGGAATGAAAGTGATATTTGATTAAGACAACAAATGAATGGATAAGTGATAAAGTGTCATAATGTTGGTCCGTAATGTTGTTGTAATGTTGTAAATATCTATGTGTCATGGCGGTAATGGTATTTCCAAAAAACATACTACCTCCGGTCCATTAAAAGCTTTCTAGCATGGTACTTTCTCTTAGATTAAGGAATATACATTAAAAAATAGTTTGTGTGATGTATTATATTGGTAAAGTTGTAAGTGGAGATTAAGTAAGAGAGATTGAATAACGTGGTGATAAAGTAGTAAAGAAAAATAATAAAGAATTAGTTAGTGGGGTAAAAAATTTAACATGTAGCACAAACATAATTTTTCACAATTCAATTAAAATTGAGTTACTATTCATAATAAAAACCCGATCAATTTAAGTCGCATGCTTGTATGTATTTGCAACCTCTCTAAAGTTTGAATTTTGAGATTATAAAACTATAAATTCCAAGTAAAAAGAATCAAACTTATAATGGAAAAAAATATATAAAGCAGATGATCAATAAATTCCTATATAAGAAAAAGAAATGGCTAAATTAAAATTTAGTCCACTTGATAGAGTGAGTAGGTCTTCTCCTTAACAATAGCCTTTGTGTTGGACTCCTGCACCACCATCATCCTTCTCTTACTTTCAGTAGCCTTATGTTTGACTCTGATCCATGCCTTTTTCCCTTGTAGAAAGGAGATTAATGCTTAATTGCTTATGGTGATAATGAAAATCCTGATAATAATACAACTATGCTCGTTTATTATTAAATAATAAAATGTTATTGTATTGCTAAGTGTTCAGAGTCAAAGGCAATAGCCTTCCTGTTAGCTATTAAATGTCGGCTAGTTATTAAAATTAAAATTTGCTCATTTGAAAATTTAGCCTTCGACTGGTGTACCTTGATTAGCTCAGTAGAAGTTGATTTTCATACTATGCTCAGATCTATATTCTCAAATATAATCGTCTTAGGCTCTCTTTTAATGTGAAAAATCATTAATTTTATTTAATATCAGATCAGTTTAGATTTACTTAGTTGTTTTTTATATTACAAATAAGTTCAGTTCAGTTCAGTTGAGTTCAATTATATTCAGACGAAAAGAACAAAACCTTAATGTCTTCGTCGAATTTGCCTCTAGATGCTACAAACTTTACCCTCAACATAATATATAAACGTGCCAGTTATAAATAAACGTAAGAAATATAGAGAAATCATAGTGTTATACCGTTACCATACGATAGTAAGATTCTTGGTCAGAGTCTATCATAATCAATATTTCATGAAATTAAGAGAGAAAATTATAAATTAGTATTAACGAATCTGTACATATAAGATGATGACAAATGTACATTTTCTTAACAACCTCGCAGTATGATAAGTTTTTTGTTCCAGCTAAGTGTATGATATAATATGTACATCTCTTGACAACGACAAAACGTACCAGTCATATTAACATATGAACTGTGGAGAAATCATAGTGCTATATTATTAAGATGTGACATCATCACTTTAAATGACCTTATTAAGGAGAGAAGGTTATCCACCTTATATGTTGTTTGCATCTCTATTCACAAGTGATGTGGGATATTCTAACACGTCCCTCACAGGTAGGCCGCGGTTAGTCGGCTCTATAATAGAGCCTCTTTGGGCAAGCCGGAATTATCATCGGCTGGGGACCCATCATCAACTTGACCCTGCTCTGATACCATATTAAGTTGGACCATCATCCCCTTAAAAGGCCTTGTTAAGGGAGAGAGTTATCCAACTTATATGTTATATGTTATTTGCATGATTCTCTCACAATTGATGTGGGATATTCTAACATATATCATTATCATACGGTAGTAAGGTTCTTGGAGAGTCCATCTAATAGATATTCGATGAAATTGAGGATACTTGTTGATGGAAACAGATTCCTTCTGGCTGCATTTGAATAAGAACGAACGTTATAAATCAGTATATGATGCAAAATGTGCATTTCTTAACTACCTCGTAAAAGAAGGGTCGGAAACTCATGTTGGTCTCTGCCATTAGATTTTTGGGTATGAAAATGGACTGGAGTATATGGATGTAGGATTTTGGTGAAGAAAGATTATCACTTCTGTAAATTTCTTTGTGTATATGCTTATTTATAGTGCTCTCTTAGTATAAGCAAATTAGGCATGTACTATAATTTTCAGTTTTGTATTATTTGATTGAATATATTACAGCAACCAAGTCAAACAATTATATACAATTAAAAATCTAAAATCTATAAAATCAGTGGATCCATCTATTTTCTAGATTTTTTTCTCTATAAATTAGATTGATAAACTCAATGAAATGAAAATCATACCATCACATTCCAAGTTGGAACACTATATTACGTTTGGGTTATTGACTTATTGTAAAATCATTCAAATACATGTTCACATTAAAATCAGAAATAAAATAAGCATTTTTCGGAATAATCAAATCAAAATCGATTCTTACCTTATATACAATTGTTTTGAATTATTTAATACCAATTAATTCAAGAAAATCCCACAATCATTCTTGCTTCAAGTCCTATAGCTAGATTTTAGAATTATATATATATATATATATATATATATATATATATATATATATATATATATATATATATATATATATATATATATATATATATATATATATATATATATATATATATATATGCGTTTGTGTATATTGCCAAAATATTTACCGTATCATTATTGTATGAATTATTTAAAATAACTATAATTAGACTAACTCTGTACCGTAATTAAGAGGGATTTATTATGATGTTTGAGATTTTTAAGGGATCTTGTTCATTTAATTGATATTGTCCATAATTAGTTCAAGCTGAAGTGAAGAAAATGCGTGACGGGTTGGAGTTGAATACTTACCTTCTTTATAATTTTCTTGTATTTTTTTTCAAATAAATCAAATTAATTCAAAGAAATTCTCACAATGATTTGAGGTCAAAGTTCTATAGCTAACTTTCAGAATAAAAATTGATCTTTTAAATATATATAGATTGATATAAAACTTATCTGATAATGATACACGAAATTATCAAGGACCTATTTGCACTTTTCTTGTTTGAAAATGTGTTAGAGTCATGAAAGTGTTGGTAGCCGAGTGGAAAGCTGAGACACCCGGTATCCAAGAGATCATGGGTTCGATCCCCGAAATGGGTGATTTATTCTCATGCGGGTGAAAGTTCAGCTTTGAAATATTAAATAATTTATAATTATAATAAATGTATTTTTAAACTAAAATAGAAAATCTTCTCAATGTTGTATACAAATCTCTATAGTTTTTGCCAAAAAAATAAAACTCTCTGCAGTTTTTTCATTTTTAACAAATACTCACATTCTTAAAATATAACCTTTATTCTTACAAATAATGACTTTACTGATAGAAAATAACAATATGCACTAATTATACGTTACTCGTCAGTTCTAGAGTAAGTGTCATATATGAATTGAGTGTATATGGATTTTTCTTTTATACTCATGGGGATAAATACAATTTTACAAATACACCTAACATACACAACAATAATATAAAAAAACCAACAACAATTAAAACAAAAGGAGGGTTGGCTAAGAAATCATTTAAAAAAAAACATAAAGGATATGGTAAAGAAAGATCCATCTAAGATAAACAACAATATTATAAAGAAAATATGGTGAGATAAGAAATCATTAAGAAAAACATAAACAAATAGTGTGATCGGGACAATATCCACCAAAACATTAAAAAAAGAGGGTGAGACACGAAAATCATTAAAAGAAGGGTTGAACTAGATTCGACCAAACATCAACCGTAACCGTAACCGCCAGTTGAAGGAATCCAACCGTAACCGGCGGTTACGATTTCGGTTACGGTTGATGTTTTTTCTAACCGTCAACTGTGGGCCTAACCGATGGTTATCCTACGGTTATGTAATCGGTAGTTAACCGAGAATAACCGTCAAACCGGCAGTTAACTACATGTTAAAGGTGAAAAAGATATAATTTTTTCCAATTCTCTGGACCAAGTAAATACCATTTATAATAAATATTTTACACATGTTTAATAATAAAAAAGGGCCTTACACATTTCATAAAAATTATTTACAAACCCCCTTTAAACTTTTTATTAGGTGTGTAAACCCCCTTTTCTTTTTTGCAAAATTATTTGGCCAAATAATTATTAAATAAGCATTTGTAATAAATAAATTATTTTGTTTTTTAAACAAATCGACAGTTCAAAACCGATAATCCGACGGTTCATAACCGGCGGTTTGACGGTTACGAAACGTACAATTATTAACCGTCTATAACCGTACCCGACGGTTTTTCAACCGTCGGTTACGGTTATAGACGGTTAATAACCGTACGTTACGGTTACGGTTGGCAATTTTTCATGACTTCTAATCGGCAGTTAGCCAACCGTAACCGGCGGTTAGCCTAACCGCCCAGGTCTAGGTTGAACCCATGACATTAAGGACAACAACAAAAAATTCTTCCACCGCGCCACTACAATTAGGCTTAGTATATTAGTACAAGTATGGTACTTGGATAAATCTCGTTGGGGAGGGCATCTGACCCCACTGCCTTTCCTCTCCATCAAGGCTCGTCCGGAGGGCCGAGCGAAACGGAGGGAATAAGATCATGTTTCGCGAATCGTCTTTTTAATGCAAATTCCTCAACCCGACTTCCATTGATAATAATCGATGATATACATTCATTCAGGCACATACGTTAAGATTATCAAAACAAAAAACATTCATCAAATGAAGTAAAAGTTCTCAGTTCACCGAATCATACGCCTTTCCAAATTATTGCTCTAAATTAATCACCTTATTTTTCATCTTCTTTGATTCATCCAAACTTTCATCTGCGACAAATACAAAAGCAACGGATCTGTACAAAAGGATGAGAAAGCTAGGGCAAAGAGAATTACGAAAGCGAGATCAAACATATCTAGCTAGTTGTTTGTTCTCTATCACATATCCCAGAAGACATATTACATTGATCATGTTCTTCTACACATCAACTCAATGTGCCCTTTTTCTGCTTATTACCTGGATCGTCCGTCCGTTCAGAAATTAAACGGAACATTTACTTTTGGACACGGAGATGAATGTACAAGATTTTTTTAAAAAAAAAAAGTGCTTTGTAGTATGTGACCACAAAATTAGTGCATAGTTAGTGCACATGGATGCACAATTTGTGAAAAAACGGGAACGTAACACTTGTATTGAGATATATATATAAATAAACATATGACATTTGGTGTGCCCGTGTGGGAGGAAGGGAGTACTATTTTGATCTATAACCAAATTGCATGGTACTTGTGGTTCTAAGATATTGAATAAGTTTGTGGTCACCAGATCTGTAATAATCCTTTCATAACTTTTGCTTCTAAAACACTTGCACACATAGAGTGCTAAAAGTGTGTGTTAGTTTTCTAGGTGAGTAAATCACTCAAATAACAGTTCATGAGTAATCCTGCCATGCGGTTCAAAAATTCGTTATAATGAAGAATCCATACTATATGAATACTCATAAAAATCATTGAATTTGAAATCATCCCATACATATATCTTTCCCCATCAAGGTATGTGAACATGTAATATATATAATTAAAATCTACAGAGCAAGTTTGATCAATAGAACAAGTATCCTGGTCTCTATAAAAATAAAAGGGAAAAACCCACATAAATATCAAGTACTCAACAGGTACATGACATAGTCTGGTACTAGATACAAAGCCAGGGAACTCCAAAGTCCAAATCACCAGAATTGGCCAGAAAAATGGCAAACTGTAGAACTTTTAGTCCTAAATATCTTGTGCTGTGTTGGAGAGTCAGTCACGTCGCCAAGCATAGTGCAACGGCATCATAAAATCCTCTGCTGATGACCCGAATGTGACTGATACCCTCTCCGTTGTCACAGTCTGCAGCCAGCCCTCTTGAGCGCGATTCAGTGGCAGCTTTGGGTCCAGTCTTGTCCTCCCACACCATATATCAAGCTACATAACCAAAAAAAAAAAAAAAATGGCACAATGTTAAGCATTTTTCAGAAAATGGAGAGAACTTATTGAATATACATGCAAATGATGTTAAATGTGAATTTGTTGTCAGGCGAGGTCCTTGCACGACGAATGCACAATCGTATATTATATGTTTCAACATGGGATATATATATATATATATATATATATATATATATATATGAATGGACTAAAACTGATGGACTAGTAATATTTACTGGATAAATCTGTACACCCTAACAAAATTATTAAATTTTCAATCAGATTAACATGTTCATTGAACTAAAATTGCCATTTTGCCTGTAAATCGGAGTCGGTTAGATTGGTTTTGGCATGTGGATGAGAGATTACCTCGTCTTCACTTTGAAGCTCCAACCTTTCCTTGAGGTACTTATGAATAGATGAAACGGGTGCATGGGCATCCCTATAAAATCAAGATTCGTACAATGTAATCAGGTTCAACAAACACTCCATTTTTAGAAGCATAATGTGAAATTATGACTTAATGGAAATGAATCTATGCAAATGTGAGAGTTTCACGTATAGATCCACAACCAATGGAATTTATGAGACATACAAATGACCTAAAATTTGTTGTGGAACTTACTGGAAGTTTAACTTCGTGGGTGGAATTTGAGGCAATGGGCGACCACCTTCTTCCCTGCAGATGCACATCACTAGAGTTAGTGAAAGTGGGAAAAGATCATGGCATAACCATGTACCATTCATTTAAAAAACTTATAATGCTCGTGATTCGCACAAAGTACTTACTTCTCATATGCTGCAAACAGGCAGAACGAAATTGGATTTTCAGGTTGGGAGGTGGAACCATTAACGACAGCCAGACGAGGAGTCGGCATCTTTATGTCACTGAAGTGCTTTGACTTCCTATGAACTCTCCTCTTTTTCTTTGGGCTCATCGGCTTTGGTGGTGTACTTTCGTCGCTGTCACTTATGAATACAATTTCTATAGCCTTAGGTTTCTTAGCTACTTCTTCCCGACAATCTAATGATTTTGCAGCATCACCTTGCTGCATAGAAGAAGTTTGGGGCATTTTCCCTTTCCCCTTATCGAGAGTAGGCTTCACATGTAGTCCAGTTTCAATCGGACCAGATGGCTTCAAAGCATCATGCCGATTATAACTCTTGAAACTACTGCCTCTAAGCTCCACATATGGTCCCGTAGGAACTAAAATTGAGGAATGTGAAGCACCAGTTGGCCCCTTTGAGGTCTGGAAACCATCTTTGCTTCGGATTTCAAGAGAAGACTCCTTAAATGGTCCATCAACATTTGAGTTCTGCAATGACAATAAGAGTAAGCATTGAAGTTTCATGTGCGACATGCGTGCATTTATAATACTTGAAAAGAACGATATACGTGCATTTATAATACTTGAAAAGAACGATGTTCGTGCATTTATAATACTTGAAAAGAACGATATATGTGCATTTATAATACTTGAAAAGAACGAAATTTTGGAATGATTCATAAAAGTTCGAATTTGATGGAAACAAATTAAACCAGAATCTATAATCATACCCGTATGGTTCCTCGGTTATACTTGTTTATTTGTTCAGTGGCTGTCGAGCTATCGGTTAGGTATTCATCGGTGGATTCACTATCTTTCTTTGACGGTTTATTTTTAGAAAACCTAGTGCCCCTTTCTGTTCTCCTAGTTACCGGTTTTGAGCTTTTTCCCCTCCCTTCCACAGTCGTCGCGACTCGTGGTGAGCTATTCGTGAGGGAGGCAAGGGACCTGGTCCTTACTTCTTTCTTTGTAGGTATAGAAGCGGAAGGGGCCGCCTCTCGAACTGCATTCGCTTCTCCATCGTTCTTATTCTTCTTCTTCTGATCATGCGGGAACAATTTTTCCATCAGTCCTTGCAATTTGTTGTTCGGCCTGACAAATAGCAAAATTAAAACAGAGCAATGAATATAAAGAACAAAGCTTCATCAGAAAAGAAGCTTTGTTAAAAAAGCTTGAAGATAGAGCTTTGTGCAAAGCTTAATTGCTTGAAATGAAGGTATGTTCGAGTTCAATAGTGCTTCATTTTGAAGCTATGCTTGTAGGGCTCGAAAATTGAAGCTCTATACATCATTTTATTATTATTATTATTATTATTATTATTATTATTATTATTATTATTGATTATTTTACAAAATGGATTTGGGTTATTTTTTGTTTTTCATATTAGGGTTAGGGTATATACATTGGAAATTATTAGCACCCCTACCAATTTCATGTTAGTTTATCACGCACTTACCTTAGTCCGCCTTACTTTATTTTGCCAAATATGACCAGTTTGGGTCCACATTGCAAAAGGGACCAAGATTATGGTCTAAAATACCACACGATTGGTTCAAAATGGACCAAAACTACAATTAGTTATATCAAGTTTAGAGACAAGGAGATTTTACCTCAACTTAGACAAGGGATCGACACCCGAATCAATATTGCACTCTGGACAAGCTTTCACTCCTTCATCTTGGAGCTTCTTGTATATGCATTTGCGACAAACTATGTCGTCCAAAGAACAAGCCAAACTCAAATAAGCCACCCCAACAACTGAACTGAAGCACGGTAGATGCTAGGGGTAACAATTATTATATTTTGTAATGTAATATGTGGATTGTGAAAATCAACATTTTATCTGATAACATGTTCAAGTGGTTACCCTTAACATAAAAAAAATAAAAACAATGACAATAATAGAAATCCAAAAGCAAATCCATTTTCGACATAATTAAACATGCATTATGGGTGTGGGGGGGGGGGGGGAACAAAATCACAAGTTAAAGTCAGATTTTAGAACAAAAAAACATAGATTAAAACATCAGTTTAAGTATACATCTTTTATTTTTGGAAGAATGAGAAGAATTTTTCATAAATTTTTTTACCTTTGTGAGCTCAATAACCGATCTATCTCGATAAATTCTGGGTCTTTTAAATTTCTCTAAGTTATTAAATAATGGCCAAACTAAACTCGAATATATAGAATAGAAATTCAATATGTATTGTTTATTAAAGGGTGACACATGACCTCTGAAATCTATAGGCAACCTTGAAATAAACTTACATGTGTGAATACATTCGTTGATAGTGGTGGCTTTCCAATAAGGCTTGTTGCATATATTGCATGTCATGCAAGCCAAAATCGCATCTCGATTTACCAAAGCCTCATCAGACGACATAATGTTATAAGCTGAAACAAAACATAAAGAGAAACAACCAATTACATGTACATAAAAATTCATTAGAAAAATATAATCACATGTGGTTCATTGCTATGCACACAAAACACTACATGATCAATCAATGAACTTCTACCTAATTTCTATGTATCAGGCAGACGACCGTCTGTTAGATGCTAGGGGCGTAACCATGTCTACCAGTGGTTACGCCCCCTAGCTAGCATCTTAAAAAACTCAAAAGAACATATGAAATCAAAAATTGAAAATTTTCCTCCAGATAAAAATCAGTTACAAGAGCCAAACAAGTTGGCAAGAGATACTGGCTAAAGGGATTATGTGTTTGTTTGGCTCCTACCTTGATATATGAGCAAGGAATTGAAAGAGGTGATCAATTTGAGGCAAAAGAGAATGTAAGTTAGATTAGAGTGTCCAAGCTTTTCTTGATCCTGGAGCTTTTCAAGAATGGTGATTTGATCATATGTGAGTGTCTATAGATTTGGGTGTTGAATCATATAGAGAGGTAAAATGTGTGCTTTCTTCTAAAGCATTACAATAGTATGAATCAAAATTACCTTTTGTTTCCTTTTTAAATATGAAAGCAAGATTGCCAATATATATGGCGTATTAGGTCATGACGGATTGGCTAGACGTGTGTAAATAAAAAATTATGGTATCGAATAGTAATTGTGAATATGTAAGAAAAAACTTGTAAGTTACACACAAATTTATGAGACAAGTTTGACCCTGGTACTCAATACATGGCAATTAATGACGTGAAGCTTGATGGTTTGTGCCACAAAGGGTTATGATTTCCTAGTTGTAGGCTTAGATATGATTAAGGACTTTTTTATTGGGTTTATGAGATAAATGTGTGGGGATCATTAATCTCACCCCAATGTGAATGGGGGGGGGGGAGATCATCAATTTTCATTTTTAGGGAAATAAAGAAAAGTATTGAACGTATATAAACCCTAAATATATAAGGCATCAATTACATTTCCCTTGAATTATGATAAATTAATTGTATGATGAAATGTAACAGGATTAATAACATGTTCACGTCAAACTAAAATAATTTTCTTTTATAAAGTTTATAATTGATATGAAAATTCAAACAAATTACGAAAAATCCAAATAAAAATAAGTCGGATTAAATCATTACCAATGTGTGATTAAATAAGACAAGCAAGAACGGGTAGAGTAGTCGAACTTTAAGATGGTTGTCTTGATTGTGTGATAACGTTGTTTCCCTGTTTAAAAAGTGAAATTTATGATGATGGCAATAACAACGATGATGAGTGTTAGTGATACATTGTTTAAACGTGCATACATATATGAGTAACTAAATCGATTTCAAGTAAAACTCACCGTAGGAGATAGCTAGACTTGTTGATTGATGGCCCAGACTCTGTCGAATTCCAGTTATATTAGTGATAACGTTGTTTCCCTGTTTAAAAAGTGGAATTTATGATGGTGGCGATGACAACGACGATGAGTGTTAGTGATACATTGTTTAAATGTCCATACATATATGAGAAACTATATCGGTTTTAAGTAAAACTCACTGTAGGAGATAAAAGGTGATTGATGGCTCTGGCTTGGTCAAATTCCACCTTCCAGTTTTTCAAAAGAAAATGAAGAAATTACAGTGAAGAAGACGGTGTATAAATAGCTTTTTGAAATTTATTTTCAAGGAAAATTTACCGAATCGGCTAAATTCAAAACCTAAAACTGGAATTTCTTTTATTTTATTGTGATTCGATGCATCCGTTGACCAATTTGTTATTTTCCCTCAAATGAGATAGATTTTATATAATTAAAGTCGGTAGGTGTGACTAGGCCTAAATAATCCTTATATTTCATGATGATAAATGAGTAAGTCTCCTGAAAGACGGTCCTTAAATAATTTATCTAGAGACGTACCTATGTTGTCAAGAAATTCATCGATGTTATTAATCAAAGCGTCTATTTTCTCAACATTTATGTTTTTTTCATATTAAAAAAAAAGACTCATTTCTTTAATAATCCAAACGTTTTGATTAATAACATGGACGGTTTTTTAATAACGTATGTCGTCTCTATCTAGAGACCGTCTCTCAGGACACTTGTGTAAACAAATAAATAAATATTAGGACATGTGGCTCATGTATACATTCGAGCTCTGGTACATACTATGTTAAATTAATTTACGATGAATAATGGAAGTCTAGCAGAGCTGGCAAGTGCCTTAGAGATGTATTTTTTTTTTTTGAAGAAATAAATTTTTTTTTTTTTTGAAGAAATAAAATTTTATTCATAATGATTAAAGCACAATATGTGCCCAACCCCCTTGTACACCAAAAAACAGAGTAACAATGCACCTCAACATAGAAAAGAAACTACTGTAGCAAACACAATTCTAAATCAGAACAGAGACACTTCAAAACAAGCCAGCCTACTGCACCAGTAAATTATGTGTCTTCAATCTTGAGAATATCCTTAGGAAATCTTTCCCAATCCGCGAAAGTGTAACCCAAATTCAGCAAATTTCTTTCTCTCACCCACAACCAAGTATTAAACTTCAGAATTTCGAAAGTTTCCTGAGCATCCGGATGATTTCCTTTGAAGAATTCATTGTTACGAGCTTTCCAAATATACCAAACCACACTATACCAAAAGATCCGCCACACTTCTCTTGATTTTCCTTGTATTGTGCTTGCGAAATTCAACAGCAGCTCCTTCACACTATCTGCAGAAATGGCCTGACCATCCAACCAATTCATTACTAAATTCCAAACTTGCGATGCAAACTTGCAATTAACGAAGAGATGCAAAATGGAATCTTCACACTCGTCATCACAGAGTTTACAAAAAACTTTCTCCTCTTGGTTGATAACATTTCTTCTCTTGAGATTGGGCAGAGTCGGTAACCTATCCTGTACAAGTCTCCACACGAATAGATTGATTTTCGTCGGAACCCATTTGTTCCAAACACACCTCGAGCAATCGTCGAGCTGCACCGAAATGTTACAATTCTCCTTCACAATCTGTTTGTATCCATCCTTTACTGTATAAGTGCTATCCTTTGCAAACGTCCAAATCCAATCATCTCTTTTCTGCTCATTGAAACTGCACCTGTTCAGCAAAATTAACAATTCATTTACCAAATTTTCTTCCCAAACGAACATTGATCTGCGCCAAGACCAACTTCCTGAAATTTCACCATTGACCCTCCTAACTCTACTAACAATCAAACACCTCTTGTCAGTTTCCAGGCTATAAAGCCGCGAGAATAAATCACACAACCGCAAATTACCTCCTATCCAACTATCTTCCCAAAAAACTGTGTCTTGCCCGTCCCCAACGACTCTTCTAAGACCCGACCAAAACCAATCACGACACCCTACTAACTTTACTAAATCTCGCCACCAAGACGACCAAGACTTGTCCCAAGACTTACCCTCCCTACGCAGCAAAACCGACTGCACCAAATCCCCATATTTGGAGCGCAACAGATTAGTCCACAAAGAATTGTTCCCAGCTAGAATGCGCCAAATCCACTTGCCTAAAAGAGCAACATTGAACCACTCTAGATTTTTTACGCCTAAACCTCCACTCTCCTTAGATTTACACACTAAATCCCAACCAACCCAAGCAATTTTCCTTTTCCCACCTATACAACCCCCCCCCCCCCCCCCCCCCCACACACACACACACACACAAGAAATGACATTGAAGTCGTTTAAGCCGGTTAAGGATCAAAGAGGGGATTTTGTAGAAAGAAAAGAAATACAAGGGTAATGAAGTGAGCACCGCGTTAGTGAGTACCAATCTTCCTCCAAAGGAAAGAAAACCATTCTCCCATTTCAGCAATCTACTCTCCAACCGTTCCACCACCTTATTCCAAACCACTTTATCACTTAGTTTTACACCGATCGGAAGACCCAAATACACAAATGGAAGCTCGCCCAAAGAACAATTGAGATATTTTGCCCAACTAGCAAGAATATCCTTCTCCACACCAATTCCCATTAAGCAACTTTTCCGAAAGTGCCTTAGAGATGTATGATAGAGAAAAGGTTTTTTTTTTTTTCCAGAGAGGGATTGCTCAGTTACTAGCAAGACGTCAGAGTATCATTGGTAGTATAATTCAATGATTGGAGGGCGTTGAAACATATTGAAACCATAATGCAAGTATAATAACGAGAGAATTATACTCTCTCCTCCATAAGGTACGCATGTGTTCAAAATATTAAACTTGTAAACCATGATAAAACTCTACATAGATCCTCATTATAAGAATCTACTAAGGACATGGGGAATGATACAGAAAGGTTGTCCTTAATAATGATCTCCAATGGAAGATGTTAAAGCCCACACGAAAGGACTAAGGACAAAAAAGACCCACTAAAGAGTACAAAATGATTAAAATAAGCACATAAAGAATCAAAATGTTTATACCGAATCCTCTTTAGCTTGGTTATGTGTTTCAGTAAAAAAACATGATATACTTAACTACAATGGAAAGCTTATCAATTACACTCTCAAGCCCTCTGAAGAAATTAGATAAAACGCTTTTAACACAAAAATATCAGTGTGGAATGAGTCACATAAGTCCGCAATGTTTTGTAGCTTTCAGTGTTGATGGAGTCCACCAAGTCAAAGTCAGATTTAAACATATAAAGCATGCCAACTACCGTCAATACATAGTGGTAACCATGGACGAATATGAGGATGTAGGTCATGTTTTCTTCAAATTACCTCGAATACTCCATGTATTGCAAAACAATTGTTACATTTGCCTTTTGTCACGAGAAATAAGCAATGTTGTATAATATTGAAATATAGTACACGTGTGGTAGGTTGTGATAAAGAATGAATGGGGGAATGAAAGTGATATTTGATTAAGACAACAAATGAATGGATAAGTGATAAAGTGTCGTAATGTTGGGCTGTAATGTTGTAAATATCTATGTGTCATGGTGGTAATGGTATTTCAAAAAACATACTACCTCCGGTACATTAAAAGCTTTTTAGCATGGTACTTTCTCTTAGATTAAGGAATATACATTAAAAAATAGTTTGTGTGATGTATTATATTGGTAAAGTTGTAAGTGGAGATTAAGTAAGAGAGATTGAATAAAGTGGTGATAAAGTAGGAAAGAAAAATAATAAAGAATTAGTTAGTGGGGTAAAAAATTTCCATTTCTGGGTTAGGAAGTTTCTAATGGGACTCTTTTTAGAAAAGTTAGAAAGTTATTAATAAAACGGATACATCCAATGAAATATTACCGTCAGGCATAGAACACTTAACAAAAGAACTTGTTTTACACTTGAAATCATATGTTAGATGAGGAAAGATGGTAAATACCATTACAAAGCAAGTTGGAAGAATATACTTAAGGTTTTTAGACGTGGGTTGCCTTATCTTGCCATGTATTTAGTTAGCTACAATTCTGAGCACATAAAACACGAAAAATGAGTCCTCTTTCGGAGCGTATTTTACTATCTCTTTAAGGCCCCTATTCTGGTAGCATCATTTGGGCGTCGTATGTGGGAGGCCAAACGAGTGACTATTATTTGCTTCCTTTTGATTACTCTTACCGGAGCAGTATGATTCTATTCCCAAGAAAGACGTGAATGTGAATTTACCACAAAATATTTGGGTTTATTGATATTGTCAAAGATTCTTATATCCAGTTTTCGACGAATATGATACCAAAATAGTATTGTGAGCATTTCTTACTATAAAAACAAATACTCCCTCCATTTCAGATAATTTGTTACATTTTAAATTTGACTGGACAACTGTCTTCGAGTTTGACCACAAATTACTCATAAACGATAATAGTAAATAATATAATAAAATCATATAATAAAAATAATTAATAAATTTTCATTATATAATTTTAATAATTTATTTATTAATATCGTTTAAGAATAAATTGTGGTTAAACGCGAAGACAATTGACCGCAAAATAGTAAAATGTAACACTTTTTCTGAAGTAGAGTGAGTAAGATGTTTGATAACTTAATTCGAACATACGTCACATCTCGTTCATATGATATAATCCTGTTTTTATTAAAGTTTTCAAGATTTTTTTTTTAGAGATTCACACGGTATAGTAATATTTATAATCCACTCTCTTATCAGATGTGGGATACTTCATCTAATGTTCATATAGTAACAAATACACTTCATTTAATGTTCAAAGCTCACATAGAACCTTTTCTATGGGTAGTAGATGTTGTCTACAAGCTCCTCAAATTATCAATGTCTACTTTGCACTAGATTTTCTTTTAAATGTGATCAAATCTCCTGAGATACGGTCTGTAGATAATTTATCCAGAGACGGATCTATATTGTCAAAAAAATCACCGATGTTATTAATCAAAACACCTATGTTCTCAAAATTAGTGTCTTTTTCATATCACAACAATACTTATTTCATTAACAATATATATGTTTTGATTAATAACATGTATGGTTTTATTGTTAACATAAGCCATCTATAGATAAGTTATCTCATTAGACTTTATGTTTAAATATTATACGTCAACCTGTAAAATTTACCACCATTTTTACGGATCATTAGATTTTGTGTATTTTTTGAACTAGTTTTCGTAAAATAACCTTCCATACCCGACCACATAAACAACCTACAGACTAGCCATGGGAAGAAATGGTGTTCAACCTGAATAATTGATTGAGGTATTTATTCAATCTGTTTCTTCATCGTTTTTGTTCCATGGAAGAAATGCTCTGCCCATTCCAAATCCAATTCTCCGATCTCCTTCTACTCTCATCCGACCAACATCCAGCTTCACGCGAACAGTTCCAACGCCTAAGCTTCATTTCAGAAAAGATACTCCAAAATCTCGGGCCCACCGGGCCGGGCCTTATAGCCATTAGCGACTTCCCCTTAGCCCGAGATCTCAGCCAAAAGCTCCTACCTTTGGCCCGAAAACTCGCTCTTCTCAGCAATGAAGACCGGAAAATGATTCTCAAGGTAAATTGCCAAGATTTTGTTCTTTTTCACTACATCAAGATTGAAGCTTTACTGTATATTTTCTGTGAATGTGTCTAATTTTAGTGTTAATTTTGTTCTGGCTAAGTAAATAGGAGCATAATTTGGGAAGTGACGTTCCACTAAAGTATCTGGATAGAATAGTCTCTTCGTTCGCTATGCAAATGAAGTATGGTCAAGAAGAGTTTAATTTCGATGTCGTTGCGAAAGCCGATGATGATTCGGAGTTTAAGGATTTAGGTTTTGCATTTCGTGAATTGGGTTTTTGCTTGATGGAATTGGGGCTTTGTCTTGCGCGTGTTTGTGATAAGTTAATTGGTGGTTGTGAGCTGGAACAGAGTTTATTGAAAGGGGGTACCGCGAAAGGCAGGTTAATACATTATCATTCGGTTTCGGATAATGCTGTTCTGGTTCGAAAAGCGTGTAAGAGAAAAGGTTCAGGCAGAGGAGGTAAAGATAATTTGAAGAAAGATGTTGATTTAGGTGATGGTGGTAAATCGAATTTGTGGCAGCAGTGGCATTATGATTATGGGGTGTTTACGCTTTTGACAGCTCCGATGTTTTTGTTGTCGAGTGGAATTGATGGGCGAGAATGTGAGTCACCGAGTGGCCACTCTTATTTGCAAGTGTTTCATCCGGAGATGAATCGTGTACTTAATGTGAAAGTGTCCGAAGGGAGTTGTATTGTTCAGGTGGGAGAAGTCGCAGATGTTTTGTCGAAGGGGAAGCTTCGAGCAACTCTTCATTGTGTTGCCAGACCAACCGAGTTTGATCATTTGAGCAGGGAGATTTTTGTCATCTTTTTGCAGCCTGCATGGACAAAGACATTTTCACTTTCTGATTATTCCAGGGAGCGGTTAACTTTCAGTTCGGATTTTGGCGCTGAGAGGGTGTATAATGAGGAGGAGGAAGCAAATGGATTGACACGGAACCTTCACAATATTGTCCCCCCACTATCCAAAAGGTTGCGAGATGGCATGACATTTGCTGAATTTTCAAAAGAAACTACGAAGCAGTATTATGGCGGTCAAGGTTTGCAATCCAACAGATAGTATGAGGTAATGATAATGTTCTTTGTGCTCCGTATGTTGTCGTTTAGCTAGAAGTTTCTGTATTAGGGTGAAGAATAGACTAATTTGTTGATTCAGCATTTGCTTTGGGATTGATTGCCCATTTAACTGTAGCCACTGCATTTTGTTTTGAAATAAACGTTCTGATTATCATTGACATCAATTTCATCAATATTTCCATCCGTTTGGAGTAATTGGGGACACCCACTTGGTATGTTGAACCCTTCTTTTAGTTTCAGCTAAAGCCGAATGTGGCCCAAAAATAATCCTTAGAAGCCCATCTGTTAATTCAGCTTGAAATTCTTGCATCCATTCTGGGTCGCGCGTTTTGCGCAGAAATGAGGAAGATGTCAAGCATGTTTCTTATACATTGGTTTGGTCAGCCAGCCCATGAGGCTACTTTGGAAGTTGTATATGACATCCAGGCCCAATTCTTGAGGACAATGCTTGTTTTCTAGGGGAAGTTATTGATGCAGAACTGGATATAGGAGATCATATTCTGAATGATTCTAGTGCTATTGAAGATTTTTATTCCACTAGTTACAAGAGTATACGTTAGTAGATGAAAGAAAATCCTGGAAGAAGGAAATGAGTTCTAAATAAGGAAATCTATATACTGTTTTGTGTTGTCGTTTCTCCAGATGTTGCTTTTTAGTAATATAACCAAACGGATACGACTGCTGTTTCTCAGGTTTGTTCTGTTTCTTTCCTGTCGGGTCTATAGTATCTCTAAGCAAGATTTCTAGCCGGAGGACATGAATTATAGAATCAGGCTAACTGAATTCTCCATCCCAAAAATGGTTACTGATTGTTAGTTCTCATCTATTCCATTCGTAGTTGTAATAATACCCAAGGAGCTGAAAACCGAAGAGTAAAGCAATAGAAAAAGAAACGTAGGTAGATAAGCAAGCAGCACACATGCTTTCATTGGTGTGTGACTTGTGAAGAGAGCGAAAGAAAATGATTGGAAGGAAAGTACGACATTTGCCCGTGTCGTTAAATTAGCAAGTCGGGTCATTTTTAATCTCTGCTGGACTCGTGGTATCTCCCTGAACTTCGAAGCTGGAACTGTACGATAGTACTGTCACCCTCTATACTGCATATAGTATTATTCCCTTCGCTTGTCGTAGCTCGACTGTACTGGCGTAGATTGAAACACAGAGAATAAAAGCAGAATGTATGCCTGATGTTTTTAACGGGATTGTGAATTGGTGTGACTTGTAACTATAGAAAACAAGAACCCTGTCTTCTCTTTCTGTGTGCTTATATTCTTTCACTACTAGATTCCAAGGCATTTCTTCTTGTCTGCATCTTCCAAAATCCAAACTAGTCCCCCTATCCTGATACTTCATTGTAGAGACATAAGCGTGCCTTAGCATCCCTTATAGGTTCATATAACAACAAAGCATCTATCACCTGTTTTCAAATTCGGTGACTTGTTGTCCCCATTTTAATAGTCTCTAACAAAAGCCGTATTCAAACTGATTGATAATATATCAAATTTGTACTAACCAAACATTTAACGTGTTCCTGGCAAGTCTTGGGCAATCTTATCTTTCTGAGTTTCTGGTGATTCTGTGATTGTTAGAGTTAAGTTGTGTTCATACTGAGTTTTTGGTGATTACGTGACTGTTAACGTTAGGTTATGTTCGTACTGAGTTTCTGGCGATTATGTGACTGTTGACGTTAGGTTATGTTCGTACTGAGTTTCTGGCGATTATGTGATTTTGAACATGGTTATGTTCGTACTGCCTGGAGACAGTATTTCGTCTAATGACGGCATTGGTTGTTCTCATTTGGTCCATATCAGATTTAGCAGCAATTCATGACACTATAGATACATGTTAAGAGTTACTTACATAAATCCCTGAATCTGACATCAACCGGATTCAAGAAACGATTAAAAGATCTAATATCATGTCTTCTTGGTTCCGTATCTTTTGCATATGCCCTGATGTTGGTTAGATGATTAAGAACACTTGACACACTCAGATACTAATCTCCTGGAATAAACTTTACTCTTTCTTTGAGAACCTCTTGTATTCATACAAGGTTGTATAAATCGGATCTTAAAAACGGTTTCTTCGACCCTATGGAACTAGCAGTGGGCTCCATAATCTACAGTGATGGGTGATACCAGGGTCGAAAATTCCCATAAAAATCGTTTAGAAAATCATGGGAACTGTATTGTCTGTGGTTTACTAGGAGAAACTGGAATTAGATCCACTGCACTGTTTAGCTAGTGCCTATGTTTTAGTCTTTACCATATCGGTACAAGTCCACTAAAGTATAGTTGCAGTGGAACATGATTAGCAAAAGATTAGTGAATGCCATCATTTGTTTGGGTGAGAGCGTGCTTAATAATTGAATCTAATGATGATACACGTCTGCAAAAGGTGTGAAAAAATGCAAGAAGTGAAAAGGAGAAGACAATGTGAAGGATTTGAAGTTATTAAGGCAAATAGAATCATCTTTTTATCGGTTGCAGAAGCTGCTGGTCCTTAAAGAAGATAAAAAGACTGGTGAAGTAGTTGTATTATATAACTCAGATGGAAATGTAGCAGCTTTCTTTCTTCTGTGTTCATATAATATGCTTCTGTTATTGGAGGAAAGAGAGAAACAGAGTGTGTGTTCTGCAGAATGGCATGGCATTTGCATATGATGACACATTTTAGGCACGCCTTAGATGGGATAGATAGATGTGTTCCGTTTCGAGCTCGAACTTAGTCTGTTCCAGAGAATTTCATACATCATACTCGACGACGCTTAAAGCTTAGTTTAAGTGAAAAGAATTAACAATGGTGTAATTCGTATGTAAAGATAAGGTTTTTTTATTAGTTGTTGTGTGTGTAGTGGATTACGTTTTTAGTAATGTATGTAGTTTATCGGACGAATAAAAAATTAAAAATGACGAATGTATGGAGTTGGTCAGACGGAGTGGGAGTAGGATTTTTGGGGTCCAAAGTCCAAACAGGTTGGATTGGTCGGGTTATGATGTTGCCATTTCCTTAGTGCGTCTACAATTGTTTAATTTTGTCTTGTTTTTTCTTAAATTCTTTCTTGTACGGTACAATTATAAATATTCTGGTCTTGTCCCATCTCTTGAATGAGTACTTAATCTGGTTGGATTAGTTAATTATATCCGTTCAAGCTTGATTAACTAACTGCTGGATTCAGAATAAACTCAAACATGATCACGAGAAGGTTGGAAATGCATCCAAATTCCAAAGTAGTGCTAAAGGTGCGTGATGCTCCTAGCTAGTCGTAATTTGTTGAGTTCGTGAGGGAAGGGGTTATATCGTTTTATCAACTTACAGTCGAGGGAAGTTTCAATATTTTGCCTCGGACTCGTGGCCTCAGCGAGTACGGTAACATGATATGACATATTTAGCGTTAGAAGTTTGTACTTTGAATTGTTGGAGAAGCACACTGACTATTTGATATAGAGTTAAAAAAGTGAGTTAAGGAAAACATTTAGTTGATGAATATTAAATGAGTTAAAGATGATTTATAAAAAATGGTGTTTGGAATATAGTTAAATATTTATAGGTTGTTATATAGGGTGTAAGAAGGAAGTGATATGTGCAGGAAGAAAGTGATGTGTTTGATATTGTTTAAGAGTATTTGATTGATTTAAATATTGTTTGATTGATTTAAGATTTTTAGTTTTTTGGGCTCTTCTACTGTCACAACAACAGACAATTGTTTATGCACCATTAGATTTTTTATCTAACAGTCCAGATCGCCCTATCACCTGTGATCGCACTTTCACCCTATGAATATTTAAATTCAAAATATACAAATATTAATTAAAAAAACCCAAATTTTCAATTTCTATATTTTTATATTTAGTCAAAATAAACAGGTCAATTCCTAATTTGACGCCGGTTGTCAGGGGGCGAAAGCCAGCCTAACCGTACTAACGCCCTTGTTTGATTGAAAAAGTAAAGAGGAAGTAAGAGTAGGGTAGAAAGAGAATGATGATTGTTTAATGGAGAAAAAAATTAATTAAAATTTTTACTGTAGAATATACAAAACAAATTTCCTGAAATATTAACGGATGAATAGTCCTTAATTGTATACCAAACAGGCATCAATAGTTTAGAAATTGATGTGTTTGAGTAAAATTCTAGATGAATTAAAGCTTACAAGTACTGAGTTTGTATTGATAGCAATTGAGGAAACTCTTGATAAACGAAACTTCAGTTCACATGCTGAATGGAATCTTTTACCTTTACTAGTTTTAGCATATCATACATCATGACTAGGACTACGTAATAACTTGTGAATTGTGATGTTTTGTGTGCTGTATAATAATTCATCCATATCAAATCACATCTTACATATTTCATTCATACTAGTTTTAATGTATGAGATAATTACATTTGAAGTCCGTATTAAAGACCCCCTATATATAGAAAAATCCCCTTCAAATGTTAAAACTAAACAATTATACATTATTTCTTGACTTGATTTTTTTATGATTTTTCACGGATCTTTTGACCCGAATTCATTAAAAACGGGTCAAGTATAATATAAAAACTAGACAATATAATGTAAAAACTACTAGAAAATATAAACAATTATGTTTCACTGAGTAAATTTCTGGATAAGTAATAAAACTAGACAATTCATTTACAAAACTAAACAATTCAGTTACAAAACTAGACAAATATCATCATTAGTTCAAAACACTAAATTTTTTTTCGATTGCTTTAGTTTCTTCAGAACACTCTTCTTCAAATCATCCAATACACCCTCTTCAAAATCATCATCAGCATAAGGTCTCTTACATCAAGGAAAAGTAGTTCCTTGGAACAACTCCATATGCTTCATCAGAAAAACACCACAGTCAAAAGTTCCAAGTTTACCAAGTCCAATCAAGCTTCACAATTTATACAAAAAAAAGCATTGAACATTTATACAAAAACTAGAAAATTCCTCTCATAAACTAGACAATATAATGTAAAAACTAGATAATTCATCTCTTAAACTAAACAATATAGTGTAAAAACTAGACAATATAGACAATTAGTTCATGTTTGATCATAAAACTAGACAATATACACTAAAAACTAGACAATGTCTCGTAAAAACTAGACAAATATGTTGAGCTCAGTTAGTAAATTTGATTTGAAGGTGAAAATGTAAAAACTACAAAATTCCTAAATGTAATGTAAAAACTAGAAAATTTCTCGCATAAACTAGACAATATAATGTAAAAAATAAACAATATAATGTAAATTTAATATCATGTAAAAACTAGAGAATTTCTTTCATAAACTAAACAATATAATGTAAAAACTAGACAATATAGACAATTATGTTCATGTTTGATAATAAAACTAAACAATATATACTAAAAACTAGACAAATATGTTGAGATCAGTTAGTAAATATCTTGAATAAACTTATTGCCACTCGATATAAGAAAAAAATAAATTTAATATCATGTAAAAACTAGATAATTCCTTTCATAAACTAAACAATATAGTGTAAAAACTAGACAATATAGACAATTATGTTCATGTTGATAATAAAACTAGACAATATTTCATAAAAACTAGACAATATCCTCTAAAAACTAGACAAATATGTTGAGATCAGTTAGTAAATTTGATAGTTGGTGAAAATGTAAAAACTAGAGAATTCCTAGACAATATAATGTAAAAACTAGAGAACTCCTCGCATAAATTAGACAATATGATGTAAAAACTAGACAATATAATGTAACAACTAGACAAACAACATGAAACTATCCTAATGTACCAAATAACAGACAACGAAAATCGAACAACAACAACCGCGATGAAACTGAAAATCGAACAACAACAATCGCGATGAAACTGAAGAGATGAAATTGAAAATCAAAAATCGAGCAACAATAACGAAAATCGAACAACAACAACGAGCAAAATGCAAAATCGAGCAAAAACGAGCAAAACGCAAAAATCGAGCAACAACGAAGCAACAAATTACCTGATAATCACTGGAATCGAGATGAAACTGACAGCAAAGGCGAATTGCTTTTGGATCGAACTCAAATCGCGAAATCGAACTCAACAACTGACAACAACAACAACAACAACAACGAAGCAACAAAACGCAATGAATCAAGTTTCAACAACGAAGAAACTAATCGAACTCAACAACAAAGCAACAAAAAATCGCGGAAGAAATTTAAACAGACAACAACGAAGCAACAAATCGAACTCAAAAACACTAAAATCAAGTTTCAACATACATTACCTGATGATCGCGCAATGAATCGCCAAAAGTAGAGAGAAAATCGCTCCAGAATCGCCAAATCGAGGGTTTCGGAAAAAATCGCCTAAAACAGAGAAAGTCGGAGAAGAAACGGCTGAAAATGGAGAAAATAACCGACAAAACCCTATTTATACTATCCCATAAATAAAACGGTATGACCCGAATGATTTTCGACCCGCAAAACCCGAGTATTTTGACCCGCGAAATTAAAAACGGGCCAACGTAAAAACTAGACAATTTCTGTAGAAACCAATGGGACTTTTTGGACTTTCCTAATAGTATAGGACTTTTATAAGACTAAGTATTACATCTGATACCCATGCAATACACCCCCTTCACACATTACCCCCACTATCCAAAGTCCAAACAATAACAATTACCCTCTATAGTTGACCAACACACCAAAACACCTTTATCTCTCTTCCATATGGATATTTAGAGGTTGATTTATGAAATAAAATCAAAAATAAAATTAAAATTAATTTATAATTAAAGAAAAGCTAAAAAAAATCATCTTCCCCCTCTTCTTTGTTCTTCCTTCTTCCTTTCTCTTCATTTTTTATCTTCCCCTTCTTTTCTTCTTTACCCTCCGATCAAGAGTTCCGATTTGGGGTTGTAATCGGAGCTGTTACAGCCCCAAATCAAAACAAATCGGGGTTGTAATCAGCCCCAAATCGGAGCTTGATTTACAGCTCCAATCAGAGCTTCTAAATCCGATTGGAGTTGTAAAAATTCCGAACTTTCATGTTTGAATCAAATTTTGGTATTTTGTTGATGTTTTATTTCGATTTGAGAGTTATGGGACTTGTTTGAGGTTTTTAGAAAATTAATGGATGGACAATGGAAAATTTGATCTTCTTGAGGGACTTGAATTGCAATTTGTTATAACCTAGTTAATAAAAAGAAAAGAGAAAACAAAAAAAAATTAAAGAGAAAGAATAAAAGAAACTCAAAAATCAAAATACTGAATGACATTTTCGTGAATAAAACCAACTTTGGATGACACATCAGAAAAAATCAAATATGGGTGTTGACTTTTGAATCCATTCGTAATTAAGGAAATTACACAGTACATTTTTTTGGACGAATCTATTATTCTTTGAATAGTATGGGGAAATCTGTTATTGGACATAATTTAAGGAGTACTGTATGTAATTGCCCTTGTAATGTATACATTAAAATCCATGCAAAAATTAAATGTGTCAATATTGTAGACGGATGGAGTATTAATACATAGAATTGGTATAAGTGTGATACAACTTATTTAGTACAAAATCTTGTGAGGTTATAGTAAAGAATCTGTGTGAGGTTATAATAAAGACGGCCATTTTGACATGGATATTCTATCCTTGGTGGATCATATTTATATGACTTAATTAAATTTGTTATCCTAGAAAGCTAGCTTATTCGTTAGGACAATGATTAAGGTTGAGTTGGTTTAGTTAGAATCTTTTCCATCATGATGATAAATTGTTCTTAGATCTGGTTGAATCAATCGCCTAATTATATATCTCTAATTTCTAATCATGAGTTTTTATCTGTCCAACGGCCCGTAATATTCACAAAAGACCTTCGTCTAAGTTCGGTAATATAATGTTTTCCAGACTACTATTGTCGTTCCCATTCCGTTGTCGTCCAGCGGTTAGGATATCTGGCTTTCACCCAGGCGACCCGGGTTCGATTCCCGGCAACGGAATCTTTTTCCCACCCTGGCCTAATCAAGCAAATTATTTTTTGACTGCTACAAGTACTATACTAATAAAGGAATACTTATACTCAAGTTATCATATCACAAGTTTAAGTTTTGGTTCATTCTTGAAAGTTGAAACCAAGACTTTCTTTAATCTTTCCACTAAAAGAAAGCTAGTGCTAATGGTGCATTAACTCCAAACCATAAACATTACCAGCATTAGTATATACACAGATTAATATTCCTAATGATGACATTACGGCTATCCAACTTTGATCCAAAGCACTAATTTGGCTCCACAAGAAGCCAAAAATTATGCCAAATAGTTTGTTGTATTTGCTCATGCACACAAATTATCATAACAACGACAAAATCAACCTATCTAATCCTCAATAGATTCATCCTTCTTGCGAGACTTTGGTCTGGGTGGTCACTTATAAGTTATAACCGAGTTTGCCTCGTTGTCCTATTGTATCTGAGGCAAAACTTCAATTGCTATTAGTCGGGTAGGAGAGTAACTCATTTCGCTATAAGTATGATCCAAACATCAATTCTAATTCTTAATAAGACCATTATATAAAACATCATCAATATTCTTTTCACATATCATGTGTGTAGCTCCTTTCAAGGTTTTGCATTACATCTTGGTGGTCAAACAATATACAAGAAAATGAATTTGTAACATGGTTCACACACACACATACAAGACATAACTAGCTCCATCCATATCTTAAATGAGATTCTTGGTTAGACAAAAAAAGTATGAAGATAATGACCATGGAAAAGATGTAAACTGAATCCCGGGCATTGCCATGCCAAATTCCCAATCCCAATGTCCAAAAAGAGCAGAAACAAAAGTAACCTATTTATTTTGTTCACATTTCCTCTTTCAAACCACACAACTCAAAAGCAAAAACAAAAAACAAGGGGTCCTATTTCCCAGTCTCAGTCTCACCTTTTACCTTTTACTTTTACTTTACACCCATTTTAACCTTTTTCACTGCCTCTCCGAGTACAACCCTTATTCTCAACGTACAACACGATTAAAGCTGCAACCGGACGAAACCGCAGGCAAAATTACCACAGACACTTTTTCACAAAAGAAATCTGCATTCTTCTTTAATCAGGAATCACAAATAGACCTCATTGACCACAGCACCAAATTCCCATTGACTATGTGGACCAATCTTTGGGAGTAGATCAACCCCAAACCTATATGGACAATTTTAGACTACGTGGTATATGAATTTAACTGACGGAATAACACCGGATTTTATGTGAGTGCAATAATGACTTAGTTAACTAACCATGATTTTATGTGAGTGCAATAATAACTCAGCTAATTGTTTAATTGTATGACAAAGACAATTCATAATATAACTCAATTTTAATAGACCTTAAGTTGTGAACCAAATAATATACTTTTACTCTGTTTAGCATTAGTTTATCATTTCGATGAACTCATTTTCGAAATAAGTATGTCAAATGAACTTCTAACTAGTAGATTATAAACTGGTTGATTCGATAAGCTTATTCACATAGCTAAATTATTTATTTTTTATATACAATACTATATTTGACAAATCAACTAAATAATTTACTAAACAACCTTATAAAAATCAATCAACTACTTGATCAACTATCAGCTAGTTTATCTTATACTCCCTTCCCTCCAATTTTTAGAAGCTTTACCATTTGACTTAGTCTAAATTTTAAGGAAATATAATAAAAATATAATAATGAAATAGAGTGTTTAAAAATTAATAATTGTAGATAGTGAGTTTCAAAAAAAGGAAACGTTAAACTTGTAAAAAACTTGAAATGATAAATAGTAAAACTTATAAAAAAAAAAGGGAGAGTATTATCTGGTTGATCAGCTAGTCTTATTAAACATGTACTACGTAGAAAAAGTACGTCTAGGTTTTTAAATATTCACTGTAGTTGATCTTTTTTAATTCCATTCAGTCTTATTTGGTATTCTTCTTGTAATTCATGATAAAAATTGATCTTGGACTATAATTTTCCCAGATCTCTAGGCCCACAAAACCTCAGGCCAATCATTAAACTCCCACTATAAAACCCACTCACTCAATTGCAAGCATTTTCCACTAAACTCACCAAACTTTCCTTAAACACTCACTCACTCACTCATCACTGACAAAATTCTTCCAACAGACCATGCAAAGCAGCACCACAAAAATGGACTCGTTATGGGCCGAAAAAGGCCCGAACGGAGAAATCCAGCTACCGGAAAGCCCACGTGGCCCGATGGAGTTTCTATCCAGGTCATGGAGTGCCTCTGCTTTTCAAGTTTCAAAAGCACTCACACCTTCTTCCTCTTCAATCATTCCAAAATCAGCAATACCTGAAAATGTAGCTGGAGAAGAAGATGAAGATTCTGCTAAGCTGCTCGGAAACACCTTCTCGTTCGCTTCTTCTGCGACTTCCCAGCTGATTATTGACCGGATCATGTCTCAATCGGTTAGTGGTTTATCGTAAAATCTTCAAGAAATGGTCTTTTTTTAGTAAAGGTGGAATCTTTTTTTACCATTTTGGTTTTTGGTTCGGAAATGTAGGAGATTTCGCCTTTGACGTCGGGCAGGCTTTCACATAGTAGTGGACCTTTGAATGGGTGTCTTACTGAAGAGACCGAGAGTCCTCCTATTTCGCCTTCTGAAGAGTATGAAGATGTCGTTAAGGTACTATTTTTCGTTCCTTTTAAAGCTTTACTATTTGAATTTTCGTAAATTTTTTAAAGGTTAACCAAGCTTTAGTTTCTAATTTTATTGGAATTAGTTGGAATTGGATAAAAAGAATAAAGTACACATTGTAAAGAAAAAGGGAAGTAGAATGAGTGTGAGGGAGTTACTTGGAGTATACTATAAGGATTTATAGAGATATGTTTGTGTTTGTAAATTGTAATGAAACTTCATCATTTGTTATGGAAATTTGTTATGGAAGAAAGGGATTAGTGTAGCTGGTAGGTAAGATTATACACCACTTCAAGATAAAGTGGATGTGATGTAAAAGAAATGATCATGCTTATGTAAGTTGTAGACATTTAGTCAATATTATGTCGTGTTGAGAGATCACATGTCAGTTATGTTTTACGTTTAAAAAGCACTAGATTCTAGTGACGTGTGTCCTTTCGTGTGGGTAAAAATGACTAAACTGGATCGAACTAGAATGGCTTGTGAGTTGTAACAATAGTTAGTATAGATGAGTATCATCGAGTCTAAGTCTAATTCGGTTAAACTCGACTCGTTAGGTCATAGAGCTCGGGCGTGAGTCGATTATCTTGTCCGAGTGAGCCAACCACTCGTGTTTCCTATAACGTCACTACATATATCTCAATTGGTTGTTCCTTAAACTTCTTGGATAATGTCGACGTCCAGTAAGAGTTAGAACCGGTAATTTATTATTGTTACCTAGATTGAAGTAGTTGGCAGTTTTAACTCATTAATTAGGTTCATATCACTAGTAAAAAGTGTGACTAATCCGAAAAAATTGAATTGCTACTGTCCATATCTTAAAAGTGTACCAACATTATGTTCCTTTTCTTCTTTTTGATAAGTGATTAAATTTAATTTGTTCAGTTTTAGGTAGATGCTACAATTTTCAAGAGATGATTAGTCAATGATGGGGTCTAAACATAAATAAAAAGTTCCATGGGGATTACAAGTTTGTAACATAATTTCAGCTTTCGCGGTTCATACAGCAGTAAAGTGAAATGAAATGCTGCTTTTGTCACTCTCGATATATATGAACTTTGGCTTCTTTTCTTTACAACACAGCAAATGAAATGCTTGCTTTATTCTTTTTTGACTTTCCTCAACAGTTATTTCACATGGAAACGGATACAACTCTGTTCACTGCTCATCTCTTTTCTTTAAAGTGTAAGATGAAATAATACTTTGGTAAAGAAATAGTATAAAGATGATTTATGTCACTTAATCAAGTAATTAAATAGTCAGCATTTAGCTTTAAGGTGAAGCTTTGGATTATAAAACAAAGGAAATTAGTATCTCTGGAAGGAAATTTTTAATCTCTTTTCTCCATATAAAAATCTTTTCTTCCTAGATTAAGACAAAAGTTGGATATCAGTCATATCATTATCACTAATCTACTTTGAATAAAGTAGTAATGTTTCTTTTTTTTTTACCTTTTCATTTTAGTAAATACAAAATGCGAAATTTATATTTATTAATGCGATGACAAATGTTTCTTGTCCTCGTAATGACTTTATCCAATGCTAGTTCGTGACCTGCTACACCTACCAGACAACTACACGTTCTTAACGTGGGACCCAATTGAACAGTGTATGGTAGTTGTGTTGATCATGAGATTAACATCGAATTTTCCCATGTTATGTCGTCTGAAGTTACCAAACATGGATTTGTTTAGATGTAATACAAGATTAGTCGAGTCGACATCATTATGCATACTCAATTACTCATGATGAGATCTAAACAAAATTCCCATGGGTCCAGAACAGAAACAAGAGATGGAGTGTGCAAGTATCCAAGAAAACAAAGTTCATAATGTGATGTGATGAAATTTCTGTTTATGAGTCCTTTGAATCTGTTACCATATTGGTGCTACCTGACTTCTGTAAACTTACCCAATTAACCCTATTCAATTCAACTCCTATTCATCTTTTACTTGGAAAAATCTCACCCTCACATTTACTCAGCTTACTCTAAATCTAGTACATCACACCAATCTGCACCTTCAACCAGTTCTTGTAACTTGCAACCTTTTCTTCTCTAATCAATTTTTTTTACCTCTTTTTACCCACTTCAATTTCTTTAACTATCATCATATCTAGTCCTAGCTAGGTATCCATTTAAGGCATCTAAGTTTACTCCAAAGAATCTTTTAATTTGTCAATCTGACTGTACCACTAGCTGGATTCATGACAAATACTTGAATATGTTCAAAATTTTGTGACTAACTCTGTAACATTTAACTGTCGATATGACCATTTACTAGTAGAAATGTTGAATAACACAATGTCACATTTTCAGTATCTAAGAGCAAACAACACCCTGCAACCTCTATTTACCGCCACTCGCAGCAGCGGCTACAACACAGGAGGTGCTGGTGGAACCGGCACCCCAGCTGGGAAGACAGTTGGAAGGTGGCTGAAGGAGCGTAGGGAGAAGAAGAAAGAAGAAACTAGAACGCAAAACGCACAGCTCCATGCAGCAGTTTCGGTTGCTGGAGTGGCTGCAGCTGTAGCAGCAATAGCAGCAGCCACAGCTGCCGCATCTGCTAAAGGAAAGGACGAGCAGATGGCGAAAACCGACATGGCGGTTGCTTCGGCTGCAACCTTAGTCGCGGCTCAGTGTGTGGAAGCTGCTGAGATTATGGGAGCTGATCGGGACCACCTCATGTCGGCTATATGCTCGGCTGTCAATGTTCGGTCACACGGAGATATATCGACTCTTACTGCTGCAGCAGCTACAGGTAGCGTATAAGTACTAGTACTAAAAATAGAAATATTTCTGCACGCGTATTGCTCATTTATTGACAAATATCTTAACGTTCTTGTATTTTGCAGCGTTACGAGGTGTGGCGACCTTAAAAGCAAGAGCTCTAAAAGAGGTGTGGAACGTTGCAGCAGCAATACCAATCGAAAAAAATCTAAGTTTAGGAACAGGAAACAACAACAACAACATCAACAACAATAACAGAAGCAACAGTTCTGGAAGCTCTTGTGAAGAACTCGTTCCTGAAGAGAATTTTCTTGCTGCGTGTAACCAAGAAATGCTTGCTCGTGGAGGTGAACTTCTCAAAAGAACTCGTACAGGTACGGCATTTTACAAAAAAATCTTGATTAATTGCTAAAGAAACTGCATAAAGAGGTCAGGTCTTGATGAAATTTGGAATCATGCAGGCGAGCTTCATTGGAAAGTCGTTTCCGTGTACATTCATCGAACTGGAAATGTAAGTAGTCCATTATTGCGCGAATAGGAAAACCATCAATTCTACTGCTTTTGGCTAATAGTCTCCTGTCTGATGATTGCAGGTGATGTTGAAGATGAAGAGCAAACATGTAGGACATACAATAACCAAGAAGAAGAAGAGTAAGTTCCACCACAGTTTACATTGTCTGAAGTACACTAACTAATAATGTTTGTGGTTTCAAATTCAAATCATCTAATACTGTTTGCTGTTTGAATTTATAGACGTGGTTTTCGACGTATGCAAAGACATGCCTGCCTGGCCAGGGAGGCATTTGTTCGAGGATGGAGAGCAGAGGCGATATTTTGGGCTGAAGACAGAGGGGCGTGGTATTGTGGAGTTTGAATGCAGGAATGCAAGAGAGCACGAAATGTGGACACAAGGTGTCTTGAGGCTTCTCTCGATCGTTGCTGAGCGAAAGAAAAGGCATCACAAATAGCTAAGGACCATGTAACATTTGGCCTAGTAGAACAAGTGTGACTCCAGTTAGTAAGTAAACAGGACACTAGTTGTGTGTTGATTTAGCTAGATTTGTGTATTGCCTTTTGCTATTATCACCTCTTTGATTAGTGCTGGATTTGATCTGGAGTTTGTTACTACATGTTTGTTTAATAAGTTGCGGTAATTTATCAGAGTTAAGTTGAGTATGATCTGACAGAAATTACAATGTACAATCACTCAGTATCACCAAAACAAGCAGAACATAAACAGAATGAAACTGAAGAGAAACTAAAACCATGTCCATCGGCGTCTATTCTTCTTCTTCTTCTTTAGAGCTTAAGGATCCCAGCAAGTAGCTAAAGAGTCTTATGACATCCAGATAGAATGCAGTAGAAGCCAAGATGAACTCATCGTACGTATATCTCTGGATCAGATTGTCCGTATCCCAAACAATGAACACGCACATAAGCAATGCTCCTAGAAGCCCATACATCATCCTGCCTATGCTTCCAAGAGGATGCCAAATCTGCAACGCAAAGTATATACATATTCGTTTACCTCTGTTAGTTCAGTTAATAGAAGTCGAAAACTAACAACTTAAATCGACAAATGTGATTGCCAAACTTATACCTGAATAGTTACAAAGGCTGAGAGAACGCTTGTAGCCCCACAGACGAAGGGCCGGAGGAAACCAAATTCGTGACCTCTCTTGGCAGCCCAGAATGTGTATGCTGTGAGGCTAACTAGCAATGTGGCTGTCAGGATAAAAGCCTCCAGAATAATTTCCCCTGGAGAAAATAATTATCCACTCGTCTTGTTAGTTCTTTCGATTTTTTAATGGATTAGTTCACGCGTAGCTAGTCCTGGCAATGGTTGGTTAAAAACCTTAACCGCAAGTATGTAACCATTACAATAGCTTCAGGTTGTGGTTATGGTTATTAACCAACCATTTTCAGGCCTACGCGGACCAGTAAATAGCCCGTAACTAACCACTAGTGCCGGAACAAGCTATCCCGAGGACGAAAGCCAACGTCAAAGTGAACAGACCAAGCAGGATATAATTCACAGGATGCTTGTTGTAGTAGCAACATGTCAATGGGATCAACACTGCAATCACAAAGCAGAATCATTAACGAGTATCCCACCATATCGACTGAGAGAAGATCCTGAATTAATACGGTATCTTACTTACGAATAAAGGGGGTCAAGCCGATAGCAATCCAAATCGCTGCACCAATCCAAGTCGTGACAGGCATAATAAACACAACGTGACTAGAAACGACGAGAGAAGCAACAGCGACGGTGAGAAGAAACTGTATGGCGAGTATGGAATTCCAGGTTTTCTTGCATTTGCGGGTACAGCGGTTCGCTGGCCGATGATTCAACGTCATTTTTGCCCGACATTGTTTACAAGTTCGAACAAAGAAAAGTAGCAAAAACTAAAGTTCTTGGAGTCTAATTTGGACAGTTTGGTGTTATACAATAGCATGGTAGGTAGGTGAACAATGGGGACTAAGTACATGTTGGCGAGTGGCTAATCATATTTAAAGTAGTATAATAAACAACTACTTTGAATTCAGAATTGGGAGGTATTTGATTTTGCATAATTCTTGGTCACAGGATAATTCCCCAATTTTGTTTTTTTCTTTTTACATTCGTACCATAAGCACTTCTTAACTTGATTTCCCGGAATTTCAGCAACCGAAAGCATATATAGTTTAAGAGAATTCAGCTCAAAATTTTATAATCGAATTTGTAAGTAGCCATAACGTACTGATGGTTGTTGAGTTAGCGGCAATGATGTTCGTGGGGATGTCATAATGTTTGGATGTATGAATAGACACATGAGTTTGAAGTTTCTTGTGGTATATGTGATTGAATTGGCCGACACTATTACTGGACAAGAGTCAAACATATATCATGTTTTTATTGTTTTTGTTTGCTTTTATCGCCTTATTGGATAATACTGTTTAGTGATATCCAATATATAATCTTACTTTTAATCTCAAATACTTGCTAGACTTAGATTTTTGTACGTTGGGAAAGTAAACTATAGAGCTGTATGGACTTGAGTAAGTATACAGTTCAACAGAGCAAGATCAATACTAAAGCTCCTTCAAATGAATGAATCCAAAGTGCAATATCTTTTACTACTATGCAATACTCATTATCCCAAAAGGTAAGTTTTACTCAATGAACATGTAATTTGTTAGTGATTGATTTATTAATCTCTGCTTCTTAGCCTCCACATGAAGTCCTATTTAGTTACATGATGATAAGAGATACAAGTGGCGAGGGATATGCGATACTTTGAGCTTCAAGTGGATTAAACTGGTCTACTAATTGCTACGTGTTCGATGTTTTGCATTAATTGTTCTTCAGTCGATTGATCAGATGGTTGGGTGCTTGGGCCGCTTTTGGATTAGTTATGTTTAGAGGGATGAATCCGGAGATTGAAGTTGATATTTTCGATGTACCTAATCGTGAGGAGTTCCACAAGTGGTCTGTTTGGTTTGTGAAGGAAGAAAGTTACAAAGATTGACAAAGTGAATTATTTATGTTGCTTTTTCTAATTGGTATGCATGGACTTCGATGCCTATCGAAACTCAATTTGAATTGAAAATATGAGTTGATGAATAGCAACTCAACTTAAATTTATCTTTAAAGTTTTTTAGTTGGTATTGAATTGTGATTTTAATATAGTTTAGAAGTTTTTTAGTTGGTATTGAATTGTGATTTTGATATAGTTTAGAAGTATGTTTGAGTTTTGGAGTTGATGAATTATATTTCAACTTGAATAGCATAGTGTATATTAAATAAATAAATATAAAAATTTGGCAATACTCAATTCAAGTTGAGTTTCTCAACTTGAGTTGATATACAACCATGCGGTATGTGTTTAATGTAAATTTGCTAGCTTGAAGTCGAGGGGAATGATGGTGATACAAACAAACATAAGGTAGAAATTTAAGTTACCACTCCTAACTCGATGGTGATTAAAATCTTGAGTAATTATAGTTTCTCCACTTCAAGTTTCTTCAAAAGTTTTACATATATACTGCATTTTTCTAAATTTCACTCTTATCCCGTATATAACACTTCAATCAAATTGATAGAACTATGACAAATGCCTTGGCTCGAAGAATATTCTCATAAGCATGTAAGTGAAGTATCACATTGCAAATTCTAAATAGCATTAAATAAGAAAAATAAAATATCGAAAAACAAAGTTAGTAACACGCGTAGCGTGTTACGCCGTTTCTAATATAATAATATGCCGCTACATACGATTATTCGAATTAAGTTACTATGTTGATCTATTTGTTGTTTGTGTTCTTATTCTACACTATATTATTGAAGTTGAATTATTATGTGTTAAATTCAGGACTCTATTAAATCATAATCTTATATTATTAAATACAAAATTTTAAAAATAAACGTGTTTAATTCTAAATTCCAATTCAGGTCGAATTTTGGGGCGATTTTCAAAGAATACATATTGTCGTGCATTATTAGTTTAATCCATTTCTTACAAGAGGATGGAAAAGTACACGTGCCAAGTTGCCAACTATATTGTAGCTTTTCAGATATCAACCAATAGCAGCTGGTAAGTAGATTGACTTGTAAAATGCTGTCACTTAACGACTTTGACCATTTTTTAAACTTCTCGTTCCACACTTCTTTTTAAACGGCATTCACATCTCATTTTAAATATCGATAATTATCATCACATTAATTTTAAGCATTGTAATAGCTGAAAGTAAATTTAAAACACAATATGACCATGTTTGTTAATTTGTATAAACATTCTTTATTAATTATATTATTTCCAGTAAGTTTTGTATTTTAAATTTTACATGTGGTAACGCTGCATAATGTTTCTTACGTCTCATAGTGGTATTCACAATTCTGATCATAAATTTGTTATATGTTGCATTTAAATGTAGATTTTATTTATGTGTTTGTTATAGCCAAAGTCTTGGAAAAGGTAGGATTTTCCTAAAAGATGAGAAAATCAAGTTTTTTTTGTGGTTTTTGCAGTTTTTGAGTTGTAACGGTCTGACCGGTCGAGTTTTTTAAAAAACCGTCGAAACACACTTTTTTTCGTTATGCTTTTAATAGATTATGTTATAGTTAAGTTGTTAGCATTAAAAGTTTCAGTTATATTTTTAACACATTTTGTTAATATTTTAAAAGATGATGTAATGGTTTTAATGCGTCTGTATTGTATGTTTCAATTATAATGTTATCCTCTTTAGTTAATTTTTTAAGAGATGGTGTGATGGTTATAACTTTTAAGGACCTACATGATAATCTTAAGATGGCTTGTTATAGTTTTAAATTACAATCTAATATCAATAAATCACTATTATTAAACAATTCTAAAAGTTTCAGGTATGTCATTAAAACATCAATAAACAACTTAAAATAAGCCACTTGAACCATTCTGTCATTACAATATCGAAACATGTAGTCATCCAAAGGTTTTAAAATCTATTCTCATAGGAAAAAAGGTACATTAAACATGCCGGTGTTTTTTGATGCAAATGCAAACTAAGTTATTAAAATCGGTTTTTTTTTCGATTAAACTCGTTGGTGAAATTTATTTTTCTGCCTCTTGATGCTTGTGTTTGTTGCTTCAACACTACAGTGACACCTTTGAGAGACATATCATCAAACTCGATGATCATCAACACCTGCTTAAAATATTCAGTAACTGGGTTAAAACCATAACAACTCTCATCAAACTTATTACATTGGTGCTTAAAAACAAAGAAGCAACATACAACACAAGCAAAAAACAGTAACATTGATATTTAAAACCATAACGGTGCATCTTAAAATTATGACAAAGCAGGAACATGCAATACAAATTAAAAACAGTAACACTGATAAATAAAACTATCACAATGCATCTTAAAACTATAACAAAACATTTGTAAAAAATTAAATCATAAATATTTCTCATAAGCTAAAACACTAACATTGATGATTAAAACTACAACAATAGGTCTTAAAACTATTACATATTCGCTAAAAACAATAACATGCATAAATATTTAACATAAGCTAAATATAGTAACATTAATGCTTAAAACCATATCAGTGCATCTTAAAACTATAAGAATGCATCTTAAAACGATAAGCACGGACATACAACACAAGCTAAAAACAGTCAAATTGATGATTAAAACCATAACAATGCATTGTAAAACTATAACAATGCCTCTTAAAACAATAACAAAGCATTTGCACAAAATAAATCATAAATATTTCACCAGAGGGTAAAAACAATAACGTTGCTGCTTAAAATTACAATATTAGGTCTTGAAACTATAACATATGCGCTAAAACAATAACGTTGTTGCTTAAAATTACAATAATAGGTCTTGAAACTATAACATATGCGCTAAAACAATAACAGACTGAAACATTCAATAACAAGCTAAAACCGTAACAATGATGCTTACAACTATAACACCAACTTTTAAAACCATAACAAAACACCAGATAACATGATTCGATTTTCACTGTACGAATTTTCAGATCTGAAACCATATCACAATAACATTGCTGCTTAAAATTACAATAATAGATCGTGAAACTATAACATATGCGCTAAAACAATAACAGACTGAAACAGTCAACAACAAGCTAAAACCGTAACAGTGATGTTTACAACTATAACACCAACTCTTAAAACCATAACAAAACACCAGATAACATGATTCGATTTTCACTGTACGAATTTTCAGATCTGAAACTAGATCTGGTTTCAGATCTGAAAATATCAGAACGTAAAATCAACGAAAATCGAAAAATAAAAGGTCAAATTTCACTTCCAAATGAGATTTTAACGAAAAAAGCGAGATGAATTTGTAGATTTGAACCTTTTAGCAACTAGCTCCGACAGAAATCCGGTGGAAATCCGGCAAGCTCCGACAGAAATTCGGCGAAACGGCGAGGGAGGGAGGGAGGGAGGGAGGGAGAGAGAGAGAGAGAGAGAGAGAGAGAGAGAGAGAGAGAGAGAGATTGAACGGAACGATTTGATTGCCGCCGTGTTGGAGCACCATAATTTCCGGCGGAGGATATGATTCCGGCGAAGGATATGAAGAGAGGGCTGGATGTTTCTATCACTAGAGCTCTTGTAGAGAGAGAAAGATAGTTAAGTTGTGTGATTTTTGTGAGAGTGTATTGTTTATTTGAGTATTTATATAAAAAGCTACTAACCGGTTTGTAGTGTTTCTGACCGGTTCTCTATTGTATAAACCAGATTTTTCTAATCTATAAGAAAATCTTATCTTTTACTATACTTACTCGTTTGTTATATGGGGAACATGCAAATGTAGGAGTTTCAAAAAATCAATTTTTTTTTTAGCAATTGTCTAGCATTTATTAATAACATGAAAGAAAATTACAGGAGTTTGTAAGACCCTGCGTACAACTCAAAAGAATTTAAAGATTCAAAGTTCACTCAATAAGGTCCAGAAGATTAATTGAGACAATTAATACATATTCTAGATTTCTAGTCATCTCATTATGCAGTAAAAAAGGATCTTGATCTTCACTTTGATAAGTTACTTGATTGCTCTTTCTTATCTTACACCCAAATCAAACTATCAATAAGTTTGCATTTTCTGCCCATCTCAAAAAAATCAAGTTGTTTGCAAGTAACTCGTGAAAAGATTCGGTCAAAATTTGATATGATCTCGATTATGCAAGCTTGCTCGACTTAGTTTTGAACGAGTATCGAACAATACGGATTTGCTCTTGAGTTTGATAGTACATGTTTGTTTAATAAGTTGCAGTTACTTATCAGATTTAAGTTTACTATGATCTGACAGAAATTACAATTACAATGAAGAATCATTCACTCTCACCAGAACAAGCAGAACATAAACAGAATGAAACTGAAGACAAACTAAAAACATGTCCATTTCCATCTATTTTGCAGCTCTGAAGAATCTCAACAAGTAGAGAAAGAGATTTATGACATCCAAATAGAGAATAACAGAAGCCCAGATGAACTCATCGTATGTGTATCGCCTGATCAGATTCTCCGTATCCCATATAATGTACGCGCACATAAGCAATGCTCCCATAAGCCCATAGATCATCTGGTCTATTCTACCCAGAGGATGGCAAATCTGCAATACAAAGTACTCCATATGAGTATTATACGAAAGACTAACAACCCGAATTAACAAATGTGATTACTAAACGTATACCTGAATTATTCCAAAGACTGCGAGAACGCAGGCAGCTCCACAGGCGAAGGGCCAGAGAAAACCGAATTCGTGACCTCTCTTAGCAGCCCAGAATGTGTATGCTGTGAGGCTAACTAGCAATGTGGCAGCTAAGATAAAAGCCTCCAGAAGAATATCCCCTGGAGAAATAATTATCCACTCGTATTGTTAGTTCTTTCGAATTTAAATGGATGAGTAATGAGTTAACGTAGCTAGTCCTGGCAATGGTTGGTAAAAATTTCCGTTAAATTGTTCCAATTTATGGTTATTAACCAACCATTTCCAGGCCTGTGCGTACCCAAAAATCCAGTAAAAAGCCAGTTTCTAACCACTAGTGGTGGAACAAGCTAACCCCAGGACAAAAGCAAAAGTCAAAGTGAAGAGTCCAAGCAGGATATAATTCACAGGATGCTTCTTGTAGTAAAATGCCAATGGGATCAATACTGCAATCACAAATTAAGCAAAATCAATTAACAAAGAACCGAACGTAATTCGTGGTCAAAGTTGATTATGGTTGACCGAAAAAAGTTAAATGGTCAAACTTTAAAAAGAACTAAGAGAGTAACGGTTAAAAAGTAACCAACCACATCGACTGTGAGAAGAACATAAACGAATACCGTATCTCACTTACAAAGAAAGGGAAACAAGATGATGGCGATCCAAATCACGACATTAGTCCAAGTCGTCAGACGAATAAACTCAACGTTACGAGAGACAACCACAGAAGCCACAGCGACGGTGAGAAGAAACTGAAGGGCGAGTATGGAGTAAACTTTGCGAATAAACAACCACCGGAATTCCGGGCTTTCTTGCATTTGCGGGTACAGAGGCTCGCTGGCCGATGATGATTCAATGTCATTTTTGGCCGACATTGTAAACAAATTCGAACAGTGAAATAATTAAAAGTAGCAAAATTAAAATGAAGTTCTTTGAGTTTAATTTGGAGCAGTTTGGTTGGTATTATATAATGAAATGGCATGGTGGGTGAACAATGGCTGCTAATTGCATGTTGGCCGATCATATTTTATTAATTCTAGCCGTCGCAGAATAGTATAAATGTATATTATTCTCACGAGAAAATTAACTTGATCCATTTCTTACAAGACAAGATAATGTCAACCAATAGCAGCTATTAGACTAAGTGCATTTTTCAATGAAATTTCTTGAATTAAATCGAATCAATTGTAGTATAAAATTTAATCAGCAGAATCGAACTAAATCAACTAAATGTTCTCTTCGATTGAAAAAGTCATTCAATTCGATTCGATTGCCTTCGATTGATTCAATAAATTTCAGTTGAAGAGAACAGAGCCTAACTTATACCCGATCAAACGGAACCAAAATATAGAACCCATCTGAAATTGCGTGGAAGTGCAAGAAAACATGCATTGTTGAAATAACAATGACTGTGATCTCCCGACAGTACTATTGACCCAACATTGATTGTTATGTTTTTAACACTTTAATTTATATTTGTTTTGTCTTTCTTCATTAATCTAACTTGATTCTACCATTTTAATTGAATGATTTATTATAGGAACAGATTTTAGAAGCACTATCTAATTGTGGAAGAAAAGATCTTTAAAGATTTGAAGAGACTTGGCATATTGTGACAAGAAAGTAATGTATCGGTTAGACTTAAAGAAATCTCTTCTCAACGTTTTAAAGCTTATATATAGATTACAGACAATTAATTGTACAATCTACACGAGTAAAGAGCCATCAATCTAGCGTTTAGAGTTGAACGTTCACTTGTAATTTCTAAGGTAATTTTAGAAAATAGTACATATTCATTTGTGTTGAATATGTAACAACAAAGTCAGGATGGCCGAGTGGTCTAAGGCGCCAGACTCAAGTTCTGGTCCTCCAACGAGGGCGTGGGTTCAAACCCCACTTCTGACATTTTCTTTTTCTTTTTTACTCGACCATCCTCGACTTAAATACAGTTGCCTCAGGGTGTTAACGAGTCACTCTTCAACAAGGGCATGACTTTTACTCTTCGAAGAGACCATGACTTTTTCGCTCTTCGAAGAGAGCATGACTTACTCCATACCGAAGTCAAACGAGATCATATAAGGGATCAATTCATCAACATTATATATTAGAAGATAACACTATTCCATCAGTTAATGTCAAAACGACGACGTAAAGTTAGTTTTATCACACCTAAACCTTTCCTTTCTACACACCAAGCAAGCCACACAACACAGACAACTTCAACTGTCTAGTCTACCCATCAGCAGCTCTGAAGATGGTCAACAAAGCAGAGAACAGATTAATGATATCCAAATACAGCGAAACCGCAGCCCAGATATACTGATCATATGTGTATCGCTTGATCAAATTGTCAGTATCATAGACAATGTAGCCGCAGAAGATTACTGCTGCCAGACACCCGTAGATCATCACGCTTATCCTACCCAGAGGAAAGAAAATCTGCAGGACAAATGCATACGCGGTCATCCATGTGTTATTACCTCCACAGGCTAAAAGAAACTGACATGAAAATGCAACAACAGTTATAGAACTGAAATGGAAGTCACCATACCTGAATGAGCCCAAAAACTATGAGAACCATCAAAGCGCCAAACAAGAACGGCCCCAGGAAATTGAAGTCTTGGCCTCTCCTTGCACCCCAAAATGTGTACAATGTGAGGCTAACCACCACAACAGCAGTCAGGATGAATGCTTCCAGAATAATTCTCCCTGAAATTCAAAGCGACACCAGAACAAAATGAGTTCAACATATCCTTGTTAAAACCGGTGTATCAACAAAGACAAGTCAGGGATGCAGTAAAACTAATTTATCTAAGATAAACGAAGTAGTTCCCTATAGAAACCACTCAACAACATCAACAAAGAAAAGCTACTATATTATACACAGCTAGATTGAAGCTTCTACGAACATTCCCCAATTTATAGAGTAATACTACTACAAAAACTTCTTGCTTGGATTTATAGTATGTTCTGTGTTGTAACAGTTCTAAAACATTAAATGATTTCACCTGGATTCTTTCTGTTTTAAAGAAGTTCCTACTGTATGCCCAGAATCATATTTAAGCACTTATAAATCATGTGCCTTGACTCCACCATGAATTATGAGGAGATACACGACCAGAAAGTACATTGAGCATGAAACTTGACACATCAAGAGTGCAATCCTAAAGAGCAAATCAAACAAGAGGCGCATATACCGAAACAAGACAGTCTAACATACAATCAACATAAGAAGACGAACCTAACCGAATACACAAATAACACTAGCTCCTAACAAACACTACTGCAAAATGCTTTCACATCCACACACATTGTTGCTTGTTTTTCCAATCATTTTAACATTGATACTATCACTCACTAGCCACTACAGCCTATCGTGATCATATCCAAAACGCAACCGGCAATAAAACTGACAAAGAAAATTATTCTTGACACTTGCATTACAACTATACATACATAAAACAAGATTTAGAATGAACAATGGAACACAATCAACCTTAATTCGATCGCAGATAATCAAAATAAAGAACAGGATCAACTCACCACTTCTCAAAGCAACAGAACCTTACAGAGAACAGGAATTTAATGAAAAATGGAATGGAGCATAATTTGACAAGAAACAAAGAAAACTCACCACTTGTAAAAGCACACGTCAATCCCAATGCGAAAGCCATCGTGACCGTAAAAAGCCCAAGCAGCAAATAATTCACCGGATGCTTCTGGTAATAGTAAAACAACGGACACAAAACTGCAATTCCCAAAACCAAAAATCAACAAAATTCAAAAAACCCCCAAAAACAATTGCCAAGATTACAACTTTACAATTGCCAAGATCACAACTTTCATCCATACCAATAAAGGGCGTGATGATCAAAACAATCCAAAGCGCCAAACCAGCCCGAGTAGTAGCAAAAAAATGCGAAATTGGATGAACCGTAACGACAACAGAAGCAACAGCAACAGTGAGAAGCAATTGCAGAGTCACAATTGAATAGACTTTCCGAATAAACGACCACCGGAGTTGCGGGCTCTCCAGCATCATCGGGTACAGCGGCCTGTTACCCGCTTCCACATCGTTCTTGGCGAACATGTTTTGTTCTGAATCAATTCAAGATGAGAGCTTTTTGTGTTCCAATTTTGGGATTTGTTTGCGAAATTGATGGGTTGGGTGATCTTGTGTGTAATGCGGATTTTGTGATTGCTTAATGGCGAGGAGATGTTCGGAGATGATGATGGTACAAGTAATCGCAAAAGTGGCGGTTCGAATGGGAAGGAAACTTCTTGAGGAGTTGCCTGTGGGTTACACGTGTCCACTTTGCTTTGGGTTGTTTCTCCCATATATTCCAGTTTCTTCATTGGTTTTCTACTTCTTTCTGGATAAAAGATTTTCCATTTGACTGTCACATGAGATTTTGACTCGTTTAAGACTTCGATAACCATATGAAATGCTCCATTATATATTTCTATGGGACTGTATCTAATAGTTAGGATGGAAAAACATCTTTTGTTGGTATGACAATTACATGCGGAAACATGTCTTGTCGTGAAGAAATTAATATGTGAGTCAAATTTGAATCAAACAAGGATGTATTAAGAAACATTTATAATCGGGGAAAATTTGTTATGCTGATTCGGTATGTGTTCTCTTCGACTCCAACATTTTTCTTATAAGATTCTGAACCATTTGAGTATAATGTGTTTTTTGAAAATCGAGGAGATGATGAGATAGTACTTCAAGATTCATCATGTCTTCAAGGTCTTTTGTGGTCTTTTGTTCTTCTTGAGATCCATTGTTTTGGAACAATTTTGCTTAGTTTGTGTAATGTTTCAACTTTCAGCAAAGTTTAGAGGGATTCGAAATCATACCAACAACATCTGCATTTATTTGTTGGAGAATCCATTAAAAACTCATAAGTTAAACGTGTTTGATATTGAGTAATCTTAAAATTGACGATCTACGAGGAAGTCTCGCAATGCATAGACGAATGGCAATGTGCACAGGAAAAGCACATATTAGTCTTGCATGTAGAGAACTTCAGGCGTAATTGTGACGGTTCAGACGGTCAGGTCTAAATCCAACAATTATGACGTTCTCATATCGATTACTAGCGAGTAATTAAAAATACATACAATTTAAAATTGTAGAAGGCCTTTTTTAGACCAAAAAACACATAGGTGAGGACTCATGACAAAAAACACACAATATTTCAAGGGAATTTGAAATGAGTTTGATATTAACATAGTTTATGTTCCAGTGCTGTGTCAACTAGTACTAACTTACATTGGTCTAGATAATTGGTATAGCTATGATACTATTCAAGCCTTAGTTAAGGTTCAAGTCTGTCTTGTTTGATAAGGTGTTCGAGAGCGCTCGAGACTAAATTGAAGCTCGTTTTGTTGCCGAGCAAAGTAGAACTCGACTCGATGCTACTCAACTAGACTCGATTAAATATATATTTCTTGATATTTATATGTATTTTCGTTAACAAACTCTGCTCGAACTCGACTAAAATTTGAACTGAATAAGCCGAGTTCAAGCCTACCTACTTTGACTCGAGCACTTTCCTAGTTTTGTCAACGCGTCAAGCCGAGCTCAAGCTCAGTAGCATCTCGAGCCAAATTCGAAATATGAGAAACTCGACTCGGCTCGAATAGTTAACACTGAAGGAAAAGGGAGCAGTGTAAATAAATTAACTTCCGTTCGGATCGAAGCTTTCATTTTGACTTTTGCGGTCAATTTTTCACTTTATTTCTGATTAATCTTAAGCATGAATAAAATGTTCAATTTTTTATATAATGAAACTTTAGGGCTAAATTTTCATTATATAAAAAAAAAACGTTACATTCGTTAAATAATTAATAATCAATAAAAAACAAATAAATCAGCGAAAAGTTTGATCCAGGACGAAATAAGTAAAAGTAATCTTTTTACAAAACAATAGTAGAACTGTAAAAGTAGTTAATAATATTAAATCAGGTAAAGACAAATAGATGCTTACGTGGCGTCCTGGGGTTGCAGTTCCCTTTTAGCCCCCCACTCCTCCAAAATCCATTATCATAAACAATTATTATAATATAATAATAATTATTACTATGATGGAGTAATTCTCCTCCGAGATAAACTATCTAAAAATATACTATCTCATCTATAAAATTATCGAAGTTATTATTCAAAACATGTACGTTGTCAACATTGATGTTTTTATTATTATCTACAAAATTATAAATTTTATCAACAGCAAAGACGTTTTAATTAATAATATCAATAATTTTCAGTTCATTCCGTATCTAAATAATTTATTGAAATACCGTATCTCGAAATACTTTACGATTATCATTTCACTGCGCTCCCTCCACTCTCTCTCTCACCAAACCAAACAAATTGAATTAACCCATCCTCCATTTTTTTCCCCTCCGTCCTGCAACGACCACCAAAACACTCTCACTCACTCTCTCTCCTCTTTCTCTCACTAAAACCAAACCCTAAATCTCACCAATACCCCTCCGATCTTCCTCAATTCCACAATTTCCACCGGTAACAACCTCATGCCGGAATCCGCCTCCTTACCGCCGCCCGGAGAGTCCTCCGCCAAGTCGCCGCTCGACAAGCCGCTCCAACTCCTCACCGAGGATGACATTGCGCAGGTCACTCGCGAGGATTGCCGCCGTTACCTCAAGGAGAAAGGTACTATCAGTATTCACTACCTACAGTTGAGCTCAGCTGCCAATTTTTTGTACTTTTGGGATTTTTTTTTCGAATTGTCATAATTGACTGCAGTTTCGCAGGGATGAGGAGGCCTTCGTGGAACAAGTCTCAGGCGATTCAGCAGGTCATAATGCTCAAGACGCTCCTCGAAACGACGCCGGATTGCGACGGAGAAGCTTCGCGGAAGCGGCTGAGGATTTCCGTGCCGGATTGCGCCGACGACTGCGATAACAGCCTTCAGGAGAGTGTGTGTAGCTCTAACTCTGTGTGTTTGTACTTTGTTTAGTTGATTGTTGATTAATTATGATAGAGAGTATGTTCTGCCTTGAATTTAGTGATGATGCTGGTAGATTAAGTTAGCTAAATGTAGTGATGATTTTATGTACAATGTAGGTTCCTAGTGAAACGCAAAATGTAGTATCGGAGGCTGCGAGATTACCGTATCAGAGAGAGGATCTGGACAGGCCTGATTCTCCTTCGGGTGGTTTTTGTGGTCATTTTGTTGCGCCTAGCAACGAACCTTCTCAACCGAGGTTACTGCCACTGCTATTTAATTTTTATCGGAGCGTGTAAATAAGTAGACTGGATTCATTTGGTTTTATTGCAATGCAAGATTTGGCATTGCTTGAAGTTGCATTTCTTCTGAACAGGATTGGTTCTCTCTTTCCAGAAACACAGGTTCCACGAATATCGGAGGAGGACAGATGGCCATATTTTATTGTGGACAAGTAAATGTTTATGAAGACGTACCGCCAGACAAGGTATTGGAGCTGAAGTTTATTTGTTATTCAGCTTTGGAATTAGTTAAATATTACCTTGGTTTCAGGTAGATTTTGTTTTATTTATTCCACCTAACAATACTTAATATTATATGGAATGTGTGTTGACATTATCTTACCTCTTCCTAACAAATACAGTTCTTGTTTCTTAGGCCCAAGAAATATTGCATATTGCTGCGAGTCCAATGGATATATCTCAAGAACATCCAGTTGATGGCACTATGATCTTGCAACCAATATCTCGGGTCTCAAATGCTGTCTATACCAGAGATGATCCTGGTCCTGCTGTTCTCTGGCCACCTTTTCAAGCAGGTGATTAAGATATCCAAATGTATGTTATGATTTCTTAGATTTACTCGAGCTGCTTTAAAGTATGATCTAATGGGATTAGTTTCTTTCTCCTCGCTTTCCTCCACCTTACCCTTGATACGTGCAAAATCAGCATTGACAAAAATCATTCTGGAGAATTCTGGTTTGAGTAACTGAAATAAAATATATACATGGTCTTTATAGAATAGTTCATAAGGGGCGTAGATTCAGGTAATATATGTAGACGTAAGTTTGTTTCACATATAGAAACTTGCCTTGAGTAGAATTTTAATTTCTTTTACAGTGAAAAGGGGTGACAGTTCCCGAGCATGCCCAGAAGAGAGAAACATACTCCGTGAAGAGACCCCTGGTAAATGGTCCTTTAACACTATTATGGACAAACATGATGCAGTTGAATCGTTTCTAGAAACAAACCAAATTCTGTTAACACCATGTTCCTTTTATAAGAAGATGAAATGTCTTTTGAGCCATTTTTTTGTTATATGGCTATGATGAAATGAAATGAACCCACTGCATTTTATTTAATTGCCTCCCCCCTACAAGGAAAAAAATTTCTCCAATTCCCATTGTCATGTGGACATGCCATTTCAGTTTTGCAGATCGCATCCAATTTCTCTCATCATTGTATTCATCATTCTTATGTGCACATATCAAGTTGGTTTACTATTGTAGAAAAATGCAAGGAAACATACTCGCAGACATATTTCTTGTCTTAAAAATTAGTTGGTGGACATACATAAATTGTTTTTTCCTTTTACTTTGAAATTTCAAGTAAGCATTTTAAACGGGCCCCGGGGGGGGGGGGGGGGAGCCTGATATAGTTATACATGGAGTATATTCTATTGAATTGAACATGGATTGTTGGGTGACTAACTACACCAACAAAACAGCTCTTGTTTTGCCACATGGAATAAATAACAGTCTGAAAAACATGAACCACCCCTCTTTGGCGGAAAAAAAAAACCATCTGCTTTTTATTGTTATGGCCATAGATGGGCAGAGAGTAATTTTTTTTTGCCTGTAGGCTTCATGATTGTACTTTTAGTATACCATGCACCTCACTAAGTGAGTGGCCTCATGAATATAGTCTGATATGCTGATTACAGGCTAATGTTTGGCAATCCTATTATGCCTTCTTGAAACTCTTAACACTTAAGTCTACCATAGTACCATGTAACTGCAAAATTAGTAGTTTAATTTCTCATAAATATGGTGCTTGCACCTAGAAAAAATATTACAGGGTGCTTCCATGAAAATTTTCCCTCATCCATTCTAGTTATTGATACCCCTTCTTTCTAAAGCAGCGGAATGTCCATCTCCATCAACCCGAGAAGCATTAGTGCAAAGATATCTTGAGAAAAGAAAAGACAGGTATGTTGGTAATTAATATGCATTGTGTAACGTAAATTTGCTAGTACTTCTTGTTTTGATTCCTCTTATTGTTCTCAAGTAAAGGTTTAAAAACATGAGGAAGTAAGGAATGGCTCGTGCATACCTGGATATGTATTGTTAACTATCAGATACGTAGCAGAATCAGCACTTGCTTACTAACACAAACTACATCATCTTCCCCCACTCCTATCGTGTGAAGTTCAGTGGATAAACAGTCCAGCATAATTCTGTTTGCCACTGCTGTCTTGGATAACAAAGGTGCGGCCTTTCTTACGTGATCTAAATGTTTCCGAAGTCCTGTCTTTCAATTGTGTGTTTCTTGAGAATAAATATATTTCTGTGTGCATGATAAAAGAATTTTAGACGGCAAACAGGATAGTCAAAGTTAATTGATCCATATTGGAAAAGAACAACACAAAGCAAGCGCACATCAGATTAATAAAAATCCATAATGGAAAAAGAAAAACACAAATCTAAGAGCATGAAAGCTATACATTTCATGGACATGTTACCTAAAGTGTTTCTCAAAATAGATCCAGATAGATTTTTCTTCTGGTGTTACAGATATTGTAATCTATGGATCAATCATGATTTTTCTATTACAAAAGAACCCCAGTAAAAATGTCAAAAGTTGCAAAAAAAATAAAAAAATTAAAAAAAAAAATCTTGTGCCAGCCCAAACAAACTTTCTGATTGAAGGCCTCTTGTGAAATTGGATTAATAATATTGAAGTAGGTGGATGAGTCATATGCACACATTTTATGGAATCCTATATTTCCACTATTCGATCGGAAATCAAGTGCAGATCTGAGTACTTCTATGTAATCCACATAGATACAGAAATAATGTTGAGAAGAAAAATTTATCAGATTTTTGAAGGCTGTATATTATGCATTGATTATAAATACAATTTCCTTAAAAATTATTGAAGCCTACTCTATTTGTCTCATTTAATCCATATCTTTTATTTGAAGAGAAAAACTGAAAAAAAGAACCAAAAAACTAAGGGGTACTTTACTTGTTTTCAGGTTTATAGGTCGTTTCAGCTGGGCTGGTCTTGCTGAGCTTGCTAGGTAGGCAGCTGGTTTAACTTTACTCTACGTGAGGTTTGTAGAGTCCATTTTTTGTTAGTTCATTGAAATGACGATAGTTTGCCGATGGATGATGAGAAGTGTCAGCTGATTGCTAGTTTGGCTTTTATTTTTTGCCGTTGTACATTAATCTCGGTGGTGGCCAAGTCTCAATGGAGATTGCTGTATGAGAGAATCATGTGAGGGGAATTGACGCTTATTCCGGAGCTTAGGATATAGTAGGGTTCTTAGTAGGTAGGTCATCGGTTAACTTGCTGTATTTTAGTGTAGGTGTATGTAACCCGCATCTTTTAGTTTAATTTTTGTTAATTGAAGGGGCGCTAGAGTAGCCTTGTTATTGAGTTAGTTTGTTATTGGAACGTTGCAATGGAACTGAATATAGCTTGATTAACTAGTTATCGCTGATTTTGAGAAAATCCCTTGGTTATTATAAAAATTTAAGTTGCCATTTCAGACGTTTTCTTTTACTATATCTTTACATTCCTTGAAATTGAAATTTACCTTCTCTGCTTACATAGTGGAATTCTAAAGCAGATGTGAAATCGAGATCGATAGTGAAATTAGACAATTTGAAAAATATATGATACTACTACCTGTTAATCTGTTATAATTTGAGTGTTAAAAAATTATTAAACCTCCCTATTTTTTTATATCACTCCATTTATCATTTGACGTATAAACTTAACGATGGTTACCCTCAAGGAATCGTGTGATAACATCTGAGTAACGCAGAGTTCGGGATGCAATTGGATGATGGGTGAATTATGTGAACTGGGGTGGAAGTGGATCTAGTGATGCGGTCCAAATGTGTGATAAAATGATAAAAACTGAGCAAGGTTTCTTAACAAATTAAAGTCTCACACGTATTATGAAAAAAACATTATAAAATCCGACACTGGCTTGCAATTTAAACCCAGAAGTAAAAAACAAAAAGAAAGCAACGACTCTGATTGGAAATGAGACTTGGGGACAGAAATTGGCTGTGATGATATGAATGTGATGATGCTCTGTCATTATTCTACTACCACTATCATTCAGCTCATTTTCCTACTGCAAAAGCTTTGACTTTGTGTTAGATTTGTTCTGGTCAATAGAACACTGTTCTAGTTAATAGAACAATGGCATATGGTGCTCTAGTTTCTCTTGCCCAAGTCCTAGAACAGATCCTGTCTCATGATGAAGATTACATCCATCTTTGTCCCAAGAAACAGATGATATCTCTACTTTCAAACGTTGTTTTCTTGCAGAAACTCCTCGAAGATTTTCCAGGAAATCTCAGCAGCAAATCGGCAATTAACCAATTGGAAAGTCGAATCACAGATGTCGCATATCATGTGGAGGATATCATCGCTTGTGAGATCTCAGACCGGGCAAATGATGTAAAACAGCTCTCGCTGCTGCGCGGAGCGTTTTCTAAAATCGGATGTTGCATCAAAGAAGTTGATGATTCCACTGATGCATCTCCTCGAGGAATGTTCTCCACGTTTGGAAGTTGCATCAAGGAAGTTAGTTCCATTGTGAAAAAGGCTATGAGGGTTGAGAAAAATTCAGAAAAAGACAATCATGTGTCAACAAGTTCAGTAAGACGTGCAGACAGTGGAAAAGTCACCATGGTCGGACTCGAAAGAGACTTGATTCAGATAAAAGACAGACTTACCGGTTTCAACAGCTCTCTCCAGTTCATCCCAATTGTTGGAATGGGAGGGATTGGCAAGACGACTCTTGCCAGGATTGTCTATGAAGATCAACTCACTGTCGAACATTTCCATCTTCGTTCTTGGGTCACTGTTCCTCAGGAATATGATGAAGAGAAGATTCTCCTGGAGATTCTTCAAGATGAGGAAGTACAGCCTTATGAGGATGCAGAAGAGTTGATTGGGCGAGTGTATCAACGTTTAAAGGGTCGGAGATTTATCATCGTAATGGATGACATGTGGAACGCTGCAACTTGGGATTGTGTAAGGAGGGCAATCCCGGATGACAATAACGGTAGTCGTGTCATCTTAACAACGAGGCACATTGATGTCGCTGCAAAGGTTGATCCTTCCAGTCGTCTTCATAAAATGCAACTGCTGGATGAAGATCAGAGTTGGGATTTGTTTCAGAAAGAGGTGTATGGTCAAGACAGCTGCCCTTCTCATTTGGAGAACACAGGAAGAATGGTTTCGAAAAACTGCAGAGGACTCCCACTCACAATAGTCGTGATTGCAAGGCTTCTTAAGCTCAACAAGACACAGGATTGTTGGCAGAAGTTTGCATGTAACATCAATCAGGCGGCAGCTGAAACTCAAGACGATCAAATCTTTGGGATACTAGCTCTAAGTTACGAAAACTTGCCGCCCCATTTAAGGGCATGTTTCCTCTACATGAGTATGTTCCCAGAAGATTACAAGATTCCTCGTAGAATACTTATCTGGCTATGGGTTGCTGAGGGATTTCTGAAACCAAAAAGGGATAAAAGCATGGAGGAGGTAGCAGGGGAATACTTGGAGGATCTTGTTGAGAGAAATCTCATTTTCGTCACTGAGAGGAGGTCCAACGGACAAATCAAAACGTGCAGTATCCATGACGTCTTGAGGGAGTTGAGCATTAGAAAAGCTCAAGAAGAGCACTTTCTTAAGCATTTCATGCGCAGGTATGCTGATAAGTCTAATTCGATAACTGTATATCAACGTCGAGTTAGTGTTACTGCTACTTATATTCCTCCCCCTCAGTATTATACTGAATACAAGCCTGTTCATTCTCTTCTGTTCCATAATCCCTCGTCCCAACAACGAACCTTTGAAACTTTAAAGCTACTGAGGGTGCTGGATGCATACAACATAGGAGCTCCATATGTTCATTTTGACATGTTCAGGTTTAGCCTAGTTAATCTGAGGTACCTGGCTCTCAGCTACCTAGATGCACCTGATGGTCTGCAGCTTCCTTTGATATTCAACCTCAGGAATCTTGAGACACTAATCTTGAGACCTTTATATTCGGATAATTTACTTGATGCTCCTAGGATTTTAATATACCCAATACACAAGTTGCCCAGATTGAGGCACTTTTACGTGTCAAGAATGTATCCGGGAGTGTTGAAGAAAACCCAGATTGATGAAATTAGTGATACTGGTTCCATCTTGAGCAGCCTGCAGACACTTTCAGGATTAACCAACATCGTACTCTCAGCAGGCACAATCGAAAGCTTGAAAACCTTGATCAAGTTGAAAGTCATGTATTGTTATGCTAATCCTAGTGATCTGGGGTGGTTTAGCCTCGACAATCTTGTCCACCTTGGCCAACTTGCAGAGCTGAATCTCAGTATGTGTGATAATAAATCTTCGCCCCAATCTCTTTTAGCAACGCTTGCCTTTCCTCGTAGCATAAAAAAGTTAACTCTTACCTGTTCTCTGCTGTCATGGGAGAATATGTCTCTTATTGGTTCATTACCCAATCTTGAGGTGTTAAAACTTACTGCATTGTCGCTTGGAGCTGGTTGTGAATGGGAACCGGTTGAGGGACAATTCATGAAACTCAAGTACTTCAAACTAAGCGTGAGAAACTTGGAGATCTGGAGAGTTGAAAAGATCCATTTCCCATGCCTGGAGCAGCTGCGAGTTTTTAGCTGTGAGAAACTGAAAGAGGTGCCGACCGAAGTAGGAGAAATTTACACGCTGAAGGAGCTGGTGGTAGCATTTTGCCCCAAGTGTGTTGGGGATTCCGCGAGGAGAATACAAGAGGAGCAAGAGAGTTATGGTCATGATGAACTGGAAGTTGTCGTTACAGATCAAAGGGGAGAGGAGCAAGAGCGTTATGGTCATGATGAAGTGGAAGTTGTCGTTACAGATCAAAGGGGAGAGGAGCAAGAGCGTTATGGTCATGATGAAGTGGAAGTTGTCGTTACAGATCAAAGGGGAGAGGAGCAAGAGCGTTATGGTCATGATGAAGTGGAAGTTGTCGTTACAGATCAAAGGGGAGAGGAGCAAGAGAGTTATGGTCATGATGAAGTGGATGTTGTCGTTACAGTCAAAGGGTAGAGGAGCAAGAGCGTTATGGTCATGATGAACTGGAAGTTGTCGTTTCAGATCAAAGTGGAGAGGAGCAAGAGTACTAACGTAGTGTACGTACTGGTTCACTACTACGTATGATCTGCCAACTTATAAGATTCACTCCCTCAAAATCCAGCTTATCTTTAAATGAACTCACAAATTGCAGCTTATCTGTCTCATTAATGTAATGTCGAATAGACGAATACACACTTGTGTTTTGTGTCTTTCAGATTACTTGTTTGAACTCTACTAGACTCCAATTTAAATACGCGGGAAAGATAAATTATATTGACAAAAATTGCAGAGGTATACAGATTCAGGGAAATGGGAAGATAAAAGGATGGATGATACAAGGTGGAATAGCTCTACATTGAGACACTAAGTATACACTCAATTCTACAAGCTAAAATTTCTTCTTTTTCATTTATTTGATGGCTTGGCTTGTCTTGACATCAATAAATCAAGGTTCCTGGCTGTTGACACGGCTGTGAAGTTCTAGCATCTCTTGGTGATTAGGATCAACTGAGAGGGCGGCTCGACAGTCTCGCAAAGCACCCATGACATCACCGATGTGCTCGTGAAACGCGGCTCTGAGGTGCAGAAGGTGTAGATCTGCCTTGAATGCGATTGCCCGGGAGAGTTCTTCTATTGCTTCTTTCTCTTTGTGGTTGTCCATCAAAACTGCATTAGATACAACATTTAACATAATAATCTGGCAGAGCAATTAAGTAGCAGCAGCTTCTGAAATTCAAGAAACTAGTCCAAGTATGAACTCTTGGGAGTGAAATTTCTTGGAAGTTTTACCATGATTATTGTTTTCAACTTACTCAAGTTATAATTGAATGCGGTATGAACAGAGGAATTGAAGCTAGAAATTTGTTCAATCAGAAAGAATCCTAACCTGCAGCTCGATATCTGTATGGGTAAACGCGAAGGGGATCTAAGCAAGTAACCATCTCAAGATCTGCCTTCGTGAGTTCCCGGTCGCAGTACTCAGACCGTTTCTCATAAGCTGATGCATTATTCTTTGCCTTCTCAATCAGTTTTGTAATCTCAGCATATGCAGTGTTTTTGTCATTTCTGAGGTAATGTACACGGGCAAGGCCCTGGTGGGCTCGAGTGTGTCGGATTTTGAGGGCATTTATATAGCAATCCGCTGCTGCATCTAGCTTTCCACAGTCAACATAGACACTTCCAAGATTGTTCAGAGCCTGGTGATAAACAGAACATAATTTAAAGTTTTGAACAGTTAGTATACGGCCAATTACACTTGTAGATGGATGAGAAATGACTACAAAGTGCAAACTATTAAGTTAACAACCAAACCAAGCAAACAATTTCGAAAAGCTGAAGGACTATCGCGAGAATAGACCTTATATGCATGCTACGCAGTTTCTTGAAAACAAAAACAGAGTCAATCTCAATGGCGTAATTTTACAGCAAGTTCCATTTACAGAAAGGTAATCTACATGATGAACTAAGGTTGCATGTATAATTCCTTATTCTGCCATGATCTTGCATTGATTCTCTTCCTATTTTCGTATTATCACAAAAAGAAGATAGGGAGGAAATTGTACCTGTCCTTTACGAAGTCTATCCGAAGGACACTTCAAGGCTTCTTCAAGAAGCGATACAACAACGGATGAACAAGATGATTCCTGACTTGAGTCTGCTAAAGCATATGCTTTCAAGAAAAAAGCTTCAAAAGATCTTTGTAGACTAATGGACTCCTCAGCTTTCCGTAGACCTTCTTCACAGTGACCAGTGTCATATAGAATCCATCCCTCATATACCAATTTCTCAGGTTCACTTGATGCGTGTTGGCGAGCCAGCTGTAAGCTTCTCATGGCTGCTTCTGGACAATTGAGTCTGATCACAAATAAACCAAAGTTTAGAATTCAATTTAATAGAAGCATTAGACATATATCTAATCTAGTTTTTCTATCAAATTGTGAGAAGAGAAGAAGAATACCACATGCTTACCTAAGAAGTAGCAACGATTGTCTAAAGTATAGTACGCCTTTAGCTGCATCAGACTCGAGCATCTGATATATAACAGATAGAGATCCGATGTCATCGACCAATGACCATCTATCATAAAGCTGCAACCAGCAATCGGCTGTCGTCCAATTTTCTACATGCTCCCTTACAAGCATGCGGAGTTGGGCTGCTGCAACTCGACCATCAAGCATCCTATGCTCTGGACAAAGCGTAAGAATTGTCTGCACATCACATATAGCTGATTTATAATCCTCAAGTGCAAGATAGAAACAAAACCTAAGCTCCAGGCACTCCAGCGCTAGTTTAAATCCCAAAACCCTATTAATTTCTGCAAGGGCCGACTGAACATCTTGTTTTCTCATCAAGGATGCAGCCCGGTACATGTACGGATATGTCAACGTAGGGTCTAGTTCGGTTGCTTTCTCAAGATCATTCCAATTCTTGTCTCCATTACAGTAAAGCGACCTTTCCTGATACATCCACCCAAGGGGTTTGCAAGAGGAAATAACAGAACTGATCTTCTCGTAAGATAAATTAGTATGGCCCTTAATGTGACTTAACCTGGCTAATCCAGCAATAGAATATACATGCCCTTCGTTTAGAGCAGCCACAAAATGCTTTTCTGCTTGATCATACTCTTTCCTTGAAAAGTTGACGCATGCCAATTGGTGAAAAGCCACCATTTTCTGTCTATTTGTCACTGCAGAGTCTACCAACTGCCTTGAAAACAAAACCGCACTCTCCGAGGAGGGATCAATACTTATGGAAACTTCAGCCAATAATGAATAGAGAGAGAATGAAGAGGGTCCGACCAGTATAGACCTTTGTTGCCTATCCAGACTGCTCAACAGAGAGACTACTTGTTCATCATTAAGTGAATCAGGAAGTTCCTGCAAGAAAACCTGCAGACATGAAGCAGCAAGAACTGGAGAATTCTCTTCAAGAGCATATTCCACAAGTTCTAACGCATCTTGGCGGGACAACACCAAAGAAGCAAGTTTCTTATCACAAGTATCCTTCAACTTTTCACAGCAAAATCTGTTTGCAAATACTAATATTTCTAACAAGAGACTGGGCGAAACTTCACTTAGACATCCCGTTCTACTGAACTCACAGATTGCTTTCATTCCCAAATCAGATATATTATTTTCAGAAAGATCAATTTCATCACTAACTGATTCTGTAAACCCACCATTAAGCATGGCATGGAATGGGGCAGAGAGTCCAGCAATCTTATGCCTATCACATGTTATTTTCTCATCTCCAATTTTGAACGAAACAATTCTTGATAACTTATTGCGACTAGAGAAATCTGAAGAGCAAGTAATTTCACCTCCCGGAAATTCCGAGGTAATATCTATAGGCCCAAACTCCTTGACACATTTACCACAAGACAAAAGCAAGTCGTAAATGATATCCTCACCCTGCTTCTCATACTTCAACCACGCTCCATATACAAGCCTCTCATAGACAGAGCTAGCCTTCATCCAAGCTGAACGGAGGCTTCTCCGCATCAACTTAGCTTCTCCAAGCCCCTTAAAAACCTGGTATTGCAACAAGTAAAGATTCGACCTCTCTTCCGGGGAACACAATTCAAGTTCTTCATGAATACGAGCTAGAACTTCAACATAATCCACAGGCTTATAGAATGGAAGAACTGGAGGCTCAGGAACCTTTATAAGAGATTCTCTACAAATCAGAAAGATAAGCATGATCAACATTTAATACCAAATCATGAGCCAAATAAACACATCAACAAAACAACTAATCATTTCTTTCCAATACAACTTGAACAAAAAATGGAGTCAATTCAAGTTAAGTACAAATATGAGCCTATTAACACAGCAGCAACACCAACTAATCATTCTATTCCAATACAACTTGAACCAAAATGGAGTCAATTCAAGTTAAGTATAAATACGAGCCTAACCACAAAACATACAGAAACTGAAAAAGAGGCAGAAACTATAGTACTTACAATGAAGATGCAGATTGGGCTGCAAACTTGGGAAGCTGTTGCTTCCCTCTTTCCACTTGGAGCCAAGACTGAGGATTTACAGCATTAAGCAGTGGCTCCTTACAAGACTCGGAAGGGAAAAGAGTCCTCATGGGACATAAGAGATGAAAAAGGTCCCAGATCTCCACAATAGCAACCTTACTATGTCCAAAGATCCAATTTTTAACACCAAAAGGACATGCCAAAGAGGCAACAAATTAAAAACACTCACTCAAGAATCCATTTTAGACTCACATACAAACTTCTCATTACAGCTCAAATCACTATCAATTAGGACAAAATTTACAAACACTTCACCCAAAAGCTCAGACTTTTTTCCAATACTCAAACCCCTCACGATATATTAATCAAGATTTCTACCAAAACCGCAACCAATCACTAAATAATGGACAACGAAACAGCCCCACTATAGAAATGAGTAAACTAAACCAAAATCCAGTAATCCACAACCTACCCACTAAATTCAGAAGCCAATGGAAGGTGAGAAAAGAGAAGTGAGTAAACTATACCAAAATCAAGAATAAACCCACTAACATTGAGAGGCCAATGAATGCTGTGAAGGAATTGGGAGGTGAGCTGACGCGTGTGAATCGAAGCAGCTCGAAATTGGGCTAAACTAAACGCAAGACCACCTTTTTCTCTTTTTCTCACTCTATATTGTGCTGGGTAAAAGGGAAAGTTCTCTTTTTTTCATCGCACTTTTTTCACATCGCCTAGATTCTTGCGTTCTTTCCGAATTGTTTTATTTTCATTTTATTATTACACGAACTCACTGGAGATACGATATCAAAATAACTTATCTCGTATCATATTGTTATAAAACTTATTAATACTATTAATCGAAACATCTGTGTTGTCAATGTTGATGTTTTAAAATTAACAACACAATATATGTTTTAATTAATAATATCGATGATTTTCTTGACATTATAGTTCGTATTTACATAAGTTATCTAGATAAAAGTCGTATATTGTACTTATTCCATCCCGCCCAATATTACCCACTTTGATTTTTTCCAGTCAACAGTGTCCAACTTTGACTACAAATTAATTTTAAACTGTAATTGTAAAATGTTCAATTAAATTATATTATGAAACTTTAGTACTTAAAGTATCATAATATAATTTAATTAAACATTTTACATTTTACGTTTAAAATTTATTCGTAGTCAAAGTTGAAAATGGTTGACCGAAAAAGTCAAAATGGATAGCATGGGACGTGACGGAGAAAGTAATAATTATTCTTTAATATATCCGTTGGTAGACAAAAGGCTGCAGGGTTAGTACTGTGTAAATGTGTAGAGACTAGGATGGGAAAGAAAATAAAGGGAAGAAGTTTGAAGTAAATTCATCAGATTTCAGAATTTATTTTAGTGCAGTTTTTTACAGTGGTGGGGAAACGCTGTCGTTTTCTGTAGGAAGTATTCAATACGACAGCGTTTTTGAATTTGAATACATACAACCACTTGTGTGGGAATAATGGGCTTGTAGTCTTGTGTCCAATCATTATTTGCATGCTGTCTCATGGGGCCACAAAGTTATTAAAAAAAATCTCATTTGAATTATTGTGCTTAGTTGGGAGAGTTTTTAGTCGAGTGGTAGGATAAATTGAGTTGATGAGATCGAGTCATTCTACTGTGATTTTTTCTGAAATTGAGTGTTTATATCCTGAGCTTGGCTACTCCAGATCGGAACATGGCTGCTCCGATCGGAGCTTCTCAGATCTGAGCAGCTCTGATCGGAGCATCTCCGATCTGATCAAGTTTGCTCCGGCAAACTCCAAATCGGAGATGCTCCGGTCACCGGCGACGATTCTTCATGGATCTTCGTATTCTTCGAGTTTTTTTTAAAAGTTTTTTCGATTTATTCATTCAGATGATAAAATTAATTCGAATAAACTTGTTTTATGTTTTTTTAGGTAAAATAGTAATTTTTTCAAATTATTGAACCATTTTGTAAATTATAATAATAGTGGTATTATATGTAATATGTAAAAATTTATTTTGCGTTTAGTAAAAATTGTTCTGCGTTTAACATTCATGTAGTTTATTTATAGTTTTTATCGATATGTACGTGTATTATTGAGAGACCGAGTTATGTTTTTAATGTTACATGACTACATGTATTATTTTAAATAGTATTAATAATGTTTTATTAATGTACATGTTAGATTATTTTTTATATGTATTTTATATTACAGATATTGTGAGTGTACAAGTTTGATAGGTACTTAATCCTAGTTTGATAGGTGGCTAATCCTAATGTTGGTTGGAGAAGCTGGTGAATTTGGCACAAGACAAGCCTAGTAAGTGTAGACATGAGACTCTTTTGTCTCAAGAATTCAACCAAATATTGAAAGGAAAAAGAAAAGAAGAACACAATCAAGTCTTCCAAAGAGTCCAAGAAGTCATTTTCAGATGGATATTAAGAAAAATTTTGACAGAGAATATATGCTACTTAATGAATAAGATCGGATATTAGAATCGATAGAATCATTATTTGGTAGTGTTATAGACTAAATTAAGGGTGCAATTTGCCTTTGACAAAACTTAAAAATCAATTAAAAAGTAGATACTACTATCATTATTGTTTGGGACAAAATAATGCTCAAGAGTATAAAATGGATGATTGTACTGCATGGTTTTCAAATAACACCCAAACAATTAAGCCAGCTTAAATTAAATGGATTGAGAAACTTATTTGTACTAACAATGTGCATTTTCATTTCGTACATTTATCAATTATAATTTTAAAGCTAATCATGCTTACTCTAGAGTCGGTGAGTGAATGAGTGAGAGAAAAAGTGCACTAACGAAGTAAATGCCTTGACAGTGGAGCTAAAATATCTTGCATATATCATTCTACGAATCGAGTCAAGGTTGATAGTAGTCGGTTGGAGTGCCTCCACCGCTCTTGTAATTCATACCAACTTATATATAGTAAATTGAAGCAAAGTGGATAATGGAGAAGATATTGCGTGTCTAAACGAATGCAAATTCTTTAAAGTGAATGTGAATTGACAAGTAACGATTTACTTGTATGCAAGCAAATAATAGCTAACAATTAACCAACTATTATGAGACAAATCCATGTGGAAAAATGAAAAATCCATGTGGAGGAAAATGATCATGAAGTAGACCTCTTTTTTAAACAATCAAATCTCTCGAAAGGCCCAAAATATTGACTAGGAAATGAGTTAGCTTAGAACTATAAAATTTGTCATTAAACGAAGATATCATCATGTCCAAAGCAAACATTTGTTAGTGAATAATACACATATTCCATATCAACTACTTCCTCGGTCCCGTCCCAAATTTACCATTTTAAATTTCTCGATCAACCGTCTCCGACTTTAACTACAAATTAATCTTAAATGACAAATACAAAATGTTCAATTTATATTATGATACGTTAGAGACTAAAGTTTCATAAAATTATTTAATTTAACATTTTACATTTATATTTGTAAATTTCGCGTGTGAATGTGATCCAAGTTAATGTACTCTAGATCATCATCTTTTGCATTTGTGGTGCCAAATAAGGAGAATTAATGGTGAGTGGGATGGGTATCGTAACGCATGTCTGGTTAAAAGAAGAGCGGCTTTAGTGCGAATATGCATAGATTACAACTTTGCGATTCGATTAAATTGAAAATGCATATTCTTACCCATAATCGATAACATAAATTTATTCTTAAAGAACAACACCAAGTAATTTTTTTTGTCTTTCCCATAACAGACAAGATAAATTTATTATTAAAGGACAACACTAACTAAATTTTATTTTTATTTTGTTAAAACAAACTGACAATAATAAGTCAACTTAACATCTCATTTAAAATTCAAAGTAAATAAGTGTATTTGATTCGCGATACTCAACTGTTAGAAAACTATCTAGGGTAACCTTTTTAATCCAGCCGCCTTATTGACGTTATAAAGTATGTAAACCTCCTTTATACTGGTAGTTTTGTATCTTGTTTATTATAAAATTAATTTTATAATCCAATAAACATACTTATTATAGTCAAATCATCTTATTTTAGCAAATTAAATTATAATCACCGATAGGCAACTTATCAAACAACAAAAAACAATCTCTAAATTACATAAACGTTTTATACCGAACACTTCTTGGGACAGAGCCCAACTTGTGTTTGCTCATTATCCACTTAGCTCACTATAGAGTTATTGACTTGGAGATTATTAGCGTAAATCAATGGGGTTGTTCGAGGTGTCCGATACCTATAATAGATAGTCTTTTTTAGATGTTATGGTCGTAACCAATAGTACACTCAGTCACAAAACATGTAACTTCCGCTAGAGTAATCACACATTATATTAGAGTTGTATCATAGGTTATATAATCCTAGCATCTAAAAACCTGATTCGTCCTGTATATTACAAATAAGTTTCCCAACATATCACATATGTAATGTAGTACTATCGTCTCTTAAGTGATTACGGGATATGGGTTCAAATCTATAAACAAGACTTGAACACGAACAGAAAGCATAATTTGAATGAAATTCGACAGCAAAGTTAATGAGAGGGTCCCAAAAAGACCACATCTTTTAAAGTTGATTACAACGTTGGAGTTTTTCCTCAGCCTTTGTAAGTGCGTTTGGTAGGGTTTATTGGGCTCCTAACATACATCGAACCATCACAATTTAAGGTGGACTGGTCCTCCATCTTATGTTCCTCATTCATGAATTGACTACACTTGCCCCTTGGCAATCGTAAACTTCTTCAACGACACTAACTTCCATTTGAAATATGATGCGGTAAAATATGTAGAGCCTAGAAGACCGAGCTCACTGGAGAAGGCTAGTCAAGATAGTGCCATCTCTACATAGGGAACCCGAAAGGTCCCCTCGAAGAGAACCCTCTTATAATAAAGCAGTTCGGATTTCCATGAATACAAATTAACGAGGTACCCTCGAAGGGGTGCCGGTCAAGGACCTTCTTCCCCAGATTAGGACAACCATGAGTATATGATGATTTAAACTAGAACTTAACGTAATCTAGGGTGGCATCAATTTCAAATCGAGTCGATTCGGGTTAAATTGAATTTGAATCTTAAAATACATCAGTCTTCAAATTCACATCTTCTTCGATTCACTTCTACTTTCTAATTATCCTCCTACTCATCTTAAGAGTCATATTCAAACTTGAAATTCAAAGTATGAATACAACTCACCTAGTACAGAGCAACTTCACATAGATCAATATCCGACAATAAAGAGACTATTTTTTAACATATGGCAACCTCAGATGATAACCAGTTTTCCACTCCACCCAGAAAATAAGTGGACCAAAAAATGTACGAAGTGCTGAATCATATCTTACTTAACAACAGTATTGGGTCATATATCAACAGAACAAAACAAAAAGAAAAGAAAAGACTAGAGAGATCAATTTGACGAAAACAAATTTACAGTTCCACTACACTGCCATCAGTTCTTTTTTGTCTAATATGCAGCTCTTCAATTTCATCATAATTCATCACTTTGCTTATATCTTCTCTCATTTCCTTCAGAAAAGTACTGTCTACTAGTCTTCGCATCGAGCATCTTCAATGACAAAGTGATGAATGAAAACGCTCCACGATTTTTAGCATTATCCTCGACTAGTTCGTGCAAGTGCAACGACTAGATAAATGACACGTGACGGTGGACGAATCACTCTCTTTGAAAGAACAAATTACCCTTTTATGTCCTCATTATCGTGCACGCTGCTACTTCCACCATTCAATAAGCAACTTCTTCTCTTTCTAGCATGTTCTGCTTAGAATTACATACAAGCAGGTGAAGAACAAGGATACTGACAGAAACAGGACCAGAGAATAAAACAATTCTGCAGGTGAACTTGTTTTCTTCTTCTTTGTTCTAAAGCAGTGACACTGATTCTTTGGAAGCATTTGTTGTACTCAGCTCAGGAAGCATGGTCACTGGTCAGGTAGGACCCGAAGAAAAGTAAGGATGTCTCAACGCATCATCGACACTAAGTCGGTCCTCCTGATTCAAAAGTGTCCACAAAATGATGATATACAGATGATGCACAAACCATCTCAAATTCAGAGTTACTACACACTGAATACCAAAAGTGCATGCACATCCCACAAGTGTAAAACATTTAATGCATAACATCCAAGTTCTTTGAATCATTTGATGTAGAAAGCAAGTAGGAACTAGACCCATTAGAAGTAGTAACTTACCGGATCCCACTGCAGCAGATCACGCACTAAGCGCAATGCCTGTATGTCTGGAAACCTGTCAAGACATTTTAAAGGTGAAGAAATTTAGTGTAAACAAGTCAAACGGGTAAACCAGTAGGGATGAAGAAGACCAACCCTAATTTAAGTAGATCTCTGCTCTTTATTTGACGAGAAAAATATTCTTCGGAGCACTTCCATGGAACTGGTGAACCAGAACCCTGCTCCAAAACACCAGGTCTTAATTACAATTATGCACATGCAGAGTCAACTTAAATTTATAGCATAATTCCTTATATTATGTCGAATAATCACACTATAACAAACATCAATCTAGGCAAGGATTACGTTTACGATACTCACGTATTTCATGGGGCTAAGATCAGGAGTGACAGAATGTAATCAGGGAAGTATCATATCGAACAAAATTGTTATCATAATTGAGGCAGAAGTGAAGTCTCATACGGCTATAGAAATCAGAGAGGATGGAGTCACTCAGAAAATATATCTGGCTGGTCCACTCACATGAAAGAATTTTCATTGAAATCAGATTAGGTTTACAGCTTAGGAGAGTTCTGATACCTTTTTAGCCTTTTCATATTCTTCCAGTGTATCATCATTCATCCATAATTAACTCAAAAAATCAAACATCATAGATATCTACTGAGAATAAAGGTTATCTAATATAACTTTCGCACATTGCATGTGAATTGACAATATATATAAATAAATAAAGTACCTGACCCTTTGCACCCCAACTTTGACGCAACTTTGAGGAAGCCCCAGGCATTAAGATGCACAATTCCATCAACGCTCTAAGTCTGACACCAAAAAAACATATGTAAGTATCGCCTGGGGAGGGCCGGTGACCAGTTATAGAGAAGGCCAGAAGGGTCCCTGATCAAGTGAATTTGAAAATCTATTTATAACTAGGTTGCTGGATGCAACAAAAATCTTATGAATAAGGTTGTGTTAATGGCATGCGAAGCATATCTAATCTATGCCCCTAGATATAGTTTAAAACAAATCATTAAGTCAATACTGTTTCACATTCAACATCTTTCTATGGAGGCACAACAGGGAACATGTAATTTGAATAACACCAAGTCTTTGCTTTCCTCCAAGAAGCAAAGTCACAGACGACAAAGCACATAAGATTCAGCAATAAGATATGTTAGTAAACGCAATGGACCTACCAATTTAAACCGACTGAGTCTGTGACGCACACAACAACATCCTCACAATAAATTAAATTAATCATCACTAAGAATTAAGAAACAAAAATGCAATGAATAACACTGTCGGGATTATACCCATGCTTACCACAAGTTATCAATAAATCACCAAGATTCCAAGAATATAATGGCATTACAAATTACATGTATGTGGTCAGAACTCACAAATATGTTTGCAATTAACATTTACTTGCAAGTTACAATTAATCAAAAATATTAGAACCAAAATTGAGGCAGTCAATAAATAAACTATCTGCATGAGTGAATCAATGTAAAAGAAAATGAAGATGATGCTGAGGAAAATGATGGTCCGGACTTACTTGTACGCAAGTTGCTTCAAGTTATCATTCCAACCTTTTAGATGCCGATCTAAAAGAGCTTGAGTGATGGAACTAATTTGAAACACATTCGGTGATCCTAGAATGAGCTCCAAGATTACAACGCCAACACTCCACATATCATACCTATCCAAGAAGGATTTCCAAAAATCACGATTTTTACTATCAATGGAGATCTTACACTCTGAATGCTCAAATAATTCCATGTTTTACAGCTTTTATAATCAAGTTTCTATTAGCAGTTCCAGTGAACTATCACTAATTTCAGAGAATGACAGGTACATCTTCACTTCGGAACAAGTATGAACAAATTCATCAGATTTCAGAAGGCTCCGATTTCCATTTAGTTTCATGTTATTACTATAATGAAGTTGTCCAAGTATATACACTGTTAAATAAAACACCAGGCAAGTAACTCTCCTAAAGCAAAAAAACTTAAATAATTTATTCAGTAAAGAGAACCAACATACTTTGCGGTGACACTTGATGGTCCCCGATACCAACTCCCATTTAGAAAAGCTTCTGGCGGAGCATAATCAGAAGTTTGTTCGGCACTGTAAGACAAAGAGACAGAATAATCATGAGCATTGCAGCAGGACCCAAAAGATTGCATCTGCAATGCAGTTTTCAGTCGCTACAATATTCATACTATAGCTAGCAAACTTATTAGAGTGTTTCAGGAAAGAGATATAGAGAGATGGTCCATCAACAAAAACATACTCTTTGGATGAATTGTGAAATATACCAGCAGAAACATATTATACCTAGAAGGTCCAACAGACCCGTATAAATGCTTCATAGTGAAATCATTAACTGCACTGCCAAAGTCAATAATGCGCCTGTCATTTGATATAAAAAAAACATTATAAATATCAAACCTTAGCAAAAAAAATGTGCAGCGTTTCTGCTATAAATAGGAAAGAATAAAACTACGTTACTCGTTAGAAAGAGAAATAAAGTAAAAAAGAACAGAAAAGGTCTATAATATAGATCATTCTATAGTCAAATAACCGAATGCGGACATTACTATCTAGTTTTATTAATTAACTTTCATGCGATTTAATACCTAGACACATGTAATCTGCCCCTACTCTTTCAGCATCTTAATTTATTTTTGTTATGTTATTTGTGTAAAACGAACTTTGAATCACAATTAGTTCAACTCATATTTCAATATCACAATCAAACGCTCCATCAGATGGAAAATCAATACAAAAGAGTTACTAAAATAAGGAGAAGAAAGGAAAAGAAAGAAAGAAACTAGGTAGGAAAAAAAGCTGCAAAAACCAATCTTAACATGGATAATAATCCCAACATCCCTTGCATCCTAGATTCTTCAAATGGCCTCACTAACCCTGGAATTATACTGTAAATGTTTATGAAGACCAGGAAATAAAACACCATGACGGTGGCACTTGCTTAAAATAAGCAGACTGCATACATTTTGGTTGTGTAATTCTTTTCACCGTTCGGACTTCCACTTAAGCAGCTTCCTGAATCGGGATCTTCAAAGCAAACGACCATATTTTCTGAGATGTGCATAACTTTTTTTAATTACCACTTAGCAGCAGTAAAATAAAAAATTCAATGCAAAACCTCAGGTGCTTTTATTTACCAGGTTTAATATCCCTGTGGGTGATATTGCGTTCATGGCAGGATTTAAGCGCCATCAGCTACAGGATATGTTTAGAAAGTGCATTAAGAGGCTGTTCAATGATTGCTTAAGCAGGCATTGCAATTTTCTTTTTTCAAATAAGAGATAGAGGAGGGGGTGTTAAAACGAATCTCTGCTTGGCCTGAAATAAAGAGCCACTGCCTACTGGATAGATGGGCGTACCTAACAATGTTCATATTGCATATGTACTTGTAAGTTGTAACAGTTTTGAGATGTAAATTTCATACCAGCTGCTTTATTATATTACGAAGTTCCTGTTGACCTGCTTCTGTTGTTTTCAACCAATGCCACCATTTTGATGGATGCAATATCTGAATGCGCTTCCCATGTTCATTTCTATTGTCTTCAGAGTCATTAGCCACTTCTTCAGCAGTATAAATAAGTTTTGACAAGGAGACGCCTTCATGGCGAAATACAAGCCATATCTCATTGGATCTTGACTCAAACGACTCAACATATCTTGCAATATGATTCAATCCTTCTTCTAAAGAAGCTCCATGTCTTCTTTCCGTAAAAAATATATCTCCGGGATTCAAGGGTTCCTCAATTTCTTGGTCAACTGACACATTTCTTAAGTCCTTTGCTCTAGATTGAGATAATCTCCAGAATAAATCAGTTGTTCCAGAATAAAGTGAGCCTCTTAGACAGTTAGAGGCATTGAAAAAAATTTCCCCAAAGTATTTTTCCCGTAGTCCACTCAAGTAAGCACCAATGCCCCTTTCTACCTGTTTACAGAAGATATCATTAATCAGCATTTAACCATCATGACAGCCCAGAGGATATCATAAAAACTGAGAAAAGTCTTGGTAGGAGTTATAACAATTCGTCCATTATGCATGGCCTTATGCATTGACGTTCTGGATTTATCATCCAATGATCAGAATATGAGAAAAAGGGCTGAAAGATGAGAATTATAACCTACGCAGGATACATGTCAGTATATCAATTGTGATTTTTATACAATTCAGTTGTCTTTAATTGTTTTGTCACGTTACAGCCCTAATTTCCATTCTTTAAGGGATCAGAATTTTGTTTTATTTTATTACATAGTAGTTCCAAACTAATCAGGGGACTTACATATTGGACCATGAGAGTACGAAGATGTTCGCAGTATTTTCTTATATAAGATATAGCTTTCATTACCCATTAGACAAAGGATAGTTCATTTTGCTCCTACGATTGATTGCTCACAACTCACAAGAGTGTTTTCTTTTATTCCTTTAAAGAATATTGATGGAAAACATAAGCAATTTGCTTCACAAAAAAGTTCTAGTTTGCTTCCATACTTTCTCAGCTCTATCTGTCACCATCTTTGGCTGGGGTCCAATCTATGCACATAGATGCTGTATACATCAAGATGTTTATCAATTTCTCGTCCTTAATTCACGAGGCCCTATTACAGTTCAACCTAAAGCTTCACTTAGAAGTATGGTAGAGTACTCACATGGCCCGATAAACATACAGGAAAGAAAACCATAATAGAAATAGAAGGATGTTGCATGAATTTGTATAATTACCATTATTCGTTTCAGAATATACATATTCTCACTAGAGCCGGCAGCATTGCAACCATCACCAAAGAAATTCCTGTGTACATTATCATCATGTGCCCCAAGATGGTCATTCCTGAAGAAAATATTTCTACGTCCATGATCATTTTTGAGATCCCTCTGAACTTGAGAACAATTCCAGTTAAAAGCAAGCCAAACTTCTCCATATGCTCCTCGACCAAATTTCTTCTTTAGTATGTATCTAAGATAATGATATTTAGATACAAAGAACCAATCATAACCAAGATCAGTTCAAGGTAGCTAAAGGGCTGACATAATCCAACCCAGAAAAATAGAAGTATATGAGTATATCAAAGCAACATTCATCCAACAATCAGTATTCTCTGAATTCTCCACCAAAAAAAAAAAAAAAAAAAAAGTATCCGGGCCTAGAAACTGGAAACAGCTTATTTGGAAAAAAGGGCATGTATTAAAGAGGAGACACATCAACGAATTTCTACAATGAGAACCATTACTAATACAATCCACATTACCCAAAACTAGGTATAGACTAAATCAGAGGCGTCTATTATCATTTCTAGCATGAAGCTGTCCTTCAGATACAATTGCTGATTTGCAAGATATTTTGGTAAACAGATGCTAGCTTTCAATTCATTCTATATTATAAATTTTTATGCCATTCAGCTGATAAAAAAGATTAAAGCATAATTCTTGACCAGATGGATAATCACATGAACAAATGCCTGTGAGAGCTAGTTCTTCAATCTACACCAGCAACAGTAACTAATCACACACAGATGATAAAGAAATAAACACTTTTAGGAAATAGATGCACCTCGTATCTGGTGTCTCGTGGTCACTCTGACCAGTATTATGGAACGGGATTGACAGCAGTAAGCCAAGGAATCTCAGAAATCCGTCAGAGCTCATGCACGGTTCTTTATCCTCATCAATAAACATGCCAAGGTGCATACATATATGTTGGTCATTATACAGGTCCAAAGGTCCACCTGAATTTTCAGTAAAAAAAAAAATCTAATTATCAATAGCTTATACAACGATTCAATATAGCCAACCTTCAAGAAACTTTTTACAGAATTTGCAGGACCCAGCACCCATTAAAGCACAGATGCATTGTTTTGGAGCATGAACCATATTTGAGTTTCCTGGAAGATAAGTGTTCCATTTACTCTACCTGTTAAAGCATAAGCCCGATCAGACACAGTATTATCCTCGTCTTTATGTATCCAAAATGTGTAATCATCATTCACGTCAAGGTTCTCCGACAAATAAAAGCATCCCAAGTTGTTGTGCTTTCCCTCAACCTACAATCCCAGTTTAATATCATTAAAGCTAACTACTAGGTAGAGAAAGTTGTCTGGCCCAGGCAATTGCACTTTAGGGCTCCATAAAAGAATAAAGGTGATTGTCAATTTTGTCCCTTTCAGTAAACAAGTAAACATGCTTCATTAAAGTTTCAAACTTGAACCACCACTGAAAATAAAAAAGTCATATCATCAAGATTTTGAGAAGTATTGCCATCTCACATTAGCTGTCTGAAAACAACCAACAATTTTTGGTGTAACACCATAAAACAGAGTAGGAGATCCCATATAGAACATGGTTCCAATGGTACTCTGATTCTGAACTGAGAAAATTTCCCTGGTCATGTTATCATCAGTTTTCCAAAGAAAAACAGACAAGATCTATTTAACCTAACTAGTTTGTAGATGGAAATTCAAAGATCAGAAAAACAGAGTCCCACTTTTCAGTCTTACCAGTAATCTATCAAACATGGGAGCATCCCTTTGAACCCTCAGTTCCATGAGTGCCGAAGTGTTGTCCTTGGCTGAAAAGAGAAAGGCATGGCATAGATTTAGAGCACTGCATCAATATCATCCTTGAGAATTTATAGATTCAGTTATCAGTTATCAGTTATAATGCGTATGTATCACCAGAAGAAATTTATAAGTTACTTTAGAAACTTCAGACCCAAGCACTTCAAATATAAAAAGAAACAAAAAGAAAATATAAAAAAAGATCTCTAAATTGGATAAACAACAGAACGTAGATCTGTACATAACAGAGACATGATCTGGTTCTAGTAATATATAGAACTGGTAGAACTAACAACTTTGTTTTTCCAGCAATAATTCAATAGGGAACTTAGTACCCTTTGAAGAACAGGACTCAAAAAAACACAGTTTAAACACAGAACACACTCAAAAACTGCTGCTGGAAGTTGGACGAATTTAGGATGCTGCTAGGGCATATAGAACCAGCTACAACCAGAAGCAAACATATGCAAGTAATATCTGTGTAACGTCTAAGAGGACAGTAGCTCAACAGAATCTTGATATAGCAAAGAGTTTCTTACATTTTATGGAACAAATGATACAATGAACTAACTGTCAATTGGTTTAGACAATTAAATACCCAATGTTTTATCAAGTGGATTGACCTCCAAGGATAGAATTAACATGTCTGTTACTGTGTATATCCTCCAAAAAAAAAAAAACACACACACACACAATTCTGGTAATTTGTGACTCCTGGTGATTTGGGGATAACCAGGAGCATCACCATCAATGACTTTAGGATCACAAACTTCATTAGGATAGAAAGTAAGAAGGCAACTGTAGAATGTCAATGATTTAGACAATCAGAGAAGAAGACTTGCCTAGACGTCATACTTACAGAGATGGAGAGCAAGAGTTAAATAAACAGACTGTTTATTTTTCTTATTCTAAATTGTCTAGCACTTTGTCAGTTTCATCGCATATATCACAGGACAAACACCTGAATTCTCATAAGATTGACTTTGACGTCCAAGCTTTGCATAGTCATATCCCTCCAGGCTATAACTCCTGCCTGTTGTCTTAAATGAGCCTGATGATCTCACTGGAACAATTATAGCTGCCAAGTTATCCATGCTTCCTCTCTCAAATGCTGCATGCACTATGCAATCGGCCAGTGATGATTGACATGAAGAATTAAGTTCTTGTGGCCTAGATACATTTGAAAGTGGTTCCGATAACATATCACAAATGTCTTGAGGGCTCAATTTCTCAAAAACACCATCAGATGCAGCAATCACGTAGCTATCATTGGCCAGCAAATGTTGCCAGTCTGTGACCTCGGGTACCGGTATAACACCAAAACTGCGTGCATTCTAAATGAGTAAGAAGGTGATTCCCGTTCATTTGTATACATATGAGAAGAATTCATGAAATAAGTCCAAAGAAACTGTATACAAAGTAAACAGCCATGACATTGACTCAAAACCATAAGTTATTAGTTGGAAGAATTAAGTATCCAGATCTTCTTTAAATAATTCTGACCTTTTGAACTGTACGTCTCCAATTGCTCTGGTCAGAGCCAACTGGCCATTGACTCGAGCTACACCACCCCACTCTGTAATATGGCCTCCAGCAGATACCACCCGCGATTTTTCATCGTCTCTATCAGGATGGTGATCATTTGTAAGTTCCTTGGCAATCAAAAATATCCATCCATTAGAAGCTTCTGACTTCAATCGATAATACTCTTTCAAGGATGATTGAGAAGCATCAGTATTTCTTTTTTGCCTGACTACCCTGAACACAGTTGCTGCAATTTGCACAAACAAGTACTGTTAAACTCTATTATACATGCACATTTTAATAGTTCATAATAATTGAAATTCAAGTGTTTGACACAGTGAGCCATATCCTAAGTTAAAAGGTCGGGGGGAAAGGGGGTCTTCACAAAAGTCCACGTGATGCCTTAATGACATCATGAGAATCAGGACTCAACTCTTGTGCAACCAGCATTAACCAGTAGATTAATTCTTTTTAGCTTTACAGAAAAATAAAAGAAAGCAAGAGAGTCTAACCTTTAGCCTCAGAGGGGGACTGATATACCTCAGAGCACATGAATGCCTTCGAGTCACCTACATTTGCAACTAGAATTTGACCATCTGCTAGAAGTACAACTGTAGCTGTAGTGCCAGAACTGTAGTTGTATCTAGATGCATCCTTCACAGAAATACCAAAAAGTAAATATCATAAGCAAACATGAGAAAATAGTACTCATGAGATCTCAAGCAAAGGACACTGACCTTAGAAAATGCTGCATCAATATCATGTATGGACCTAAGCAATGCCTCTCTTAGTATTTCAAAGGGGTAAGATCCATCTAAAATTGCTGCAAGTGTCACCTTAAACCTACATAAGAGTTCTCATTTGTCAGCAAGTTGTGCAGGGTAAACAACTAAGAAAATTTAAACCAACACATCATATCTACAGAGACAATATGGCACAAAATAGAACAAGCTTCGTGATAAATAATAAACAGGAAAGATAATAGTATGCATAAGAAGTTCAAACATTGAAGTGGCCAACTCTACCTATGGATCTCGACTGTACACATGATTTCTCGAATTGTATACTTGAATGAGCAATGAAAACAAACGGCATAAAATTTCAAGGATACTAACATTCGTCATTTTTCCCATAACTAACGGTTAATGGTTAAATACCTTACACTTTCATAAATTCACCACAACCACACACACATCATGAGGTGATCATATAAGCATAAGCAAGCAAACATATATACACTTCTTTTCCACAAATTAAACTCTAAAGAGGATAACCTTCCGAGATCCAAAATTAGATGATCTAGTTCATCATCCCACTCATGACCACCTCCGTCTCGATGCGGCAGCCGTCTAATCATTTTCCTCGACAGAATCGAGTAAGTCGTATCAAGCAGAAAATACGTATGCAATACAAAATACTCCAGCAGCAGCTCCGAAGCCATTTCACTAGCTTCCGCACCATTATGCCCGTCGAAAACAGCCATCACTCCAACTTTCACTTCCTTCACCCCTTTCAAACCTAGAAACAAACATCACCAACACTAATTCTCAAAATCGCCCAAAATTCAGCATTACTACAGCTCCAGATTATCAATCGGTACCTGGAAAGGGGATCCGGAGGTCCAGAGCGCAGAGTATGCGATCTTCCTGCGACTTGCGGCGACCCTGGAGAACAGCCGATTGGCAGGCGGTGGATTTTGTGCCGCGATTGGGGTTGAAATTGAGGAGATTCCAGCGAGGGCATTTTGGGGACTGGAATACTGCCGGTGCGCCGCCTTCTCTGTACACCGTCAAGCACGACGGCGATTCTCCGGCTACTGGAATGAAAACGATGAGCGTGATCCCTGATAGTGCGATTAGTATCTCGTAGTTGATGATGTTCATTTTTGTGTACAGAAAAATGAGGATGAAACTAGAGAGCCATGGAAACAGATTTGCTTCGGAATTTGAAATTGTAGGCTATATATATAAGCAAAAATTTTCCCAGACCCGCATATTCGAGAGCCGAAGATAAAACATTGAATATTTAGTTACAAATTATCACACTTTGGAAATGCAGGTATTGCAATTATAATGCAAGTTGTCATTCACACAATGTTTAATATTAAACATACGAGTTTATAGTAAATATGTGATCTTGACCAGATGTATCCGAGTTGCAAATGGAAGTTGTAATTTTAAAGTAACAGTAATCTTTTTAATTATTTATTACGTATATGTATGTGTAGAGTTTGTCAGGACAAAATAAATTTTTTACATTCGCAGTTCATCCCTTCGACATAGTCCCCTTTATTATTTCTTCAATAAATTAGGTGTTCGCTTTTCACGTGTTTTTTTTTTTTTAGATTTGAGTAATGAGAGATAAAAGATAAGATGTGTTTACAAACTAAGTGGAATATTCTTGAAAGTTAATTTAATATTCGTTGTGTTTGTAATTTTTGAAATACTACATTTAAAAAGTAAAGTGACTAACTTAGCTGGGGTCTTCTATCGTCAGTTGGGGTGTTGCCCTGACTAACATCAGTCACTTACTTTGATCCATTAGATTTTTCATCTAACGGTCAAGATTGTTTAACCTGCTACATGTTGTACCAAGTGTTGCTATTCGATGTTGCTACCGTTGCTCTAAGTGTTGCACAAGTGTTGCTCTTGTCGCTCAATATCATTCTAAAATTAATTTTGCAATTTATTAATGTAGTTATACTAAATAAACTAATAAATCTACATAAAACAATTATACATTTGCTTTATTTTCTTCCAACACGTAAATCCAAAACAGGAACTATGTTTAATAATAGTTAAATTTGTGGATCATATGAACAAAGAAAGAATAACAAGAACTACAATCAACATAGTATAGTCCACACATTACACATAGTCGCGACCTTAATCAAGAGCCTCATCCATTAATGGCGGCCTTTAGAACTTCAGGACTTCAGGGGGGGTCTTATTCACCCCGCTTTACTTGCTTTCACTCGACATGTGGAATTTCCGTTTCCACTCGACACTTTTCGTTCTTTTTCAATCTTTCTTCTAGCAAAGAATCCTTCATTCGCGATTCGGATCTCAAATGGGTTTATTTGAATAGAGATTGGATTTATGAACATAGATTCCTTTTCCAAGTGTTGGTGTTAAGAATGGAAGTGTAGAACCCGGACTTTGATTTGGGTTGGTAAAATTGTTTTCAGAAAACTTCATTAAAATTACAGGGACCGAACTGAGGTTTCTTAAAATTCAAAGGACTGTATTTTGGGAATTAAGGTGACACTAAGGGCCAGCCATACAATTTACAGTTATTGAATTTTCAGACGAAATAGAATCAATAATGAACCAATACGGCCCAAATGGTATGCATATCATTAGTGAACCAATGCGGCCCAATTTCTAATCTTATATGTGCAATTTGTTTGTTTATTATGCCTTTTGACTTTTTCACATTTAGGTTAATTCTCTAATTTGGTCAAAACTCAAAATCACTTCTTTTCATTTAATTAAATCGATTTTACCTAGATAATCTTTCTTAGTTATGAAATAAATCCAATTTAATTCATTTACTTTCAAAAGTAAAACAATTTACTTAAGTCCGATTATTCTACTTTAATTTAATTAGTTATTTCTATCAAATAAATTATCCCCGCCAGAGAACAAATGTCAGGCCTGACTTTCAAATTATTTTTTAAGTCGATTTTGACCAGGAAACTACATAAAAAAATAATAATAAAATTATATTAACAAAATTCAGCAAGTATACTTTCATAAATAATTTTATAAAATATTTTCCGGTATAATATAAGAGGAATTTATGGTTGAAGTGGACCTCGAAATTAAATTACTTAAAAGTCTAACACGACTTGACTCATTAAATTTTGTTCGTCCATCATACTCATTCAATTTTAGTATGGTGTGTAGATATGTCAAAATTTTAAGCTAGAGGTCAAGGATTTGAATCCCACTTACGTCATTTTCTCTCCCTTTTTTATATTTTTTTGAAAACTTTTTTTTTAGAAAGTTTCTAGTTTAAGATAACTTATTTAGAAAATAGGCCTATTTAACATTTTCAATACACTTGAAATATATACAAATCCAATACAACCGAAACTATTTTAGTAAATTTCGAGTTTGATGTGCTAATAATATATCTTTCTCGGAGCAAGTTTGATATTCCCTTTAGACTCTAATTAAGTTAGATAAAAATTGTATTGGCTAAAAGAGCAAGTCTCTAGATAATTTATTTAGAGACGAACCTATATTGTCAAGAAAATCACCGATTTTATTAATCAAAACGTCTATGTTTCAACATTTATGTTTTTTTCATATTACAAAAGACTCATTTCGTTAACAACATAGACGTTTTGATTAATAACACGGATGATTTTTTTTGAAAAGATAGCCGTCTTCAGATAATTTATCTAGAGACTGTCTCTCATGAGACTTTGTGTGGCTAGAACTCGTACTTTAACGTAAATTACGTACCTAGCTAATTGCACGACATTGATAGTTGTCCACTACTTATTCATTCAGTAATACACAATCAATTAATTCAAATTAAATTTATTGTAATTTAAGTGTAATTTAGATATATATTACAATTTTGTATTATTTAACTTAAATGAAGCATGCAATTGCACGATTACGATATTTGTCCGCTTATAAATATATTCATTCACTAATACACGATCAATTAAGTCAATTTAAATTTACAGTACTTAATTAATTATTACTAGAACGTTAGAACACGCTACGCGTGTTATTGTGACATCTACTTACAAATCATTGATGAAATATATGAATGTAAGTAATATCGTTGTTTCTGATAATGAATAGCCCTTTTTCGAGTTGAATTAGGGTTTATGTCAGTGCGAATTGATCTATTTTAATTTAATTGGAGATGGAGAAGAAAGATTGGTTATCCTTATTTTTTTACGATGAATTGAATTGGTTAGAGTTGAATTAAGGCTTGAAATTTAATTGGAGAAGACATATTAAATTTTTTTGAATGATGAATTGATTTTGTTGAGATTGTAATTTAATTGGATTAAACATATTGTCTTTTAATATACATACTTATTACAAATGAGTCAAATTTAATTTAAATTAAATACTCAATTATATATATATATAGACACACTGTAATAATTAGATAAAATATAATATTTGTAATTAATTAAAGCAAGAAAGTGCTTTGGGAAAAAATGAAAAGGAAATCCAAAAATGAAAAAAGCAAAACGATTGTTCCACCGAAGGCTTGAACTTGGGGCGAACATGACCACAACTGATGCGGAAGCCAACTGGGCTACAATACTTTCACTAATTTGGAAGATCCGTTACATTAATCAATATGTTAGAAATTAGAAAACTAATTTAAATTGCAACGATGGTCCCAGGTGTCACCTAATTCCCAGAAGGCAGTACTTTGAGTTTCCAAAAACCTCAATCCAGTCCCTGTAACTTCAACCAATTTTTCCAAAGACAATTTTACGTTCCTAAATCAGAGATAGGGTTCCAAACTCCCTTCGTAATATCAAAACATGTAAAGATCGAATCTCCCCCATAAATTAAATTCTAAAACGACTAGGTTTTCGTCTTTCTTCCTCTCCTTAAGAGTCTTTAAAATTGAAAATGCGAATGAACGACATTCTCCGTTCATTTGGCGACTGCTCCAACTCGTAGGGATAAGAGCCGGTAGTAGCAGGCTAGCAGCGGCAGGCGAGATGTGGTTGTGGACTGGTGGGCACGTAACGAGACTCAAAGTCTCCATTTTTAAATGTTAATTGAATTTTAAATATATTTATTAAAGTGAAAGTTATAATTCTAAATATAATTACTAACAATTAGCAGGTTATAGCGACATAGAGCAATGACACGTGTCGCTTGTCGACAACCCGACTGATAATAGTCAGGGCGACATGTTGACTGACGGTAGAAAATCTGAACTTAGCTTCTAATCACTTATCAACTATCCGTAACATTATCTACTTGTTCTGTTAAATATACACTAGCTATATAGCATTATTAGTTTTTTGGAACCACATCTTATTGTTGCAAAATAACGGGTGAAAATGGAGAAGACAATAATATCAAGAGAAAATATCAAGCCTTTATCACCAACACCTCATCACCAAAGAACCCACAACCTCTCATTACTCGATCAAATCATTCTACCATTGTTTGCTCCATTGGTGCTTTACTTTTCTCCTCCAAACAACCAAAGAAATCTCATTGACATTGATCACTTCATCCATGAGACTACACAAACTCTCAAGACGTCGCTTTCCGCAACGCTCACTCGGTTTTACCCATTGGCAGGGAGAACCAAAGATATATCGACTATCGACTGCAATGACGAAGGCATCCTATTCGTTGTTTCGAAAATCAAAGGCACCCTAGCGCAACTCCTAACGAATCCTGACCCGAGTGAATGTGTTCGCCACGTGCCTTGCGACGGATTTATTTGGGCTAGGCCGGTTAGTCCGTGTTCCCATGTCGCCATGATCCAAGTTAACTACTTTGATTGTGGCGGTATTGCCATCGGTTCACTTTTCTTGCATACGGTAATCAAAGTCTTTTTCCTTTCATCTAAAAGTTTGAACTTTTAGATTGGTGTGCAGAGTAGAACTAGTACTAAATCTGTGTTGGTAGTTGGAATTCAACCCATTGGCTTTTGTCGAAGACTAACATTTTCATTTTTAAATGTTCGAATTTGTATAAATCCGTAAAATTGATGAGCGGTTTGTATTAATTATTTAACAGGTAAGCGATGCAGCAACCATAGTCGCGTTCCTGAAAACATGGGCAGCAAATACTTCAGGAAATCCTGCGAAAACAGAACACCCTGACTACACGGCGCGCTCTTTCTTCCCCGACAAGGAATCCATACAAGGGGAGCCACGCTCGTCCACTCGCATAGGACATTATGCGCGAACTGGGAAGGTTGTTATGAGGCGGTACATGTTTGGTTCCTCCTCAATTTCAACTCTTCGAGCCAAGACCGAAGTCAATCAAGAATTTGGTTATGTTTCACGAGTCGAACTTGTATCAGCGTTCCTCTGGAAATGTTTCACATTAGCATTTACGTCGATCCAAAATCATGCGACACATTCTTTAATTGTCCACGCAGTGAACATGAGAGGCAAAGCCAATCCTCCCTTCCCCAAGCACTCCTTCGGCAATTTCATCTGGCTCACGCCAGTATCAAGTGTTGTTGATCAGACTAGTGTGGACATGGGACAGTTGGTCCACAGTTTGAGAAATGCAGTAAGCAAAATCAATGGCGATTTCTTGATCAGGATGCAAGGAGATGATGCAGTCGTGGGCTATCAGCGAAATCTTGAACAAACATGGGATGGCATTCCTGAAAATGGTGAGTTGTTGAGCATGACAAGTTGGTGTAACTTTGGCGTTTATGACATCGATTTTGGTTTCGGGAGTCCGGTTTGGGCGAGTCGATGTGACACAGGAAGTAGTGAAGTGAAACGGTTCAACAATGCGATTTGGTTGATGGACACTAGAGATGGTTGTGGAGTAGAAGCATGGGTTTGCTTGGATGAACGTTATATTGAAATGTTTGGTTGTGTTGAGGAACTTCAAGATCTTGCTTTGGTTGATACGAGTCCATTGGAGAATTTTGTTAATGTGAATTAAACAAACAAATGTGCTGAATTGAATTGTTCATTGTTTGTTGTATCCATATTTCTCTGGCAAAATTAATTATGTATTTAATGTTTAGGTTCTACTTACTCCCTTCCACCACATACTAAATCTAGTCGATAACTATTGAAACATAAATATCTTCAAATTTCCACCCTAACAAAAAATTCCACTGAGCTGACGTCATAGTCCCCTCCACCACATCGCATATGGTCGATAATTCATTTTAGGAAAACATAAACTTAAATCTTCACATTTTCTAGCATGGCAAAAAACTCCATCATGTCGATGTCAAATGTTTCCCTTATGTTAATATGCCGTGTTGTTGTCAGAGGTTCCCCTTACGCCCTTCGACCACATACTAAATCTGGTCGATAAAACCATTCATGGAAAACACAAACTTATACCTTCAAAATTTTCACGGTGACAAAAAATTCAACTGTGTTGCTGTTAGAGGCTTCTCTAAAAGTGGTCGATAAAACATTCATGAAAAACAAAAACTTACATCTTCAAATTTTCAACGGTGACATAACATTCAAGTGTTCTGTTAGACCGTGTGGCCCTTATGTTAATATGTCGTGTTGTTGTCAGAGGTTCCCCTTACGCCCTTCGACCACATACTAAATCTGGTCGATAAAATCATTCATGGAAAACACAACCTTATACCTTCAAATTTTTCACGGTGACAAAAAATTCAACTGTGTTGTTGTTAGAGGTTTCTCTAAAAGTGGTTGATAAAACATTCATGAAAAATAAAAACTTACATCTTCAAATTTTCAACGGTGACATAACATTCAATTGTTCTGTTAGACCGCATGGTGAAAAAGGAAAATCACACTTATACCTTCAACTGTTCTGTTAGACCGTGTGGCGAAAAAGGAAAAATATTCCGTTGCCGGGAATCGAACCCGGGTCGCCTGGGTGAAAGCCAGATATCCTAACCGCTGGACGACAACGGAACCATGTTTTGTCTAACTAATACCTCACTAATCCACATTAATTATACTTTTACTTTTGCCTTCTTGGTCACACTCCTCCGTAGGAAGTTGATCATGGCTACCTTAATCCCACAAGTAAATTTCACCTCCATAACCTCACTATCATCTCCATCTCTCAAGAAAATCCGCAATTTCAAAACCCCACAGAAACCCAACTTTCAAGACTCTGTTTCCTCCTTCACCAAACAATTAACCTCCACAAGCAAATGTCTTGATGAAGCTTACTCAGTAATTCTTGATCATTGCGCCAAGCAGAATGCCTTACTACTCGGCAAACAGATACACACCCATGTCGCCAAAAGACACTGTGCGTCTGATTTAGTGTTCCTGAACACTAAACTCGTGTTCATGTATGGGAAATGTGGTAACTTGCAGGGTGCAGAGCAGGTGTTTGGTGAAATGCCTGAGAGGAGTGTATTTTCGTACAATGCGATTCTTGGAGCGTATGTGTCGGACGGGGATTATTTTAGAGCTGTTGAGTTGTATGTGGGTATGCGTTGCTTGGATGTTGTTGTGGATGCTCACACTTGTAGTTGTGTTATGAAGGCATGTGGTGGAATGAAGGATTTATCTGTTGGGAGGGAGGTTCATGGGTTGGCGATTAAGTGTGGGATATCGGGTAATGGCGTGGTTGTGAATTCGCTTGTGAGCATGTATGCTAGGTGCGATGATCTTGATTCGGTGGGCGTGTTGTTTGGTAGAGTGGGTGGAGAAGGTGATGTTGTGTTTTGGAATTCGATGATATCGGCATATGCTGTCAATGGGATGAAGAATGAGGCATTGAGGATGTTTGGAGAAATGCAGAATCTGGGTGTTGCTCCTAGTACATATACGTTTGTGGCAGTTCTTCAAGCTTGTGAATGGCTACCGGTTGGATTGCAGATTCACGCGTTTGTTATAAAATATGGTGATTGTTTAGATAGATACGTTGCAAATGCTTTGGTTGTAATGTACTCGAAATGCTATAGGATCAATGAAGCTTCAAGAGTTTTCTCCTTCATGGGCGATCGGGATAACATTTCCTTGAATTCAATGTTAGCTGCTTATATTCAAAATGGTCTGTATGATGAATCACTGAACTATTTCAAGGAGATGATAAGTTCTGGGCATCAACCTGACCAAGTTTCAGTGATTAGCGTTCTTTCTGCCTGTGGCAGATCCAGGAATTTGTTGAAAGGAATTGAAGTTCATGCCTTTGCTTTGAAAAATGGGATGGACCTGGATCTTCAAGTTGGAAACACGATAATAGACATGTATGCAAAGTGTTCAAAGCCAAGTTGCATGGAAGCTGCTTTCCAAAGATTACTCAAAAGAGATCACATTTCTTGGACGACAGTCATAGCCGGTTATGTGCAGAATAATTGCTACATGAAGGCATTGCAAACATTTAAGGAACTGCAGATGGAGGGAACTGATATTGATCAACTGATGATTGAAAGTGTTCTCCTAGCATGTCATGGGTTGAAATGCATTTCAATGGCAAAAGAGATTCATGGTCACATATTGAGAAAAGAATTATCTGATATTGTCCTGCTAAATACTTTCATAGATGTATATGGAGATTGTGGAAAAGTAGATTATGCAAGAAATACATTTGGACTAATTGAAGATAAGAATGTCGTCTCCTGGACTAGCATGATAAAATGCTACGGCCAGAATGGACTTGCAAATGAAGCTCTTGAGCTTTCTTTTGATATGATTCAATCAGATGTTGAGCTGGATTCTATTGCGCTTTTGGGTGCTCTCTCAGCTGTTACCAAGCTATCAGCATTGAGGAAAGGTAAAGAGATTCATGGCTATATACTTCGGAAGTGCATGCATTTCGAAGAACTTGTTGCTAGCTCTCTTGTGGATATGTATGCTGGCTGTGGGGCTGTAAACGAATCGTACAAGGTTTTCAACTCTGTCAGGGGTAAAGATTTGATTTTATGGACAAGCATGATTAATGCATATGGCATGCATGGTCATGGAACGGAAGCTATTAAGTTATTCAAAATGATGGAGGCTGAGGGTCTTAGTCCTGATCATATTACCTTTCTGGCACTTCTATATGCATGCAGTCATTCTTCTTTAGTTGATGAAGGAAAGACAATTTTTGGTGAGATGCAACATGAATATAACTTGGAACCATGGCCTGAACACTATGCCTGTTTAGTTGATCTGCTTGGCCGTGCCAATTATCTGGACGAAGCGTTTGAACTTGTGAAAAGCATGAAAACAGACCCTACGGCTGCTGTCTGGTGTGCTCTCCTAGGTGCTTGTAGAACTCATTCTAACATGAAAATTGGAGAAATAGCTGCCAGGGAGCTTCTAGAAGTTGATCCAGAGAATCCAGGAACTTATGTGCTTGTGTCTAACTTATATGCTGCGGCAGAGAGATGGGATGATGTGGAAGACATTCGGATGAGAATGAAGGCTAAGGGACTTAAAAAAGACCCGGCTTGTAGTTGGATAGAAATAGAAAATTGTGTTCACACCTTCATTTCGAGGGATAGGTCTCATCCGCAGTCTGAGGCAATTTACGACAAACTCTCTCAGATCACTGAGGAACTAGAGAGTGTAGGGGGTTATAAGCCCCAGACCAGTTATGTTTTGCATAATTTGGAGGAGAAAGAGAAAGTGAAGATGCTTCGTGGGCACAGTGAGAGACTTGCAATTGCTTATGGTTTACTCAATACACCGAAAAATACACCAATTCGAGTAACAAAGAACCTTAGAGTCTGTGGTGATTGCCACAATTTCACGAAGCTCGTGTCGAAGTTTTCCGAGCGAGAAATTATTGTGAGGGATGCCAACAGATTTCATCATTTTATTGGTGGTGTTTGTTCCTGTGGAGATTTCTGGTGATTTTTATTGTTACAGGAAGAATCTGCAGTCATTTATTGAAGTTAATATAGTCCCATTTCAGCTACTGCAGATGTTCTTATTAGGAATGAACAACCAATTGAAGGTAGGTAATGAACAAGTTCTTATTTTCAACAAGTACATAAGAATAGTCGATATAATAAGTAGAATCTATGTGCTGTAGAAAAATTAAAGGACCTGGGTTTCCATTTCTTTGCCCTTGTCATTTCCTGGAAACTGGATAGACAACGGAAAAGGCAACATAGAAAGTATATGTCTACATATATAATGAAGTCCCATACATCAAATTGTAATAGTTGAACTCAAGATAATCAGTTCCTTGATATTGAAGAACAGGGCCGTTTGAATTGTCTCGCTAGTCTCAAGAATTGGCCTTCTTCGACTTCCACCTAAGCTGAAAAGGAGAGAATTTGATGTACGGGACCTCATGAACTCAACATGAGGTCACACGGATAACATACTGTAATTAATGTGATCATCTATACGACGACACTTTCGTGATAAATTGCTTGTTCTTATTCCATCTTAATGCTAAACGTTTATGCTGTCATGCACACGGATTTATTATACCGGGTACACCACACTTTGATCTTTAATCTGCTTCTTCAATTAAGTGATTTACACCCAAATGTACATACCTATGGCTAGTACCAAATGCTTGTTATACCAAGTTCTGATTTATGTAAGAGCCACAGCTCATTTGGCAAATAAATGTTGTCATAGAATTCGTTGAAGTTAATAGCCCCTAGCCTAATGATATGTCTAGGAAGCCATATAGTCATGACATATATATATATATATACTACCTCCATTCCACACCAGTTGTCCATTTTTACTATTTTGGGTGTCTCGTTCCTATTGTCTACTTTCACTTCTTTGTCATTTTAAGAAAAAGATACAATTTTATATTCCCCACTACTTCCAATAAAGTTAAAAATTAACTTAAACAATCAAACTACCACCTCAAAAGTAAGAAAGTACACCCTCACATGTATTATAAAGTGTCAGAAATTAAAGTGGACAACTGACATGGGACATAGTAGTATGTCATTCTTTTAATTAGGCATGTTAGTAAATTGATTTCTACGTGTTTACGGTCTTGAATCTGCATCTGGATGAATATATAGCTGTTGTGGCATGACTTGCATCTTCACATCCAGCTTTAAAAGAGGGTTTTTGTGGTTCCTTTGCTTAAATTTTGAATGTGCTTCTTAAATTTTTGAATGCATTTCTTTGTTCTCTGCTGAATTGGTATAACCAACTCGAGTCATTTTCGAAAAATATCATAACTCTTTCTTGCTATGCTTTCACTAAAACACCATATCGAAAGCTGTCTTATTTTGTTTCACATCCATAATTCTTATTCAAACATGGTCGAACCTGAGACGAGATGTGTTGTCCATCAAACACTAGGTATTTGACCACAATACTCGAAATCGAGACCAGTTGATGCCCTGGCAAAGCTGTTAGGTGTGTACACCTGCTTCTTAGGGTAGTAGTATTAGCTATTTTAAGAGTCACAGAAGCTCTCAGTATATATTCCAGCATCTTCTCACCAGTCTCCTCTCTTTCTTTTATCTTTTTGGTTCACTCAAAGTGTGATTAGTAAAGTATGGTTATAAGCTAGCTGGCAATGAAGAAGCATGTGAAAGAGAAGACAATAAATATTTTTGAGGTTCCAATGAACTACTGTGGCTGATTTTGTTGCTGTATTTCTGGCCCAGAACTATATTTTGGCATGTTACTGTTACCTGTTAGCATGCCAAGAATAAAAAGGAGGAGCTATATGAATTCATTAATAATATCAGAGAAGGATTTTGGCATCTTACAGGTATCTGTAAGGACAGGACAGGACCACACTACATAGGACTAGTGCTGGTATCTAGGATTCTAGACTCTTTTCCTGTGAATCATATGCAATCTTTTGTGCATTACAAATCTGCAGATTCAAAAGTGGTTTCTGATTCTTTATGGCTCCTCTGCTTGCTGGAATAATGAATACTAGAATAAGTAACAATCTAACTACTAAAAAATTTAATTTCCTTTTCTCTTCCCTTTGCCTTTTCTTCTATGCTCTTCCACATTGATGAAATTTAATATCAATTGTGGCTAGTTTTTATGAGGGGTTGTTGGTACCATTTAATTGATATCTACAACTACTATATATTATAGGTAGCTTGTTTGACAATTAGTTAACTAAGTGTTGGTTAATTAGCTAGTGTATAACCTTATTCTTTAATATTGGATTATATCTGTGGTGATAAAAGAAATTTAACTGCCAGTTTACATACCAGTTTACTATAATTTCAAGATTTTACATAAACAATATTCACAATACTTTAATTCCTTAAAATTTGCACACACTGTTCACACTTGTTACGCGGGTCAAGTTTTATTGGGGGATTGACTTGAGTTGACTCGTTCGATAAGGTTTTCGAGCCGAACTCGATGCTCGTTTGTTATCGAGCCGAATAGGGCTCGGCTCGTTAATACTTGACTAAGCTTGATATACTCTGTTAAATATATACTTTTCGGTAATGAGCTCGAGACAAAAAACTCGAATCAAATGAGCCGAGTTCAAGCTTACTCGGAAAATTAGCTCGTGCTATCAACAGGCCGAGCCAAACTCAGACTTGATTACAGTTCAAATCAAACTCGAGGAATGAGATGCTCGATTCAACTCGGGTTGTTACCCTTAACTTGAACTCAGCTCTTTACTCTAGCAAAAAAAGAAAACTCCAATTCCATGAGACTTGTGGATGTCCTTTTAGTTTTACTTGTATGTATGTTTTGAGATATTTGAATACCTTTTCCAGACATGTAAATCCAAATTGAAACAAAGGTAAACCTAGGGCTATCTTGTTCCACTCTTTTCAATGTAAGAAAACAGTCAAACTAAATCTCAGTCATCCACATCTAGATTTGACTAATGCATTTCATAACAGTACTCACAGGCTCCTTTTTGGCCATAAAAAAATGAAAATTTTGCAAATTCATCCAGTTTTCTCTTTGGAATAGAATACTGGACTACTGTTCCTATCAGTTAAAGACAGGAACACTTTTTCTGCATCTCTTGTCTGGTCTACCTAGCCTTTGTTTGTAGCACCTGCAATGCATCCTAATGAACAATATATTACCTGTAGCCCTACAGTACAAGTTATTGCATCATAGCTTCTTAGCTGTTACATTTGTTTCCTTCTTTCTTTCTTTATCTCTTGATTCAATCTGTGTTGCTCAGCTAGCTGCCATACTCACATGACCATTAAAATTTTGACCTTTTTTTTAATTTTCTGTTTGTGAAATAAAATGTGAGCTGCTTTGCTTCTCCACCAGTCAGTCAGCCTAATCTTGAATTTTCCAGCTCTTCTAATCTTCAGCTATAAATACACTCCATTTGCTTACATTGCTTACACATGCACTCACTCTAGAATAATCTAATCTAATCCAATCTACCTTATCTTCTCCTCTTTGCTTCCTTTGAACAAACAGCTTCCAAAAAAAATTTTAAAGAAAGGAAAGAAAAAAAACAGTTCTTTGGCAAATGAAGTGAAGTCTACAAAGGAAAAAGTGAAGCTGCCAGCATGATCTATCTTGGGTTTTTTTTTTTTTTTTTTTTTTTTTTAGTGTAAAATGTAACACCTGCAAATTCAAGAAAATGCAGAATGTTACAGTATTACAGAAATTAACCCTGGCTAGGTCATGCTGTGACAGCTTCACTTCTTCCTCTTGGAGACACCAAACCAATCATCTTCTGGTCTGTATCCTGTAATGTAAGTAAGCTAACAGATGGAAACATCCACATGTAAGTTCGTTTGTTTGATTAATATTTATTTCCTACGTTCCGTCTAAAGTTTCGCATTATTTTTTAGAATGATAATTAAGAGAATGTGTCGAAGTATGAGATATTATGTGTCAATGTACGAGAGAGAGAATGAATAAATTATGATAAAAAATGTGTCAATTTATGGACTTTTATTTACTTAAAAGTTTGTAACGAAACCCAAAATGGGAAGCTTTGGAAGGAACGCGAATATTATTTATCTGACAAACATGAAATAATGGCTGTAACATGAGCTCTTTCATAAGTTTGTGATGCAGGTGGGCTCAGGCTTAAATTTAGCTCTAGCTATGTGGACTAGGACAAGAAGATCGGTTTTTCTATTTATGTATATGTTCTTTCTTTTCTAGTCTCAAATTTTCCATTTTGGTTGTATTCTTTTCTGTGGAACAGAAGCCATGATCAAGTATAATGCTTCAGGTGTTAGCTTTTGTATCCAGTTGTTTCAAATACTGTACAGGATACTTTCACCTTGCAATTGTATCAGATTCTTACATGGTTTATGATTATTGCTTCTAACTTCTAACACATCTCTTGTACCACATAGACGATTACAATTTTGATCGTAAATTTGATGTATTCATGTTCAAATCTATGGTGAAATCAGCGTACATGGAGATCGAAGTTCAACTGCGTCTAATAAAATTTCAAGGAACAAGTTTGTTTGGGAGACTGGTCATTATGGATCAGATAGGTTTAGAGGGCGATGTGAGTTAATGAATAGTGAATAGAGTTACACGAAGAATATGCTGCAAAAAAAAAAAAGAAGAAAATGTTGCATACTAGAATGTTAAATTCAATTGTATGTCAGTATAGTCTGGATCTTACTGCCAAGTAAAATGGATTTCTCCTTTGTTCCAGAAATACTGTAAATAAAAATGTCACTCACTTGTTTCCCAACAAACATCAAACAAACTTAAAGAACAAGTTGAAGTAGGACATCTTCCTTGAATGCCGCATGAAACTTGCATCTGTATCTCACGTTCAACTTCCCGAAGATAAAACTGGAGAGACTAATAATGACTAACATTTCGCCTATATGTCCATGATTTAATGGCATTGAAGTTTTATTTTTATCCGTCGAAATCAAGATATTACAACTCTATGCACAGCAAGATACAGATAGACAAAGATGAAACGTCAAGTGGAATCAGTTCCAGTGTAAGAGGCGACAGATGAAACACAAGGAAACCAATATCGGCGCCTACCATCTCTGTGACCATCATCTATCATAGCCAAACCTTCCTGCATTGTACAACACACAAATGGGCTTATTTCTTGTACCTAGATACTCAAAGTCAATTTAAACCAATTCCACTTTCCTTCAGACACAACATTTTGTAAGTACAAGCATCTATATTGATTTCCATGGATTTTGATTTCATGATGACCTTATATTATATGTATTCCTAAAGAATTATATGTATTCCTAAAGAATGTGAGATGTCAAATTCAAGTGCACATGCATCTAAATGTAAGGCAGAGTGGCACCAGTAACTTACTTCTAATAAAGTCTCAAGAGCATCTGTGGCACGTCCAGAAGACCAAGAGAGCCGTCTCTCTACTTCATCAACAGTAACAAATCCTTGACCCTGCATATTGCCAGAGCATAAAATAAAGCCATAGCCAAAGTATACATAGACAAGATGATTATTTATAGAACACTATGCAATGCAAGTATGAAAACTGTACAAACAAATCAAAATTACTATCATTAGCTTAACGGTCAGAGCACCAAGGTAGTAAAAGGAACCCTAAATGTAAATTTTCAATACAGAACAGAGTAGAATTCAAGCACACTGAAGCATGCATATAGAACTTAAATCTTCACTGAAAATATAACTTTCTTTCTTGTTCCTATTTGCTAAACTTTCTCCACGACAATGAGTAATTTCTGCCTTTCAAAGTACAGACTAATTTCTGACAGGATAATATTTAACCAAAATCAGAACCTTAATGGTAGAAATCAATTTCTAGCACATGAAGTTGCAACATAAGAATGATATTGACATCAAGTAGACAAAAGCCAAGGTTCAAGAAAAAAATGGAAAAAGGACGATGACAAAAACAGTTTAGTTCATGAGGATTAAGGAAGTAAGAGCACAAGTATGCGAGAAGAGCAAAGAGACACAATGGTCAACCTGTGCCAGCTCCAAAATCTCATTGTGGTCTTTGTTCAATTCTGTAGGAACAGATCTAACAAGCTTCTTTTTACCCAGAGAAATCACCTCAAAACCATTACCAAGGACCTACAACAAAGAAACAGCAAAACAATGTAAAACATCCTGAAATTGTGTGATATCATACACACCCTCTCTGTACCACTTAATTGGCAAATCCGAAAATGAGCGTAAGTGTATAATGGACATTTGTGCATATGCCCCTGGTATATCTCCAATTTATAAAATTACATTCTATCTATCAGATTCCATTTGTTAATTATTTAACAAGACAGTGATACGTCTACTTCTGTGCAACTGCAGTGATATGATTTCAAATTATCATACAAAACTGGGATACCTTTAGCTTGCTTATGGCACGCAAGCAATCATCCTGAGAAACAGCCTCACGAGCACCCTTCCTCCTTTGACCAAGCAATTTACACAATTCCTCCAAGCTAATCAAACCACCATTCAGAGGTCTAGTGGCCAAGCAGATATCAACAATCTGAACTCCTGTCTAGATGAATAGGTTGATTTCGTATTAGACACAAATAAAATGAATAATTCATAATAATACCCAAACTAGTGAAGAAAGGCCAGACAAAACAGAGAACATACAATAAGAATCTGAAAGAAATGAAGGGACCTTATGTGCTAAATTGTGGCATCAAAGCAACAAAGAGGATACTCATCTAATCATATTTGACAAAAGAGGTGACAGTTACACATCAAGGGTGTTCATATAGTTCATCTTAGACAAGTAGAGTCATCATAACACTACCTTCCCTAGGTGCCAAGATTCTATTAAAGCAGTTCAGAAGTCGAAACGTTATTGTGATTTAAAACTTAAAACACAATGCAATCCAAGTAGGAAGGAAAAAAGCTGCCATTTCAACGGTAAAGTTGAATTTGAAGCATCAAGTCGCTTTTTAATGCACAAGAAAAATTACTGTTGTAGACACATTACACTGAAGTAACCATATAAAGCATTCAAAACACAATCTGCTCAATTCAAGAAAAATAACAACCTACCGAGTTCGTAATAGAAGTCTCCAATGCCCAACAACTCTGCCCAAAACCCCTTATTTGAAGCCAGTGGATCCACTCCAACTTTAGCACACATCTCATGGAACTGTGATCGGAATGCAGGGTTCTTCCGAATGTCATTCTGTGCCAGACACACGGAACTAATTAAAAGCTACACAACTAGCTCATGTATACAAAAATATCATCAGTTCTAAAGTCTTTTTTTTTTTTTTAGATCACCTGTGCAAGAAAATCTAATGTTTAGACAGATGCAAATTGGGAGAACATTCCAAACACTTTGGTGGGTCGTGGTACGGTTAATACAGTTAAAACTTCGACGGGTTGTGGTACCCTTATCCCTGAATCCTGATATTTAAGTTTTGTATGCAAATTAGGGGAAATGAGGCTAACACTTGGGTGGATGGGGAGTTTACCTAGTCATTCGTGCGTCGAATACAAATTCTTGCCATCTTTCTTATCCTTAAACTCAAGGTGCAGCAATATTACTCACTTACAATAATCAACAAGCTTTCCATCATATGTGATCGAATCGAAACTTAAAATGCTCAGACAATATAACTCAAGATACAACATATCTAACTTTAATGAATTAACAACAAGAATCGATAAGCTGGCAATATAGTTGCCAGTGATGAAAATTAGGAAAAGAAAAGACGAGAAGGTAGGTACCTTGTGTTTACGGGCAAAGTCTTCTAATTGAGACCGGAAAGTAGAAAGCTGCTCTTTCATGAGATCAGTTCGCAATTTGGCAACATTTTCACCCAGCAATCGATATTGATCCTATCAGTTGAAATTAATCACAGAATCAAATCAGCATCATCAGAAATGAAAGAATGATTAGATTAGCGGAGTAAATAGAAGGGATAAACGAACCCTAGCTGCTGCAGCATTTTGCAGACCCCCAATTCCTGGTCTTCGCCTCATTCTGATACTCTGTGTTTTCCAAATCTATTCGAGAATACAAACGATTGATTGATCAATCTCTTCTTCTTCTTCTTCTTGCTAGATCTTCGTGCTCGTAAGCTGAATTCAGCAAGATGATCCAAGTTTTCTTGATTGACTGTTTAGTGTATGAGCAATAGAAGACGACAATTTAGAAACTTCACTAACTAAAATGTAATCGAACGTAAAGAGAAATATCGGAACGGTCGGTTTTCTGCTTCCAGAGATATTCATCTTTGGATTCCAAACAATTTTAAATACTTTCTGCTACATCAATTTCCAGTTTATTTTTTACGAGAAGGTCCGAAAAATATCGAAAAGTTTTTCTATTTGTTAAGAATCTAAAAGATATATTGAAATCGAGATTTTAATTCATTGAGTGGTGTTAGAGACCGTAGATACTAAGCTTGTGTTTGTAAATGTTTAAAAAAATTGCTTTTGTGATTTTGAGTAGTAAATGCAGTTTTTTAGTGTTTACCCAATAGCTGATTCTAACTGCTTTAAGCAAGTAGTACTTTTTTTTCAATTAAAAACAACTAATTAAATTAATTTTTGCAAACACTAAAATTTCTGCTTTTACAATTTTATATGATATATCAAATATTACTGACTTTTACTTAAAATCAACTTTTAGTAGAAGTAGACAAAAAAGCACAAGTAAAATCATTTGCACACTAAAACCGTGCTCGGATTACAGTTCCACAGATCGGAATAGGTGATCTACACGATTTAAGATAAGTTGGGGATTTAATTTGAAGATGATTAGTTTCGGGTTGTATTTTACTTTTGGGCCATGGGGTCATAATTGGGCTGTAGAACAATTTACAAGTCCAGGCAATTGATTAGACTATTTAAGACTTGGCCCATATTTCGCTTCTCATCACGGAGTTCTGTAGGAGTATCTCATTTGCCCGTTTTACAGTTAATCAACCCGTAATTGTTGGCAGTCTGTAACTCTAAATTGCACTACTGAACTTTAAAGAAGAAGAAGAAGATGATAATAATAATAATAATAATAATAATAATAATAATAATAATAATAATAATAATAATAATAATAATAATAATAATAATAATAATACATTCCTTACAGTTTAAAATATTCTCCGTGCTTTCCTCCCAACCCTTCTCAACATGCATTCCTACATTGTTGATTTTCTTCAAGTTCATTTATATACCAAAGTTCGCAAGATTTATATATAATATTGACTCCCCGAAGAAAAACAATTGTATTATTGAGATACATCTACCGCTTCATTACAAATATCGGCTTAAAGAGACTAGCTAGTACCGATGAGATACATCTACCCCCTTCATTACAAATAGCGCCTTAAAGAGACTACTAAACTACTAGCTACCACATAATCTTGATGACATACGACTCAATCCCTCCGCGAAAATAAGGAATAAAATACATTTACTTTCATGAGAGGTAAAGAAAAAAACACCTTTTTTTTTCTTTTCAGAATAATAAGAAGAGCAAAAACACACACACACACACACAATTGAGAGCTAAAAATTTGGAGCTTTTGGTGAGAATATAGAGCTTTTCCACTTTATAAAAAAAGACAGGCATGTGACTGTGCATGCGGGTTCCCTTGTGCTAATTTAATAGTAAAACACCAACTCAATAAAACAACACAACATCAATGTCACATACTACATAGTATCTTCTTCTGTGGGTCTAGGTTTCGTTTTTGTGTGTATAATGAATTTGTCTTTAGAGATTAGAGTGGTGTGGAATTACTTAATTTAGGGACAAGTCTTCAACAAACTGCCCTTTTTATGCATAGGTTCAACAATCGTATGTGGCCTTCCGACAGATGGCATTCTATGTTTGCAAAGATAAAGTTGTCTTTCACTAAGTACCCATGGAAGAAAGAAAGATACTTGTAAGAAGGGGTAATGTGCATGCATGTGTACAGGGCAGTAGTCGGCAGAGAATTGAGGGTTGTGGTAGTTGTATTTTCGAAATTTAGGTGGGACGGAGGGTGAATTATGTGAAATGGGAATTCACGAGGCATACATATATATATCTGCACCCCTCTATCTCTGTCACGGCATGTGTGTTAGTTTATACAATGTGCGGTTTGTTAGGTTCGGAAACAAAAAGGATTGTGTCATTGTGAGGTACGTCCTCTTAAGTGTGATAATTGAACGGTGCTAGTTCATTTAGCCGTGTGTTTAGCAAATTTATATGGAGAAAAATGTCTTATATATATTTGATTAAAATAACAAAAGACTATAGAATCCAAGTTTTGTAATCAAAGGAGGTAACATTAATGTGATGTGGTATTTTGAATTTGAAGAAAAATCAAGTATTTTATGAAACTTGTTCAATGTCATGAATATTTTCATGCACGATACTCTCAGTCTCATGAATATTTTCCAATCTCTTGCATATTTTTATATCTTTAACATAATAAATTCGTCTAGGTCACTTGTAATTCGTATAAGTAAGGCGAGACTTGTTCTTACTCATCGATAATGATAAAAAATGAAGAATAAGGGTATCGGTGGGGTGGGACTACGGTTGGGATCACATGAATTTGTTGAGGTGAGAAGATGCTCTTTCTTTCCTTCGTAGAGGATGGTCCCCTGCCTATACGTTTGGGGCCTTTTGGCTCTGTTGTATAAATATATGTATGTAGTGTCACTTATATAGTTTGGGCAAAATAAGTATCCATTTACCCAACTCACTTCTTTTGGTGCTTTTACTCACAAGTTGATCACGACCAACATTTCATCGTTTTACACTTACTATTCCAACTACCAGAAAGTTTTGTTGCATATACCCTCTTATTGGAAAACAAAAAGATACTATGGAAGAAAATCTATCTAGCCCAACATGGGACCGGATTAGGTGCTTCTAGAATTATTGATTGGTCGTTGTTCGTGTTAGTCGGGTTCTTTTAGCACCTTATTTTAGCAGTCGAATGGTCCCAAGAGCTTCATCCAAGACCATTGTGATCTAGATGAGCCACTACGTAGACACTAGGAGATTAACCTCGGAATACTATATGCTCTCTGGAGGAGTAAGAAACAAGAAGTTGAGCAAGCCCTCAACATAAGTTTAACACACAAAATCAATTTCTTATGCAAATTGTGAGATTGTTTGGCTATTAGCTCTACTAACAAATGCTCATATTATTGTTTATCATTCACTTGTCACTCTTCATTGTGAATTTGTGATAATTTGATATTCCATGAAATAACAAAACATATAAAGATCGAATGTCAATTGACATTTTGTAAGAGAAAATGTGTTGGACTGAGTGATGAAGGTGATCTACATTGGGTCACAAGACCAAGAGTCACACATCATAGATCTCCCAAAGGCCAAAACTCTGAGCACATGATCAACTATGAAACAGTTTCTTAGACATTAGGCGCTGCCCCAGTGATCGTACGTATCATTCACTGTAATAATGGGGTCCATTGCTACATTGCGTGATGAGGACATTGAGGGCCCATGAAACATTACGCAGCTACAGTGAGTGGTAATATCATTGAGGAGAGTTTAGTATATAATTTCCCCTTAGTATAACACCCCATCCCCTTGTGGTATGTCATGTTACTCATTAACTGATCTCCGAATGTTCACATTTTATAAATTAGTACCTTTGATTTATTACACATGTTATCCCAAACAACTAAATCTTCAATTAGGCTCACTTTAACCTTAGTACCTTTGATTTATTACATATTCTTATCCTCCAATATATCCATCAGACTCGATTTTATCCTACCAATACACACGTCGGACTCAGTTTAATCCTACCAATACACACATCGAGCTCGGTTTTATCCTACCATACGCCCATCGGGCTCGATTTCATCCTACCATACACCCACCGAACTCGGTTTTATCCTACCAATACACCCATCGAACTCGTTTTTTTCCCTACCTATACACACTCACCGTACTCGGTTTTAGTAGCATAGCTCTTCCATAGATGTATGGTTTCTACAACATAGTCGGGAAGATCAATATCCACACGTACAAGTACATGATCAAGAGATGCAATAAAGCTAATAAAAGTTGTAGGTCAAAAATGGAAAGTCACACACACACACATCACACACATCATGTACATACAATGAACACTTGACTGGCTTTGTCCGCATGGCAGAGTATAGTGGGTGTGACAATATTCAGCTTGTCTCACTTGTATGGACCACTGCCATCTGTAAGCTTCCTACTCATTTCCTTAACAATCTTTTAACCAATAATTAATTTTATTAATTACCTTAAAAATTAATTATTGGACTTGCCATCTATATATATCCACCACTCTTCTTCCAACTTTCCATGCACTACTAAGACTAACACTGTACAACTCTCTCCTTCTTCTTCATCTTACCAGTCCGTATCTATCTAGCTACATGTCTTCTGATGAGAAATGGTGAATCTTGAATAGATGAAGCTGCCAGCATGATCTTAACTCGCCTTTCGAGGTGAGATCAGATCATGTGGCAGTTTCACCTGTTGACGGTATCACAAATATCAATTTGTTTCGTGAAATTCAATCTTAATTTGCTCTCTCATTATCATCAGCCAATATCCAGTCAATATCGTATCGATTTGTTTCATGAAATTCATTCTTAATTTGATATCTCTCATCAATATTCGTGTTTCTTGCTTGCATTTCAAGAGAGCTAGTATTCACCTCCTTTGGTGCATCTAAGTTTTTTTCTAATTAAACAATTAAGTCATATGAAGTGTTATTGATGAACTTGTTTAGTTGCACATTACATAGATAGCTAGGTTAAATTCTTTATATTGAAATAAAAATATCAATTACCTAATCAGCTATCACAGTTCGAACCACAAATTAACGTATACACACAAGTGATTGTACGCTCGATGCAGATGGGATCGAACTTCCAGGAAAGTTGGGGTAGGGGTTCAAAAACCGAACATTGGTTAAGGTTGATTTGCGTAGCTAGTGATGAAGTAGTATATAAAATTAGGGTAGGCTAACATGGGCGTGGGAATCTTGAAAGCTAGGTTGTGTTAGAGTTGGCGACAGAATTTCGTGTGTCTTGACTTGTTTGGTGCTTTTAAGAACTCCTTTTTCTACACTAAATAAGTCCATCTTTCTTGTTCTCTTCTGCATTGCCTGTGAATCTCTCATTAGTTGCTACTTATTGGTGGCCAATCATATATGTAAATCATTTGATTATGTTATCCTAAGTAGTTTAGATAGTGACTTGATGGCTGATGCACAACCAACAAGAAATTAAAGTTAGAAGTTAAATAGTAGGCTTCTTTTTCTTTTGTGGTTTTGCTAGCTAGGTTGCTTCTCAACAAATCATTGTGTGCCATTTTGAAGTTGGATTATACATGTCGTATTCTTAAGTCCCGCCCCATACTTTCCATTTGCTTTTGAGGTGGTAAAATGAGAAATTTGACTCATGACGGAGGAAGTACAAGGTAATTCCAATCATAGTGTTACAACAAAGGCTTAGATGATGGAACATGGAGGTGACTTAAATGTATTGTTTTGCTCTTAGATTTCGACTATGATTGTCATTTTTAATAGTTAAATAGATTTGATGTTGGGGGTCTTTAGATAGTGTCGATCCAATCGACTTTTTGGGTTAGCAAATGATCTACCCTACAGTATGATATATCGACTTATAATGTTTTAAATGTTGTATCATAAGTTGCACTGTACAATATATACACTAAAGTATCAAGAGTCACTATAAGTTGCAACATATTGTAAGGTAGAAAAAGCTGCATAGCTTGATTTGAACCAGGACAGTTTCATAAATCATTTTAATGTACGAGGACATAATTAGGCAAGCTCATTGGGAAAGTTTTAGAGTTTTAAGGATTATGTACGAGTGGATTGTGTTTGGTTATATTGGTCTATCAGTACCAGACGATGTATTATTGGTTTTGCTGAATAAATTCCATGCATATTTTTATTGCAATATGTATCTTGTATGTCGAGCTAGGAGGATGAAGAGAAGAAGAAGAACTAGTGTAATTTGTATAACAAAATTAAAATACTAGAAAAATTAAAATGAAGTCACGAAAATAGCTGGAAAATAAAAATAAATTAATTAATAATAGCAAGAAAATAGAAAAATAACATATGAAAAATAAAAGGTTGTATTGTAAGTAGAAAATGAAAGGAGGAAAAACAAAAACAAGAAAGTCAAATATTGGCGTGCGCGACTCAAGTCTAGAATAGTTTTGCATAAATATTTATGATTATACAATTTTCAATAATCGCCGATGCAAAGAAATATTAAAAGATTGTTAACGAAGAATCATGGGTTGTTAATGGAGAAATCATGTGTTGATTTATAAGTTAAGTGTATAATCCGAATATCATTCCATCAATAAATCACAAAATGGTCGGTTGGGTCAGATCAATTCGTGATAGAAACATATCATTAGTTGAAAAATTAGCCACGGACTTGTATACATTTAGGGAAGAGTCCCCCATTAATAAAACACCTGGAACCCTATCCATCCAAGCAATCAAGCAAGTGGTACGATGATTCAAAATCTCATCGAAACGAAAAATATCGAAACGTCTCATTTTTTACCTCAACGAGATGAAATGAACTTAGAATATATCTGAAACTAGTTTATATAGAAGTACTTTGTTCTACATAAATTTTTATTTTATTTTCAACATATTACGAGGAGTTCCGAAAAATACTGAAATGTCTGCTAAAAGTTTCGAATATGCAAAACACTTTAATCCTAAAACATAATTTGGTGGATAGATTATGAAGATTGAGAGGAGTACTTCATCTTGCATTCCTCAATCAATCACAACCGTTACAAAGCTACACAAATCTAGTCAATAAATAAGAATCGCACAAATATTTCCTTTAATTCCTTCTTTAATTCCCAATATTCAAACTTTTTCTAAAAAAAATAATAAAGTCAATCTTCTTCCTTGAATTATAAGTACACAAATACAAGGATCCATTCCCATTTCAAGAAAATCAAGAAATAGAACAAAATAGTACGTTATGGCTTTTAATAGTATATTGGCCATTACTATTTTGTTCTTTATTTATCTTGTATCAATCTTTTCTAACCAAGCAGTTGGTTCAGGCCGTGGCATCTCCAAGAAAGATGGGGCTTCACCAGTGGCTGGCTTATGCTCAGCCGCAAGTGTTGCTTTGCATGGCTACAAATGCCAAGAATTAGAAGTAAATTTCTCCTCCCAAGTATAATTTTTTCTAAATGTCTATGACCATTCATGTAGTTTAATGAAAATGTGAATTTATTTCGTTTGTTAGGTGAAAACTAAAGATGGGTACATTTTGAGCGTGCAAAGAATCCCTCAGGGTCGTGCCGGTCACGGTTCTACCACTCGGCCTCCGGTTTTGTTGCAACATGGACTTTTTGTCGTAAGACTAGCTAATTTTATGTTTGACTTCTTTATAAAGCAACTTAATACTGATTTTATGTGTTTTTATCAAAATATTAATTAAGAAAGAAGAAAAATAACTTTTTAGCTCATATCGATTCATGTTGATATGTTGTGCAACGTGAGTACACACTATACTCCGCTATCGATATAGCATTGCTCATTATATGTGGGCCTAGATCTTTCAGTTTTAACTTTAATTCTTCCGAGAAGCTTTGAAATAGGAAGTTGAGATTGAGACGGAGACGGAGGAGTAATAATTTGCAGCCATTGTTATTCAAAGGCTATGTGTATAAATGCAGGACGGATTGACATGGTTGATGAATTCTGCGGAACAGAATCTACCAACTATATTGGCGGATAATGGGTATGATGTTTGGATTTCCAATATTAGGGGAACTCAATTTAGCCGTCGACACGTTAGCATGGACACTTCCAACCCGGTAAATAACACCATATTTAATTATATATAAAAATATTCAAGGGTACGTAATAATGTCAACGTATTTAATTAACAATAATCTATGTAAAAATTCTAACAATTATATAATCAAATTGTAGGAGTACTGGAATTGGACATGGGATGATCTTGTGGAGAAAGATTTACATTCTGTGGTTGATTTTGTCATCAACCAAACTGGGCAACAAGTACATTACGTAGGCCATTCAATGGTAATTTATAAGCCAACATTTTCTTCATTCAATATCATTCTTTAATTTTCTAGATTTAACATATTTTCGGTTGATAATAGGGAACTTTGATAGCCCTATCCGCATTTTCTGAAAGCAACCTAGTCGAAAAGTTGAAATCCGCAGTCCTCTTGAGCCCAATCGCGTACTTAAGCTATATGACTTCTCCGATTGCCGTTGCAGCCGCGAGGCTCTTTCTTGGTGAAGTGAGTCGCTAAGTGAACTTTATGTATGTTTCGATATTCCAAGGTTTTATGTTAGTTAATTTGCATATAACATGTTTATACATTTTCTGATTCTCAACAGCTAATTGGTGAGGTGATTGGTTTTGAAGAATTTGATCTCAGAGGGTAAGTATTTAGGCCTAATAGTATTATATTTGGATGCCTACTGGGCCTTTTTTAATGGTTTTCTGGTCAAACCGGTCAAACCTGTTTTTAAAACATAGCTAATATTATGCTAGAAATATGATAAATGTACTCTTTTAATTTTCCAAATCTCAATAATGTCTAAATCTTATTATTGAAACTTTACTTACAGGATAACAGGGAGTAAATTCATAGAAGTGTTGTGTGCTGATCCTCTGGTGGATTGCTATGACTTAGCAGCTGCTTTTACTGGTAGATTAGTTAAAAAATTTCAATAAAAAAAGATTTTAAAAAACTACACTCCTCGTATCGAACCATTAATATTGTGCGGAATTTACAGGGAAAAATTGTTGTCTAAACCAGTCTACCGTGGAAATGTTCCTCAAGAACGAACCCGAACCTACCTCTGTCAAGAACCTCATTCATTTTTCTCAAAGTAAGTTAGATTCTCGTAAAACTTACTTAAAGTAACATCGAATTTACACTCGATATTGTATCAGTAGCCCAAGATTTTCTCCCTTAATAAGTAACTGAATAAAAATTGCAGTTTATCGAAGTGGAACAGTGTCGAAATTTGATTACATGGCGGATAACATTCAACACTATGGCCAACTCACACCTCCGATCTACGACCTGACAAAAGTACCCCGGAACTTTCCGCTGTTCTTGAGTTATGGTGGATTAGATGCACTCTCGGATGTTGTGGATGTACAAAAATTATTGCTTAATGATCTCCGAGGACATGACCAAGACAAGCTCAAAGTTCAACTGGTCCAGGAGTATGCTCATGTTGATTTTATAATGGGAAACAATGCCAAAGACATCATATATAATCAAGTTATAGAGTTTTTTAAGCAATTTTCATAATACATGTTTCTTTTTATATTGCAATATTGTAGGGCGTTATTAAATATTCAAATAAAAGCTAGAATAGAAGTCTAGCTTATAATGAAAATCCTCACGTCCTCCACAGAAAGAACTTTTACACTCAATCCGTTTCATTAATAGCTTTACGATTAGTATTGAGACAGTTATGAACGAGGGAGAGTATTTGCTGCTGAATGTTGTCCGCATGTTCCCTGTGTAACGCAGAAGTAAGGTTTTGCGAGTCCGAATGAATAACAAATTTTTTTTTTTGGTAGAGAGAGGCATACATAAATGATAAAACTCAGCATGTTTAGATATGTTCTTCCAAAGAAAGTCGCCCTTGTTCTTACAAAGTTTCCATTACTGTCTCTTATTTACACAACCTGATCCTACTCACAGTAGTTCTATTCCTTGTGCCTATTTTTCTCGTTTATTACTGAGTTGGAAAACTAAATAAATCCCAATTTCCAGCACAAATAAATTCCGCAACTTTTGGTAAAGATCCTGGGGTAAAATTCACAAAGGCAATCAATATTTTTCCATTTACCCACTTATCCCTCCAAAAATCTATATTGACAATCCAAGCAAGAAAGTCAGCCATAATGTCCTTACAAAGAATAAGCTTTTTCCAAAGAATACTATGGCTTGACTTAACTTGCGCATCCCAAATAGAAGAGGTGGGGAAATACTTTTGCTTGTATACCCTTGACCATAGCGTATGAGGTTCCGAAAAGAGTTTCCAAAACAGTTTTAAAAGATACGCTTGGTTGAGAGTAGACAAGTATCGTAATCCTAAACGTCCTCTAAACTTTGGCAAACAAACAGACTTCCAAGCTAACTTTGGTAGCCTTTCCATTTTGACTTGAATTCTAGAGAAAACGTTGATTAAGAGAATCAAGCTTATCAATGCAAAAAGATGAAATTCTAGTCACTGAAATGCACTTTTTAATCTAACTATGTTACATAAAAACCAATCTATATCTTAAAATTGAATGCACAAAGACCAAAATATAAAAATTCTTTCAAATTACCGAATAAAACAAGCATGGACATGATTAAAATTCTTTTAAACTTGTTACAGAATATTCAAGTTTAAGAAGCAAAAAAAGTTCATAACTAAGAGAACTAACCTGATTAAAGTCGTTAACATGCAAAAACCGAGTATATGGAACCACCGAGATGCACAAAAATTATTGCTTAATGATCTCCGAGGCCAAGACAAGCTCAAAGCTCAACTAGTCTACGAACATGCTCATGTTGATTTTATAATGGGAGACAATGCTAAAGACATCATCTATTATCTAAGTTACAAAGTCATAAAAGCTAGACTCCTTTTATAATGAGAATCTCCACATCCTCCACAAAAAGATATTTTATACTCCATCTGTTTCATCAATAGCTTTACAATTAGTATTGAGACAATTATGAACGAGGGCTGAATATTTTTGAAAAACAACTCGAAAGTCTCAATTATAATTATTATGATTATTAATTTTTGTAATTCTTGGTTGCAAACTTGCAACTATGATATATATATTTATTTATTTTAAATTCACCAACTAGAGTTTATTAGTAACTTTTATGATCTTTTCAAATGCTACTCGATGGATGTTCGTTTTCTTCCGTGAGAATTCTCCTTCGATTTTTTTCTCCCTATACATTATATTTTTTGGTGAGTTCATTGCAGTCATTTGGTGTGTTTGGAAAAAACGGCTAAGGATTAATTTTACTAGAATAAATATTTTTATCCTTAATTTTTACCGAATTGATCATTTTCGATCAGCTCGCGAGCTTTTTCATAACTTGACGAACCGATCACGATCACAAATATATGGCGATCGTCGATCACGAGGCGATCACATGTTAAAATCAGACGAACAATGATCGATTGGGCTGAACTTCAGCTCGTTTACAGCCCTAATCATAACCCACACAAAAAATTGAAACTTTTAGAGGTGTAAAATCTCTTTATCTATCCATTTGTCTTTCCAAAAGAAAGTTTTCTCCCCAGAACTTATATGAATTCTTAAGCAATCATGAAAATCACTTTTTATTCTAACTATGTTTTTTTTTTTTGAAAGTAAATAGCAGGTTCATTAACAAAATAAAGGATTACAACACGAGTCTAAACGAGGTCCGAATATCAAACGATTAGTCACCAAATCCAAGTATTTAGCTACAAGTACAGCAAGCCATTCCGGCATTATATCCCAATTCAAAAGTCCAACTCTCGCCGCATTAAGAGTGGAAGTTGGGATTTGGACATGAAGATCTTGTTGCTGCCAGCCTGCTCCAAGTTTCGACAAAAAATCTGCCACATTGTTCGCCTCTCGATAGATAAATTGGAACTTATAATTCCAGACGAACGACAAAAGGTGACGCATGTCTTCCACAAGCCTCTATGGTGCCATGCCACTGCTTTGCCCCTGCTTACAATATCAATCACAAAATTAGAACCAAGCTAGATAATCAAAGCGTGAAAATTTAACTGTATTGCCATAGAAAGGCCTATTTTTAACGCAATAAGTTCCGCCACATTATTTGTTGTTTTCCCAACAAATGCCATGCCTGCTGTTATAAACTTACCTGTTTCATTTAATCTAACTATGTTAGATAAAAACCAATCTATATCTTAAAATTTGAATGCATACCGACCAAAATATAAAAATTATTTCACAAAATTACAGAATAAAACAAGCATGGACATGATTATAAAATTATTTTACACTTGCTACAGAATATTCAAGTTTAAGAAGCCAAAAAAGTCCATAACTAAGAGAACTAACCTGACTAAAAGTCTTTAACATGCAAAAATCAAGTGCATTGGCTCCTTCCTTATGTGTCCTGTCAAATTGATCGTTGATATCTGGAATTCAGCTTCATCAAATATTAACTCTTCTCCATCTTCTACTATGGAAAGTTTAAACTTGAATATTTTGATTTTGTTTACACCCGCAGGCAGATTACCATCAAAGTGGTACTCACAGCCCACAAGACAAATATACCCATTTCCCAGATCAACAAGCCCAACACTTTCAAAATCCCGATTTCCTAGCTTTTCCTGAGTCACCAAGCTCCGAGGAAAAGATGATATTTTCCCATCAACCGGATTCATTTTAAAAGCAACCACCTCTCCTGTAAACCAGTGGACGCACAGCAAGAATTTTTCATGGATCACTAACGCCTGGTCATCAAATGGCAAGGGAGGACCCATAATTTTTCTCTCAGATTCATCAGGATTCACATATTCTCTCCATGCAAGGCCTTCTTCATATACCCGCTCATGGTCTATCCAATCATCAAATAAGTTACAAGGTGCCCACTCCTTGGTGATGATATCAAAGGCAGATGAAAAATATAGTATTGAAACGCATAACTTATTGTTTTGGTTTTAGTTAAAAGTATGTTTTGGTTTTAGTTTTTTCAATCGTTTCACTCTATTGGTGATTACTAGATCTCTCTATATCTTGGGTTTTTTTTTTTTGAGATCGATCTATATTTGTATTTGTATTTTTTCTACTCTCAGATTTGTTCACAAACATCTTGTTTTAGTACTATTATATTGTGACTTTTGGGTGAATTTGGATCCAATCGTGTTTTCGTTTTACCTCTTTCACATTTCATCACATCTTATAGAAATGGATCGAATATATGACTCAAAAACCACCTCGAAAGATCAAAATATGTTTTGGTTTTAGTTTTTTCAATCGCTTCATTCTTGTGATTACTAGATCTCTCTATTTCTTACTTTTTTTCGGGATTTTTTGATATTTATACTTGTACTAGTACTAACCCGTGACGATGCCACGGTATAGTTTACTTTTAATAATAAATAAAAAGGGAAGCAAAAAATAAATTAATTGAAAAAACAGGATAGTCAAACTTACGTAAATAACGTTGGTCGTGGTGTCGCCCGGGGTGAACGCGGGCGAGTATTAACAAAAAATAAACCAACCCGCCTATAGTGGGTAATTATTTGTCCGACTCACGGCGGGCAGAATAATTTTCCAACCCGTGACGGTTCGGGTGATAACAATGGTTGGTGGATTGGCGGGCAAATTGGCGGGTGAATTACTACATCAACTAAGATATATTATATTATAATCCATCAAATCAACAAAATATTTCGAAAGCAAGTAAAATGATAAAGTACCATTTCATATATGTAGTTTCTTAGTTTATATAAGAAATAATCATATTTTTACTACTATTAATGTATTCTATATTTCTATCAATTTATTTAATTGAAAATTAATTTATTTCACATATATACATTTTTTTATGTGAACAATATGACATGTGGGGCGGGTGGGTTGCGGGTGGCACCCAACCAACCCCACCCACCCACCAATTGGTGGGTTATAAAAAATTTAACCCGCGTAAATTTTCATAAAAAAAAAAAAATCAACGGGTGCCGGTGATATGCGGGCAGTTTGTATGGACGGGTCGGTCGGGCGGCTTGTTTGCACAACCCTAGGTGTCGGTGGGTAGACCTTCTTCATCCAATGCTATTTCATTAAGTCTTTTTTTATGCTAACTATAAAAAATATAAAAATACAACTTATCATGACGGATATGCTTTGAAAGGGATATGATCCAACCTTAACCTGCTCGGGACCCGACGGGTTGATAACATATATACTCGGATCCTACCGTACCTGACCTGTTAATTAATAACATATACATGTTTTAAAAAAATTGTATCCCTCAAACCAAATCAAAATAAAATACAAAAGTATACGACACAATCAATAGGGTTGTTTCCAACAACCCGTTGGTGGTACGTTGTCACCCCACCACACACACACACACACAAAAAAAAAAATTGTTCTACAACGAATTTTTTTAATGTTACGGTTGTTATTTTCACCAACACCCCCTCCCCCAGTTCCCAACAACCCCCGTGGTGGTGTGCAATCACCCCACTAAAGACGCAAAAAAGAGAGTCTCCCCGCTTAGAGAGTATCTGCCAAAAGTCTCCCCCCACCTCCGGCCCGTTATGGAGATCAAGAAATTAAGAGAAGATCGAACAGAGTTTTTCCGCCTAGAGAGTATCAGATCCCCTCCCCCCTCGCGGCGCCTGGTGGAGGAAATGTAGTGTTAACTAACTTAATCATAAAATGGTTGCCTGGCCGGGTTTTATTACAATGGTTTGGAATGGGTTCGAGTGTAAGCCAAATTGGACTTGAACGTCATTATTTCGAACAGATTTGAATTCGGGTTGAATGGAACCGGACCGTTTAAAAGTAAAATAATGAAATACCAGTGTAGTAAGATATAGGCCGAGATGAACCGGACTCATGTATTGAAAAATGTATGCACTTGAATCTATAATAGAAAATTGCTTATCATCTATACACATATGATGCGAAATTTAATATTTTATTGTATATGATTTTTTTTTAACTAAATTTGATGTTACATGAAAATGTATCAAAGTGCAAATCGTTTTTATACATGAGATGTAGATAAACGATAAATGAATTGTACATATGTACGTTTAATATTGTAAACGATGATTGTTGTTATCTTATAATTAGTATCAAAATTTTACTTTCCTAGTTGTAAACTTTTGATTATTTTTAGTAGACTTGTTCCAATCAAACTTTATAAATTCTTTTGCCTAATGTTTGGATTGGAGTTCCTAATTTACGGTAGATAAATCAAGTATAAAGTGATTGGACAATACCAATCTTGCTCACCTAAAATTGCAATATCTCGACCTAGAGTACCTTTTTTCTTTCTTTATGGGGCACTTTTTTTTTTTCATTTTCAATATTTACCCATTATTATCAAACAGTCTTCTTAAACTCAATCATTATTCCAAACTACACTAAATAATCCCGTTGAATCTTTTTAAATTTGTTTCTTGTTAATATATGCATGATGAAATATTTTTGTTTTCCTTCTTTTTAAATATATAAATAAATTATTGCGGAATAATCTAAATAGTGTATAATGCTGGCATATTTTATTTTTAATAGGGAGAGATTTTTGTGAAAATTAATTAAAGGTAGTATATAATTGTCAACTGGGCGCGTGAAGTAGCGCGTGGAGAGATGTATGGTACTTAACGTCTATCATTCGACCGAATATAAACTTCTCTCTCTTCCTTATATTCGATCTCATCTCTTTCTCCTTTTCTCCTCAAGATATCTTGAGATCTATAAACCATCTGTATCAAACTATTTTTCAAATTAGATTCTGTCTAATATTCAAGACAAAGAGGATTATCAAATTCAAATTATCCTCTTCATCATGTTGATACCACTTTTGAATTTTCTGTGGCGAGGAGGTGTGGATGAAGAACTCAAATGAAGGAGGGGAGGTGGGTATAAAATGAAGTAGAAGAAGAAGAAGATGTATATGTAGATAAATTAAGTTGTAAAAATGAAGAGTTGAATTTGTTGGTGATCATGAACTGGGTTTCGAAATTTGAGTTTAATTAGTGGATTTGAAGGCCTGATCTTGTGTTATTGGGGTAGAGGATGGTGTTTAGGGTGGTTACGAACCTTGGATTGGTGTTTGAAGGAAGGTCTTTGAGTTTGGAAAACTTGTGAAATTCGCAGGGACTTATTTGAAAGATGGCAGAAACTTGAAGGGCTGCATTTTGAGAATTTGAGATGAACCATAACCTATCTAGTTTACGTGTTGGTAGAGAACAAACACGTGACTCAAGGTTACTCTTACTTATACCAGCCGTGCAATGTAAACTTCAACTCCTCAATTTTTCGCATTAACCTCCATCATTTATAAATCATAAATAAATGATATATTTAGCAACCACCCCATTTCATGTTTGAAGTGTCAAGGTAAGAAGATTATTGAATCCATTTATCAATCAGACTATTAGATGCACAAGTTTTCACATATTTATGGTACTTTCCAAGCAATTTCTCACGTTGATGTTAGACTTAGTATAATAGCCTATATATATATATATATATACAAAGCTCATCAGGGAAGCAAATAGAACGAGACTTGCTGTAAGTAAGCTATTATAGTGCAGAAGAAACTCATACTTTCATACACATTTATTAGACATCTTTCTTTTCCAAGTTCTGAAATAGATGGAAACCATACACAAATATTCTACAGATGTTCTCGATGTCAGCTTCAAGTCCATGCTACTCGAAATCAACACGGTTCCACGCACGAAGTATCAGAAGAAATGGCGTGTGGCTTGCATTGTCATATCCGTATCGTTATCCATGGGGAAAGTCAAATGCAATGTCCCCAGGAAAGGGAAACTGGATCATCACCAGCTTTTAGGTATAGTCTCTCCCACTTCTTCTCATACAGTTCTTGAAATCGAGCCTGTATCCAGTTTTCTTCATGATCCTGATGATCAGAGAGACCTGAATACAGCACCTGGGGGAAGAACGTTAGTAGAAATGGTCAGGAACAAGAAAATGGACAATCTTCGTAATTTTGGTGGTGTTGAAGCTATAGCCAAGCTTCTGAACACCAACATGGCGAACGGAATTGATGGAGACGAAGAGGGATTGATGAAAAGGCGGATGAAATACGGGTCCAATACTTACAAGAAGCCTCCCCCAAAAGGTTTGATCTTTTTCATAATCGAGGCGTTCAAAGACACCATCATTCTTATCCTACTGGTTTGTGCTGCGCTCTCGCTCGCTTTTGGTATCAGAGAACATGGTGCAAGCGAGGGTTGGTACGAAGGTGGCAGCATTATCGTGGCGGTCTTCTTGGTTATAACTGTTGCTGCTGGCAGCAATTTCCGCCAAGAAATAAAGTTTGATAAGCTGTCAAAGATAAGCAATGACATCAAAATCGACGTTCTGAGAGACGGAAGGAGGCAGAAGGCGTCGATATTTGATTTGGTTGTTGGAGATGTCGTCTTCTTGATGATAGGCGATCAAGTACCAGCTGATGGGTTATTCATCGACGGGCACTCCTTGCAAGTCGATGAATCAAGCATGACAGGGGAGAGTGATCATGTTGAGGTTGATTTATTGCACAACCCGTTTTTGCATTCTGGCTCGAAAGTGGCAGACGGGTACTCTAGAATGATTGTAACTTCCGTGGGGATGGACACGGCTTGGGGGGAGATGATGAGTTCAATTACGAGAGATTCAAACGAGCAGACTCCATTGCAAGAACGGCTTAACACGCTAACTTCTTCCATTGGGAAGGTGGGGCTTACTGTGGCGGCCGTAGTCCTTGTCGTGATGCTGATTCGTTATTTCACGGGAAACACATCCAATGAGGATGATTCACAAGAATTTAACGGAGTTGATCAAAATCTAAATGACATTTTCAACTCTGCTGAGAATTGTTTCCGCCGCTGTAACCATTGTGGTGGTGGCAATTCCAGAAGGACTTCCGTTAGCTGTCACACTGACGCTGGCTTATTCGATGAAACGCATGATGGCTGATCAGGCGATGGTGCGGAAGCTTTCGGCTTGTGAAACGATGGGATCAGCGACAGTCATCTGCACGGACAAGACTGGTACTCTGACGTTAAATCAGATGACAGTCACCAAGTGCTGGATAGGTAACGAAGAAATCAAACAAGACTTTGCTCAGGTTATCCCTGAAGATCTTCGTCAATTATTCTACCAAGGTGTTGCATTCAACACAACAGGCACCATCTATAAGCCTACATCTAAATCTATAGTTGAGTATTCTGGCAGTCCTACAGAGAAAGCTATTCTCTCGTGGGCTGTGCAAGACTTGGAAATGGATATGGAACAGGTGAAGGAAGGCTACGCCATTCTCCACGTCGAAACATTCAACTCAAAGAAGAAACAGAGTGGAGTCCTGATCAGAAGCAAGACATCAAATGCCAATTCTGTACACTGGAAGGGAGCTGCAGAGATGGTGTTAGCAGCGTGTTCAAGTTATTACGAATCTACAGGAGAGCTGAAGAGTATGAGTGAAGTGAAAAGGTCCCAGTTCGAAAACATTATCCAAGGAATGGCAGCTAGTAGCCTTCGATGCATAGCATTTGCTCACAAGCGACTGGATTCCTCACCAAACAAAGATGAAACAGACAGTACCCCAACAAATCTAATTAATCACGATCTGACATTACTTGGGATCATCGGTATGAAGGATCCTTGCAGACCTGGTGCAAGAAAGGCCATAGATTCTTGCAGAGAAGCGGGGGTTGACATCAAAATGATCACTGGCGACAATGTGTTCACAGCCAAGGCCATAGCCACAGAATGTGGAATTCTCAGGGCCAATCAAGAAGTTGCAGGTGGGGAAGTAATCGAGGGCATTGAGTTCAGAAATTACACCCCTGAAGAAAGACTGCAAAAGGTTGATAACATTCGTGTGATGGCAAGATCTTCTCCTCAAGACAAGCTACTCATGGTGCAATGCCTGAAGCAGAAAGGCCATGTTGTAGCAGTTACTGGAGATGGAACAAACGACGCACCTGCATTAAAAGAAGCTGATGTAGGCCTTGCAATGGGAATTCAAGGAACGGAGGTTGCAAAAGAAAGCTCAGATATTGTCATTTTAGACGATGACTTCGCTTCTGTAGCAATAGTCCTGCGATGGGGAAGATGTGTTTACAACAATATCCAAAAGTTCATTCAGTTTCAACTCACAGTTAATGTCGCAGCACTTGTCATCAACTTTATTGCAGCAGTCTCCGCCGGAGACGTTCCACTTACAACAGTTCAGCTATTGTGGGTGAACCTTATTATGGATACATTAGGGGCACTGGCTTTGGCAACTGAGAAACCTACCAAAGAGCTCATGTATGATCCTCCTGTAGGTCGAACAGCGCCTCTGATTACAAATATCATGTGGAGAAACATTTTGGTGCAGGCACTTTACCAAATAGCTATCCTGCTAACATTACAATTCAGAGGTGAGGAGATTTTTAACATTGATCAGCGGGAAAGGAACACACTCATTTTCAACACTTTTGTGCTTTGCCAAGTTTTCAACGAGTTCAATTCAAGGAAGCTGGAGAAGAGGAATGTGTTTCAAGGAGTACACAGGAACAGGTTGTTTCTTGGCATTATTGCGGTAACAATTGCCCTGCAGATTGTGATGGTGGAATTTTTAAGAAACTTCGCTGATACTGTGAGATTGAGTTTGGCACAATGGGGCATATGTGTTGCAATTGCGTCTGTCACATGGCCGATTGGTTTTGTTATGAAGCCATTTCTGAGCTATTTGAAATTCTTCCGTTCAAAGTCCAACTACCCTCCCATATAATTGGTTCGCAGCCATGGCCTAAACCTGAAAGTGCTATAGATGGAGAATTAAAGGTTGGGTTTGGAGGTCATGGCGCAGCACCGCAGCGAAAGTTACTGATCACTACACAAGTTGACTTTTAATATTATTTGTGAAATAGTTTAGGTTATTTTCTATATATAGTTCTGGAAGTTATTTCAAGTCTAGGCCCTCATAATCTCATTTGTTTCTTTCCTTTTTCTTTTCAGTAGCTTTTTTTTTTTTTTTTTTGCGCGCGCGCGCTAGTAAACTATAAAAATCATTCGTGCTACTTTTCTAAGTCACACGAACGATTTTTGTGAGTATAGGTAGATTTCACGTACATAGAAGATGATAGATATTAGATCTGTACATATTAAAACATTTTATTACATTCTTAATAGGAGCTAGCTCTTATACGCTATTGAATTATTCGTGCTTTTACTTCTGCTCTAAGCCTCTATCTAACGTATCCCAGGTTATCACAGTGAAGCATGGACCAGAATCCGGAACTTAGCAGGTTAAAAGAGCAGCTGTTCTTGCTTCAGGCAGCTCTCAAAATGCATCCAATCAAGAATTTATGAAGATCCAATAGCTGGGAGTTTGGAATGCTACAATATGCTGTTTGCATGTATCAAGAGCACCTTCTATAATGTTTTCTTTCCCTTACCTTATAGGATAATTTATAACAAGAGTATTTTTAACAATGTTCATAGTTTGCTACAGGTAATCTTACAGGCAGAGAGTGGCTGCCTCATTGCCTATACATATACCTCCATATCTAGATGCTTCAACTTCCACAAAAACGAATTGGGCGCGAATCTTTCATGATTTCACTATCAGCAATCTCTGTATTGATATACTACTTGTATATGCGAAACAATACATCACAATTCACAATGTGATGAAGTTTTCAGCTCTAATGTAAGCTCATAAGCTATAATATATCCTCAGAATTCCAAAATCAATAGCAAATAGAATACTGAATTATTGATGGTTGAGAATCCAGATACTATTTTGCGAATAAACCTAAAGAGTAAAGACATAAACATAAGGCATATACAAGTTCACATCATGCTGTCTAATGTCAAAGGCAGTGGAGATCTGTTCACCATTGATATCGAAAGAATATAAAGACCTCGATTTGTAATTCAAAACTCCGTAACATCTCTGTTGTTATCAATGTCAACACGACATAATCTAAAAACATAAACATCAACTGCAGATACACTGTTGACATAACGTCCAAGTTAACACTGCAATTTCATTATCAACATAAATAAAGTTGATCATTTGAACATCCACGATTATCTACGATTTTACATTCAGTTAACTACACATATTCGAATGCTACAAGGAACATAATCACGTCATAAGTTTCTTGCAAGTTCAAGCTCATAATAGTAAAAACTCATAATCAGTAGCAGATTTGTTATAAGTAAAATATAAGAAAGCTCATACACAATAACACAATAACACAAACACAGATAATTATTTATAATGAGTTATACGTACCAGTGCAAATATGCAGACGATACATTTCTGCGACTGAGACGACGAGCTTCTTAGACGATATGGGAATCAGAGGATGAGCACGACTTGTTTACATGACTATGGAAGAGCAGTATGCGAATTTTTCAAGGGGATTGAAATTAAATGATTAAAGTTAAAATATTCAAGATGCAATCTACAAGAGAGCGCCAAGTTTAAAGTCTCAAATCATATCAGATGCAAACAAAATTGGTGTAAATGATTAAATGAATGCCCTTTTATACATCATTTCTGAAATTGGAAAATTGCAAATTTACCCCCACAAAATCGTTATTCAAAAATATGGACAGTTTTGCAAGAATATAATTCATACCGAAAGCAAACTCGAATTTATGTAAAACAAAGATACTACTCCTAGAAACTTTAAACACATAAGTCATAAAAAAAAAAAATCCTACAAATTAATCAAAAATTTCTACAAATTAGTTACATTCTTAATTTTAGTAACTTTCATACCGAATGTTACCCTTTTTAATGAAATTACATCCTTAACTATATATCTAATTCAATCATTTATTTTGGTGACCAAGATTCTTTCAAAATCAAAAATTAATATTGAAGATCTCTCAGACATTTCAAACTCATCTATTTATCAACCAAGCACAACAACAAATTAAAAAATTAAGCATCTTTACTCAAGACCCCAAACATCTTTACTACAAAAAAGCAAGCATCAGTAATGAAAACACTAAGCATCAACATCATCAACACTAAAATTACGATGCTTAATTTCAAAACCCCAATCATCACTACTACAAAAACAATCATGAGTAATGAAATCACCAATGTTAAACGCAACACAGTTTTCGTTAAACGCAACACAAAATATTTGTAAATTGACCAAAATGCCCCTAACTCCAAAAAAAACTTATATATTTAACAAAAATTCGAAAACGCACTTTTATGCAAACGAAAAAACATTAACACAACCGATCGAACACATATAACAACACCAAACATAAATCGGAACATTTTAATAAAAAAAAATTCCGGAAATTTTTTTGTTTATACAAACACAAAAACATTAACATGCAACCGAACACAAATTAACAACACTAAACATAAATCGGAAGAAAAAAAATTCGGAAAATATTTCGTTTAAACAATTCTTTCTTAAAAAATATAGAATTAAATTAAAAATTTCGGAAAATATTTCGTTTATACAATTCTTCATTTTTTATTTTTTAAAAAAAAGGGAAAAAAATCCCGTTGTTAGAAACTGCCAGTTTGAACTCATTCAATGTAAACCAAGTTTGTTGTTCAAAAAAAAAAAAATGTAAACCAAGTTTGTTTGATGCAATTAGTTGTTGTCTAATGCATTACTGGTGGAATCCCTGAATGGTTTTGGAACTTATCCAGCATGAGTTCTCTCAATCTTTCTCACAATCAATTGCAAGGTGAACTTCCTGAAATTTTCTGGTCCAAGTTGGGTGTACTTGAATCCAACAGGTTTACTGGCCCATTGCCCCAAATATCTTACAGTGTCACTGAGCTAGACCTCTCCAACAAGTCCACTATATACTATCCAATAAGTCCATTTATGATAGAATCTGCGGTTCTCTTTATTCTCTACCTATTTTTCCAGAAAAATATAAAAAAGAAGAAACGCTAAAAGCTTCTTAAATTTTTGGAAAAATTACATAACCCCCTCTTACGTGTCCTTCTCACATCTAACTACCACTGAGATCAACAATTACATCTAAATTCAAAAAACTATTTTTGAGTTGACCAACTTATAAGTTGAAACATTTTATGCCGGATCCAGCACTCCTGGGCCTACGCCGGAAGGAATCTTCTGGAATGTGCACAAGGAGATTACAAAATACTCTTCGATTCTCACCCAATCGAATGCTACTCTCGGTGTTATGCTCGAGAATGTCGTCAATGACGTTTACACAGGGTTGTACCATGTCAATATCACTTTCATGTACTATCATTGAATCGGTTAACCAATATCGATTGACGAATCGGTTGAGGAATCTTCATCGGCTGATCGGATTAGGAGAAATGTGATTGGGAATGGGAATGGATTAGGTTTGAATAGGACATCGATGGAATTGAATAACAATTCGGCGGATTTGATTGTGCCGATATCGGCGACTGGAGAGAGGAAGAGTGCTGGTTTCGAATCGAGAGAGACGGATAAGGTTTATCAGACGATTCAGATCCCGGTGAATACGTACAGAGCTGTGTTGGAGGTTTATGTGTCGTACCATGGGAGCGATGAGTTTTGGTACTCGAATCCGCTGGATAGTTACAATGAAGTGAACAGTTTGTCGACGGAGGGAATAATCCTTTGTTCTGGGAGCCGGTTGTGTCGATTATATGTTGGTGATGAGTGGGATTTGATCTTGCTTGAGTTTAGTTGATGATTGAAATCGAATTCGAAAAAACAGGGACTCAATTGAATGGTTTAGAAATTTGAAATCCTTGCTTTTGAGAATTAGGGTTGTAACAGGGATTAGGCTTGCAAATTGATTTTGCTGAGGACTTATGATTTCTTTCAATTTGGCCCAAAAATAGTTTTTAATTTTGCAATTAAATTCAGATTTTTTTTGAAAATTATATTTAAATTCTGAAATTTGTATATTATTTATTTTTTTATAAATTTTATTATTTATAGAGTAAGTATTTAGTTTTAAGGACTGGAAAGAAAAAATTTAGAAACTTAAGGGACTATCTTTTGAGAAATTAATTTTGTAAGGGACTTTGAGTTATAAATATGTTGTTTGGCCATGTTCAAAAGATGGTAATTGAAGAGGGGTAAAAATGGCTTTTCCAGGTTTAAATTCGTCAAAAGTCAAATTCGTGGACTAGGATGTAATTGATTTATATCGAACAGAACTTGCATGTGATTGTTGATCTGGGTGGTCGCCATCTGCAAATTTTGAATCTAACAGGGGGTCTATATGTAATTTTCACTAAATTTTTTAACAAGTCCATTTATATACTTAGACACTTGGACGCTATCATGAACATCGAGTCTTTGCTGAATTTAATTTTGGACACTCTAGATTACATTTATATTTGGACACCCATTGTGTACTTTTATGATAATACGATCACAAAAGAGCGGTAAAGATGGGAAACCGTACATGTGATGTTAAAGAGTTTCGTATTTCTGTATTCTTCTTACATAATATTTCAGGATGAAATTTAAGTGTACTAAATCTGACCACATCATCCAAGTCATGATACAATATGTTTGAAGCCAGGATGAAAACAGATTTGTTTGAAGTCAGGATGAAAACTGATTGGGTTAATTAAATTTTGACCCCATGAACTTTACCCCCTTTTACGTGTTCCCCCCTCCATGTTTGCAAAATTACAGTTTGACCCCCTCACCCCGGAATACCCCTGGATGTTAACATTGAATCAACTGTTAACTCTAGGAGATGCAGACATGAAAGGAGCGGACCGAATTATTTTAATGGAATTGTATCACTGAATAAGAACGGCCTGACAATAAACATGATATTAGGGGCAAAAGTGTACATTTGCATTATTTCAATGGGTGTCGTTTTTTGGTTATGAAAAATACAAAGTCTTATAAAAGTCCTACTCATTTGTGAGAGTCCAAAAAGTCCATCTAGTTTCACATAAAAATTGTCTATGTTTTACATTTGTCTATTTTAATATTTTTCGCGGATCTGGATTGAAATTGGATTTTTAAGAATTGAATCCGAATCCGGATCCGAAAACGGTTTTAGTATAAAAGTCAATTTTTTAGGGTTTTCTTTCACTTTCTTCATTTCCTTCTTCATATTTCTCTCTCTCTATCTTCCAATCTCTTTCTCTCTCTAAAACCACCACCCAACCACCACTAAATTCGTCGTAACTCCGTCGTCCGGTCACCAATACTAAATCCGATTGCATATTTGAGTTGCTCATGAGCCGATCTACCTTTCTATCGTTTCGTTTTTCCGTTTTGTCGACTTTCAAAATTGTTGACCGGACTTCGAAGCTTTCCGGTTGTCTTCTCCGGCGAATCTCCGACTACTCAACACACATAAGTCATTACCTTGTCGTTTCCTCGATTTTCAGGTTGCTTATGTTTTTCCCGATTTCGTTTAGTTTTTTGTATAAATGGTCTACATTTTGGTCGAAATTATCTAGTTTGTTCAATGTTAATTTGAATGTATATATGTTTTTTGCGTGAAATTGTCTAGTTTTTAACATATATTGTCTAGTGTTTATGTGAATACCTTATGTTTTAGCTTTTAACACATATGGTCTAGTTTTTAACAATATTTGTCTAGTTTTTTCATGTTATATCTTTCTGTTGTGCAGTTGTGTTGAACTGTCTAGTTTTTAGTATGTATTGTCTAGTTTTTATGTAAGTTGAAAAAGCTAGAAGCAAAGAAAACTGCTGATGAAAAAGTTTATCAAGGATCTAAGAGACCTGCTGCTGCTGATGATTTTGAAGAGGGTGAGTTGGATGATTTGAAGAAGAATGCTCTGAAAAAACTAAAGTAATCGAAGAAAAATTAGTGTTTAGTTTTTACAACATATTGTCTAGTTTTGTAACTGAATTGTCTAGTTTTGTAAATAAATTGTCTAGTTTTATTACTTGTCCAGAAATTTACTCACTCAGTGTACATAATTGTCTATATTGTCTAGTTTATGAAAGAAATTCTCTAGTTTTTACATGATATTAAATTTAATTGTCTAGTTTTACATTATATTGTCTAGTTTTTACTTGACCCGTTTTTAATGAATCCGGGTCAAAAGATCCGCGAAAAACCATCAGAAAGTCAAGTCGAGAAAAAAGTATAATTGTTTAGTTTTAACATTTGAAGGGGACTTTCGGGACTATTCTATATATAGGGGTCTCTCGCAAGACGAACTCTATAATCTAACTATGTTTTTTTTTTTTTTTTTTTTTTTTGAAAGTAAACAGCAAATTCATTAACAAAATAAAGGATTACAACACGAGGTCCGGATATCAAACGATTAGTCACCAAATCTAAGTCTTTAGCTACAAGTACAGCAAGCCATTCCGGCATTATATCCCAATTCAAAAGTCCAACTCTTGCCACATTAAGAGTGCAAGTTGGGATTTGGACATGAAGATCTTGTTGCTGCCAGCCTGCTCCAAGTTTTGACAAAAAATCCGCCACATTGTTCGCCTCTCGATAGATAAATTGGAACTTATAATTCCTGACGAACGACAAAAGGTGACGAATGTCTTCCACAAGCCTCCTATGGTGCCATGCCACTACTTTGCCCCTGCTTACAATATCAATCACAAAATTAGCACCAAGCTGGATAATCAAAGCGTGAAAATTTAACTGTATTGCCATAGAAAGGCCTATTTTTAACGCAATAAGTTCAGCCACATTATTTGTTGTTTTCCCAACAAATGTCGTGCCTGGTCTTATAAACTTACCTGTTTCATTTAATCTAACTATTTTACATAAAAACCAATCTATATGAATTCTAACAATATTACTAGGAATAACTTATATGAATTCTTAAGCAATCATGAAAATCACTTTTTAATCTACCTATGTTAGGTAAAAACCAATCTATATCTTAAAATTTGAATGCATAAAAACCAAAATATAAAAATTCTTTCACCAAATTACAGAATAAAACAAGCATGGACATGATTATAAAATTCTTTTACACTTGCTACATAATATTCAAGTTTAAGAAGCCAAAAAAGTTCATAACTAAGAGAACTAACCTGATTAAAAGTCGTTAACATGCAAAAACCGAGTACATTTCCTGCACCCTTATGTGTCATGTCAAATTGATCTTTGATATCTGGAATTCAGCTTCATTAAATATTAACTCTTCTCCATCTTCTGCTATGGAAAGTTTAAACTTAAATATCTTGATTTTGTTTGCACCCCCAGAAGAAAATATATCAGCAGAGCGGTACTCGGAGGCCACAAGACAAATATACCCATTTCTCAGATCAACAAGCCCACTGCCTGGAATATCACACTTTCCTAGCTGTTTCCAAGTCACCAAGTTCTGAGGAGAAGATGATAATTTCCCATCAACCGGATTAATTTTAAAAGCAAACACCGCTCCTGTCAACCAGTGGACGCATAGCAAGAATTTTTCATGGATCACTAACGCCTGATCAAAAAATGGCAAGGGAGGACCCAGAAATTTTCTACTCGTCTCATCAAGATCCACAGATTCACTCCATGTAAGGCCATCTACGAACTCATGGTCTATCCAGTCATCAGATAAATTACAAGCTGCCCACTCCTTGGTGGAAATATCAAAGGTAGATGAAAAATATTGTGTTGAAATGCATAACTTATTGTTGTCAATGACAACATAGCTCACGGAAGAGCGTTTAAAAAGGCAAGGAGGGCGTGGAAGAGATTGCCAGGTATATCTTCTGGATCATAAACCTGGAAAAAGGTAGTTCTGTGTTCTGGAGCCTCTTGGTATTGGGAGAGGACATAGATAAGTCCTTGAATCTCCACGAGGATGGGATAAATCTGACTGCAGCTTGAAGGCATATCAGGGGTTGACTGTACATGATGAATTTGTACCGATTCAGCGTTGCATATAATATCATACTTGAGCATATTGAGAGATTTTGCTGGTGGAGTCAACATGCCATCAGCTTCAGCTGTTATGCGTGAAACAGCATACAGGGTGCCATCCTTTGTGGGAAGTAAGCCTATACCAAGAAGTCGACATCGTGATGGACATTCCCACGACTTGACATCTTTAAACACTTTGCAGTCATGCTCAGATTCAGATTCAGCCGAGCCAAACAAGGTCGATAAAGAAACTGATCTGATATGGTATCCAGACGAATTGCCATATTTATCATAATCCACAAAGCATATACAGAGATGAGATTTTGAATATCGCCTGTAAATAAAAAAAGATTAATTGACATAATTGAAGATGATTCAAAGAGTAATATACATACATACAGGCTGGCTATTTGGGACCGGATTATTCGATATGATTTTGGAATTGGAGCTTTAAAAATCAAAATTTTCATACATGATAAATTCTTCAACTACATTTTGATCTCACAGCTGCTAACAAGTTACATCATCAACTATAGAATATAGATACTTAAACCTATGAAAATGAAAAGTGGAATACCAAATACAATTTTCTAAGAACTCAAACCAGCAACTTAAAATATCACCAAAAAAAAAAAAAAAAATCCACTCCTAACAAACAACCAGATGAACATGATATATATTATGAATAGTAATCGAAAGATGATGATGAAATATAGATATAAATAGATGAAGTAAATAAAAAATAACCCTAAATTGAAGTAAATTGCAGGTCGAGACTTGAGTAGCCAACGATTGACAGCGACCCAGCCACAGGCCAGGGCTCCGAACACAACGGCAGCCGATTTCGCGCTTGACACAGCCATGCATGTCTGTATCGTCGTAAATAAGATACTAGTAATAAATACTACTCCATTAGAGAATTTTCAGGTTTTGGAAAGGTCTAGAGCAAGATTAGACACTGAGACAGGGTGGTTTTGTATTCAATTAAACTGGGCAGCCAACAAGTACATTACATAGCCCATTCAATGGTAGTAGTACGTTATAAGCCCACATTTTCTTCATTCAATTTCATTCTTTAACTTTCTAAATTTAACATATTTTCTTTTTTCGGTTGATAATACTGAACTTTGATACCCCTTAGGGGTGAGCGCGGACGGGCGTGGAGGATTTTAACGAAAAATCAAACTCATCTATGGCGGGTGATTATAATTATAAACCGAGTGGAATATTTTTCCAACCCGCGGCGGTTCGGGTGATAAAAATGGCGGGCGGGTGGCGGACGGATTGACGGGTGAATATAGATAAAAATGGATGTCAACTTGTGCAGAAGTAGTTGTGCAAGAAAAAAAAAATCAGCAACAAAGATCATGTTATGAACAAAGAGGGTAGTGATTATTTTGAAGTAGTTATCATTCTTTACTTAATTTTAAAGATTTTCACGCAGTAATGTATGAAATGTTGACCCGAGAAGTTGCCAACCAGGGGTGGACCTAGGGGGAGGCCCCAAAATTTGGAATTTTTTTTAATAGGTAATATTTTCGAAAATTTCGGATTTCGCCCCCTCAACCCTCGGAAAAACCTCATATATGTAATTTCGCCCCCCAAAGGTTGAAATCTTGCGTCCGCCCCTGTTGCCAACTTGTATTATTTTGCTTGAATATATGACATAAGCTGAGAAGAACGAATGGTGAGTGCAAAAATGAAGATGAAATAGTGCTTAAAGAGAAGAGTTGTAGTCTCACTTAAACTATATATATACTCAACGACATAAGCGAAGATGCAACTTCTCTAGCCGATGTGTCACTTTATACTTAAATTCACAAACATATACCTACATACATAAAAATGCGGGTGGGTCGCGGGTTGCACCCATCCAATCCACCACCCACCCACTGATGGCGGGTAAAAAAAACCCACCACACATTATATAAAAAAAATTAATTGACAGTGCGGGTGAAAGGTGAACGGTTTGCACGGGTGGATCGGTCGGATGGTTTTTTTGCATATCCCTTATTTGCTCATACTCAAACACCTAATTGGTAAGATGATCGGTTTTGAAGAATTTGATATCAGAGGTAAGTATTTAGGCCTGATAGTAGTATTATATATTTAGATGCCTATTGGAAATTTTTTTTAAAAGGTTTTCTGGTCTGGTCGGGTCTGGCCGGTCCGATCCAATTTTTGAAACATAACTAAGTATTATACCAGGAACATCATAATTGTACTCTTTTAATCCTCCAAATTTCAATAATGTCTAATTCTTAATTCTGAAACTTTGGTTGCAGGATAACAGGGGATAAATTCATTCAAGTGATCCCCTGGTGGGTTGCTATCACTTAACAGCTATTTTACTGGTAGATTAGTTATAATTTTTTTAAAAAAAAAGTAAAAAAACTACATTAAAAATTAGTGTCGTGTGGAGTTACAGGGAAAAATTGTTGTCTAAATCAATCTACCGTGGAAATGTTCCTCATGAATGAACCCCAACCTACCTCGGTCAAGAACCTCATTCATTTTTCTCAAAGTAAGTTGATTCTCGTAAAACTTACTCAATGTTACATCGAATTTACATCCGATATTGTATCAGTAGCCCAAGATCCTCTCCCCGAATGAGTAATTGAATCAAATTTGTAGTTTATCGGAGTGGAACATTATCGAAATTCGATTACATGGCGGCTTACATTCAACACTGTGGCCAACTCACGCCTCCAATCTACGACTTGACAAAAGTACCCTGGAACTTTCCGCTGTTCTTGAGCTATGGTGGATTAGATGCACTCTCGAATGTTCTCGAATGTTGTGGATGTACAAAAATTATTGCTTAATGATCTCCGAGGACATGACCAAGACAAGCTCAAAGTTCAACTGGTCCAGGAGTATGCTCATGTTGATTTTATAATGGGAAACAATGCCAAAGACATCATATATAATCAAGTTATAGAGTTTTTTAAGCAATTTTCATGATACACTTTTTGTATGTTTATATTGTAATAACTAGGTGACGTTATTCAATTTTTAGATATAAGTTATAGTTCCAGCTTATATTGAAATTCTACACTTATTGCATAAGTGTATATCATGCTATGAAAGATCTTTTATACTCCATTTGATACATCAATAGTTTTACAATAGCGGTAACGGAAAGTTTGGAACATTGTTTTTAACACTAGCGGTAACCGAGATCATTGGTAACATTCCGAATTCTTGCAAAACTAGCTATGCATATTTGTAAATAATAATTTCATGGGGGGTAATTTGCAATTTTCTAATTATAAGAAATGATGTATAAAGAGGCATTCATTGACACCAATTTTTCACCAGATATGATTTGAGACTCAGAGCTTAGCGCTCTCTTGTAGAGTTGTACTATCTTCTTTATACCAAAATCTTTTTATAACGACCCGACCAATAATGGAAGTAAACCTCCTCATAAAATGTCAGCTGGGTTTTTGTCCACCCACCACCTGTTTGACGAAAGTTCTCAATGAACGCTTCCCATTTTCTTGGAGAAGCATTTAATTTCAATCCCTTTGAAAAATTCGCATACTGCTCTTCCATAGTCATGTAAACAAGTCGTGCTCTTCCTCTGATTCCCATATCGTCTAAGAAGCTCGTCGTCTCAGTCGCAGAAATGTATCGTCTGCATATTTGCACTGGTACGTATAACTCATTATAAATAATTATCTGTGTTTGTGTTATTGTGTTATTGTGTATGAGCTTTCTTATATTTTACTTATAACAAATCTGCTACTGATTATGAGTTTTTACTATTATGAGCTTGAACTTGCAAGAAACTTATGACGTGATTATGTTCCTTGTAGCATTCGAATATGTCAAATGATGATTGACTTTATTTATGTTGATATTGAAATTGCAGTGTTAACTTGGACGTTATGTCAACACAACGGTGTATCTGCATTTAATGTTTATGTTTTTAGATGATTTCGTGTTAACATTGATAACAACAGCGAGGTTACGGAGTTTTGAATTACAAATCGAGGTTATATTCTTTCGATATCATTGTGATCAGATCACCACTGCCTTTGGCATTAGAAAGCATGATGTGAACTTGCTAATATACCTTATCACTTATGTTTATGTCTTAGATTTATTTGCAAATTAAAATAGTATCTCGATTCTCAACCATCAATGATTCAGTATGCTGAATACTGCTATTGGTTTTGGAATTGTGATGATATATTATAGCTTATGTGCTTACAATGGAGCAGAAAACTTCATCACATTGTCAATTGTGATGTATTGTTTCTCATATACAAGTAGTATATCAATACAGAGATTACTGATGGTGAAATCACGAAAGATTCTCGCCCAGTTCGTTTTTGTGGAAGTTGAAAAATCGAGATATGGAGGTATACGTATAGGCGATGAGGCAGTTACTCTCTGCCTGTAAGATTAGCTGTAGAAAACAATGAACATTGTTAAAAATACTATTTGTCATAAATTATCCTATAAGGTAATTAAACGAAATAAAACAATTTTGAAGGTGCTCTTGAGACATGCAAACAGCAGGTTGTAGCATTCCAACTCCCAGCTATTGGATCTTCATAAATTATTGATTGGATGCATTTTGAGAGCTGCCTGAAGCAAGAACGGCTGCTCTTTTAACCTGCTAAGTTTCCAGATTCTGGTCCATACTTCACTGTGATAACCTGGGCTACATTAGATAGAGGCATAGAGCAGAAGTAGAAGCACGAATAATTCAATAGCGTATAAGAGCTAGCTCCTATTAAGAATATAATAAAATGTTTTAATATGTACAGGTCTAATATCTATCATCTTCTATGTACGTGAAATCTACCTATACTCACAAAAATCATTCGTGTGACTTAGAAAAGTAGCACGAATGATTTTTATAGTTTACTAGCACGCGCACACACACACACGAGATTATGAGGGCCTAGACTTGAAATAACTTCCAGAACTATATATAGAAAATAACCTAAACTATTTCACAAATAATATTGAAAGTCAGCTTGTGTAGTGATCAGTAACTTTCGCTGCGGTGCTGCGCCATGACCTCCAAACCCGACCTTTAATTCTCCATCTATAGCACTTTCAGGTTTAGGCCATGGCTGCGAACCAATTATATGGGAGGGTAGTTGGACTTTGAACGGAAGAATTTCAAATAGCTCAGAAATGGCTTCTCTGTAACTGGCACGAACTTCATAACAAAACCAATCGGCCATGTGACAGACGCAATTGCAACACATATGCCCCATTGTGCCAAACTTAATCTCACAGTATCAGCGAAGTTTCTTAAAAATTCCACCATCACAATCTGCAGGGCAATTGTTACCGCAATAATGCCAAGAAACAACCTGTTCCTGTGTACTCCTTGAAACACATTCCTCTTCTCCAGCTTCCTTGAATTGAACTCGTTGAAAACTTGGCAAAGCACAAAAGTGTTGAAAATGAGTGTGTTCCTTTCCCGCTGATCAATGTTAAAAATCTCCTCACCTCTGAATTGTAATGTTAGCAGGATAGCTATTTGGTAAAGTGCCTGCACCAAAATGTTTCTCCACATGATATTTGTAATCAGAGGCGCTGTTCGACCTACAGGAGGATCATACATGAGCTCTTTGGTAGGTTTCTCAGTTGCCAAAGCCAGTGCCCCTAATGTATCCATAATAAGGTTCACCCACAATAGCTGAACTGTTGTAAGTGGAACGTCTCCGGCGGAGACTGCTGCAATAAAGTTGATGACAAGTGCTGCGACATTAACTGTGAGTTGAAACTGAATGAACTTTTGGATATTGTTGTAAACACATCTTCCCCATCGCAGGACTATTGCTACAGAAGCGAAGTCATCGTCTAAAATGACAATATCTGAGCTTTCTTTTGCAACCTCCGTTCCTTGAATTCCCATTGCAAGGCCTACATCAGCTTCTTTTAATGCAGGTGCGTCGTTTGTTCCATCTCCAGTAACTGCTACAACATGGCCTTTCTGCTTCAGGCATTGCACCATGAGTAGCTTGTCTTGAGGAGAAGATCTTGCCATCACACGAATGTTATCAACCTTTTGCAGTCTTTCTTCAGGGGTGTAATTTCTGAACTCAATGCCCTCGATTACTTCCCCACCTGCAACTTCTTGATTGGCCCTGAGAATTCCACATTCTGTGGCTATGGCCTTGGCTGTGAACACATTGTCGCCAGTGATCATTTTGATGTCAACCCCCGCTTCTCTGCAAGAATCTATGGCCTTTCTTGCACCAGGTCTGCAAGGATCCTTCATACCGATGATCCCAAGTAATGTCAGATCGTGATTAATTAGATTTGTTGGGGTACTGTCTGTTTCATCTTTGTTTGGTGAGGAATCCAGTCGCTTGTGAGCAAATGCTATGCATCGAAGGCTACTAGCTGCCATTCCTTGGATAATGTTTTCGAACTGGGACCTTTTCACTTCACTCATACTCTTCAACTCTCCTGTAGATTCGTAATAACTTGAACACGTTGATAACACCATCTCTGCAGCTCCCTTCCAGTGTACAGACTTGGCATTTGATGTCTTGCTTCTGATCATGACTCCACTTTGTTTCTTCTTTGAGTTGAAAGTTTCGACGTGGAGAATGGCGTAGCCTTCCTTCACCTGCTCCATATCCATATCCATGTCTTGCACAGCCCACGAGAGAATAGCTTTCTCTGTAGGACTGCCAGAATACTCAACTATAGATTTAGATGTAGGCTTATAGATGGTACCTGTTGTGTTGAATGCGACACCTTGGTAGAATAATTGACGAAGATCTTGAGGGATAACCTGAGCAAAGTCTTGTTTGATTTCTTCGTTACCTATCCAGCACTTGGTGACTGTCATCTGATTTAAAGTCAGAGTACCAGTCTTGTCCGTGCAGATGACTGTCGCTGATCCCATCGTTTCACAAGCCGAAAGCTTCCGCACCATCGCCTGATCAGCCATCATGCGTTTCATCGAATAAGCCAGCGTCAGTGTGACAGCTAACGGAAGTCCTTCTGGAATTGCCACCACCACAATGGTTACAGCGGCGGAAACAATTCTCAGCACAGAGTTGAAAATGTCATTTAGATTTCGATCAACTCCGTTAAATTCTTGTGAGCCATCCTCATTGGAAGTGTTTCCCGTGAAATAACGAATCAGCATCACAACAAGGACTACGGCCGCCACGGTAAGTCCCACCTTCCCAATGGAAGAAGTTAGCGTGTTAAGCCGTTCTTGCAATGGAGTCTGCTCGTTCGAGTCTCTCGTAATTGAGCTCATCATCTCCCCCCAAGCCGTGTTCATCCCCACGGAAGTTACAATCATTCTAGAGTACCCGTCTGCCACTTTCGAGCCAGAATGCAAAAACGGGTTGTGCAATAAATCAACCTCAACATGATCACTCTCCCCTGTCATGCTTGATTCATCGACTTGCAAGGAGTGCCCGTCGATGAATAACCCATCAGCTGGTACTTGATCGCCTATCATCAAGAAGACGACATCTCCAACAACCAAATCAAATATCGACGCCTTCTGCCTCCTTCCGTCTCTCAGAACGTCGATTTTGATGTCATTGCTTATCTTTGACAGCTTATCAAACTGTATTTCTTGGCGGAAATTGCTGCCAGCAGCAACAGTTATAACCAAGAAGACCGCCACGATAATGCTGCCACCTTCGTACCAACCCTCGCTTGCACCATGTTCTCTGATACCAAAAGCGAGCGAGAGCGCAGCACAAACCAGTAGGATAAGAATGATGGTGTCTTTGAACGCCTCGATTATGAAAAAGATCAAACCTTTTGGGGGAGGCTTCTTGTAAGTATTGGACCCGTATTTCATCCGCCTTTTCATCAATCCCTCTTCGTCTCCATCAATTCCGTTCGCCATGTTGGTGTTCAGAAGCTTGGCTATAGCTTCAACACCACCAAAATTACGAAGATTGTCCATTTTCTTGTTCCTGACCATTTCTACTAACGTTCTTCCCCCAGGTGCTGTATTCAGGTCTCTCTGATCATCAGGATCATGAAGAAAACTGGATACAGGCTCGATTTCAAGAACTGTATGAGAAGAAGTGGGAGAGACTATACCTAAAAGCTGGTGATGATCCAGTTTCCCTTTCCTGGGGACATTGCATTTGACTTTCCCCATGGATAACGATACGGATATGACAATGCAAGCCACACGCCATTTCTTCTGATACTTCGTGCGCGGAACTGTGTTGATTTCGAGTAGCATGGACTTGAAGCTGACATCAAGAACATCTGTAGAATATTTGTGTATGGTTTCCATCTATTTCAGAACTTGGAAAAGAAAGATGTCTAATAAATGTGTATGAAAGTATGAGTTTCTTCTGCACTATAATAGCTTACTTACAGCAAGTCTCGTTCTATTTGCTTCCCTGATGAGCTTTGTATATATATATATAGAGGCATATAGGTATACTAAGTCTATAACATCAACTTTGAGAAATTGCTTGGAAAGTACCATAAATATGTGAAAACTTGTGCATGTAGTATAGCAACTTTCAGAACTTATTGAAGAAGAAACAATGAATTCAGATTAAGTTGAGTTCTTGTTTAACATTAGTTGCAAAGTTGAAGGTCATTTCTTGTTGATATTAGCATATAGGTAATGTTGGATGGACAACTCAATTGGATTTTTGTATGTTCTTTGTTTCATACTTGTGTTATAAACGCAGTTAATGGAAACTGTGTTTCTTAAGTGTCCAGATAGAGGAGTAAGATTTGTTCTTTCTGTTGGTTAATTATATATAAGCGCGTTCGAATAAGAACTTATTAAACTGCTGGATTTAATTTGCAGGCCAGTCGACAATGTTTACCAATGGAGATGAACTCGAAGCTGTATATTAATTGTCAGAATACTTCTAACATTTGGCTTTGATTGACTTGAATGGTATTGATGTTGACAATCTAGCCTGCTTTTTCCCCCTTTGATAGTACTTAGAATTTTATACTTCAGATCTACGTGTAGTTTTACATGAAAATTTAAATAGCGATAAAAGATATTAAAAAAAAAAAAGTGTGAAAAGTATACTTTTAGTCGCAAAATGTTTAATTTGTATGTAAATTCCACCGTCTTGAAAAATTTTATACATCAGGGTTAATGGGTTAATGTATATCTTTAGATGAAAAATTAAAATAGCGGTAAAAGATATAAAAAAGTGCAAAAAATATACTTTTAGTGGCAAAATGTGTAGTTTGTATGTAAAGTTGAAATTGTTACTCCCTTCGTCCCGAATATCTGGGCACATTTCTTTTCGGCACTGTTTTTAAGAAAGTTAATTGTTTATTGTTTGTTGTTGGGGAGAGAAATGATAAAGAATGTAAAAGGTATGAGAGATAAGATATATAATGATAAAGAATGAAAAAAGTAAGAGGGATAGTTGAGTTAGTGGGGGTTAGTAGGTGTATTTTTTTTGCTATTTTTGTAATGGGACTAGATTCGTGGTACATCCATAAAAGAATATGTGCCCAGATGTTCGGGACGAAGGGAGTATTATTATTGGACGTGGCATATATTACTTTTTTAATAATATACTCTATCCGTCTGAGATAAGTTGTTCAGTTTTGTCTTTTCACGGTCAACGAACTTCAACTTTGACTATAAAATTAGTCTTCAACAGTGATGGTAAATGTTTGATTAAATTGTATAATGAAACTTTACTTCCTAAATTTTCATGCGATAATAATATAATTAAATATTTTTTATTATAGTTTAAGATTGTTTGGATCTGAATTATAATGGAGTCCATTTTAGTTGAGGTAAATTGATGAATAGTGACTAAATTATAATTGAGTTGTTAAAATTTGTATTTTGTATAAAAATTAAATTGTATAGGGTTTTGTATAGTGACTTTATCAACTAAGGCTCTGTTCTCTTCAACTGTAATTTTCTGAACTGAACTGAACTGTAGTATAAAATATAACTAAGCAGAACAGAACAGAACAGAACTGAACTGAATGAGTTTTCAGTTGAAGAGAACATAGCTTAATTGGACAATTATAATAGGCTTGTCAAAGTAAAAATTGAACTGTATAAAATTGAGGTCCAATTCTAATTCAAACATTCAGTAAAATTGGACAATTTTTTTGGGATGGAGGTACTATGGGAAGGACGAAAATGAGTTCCTGCGTTATAAAAGAATGGGAAATTTAATAATACACCCCCGGTTTCTTTTCTTCGCTTTTTATGGCCAGGCGCCTTAAAATTTGACATTTGCATTAGCTGCCTCTGAGTCAAATCTTACAGACCAATCATGCCATTAGGATCGAAATTGAAAGTTGAAACCACTAATTGATAGGCTAACAAACAAAACCTTATTAGGTGACCATCTTATCAACTCATTTTCCAAGTGAGAATTATGGATCATGTTGTTATAGTTGTACATAGTGCTGATAAATGTATACTCATCTACCACTTATCGAAATATCGATGTGCAATCCAACGATGCCCATTATCGATTTTTATCTTAAACAAGAAAAGTAGGGACTATTGACTCATACACGGTATTTACGCGTATAGCATTTTTTCTATTTTAAGAATACCCAACTCCACAATCACATTTTATTATTCAGATTTCTGCTGACTTCTATTCGGATTTTATTGTTTTTAGTCAATTCTCCCTCTCCACATAATATTTTTACCATAAAATCTCTTAATAAGTCTCGCATTAGTTATTGCAAGTTTCAAACTACCGATCTTATTAGAATTCACATCTTAAAATCAAAACTTTCCTCTTACTCGTCCTGTATAATTTCATACATTCGTCCGATATAATTTCATACATTTTACACTTCTATGTATATCATACTACTAGTACTACAGTACTCCATATATCATTTAAAATGAAAACCATTCCACCAAAACAAATGATAAAAATCAAAAAATACCTTCTCTCAAATTATACTTATAAAACTACGCATCATACATAATACTGGAAGCTATCCGAGCCGGGGCGGAGGGTATATGTTTCTGGAAAACGTAGTGACAATAAACAGAATTTTTCTATAAATGCGAGGATTTCTCGCATAGGCGCCTATGTCCCTTTTCGATGAGATACACGCAAACAAGAGCTTAACTCCAAGTAAAATACATCCATGTCATTTTCACTTGAATTACTGAACAAAGTTTTATTTCACGTCATCTATTCTCCATATCAGATAGATGAGTTCACTAAACTTTAAAACATGGTAGTGAGAAACTTACAAATTTGGCACTTGCGTTAGATATCACCTTGTATTAACTTGTGTTTTCATACTATATGATAATGAAAAATTATAAAGTTAAATTATTTTGTGGCTCACTTTGACTACAAATTACTTTTAAATTACATCGAATAAAAATATATCATATACTACATTAAGAAGGTTCATGGGATGTATTTCATGGTATAATATTGTTAGGAATAAGTCTCCTGCAAGACGGTTTATAGACAATTAATCTAGAGAACAACCTAATTGATCAATAAAATATTCGTTGAATCAAAACGTATATGCTCTCTGAGTAAGTCTCCTGAGAAGTCTAGATAATTCGATGTTATTTATAAAAAGATCTATATTCTCAATATTTTTATTTTTTTCATATTACGACAAGACTCATTTCGTTAATAACATAAACTTTTTTATTAATAATATGAATGATTTTATTAATAATATAAACCATCTTTAGATAAGTCATCTAGAGACCGTCTCTCATGAGACTTTGTGATGCTATCAATATTGATGTATTTTCATTTTATGAGAAAAACACATACTGATAATTACTTGCAAAAGACAAATGATAAAAATATTTAGACTAGTAGCCTTATAAGTATACGTGACGTTAATGGAGAAAACAACATAGGAAACTTCATGGGAATTTCCAGCAATAGACAATGCAAGTATAATCAATATAGTTAAACACCTCAAGTCCTACATTGCAACTAATTGGTTGTACTTTTCTCTATGTTTCTTCAAACCAATCCTCAAAATTTGCACTCTCAGCACGCAAACATTTTCAAAGTCTCCTTAAACGAATCACATGTAATGTTACAAAGGAAATTGAATAGCTATAAGCCTAACATGGCAGAGAAGAACTTACAAGGAAATTACTGAAAAAACAGGTAATAAAGTCGCGGTCTGTCACAAGATCGACATGTAAGTTGTAAACCGCATTTACGCGTGCAAGGACGATATGCACTACCACATAATACAAGTGGAGATAGAATAGATACCAACTATACAATGTCATGATATCACCGTGGGATGGACCAAGAAAAGGTTAGTCTACTAAGAAATTGTTCAGAAAGTAAATGGAGCTCCTAGTTTCTTTTTCTTGTACCTTTTTGCATTAGTCCAGGTTATGGTCTGAACTGAGGGATAGGGAATTAGATTCTGAACATTTATCCTGAATGACACGGCACAAATCACATCGGCCGGGTGACATTACAGAGGTAGTAAGTCATTAAGTAAACATTCAATTCACATTGTCACCAGGCAAGTGTTTACTCCTAAAATGAAATTACGACTTGCAAACGAAAAGATAAAGATTACGCTTCGTGATTATCATAAGCTGCATAACTACACAGTATATGTTCAAACTTTTTACCACATTTCTTGACAATCAGACACTAGATCTGACTGGTAGGGTTTTCAAATTTGGTGGGTAGAAAATGATTTGAACCTAAGCACTCAATTAGTACATGCTTTTGGAAACTGATGACAACAGAGAATTCAATTTTGATCACTTGCTTTGGCTGCATTACTAAATTGGACCATTATCTTTGGGTTCCTTCAATTCTGATGTTTCACTGTAACCAAATTTAGTCGTATCAGTCTGGGCTGGAGCATTTTGTCTGGGCTTGGTGTGGGTCCAGGTCTGAAACCGGACCTTACCCAGCACCACAATGGGTTTTCTTACCGGACATTACCGGCATCCCGCATTGCCAAGACTAGGACTTTCACATGTACAAATTACCACTTTTGACACCAGGAATTGACATAGATTTACATCAACATTTGCATCGGAAATATCCAATCATTCTCTCCCACGAATTTACATGTGCATGTTCTACCATGAATTTACATGTGCATGCTTGGACAGAAGAATGGAATACGATATTTAGAAACCAATTTATGCAAAGAAAGTAAATTCCATATGTCCCGTTTTTCATTATACAAATAGGCAGAATATTGCAAATTTCCGGCTCAATCACAATGTTAAAATTGATCCTATATTGAAGAACCAAAACAGAGAGATAAAGGAATAAAGCGAACCGATCTTGATATGAGGCTCAAGATCGACCCAAAACAAGGTTTTCTCAAACAAAATAATATAAAATGCATGACCTACAAGTGCTCACCAAGGACACAACCAGTCAGCAACCAAGTAAACTAAATAATGACCAAGGAGATATGAGTTTACCTGGGGAACCAAATTTTCTATGACTTTCTTCTCCTAACTACCGTGCTGGAATTAATTGCCAGAGTTAGAGTATGATCAGATCATATGACATAAAGCACATGAGGTAAGCCTGCAAACACTATGTTACCTGTGTCATATTCTTTTCCAACTCCACCTGTTAGGAAAGAAAATGTTTATGGTCAATTAACAGAATATTAAGCTCAGTAGATAGGAAGTTCCTGCTCAACATACTTCAGACCAGACCAGAAAAATGTTTGAATTCGTTTTGGCCTAAGAGGATGCAAAGAAAAGTTGTGGACAGTGGCCCACAGAAACTTTTTACCAGGTAGTAAAAATAATGCATGGTAAGAGATTGTAGACACCCAGTTAATTGATGGCTATGCAACTGAAAGTAAATGTAGAGCCCTTTATTCAAATCTATATTCTTTCTCCACTTGGGGAGGATCTAATTACCCTGAAGAAGGAAACTATTAAGGTAAATAGGATCTGCCTCCCTGTGTGGTCTTAGACTCTTAGTTATCAAATTCAGTCCCCATTGCAGTTAACCAAACTGAGTGTCAGAGGAACAGAAAAGACTCAAAAACAGACTTCCAAAGAATAAAATGAGTTATAAAGCGACACTCTATGGATTTTTCAGGTGCTCAATCCATACACTAATTAAGGGACAGACCATAGATCATAATGGTTGCCACTTATTACTTTATAAGCATTGTAGTCAAGAACAAACAATCATTATAAGCTGTACGACATAAAGTCCGTAGATGTATATTTCAACATGCGTTGGTTTGACAACTTCTAAAACTGGAATTTCAGGTTTAAAAAGTAACTAAAAATAATTTGGTTAACTACAATTTGTCCAGCTAACTCCAAGTTTTGTGAAGCACAATAATATGCCACCGTCAAAAATCACGTAAAGGCTGCGGTGTAAGAACATAAAGTACATGTATACATCAGTTTAGCTAATGTCACGTAAACTTAAATAAACGAAATACTAGATTCTTATACACTTCATGTCAGCTAGTTTACTTTGATTCTCATATTTAATAACAAGGTAAACAATCAAGACATGACTCGTAAATCATCACAGGCATTACTCAAATAACAGAACAAGCACTAACGAAGCTCACTCTTTAAGTTGTGATTCAAATCACCAAACCTCAACCTCGTGAATTGCTCAACATATCACAATTGAATTGCCAATAACCTTTCAGCTTCTTCGTCACCAGCTCCAAAACAACTACAGAAGCAATGTTCAGCTTTCTTTTCTCAAGTAATGCTCGATGTCAGCATCCGAGCCCAACAAATCCCTTCCTGTTACATTACCAACCTCATATTTACGCCTAAAATCGCTCCACGACCTATCAATTCCATTCAACCCACCCCCAAACCCTCTCTTATCCACACAACACACCTCAGAAATCAACCTAAAAGCCTCCTTCCAATCCCCCAACCCCAAATCAGCACCACTCACAGCAATCCTCGCATTCATAAACGCCAATTCACACTTCCCCTTCGCAAAACCGACACACCGCTCTTTCGCGACAGTAAAACAACCTTCCATCTCGATCTCCTCACACTTAGCTCTCTCGCTCAAACTCTGTTTGGTCGAGATACCTAGAATTAGCTTCCACCAAGGGGTTTTGCATCTGTTGGAAGCGGATATGGAGCATCCGATCCGAGCGCCTGATTGGCATTGCGAGGTGAGCTGAGACTTGCAGGAGCGGTAGGCAGCGGACCAGTGGGTTGGGGTTTTGAAGGCGAGGAGGTATGGGCCTGACGACGGATCATCGGAAGGAGAAGCTTTGATTGGGTGGCGGAGGAGTGAGAGTGGGCGACGGAAGGTTGTGAGCGTTGTTGCGGCAGAGTAGTCGTCGGGATTTGGCGGCGGAGTGGTGGCCATTTGCAGTGGTGATTTTGAGCTGATGAGTGTTTGTATGGCGATACCGAAAGGAAAACGTGTTGTATTGGTGTACGAAAACCTGACCGGAAAAGAAGCAACAGAGGTTCAAATGGTCTGACCATACAAAATTGTAACGACCCGATCCCGACCATAATCGATCGAGCTCGAGCTTATATGATGGTTCATCTTCCCGCATTCCATTTTGGTCCGTCCCAACTTCATCTTCTCATCCCTTAAATGAAAATTTTATCTCTTACTTTATACAATATATCTCCTACCTTATTCACTATTTCTCATACTTTATACACCATTTTTCCTACTTTATCACTATCTCTCATACTTTATTCACTTTTCTCTTAAATCTTCTGTCCGGGTCTGCCGGAAAATGAAACCGGGACGGAAGGAGTAGCTTGTAACAAAAGAAAGTTGAACCTCATTGATATGAGAAACGTTTTCAACGATTTTAATCTCTCTAAAACTTTGAAATGTTACAAATGGAACCGTTATTGTTATTAAAGTAATTCTCATGAGACCGTTTTTATAGTTGGACTAGACATGGAGGTTATAGCCTAAAATATTATGGTTTTTACAAATAACATTGATTTTATACACACATTATTAAAAAAATATAAAATATTCACGCACAATATGTTACTTTTAAAAAATCAATCATTTACACATATACTGCAGCTCAATTCCAGTACTTCTTTCAATCACAAAGTCTTGATAAATAAAGTATGTATCTGGGGCAACTTTTACAAAAGATCAGATGAACATCACATCTTCCTATTTAGTTACAAATACGGCATGTTTAGCTACAAATAAAATATGCTTAAAATGTAAGTAATGCATTATAACTTAGAATTATTGAACTTTCTATGGTTCTGTTTAGCAAAACTAATTGTTAGTGGGTAGTTGATTAACTAGCTGATAAGCTAACTGGTTTTAATGTAAGTGTTTAGCAAATTAGCTGATAAGCTAGCTCGTATTTTGTAAAATGACATATAAGGGCATTACTCTTAATTTTATTATATTTTAATTAGACTTCCTTATCGTATCTTTTAATTTTAAATAACAGTGCATCACATTTTTGTCTAATTATTCAAATATATACTAAATGTACTTTTCACCGCCTCTTTAATAGCGTCGTTAAAAATTATCAAAAATTGAAATAAAATTCTGAGCATTCTAACTTAATTATAAAAAAAATTGATATTGGATGTATAGTAAAAGTATACATGTGTGCATTTTAAAGAATACTAAAATTTAAAAGAGTCCTAGGGAATATGAGAGTCTTGAGAGTGCTTCAGCATTTTAAATCTGGACTCAATTTCGCGGATCTAGCGCGAGCGGGTTTCATAATGTTTTGTATCTGGGTTGCGGGTTATGATTCCCGAATTTCATACACTACAAGAAATTCCTGGAAAAATGACGCTATGGGGCGACGGATTTTATCCGTCGCCCCTTTAGCGACGGATCGCTAATTGGGGCGACGGATTCTATCCGTCGCCCCTTTTGGCGACGGATAACTCTTATCCGTCGCCCAAGTTTGACTTTTGAAAAAAAAAATGAAATTATTAACGACGGATAATTTTATCCGTCGTTAATATTTTTAATTAAAATTTAAAAAAATAAAAAAATGGCGACGGATAGATTATCCGTCGCTACTTAGAGACGGATATCTATCCGTCGCCCAGCCTGGCGACGGATACGTGTCCGTCGACCCAGAAGGGTTTTATCGGACAGAGCACGCAGAACTGGAATCAGTTCTTCATTTTTCTTCCTCTTTCTGTTCTTCTCCTCTCTTCGATTCCGGTGAATTCTTCGTTATTCCGGCCAATCTTGGTGCCTAATCGAAGCTCGTGGGACAAGGAGTTTGATTCTTCGATCAATTTCAGATTTCTACCGATTAATCAAGGTATTTTGGCTAAAACCCTAGTTTTTAAAAATTTGGGGATTTTGTTTATTTTGATTAATTTGAGCAATTATATGTATATATGATAAGTATGAAGTAGTTAGTTTAGTTAATTTGATTAATTATATGTAATTTGATATGTAATTTGTTCAATTTGATATATATATATATATATATATATATATATATATATATATATATATATATATATATATATATATATATATATATGTAATTTGATAGTTAGTTTAGTTAATGATATGTATATATGTTAGGTATGTAGTATGATATGAATGTATGTAGTTAGTTTGATTTGTGTGTTAAGTATATATAGTTAGTTTAGTTAATTTGATTAATTATATGTAGTTTGTTCAATTTGATATATATATATATATATATGTAATTTGATAGTTAGTTTAGTTAATGATATGTATATATGTTAGGTATGTAGTATGATATGAATGTATGTAGTTAGTTTGATTTGTGTGTTAAGTATATATAGTTAGTTTAGTTAATTTGATTAATTATATGTAATTTGTTCAATTTGATATATATATATATATATATATATGTAATTTGATAGTTAGTTTAGTTAATGATATGTATATATGTTAGGTATGTAGTATGATATGAATGTATGTAGTATGTTAAGTTTGGTATGTATGAATGTATGTAGTTAGTTTGATTTGTGTGTTAAGTATATATAGTTAGTTTAGTTAATTTGATATGTTTGTTAAGTATAGAAGTATGTAGTTTTGATTTGATAAATTTGTATGTTAAGTATGTAATTTGATATGAATATATGTAGTAATTCGATATGTATAGAGTAATTAGTTAATTTGATATGTATGCTAAGTATATAATATATGTACTAAGAGGTTGAAATGGTTAAAATATATGCCCAATTTTGTAACATATCGAACACCTAATTAATAATTAAGTTATAATGAACATATAATAATTAACAATTAACCTCCACAATCTTCTTATCCGAATTGGAATCGATCTAATAAATTAAATACGATCTAATAAATTGGAACGTGTCAGGTTAAAAATAAAGTATACAATGAATTCCGACCGTTCATGGATGTACGATCGTACGGCGGTAAATGGCAGAGTTTCTAGGAGTTTTGTAGAAGGGGTTAAATGTTTCATCTCGTTTGCCATGGGATGATCGGTTTGTGCAACTGGGGGTTGATAAAGTGTCCTTGCACATTGGAAACCTGCAGAAACAAGCAATTTATGACGCCTACAGCAGTATTCGAGCACTTGCGACGTTACGGATTCATGCCTGAGTATCATGTATGGATTCATCACGGTGAGGAAGCACCGTCCATGGCATACCTCCAATGGAGGGAGAGGCGGGGTTTGGGGCCGCCTATCGAGTGCATTTCTGCTTGTCGGAACATGTGCATGGTGTATTGGGAGGAGGATGTAGATCTGTTGGAATGCAAGTTCTGTGGTAGGGAGCGTCACAAGTGATGAGGAGGATCGTGCATGAGAATGAGGAGTTTTGTCTATAGGCTTGTATAACTAGTAGTAATCATTAGTTGATATATATATGAAACCAAACATTATGGTAAAATTGAAGCTGATGTAACTTATATTATGTAATGCCGTAACAATTGACTGGAGCTAATATAACTTATATTACGTAGCAATTGATTGAATTATTGTGAAATTGATTTATTATCGTAAATGAAAGACCTCGATCTAATGAATTCAAACGTGTCAGTATCGATGGATGTATCCATTCGAGAGGTACTTGGGGAAATTGAAGAAGTATGTCAACAACAAAGGTAAACCTGAAGGTTCGATTGCCAATGCCTACCTTCGAGAGGAAACTGCAACCTTCTGCTCTTATTACTTTGACGAACACGTCCCTACGAAGACATCAAGGCCGGCTCGAAACGCAGACACATTCGTAGTTCAGGCGGATGATGAGTTTTCCCTATCTGTCTTCAGTGTATCAGGGAGACCTCTTGGTGCAGCTAAGAAAGAATATCTTACGGATAAATAGTTGAAAGCAGCTCAATATTATGTCCTCACGAATTGTGCTGAGGTTGACCAGTATATGGTACTATTTGCGATGTGAGCAACCATTTATTTAAATTTTAATATAGCTACGCAAGTCTCTACTTCAATTATAGACTTATCATCGAATCAATGTTTGCAGTTTTTTCAAAAAGCGTTGTTTGGAAGAAAATCCTCAGATGATGAGGATATAGAGGAACTACTTGACTCTAAAATTCCTACAATTTCCATTGGTTCCGGCGTATGTCCGAATCCAATTAACAATGTCACATGCATATACTTAAAGGCTCTCGCAAGGCCATTCAAAAGGTCTACACATTCCTGTGTTATATAGTCAATGGCCTTAGGTTCCACATTTGAATGTAACACGGCCATGGCGACAAGCAACTCCGGGGTGTGTGTTAAGGGTGCAGAAGATTATGGAGACGCTACTTTGTTTGATTTTCACGGCAAGCTAAAACGAATTGTGAGGATTGAATATTCTGGCTTGCCATTGAAACGAACCTTCTTGTTTGATGTTGAGTGGTATGATCCTAATTCAGGAGGTACGAGGAAGAACGAGCAGTATGAAATGGTTGATGTGAACCAAAAGAAGAGGTACCTAACCAAGTATGAACCATTTATTATGGCGACTCAAGCACGACAAGTGGTGTTTCTTGAATATCCAAGCAGGAAACGCGATAAGGGGGAATGGTTAGCTGCGGTACCTATTCGTGCTCGCTCGAAAGTGGAGTACATTGAGAAAGACGACTCAATTACCAACTCGTACCAACAAAAGGATGTCGATAAACAAGCAGAAGATCCCATAGAAGCAGATGATGAGTTGTTTGATCTGCACGAGGACCAATATGTAGACTTAGAGGACGGCGATAACGGTATATTATGTGTATTATAACTAGTTAGTAGTTGATAACATTTGAGTAATTATATGTGTTATTATAATATGTTCTGTATTATAACTCGTACTAACACATTTTATTGTATTTATTACATGTTTTTGCAGATGCCGCGACAGAGGCCGTCCACCTATCGTCCCCCACCACGCAGCCGGCCGCAGGATAGTAGTGGTGGGTCGGATGGGTCGACGACATGGAGGGCTCGATGGTCGAGCGGCAGGTCTCGATTCTGAGACCCCCTAAGGAGAGAGCAGCCGTGGCTCTACCAAAGACATATTTGGAGGAAGACCACGACGATTGTCCCTACCTCGTGTTCGATCCAAACCATCCCAACGTCACGTGGGACGGCTTGCCAGTGATTTTCCCTGTTGGTCCTGCCAAGTAAGTATTATACATTCTTCTTAAATATGTAAAACATAACTTATAATGATAGTTGACAAGTATAAATTGTTGTACTAAAGTAATATATATTCGTTTGGTGTATCTTATACATTGACAACAGCTTATGGCCTCGGGAGGTGCACAACAAACTAGGTGACATCTTCCTGAGGTGAGAGAGCCACCAAGGTGGTGGTGAGTGTTGGAGCCACATCTCGGGAGCGCATGAGGGCCGAGTACTTGATGGTGAGGTAAGTTAAAATATGGCATTCCTTCGTTTGTAATTATAATCGTTTTAATATGAGTGGTATGTTAGCCACTGTATGTGAGTGGTATGTTAGCCACTTTATTTGGATGATATGTTAGTCACCATCGTGTTAGTAAAATTTAGGACAATGTGAGTGGTATGTTAGCCACTATATGTGAGTGGTATGTTAGCCACTTTGTTTGGGTGATATGTTAGTCACCATTGTGTTAGTAAAATTTAGGACAATGTGAGTGGTATGTTAGCCACTTTGTTTGGATGATATGTTAGTCACCATATCTGTTATAATGTTGTTGTATCTTGTTAAATTGATGTAACATGGTGAGGTTATACATGTATTGACTTTGGATGTTGTATGAAATTGGGAGTGTAGAAGGAGTACTTCATTCCCAGCAGGTTGATCCCACAGATCTGGCGTGTTTACGAGACTGTGGGATCCAAACTGTACAGGGATATGGTCTGTTCGTGGAAGGCCATTCGGGATCGGAGTGAAATCCTCCACAGGTTGATCCAGCGGAATGGGCCCTTTGGGATGCCTACTGGCGCCGAATCGATGTCCGTGACGTTACTACACCAACAGTGTAACTGCATCCTACGATCTGACAGAAGGGCCGTTCACCACCTTGGGAGGCGATCTACTGTCACTGATTATTATCAATCGGTGCGTATATATGTGTTTTTGCAATCTAGCATTACGTGTATGTATGAAGTCTCTGCTGCTCTATTACTTGTAGATGATAAATTGTTGACTAGATCTGGTTTGATTCAGGTGGCACGGGGGGAGGTGACATCCAAGTATGCCATCTTCAAGAAGGCCAAGGTATATGGTATGGACCGTATCCGGGCCTCGTCTATCATGGTATGTTTATGTTGCTTAAAGTTCATATTTGTACACTATTACAAGTTACTTTTTAAAAACAGTAACTGATCATGATATCTGCTATTTACGATTTCAGGCTGAGGTTGATGCTCAGGTGGCAAGGCAGGAGGACGAGACGGGTGATGTGTTGTCAACTGAACAAGTTGACAACATCTTCCTAGAGGTCAACAAACCGGATAAGAAAGGACGAATATATGGACTCGGGAGCCTCGGTTTGCATCTGGCTAGTCCGGGGTGCTCCTCATCATCATCCCAGCAGTCCAGACGTCCGGTTTACACACAGGACCAGGTCTCGGAAATGGTGCAGTCGCAGGTCCGGGAACAGGTTGCTCGGCTAACTCAAGAGATGGAGCAACAAAGGGACGCGATGGAGCGACACGCCAGAGAACAAAGGAGGAGAACGGCGCCGATTCTGACATGGAGCGATTCATGTCCCGATTCGCCATCACCCACCCCCGTCTGATAGCTAGTTAGTTAGTTATGTATCTGTATGTTCGGATTTTTTTTCATATTTACACTTGTGTGTATAATTTCTCACTCGGATATTACTTTTTTATTCAAAATTTATTGAAATATTTTCCGTATTATTCATTTATTATCGAACATTATATTGATTAAATAGGTGAACTACGAAAAACAGGGATTAATATGAAATAAATAGTGACGGATTAATAGTGACGGAATTTCAGATTCCATCACTAATTCAAATAAAATGTTGGACGACGGATAGAATCTATCCGTCGTTATATTTAGCGACGGATAGATTCTATCCGTCGTCCGGTTTAGTGACGGATAGAATCTATCCGTCGCTAAAGGTAACGACGGATAGATTCTATCCGTCGTTATATTTAGCGACGGATAGATTCTATCCGTCGTTATATTTCGATTAAAAAAAAAAAAAAGGTCAAACATATAATCCGTCGTCCAATCCGTCGCGAATTGGACGACGGATTATCTATCCGTCGGCCCAACTCCAGCGGGGCGACGGATTTTTTATCCGTCGCCAGGGCTGGGGGCGACGGATCGCTGGGCTGAAGCGACGGATTTATCCGTCGCCCCAGCCCAGTTTTTTTGTAGTGATATAAACGTTATTTTCAGTTTTTCTTTTCATTCCTCGCTTTTTCTTCTTCGTTCTTCACACCTCCTTAATTTCCCAAATTCTCTCTGCAATTGATCGATCGATTCTCTGCAAATGATTCGACCGCTTCTTCATGTTTGAGACCTCTTCCAGAATCAGTGTTCATCGTCTGCCCCATTCTCGCAATAGGAAGAATCGAGGAAACCCTAGCTTTTCTTCGCTTCGAATCGCCATTATCAGGTATTTCGAGCTTTTTTTTTTGTTCCATTAACTGTTCATCGTCTTTGTTTCCATGTTTGTCTTTTTTTTTTTTTTTTTGTGTGTTTGCTGATCGTAGTTATGGAGAATTTTAGGAAATACATTGATTGATTTGCTTCGATTGTTGTTAGATCGGCATGATATGCTTCGTTGTATGTTGTTTTGGTTGTTTATGCTTCCTTTGTGTTTCGACTGTTGTTATATCGGCATAATATGCTTCGTTTTCTGTTGTTTTGGTTCTTTATCCTTCATTTATGCTCCGACTGTTGTTAGATCGGCATGATATGCTTCGTTTTCTGTTGTTTTGGTTGTTTATCCTTCATTTTTGCTTCGATTGTTGTTAAATTAGCATGATCTGCTTCGTTTTTCTGTTGTTTTGGCTGTTTATGCTTCATCTTTGCTTAAAGTGTTGTTAGATCGGCATGATCTGCTTCGTTTTTATGTTGTTTTGGTTGTTTATGCTTCATTTTTTCTTCGATTATTATGGATCTACTGCTAGCTAGTTGTAGAGGTAGTAATAAACCCATTGTTATGGATAAATGATCTGCAACTGTTAGCTAGATTTTTATGTGAATGGTGTATGTGTAGCAATAAATTGTTGATATTTGTGATTGTATTCATTATTTATAAATTTATGTAGTTTTGTAAAATAAATTGGGATGTATGTATGAATAGCCTGTGTTTATACTGTAATGGTTGATTTTTAAGGGCAAATTGGTAATGCTTGAATGTAGATATTTTGTTTCATCTTTTTGAAAAAAAAATCTTGTTTAGGTTTTTATGCAAATTGTGTATGTCCATCTGTAAATTGTTGATGTTTGTGGTTTCATTTCTTTTTGTTTGAGTTTCTGTAGTTTTGTAAAACCGGTATGTTCTTAGTGTGAATTGTGTATGTCTATCTGTAAATTGTTTATGTTTTCATATAAATTGCGGATGTTTGGCTAGAAATTGTTGTTGTTTATGTATTTTCTCTATTTTCAGTTAGTTTTTTCTTTGCTTTTGCTGCGTTTGTTGGTAGATCTTCATTGTAGTGTTCGATTTTGTTTAGGTTTTTATGTAAATGTTGTATGTTTAGTTGTAAATAGATGATGTTGTGGTTTCATTACTTTATGGTTAGACTTTATGTAGTATTGTTTTTAAATTACCTATGTTTTTGAGTGAATTGTGCATGTTTATGTGTAAATAGTTGATGTCTTATTATATAAACATATTATGTTCCAGATCTTTGATTTCTAGTGCTTATTGGCTAAGTTTGCATATATTCATACTGGAATTGCTTATGTTTAACGGTAAATTGATTATGTTTTATGTTTCGTATGTTGAAATATTATTGTTTAGTTTTTTTATGCAAATTGTGCATATTTAGTTGTTAATTATCGATGTTTGTAGTTCCATTCCTTTCTTGTATAGAGTTTTTATAGTGCTGTAAAACTGGATGTATGTATTAATAGTCTAAGTTTATACTACAATTGTTGATGCTTAAGTTGTAAATAGATGATGTTTTAATATAGGCTTTTTGTTTCATCTTTTGAAATTTTTATTTGTTTAGGTTTTATGTAAATTGTGTTGACTAGCCGCAAATTGTTGATGTTTGTCGTTTTTCAGAGATTACGTATTTTGTAAAACTGTTATGTTTTCAGTGTTAAATGAAGCAAAAATAGGTGATGTTTGTTGGTGCTTTTTATTTTTGGGTGTTTCAATTTCCTTGCCACTAACTAATTGCATATGTTTATATCGCAATTGTTGATGTTTTTATTGCATATACTAGGTTTTCGTAAAAATGCTGGTCTAATTAAAGAAAACGATTGATGATAAAGATGGAGACGTGGATGGAGGAGTCGTCGAACAATTTAAGGGTGTTTTATTTGTTTGCAAAGATGATTGTAGTTTGGATATAGCGATTTTAAATTTTTGTATTGTTATATATGTATGACATTTATTGATTGATGAATGAAATTGTTTTTTTATGTTTATTTATAAATATTGTGTTTCTTTGGGATAAATAGGTTGTCAAATAATTTTATGCTAAACATAGACAATTATATATCAAACATAGACAATTTGATCCAAAGTACCAATGTAACTGGATGGATACATGAAGTCGTCCCGCGAAAAAAATCATGTTGTATAGTTTTATGTATAAATTGTCTGTGTTTGTCTATTATGTAGAAATCTCAAGAACTCTCAATACATTGTGGACTCTCAGGAGATGGACTCTTTAAAGAAAGGCGAACAAATTAAAAAGAGACAAATATAATAACGATTGATCTCTCTATATTATTTCTTTTTAGGTCAGGCATATTTTTAAATGAAAAGATAATAATGAACCATTATTTACATACAGTGAACTCCATTTGTTGCATGTGTATTTCTATGTACCCCGAGATTACACTTCAAGTAGTTTATTCTTACTATACCAAATAGGTCTTTTCTACGTTCATACAGGTTTTCGCCCTGCCTTACAACATGCGTCAAATTAGGAATTGACATGTCAATTCAGTTACAAAACTAGGCAATATCATCATCAGTTCAAAACACTAATTTTTCACCAGTTCAAAATACTAATTTTTTTTCGATTGAACAAATTACATATCAAATTACATATAATTAATCAAATTAACTAAACTAACTACTACATACTTATCATATATACATATAATTGCTCAAATTAATCAAAATAAACAAAAGCCTCAAATTTTTAAAAACTAGGGTTTTAGCCAAAATACCTTGATTAATCGGTAGAAATCTGAAATTGATCGAAGAATCAAACTCCTTGTCCCACGAGCTTCGATTAGGCACCAAGATTGACCGGAATAACGAAGAATTCACCGGAATCGAAGAGAGGAGAAGAACAGAAAGAGGAAGAAAAATGAAGAACTGATTCCAGTTCTGCGTGCTCTGTCCGATAAAACCGCGGTAAGCGGACACGTATCCGGCCCGGAAAGCGATCCGTCGCCGAGTCGGATGATAGATATCCGTCTCTAAGTAGCGACGGATAATCTATCCGTCGCCATTTTTTTATTTTTTAAAATTTTAATTAAAAATATTAACGACAGATAAAATTATCCGTCGTTAATAATTTCATTTTTTTTTTAAGTCAAACTTGGGCGACGGATAAGAGTTATCCGTCGCCAAATTTAGCGATCCGTCGCTACGTAGCGACGGATAAGAGTTATCCGTCGCCAAAAGGGGCGACGGATAGAATCCGTCGCCCCAATTAGCGATCCGTCGCTAAAGGGGCGACGGATATAATCCGTCGCCCCATAGCGTCGTTTTTCCAGGAATTTCTTGTAGTGTAGGATTATATTTATTGTATTTGTGTTTTAAACGCTCTGGATTACCTTTTCAAACTGTTTTGTAACTGAAACTGAGGCTTCGTCTTGGCATGAGCCCATCTCACGATAGACGGCCGGTCGTGCCAAATTATTTTGGTTTTGGGGCGTGACATTTAGACTATAATTTCATATTCGAGGTTCGTTTTGCATATAGAAATAATCCAGTTGAGTGGTTGAAGTAAAGTAGTAGTCAGTACTAGTGTAGTATAGCTTGGGGATATTTGTTCAATTTAGTTCGCGAACTTTGTGGGTACATGGACATGTTTGTACGACTGTCCGGACCTTAGATAGCAAAGTGAACAAAAATCATAAGTAGGAAAATTTTATAAATATTTAAAATTTCAAAGATCTCTTATTAGTCTCGTTTAAGGACATCATATCTCTTCTTATTTATTGTCATTTTTAATTCCTAAATTATTGAAGCGACTGAATAATCTGAATAGATGATCCAGTAATTTGGTGATTATAAAGAAAGAAAGAAAAGGAATAAATTAAAGATATAAAAGTGTTAATTAACAAGCGGACATCATCATCATCCTCACAAACTCCTCGAAGCTGACCAAGCCATCTCCATCTAAGTCTGCTTCTCTTATCATTTGCTCAGCTTCTTCATCTGTTAGTCTTTCTCCCATATTTATCATCACATTTCTCAACTGCACATTCACATCATAAACATTTTCGAGTTAGTACAACCTTTTGTGAAAGCCCAAATTAATGTAAAGTTGTCCCAAAAACAAGATTAACATTACATATTTTATTATGATTAGTACATGTATGACTTCAATCGTGGTTTGATAAAATTGTATAACAACAACATGAACAATCATGGTTACATTTTTTTGGTAGCTAAACCGTGATCACGATTCTCACAAAAGTTGGCTCTCCAAAGTTAATATGAATGCATTACAAATAGAAAGTGCCAAATTAAAATCCTTGACGCGTTCAACATCAAGAATTACATAAAATTGTGGGCTACCATTTCATTGAATTCTTTTTTCAATTTATGCGTCAACGTTATTATTTCATTTCCAATTGAAATTCTTCCTGGCACTTCTAACATCTCACTATCATACATTTAAAGTAAAGATTTTAAATTATCCAAATGAATATAGTTTATTAATCAATATTCATTTAAAGATATGTTTTACTCCAATTAACTCAAAATTTAAGGTGGTAGAAGGTCACATGCTTATTCACATGTCAAGAATACTATAGTATAAAAAATCTCAAGGGCCTCAGTTCAATTAGCCACACTTTTTAGTACATTATGACAAATTACATGGCCCATTTGTCCCTGTAGATGATCAATAATAAAATTAGATAGTCTATAGCATTCATTATTGATTGCATTATTGATTGCATTTTAATTTGAGTTGAAAAACCAAGTGGTGCAGTATTAGATATGAATGAACTTTGGAGTATTAACACAATACTCTTGTATGTCACTTGAACAAGTCAAAACAACATTAATTAATTAGTCTATTACAATAAGCATTAATAGTGAAAGAAACATGTTTTAGTTTTACCTCAATGGAAGATATGAATCCATCTTGATCCCTATCAAACACTTTGAATGCTTCTTTGAGTTCCTCAGCCACATTTTCCTATAGAATTGAACTCATCAAACTCAATACTTTTTCAACCTTAAAATTAAATTTGAACAAGTTCATGCAATATCTACCTTCATTTTTCTTGCCATGATACCCAAAAACTCTTCGAAATCAACGGTGCCATCTCCGTCGACATCCACCTCATTCATCATTTCTCGAATCTCTTCCTTTGTCGGATGTTCGTTTAGTGATTGGATCACCGATGCCAGTTCGTCTAGAGTAATCACCCCTTCAAAAGATTCACAAAACATCATCAATAGGGCTGACCACTGTATATATAATTCGTAAATCTCCAACCCCTCCAAAACTACTAGAGAAACTATCAAGAAAATGATCATTAAGTAAACTCAAACTATGTGCACAAAAACGCAATCAAGATAGTTTCATAAGTTGTGCACGTTAGAAATCGACTGACGACTCACCATCGGAGTCTTTATCGATGACACTGAAGGCTTCTCTGAACTCGGCAATCTGCTCTTCAGTCAATGCACCAGCCATTTATACTAGTTGAGTTTTTGAGGAAAGGTGTAGTGAACTTTGTTTCCAGGAAAGAAGGAGATGAGAGGTTTCTAGGAAAGTAGAGAATGGTAACCTAGTTATGTTATGTGCCAAGGTTTGAAATATAATTTATAATGGTGGAACTTGGAAGTAGTAATTATTAATTTCTAACATGTAAAAAAAAGTCGTGGAAAAAGTCAGACAATGCGTAGAAGAAAAATTCGTTCAACATTCAATCGAGACTTAAGTATTTTCAGAGACATGTTTTGGGTCCAAAATTCAACGGTTGAATTGAATGAATCATTAAGTATTAAAATGGCTCTTAGGGACCGATTTTATCGAGCGATCAACGAACATAGTAGATATATAGTAAAACATTAACGATTTTACTAATAATATCGTTTTTATATAGTACATGAAACGTCAAAACATTTATTTGTATTATTTGAAATACTATTATATTTATACGTAATAACATTTATTTGTTTTTCAGAGCTCTCACTAATATAGGTCCGACTTTGTGATATTAAATTGTAGAAATCTTTGATAAACGGGGCAGAGACGCCGAGCAATATTGAGATTAACTTGGGCCTAACTTAAGATAAGTTGTTGTCCTTTGGTCTGTTTTGTAGTTTGATTAGCCTGAATTAACTAGTCGTACTCAACATTTAGTATTCTTGGATTTGGTTGCTTATGACATATCTTGTAATTTACACACAAGTTTAATACGAATATCAAATAAATAACTATCTTACATGCACACGGTGAGATAGCTATCTAATTAATTGAGGTGTATCAAGGTATGAAATTCAATACTTAGTGAGACCAAATTCGTCTACTTTGAAAAACAAACTATTTAAGGTGATTTGATTCTTTAATAAAAGCATTTAAAAGATATAAAACTATGCTTAATACTCATGCTTTCTCTATATTCCCTACAAAACACAAAATACACTTTGGTGTAAATGATTTTAAAATTAATCAAATGGTATTTGACATAAACACATCTTTTGGTACTTTAGCAAAGCGTGTCTGGAGTAGTCCAGGAGCAAACAGTTCGGAAAAGACCTCGACTCAAATAATCTACGCTTGGGAAAGATGAAAATCTCTAAGCTCGTTGCGGAAACCGACTCCGGAGTACAATCTTATGAAGTCACATAACTAATATTATTGACCATCCCCTACAATGTGGGTCCTTACAATGTTTACTAGAGGATGTAAAGGCGTTCAAAAGATTGCCATTGGAGTTACAGTTTCAACATACAAAATATGTATGCGTACGGTACATGGTATTAAGGCTCTGTTCTTTTCAACTTAAAACTCATTCGATTCGATTCGATTCCATTCGATTCGATTACATTTGGTTATATTTTATCTACAATTCGATGAAAGAATTTCATTGAAAAAAGCAGGCGCAAGTTGAAGGATTTCATTTCACCTGCAGGAGGAAACATCTAACTTTTACCCTTATACTGTTATTGAATAGAAAGTACAGGTAGTGGTGCTTTAGTTTTACTGTTTTTTTCATAATTGGAAAATCTGACTAATGAGAATACATTAAAGGTGCAAAATAAATTTGTGGAAAAGGGCTGCCATGGAATATTGGAATGGGTTGTGTAGGAAGTCAAAGACACTTGTAAATTCCGGCTTAATTCATGAACCTTGGTGTGAAGACAATCACAATATATCATCGGAAATCTTCAAATTCCTTTTGGCATGGCCTGGCTGGGAAAAGATCGATCGGTTTGGCACAGGGGCGGCTAAGGCCATGCGCGGGAAGCCCGTCCGCACAGGACCCTGAAAATTTGGGGGCGTCAAATTTTATAGTATTATTCTTATATGCTATCTTGGTAGAATATTTTGATGGAAAAATCACTTTCTCAAATTCAAGTCTGGTTTGCATTACCTTACTCATCGTCATGTTATTATTTAAACTATAAATATTTTTTACTTTGTATTTTTTGAACTTCTTAATTTTTTTAGTAATAAGATTTTCTTTATATTAGTAGTATTATTTTGCGGAGTCAATTATAGTATGTCGTGTCTTTTTTTATTGTTTATTCATTTTAGATTTTTTTTCGGGGCCCAATCTTACAAGTTCGCACAGGGCCCTGAAATATGTAAGACGCCTTTTGGCATCATTCTAAATCTTGTTCGTTTACGGTTCGAAAAGAAAAGTAATATATGAATCATTAATTCGGCTCATAAACTACCAGTTACAAGCAATGACAAATTACAATTACAATAGTTGACCATAGTTATAAACGGCGCTATTGGTATCCTTTATATGTTGTATTCGCGATCACGATCATCATCCCTTTAATTTTGCCTACCGATACGTGTTGTATGTTGTACGTAGCATATTTTCTAGGAGCTGTAATGTTCCATATACTTTAACTAATAATGTTTGCTAGCTTAAAATGTACATTTGATTATGCATTCGTGAGTCTTAGATATCGGAGTATTTTATGTATGGTCAATATGTAATTAATCAAACCATGTTAAGCAAGTCAAGATAAGAACTTAACAACTCATGTTTTTGTTGGACAAAGGTTCGGATTTGGTGTTAGAATAACTGAATAAGTAAACGAAATGTATGTGTGCTTTTTTTTGAGAATAAAATGTCTGTGTGCCTGGCAAAGCTAATTTAAATGCCAAGCGTTGTGCCAGGCAAGAGTGCAAGACTAAGAACGAACATGTTTTTGGATTCTTAAAAAACCGACGGTTTCCAAATTTTCCGAACTCATGATTTGATCACACATATAACAATAATGTATGATTTGTAATGTAACTTGTACATATTTGATTTTGGAATGTATCTAGCAAAAGGTCTAATGTTATGTGAATTTGATACCACTAACTTTTAACAAAGGTGGGATATCACAATTTAAATGTTGTTTAAAAGTATATTTGAAAAGCTCTATTCATGTTTTGGCCACGGGAACTACGTTTTCTTTAATAAATGAACATGAATTTAAGATGTGCTCCTATTTATTATGTTACACAGATTTTAGATCTAGTCTCTTCAGGTCTGTGTTCAAAGAGATTTACCTCCGTTCCAAATAAATCTTTCCATTTTGATTTTAACCGGTCAACTGTCTTCGATTTTGACCGCGAATTACTCTTAAACTATAATAGTAAATAATTTAATAAAATCATATAATGAAAATTTAATAATTAAAATTTCATTATATAATTTTATTAAATTATTTACTATTATAGTTTAAGAGTAATTTGCGGTCAAAGTCGAAGACAGTTGAACGCAGAATAATAAAATTGAAAGATTTCTTTGAAACGGAGAGAATATTAAATAGGACATGCGATGGTCAGAAATATTATGCATTTTTATCGTACTTTGTAAAATATTACACACACATTATTATATATGAAAAGCGACATAAAATATTAGCTCTATTGATACTACTTACGTAATCAATAACATCAATCCGTCACTTGTTCCCTCACTAATAAAATATTCCTTCCGTACTCCTTAAACTTAAAATAATAACATCGATCCTTCCGGACTCCTTCAACTCAAAATAATAACATCAATCTTTCACTCGTTCCCTCACTAATAAAATACTCCCTCCGTCCCAGCTTCATCTTCCCGCATTCCATTTTGGTCCGTCTCAACTTCATTCTCTCATCCCTTAAATGAAAAATCTCTCTCCTACTTTATACACTATCTATCATACTTTATACACTATCTCTCATACTTTATTCAATATTACTACTAATTTATACACTATATCTCTTACTTTATCACTATTACTCTTACTTTATTCGTTTTTCTATTAAAACCGTGTTCGGACCACGGAAAGATCAACCTGGGACGGAGGGAGGGAGTATTCATTTAAGACTCGTTAAACTCAAAATGTCGCGGTACTCTCGGTACTCAGGATGTTTAAATTGAAAAAGAATTAATATAAAATTCCAAGAATCTCTCTTACGTTGAACGTTCGCAAGAATATCCGAGAATCTCTCCAAAGTTCTTGGAAAATATGACTAACTAGTCAATAATCAATATCTTCCGTTAGAATGTTACCCAATTACAGCAACACAAAGAATACAATCAACCAAAACCACCAGATTTTCCTTTTGTTTTCAAACTAGTCAAGAACATAGGATTTTGTTACCTTAAATTCCCCACTAGTCATTACAACTATTTAGACACCATTCAAGAACAAGAAGGACCAAAATTAAACCATTGTACTAATTTGCTCTCCTTGTTTGGTACTAATTTGGTACTTCAGGCAACAAAACAAAACTCTCTACAGGTTTGCTGACAATGAACACGTTCCCTGCAAACCTGTTGCCGGACGAGGCCAGCCCCGAATGGATGAACAAAGGCGACAATGCGTGGCAGCTCACCGCAGCCACGCTAGTCGGCTTGCAGAGCGTTCCGGGCCTGGTGATCCTTTACGGAGGCATTGTGAAGAGGAAATGGGCAGTTAACTCTGCTTTCATGGCCCTTTACGCCTTCGCATCGGTTCTCGTTTGTTGGGTTGCCTGGGGATACCGAATGTCGTTCGGTACGCAGATGCTGCCGTTCTGGGGTGTTCCGAACGTGTCCCTGGATCAGAAGTTCCTCATGGAGAAGGCGTTTTTGGGATCGTTCCCAAACTCGACTATGGTGTTTTTCCAGTTTGTGTTCGCGGCGATTACGCTTATTTTGATTGCTGGGGCCTTGTTGGGGAGGATGAATTTCTATGCCTGGATGCTGTTTGTGCCTCTTTGGTTGACGTTTTCGTATACGATTAGCGCGTTCAGCATTTGGTGCCCTGATGGTTGGTTGGCTGAGTTGGGAGTCATTGATTTTGCTGGTGGTTATGTCATTCATGTTTCTTCTGGTGTTGCTGGATTCACTGCTGCTTACTGGGTAAGTCTTACGCTTTTCGCGATTGCAAATGTGTTAGCTATCCCACATCGATTGAGAATATCCTGTATCTCTTCTATAAAATACGGGATAACTCCCTCCCCTCACATTGTGAGCATACTTCTATTGTGTATTTACATGTATCATAGATCAAAAAGTTCGGTTTCATGATGTGTATATGTTCTTGATGACAGGTTGGGCCGAGGTCGGTTAGGGACCGAGAAGTGTTCGTGCCAAACAACATCATGGCAATGCTTACAGGAGCAGGCTTGCTGTGGATGGGGTGGACCGGGTTCAACGGTGGAGCTCCATTTGCAGCAAACACAGATGCATCCCTGGCGATCCTGAACACGCATATATGCACGGCCACGAGCTTGCTTGTGTGGCTTATGCTTGACATTCTTGTTTTCAAGAAACCTACCGTGTTTGGAATGACACAGGGGATTATCACTGGATTAGTCTGCATCACCCCTGCTGCAGGTAACTTGAATCTGAACTTCTCACGAAAAACTATACTTAAAGTTTAAATATACTGCAAGTAATGTTAGTTTCTGTAAAAGTCACGATTGGTAAGCTGAGACATCACGACTTGATTGCAATGTTGGTTTCTTTAGTACAATTGATAGTGTTAGCTTCATCGAACTGACATTTTTGTATCATAATTCAACAGGAGTCGTACAAGGATGGGCGGCATTGCTAATGGGCGTGGCCTCAGGAAGCATCCCGTGGTACACGATGATGATCCTCCAAAAGAAATGCCCCATCCTCAATAAGGTGGACGACACACTAGGTGTACTCCACACCCACGCAATCTCTGGAATACTAGGTGGAATCTTTGTCGGGCTCCTAGCTGAGCCAAAGTTAGCCCGGGTATTCTACCTAGTCGAGGAATGGCAACACTACACAGGCTTGTTCTATGCTTTCCATGACGGTCGTGCTAGGGCAGGGGCCAGACAACTCGGAGTTCAACTGCTGGGAATCGTATTTGTTGTTTGCTTGAACATTGTGATCACGAGTGTGATTTGCCTTTTGATACGACTGGTGGTTCCGTTGAGGCTGAGCGACGATATAATCGAGAAGGGTGATGAGTCTGTTCATGGAGAAGAGGCATATGCATTGTATGGAGATGGAGAAAGGAGGGAGAGCAGAAGGGATTCCAATGCTTATGGATTTGCTTAAGTTCTCTTTGTTCATGACTTTTGTTCTTGTTTAGTGTTTTGTACATCATAATTTGTTGGATGGTACTTTGAGCTTTTTATGCGTATTCTGTTTAGGCTGTATTAGAATTATAATTAGGAGTATTGAGTATAATGTAATGGATACTTCTTTAGGTATACCCTATGAATTTATAAGGATTATGTAATTGAGGGAGTGGGGCGGTTATAAGAAAATAAAATGTTTATAGTATGTAATATTTTCGATAATTTAAGAGTTCCTCTAACTCTGGAAGAATCTCATATAATTTGGCACCCTGTAGTTTAAATTCTGGATCCGTTTCTATCTATAATTTGTGTACATGTAAATTTGATTTAGCATGTAAATGAGATGAGTCCGCTATTTTATGAACAAATTCAGTAACAAGAAGCCTCAGCTAACTTGTTCTTCCAATAAATGCTTTATGATTTGGAAAATTGAAGGATTCTACAACTTCATAAAGTCAAGTGTTCACATTACCCCATATCCAAATGTTTGGTATACTAATTAGTTTTACACTCACATATTGTGATGTGTTATTCCCTTTAGAAATCAAGGCTTTAGACTTGCTCAACATTTAACAAGATAGTTTAGCTACTTGTTTTACAGTGGTTAAGCAATCAGCATAATTGTGTGACTTATTGAAGTTGACAATATACACCACCTCACCAAATATACACAGACATGCACAGCACAGTCATAGATGAGTAAAGCTCCTAAAGGACAACACATTATTATTAGTCCGAAGAAATATTAAGAAAACATCGATGTTACATATATACATAAACAATGTATAAACTTTTTACTTATAATGTATAAATTTTTTACTTACAAATAGTTATATCCCTCAGTAAGTCCAAGTCTTTGTGTATATATCCTGATAGGTTGACATTCGGTGCATGGGGATTTTTCTGATTTAATGACACAACTGACTCTTGAAATATTGATTAGAGCTACTATTAGTCAAAACTTTCATCTTATCGGTTCAGAACTCCATTGTGGAAGACAAATATTTGCCAAGTTGTGGTTTCATCGAGGCATCAGAAGTCAAAAGATACTATACTGATACTGAAAGTTGAAAATTGCCAACTTTTTAATCTTACCCTGCTTGCTAAGCATATAGTTCAGAAAGTCAAATCTCATGAAACGAAATAATCCTTCCTATTAACGTTCCTTTAAAGTTACCAGTACCAATTTTCAAGTCAATGTTCACAGGTCCCTATACACGCCAACCTTGCTTCTTACGGCTAAACATGGCTTTAATATAGTAACATTGACCGCCAATTGCCAGGTCTATTCTAAATGACACAAAATTGAGGGAAGAAATCAACAGGTCCAGGATAGTAACAGAAGAGGAACATGCATCCTTGTGGAAATTCTGGGAAGTTGACAGGTCCAGGACCATGACCTGGAGTATCTGATATCTACAGGTTTATGGAGCTAACGCATTCCTTGAAGTTTCAAAAAAATAGGCGGACCAAGTAAAAGCAGGAGTTACAACACCAAAAACATATGTAAGATGCCAATGCACAGGTTTAGGGACAAAAACGAACTAGCTTCTATAGTATTGTAATTTATTCGTGGTTCAAGCTCATGTTCAGAAAATCTGGTATTTGGAACTTATAGATACTGCTTTAACTCCACTAGTTATACTTGAGACATTTGATCAAATCACCAATGTAAAGCTCAGCACATGACGGGACAATAGGGATAATTTACCACTGTTTTCATTGAATCATAATAGACATGATGGTACATAAGGGTAAAAACAAGCTCGATGGATAATTTTGTCTTCCATTCTAGAAAGTTTAAGCACATAAACAACACAGAACTAAATGTCAAACAGGAGAATGTAAAAAACTAGCTGGAACATAGGTACCAATCCAAATTGTTATGAAACTACACCTAAACTTAGAAACCTAAACAGAGAATAAATCAGTCACACACAAATGTCATTAATCCGGTCTCAAATAGACATTGAGAAAGTAAAGAGTACTTCATTCCTTGGTTGTCTTGTTGATGAGGGACTTGTGAATATGAGGAATCACACCACCACCAGCAATGGTTCCCTTGATGAGTGTGTCAAGCTCTTCATCCCCTCGGATAGCCAACTGCAAATGCCTAGGGGTTATCCTCTTAACCTTCAGATCCTTGCTGGCATTTCCGGCCAATTCAAGTACTTCAGCAGTCAAGTATTCAAGGATGGCAGCAGAGTACACAGCTGCTGTGGCTCCAACTCGACCGTGTGCAGTAGTCCTTGTCTTCAGTTGACGGTGAATTCTCCCCACTGGAAACTGCAGTTACACAAGAAAATCCTTTGTAAGCCTAAGTTTTAATATAAAGCACAGAACATCAAAACCATGTATCCTACATGGCTACATGCAAGGTATAATGCCCGTGTAAAATTTTGTCATGAGATGCATTTCACGTGCATTGTCATTCCAGTAACTTGGCAGGTGAAAACAGCAAAGAGTAGACAAACTATCCATCTCTAAGATGCATCACTCGCTACCAGATCTCATGAAATCATTTAATGTCATTCAGGCATGGACAGGTTTCCTAGATACTGCTATAGTGAGTAAGACAAGCACTTTAGTCGTATTGACAAGGCATTAGATAGACCTAAAAGATTGTGGGCAGGATGTATATATCAAAGGTAAGCATTAAACACAGGGCAGCAAAATGTAGCTAGAGATTTAAAAGGCATGACTCGTAGCCTTAACTCATACACCTCCATGTCATAAAGTATTACCAGATCCAAAAAACTAACAAGCAAAAACATTAATGTCGACAAAGTAAAAACTTTAGCAAATACAAGATGGCATTGGTACCTGGAGACCAGCACGAGCAGACCGAGACACAGGCCTTTTCTTGTCTTTGTCTTTGTTGGCAGCAGCTGCTGCTGCCATTGTCTTCCCTGCCACAAGGCCTTTGCCACCTTTTCCTGCCATTTTCCTTACTGCAAAAAGTAGCAAAACAATTGAGTCCAGCCTCTATTTCATCACGAGAACATAATACTCACAGGCCATGTAACAAGTGTCCACTTAAAAATCAAGAACGGTACAGAAATCAGCTTATTCAGCTACTCTGTGGTCTATACTATCCTAGCCAATGACACCTACAACGATTGAGTTCAGACTATTTCGTCGCCAAAATGCAATACTCACAGCTAAATACCTCAGGAACCATCTAACAAATGTTCACTTAAAGTAAAGAAAGGTCCGAAATCAGCCAATTCACCAACTCTATACTATTCTAGCCAATTACACCTGCAACGACAATCTCTAGAGATGGTAACAGTCCAAACCACAAACTCTGTAGTTTTTTCAGAAGCCATCAACGACAGAGGTCATAATATCATTAATTTAGTGTATACAACCGCTTTCACGAGGAAGCGGGTACCAATGAGAAATCGGAAAAAAAAAAAAAGCTTTCACAAGGTCATTACATCAGACTTTCCCGAATACCATGTTTATCTTAATTTCTAACAGTTCCGTTCTCAACTCAAATACCGTAAATCACCAGTCATTATGCTCTTACCGAACCAGAAATCAATAAAAAACAACCAAACAGCAAAAGCTAACCCAAAACCCTATCAACACAATCAATTCCTACCAGATCTGACAGATTCCACCTTAAAACAAACAGAAAACCAAATTCGAAACCCTAGAAACTTAACACACAACCAATTCACCAACCAAACAGCCTTGTTCTAGCTAGATCCGTGAAAAAAACACCAAAACCATAACGAAGAATCCAATTAAACAGCAGATTCGCAAGATTAAAAGGTGAATGAAGAGTAATGCGTACCTTGAAAGCAAAAAAGAAGCGCCTGAGAGCTCGAGAGAGAATCGGACAAAGTAAAAGGGGTTTTGGTAACAGTATTGAAGAGGAGAGAGGGGATTTATTCAAGGTTTTGAAAGTGAAGATGAATTTTTGGCGGTTGCTTTTGGGTGGGAAATTTCTCGACTGAAACCAAAATTTTCGTCTTCGTTTCTTCCTCTCCTCCCGCTTTACCTTTTTATCTTCTCTCTTTAATCCTAGCCGGTGTGAATGAATGTCTACTTTAACCCTGCCCCCTTGATTCCGCACCGAGAGTCTAAAAAGGCACGTTGAGACACCCCTACCCAATAAGTCACATTAACGTGTGACTTTTAAAAGGTTGTAGCTTTAAATTGAGCTAGCGATGGCTCGCATCTTTCAAACTCATATGCAAGGATGAGGGCATTAGATTTTCCAAGAACCCGTATGTAGGGTAGTCTGGTCCAATATTGATTGAACAAAGTCATTAGAAATATGGCTCTATATATAATTTGGGAAACCATTACACAACAATATATGAACATTCACTGCAACACGTTTAATTTGAGGTTAGTTTAACGTCGTGGGTTAGTATCCTATATTCCAAGTCCATTAAATTGTTTTCACGTGACGAACAATAGTGTGCAGTTTTGTAGCTTTAAATCTACGGGCAGTATATGTGAATCGCAATGCGATGGGTTGTGCAAGGCTTATTGAGGCCCGGTCCAGGACCGCTTATTTGTTAAAGGCACATGCCCCGTGGTGGGCATGAAATTGAGCCCAGGGCCCGTTACTAGTCAGGCCTAACGTTAGTGCTTTTTTTTTTTTTTGTCCGGGGTGATACATTTTTTGCTTGTTGTGTATGGGCCCAGTTGGTTAGATCTTTGACATTTATCCTTCGTACCCAAGTTTGATTATCAATGTTGGATATTTTTATTTAAATCATTTATATATTATTACCTCCATCTTATATAAAAAGGTTATACAACCGTCATTTATGCATGATTTTATTTGTCCTCTTCACTGCTCAAAACCACTTCATTTTAATATTTATTTTTAAAATATCCTTACTATTAAATTTGACTTTGCGTGTTACTTAACACAGTTCACAATCATATAAATAGTTGAACACACTACATATATGTCGGGCCGGGGCTATTGACCTGAGGCTTAAGCCCCGGCCTGGGGCCCACAAGGATACATCCATGCCCAAGCCCGATCCTGAATGTACTACCAGGCTGGCCAAGTCGGACTTGGAGTTTGGTCCGGGCGGGCGAGCCAAATTCCCATCATAATTGTATTGGTCAATGTCAAGTGATCATGATTCCATTTTCTTGGATTAACGAATTATGCAGTATTCCCCGTGTCATTGTGACATGATTCACTTACTATGAGATGAATGATAACAGTCTGACTCCCACGATGAGTTGGGTCTACAAACGCTTATTCGAGTCCTAAGTCCGAGTTTCCTCCGTTGGAAGGCTGAACCACCCGTGCTGAACCAATATCAATCGTTGATAAAGATATGATCATAATAAGGTTAGAGTTCACATGATTATATTCGCATAGTGAGTAAAATGTTAATGATCCATAACTATTCATACAACCTCAATAGTACGTGAAAGTTTGCTTCATCCTAACCAAATGATCACTAAGGTTATGTTCTTTTCGTATGAACTAAACTGATATGAACTGAATCGATTTGTAATATAAAAAACAACTAAGTTGAACTTAAGTGAAATTAGTGATTTTCCTGACGAAGTGAGCATGACCTAACTATTCATACAACCTTATTAGTGTATTATAAATTGCACTGTATAATATGTTAAATACGTTCAATCACAAAGCACTAAATAATGTTTAAGAGTTGAATGATAAAACTCCCGTTGTAAGGTCGTAAATTCCTCCCTTCCATCATGGCAAGCAAATGACAAACAATTTTCTTATTCTCAACAAGTACTACTAAACAATTAGGACACTAATAATACCCAAGATCATAATTACCTTAGATAGTTGACACTCTCCTAAGAATAAGAAGATTAGCTGGAAAATTAGCGGTAATTGGAAAAATTTGGTAGTGAATAGGTGGTGAAAACTAGTTGAATAGGTGGTGATTAACTAAATTTGAAAAATTAGTGATTTTAATGTAGGTGTTTAGCAAATTAGCTCATAAGCTAGCTGATATCTTATAAAATTACATAAAAGGGCATTACTCTTATTTTTTTAAATAATAGTACATCACATTTTTATCTAATTATTTTAATATATATTCAATGTACTTTTCACTGCTACTTTAATAACATCATTGAAAATTATCAGAAGTTGAAAATAAATATTCGTTGAGCATTATAACTTAATACGGAAAAAAATTAGTAACTTATGCAAGTTGCAAACAAGTACACAAAATGTATAACAAATGAGAAATTCATATTATGTAATTAAAGAAGAGAAGGAGCAGTATCAGATTACCTATAGCGCTGGCAAGGAGAGGCGATGGAACACATAACGGCACCGCAGTAAAAGATAGAACACGAGAATAATACTAACGATTGGTTTTAGTTTATTTAATTTAGGTTAGAGATATTTTCGAAATAAAAAGATAACAAAAAAAGCTAACCTGGTAGCTTATTCAACCAAATTGCGCTGCATTCACTAACAAACTTTTAGTTAATGGTCATTAATTAATTTGAAAATCTAGTTGGAAAAGTGAGAAGCCATTTAAACAGCCTCACAAAGAGGGAAAGAAAGAATAATTTTTCTTTCCTAAATCACACACACATCAAGAAAAAATTAAAGAAAAAAGATAAAAAAACCGAGTCTCTCCCTCCTAAACACTCCTTCTTCCAGTCTCAAGATCTAAAATCCAGAGCCATCAATGGAAACTTGAGCACGAGAAAAGGTTGCTTCTGTTCGAATTAAACCAGCTCCACGATTCTTAACCTGCACCAATTACTCACCACGATTCTTAACCAAAATCCTGAAAATCTTTACTTTCCAATTTACATTCCCGTTCACATTTACACCTCTAATGGCTTATTTGTTGGTGTGTAATCCTCACCTTATCGCTTCATAATTGTAAAACTGTCGTCTTTTCTGTAATCGACGGATCAGAGATGCGGATTGTCAGTCGGGTCGCCGTTTTCTCCATTCTAGTGTCGATTTTGGTTTCTGGGTGCTTCTGCTCGATAGAGAATTTTCGTCAAGCGTGAGCTGCCTTTTCACTTTACCTTACTTTCTTGTTTGTTTATTGGTGTAGCTGAACTGCATTTTATTTACGGGCATTTGATTTTTCCATGTGGCTGATCTTGGTGATGCATTTTGGTTTTTAGTTGTTATTGTATCGTCAGTGTTTGCTTTTTGGAGAAAGGGCTTATTGCTGTCGTCGAGTGACGTTTCCGTTTCCTTCGGTGGTTTGCATATTTGTCTGGACTCTGGTGTATAATTATGGTGGTTGGTCAATGTAATTTTATCCTGAAAGATGGGATTTTTGGCTGTTTTGATGTTAGGAATTAAGTGTTCTGGTCAACGGATATTATTTCCTGCGTGCTCTAACTAGATTTGTAGGTATACGGTTGTTAATTCTGGTGCTGTTAGAACATCTTTTTCTGAGTATATAGGTTAGGTGTGTGGGATTAGCCAAAATTGCTTGGCGATGAGTATGTCAATAAATGACTGTTCATACATGCTTGGTTAACTCGTAGCAAGTATCGTGAAAGACTCGATTTTCTTGGTGTAGCTGAACTGCAGTTTCTTTACTGACATTTGATTTTGCCATGTGGCTGATCTTGGTGATGCATTTTGGTTTTTAGCTGTTATTGTATCGTCAGTGTTTGATCTTTAGAGGAAGGGCTCATTGTTGTCTTTGAGTGACTGTTTCCATTAATTTTGGTGATTTGCATATTTGTCTGGACTCTGGTGTATAATTTATGGTGGTTGGTTACCTTTAATTTTTATCCTGAAAGATGGGATTTTGTGTGTTTTGTTGTTAGGAATTAAGTGTTACTATTTCCCGCGTGCATTACTAGATTTGTGGGCATTCAGTTGTTGATTCTGGTACTGTTAGAACATCTTTTTCTGAGTATTTAGGTTAGGTGTGTGAGGTTAGCCAAAATTTATTGGCAATTAGTATGTTAATCAATAACTGTTTATACATGCTTGGTTAACCTGGAGCAAGTCTCATGAAAGACCCAATTTTCCTAAAGACACATCACAATAGTATAAATTGAGTCATTATTTCATAGGTTCACGAAAAACATGACTTTTGCAAGAAGTTGACCTGGGTCTATGAGATTGACCAGAGATGGGTTTTGGTGTTAGGCAACGAGCATGTAGCATAGTAGGTCAATGAGATTAGCCACAGATGGACTTTTGGCTGTTTTGGTTTCAGGCAATGACTATTTGGATCAATGACCGTTTATACATTTATGCTTAACTCATACTGTAGGTATGTAGGCATTCAGCAGGCAATTTCCTGTACTTTAAGAATCTTTAGGCGGGGTATGTAGCCTAGGACTGAGATTAGCCAAATATGGGTTTTTTGCAGTTTTAACGTTAGGCAATGAGTACTCGGATCAGGGATTATATCCCTGTGTGCTTAACTCTTTTATTGGTAATCAGTAGACAATTTTCTGTAATATTAAGAACATTTTTCTATGTGTATTTATAAAGAATTCATATTATGTTCAATAGAGGGTAGTAAATTATTTATGGTCCTACTAACGAGGAATTCGAAAATGAGCTATTGCCTGTAGATGAAGTTTATTTTTGATGGAAATGAAGCTTTTTTGGATAGATATGTGGAGGATACTGTAAACTATAATGGATGTCAATTCTTGTCCTTTTATTTGACTGCTATATCGAGAAATTAAATTTCCAATGCCAGTAAGTGAAAGGAAAGAAGAAAAGAAAGAGGAGAAAAGTAAGGAGGAAATATTATCCTTCTATCCCACCGCAATTATCTTTTTGTTTCTGGTTCTTATCTGAAAGGCTCCCCTGCACTGTTTTATCTATCATGCCCATTTCACTAGGATGCAAGAAATGAAAAGTTACACTCGTGTGCTTACTTCTTCTGCAGGTTTCCAATTATCGAACCTGATCCTGGCCACACGAAACTTCGTCTTTCAAGGGAAGGACTGGAGGCTATTGAGAAAATTACCACTCCAATTGCAGCTGTTGCTGTAAGCTATAGATTGTTTACCATTAGCAATTCAATTTTCCGTTTGTCAATTAAACAATCCATTCTGCAAGCACCAATACTCGTTATACCTCCTTTCCTGCAGTATACTTGTCTTGAATACCATCTCTTTGCATGCCAATGAAGCTTCTTTCACTTCAAAAACCTTGTTAGCATCCGTAGTGCTGCATATAATCCCTGATTACTTCTCTTACATCCACATATTGCTCTTTTTCCAGGTGATAGGTCCTTACCGTTCAGGGAAATCGTTTTTACTTAATCAGCTTCTTTCACTTTCATGTTATGAAGGTGCAGTCCTGTAAATATTTCATACTAATGATCTGCCCTGTGTGTGGCCCGTTTGAGTTAACTGACCTGAAAATAAACATTGACAGGGTTTGGTGTTGGCCATATGCGTGATACTAAAACCAAAGGTGTGTATATATAAAGTTTTTGCTGTAACATTTTATTTCTATGCGGTGCTATGACACTCCAACAAGATGGTTCTTACAATGTTCTTTTTTACTGTGATATATAGGTATTTGGGTTTGGGGAACTCCAATTGAGCTGGAGATTAATGGAGTCAAAACTTCTGTCTTCTATCTTGATACAGAGGGATTTGAAAGTGTTGGGAAGTCAAATGTATATGATGACAGGTGATCAGCCAAACACTTACTATATTTGTTCAAGTTGCTATTAATGAGCACAGATACTGTTGGTTTGATTGATGATTCATTCGTTTTACAGGATTTTTGCTCTGGCAACAGTTATGAGTTCTGTGCTTGTATATAACCTACCTGAGACGGTTTGTTACTTCCTCCGAATTATTTTTGAACTTGTGATTCCCCTCAAATCTTTATTAATTATGGAGTCCGTAGATGTTTTAATTTCTTAAGGTCCTCTTAAGTCTTAACACAATCTACTGTTACATGTTACAAAGTATAGAGACTTAAAGCACACTTTTAGCATGGAGGAATGTACCACTGAAGATAGTTTCTACCAATCTACACCTTGAAATGTAATAGACAGTCCTTTGATATGAATGAATGTTTTAGTGAAAATGTACCAGTGTAGTATCTCTTTAAGCATCTCCCGCCATGAGATAATATATTGTTGGAATAGTAATATATGCAAATTTTATGTTTGTTGGAATGATAGTATCTTAATTAAGGCCCATAATGCACTGACACGTGACAATAAATAAAGAACTAGAGGTAAATCCTGTCTCCTGATACATGTGTAATTGGTTAGTTTCGACTGTTGTCACACAGAAGGAACACACTGGTTTATGTTCGAGTTCTTAGGAAATTATGTGGTAGCTAATGCATACCAGGTCACATAACTCATTCTTCGATGCAATTCCTACAAGTTCTTGTGGCTGGGCTTGCCATGAATGAACATTTGGTAGCTCAAATTAAACATTGAATGTCATTGTGGTGACCAAACCAGAGTCTTAATCTTGTGGTAACACGCTTCTAGAATTATTATGGTATTGCTAAGATTTAAGAGACTTTTTGATCTTCAATATGGAGTATGGTAAACATGATTCCTTTACTGGTTTAATTTTTGTCAGTTCCTATACTGGTCTGTAAATTCTTAGCCTTATGTTTTTGATGTGAACTTACTGTTGTATATTTTTGTTAAGATACGTGAAGCAGACATATCTCGACTATCATTTGCGGTTGAACTTGCGGAGGAATTTTATGGAAGGTCGGTAAGCTCAATTCAGTTAGATACCTGTAAATTATGTAGTATTCTACTTTATTTGGCACCTAGACTACTACTTCTCTGATGCTGATTTTATTTCATCTTCCTGTTGATTGTGCGTGCTTGGGGCGAGCAGAGTGAAGGTAATTATACCTTCTCTTCTCCACATTTTCTCTTGGGTGATCTTCAAACAATTCTCAGACATTTAAGTTCAATGATCTGCTTTGCAGGGGCAAGATGTGGCCTTTGAGCCTGCTAAATTGTTGTGGCTAATCCAGCGTGATTTTCTGCGTAAGTTTATCGACAACAAGCTATGCTATGTACATATAAAATGACTGTAAAAAACTAGGTAATGTCTTGAATGTGGGGCACTGTTCTATGTATAGAATGTACTCCAGGACTTAGAGATATTCATAAATCAAGACTGATAAGGAATCTATCTGAAATTTGATGTCGAAAGTACCTAAAAGTCAAAATTTGACGAAGAAAGCAACATTTAATAAAAACTAGGTCATTTCTCAATAACTATGTGTTGCTCTCTTTATTAGTTGCCTAGGGCCTGGACACGAGTTACTTCGCAAGCTCTTGTTTTAGAACTGACATGTGCCAATAAAAATGCACTTTTATGCAACTGCATTCCCATTTCTGTAACTCGATGCTAATTTCTGGCTTTTCATCAGAAGGAAAGTCAGTCCAACAAATGGTTGACGAGGCTCTTCGACGAGTCCCTAATTCTGATGGTCAGTTTTCTGCCTGTTTTTTGTCGTGATACAGATTTAATTTTAAGAATGACTACTTATTTTGGTTTTTGGTCTTCTCTGAACAGGAGACAAGAATATCGATCAGGTACCTCCAGTTTCTAACTACCTCAATATTCGGAATATTTCTTGCTAATGGTACATATCATCTGGGTTCTGGTTTTCAGGTGAATCAGATTCGCAATTCCTTGGCTATCATGGGCGATAATAGTACAGCGTTCAGCTTACCACAGGTTCTTGCCTACATGAATCTAACCTTGTTTAGATGTTGCTGATAATGTATATGGATTCATAAATTTTCAGAATATAAACTAATAATGCAATCTGACATGTGGTACAGCCTCATCTACAACGTACAAAGCTATGTGACTTGAAGGATGGTGAACTTGATCCTATCTATGTTAAAAGAAGGGAGCAGTTGAAAGATGTTGTTTCATCACTCATCCGCCCAAAGCTTGTACAGGGTAAAACCCTCAACGGAAAGGAATTCGTATCTTTCTTGGAGCAGGTACAGTATTGCAAAAATGTTAAATGGCATAAAGTGGGGAATCAAATCAATCAATTATGTCTAGAATCCATACGATGTTGTTGTCATGGATGCATATCCAAATAGTGATTTAAGGAGTAGTTCATAAAAGTTTTGCCATTACCTTTCCTATTAATTTGTGTTCATCCAGTCATAATTTCGCTTTCAGATTCTTGAGGCCTTGAATAAGGGAGAGATTCCTTCAACTGGCTCCCTTGTGGAGGTCTTCAACAAAGCTATTCTTGAGCGTTGCTTAAAACTGTACAATGAACATCTGGGTCACTTGGGCTTGCCTACATCGGAAGAATCCCTTGAAAGAGCTCACCAAGGTTCGAAAGACGCAGCAATGAAAGCTTTTGATGAGCAACATTTCGGGCGTCACCATGCTAAGAGATCAGCTGATATGCTGGTGGAAGAAATCGAAAAGGTATGAAATTGAGGATATGAATGCTTTTTGGCAGGGAAGAATTGTTGAGGGAATGAATATCTGCCCTGTGCAATATGTATCTTGCACCAAGTGCTACTTTAATTTCACAAATCCCCTCCGCGTCCAAACCCCTCTTTTCGGAGTTGTGGTGCAAGATGACATTTCAAAATTTGTCAAGGGCCTTGCTACAGAGTATCTTAGAGCACGATGAGATATGATATGATATGATAAACATAATATGTTAAACATAACATATAGAGATCCAATGCCAGTTTTATAAACTTACAGTGAATTATTCTATCGTCTAAGAAGTTGACTTATTCATATTCCATGCAGGTATATAAGAATTTTGTATTGGCAAATGAATACCAATCATCGAAGCTATGTGAGGCACTGTATACGACATGCGAGGATAAAATGGATCAACTGCAAGTTCTCAGGCTCCCGTCAATGGCTAAATTTAATGCAGGATTCCTCCAATGCAACCAGAGTTTTGAAAAAGAATGTGTTGGACCTTCTAAAAATAGCTATGAACTCCGTATGACAAAGGTTTGTTAATTGGTTCTTGTCTTTGTCCAGTCATATCTTGTCTATTTCTCAACTCTTAGAATCCCCTATCAGTGTTATATACTGGGTATTAAGTGATCAAAGACAATTCTCATAATTTACCTTGCTCTAACATAACAAATATTTTTAAAATTTGCTAGAATGTTATGGGTTGGGAAGTATATAATAACAGAAATGCTTTTTAATACAGTGAATAAAAGGACAAGTGATTTTATTAAGTTTTCATATGAACTAGTGGAGCACTCATAAAGGAGAGAACCCCGTTTTAGTTTCTTTGGTTCATCTGCAACTTATCTTTTCCAAAACTTCCCCGGATATTGTGAATTAGAATCCTAGTGTTTGGTTTGGAGGATTGGGATTGACAGTTTGGTTCTAAAGTATGATCTGTGACATTGCTTCTTCATTGTTGTGTAAGGATAGATGGTAAGGTAATATAAGGAGTAGCTACACTGGTTAAGTTGCTGGTGGCTGGTGGTACACAAACTATTTTATTTACTTATTTGTTTTTCTGGAATTGAAATATTATTTTATTAAAAAAATACTTAGGTTAGTGATAACTTCATTGCATCTCATAGTTGCATGCTAGTTACAGTACTGCTCTTACATACCAACCAACATCGCAGAAACCTTACTACCAATATCGAACTTCCAAATTCAAAGAAATTACCATCCATGTTAAGTGCTGACTTGGTGTTATCCACTAGGATTTAATTAGTAAAACAAATTTTCTTTGAAAACCCAATTTTTTACTTTTACACAATATTTAATACCCAAACAAAAATGTGATCCAGGCGAGAATTACTCTACTGCAGCTAATACAAGTCCTGGTCAGTCGAAACTATTCTGAACATCACCATGGAAGTTTTTCTGTTAAAATTTCATTTCGGTGGGTGTGCTATATGAAGAAAATTTTCTCAAGTTACATACAAGCTTGGCAAATTTTATTTTAAGTTTGCTCCTTCGTATTCCTCAGTGAATTGATGTTCAATTTTTACACGTTGGCTCAATGCAGATGATGGGGAAGTCAAAATCTCTATTTATCAAGGAATACAACCACAGGCTCTTCAATTGGTTGGTGGCGTTCTCTCTTGTCATGGTGGTAGTGGGCCGTTTTATCATAAAGTTCATTTTGATAGAGATTGGAGCATGGATTCTATTCATATTCTTAGAAACATATACGCGTATGTTCTGGTCTGCGGAATCGCTTTATTACAACCCAGTGTGGCATGTCATTGTGACGACTTGGGAAACTGTTGTTTACAGCCCCGTCCTTGATTTGGACAGGTAAGCTAACATAATCTAAATCCTCTTCTACTTGGCTACATACTCCGAGTTTACAACTGAATTCCACGCCATTACATTCAAAAGTTATATGCCTTAAGAATTTATATTTCATCCTTTTTTTTTTTTTTTTTTTTTTTTTTTTTTAATAATATGGTGCTGGGACTTTCACTAAATATATTATTCCTTTTCTGAACTATGTATGTCGATTGTGTTCTAAGAACTTAATTCCATTATAGAATTGGAAAATAATTGTGCTCAGAAAGGTGACTGGTGTCCCTATGAAATTTTATTCCATCTCTTTCGAAGTGTTCCAAATGACGGTAATATTAAGTTGTGAATTTCTGGGTTAAATGACTTCAAGAGAAAGAAACAGCTTATGACTGGATCTATTGTAGGAAATATTGGAAACGGAAAACAACACAGCAAATAGTTGGAAATGTTAGCTAATACGACATCTGAGAGAGATCTAATGGTAAAGTAGTATGCTGATCAGTAGTTGTGTTTTGTAACAGATGGGCGATCCCGCTATGTGTTGTGGCAGTGCTACTGGTTCTTTACTGGCGGTGTTATGGAAGGAGGAAACATGGATCTCGTTGGGTATTGCCTCTCTACAATTTGAAAGATGAAAGAAGATCAGAATGAAAGAATTTCAGCATGTGGTGCCTATCAAGGTTGATGAGCCTCGCGTACTTTGAATTTTATACACAAAGCACGCACTGCTGGTTGTCATAGGACGTATAGATTAAATTGCTTATACATGAGAGGTTGGAAATGTCGATGTTGTAACAATTACGACGACTATGACCTGGCAGTCGAATTCAGGCAGAAATCTGTTCAATTATACGGTCTGGCTTATTGACTGCTCGGTCTATGAAACTACATTTTCTAGAGGATGTTGTTGACAAATTATGAAGAAATAGATTAGACATTCATTGTCTTGGGAGTCCAGTGAAGATTGTTCTCATGTGTTGGTTTACTTGAAAATGTTGTAAAGTTGAAACTATCTATATACTACTTTATCCCTTCCATAAGTTCATACAATTAACATTTTTCGGTGTCATATAACTTCGTACATTTTCTGTTAATGGTACCGTCCAGTAGAGTTATCCTCACAACTCCTAGTCTTAAAGTTAGGAGTTGGCGTCACAAATCAACCATTTTGGGTGAGGAATTACTGTGTCGTCATAAATTCAATTTTAACTTTATAAAACTAAACATTCCCTCAATCTTTATAACTTTTTGATTGGTGAAACATGGTCATTATCAACTCCCACTCAAGAAACGTCGCGTAAGTCGAAATTCACTTTGTTCTCTCTTCCCGTGAGTAGAATCTTTGTAACTTTTTCAATGAATGGAATGCCCGCTCTTCTTTGTTCAAACATTTATCAACCCGCCTCACCATCAATAAGGCCCGTCAACGTTTGGTTAAAATCATAAGAACTATTATAACCGGCTTTGGTCTGTTTGCTACTGAACCTGGTTAAACCATCGATTTGGGATAAAAATTAGGTGTGATAACTTTCAGTTTTTACAGGAAAGCCTACTGCTACAGTGAGAGGGTGAGACCACTGGGTAAGACCATGGTCTAACAAACCGTTTTTACAGTTCACTTTCTACAGCATTTCTTCTTCAGTCTTCCTCATTTTTTCATCGATCTTGTTCGTTCATAATCCAAGGTTTTGTTATTTCTTGCCACCATTTTCCCAAAATTCTATTTACTGTGTTTCTTTATGTTCAGTTTAGCTAATTTAGATTACTCAAATGAATTACCAGAAGTAGGCGGAATGAGGAGCTGCTGTGGCCTGCAAGATGCAGGCCGCTGCAGCAGTGCAGGCGGCACACGGCCCCCGTTGGCCAATTCTTCGTAATCATTCCAATTTATTTTTATCTGGTTTCCACCTTCATTGTTCGTAATCATATCTTGTGTAATTTTAGAATCCAAGGTTTTGTTCATTCTTGCCACCATTTTTGCCAAATTGGGTATAGTCTAGCTATACTAGATTACTCGAATGAATTGCTGAACTGTGTTTGTTCGGGAAAGTGAAAAAACAAGAATTCATACAAGCAGTTGGTGTGCTTGTATTGTATTGTATTGCTATGCATTTATCTCTTTAGTTGTTCTGTTTAGCTTCATCTTTCTAATACAGCTCCAATGAATTATACTTGTTTGTTCTCTTCATTTGATTTTAGAGAAGAGTTTTCATTTAATTCTCTTTGGACTATTTTATTCGCCTGAGAATGGATGTTTGTGATTCTGTGCTTCTCTTATTACTTTAAAGCAACTTGCTGACATTGAAATGTATAGACTTTACTGGATTTCTTGGCTGGAAGTCATGTATGGAATTTTGGGTGTATAGTTCAGTCTCCTCTTTCCTTCCCCCCTAGTGTGAAAATCCTGGTTCATCGATACCTGAAATAATTTCTTGTTTCACAGTTTTGTTTCGAATATATATTTGGCACATAACTGGAATTTTTTGCTGAAAAAAGTGGACAGGTTGAAGTTTTTACCTGGAAACAAACTGGAAAATCTGACCAGTTGAGGGTGGAGGTATCCAGTCAGTTGCTGATCAGTTACGGTTCAAGTGTTAAACCATAAGGTGGATGTCAACCCGCGACCCACCCGCCATTTTTAGTTTTAACGTCTAACGAGTCACTTGATACATTTTAACAAGCATGCCTTAACAAATAAATACACAACATATATGTTGTAATAATCGACAAATAAATACACTACACAAATCATTAACTACGTGATGAACACATCAAATAGAGAACTACCACGAAACTTCTAATGTCTCCGTTCATGTCCGAATATCGTTCACTCATTTGGTATGCATCCAATTCGTGCTTCAACTTTCATGTCTAGCACCGAGTGTTACCGGCTAGCCAAGTGACCATTAACAATGCTAAATCATATCCGTCTCCACAAAATAAGATTTTTCTAAACAACATGAAAATCATATCCGTCCCGACTCGACTCAAATTTTACGACACTTATCATTAGGGAGGCTAATGAGTTGATCCATCACTCAAAATCAGCAAAATTCCAGGTGTGACTTGTCAGTGACACTTCAACGAGCTTTAGAACACTGACATTCGATAACAGACAAATCAAAATCAGCAAAAACCCCAATTCTCACCATTTCAAAACCCTAATTCAGCTCGAATTCTTCTAATGGACGGACATTCATCTCACCTGACAGCTCCGGTCCGTTCACGGAGCTCTCAATCGGCCTCGCCGTCCCATTCCGCCTCAGCCTCCGCCACCTCATCGATCCACAAGCGGAAGCTCGCCGCAGCTGACGACCACGCGCCGCCCTTCTTCTCCGACACGCGCGACGGCGCTCTGACGTCCAATGACGACCTCGAGAGCATCAGCGCGCACGGAGCCGACTCCGATTCCGAAGAGGAGTCGGAGGAGGTGGTGGACGATGAGGAGGAAGAGTCCATGGTTAATTTCACTGCTGCTCGGCTGGAGAACACTGGTGGTGCAGCTGCGAGGAATACGAAGATCAAGGCGGAGAATTCGGTGAAAATCGAGCCGTCTGAGATGGCGAAAGATGGAAGTAATAGTAATGTTGCTGGTAATTCGGGGAATGCAGGTGTGTCCGGTGCGAATGGTTCGGTTTCCGGGATTGTGGTGAAGGAGGATACAAAGAGCATTTTTACAGATAATATACAGACCAGTGGGGCTTATAGTGCCAGAGAGGAAACTTTGAAGAGAGAGGTCAGCATTTTGTCGTTGATACGAATTAAGTTTGTTTGCAATGAATATGCTTTTCGACTACATGCTCGTATTTCCATAGTTGCAGCTGGTATAGATTGTCCAATCATATCTCTCACTTATCTTAGATTTATCCTTGCATGATTATCTCCCACTTATCGAGTAGTGGGTTTAAAAGGTTAATTTATGCGTAAAAGCTTGTCACAGTTCCTTTTGTGAATGCAGAGTTCAATGCTCTGTTAGTGTCACCTTATGTGTGTTGGAATTTCTTCTCTGCACATATGTAGGATAGGTCGCAACCTTTTTATTAATGCTGGTTATTCTACCGATATGTGGTATAATATACTTCACACAGTCTTCACCTCTTCCCACTGATCACATATTTTTTGTACTCTATTACACTTTGTCATTCTATGGGAAGTTGATCCGGATAACTTTGCAGGAAGAAGCAGGAAGACTGAGATTTGTGTGTGCTGCGAATGATGGCAAGGACCAACATATGGTTTGGTATGTCTCGTATGGTCTCCTTTGTCTTCGGAGTTCAGTTTCAAACTGCAATTGTGCTATTTGGCTAAGTGAGACTTTTCGCATAAAATCACAAATTCAATTGGTTGGTTCTCTTCCCTTCAGGTTGATAGGTTTGAAGAACATATTTGCCAGGCAACTTCCAAATATGCCTAGGGAATACATCGTTCGCCTTTTAATGGACAGGTATGCCTTCGGTTGAACTTGTTTCACTTTAGCTTGTCTGGGCAATATGCATTTGTTTCCATGTGCATTTTCTCTATTTTTTCCTGGACCCATAATTTATTTCTGTATCTAATACTCCATCCGCTCTCTCAAAAGTAGCCCATGTACTATTCACAGGATTTTTCTAAAAAATGATCAAAAGCTCGGGAAATTTTTGTCGGTATCTTTTTGTGACAATCATTTGACCCCAACCAATAAAATAATGATTAAATTAGTTGGGGTCAAATGATTATTCTACTTTCTCAGACAGTCCGAAAAGAAAAGCGTTCAACTTTTGAGCGAACAAAGGGAGTAGTAAATTATAAGATCTCTAGCATCATTTGCTCCATACTTTCAGGCATGATAGTTTTGTATTAGGCTTATGGTCCTCGAATGGACTCTTTCATACTTCCCTTGTGGCGTGATGCAGAAACCACAAATCAGTGATGGTTGTTCGAAGGAATCTAGTTGTGGGTGGAATTACGTATCGGCCCTACATCAGGTACTATGATCCATAAATTCGTAATAATCTACTTTACTTTTTCTTGTTCAAGATCCGGTTGTATTTTTTCTTTTTTCTTCATTTGGCAGCATTTATTCCATTGATTTGTAGTCCATGCTATAGATTGATCCCCTATATTTTATGTTTTCAGTATATGAAAAAGGGAGAAAGGATATCCTTAAAAGTTAATTAAATCTTGAACTTACTCGACTTTTTTTCCCAAATCTTCTTGTAGTACTAACTGAACATTTCATGTAGCCAAAAATTTGGGGAGATAGCCTTTTGTGCGATCACAGCAGATGAACAAGTTAAGGGATATGGAACCCGGCTAATGAATCACTTAAAGCAGCATGCACGTGATGTAGATGGCCTAACTCATTTCCTCACTTATGCTGATAACAATGCTGTTGGTTACTTTGTCAAGCAGGTGATACATCTATACATCCATATGCGTTTCATCCATCATAGACAAGCAACTTACACTATCCTGACCTGCCTCTCTTAAATTTAGCTTTTTTTCCTTCCTTCCCTGAATCTTCTTAATTTGATCATAGCCAGGCTGCCAGGCAGATTGGTATCTTGTAATTTGGATATGAATTTGTATTCTTGAGTGCTAATATTGGCATACTGATTGTCTCTAACTTCCATAAGTGCAGGGCTTTACAAAAGAAATTCACCTGGAGAAAGAACGGTGGCATGGGTACGTTCTAAATTTCTAATTGAGTTTAGTTATCTTGTTATACAAAATATATAGTGCTAGAAACTTATGAATTCTTATTCTGGTAGCTTATGTTGGTTCCAAGTTAGTTGATAAGTTGTTATGAATAATGGACCGAATTAGATGGTCCTGATTAGCTTGTTTGGTTGTGGGTCACATCATCTCTTTTAGCTGCATTATGTTCAAGTTCAGTGACATTGACTAAAAGCAAGTGCGATATAATCTTGCAGTTATATCAAAGATTATGACGGGGGGATCCTTATGGAATGTAAAATTGATCCGAAGCTTCCTTACACTGATTTGTCAACTATGATACGCCGTCAGAGATTGGTAAAATTATCTTCTGATCTCTCAAGTTATGATATCATTTAAGGTGACTAGGATGTGAGATATGTAAAGTCGTTCATATACTATGATGAGTTATATGGTCAGTAGAGATTTGGCCAATGAGCTGCACTTATTGAATCCTAACTTTTCCGTTTCGTTTGATTGCTAGGCTATTGATGAAAAGATTAAAGAGCTTTCGAATTGTCACATTGTCTACTCCGGGATTGATTTTCAGAAGGTATTTGTTAACTGAAACTCATGGCCTCTGCTGCTGTGTACACTATTCGGTAGCTATCTTGAGTGCAGACAGCTATTAGAGTTGTGTGTTTCATGGATCTAGTGTCTACTTTAAAATATAGTTTGAGTTTATTAAGATTTCCATATATAATTACCATAAACTATTTCATGTTTAGAAGAAGATATTCAGCTAACAATTATTAACAGTGTTTGAAGTAAAGCTGTTTCTTTGTTGGAACTTGGAACATTTAAGTTTTTGAATTCAATGGAAAAATATATCCCCAGAGATTCTTACCGCACGAAAAGCAAAATTATTTATATAGACCTCTTGGACTGTAAGCAACTGGGGATGGATATCAGTTAGATTTCTGGGTTCCAAGCTTACTACTGGTATTTAATATTGCGAAAGAAATTTTGAAATGACTGGTTTATTTGATTTGAATCCATTAATTTTTTGAATTCAATAGTCTGGTTTATTTGATTTGTCTATGTCAGTGTTCCGAAACAATTAGCAAGAAGCGGAATATGGTGAATTGTTGAATATCTTTTGTTGTTTGTTGATTTCTTTACCACTTTTCTTTCCGGAGCCAGAGAGGCACGCTCAAGTATCCTTAGTTTACCAGTTCTTAGGTTTCTTGCACCTACTGCCACCTTGGGTAGGTAGTTGAGAATTTGTGAGAAATAATGGTTTTGACTTCATTTTATAATTTTGTTCTTTCAGAAGGAAGCTGGTGTTCCCAAAAAGTCCATCAAGGTCGAGGACATACCTGGGTTGAGTGAGTTTTCTTCTAATTAATTAGGCATTGGTTGTCGGATACCCTAGCATTACATTTTCTAATTTAGAATGTTTTTGCAAAGGCAAACATAAAACTAGTGGGAAAAGAAAGAAGGAAAGTAAAACCCACATGTACGTGTATCAAGTACTTATCCTTGATACGCCCAGTAATTCAGAGCTGCTACCTGGAAATGGTTTGCAGAGGTTGGTTGGATTGTAAAAGATGGAGATCTATTGCCCCTGATTCATTTCTTATTTTTCCCATCAAATAGAATATATTATTAAATGAGCATGCAGCTATGCTGATACAGTGATACTTCTACAGACAAGTTATTTTCCTCCTTTCACTCTTAAATTTATCTTTCTGACAAGGTATATAATTTTTTATTATATTCAAAATCTTACTTCAACGGAATTATGTATTTATTTATATATTCGATATACTAGTAGTATATTTTCCCCCATATATACATTTTAACTAAAAATCAACTTAGCTTCTAGACTATAGTATAAATTATGAATTTGATCATTTAAGTTCTCAAGATCCCTCAACTTTGAAATTATTAATTTATTATATTCCAAGCCTTGATAAATAAAACTTACTAAGAGTATAAACTGACGTATTTGTTTAATGGAGAATCCTATATCATTATATTAATATAATGATAGCTACAATACCTTTGAGATCATTACATTACAGTACTTTTACGTCTCGAACCTATGGTAATTTTCTGATGCGTAGTGCATCTAGAAGTTCAGCTTAATGGAACACTTCAATTGCTTCCTCCGATTGATAAAATCCCAATATAATTATTAATGCACCCGTTCTATACTAGAAACTTGATGGTCTTTTTACTGTATTAAATTGGTACAAATGATAACGTATTACTGTTGTTCAATCTAATTTAATTGGCATCTTAGATTATTTAGTTCTTCATATTAATAAATTAAATTTGGTCCTATCTTCGTGGTAACCTAATTGGGATTTTCGCAACCTAACTAGGGGAGGCTGGTTTGACCCCTGATCAGTATGGGTATTCTCGCTTCAAACCAGTGAACTTTTCGACAGATGCTGCTTCATATCAGAAATCGCTGACAGCATTCATGCGCTCACTTGTCAAGGCGAGTCATTTAATATTATAGATCCTTATACATCTTCAGTAGCTGTACACTTTAGGCTAGTGATCTCATAATAGATGAAGCTGAAATACGCCAATCTTCTTTTTATGGTATGTGGAACCAGTATCAATTAGATTTTGCCAATCATGAGAATCGTTTCTTAATTGACATCTTTTTTGTTTCTTTTTTTCTTGTCCCCCTCCCCAGGAATTTGTGTGGTCGTATTTGCTCCATGCTTCAATGATGTTTATTGTAGTAGGCTAGTAGCTGCAAGTATGAATGCTATTAAAGATTTTGGCAAAATCTCCAAGCATATAAAAAGTGAATATGATCTTGTCTTACTTTTCCACTTCTCCACAAAAAGTGACTGTCTTTAGAAAGTGATATTAGAGCTTTAAATTTTATTTTCTTTTCATTTTCGTGGCACCTTATATGTGCAGGCAATGCATGATCACCCGGATTCCTGGCCATTTAAGGAGCCCGTTGATTCACGCGAGGTGCCTGACTACTATGAGATAATCAAAGACCCGATGGGTATTAATATATTACGTATTTAATTATTTGAACATTTTCTTTTTTCTGACTTGAAGTTATCGGCTTATCTTTCCTGTTTCCTGTTTCATTTGGTTTTGACTCCCTCACTTCTCCCGTGCCGATCTGTATCTGCAATTTTCATTTACTTAATCCTTGTTCCGAATATATAAACACCAAATGGCTATGCTTATTAGTTGCTGATGTAGGTGGCCTTTGCATTACATATATGACTCACTCCACGCTTCACATTAAAATTCTAGATGTATTATAATTATAGTACAGCGTTTAGAGTTTCTCGCATAAAATCTCTTCCTCTGTTGAATATGTTCACAGCAATTATAGAACATCCGATAGTGCTCAAGACAACTTGGTTGAATGAATGATATGTATACAGTACAACTACGAGCATGGATATACTTGGTTGATGATGAAGTATATAGGCGTATAGTATAAACTACGAGCATGTGTATAATCTTATTAGTGCTACGTATGTGTTGTTGGTCTCTGATAATTGTTTTCTGTTTTGTAGATCTTAAAACAATGTCAAAGCGGGTAGAGTCAGAGCAATATTATGTGACTTTCGAAATGTTTACAGCTGACGTCAAGAGAATGTTCTCTAATGCACGAACCTACAACTCTCCGGAAACCATATACTATAAATGTGCAACGAGGTCAGCTACATCGATTGATATTTTGGGTTGAACTGCATTTGATCTGGATAATCAAAATCCATTGTTGTCTTGCAGGTTGGAAGGACATTTCTCTAACAAAGTACAAGCGCAAGCTGGTCTCCAATCTTGTATTAAGATTCCACCATCATAATAACCATTATTAGCTGTTGTTGCTATTATTGTAGTAATAGTATTTCGAAGCTCCAGAAGCAGGTCCTTAATTTATAAGTTCCGGTTTTTACTTCATTAGTGGATACAATTAGTAAATGGAATGTTCAAGCTATGTGTAATAAATGTTGTGCAATGTAAAGTTGATTCATCATAGCATTTATACGTTGGAAAAGAGTATACATAAACGTACAAGTACTTATCTAGAGTCCAATTTATCTTGTCATGAAATTTATATTATTAATCAAAACGTCTATGTTGTAGATAAAATACATGGAAACTCACCAAAACATGTTACTAGTACTCCCTCTGTCCCGCAGAACTTCATACATTTGTCATTTTTAGTCGTACCACAGAACTTCATACATTACAAAAAAAGGAAGCTACTCCACACCCAACAAATAATAAATAATCTCAAATTTACACTCAAATTATATCTTTTGTCACTAAAAGTCACTTTTTTTCACCTTTTCTATATTCTATCATTACGTTAACTTTTTGCATAAAACTGCGCGCTAACCATAATGTATGAAGTTCTCCGGGACGGAGGGAGTATGTATTACTAAGATGAATAATTTTATTAACAATATATTTGGTCCTTTTAGTCTCTCTAAAGACTTTTAAGTTAATTACCTTGATGATGTAGTAATAGAATTATAGAATATCATAGGAACTAGAATCCTCTCAGAAAAAAAAAAAGGAACTAGAAAAGTAAGTTGTGCTACGCGGTTAATTACCTTAGTTCGGTCTGTTAGGGTTGTTTAAGTCGGTGTGTGACTCTCTCTCTCTATATATAATATATATCGTTCATATAAATGCCCCTCTTTTCAAAATCTTCAGCCGGCCATAATCCAGGTATTTAGCTGGAGACTTCGAACTAACTTGATTCACTAACCGGTTTGTCCAATATCACCCAAAACAACATCGATTGATTTTCTTGTGTGAAATTGAATCTATCATAAACTTGCAACGCCAGATACTGAATTCAAATTGATTTACTGTTATTTTCGAATACGTTAGCCATTGAAACTGTCTGTAATTTGAAGTTCACCAAGGCATCAGAATTCAGAAAGCAAGATTTGATAATGGCTGCGGCAAAAACTCACATTATTCCGACGATTCAGAACATAGTTTCTACCGTTAACTTGGATTGCAAGTTAGACCTTCAAAAGATAGCTTTGGCAGCACGCAATTCAGAATACGATCCCAAGAGGTTCTCCTCTGTGACTATGCGGATCATCGAACCTAAAACGACAGCAAGGATTTTTGCTTCTGGAAAGATGGTGTGTATCGGGGCTAAGAGCGAGAGGGACTCTGAATGGGCTGCACGCAAGTTCTTCAAGATCATTGAGAAAATTGGGTTCGAGGTGAAGTTCACGGAGTTCAAGATACAGAACATAGTTGCATCATGTGACGTTGCGTTTCCTATTCGCTTGGAGTGTCTTGCGTATGCACGCGGATCTTGCTGCAGTTATGAACCTGAAGTGTTCCCAGGACTGACATACAGGATGAAAGAGCCTAAGGTTGTCTTGAGAATATTTGCATCTGGGAAAGTTGTTCTCACTGGTTCTAAGTCTAGAGATGACACTTATGCTGCGTTCGAGAAGATCTACCCCGTGCTTACCGAGTTCCAGTTTCAGAGAACTGAAGAATGAATTCGAGTGCTTTTGTTAGATTGTTTTCTGTTAGAATGTTGACAGAGATTTAGATTTCTTTCTTTATGCATAATTTTGCCTGGACACTAAGTTTATACCAGAAGATGTTTCTCTTTCACATGAACTCAAATATCTCAATTATCACCTGCAAATGCCTTCAAGCAGTACATACATAATCGTACTGTGTAAATTTAGTAGATCATAATTGTCACAGAAGAGCAGATTTTAAACTTTTGGCGAACGTTTCCAAGTCTTTCAAGCCTTCTTCGGAAGATTTTGCTTCACCAAGTATTTTAACAATGGCACTGCCAACAATGACACCATCTGCTCCCCATCCAGCCACCTGAATTTAAAAGTAGATGATGACTAAATGACTTGCATTACCACCACAATATGTTAAAAAACAGTATGTTATCTGACAAACCTGCTTTACATGCTCGGGTTTGGATATGCCAAAACCTACGGCCACGGGCTTTGTCGTAGCCTGTCAAAAGAAAGGTCAGGTACATGCTATGTGGTGATCATGATTCATGAGTGTTAACTTGTTGGTAAAAAGAACTACATGATCAGATAATATGACTTTCAGAAACAAAAAACAACAAAACAACTAAATAAGGTTGGCTTAGGGGATCAAACAAGATAGGTGCTTGATAAATATTTACCTCTTTTATCTCGACTAGAAGATTTTGGACCTTATCGCTGACAGATGCTCGTGCTCCTGTGACTCCAACCGAACTTACCTATTTTTGAAAGAATAATGGAACAGAGGAATCAACTTGCAGTTGAGTGGAGCAATAAAAGAGAGATTTTATAGACATAGCTATCTTCTTCTTCTTTGATACGTTTCACCAAATCCACCACTATTAGTTTTCTAGAGATAGCTATCTCCTTACTTTTCACGTTCTATAATTTACTCTCTCCCTTATCAAAAACATAAAGAGGCATTGTAAAGTAGTAATAAGAGCTTTAGATCGGAGAAAGAGATCCACACCCATATACTTGTAGTTCTATATCAAAAGAACGATAGGAATCTTACAAGGTAAACAAATCCTTCAGAAGCTTCAACAATGGCTTTCATTCGTGCAGTTGGAGTAGTGGGCGTAGTGAGCAGCACCTGCAATTGCATGTTACAATGGAGCAAGAATGAGACAAAACAATTTACACATCAACCTAAGCTGTAACTGCACAAATGTTAAAGCTGAGACAGTGCTGAAAAATAACAAGTTTAGTTTACAGCATAAATCAGGGCTAGTAGGCCCACTAAAAGTTCACACTAATTTCTTGTTAAGAGCAAAAATTAAACGATATAGGAGTGTATGCTTATTACGTTTCCTGACTAAGGAACAGTAATAAAGCCATAAAGAAGATCGACCTGGAAGTAAGACAGGCAAAGGAAGAAGAAAGTATTGTCTGTCGATCATGACTTTGTGACATTAGAATGGAACAAATGAACAGCAGGAGTTTGGTCATTCAAATCTTAGCTAATGTATGCTGGCATATGACAACAGACCATTAAACTTAAACAAGAAGAAATTGTTGATAGAAAGCCAACCAGTTCAATATTATTATTCGCGGCTTCCTTTCTCAGTATCTCAGTCTCCTCTAGAGGGACGTCCGGAACAACAAGTCCTGAAAATAATGACATCCTCTGTGAGATTAAATGACATGATAATTACAACTGAAAGAGAAAATACTTTATACGATACAATAAAATAAGATATTACTTCGAAAGCGCTGAGATCAAAAGTGAGACTGTTTTACATAGCTAAACGTTGGCTGATTAAATATTTGGTGCATTCCAACAGTTCGCATAGTTTTAGAAAGATTGGGTGCTCGGTGTGTGGATTACAGTGCAAAGAAGGCATTGCTTGCCAAATAAAATGAAGTATCGAATTTCATATGCTAAAAGTACCATGTATTCCGGTATCTTTTAAAGTTATCATGAATTTCTCCACACCACGCTTGAGGATCGGGTTATAATATGAGAATAGTGCAACAGGACAAGATAAATCAGGTACCACCTGTCAGGGGACAACAGTGTAAGTCCCATAGAATTTCCAGATTTTGGATAGCCCTATTATTGACACATAATTCTAGCAGCAACAAATCTTAACAAGATCTATATATCAAAAAAAAAAAAAAAAAAGAAGAAGAAGAAGGAAGCCACATATCGCAAGCCCATGTGACAGTCCTTTACATGACCGAGCATAAGGTAAACGTACATTGCGTATTTACGAAGATCCTGAGAAAGGATGTGAAGGAAGTGGTAATTTCGACATATTTACAAAGTTCTCATCACTTAAGGGACCATATGTTTATGGGTGTTTGGCAGAAAGTTACAGAGACTTACTTCCTTCAACATTGCAATTATTTTATCGAAGTTGGTTCCCCTGGCTAATGAGCGTGTGGCAGCAGCCTGCGGAAACAAGAAAATAAATTGGCAATAGTTGCACATGATCATACTGCTATGCCACGTTCTTTTGTATTTTTAAACTTCCAAGATAAGATTTTTGCACTCTGCACAAGTCAAATGAACAAGACCTGAATAACGGGGCCATCTGCCAAAGGGTCTGAATATGGCACCCCTAGTTCAATAATGTCCGAGCCACATGAGTCAAGGATCTTTAGTGCTTCTTTCGTGGTCGAAAGGTCAGGATCGCCAGCTGTAATGTATGGAATGAGAGCCACCTTACAACAAAAGCATGTGAAAGAGTATAAAAGTCATGAACTGGAGATCACTCTAAGTGCAAAATGAGAGTTGTAACCCAGAATTATACAACTAGTCACCGTCAACTGAAACAGATATATCATGATGTATTTCTTCATTTAATGCCCCAATGGTCGGACATAGTGATACAAGTTATAAACACATAGCTTTCATTTCGTCATTACCAATATATCACCCTCCAACTTATACAAAAGCTCGACTCTTGCCAATTTATCACTGGTAATAGTATGCCCGTGGCATAATTTCAGCTCAATCACTACCCATCCAAACAAATTTTGCACCTAATATAGCACGCCGAGATTACATTTCCTATCTAAGATCAGAAATGAACATGTTATTGTCATTCAGAGATCTTCAGGGAAGTATCTTAGAGGTGCTTACATTGCAAACATGGTACCTGGTATGCAACCTTTTGTCAAAGATTCATTCAAATAACATTTTTTACGTGAACCGTGAGAGCTACCTAACACACTGGCTATCAAAATCGAGAGGTACATTTTAGCTTATGTTACTATAACACTATACTGCCACAATGTATTATCTAGTCTTACATAGATTTTCCTTTTATCCCAACCAAGAACACGATAACCCATCATATTTCATATGCTCAAAGTTGTCAATCATCCGACAATCACCGGCTTTCGTAGTTTTGGTACTCTTATATAGAATCTTGGTCCTCAGTGCAGCAACAATCAAAATCAATCTCAATAACATAAATTAGATTTGATAGCAATATACTACCGAATTCACCTAAACAACTACAGTAAATCGGAAACGCCTCTTGTATGAGATGAACATGAACAGACGTGTCAGGTATAAAGATTAAAGATAAAGACGAGAGAAATACATCACAATTCCTACATTTTCAATCAGAGCAAGAAGTGAAACAGAGAAGAGAATGCTTACTTTGCCTTGTTGTTTCAATCTGGAGAAGGTTTCGGAAAGACCAACAGTTGGGTTCTTTGGTAGAGAAGCCATTTGAGATTCCTGTGTTTGGTGGCTGTACAATAAGAGAGTCGTCGTCTTCTTCAGAACAACTGACAATTATAAATTATGTACTATGTAGCAGCTCTGAAGCTCCGTTTAGAACCGAACCGAGCCGAGCCGGGTATCTTATTCCTCCCAAGCTCGGTTAGACGAATCACGAGCGAGCGGGTTATTTTTTCGAGATCGTTTCAAAATAAGTAGGCTCGAGTTCAAGCAATTTGGTTAGAGATTTTGTCTAGCTGAATACTGAAAAATACATATACAATGTAAAAAGTATTAACCGAACCTTATTGAGTATCAAACGACATACTCAGCTGGATAATAAAATACACCAAGTTAGGCTCACTTTAAATGGACGGAGCTCGAGCCTACTTATTTTGAAACGATCTCGAAAAAATAACCCGCTCGTGATTTATCTAACCGAGCTTGGAGGAATAAGATACACGGCTCGGTTCGGTTTTAAATGGACGTTCTGTTTGCTTCTCTTTGGTGGGCACCTGCTTCTCCGACTCAACACACGGCGGCATTCATTTTCTCCGGTCATCCTTTTCCAATATGTATCGATACTTACCCCTTAATCATATTTTGTTCAATTCATTTACTTTTCCTTTTTTTACTTCTCAATTGCTCGTGGTAATAACGTACGAGATTAATTGAGTGTTCAATTCGGTAACAAAGGAACTTTATTCACCTTTTCCCTAGATTCTTGTTGCTGCTATTGGAAGAAAACACTTCAAATTTGAACCTGCTGCATTTCTTTTGTTTCTCTTTCAAATTTCAATAGATTATAGTATAAAGTATAAACTAGCTAGCATATCAATAATCAAAATATTGGCTGCTTGTTCAATTCTTCTTTACACATTTTACATGCTGTAATTGTAGTTTTGCCTGAATAATATCTGTTTGCAATCTGCTTCACAATCAGAAAATTTAAAGATGTTGCGATACCTTTGCAGTTCCGCTTCGTGAATATCTGATTCCAATCCCTGTAAGGAGAGGTTTAGAGGCCTTGTGGAGGGGGCTGTATATGTTAGGATTATCTTATGGCGAGGTTTTCCTCCTATTAGGAGCTACTGCTGCTCTTATTGGTATGAGCTTCCGACTTGGTTAATTTTACCTATGTGATTGCCATTTCTGTTGGTGGTTCCTGCTTTCTTTATTATTTCTTTTATTGTTTTCTTCTCGGAGTATGCAAATGGATTCTATAAAGCTTTGTTCATATTATACTGATATACTCCACCTCATAGAGAGTATGTAACAGTGAGGAATGTTAAACTGTGGTGGGAGAGTGAATTTTTACATTTTGCAATGGATTTTGTATTGAAATAGGGCCGAAGGACCTTCCAATTATAGCTAGAAAGCAGGAAGATTGTCTGGGCGTGCAATTGGATATGTTCAGGTGGCACGTGGCCAATTTGAAAGTGTTATGCAGCAGTCCCAAGCTCGCCAGGTTGGTGTCTATGTGAACTCATGTAGGTTTATGTTTTAGTTCATGTGCGTGTTTGAGAAACTAGAAGTTGTAGCGCTTACGTTTACTAGTTTCAGATGAAGTCAGCATTGTAGTTTCGCACCTTTCAATGCGAAAGATGAAGAACAGGGTATAGCTGCATAAGAATAGTTCACACCTTGCCTGAAGGGAGAAAAAAAAGCAGAGAGTAGTTATGATGTATGCATGATATCCTTTTGGTCCGCATTTCTCTGTTTGTTTTAGGTATTATGATGTAGATGAACTTATTCCCTGGCTATTTATTCTACAATAAGTGTTTTTTTTCTTTTTTTTTAATTGTGGGTCTGTGTGCACGTGACTTATGAACAATGTATCATCCTTAATATATTTTGTGATTTTTCGCCCGGCAAGCTGAGTTGAATTGTAAAATCCGGACATTTATCTTACAGGTGCATAAAGAACTGCAAGATACAATTGCTCAGTTAGAAGCCATACGCCATGAAATCCGATCAGTCTCTTTCATTAATCCTGGTCCCTTGACAACAAGGCTAGTGGACAATGTTACTAATACTAGCCAGAGTCCTGCCCCTGACGGTATTCTGTTTTTGCCAAGTCTTTTAAGGTTATTGGAATGCCCCTTCTTTTCCCATGACTTTTTCACTAGCCATGCTCAGCTGCAGCAGACCTGTAATCTCCAATACATTCTCAAGAGAGCACAGACACCACTTCCGTGGTCAAGGTTTCTTTACGACTACGAGCTTACTAAAGTTCCTTAGCTTTTACTTTTCTAATGAGCAAACCTCTTTCTCCTTCAGGATCAAAGTTCAAGTGCAATGCTTTCTGACTTACATAGTCAAGCAACTGCATATTCAAGATTGGCGAAAGCTACATCTTTAGTCACAAATTCGATGGATGAAGTTCTCAGTGAGCTAACTGATGAGTCTGGTTGGTTCATAGTTCTTCCTATATCAGCCGAAAGTGCTAGATTATTGCCCTATCAGCAAGGTAAGTATCTGTGAAGCTTCTTTTAGTGTCATCATTTTTGAAGTTTCTGAGTATACAGATTTTATTTAATGAAGTAGATTGTTTTTCCGTCCACATTACTACTAAGAACTTACGGTTTAGTTTGTGTCAGGTGACTTGAGGGGATCTGACATATTGTTGGAGGCAGTGATTGAAGCAGATGTTGCACGCAAGGCAAAAGGATTCTTTTTGTAGTCTGAGACCCAGAAGAAAAACGAATGAGTTTGCAGCATTGTCTGAAGGAATGAAGGGCTCGACATGGATAATTCTCAGGTTAATGGGAAGAAAAAATTGAAAGTGATCTCGAACGTGATGATTTTGTCACATGGTAGGTTAGGCATGGAAGTTGATTAAAACAGCAGAAGATTATTGTTACATGGAAATGTTAGCCCTGGAAGTTGCTTATAGCAATGAAAAAGGTAAGTTATTTGTTAAAGGAAAATTTTATGATAGCTTCATGAAATTTCCTGAGTTATTAACTTCTTTTGGAGATGTTATCTGAGAAAGCAGGTTTGTATATGATGTAAACTGAGGTAGGCATCTGAAAGTGCAATTTTTCGGGTAATTGAAAATTTGAAATACTTATAATCAACTTACAGTGGTGGTTGCTTTGATACTTGCAAGGAAACTACGCCTACTTATTTAGATTTTTCTTTGCTTCTTTGCTTTATTTTTTCCCAACTTTTCATGCTGAAGCAGAATATAGCTCCAATTTTCATCTTTCAATGGTAAATATCATTGTGTATTACTCCCTCCACTTTTTACAGCTGATACATTTTGCCATTTTGACCCATAACCATTATGTTCATTTGCTACTTTTTTCATCCATATTATTTCATACTTTATTCATTATCTTGCACATGTTATCCATATCTATCATAATTTTGTCAGCCTCTTACAACTTTATTCATATAATACCTCCTCAAATTGTTCTTTTTGAAATTTTATAAATAGATGCGGCAAGATAAAATGTATCACTGTAAAATACGGAGGAAGTAGTTAACATTGATTAAGAAAGTGCAGTTGAGAAACTATGTGATTGGCTGTAAAAGCCTACCTGATCAGGTAGGTAACTCTTGTCTATCATTAGCGATTAATGATGGCTACTTTTTTTTATAAGCCTGGTCAACGTGACACCAATAAAAAATTTGATAGGAACCATGTCATTTTCTTAAACAAACATCTAATGACTTGTCAAAATCAGATACTAAGTCTTTTTATATCCCTTCAGTTACATAAACTGGCTCCACTTTTGTTTGAATATTTATTTGAAGCTATGAGATGGCATAAGGTAGAATCATTGTGTTTATATTCGTTCGTATTTTCCACCTCTGAGGAAGTAAATTGAGCTAAATCACTTGTCCACAATCATGAAAAACTTGAAAACAATTGCTACTGTTCTGTTTTTTGTAGTTTATATCATAGCAAGAGAAACTGATAAACTGCTTGAAAAGTGATGCCTCTTTATGCATTGAAATAGAAAGACAAGCTCTGTTAAGCTTCAAGCAATCTTTAGATGATCCTTCTAATGTTCTATCTTCTTGGACTGCAACAGTAGATTGCTGCAAGTGGGAGCACATCGTCTGTGACAACTCGACTGGCCATGTTTATGAGCTCCACCTTCAAAGCCCTGATCGGAGTTCAAAATTGGGAGGGAAAATAAACCATTCTCTCCTCAATCTCACACGTCTAAGATTTCTCGATTTGAGCCAAAACAATTTTTCAGCCTCTCAAATTCCAGGCTTCATCGGGTCTTTGGTAAGTCTAGAGCACCCGAATTTATCTTCTGCTGAATTTCAAGGTATTGTTCCTCCTAGAATTGGAAACGTTTCCAATTTGCGTAGTTTAGGCTTGAGTGAAGCATTAGAAGTTGATAGTCTCATATGGTTGTCAGGCCTTCCCCATTTGGAGTACTTGGACTTGAATTATGTTAACCTCAGCAACGTGCCTGACTTGTTAGAAATTCTAAACACAATACCTTCGTTAATAGAATTGCACCTGTCTGACTGTAGTCTTGATTATATCAGTCCTCTTACTCATCCTAATTTCTCAAATCTCGCAGTTCTTGATCTTTCTAGCAACGATTTGACCTCTCATGTGCCCGATTGGATCTTTTCACTTGGGAACTTAGTATCTCTTGAACTGCAAAATAATTATCTTGTTGGCCAAATTCCAATTTCTGCCACTAGCAATATGACCAAGCTTAGATATCTTGATCTCTCTCAAAATCATTTCAATTCCAGCATACCTGATTGGCTGTACAATAGTAATGATCTTGAGTTTCTGTCCTTGAGCATAAATTCATTTTCTGGAAGTATTTCAAACTCAATTGTGAATCTCAGCTCTTTGAGATCCCTAGATCTGTCAAGTAACGAGCTTTCTGGGAAAATTCCTTGGCAAGTAGGAAAAATATGCAACTTGCAAAATGTTGAGCTATCATTTAACAAATTTGAAGGTGAGTTGTCGGAAACTTTTGGTGTTAGCATGTCTAATTGCTTTCTAGCTTCTCTGCTGACACTAGGCCTACGAGCTAATCGTCTCACTGGTCAGCTACCAGAGCAACTTGGGGAATTTCAGAATATTCAGACCCTTGATCTTGGTAACAATACGTTTACTGGTCCTATTCATCTTAATTTAGGGAACTTGTTATCATTGGAAATATTAAGACTGGATAACAACAAGTTGACCGGAAACTTTCCTTTGAGTTTTGGTCAGCTTTCCAACTCGGAAGTGCTTGTGATGGAAAATAACATGCTTGAAGGTGTTGTGTCAGGGGATCATTTTTCCAACCTCACAAAACTGGATATTCTGTTCGCTTCCGGAAATCTATTGACGTTAAGAGTTCCTCAAGATTGGATCCCACCATTCCAGCTCAGTACCATCATTCTCAACTCATGGAACTTGGGCTCTCAAATTCCTACTTGGCTCAAAACACAACGTCGCATTTCAGATATTGACTTATCTCAAACCGGCATTACTGGTGGAATCCCTGAATGGTTTTGGAACTTATCCAGCATGAGTTCTCTCAATCTTTCTCACAATCAATTGCAAGGTGAACTTCCTGAAATTTCTGGTCCAAGTTGGGTGTGCTTGAGTTCCAACAGGTTTACTGGTCTATTGCCCCAAATATCTTATAGTGTCACTGAGCTAGACCTCTCCAACAATTATGTCTGGTGGCCTTCCGGAGATGTTATGTAGTTCCACCAACCGAACTTATTCATTAACCATTCTTCACCTTGGTAGAAATCGTTTATCTGGACACATTCCAGATTGCTGGACGAATTGGCCTTCGTTAGAGGTAATAAATATTGGAAACAATAATTTGTCTGGACGGATTCCGTTATCATTGGGGCTTTTGGTTAACCTGTTGTCATTGAATTTATATGACAACTCTCTGTCCGGACGTATACCTTCTCTACAGAATTGTACAAGTTTGATAAAGTTGGACCTTTGAAATGAATTACAAGGTGAATTTCCAGCATGGATCGGAACAAGTGTTTGGAACTTGAGGATTGAGGATTCTCATCTTACGCTCGAACAAGTTGGATGGTGAAATTGCTAAAGAAATATGTGAACTCAGCTTCCTTCATGTGTTAGGCTTGGCAGACATGTTTTCCGGGTTTATACCTAAATGCCTCAGAAACTTGACAGCAATGACTTCAGAAATCAAGTCGGCGAATTACAGCGCTCAAACTTACTACTCTTATTTTATGGGTGTGTTTATGGAGAGTGCGTCTGTGGCTACAAAAGGAAATGAGCTACAATACGACACAATTCTCTCACTGTTCAGCAGTACTGATCTTTCAAATAACCAGTTATTTGCAGAGCTTCCCAATGAGATTACAATTCTTGCTGGATTGAGATCATTGAATTTATCTGGGAATCACTTCAGAGGACATATACCAGAGAAGATCGGTGACATGAGATGAGACTACTGGAATCTCTTGATCTATCGAAGAATCAACTCTCTGGTGAAATTCCACGTAGTACCTCAAGTTTAACCTTTTTGAATTACTTGAACTTGTCTCACAATGAGTTATCAGGGAGAATTCTGCTAAGCACCCAACTCGAAAGCTTTGATGCGTCGAGCTTTACCGGAAACGAGCTATGTGGCCCCCCTATGGATAACAGTTGTACAAGTGAACATGACAGTCCAGAAACTGACCCACGTTTCTGAAACTGAAGTTGATTGGTTTTTCGTGTTCTTGAGTTCAGGATTTGTTGTGGGATTCTGGGGATCATGTGGAACTCTAATCTTGAAGAAGTCCTGGAGAATTGCATTCTTTGATTTTGTAGACTGTATGTGGAGGAAACTTTGCCCATCTTCTTAGGCATATGTAATTAATACTACTAGTACTTGTGTTATTAGAATAGTATGATGTGTATGGTACCCGAGTCTGTTTGTGTTTGTTACTTGAGCCTGAATGTTCCCAATCTACCTGCTATGTGTAGTGGAATAAGGCTCTGTTATTTTCAACTTAAAACTCATTCGGCCCATTCTACCTTGCTATTATATTTTATACTACAATTTAGTCAAGAATTTCAAATAGTTGAAATGTGTTCTAAATAGCCAGGGAATGTGCAATGTAGTGAGTTCAACTCTTTCTGTGTGTAATCTGTCCCTTTGTTGAATGAAATAATTTCCAACCCAACATCTAGTCACAATACTAATATCCAGATTGAACATTATACCATTCAAGTACCAAAGTCGGAAATGTCCCACACTCGTAAAATTCGATAAAAGTCAATCAGACTCCTACTAAACTGGCCCGTCTAAGAAAGAAGTCCACAACATTAAATTGGGCCGGACCAAATTGTGGTCTTGTGCAAACCACGCGTCCAATAACGAACCAAACTACGAACCCACCTTGTTTGGTTAGAACCTGAGACTGAGACTTGAATTTCTTCTATCTCTTTCCCCAAATCCTCCATCATTTCAGCTCCATTGATACATACAGAGAAGCTCACAAATCGGACTGAAAATGCTTGGCCGTCTCGCTTCTCAACGTCTCCTCGAGATCCGTCAGGCCTTTCGTGGATTCACACAGGTTCGTTCTCAATTTCTCTTGTATTTCTCGCTGTTGACTGTATTGTTCCTTTTTCCGATCGATCGTTTTGGTTTGATTTCGGACTAGTGTTTCTGTTGCAGGCATCGAGATCGTTTTCGACTGCGTTGAACTATGTAAGTTGCTGATACTTGTTCGTGTTTGTGTTTTTTTAATTGATTTTTGTTTGATTTTGAGTTTTTGAAATGTAGCATATTGATGGTCCTGATAATAGTCCGGACCTTCCGTGGGAATTCAATGAGGCGAACAAAGCGAAGGTTAGTGATACGTGGAGGTTGAGTTTTCCTGAACCTCTGGTTGTTTTCTGATTCAATGGTTTTATGAGTGACTCTAGCTTGCAAGCTTAAATGTTTCAACTTTCGTCTGGAGAGTTTCATTAGGAGGAATTAAAGAGTGTGTAATTCGATTATCTTAGCTCCTTGGTGTGTCCTTGTTTAATTGCTGTCATAGTGTCACACATTTTGGATCAATACGGGCATTCTGAAGAAATAAATTAGCTGAAATTGTCACCTTATTTCCTTTAGTTAGCACGAGTTAGACAGTGTTTAATTTAATTGCCTTAGTTTATATTGATGGAACTGATTTTCGTCCATTAGAATGATCGGGATAGAGCCAAATCAACATTTTCTGCATAAAATTCTGGACAGAAGAGTTGTCTCCTTAGTTCCTTTAGTTAGCACGAGTTAGACAGCATTTAATTTAATTGCCTTAGTTTATATTGATGGAGCTGATTTTCGTCCATGAGAACGATAGGGATGGAGCCAAATCAACTTTTTCTGCATAAAATTATGGACAGAAGAGTCTGTCGATGTGTCACTTTACTGCATCTGGTACTTAGTATGCTTGGCATTCGATATTAGTTTTTTTCTTCTTTATTTTCCGAAATTCTGAATATGTGAACCAGAGATGCATCTTAATTATTTGGTGATTGTTGATTCACATATTCATTGCTTATTAGTGAAGAGAAGTTTGGAACCAAAACTCGGAACCATTGAGCTTTAAAGTTTATTTTTTACGACGGCCTTCCAGTACAGAGGTCAACTGACATCTGTAAAGATTCGTTGCTAGTTCCGAGATGCACTCCATGTAATCATATTGGAATTCCTCCTTCCAGTGGGCTGAACGGTGTGTTTGTATAGTATTGTAAATCATGTGAGAGCTAAGTAGGCAGCAAGGAGTAAGCACTAACGTAAACTTTGATTTACCATGTGAAGGTGAAACATCCAGATATGAAGTAGCTACTATTTTTCTTTTGAAATCTGTAAAATCAAATGTGTCTGTGCTAATTTAAACTGCTATGAAATTATGAATAAGAATGACAGCGAACATTCTATTTTCCACAGGCTAAGGAGATATTGTCCAACTATCCTTCAAATTATAAGCAATCTGCCGTGATTCCTTTACTAGATCTTGCACAACAGCAGAATGGAGGCTGGCTTCCCGTTTCAGCAATGAATCATGTAAGTTGACATAGGCATATTGCATGTGCTATATCGTGTTGGAGGCCTTGATCTACAGTTGAGATAGTATTCTTGAGGTTTCCTTGTAAAATAATGTATAAAATGCTATTTGGCTTGTATTATAATTTCATCCTCGTCTGGGAAATGGGGTTTCTTACTTTCGGACTGCCAAACAACACTAGCAACTTATCCTAACTTGCTTCAAACTACTCCCTCCGCCCCGGACTGATAAAGTGAATAAAGTGGGAGAGATAGTGAGTAAAGTAGGAAATAGAGTAAATAAAGTATGAAAGAGTGAATAAAGTAGGGGAGATATTTTCCATTTAAAGAAGGGGAAGTTGAGTTCGGGGCGGAGGGAGTATATTAACAGTGACAATTTTAAGCAATTGAACACTAACTTTGAGCACCTTGTGTATATAATTGCAGTAGTTCCCTAATTATTCCTTGTAAAAGATTCTGAAAAAAGTGATCCAGACAATTGCAGTTGAAGAAAACAAACATAAACTCATCGTTGAGATTTGAGAATGAAGCAACTTATTCCTATAGTTGCATGGGCACTAAAACATAGTCTTTCACGGCACTAAAAACTTATTCCTACTGGTTTGATCTTTTAGATTTCTCTGGTTTGTTCCACCAGCAACTTATTCCTACTGCTTTGATCTTTTATATTTATTTGGTGTGTACCACTAGAACTGTATGGTGGTGCCATGTCTCTTTCAAGTACTTAACTTTTAACTAACTAAGAAACTTTACGAGCACACTGCCCACATTGTTTTTTCTGAGTCAATGTAAATAACTTCCTGGAAAAAAAAATCATTACTGTATGTAGCCTTCACCACTTTCCCCTCAGAAGTTAAATATTCAGTCAATGAAGCTTACCGCTGTCAATGACATAGAGTGGTATTTCTTCTTCTCTTCTTTCTGTTGGGTCTGAAGTTGAACTAGGCAGCTCTATAGACAGTGTCTTGCGACACCTGACCACATGAAATCTTTAATTTTCATCTTTTTGTGTGCTGTTGAAGCTACTATGTCTAACAAGTATGAGCTGCTAAATCGTATTTGCTTAGAAACCACAGCACTCAAGGCTACTTGATACTGTAATGCTTTTGCATGCCGGCATGTTCTACAAAGCTCCGAAGGAGTCTTGTTCGATTTCAAATTTATTATGACAGTCCTGGTAGTCGCTAAGTGAACTGATAGATCATCCACCACCATATCTCAATGACATTTGCAGTCCTGGTCCTGATGCTTGTATATAATTTTGTCATGCCTGATTAATGCTGTGAATTATTCGTGATATATGAAAGTAAGTAATGTAATATTCCTGATATGATTAAAGGTTGCCAAGGTCATTGAAGTTGCTCCAATACGTGTGTATGAGGTTGCAACCTTCTATTCGATGTTCAACCGAACAAAGGTGAGCCTTTTGTTCCAGATCAGTGATGCATTAGGTTTTTTTCCTTGTATGTATCATATCTCATTGGAAACAATTTCAATGTTTATTGAAGGTCGGCAAATATCACCTTTTGGTGTGTGGCACAACACCTTGTATGATTCGTGGTTCCAGAGAAATTGAAGACGCATTACTGAAACACTTGGGGGTAAAACGCAATGGTAAGTCCTGCTTGATGCATCAAACATTTCTACTCTTGAAGTTTCGTATATACTCCCTCTGTCCCTATGCATCAAACATTATACTCATTTGTGGCTTATTTTACTTTCTGCAGAAGTAACCAAGGATGGCTTGTTTTCTGTTGGAGAAATGGAATGCATGGTGAGTTATCCAGCCCAAAAAAAACCTTTATCCTATTTCTACATACCTGTCTGATCATGGACCCAGAGATGTGATAGATTTGTCTGGTTGACGAATTTATTTGTTCCCTGAGGGACAGGTGTTTACCTTGGAAGCTCTTTATTGCATGGTGTTAACTTCTGTATGAAGAATGAGATTAGTATATTTATGATAGAATCTGTGGGTCTCTTTATTCTCTACCTATTTTTTCATGGGAAAAAGAAGAAGAAACTCTAAAAGCTTCTTAAAATTTTGATCAAGTCCATTTATATACTAGACACTTGGACACTACCATGAGCATCAAGTCTGCTGAATTTAATTTTGTTCACTCTAGATTAGTAAGGTCTGCTAATCTGTCCGCATTAAAGAGCTTATTTCTGTATTTTTCTTACATAATATATCAGGATGAAAATTAAGTGTACTAAATGTAGCCACGTCATCTAAATAACGATACAATATGTTTGGAGCCAATTTACTTGGTAAAAACAGCACGAAAACAGATTTACTGTGTTTTTCTAGTTATATGATGTGAGGCTGTATATTTGTCCTGACAGGGATGCTGTGTAAATGCCCCAATGATCACAGTTGCTGACTATTCTAATGGATCTGAAGGGTACACCTATAATTACTATGTGAGAACCAGCTCTATGCATCTCCTATCATTACAAAACTAAAGTGTAAGATGATTCTGGATCCAACATCAGTCTCTTCTGCTTGTTTCAGGAAGACGTATCTCCCAAGGTAGTTGTTGACATTGTTGAGGCGCTGAAAAGAGGAGAGAAGCCACCAGTAAGACAACTAGCTCTCATATTATATTTGTTATCCAATCTTTTGCTGCCCACTGCTTGTTACTCATTTGACCTTTAATCTCCAGCGTGGCACCCAAAATCCAAAACGCATAAATTCTAGCCCTGAAGGTGGGAACGCAACATTATTAGGCGAGCCAAAGCCTCCTCCATGCAGGGATCTTGATGCCTGCTGAAAAAGTCGATTTTTTTTCTTTCCTTTATTTGTTCCTAATAATGATGAAAAATGTGAAACTGTGAGCTTTAGAAGGCTGTATGATGCGATTGTGCAATTTAGTTGCAGTTTCTATGTTTTTGTTGGCTCAGCCCTCCATTAATGCCTGGGGATGGATATTGCACCGGGCATTTAAGCCCGGGGTCATGAAAAGCCTCAATTGTACTTGCAGATTCTTGGATTAAATCACTTGTGTTTCAAGTGTTGTATGTCAAACTGGTAGATTAAATATACCGATACTTATTTTCATTCAGTATCTTAATTGAGGTGCTGTTGGAAGTGTGAAATCTTTTATATGGTCAATTCACAGTAGTATAGAAAATCTAACAGTAATATAGAAAATCCACAGGAAGTCTTTTTTCCATATCTTATTTTTCATTTCCTCATATTATTATTTAAAAATTGTCCAGTTTAAATTTTGCTTCAAAACTAACCGGTACTATAATTTTGTCGAACTGAAAAAGTACGAAGCATGAACTTGTATACATGTACCGTATACTACTGATTAATGGTTATAAGATAAGTGCATAAGTTATAATGTCATTAACTACTCATCGACTCACCGTATATCTAATTTTACTACAATAAGTTTTGTTTGGTGAATGTCAACAAGACTGGACAATTCAGAAAGTTACTCTATACTCCCTCTATCCTGAGTTCAACTTCTCACATTTCATTTTAAAACGTTTCGATTTCAACTTCCACTATTTTAAATGAAATATATATCTCCTATACTTTCTTATTCACTTGACTCTTCATATTTAAATTTAACCTAAAATGGAGGTAGTATATCCATTAGAATACCACTAATCAGCTACTAGCCAACTTATCGGTCGGGTCGGGGAAGTAATTGAATCCACTAAAGACCGTTGCTAATCCCGATTATCATCATCATCATCTTCTTCTTCCCCACTACTCCAACACTTCTCCAGTCCCCGAAAAACCCTACCATCTCCACTCTGCATCAACCTTTCCCGCCAAACCACAGCCCTTCCCATTTCCAGCCGCCATGGCTCTGAAACAATCACTAACATCACCAAACCACACTCCTCTCTTCCTCCAAACCCCTCGCCCAATTCCCCATTTCCAATTCCTCTCCCTAAACCCTAACAGAGCTCCCACGAAATTCAGCTCCACCGCAACCGTACGCTGCTCCTTCAATCACGGTACTTCCACCGGCGCCGGAGAAGACGGGCTGTACGAGTACGAGCGGTATGCTTCTGTGACCTCCAATTCACCGAAATTCCCGAAGCCAGCTGAGATTCAGTGGAAAAAGGAGCTCTGTAACTCGGTGCAGCTTATTGGCGTAGTTGGTACTCCTATTCAGGTTAAGAATCTTCCCTCTGGGAAGGTGCTGGCATGGTGTCGCCTCGCGGTGAAGAAATCGCAAACCGATACCAGTTGGTACTTAGTTTTGCTTTAGTTACTGCTTAGTTGCTTTTTTTGCACTAAATGTTTGATACGTGATTCGTTGAGTTGAGGAATAACCTTATTTGGATTCGGATAAATGCAATTCGGATGAAAGTAACTTTGCTTACATAGGTTCCAGTTGAAGTCGCAAACATATACCAGTTGGTACTTAGTTTTGTTTTAGCTATTAGTTAGTTGCTTTTTTCGCACTAAATATCTGATAGACTGATACACGATTCATTGAGTTGAGAAAGAACCTTAGTTGGATTCGGATGAATTGGATTAGTAGAAAATAACTTTGCTTACCTAGGTTCCAGTTGAAATAGCAGACCGATACCAGTTGGAACTTAGTTTTACTTTACTTACTACTAAGTTGTTTTTTTCGCACTAAATGTTTGGTACATGATTCGTTGAGTTGAGGAATAGCATTATTTTGATTCGAATAAATGCAATTCATCGGACGAAAATAACTTTGCTTACATCAGTTCTAGTTGATTGCATAGTAGAAGTAGCATTTCAGTGAGTAAAATTGGATGGGATCATTAGGTCTTAAATATTCTACAACCTAGGGAGTTTTTGCTTGAGCTTATGTAATTTGCCTATTGGCTTTCTTTGGCTGAAAAGTCCTGTTTAAGTGTTTGTTGAAGCAGAATTGTTTTGGTGCGCTTTAAAAGTTAATTTTTATAGAGTTTCGCCAATACCTCCTGCTTTAAGCTATCTACCTGTATTCCGTAAAACCGTGCATATTGTATTTCTGCCTAATTTAATGTTGAGATAACTATGAATTATGAGCAACCGGTAAACTAGAGTATGAAAAACAAATATGGGTAGAACCATACTTATGGGCAAGAAACCATGCCTATTGGACCTTGTGGTTGTTATTAATCCACATCATCATTTTTTTCAAGTGATGTACATTTATCAACAAGAAGGTTTGTGTAGAATCCTAAACTCTAATGTGCCTGATTGGAGTTTCGATTGAAGGAGATGATGAATAGCTTGAAAGTCTTACTCCCCTTCTAATCCTGTCATTATTAGAAGACATGCTCCATGTTTCCTCTTCTTTTTTCCTGGTTTTCATCGAAAATTATTATGCACCACATGAATCATCTAGGTTACTTATAGTTCAAGTATGGTTGTCGGTGTGAGTTCACACTATTTCAAAATTTTAGTGTTGTAATTTCATCATCTCTTTGAGATAAGAACTTCGACCACAAGAGTTGAGGAAAAGTTTAAGTTACTTTTCTTGTTCAAAACTAGCTTGTAATTTATCCTTCTATTCAATTTCATGCTGATTGCACTTATGCATCGCCATCACGTGCATCCATTCACACACAAGGACATACTTGGTTCTTCTGAGTTTATATTCAGTTTGAAGTACTTGCTGTTTTACTGTATCTTATATGAGGAAATTTTAGAAAATATGAACATACTTTCTATCGATCTTCAGGATCAATCTGACATTCTGGGATGATTTGGCAAATATTGCCTTTGAGCATGTAGAGAAAGGTCAACAAATTTTTGTCTCTGGTCGTTTAGTCTCAGATACAGTCAACAGTGATGATGGGAATCAGCAGACCTACTACAAGGTTTCTTGCATGTTTTGATAAATGTAAAGTCTACTATTCCTTCATTTTAGTTATGTTGTATGGATGCTAAATAAGTTCTCCCTTATCTTTGGTAGGTGGTTGTCCAGGACCTAAATTTCATTGAGAAGAACTCTTCGTCCATTCCACTGTACAATGGGGACTCCAATTCCATGACACCAAGTAAAAAATTATCTTACCTCAATACTGTTTCCTTGGCTAGTACTTTTCTTGGTTGAGCTTCTGTTTCATCATGAGGTTTACTGATTGGGTTTTTGTGTAGGTAACAAGCAAAAGAATTATGCTTATACTGATTCCCCAGAAAAGCTCTGGCAAGCTTTCTTTGCTAATCCTCTTGAGTGGTGGGACAATAGGAAGAACAAGGTACTCTCTCTAGTCTCTATGCAGTTTTATTTGGGAGTTCTGTTTCAGTTTGTTAAGGATGAAACATGTTACGCACCTTTTTGGAAGGTTTCAGCATATTTAAAAAACAGTACTAAACGAGCCAAATCTACTTCTTTGCCAAGTTAAAGAAGTCATAATGTTTCCTTTTATGACTTGTTGCATAGTGATTAATACTCAAGAGTTGAGAGCCATGGTGATTCAGTTGTATCCATTTCTTATTGTCATTTCATCTTGTCAAGGCATCTCTAACTATTGTTGCTCTGTTATGCAGAGGAGCCCAAACTACCCGGACTTTAAGCACAAAGATACCGGTGAAGCAATATGGGTGGATGGGAGGCAAACTCCTTCATGGGTGAAATCAGAACTCTCCAAACTCGATGCTAAGATGGAGCAATACCGTGAGCAGAATTCTGGCGGTCATGCAGGTTTTATGTCTGCTGCTGATATTCTCGGACCTTATTAGCTGTGACCTCAAAATTAACATGTTTCTGTAGTAATTTTGTTTGTATATAGTTGTAATTTAGATTGTTGTGCACCTCTGAACTGCTGAAGCTCCGTCTATCTCAACGTATGACATTGCTTTTGGTTATTGACATCATTGTTGATACAGCATCTTCTGAGAAAAAGCATAAACAATGCTTTCTCTCGTTTGCTGTTAATTATTGACTATCATTGAATTCTTACAATCTCGCATTATTTTAGAAAATGCAATTTAATGATGGTCTTCAGATAGGTAGACAGCAATTTTGACCGAGGATTTATAATTGAAGTGAATTTATTGACAATTTGATTCCCCTGAAATTGTTTAATTTGCAATGTATATGCTCAAGGGACAAGTGTGAGTTATTCGTGGCTGATCATTATTTCTGCTTGTATTTTACTCTAGAAACCTTTTACTTGACTCGATTATCAATCATGTGAATCAGGGAATTTTCGACCCTCCCTGTAGCTTGTGGGAACCACTGTTATAGTGTGGGATCCAAGAAACTGGGAATCAGTGATATGGAATTCATTGACTTGGATAGAAATGATGTGTTTGAATCGGATTGAACCCGACCCGTTTAGAAGTAAAAGTAACGAGGTGGTATGGTGGGTGAATCTACACATTGTTTAGCTTTAGGAAGAATGCAGTTCTCAACTTGATGGCATACTGCATAAATAAGATAAGAAAGTATCTAAATTGATACTCTTTTTTTGTGGATTCATATCTTCGGAATAGATACTAAAGTAACTCAAATGTATACGGTGAAATCAAAATCTGAGTAGATAGGATTTATTTTCTCTGATCTGAAAGCTAGCTTCTTTTCTACTTTCAGCATAAGAATTTATACGAAGTTTCTTAATTTGTTGTTTAATCATCAACTGTCTCATCAACTACCATTATCAGTTACGGCCTAGATTATCATTTAGTTTTATTAAACAGATCCTTGTTGCAAGAATTAAATCAAAAAGTTTTATCGATTAATCTGAAGAAAAGTGGAAATCTTATAAATCTTCATGGTTCTGATAATATGTGAAAACATTACAAATTTTGCTGCAGACATGAAACTGATGAGAACACATGAATAAATGATCAAGAACATGAACAAGTTGTGTAAGTACAGTTTATACATAAGTAGATGTTAAAGAGAAAAAAGCACTTCTGTGCCAAATCAAGCAGTCTCTCTCTTTTCAGGGCTGCCAAACAAAACCTAACAAATCCTAACTCTGTGTGTTTTGTGTGTGAAATTCTACAAAGCTAAAACCCTTTGATGAATCATGAAAACAACTCAAACATGATGTATATATATATATGTATAGAACACAAAATAATATCGATCCCTTTAATCTATAGGCATCCCAACCCTTTAGCTTCAGACCCTTTCATGATCCTGAGCCTCTTGCAAGAGGTGATGAACATGTCCCATGGAACATCTCCAACAAGCATCCAGTCACCATCCTTGTCTTCGTAAGTTGGGGCGTATTCGGTTCCCGTGTAGCTCTCGAATCTCCCAATGGTACACTTGAACATGTTCTCCAATGCCTTGAGGAGATCATAGTAGTTCTTGTAGAACTTGAGATCAATTTTCCTTAGGTAGGGTGCTCCATCCATGCTCACTTTCACGAACATCCCGGTTCCCTCGGATTCGGGGTTGTTCTGCTTCAGGATGTTCTTTCTGTATGACCTGACCGGTGGCCATCCAACAACTTGTGCCCTGAGATCATAGAGATAGAGTATTATTAGACAAGGCAATCGAAAATTAAGTAGTTATTAGAGAATTTGATCAAAAAAGTGTACGTTTCGATATTCGTTAGAACTTACTTAGGAGATGGGGCGTCGATTTCTTGTTGTGTGCAAGAACTTTCCATTTCGGATGAAGATCTCTTGTTGTTAATGTTCTTGACGCTCGAAGACGAATGTTGCGACGAGTCGCGCTCTTCCGTTAATCCCGGTAAGCCCAATGTGAGCTCAGTTGCCTTGAGGTTCAGATCATCGTTCTCAAATCTTGCTTCCATTTTGTTCACAAAGTGTGTTGTGTGTTTTCTTCCTGGAAAATGTGAATGTGTAAGGTTTGGTTTGTAAGAGGAGATGTATGTATGAATGAGTTTGAGATGAATGAGATTGAGGGAGAGTTGGACAAAGTTTTATAGGCGAGGTGTTGTCTGGGTGACTTGGTCTCCGTGTGCATGATGCTCTGTCAATTCACGCGTGGGTGCATCTCACGCACTGTGGAAATTACACTCTACATTCTGAAATTCGAACTCAACTCGAGTTGAAATTCGAAGTTGATTAATAGTACTAATTCAATTGGAGTTAATTTTGAAGTTTTTTATTTGATATTTGTGTTTAATGTTTTGAGTTGATAAATATAATTCACATTGATTCACAATAAATGATACTCCCTCAATTTCAGAGAAAGTGTTACATTTTTGATTGACATTAATCGTTTTTAATTTGACCACAATTAATCATAACGATAATAGTAAATAATTTAATAAAATCATATAATAAAATTTAATTACTAAATTTTCATTATATAATTTTAATAATTTATTTATTAATATCGTTAAGAGTAAATCGCTACAAACGACATACTGATCGCAGTAATAAGAAATGTAACACTTTTCTAAATATGAAGACATTTGATTTTGGACACGTAAATTAATGTATAAATAAAAAATCGTGAAGATAAATTAGATTGGTAGTATGTGACTGAAAATTAGTGGTCTACAAACTACGTAAAATTGAAATCTGACATTTGTATGCGATATATGTAATATTTGTTGTTGACGGATGGAATAATTAAACTCAAGTAGTATATTGTAAGTGAAGAAACAACTATAAAATATTGAAAAAACTAAATTCTAGTTATGCTTTGAATTGATGAATAATAACTTAAGTCGAATAACAATAGAGAGGAGAAAAAAACACAAAAATTTGACAAAATAAAACCCGAGTTGACATCCAAATGCGCGGATCGTGTATGGAGCGTGGCGACACGCGGATGGGTGAGAGTGGGATGGAAAGGGAGGGGATCTGGACATGAAATTGATGATACAGATACGTGTGTCGGGTGAAAAGGGACAGGTGTTGGTCAGAGTGGGAACAGGAGTGAGACAACATCAACAGCGGTTATTACAGCCTGTGGTTTGGGGAGCAACGGCTGAGATCATTTTTTGTTGGGTCAGAGATGGAGTGTTAATTCGGTCAAGGTCGCCTCAACTCAGAGCAGCTAGGCCTGAATCCAGCATTTTATGTTAGTTGGTGCAAAAGTTTTATTTAATGAACTTTGGCTTCTGGATGGAATTTTGGCATGTTGAAAAGTTCAAATAGATTACCTAAAGTTTAGGTTGTTGAAGTAGAAGCTGGCATGTATTTGAATTGTACTTCATCCAGTTCCGTATAACTTCATATATACATTTGTCATTTTTTATTATTTTCACGGAATTTCATTTATTAACTTTTTTAAAAACTAATCCATACTTAATAGAGAATAAAATTGTTACATTCAATTGGCTGATGTTCTCTCTACACTTATTCGGTTTAAAAACAGTCGTTGCTGATGGAACGTCAATTTTACGGAGATGTATTAAAGAATAATTTTCAAAAATTAATATTGTTCCATGACTATAGAATTTCATCTCATTTAGTTAAAAGATGACTTGTTGAGTGGTGTGTAATCTAGTCGGGTGAGAATATGATTTTTTTCATGATTCATGAAGGATAGCAGGGACGGACCAAGAATTTGAAGTTTGGGAGCAAAATACAAAATTATTTTTAAGGTTGGGGGACTATTAAATTATCGAAAATATTATCTACAAAAAAATTTCCAAATCAATTTAAGGCGAAAATGTAACATGAATGATAGATGGTTCATGAACAATTGTTCCATGTATGTTACGTGCAAATGAAGAAATGTGCTAGAAACGCGTGAATGTATTATCTTCTTTAAGTTATTTAGTACAGAACTGATTCTTAATTTCCAGACAGATTGCCTTGGAAAGAAGTTAACTGCCAATACTAGATACATCTAATTTACCAGGGCAGCTAAAATATCTTATACGGTACTATTTGATTTTCCTAAATAAGTAAAATTCATACCCGACCAGTTTACTAAATCCATCGTCAAGGCTCAAGTCCATTTACGGGCCTAAATCCATTATAGCTTATGGGTATTATAGCGACACCATTTATATGTACATGATTCCACATGATAATTCTAACGCGTATAATTCCTTTTGTGTATTTCAACTCATCCCCCACTAAAAACCGACATGCAAAGCTATTTCTATTACATTAACTTCTCGTACATGTAGGCCAGCACGGATTAGGACCACGTTTGAATTTCCAAAACTCCAGACAGTCGATTCAAAATCGAAAGTATACGATACATCTGTCCAAAGGTAATAGTACATGGACATGCTCATGGTCACATTCGGGTGCACGAGTGCTTGGATGGAACGGAACAGACGTAATAATGAAGCGGTTCGAAGTGAGATGATGAAAACATGAATGCGGTTGCTTCACATGTCTTTGTACACGGCTGGTCTGCAGCAATAATGGCCTTGTCTCACCAATATCTAATTATTTCGATTCCTTTGCCTCCACATCAATTTTCTTTTATACCAAAAGAACAAATTAAACAAATAATCTTGCTTGCTATAAGATATAAAAAATGGAAAATATACCACCAAATCAACCAATCATATCCTAAGCAATACACTCTGCCATCAACGGTTGTCTCAAGATTCTCCTTGAATCATTTTTTAACTATGATTAAAAAAAAATGTGGTAGGTATATATCTATCACTTGTAACTAACCATTACCAAAATATGATGTAGAATTTAGCTAAACATAAATTATATAAAATGAAAAGTGGACTAATTCTATAGGATGTTTGACAGCTGGTCAAGTTATTTGAGGAGGTGACATTTTACGTACATTGGTTTGTAGAGAGACCAAATAGCATGACAGCCCGTAGTTAAGATGAGAAGTGTTTGTTTTGACCAAACTGTAGAACCACCTTATCTCGTATCAATCCCACATTATTTATCCCATTTCCCCCGTTGTATGTTTGGGACATTGAACCTTTTGGCTAAGTGATTTTATACATCCAGATTCGTGTGTACGAACTGTTAGGATAGTTAGTCGGTTAGTAGCACTAGAATTATGTAATTCTGGATTATTAGTGAATTGAATTAAAAAACAATAATAATCAAATAAGTGAATATGACTAAACTGAACAATAAAGAGTCATCCTCCAATTAATATATATAATTATTTCCTCGATTGTTTAAATTCCAAACTTATTCTTTCCACCTCAATTATTTGTTTTCGTAATTGGTTTCATGTATCACGTCACGTCGCCATGTAATAATATATCAAATAATACTATCACCGAATGAAATTTTCATCATAGGTACACATAAATTGAGATGGATAAGTGTAAATGTAATGAATTTGATTTTGAAATGTATAAAATGTAGGGGGATTAACACTATCTGTGCATCCGCAAGTCTCCCAAAGCGAAGATTAAAGAGATAAACTAAGAAAACTAGCACATGATAGGAGAATTTTTACTCTACAAGAAATATGCTATTGCAAATATTATCTGGTATTGATGTTGTACTACATCGACTTCCAAATGTATCGCCTCGTTCTATGTAATGAATGTGATGTGATTCAAGTGAGAAGGGGGTTAGTCCATTTCACCGGTTCATAGTAAATTCAGATACAAAGTACTTCTCCCGTTTCAGGACAAGATTACCATTTACGTTAAGGTCAATTAAATAAGGACCAATTACTTTTTTCAGTAAAAAATTGGCTGGCTGTATTTTTTTACATTAATGTAAACGATAAATGTAACTTTTGATAAATGTCTGAACATTTTAATATTATAACGAAGAGAAGATTTGTTGAAATTGAAAGCAGTAACCTTTTTTCAGGGCGTAAAAAAAGGTAAAGTGGAAATCTTGTTCGGGACTGGGGATTTACGGGGTATTCCATGGGCGGTTAAAAGGTAGGTCGTTGAGTAGGAAAAGCGGGAATCGAACAAGGCACGTTAGGTGGGGGTCCATATGTCGTCGGATTAGTCTTAGCCATGTGGGCTTTTAATAAATCTGGTCCAATTAATATGTGAACGTAACGAGTGGTGAAGACATGTGAGATGGCATGTGGTCAAGTATAGCCCATAGCCAACTCAACTATTCTTCTCAATCATTATTATTCATTCATAACTTCTTTTATTTTGTTGAGTAGTTTTTTATACAATATTACAATTACAATTCTTAGTCTCGGACAAATTTATAATCAATATAATCTCTAATAACATTTCAAAAAATTCTTTATACGGAGAAAATAATGACCCATTTCGGGGATCGAACCCGTAACCTCTATGGTACAGAGTGTCTCACATTACCACTCGACTCTTTTCCTTTTAAATTATAGATTGTCTGGTTGACTTGGTTTTCATATTAGCTTTTGTCTTCCAAAGTCGATTCCCAACTGAACCAACTTGTTCGAGCAATTACTAATTAGAGGCTCAATAGTTGGAGCCACTAATGTACTTTTGTATTTTTTTCGAATCGAATATTTAATTATCTGATTTATCATTCATTTTATATTTTAACATGTGATGTAATTGTAAGATAATAATCTTGTGCATTGATTCAATAATGAGTACATGTATTTATACAATGTGATTACTTGATAGCCAAGTATTCGGAAGAGACGGTCGCATAGATCCACTGTAAAACGACGGCATCAAGTCGATTGTAGAGATCGACATCGGCTTCCTTGAGAGCCTTGATTTTGGCGATGTCGGCCTCTTCCGTCGGTGGTAGGATGTGATGCATAAGATTATGCACCCGTGCTTGAACCTGGAATAACGTCACCCAAGAATGATAGAGGCCTGTCTCAGTATCCAACGTGATAGGGATTAGTGATCGAACGTTGGTGATAGAGAGAGTCGGATGAAACTTGGATGATTCAGACATGGTGGAGACGAGGAGCTGTTCGGGAAAGAAGGTGGCGTGGAGGAAGAATAGAGGTAGAGGGTCAAGCGCTTTTGAGGTCGATTTAAACAGAAGGGAAGCGTAGAAGAAGAGGGCGAACGGAACAAATGAAAATTTAGGGGACCGAATTTAGGTCTTGATACCATGTAAGATAATAATCTTGTATCTTGATTCAATAATGAGTACATGTATTTATACAATGTGATTACTTGATAGCCAAGTATTCTAATCTAATTAGGAATTCAAGTATTCTAATATAATTAGGAATCTACTTTAAATATATACATATTCTAACAGTAATATCGAACTATTTTTTTTAAAGAAAACTTCATCTTTAAGAAACTTTTGGAGATTATTGAAACTTTTTTAGGCTATTAATCATGAACCTAACATCAAGAGTTCTTGCCTCGCCATATACTGAACGAAGGATGAACACGTAGCAACTCTGTTCGAAATAAATTGTTAGTAATATAATGAAAATACAAACAATTTCTTTACCCAATTAATATTAGAGTTTATTATTATAGTCCGATCCAATTATGAGACTGCTCAATATTAATACATTGTAGATGTATAATTTAACATTATGGTTAATGTTTTATCAGTGAAAATTTGATGTCTTGATATAATATAGTCAAGATTCAGTGTCTTGCCATTGAATGATGTTTTCTATAATAACCTAATTTAAATTTAAATATCGATATTTTAATATAAAAATGTTAACCGTTATTCAAAAATGCTGAGACCAGAGAGCCGCGGCCCGCCCAATAATCTGGCCTATTAAGAAAGCCCATTAGTAGAATCGAAGCCGTAATAGTCAAAGCCCATTAAACTAGTCTACTGATATCAGCCCAACAGAAGAAGTTCGTTCTTTCCCTTATATTTTTCGACCAAAAAATCTTTTTCGGGCAATTCACTCCAATATGAACTTGTTTCCGCTAGTCCTAATCGTTTTAGAATAGAACTATAATCAGATCAATACTATAAGAAGTTATTATAAATATCATTTAAGGCTTTAACTTATACATTCATCCAATTGAGTGTGTTTTTTTTCAAAATTATATTCAAATTGAGAGCCAAACACCCGAATATCATTATTTCATTCCATGAGATTTAATAAAAACATCAGTGTTGTGTCGAGCTCTGGTGATGAATTCCAGATGCCTTACCTGGAACCGGCAATTATCCAGAACATACAGTCTTTTCTCACCCGGCCGAAAGAAGCTGCCAGGCCGTACCACCATCTTATCGAAACCATGGTACACCGCGTGGTCTACTAATGGCGTTCTCTATTTAGACTCACGTTATTACTTGGTTGGAAGAATAACTAAACGTGGCGGAGAAGAACTTTTGCCTGAGTTCCTGGAACTCGCTACGAAAAGTATTAACAGGTACAAAACAATGAACCTTAAATTGGATGAGTTAAGGCTCTGGATGTATATTCGGAAAGATAATGATGATCATGAGGCTACTATAAGATTTTATGATCAACTGGTTTTAGATGCTCTAAATTTGGGTGTCACTCTCATTGATATTAGTGTTATCAACTCTCTGCATTGTTGTTAGATGTTACCGCCTCAGGTATTTGACTCGGTTTCTCTGAAAGAGTTATCTCTGGATGGGTGTAGAATTAATCTCAATACATACGAGACGAGAGTAATCTGTTCACGTCTTGTGTCGTTAAAGTTGGTCCACGTTAAGGTGAAAGATGATATGATGGGGGCTTTCCTCTCGGGATGTCCTTTGATCGAGGATTTGACCCTGTACGAGTGTAGAGGTCTGGAGAGAGTTCACCTGAGTGTAGTGCCTCATAATCTGAAGAACTTCAGTGGTCGTGGAAGAAAGAAGAACAATGCAAGGATATTATTGGCAGAATTTGGAACCGAGGATGATCATCAGTATCCTAACTTGATCTCGTTGGCGTTGGATAAAGTCAGAGTTGATGATTTGTTTTACAACAAATCAACAATATTCCAGATTTTCCTATAGATTTCCTTGTCTGGAAAAGTTCAAACTTAGAGAGTATGAAGGCCTTCGAGTAGTAGAGATTTCAAGTGATTCTATTACGTGCTTGAGCTTGAATCGGGTTGACAGGATGAGACATGCGACAATTCATCTTCCCAAAATCAGCAACTTTTATTTTTCAGGGAATCATCGTACAACGCCTTCACTGATTTTCCCTACTCCTGATCAGAAGTGGAAGTCTTGTATAGAGTTGAACTACCAAGGTAGTACTCTCCATGATTGGCTGAGAATTTTTCTGAATGCGTTGAGCTCGTCTGAAATTTCTCTAGTTATCAACTTTACATCAGACAAATGGGTCTTCGTGGACCCAATAAGCGGTATAAATAACGATTTGCCCAGAGTGGAGAACCTGGCTATAAAATTTCTTCGATCTGAATCACGGTGGCCGACTCTGGATTCAGATAAGTGTTGTGAAGGTTTGTGTGGTGTGCTTTCTAGTTGCGCCCCCAAATTTTTAACTCCAAGCTTTCAAGCTGGTGGTGATTGGGATAAAGCAATCCACCAATATAGAAAGGCTCTGTACAAGACACTAAAGAAGCATGCCAATATGAAGAAGTGTTCACTGGCTGGACACGGTGTAAGCTGCATCCATCGCCTTAAGGAAGTAAACATGGAGATTTACGATCAAACTCTCCAGGCGTGGCAGCGGCATCCCAATCCTGACAGACTTTGGACTACTGAGTGTGAAGGAGACCAGGTTCGGTTCTGCCTGAAATGGAACTAGCTAGAGACGATTACTAGGATCGTTCGATTAGTTAAGTTACCTATTAGAATTCGTGTCATAGAAAGCCATATCTTGCTTATTAGAAATCTTATTGTTCGGTCTATTCTCTACTCATACTTTTTCTGCAAAACAATTTCACTCTAGGAGTATTCATCTGCAAGTAATGCCTCTCTAACAGTTTACGTGGTTCGGCGAGGCCTGTATGTCTAAGAAAATCACAAGACAACTTTTATTGATCATTTTATTTTTATTCGTGCGACCAGGGGCAGATTGTATTATAAAATTCAAGGTGGGAGTTTGAGGGGGGTGGAATTATTGAAAATATTACAAACATACAATCATTCGCAAGCTTAAGGTTAATAATTTAACATATAATATTCCAACACGGTTGAGAATTATTGAAATAGTTAACCGAGTGTGTTTGTGGACCATTTGGATGTGTGAAAGAGACAATATCTTCTTTTTAGAAAAAGAAACAACTAGTTGTTTGATTTTCAAGCAACAAATAGAATTAAAATTTCAGAAATCAAAAAAGTGATCAAGATAAGTTCAACAAGAGGCTACATCTTATATGCTCGAGATACTCATGCCCCTTGTAAAACTTAAGTATGATTTAATTTACTTGATGTTAGTAAAATTATGACTTTTATAAAAATTTAACCTCTCTAATGAGTCCGTGTAAAATACAATCGGCTAGTTATTAAAGACACATATAACAGAGGAATGGATTCCCAAGTAACCACATGTGTCCCATCAAGCAGAAACTCACATAATAGCCTTCAGTGTGGCGGGCCTCAAACTTAAAAGGCTAATATCACAAATAAAATCACATGTTATTCTTTAAGAAATTGGAATATTTTTCATTTGAATCTAATATATGTAAAGCTGAACTATGTATAAAGTGGAACAAGTTGAATTGCATTATATAGAAAAACAAGACACATGTATTAGAAAGAACGCAAGCACAAATTTGGTCGATAATGGTGGGAGTGAGTAGAGCGAGTAGCTAGTGAACAAAAATAATTTCCAGCAAAAGCTATAACGTGAGAGTAAGCTAATGTCACCATGTCAATACCCATTCCAGCAAGATTGGCCACAAAGCTCACATATGTCACCATCTCATTGACACACAATTAGTGTTGTTCAACGAGTATCTGATTTATCGGGTTTGACTTTAGCTGTAATAAAGTCCGAGTTCAAATCCACTCGTTAACTGAACGAGCTTATTTTCGAGCTCGACTCATTTGGTTCAAACTTTAATCGAATTCGTTACTGGAAGACACAATTAAATATTAAAATAAATATATTTACTTTCGGCAATGAAGATCAACGAACGCACCGACATTACATCTTATCGAATTGAGCGAATGAACCGAATTCCACAATTATAAAATTGATCACAACTCATAATTCATACATAAACTATTACTACTTCATTTGGCCCAAACACAACTAAATCACACTTTTTCTTGGTTTCATATTTTCCATCCAAAGATTCTCAATCACTTTCTGAACTCTATATTTCTTCTCAACAAATCCCAACACAACTAAGCATATATATACCTCTCTTATCATTATTTCAACTCATCAGACAGAAAACTTCACTTCAAGAACTAGCTAGGAAATTAACTTGAAAGTTGGCAAAAATGGTGGATCTTGAAGCAAAGTACAAGAAGATGGAGTTTGAGGAAACTGAGCTGAGGCTAGGATTGCCTGGAGATCATGAGAAGAGTAATTTGAATTATGGGAAACGAGGGTTTGATGAAATGGTGGATTTGAAGCTCAATCTTTTATCAACAAAGGTGAAACTTGATCAGGCTGCAAATTTGATTAATGCCAAGAACTTGCAAAAGGACATGAATTCTGTTTGTTCTGTACTAAAGCCTCCTCCTAAATAGGTTTTTTATCTCTGTCTTTTTTAACATGAAGTCTTAAAAAAAGAGCGCTGAACTAGTTTCGTCTGGATTACATAAGTGGCCGACTGGGTCACTTAAACGCCAACTAAAGTTTAGCAAATCATTTGTGTAGGGCACAGGTGGTAGGGTGGCCTCCCGTGAGACCTTTCCGGAAGAAGATTACTGAGTCGGCGATTCCGAAAAGTAGTGGAGGCAAGGCGGAGGAGACGGGGAAGGGAAGTGGTGGCACCGCCGCTTTTGTGAAGGTCAGCGTGGATGGTGTGCCGTACCTAAGGAAAGTTGACTTGAACATGTACAAGAGCTACAATGAGTTGTCTCATGCATTGACCAAAATGTTTAGCTTCTTCACTCCAAGTAAGTCATTTAATCCTACTTCAGCTCGATATGAACGTTTAACTGGTAGCTTATGAATATATTATATTTTGATGGAGTGCCATTGCGAGAATCAGGTGCAACATGTGCATCATCACAGTCTGGAGTAATGCTCAAGTTGGTGAACGGGAAGAACAATCTGGTCGACCAACTTGAGTATAATGTCCCAATTTATCAAGACAAGGATGGTGATTGGATGCTTCTTGGTGATGTTCCTTGGAAGTAAGCCGTCTTTTTTTTTTTTTTTTTAATTCCGATTCAGTGTGATCCAGTTGAAAATCAGACTTTCGTATTAAATGCAAAAACAAAAAATATCTTCATTTCATATCTTACATTTGCAAATTGTACATATTTGTGTAGATTTTTTGTGGAATCATGTCAGCGCCTACGCGTAGTGAAAAGAACCGAAGCAAAAGGACTTGGTTAGTACACGTTCTTTCCTTCGTGTAATTCTGATTATCCATTCCTTGATTTCTCAGATGTTAGAGGTGTAACTTTTGTTAGTGATAATAGTATATGGTCAATAATGTTAGGTTTATAACCATGATAGAATTATTATTTTGTCGAGAATTAGATTGATAGTGCTTTATTGATTCATCAATGTCGTGTGCAGTGACGTTAAGTACCTGTGTTTCTATAAACCACAAAACACTGAACTGGTCCAGCCTCACCCTGACCAAGTCCAACCTATTTGTGGGCTATCATTTGGGCCCTATTGTATACTAATACTTCGTCCAACTACAAACTTCCTACTCCATTTTCCTCGACCTTTTTAGTGGTCCCGTTTTAAACTTTCCAATTCATAGGAAAATTCTTGCCAGCAACCAAGTTGGGAGTTAAATTTCAAATAAAGACCTATCAAAGAAAAAAACATCAGATTGTGCAGAATGTAAAAAAACGTTGTGTCACAGAACGTGATATTACACCTAAAATCGTACATCTAGTGACGATATACTGCTTTTATCAGATCATATAAATATAAAACGATACATCTACGTTTTGAAATATCATTTCCAAGTTGATCTACCAAATTCTGTCCCCCAATTCATTCCCTGGCAAAATTAGGTATACGTACACCGCCATCCCGAACAAATTTAGATGCCTAATGTCGTTCATTTGTCCTTGAAATTCCTTTCTAAATACGGTAATGGAAAAGTGGATTTCCAGTCAAGCAACTTGAAAATAAAGCGCAAGAGGAACAAATAAATTTAAAAAAACTAGCTAGCTTCACCTAACTAGGCCGTGAAATTCTTGGGAAACATAGTTTTTTTTTTTTTTTTTTTACTTCACTAATAAAAATGGACCATCTAAGTGTGTGACACACTCATTCCGTAAATTAATGAGATTTACTCGATGTAATGATATTAAATTTTGTGTTGAATACAGCACCAAGGGCCATAGAGAAATACAAGAGCAGGAGCTGAAGGGATTAACAAGCTACTAATTAGCTGAGGGGCAAATGCAGGAGAATATTGAACATTATTTTGCATACCATGTTAATGGATCATTTGAATAATTGAAGAATTTTAAACTAGTAGTCACTGTCACTGTTACTCTTATGTCTCAAATCTGTTTTGAGTGTTTTCCTACAGATAATTTGAGTGAGAATGTTGACCTAATTTCTTAAGTATATATGCTACAATATTTGATTTTTAAAGTTAAATTCCGACTTTGTCCCTGATACTTATTAGAAATGTAACCATGATGGGTGCATAAATAACATTTTGACGTTATTAGGGGTCTATAAGTAATTGTAATGGCTAGCTCTACTTGAGAGACTAGTTGTTAGGAGCTTCATTTTGCTTTGAAGTGTAAAAATTAGAAAAATACAAGTACACCATTTTAAGGTGCTTGTGTGAGGAGTGAGATTGAAGGATTGTAGTCGGTGCTTTTAATGAATCAAACCGACACGTTATAGTTGGTTTGTTTTAATAACAACTCATAGCATATAGATCTGCTTTCAAAATTGTGTTGGGACAGGTCACAGGTGGTTCATTGTGGGTGGATAAGCGGGGTATACATGAGCCAATATATAAAAAATTGAAGAATGCATGTAGTAAAATAGATAATACGAAATACGTAAAAGCAAGCATAAAGACAAACTAATCCGTCTACAAATATGCATAACAAGTGTGAATTTCAAACCAACTAGTGCGCATCGAACTAATACTACAAGGAGCAACATATATACAGTTTAATAATTTAATGTACCTACAAATATAATTCGTTAAAAACATGAAATGAATTACTAAAACACATTCATAAATAGAAGCTTTGTTCATTCGCAATGAATTCTTACAAACAAGCTTTTAATGACCATATAATGTCTCCAGAGAACTCTGGTGGGGTTTCTCAGTAAAAAAAACCCTTTGCCATTATCGTTTTGAATACACACATTATATTAGTAAAATATGTGAACGGTTGGACAGACTCGAGCCATCCTGAGAGCTATAAGGAGGCATTTGGTAGGCTCATAAGCCTACATTTGGGTGTTTTTTCACTACGCAATAACATGTTTTGTTCCGTTTTTGTACGAAATGCTCCCCATGCACTAATTTCCGGTCAGCCCATTTACTTGGCCCAGAATCAGCCATGTGGAATTGGGCTTAGAAGTCTTGGACTTCTCTACACCATGTGTTGAGGTGGTATTGTGTAAGCCCAAATCTTGGCCCAATTTCCATGCTGGAAGTCAACCGAAAATGCTTGACTTTAGGCTTAAAACTGTAAATTACGTTTTCCACCTCAGTGTACGTTTTATGAATTGGTGAAAACAAAATTGATCGTGAAAAAACCCCCAAATCGAACTGAGCAGCTTCCTGTCTTTCTCAATGGCAATTTTGCAGGCGAAACCCTTCACCAAGAAATCGTGTACGTTAATATTTTTGTATCTCGACATGATTGTTGGGTTTTCATACTTTGTTAATCAACGTTTCTTGTGTATTTCGCAATGGGCAAGAGAGGGAGTAGGGTTACTGAATTGGAAGTCTTTGTTTGAATCGTTTCTATACATTCTCCAGGCATCAACGATTGAAGCTATTACTATTGCTTATGAGGGACCTGATTGTCTTAGGCTTTGATAACACTTGTGTGAATGAAATTTGTGTGCTATGGTAATTTTTGTACAATAAGCCATCGACCAGACTCTGTTACGAGGGTATTGGACTGATTGAAGTTGAGTATGATTATTAGTTTAGGTAAAAGGGTTTTTTTTTTAATGATACTTGCTTTGTTGAGTACTGCTTGAAATGTTGGTAAAACTTGAGAAATTAACTCATTGTCCTACTGTAATAGGAGGGATGAATCAAACAGCTGAATTCCGACGCAAACAACATCTTCTTTTAGCTTTGCAGTTGTGTCATTTGTGTTCTGCTAGGGCTAGGGCACAAGTACTTTTAGCTTCTGAAGTTTCGCTTCGATGTTTTAGGAGTCACCTTGTAATAGCTGGAGATAGATTGCGTTAGCATGAATTTCAGAATGTCGTATCAAGATTATAATAGGTTCAGACTGTTTGAACAAACAGATACCCAGTGCATAAACAATATGCGCATGGATAGGGATTGCTTTAAAAAACTTTGTTTAGTTCTAAAAACTTTAGGTGGGCTGGAGGAACGGAAATGGGTTTCAGTCGAGGAACAAATTGCAATCTTCTTGTGCATCTCTGCTCATAATAAGAAAAACAGAATAGGTATAATTTCAATCGTTCAGGTGAAACAATCAGTAAGTACTTCCATGAGGTACTGTGTGCAATTTTAAAACTACACAAGAGGTTCATTGCTAAAAGCGTGCCCGTTAACTAAGACAATGCCCTTGAAAGATGGCAATATTTTCAGGTTATGTTTCGTATGAATTAGTATTGGCTGAATGTTGTTGATGAGAGCATGGTTTTTCTAAAATTTCCTATAACTGCTTACTTCAGGGATGTTTAGGAGCCTTAGATGGTACACACATTCGTGTTCGGGTTCCACAGGAAATGCAAACTACTTATAGGTCGCGCAAAAACTTGATCACAGTAAATGTTTTGGCTTGTTGTGACCGGGACATGAATTTCACTTATGTTTTAACTGGGTGGGAGGGCTCTTCAAATGATAGTAGGGTACTGAATAATGCACTTGCACGCCCGAATGGACTCCGTGTTCCTGATGGTATGTTTGATCAGTTACATAATATATGTTCTTGAATTTGAAGGGATAAACAAAAAAATTTGCTAAAGTTCTTGATAAATTTAATATTCAGGACAATACTACCTGTGCGACAATGGGTATACTCATGGGAAAGGTTTTGTGACCCCTTACACGACGACCCGTTACCATCTGAAACAATGGGGCGTAGGGCGGGAAGCACCGCAGAATCCTAAAGAATATTTTAACATGGTTCATTGTAAAGCTCAAAATGTTATTGAGCGATGCTTTGGCACTTTAAAAAAAACGTTGGGTTATCCTAGATGAGGAATCAAAGTATCCGGTGAAGGTAACGAACCGGATAATCCTTGCTTGATGCCTGATGCAGAATTTCATTAGGATGAACATGAGTGTTGACCCGATGGAAAATATTGAGCTTGAATTAGAGAGTGATAACTTGGTGAATGATGATCACCCCCTGACTACGTTCAATGTTTACGCTCTTCTCGTCCTTGGACTAAGTTTAGGGATGACTTGGCCATTGAGTTGTACAACGAGTGGTTAGAAGTGCCCGACTTACCAAAAAGAGGGTGAAAAACACTGGGACAAGTTGTGTACAATTTTCGCAGATGCTGAGTCCGACGAAGACGTGTCTAGCGAATACCAAACCAGTGATAACAACGTTCCTGTCATTACAATTAGTTCATCCCTCGAAGGCACTCCACCAAAACCCAAGAGAAGCATAGGCAACCGTTTGTTTGGAGGACTGATGGGAAATCGTGGAAAGGAAGGTCAATCATCAATTGCACGTCAACTAGTTCCGCATCATTTGGTTACCAATCCACACCAAAATGACGCACTGGGAAATCCAAATTGGGTTATCGGTACGAACCCCATCGCCCCTCCAAGGTTTTCTGTGTATGGTGACCAGTTCAGTTCTACTGGGAGAGCTGGCCAAACTGAATTACAAGTCGATGGAGGTTCAAATTCATCCCTTCCTAGTCTGCGTCGAATTCAAAGCTCCCCACGATATGAAACCTGGCCATTCTTCCCAGCATCGAACATTGCTAACAACAATGGCTTTGCTTCTTCTGCCGGTGGCAGTGTGGGAGATGGAGTTGGCTCTTCGAGCAGCATTCCCTTTTAATTGCCCATATGTATGTCCTGTTGCATAGGGTTTGTAGGTTTTCCCGCAACTGTAACCTTTAAGTTAAATAATAAACCTACGAAATTATGTTGTAACTATTCCCTGTTTTATGTTCCCGCAAACTATGTGTTTCTTTATCCGCATTATGTTCCCTATGTATGATCCAGTTTTTGTTTCATATGAATTGATTGTGTTTCCTTCTCATACGTATTTAATGTTTCATTAACTTAACAAATCAATAATAAAAACTACTAAAATCTCGCTTACAATTGTCGATAACTATTGTCGTATATAAGTTTTTATTAGTTTTATATTGTTCGTAAAGTAGACATATTACGGAAAAAAACAACGAAAATTGGAGATCCCCAATTTTAACAAAAACGTAAAACTCGAAGGAAGAAATGTAACATTTGAACATTCATGACAAACAAAGGGAATTTGGGCTTTCTAGTATCATATTTGGGTTGTCAAACCCTTCTTCATCCAGTTTATGAAACCAAATGGAGAAATGGTTTGGGCTTCAAACCCAATCCCAACCCAAAACCTACCTACACAATTCATCCAAAAGCCTCAAAACCCGATTTTGCCATTTGAAACCCAAGCCCAAGCCCCCATCGAACCAAACAGAGCCTATAGGCATAATGTAGGACGAGTTGGGTGTGTCGTTAAGTGGCTTTGTGGGAGGATACTTTTCTCAAATGTATTCGTACTCAACATATGTATTGTTACCCTAACTCTCGTTTAAGTACATGTTATTTTTTAAAATGACAATTTATGTTTATAAATAAATAATTCATTATTCAAACTAATTTGGATAAGCAAATTTGTTATCATTTCAACCAAACAAATAAATTAATGAAGGTGGCTAATTTAGTACCGACATGGTATTACCTAGTCCAACAACAATATTTCTCAACCAAACACTAGCTTTCCAACTCCCGAAATTGTATGGATTTCTAATTCCGATCACAATTGGCACTATGTTAGCCTGCATTCTACAATACCGAATTCCCTATCAAACGACACCTAAGAGCTGAGATTCTTGTTATTGGCTAAGCTGAAATAGAGTCAATGAACCTGCAAATTACACAGCCCTTGGTCATGCTCGGTACTCCAATAAACTGCAAATTCTTTATACAACAATATTCAATCCAAGAAACAGCACCTAAAAGTATCTATACATGTTCCATTTTTGTGTCAAAGCTCAAGTCTAAAATTTACGAGTAGAATAACAACAATCAAATTCACATCTCTGCTACTCTAAATCCTGCATTGATACTATATATAACAAAATTCATAACTAAATGAAAGTTGAAAACATTTACTCAGTGTTCTTCACAAACAAAGAATTTTAAAAGCTCTAATGGATACATTCAATTGTATAGATACTAACAGGTTAAAAGCTCTGATAAGCTTACATGGTAGGAAGATCGTCCTTCAGCCTCAAGAATATGCCGTTAAAGAAAGAAACAAGAATGAGGATTAGAATTACGAACTTGGTCCTTGAATGTAGTGAGTTGGTGACCAGCATTTCACCTTTTATTTTGATTGCAAAGTAAATATTCAAAGTTCTACCAGTTACCCTCTAAACTTTCAATCTGGATGAATTTCCACTGCCTGAGCAAAGCAGCTCGTCTGTTAGTGTTAGAATATGTATATATTTAAAGTAGATTCCTAATTAGATTAGAATACTTGGATTCCTAATTAGATTAGAATACTTGGCTATCAAGCAATCACATTGTATAAATACATGTACTCATTATTGAATCAAGATACAAGATTATTATCTTACATGGTATCAAGACCTAAATTCGGTCCCCTCCGCTGCTAGCTGTTCCCGTTCGGCGACCCTCTTCTTCTACGCTCCCCTCCTGTTTCGTCAGCCTCACGCGGAAACAGCCTTTCCCTACCTCTGTTCTTTCGGCCTCACGCCACCTTCTTTCCCGAACAGCTCCTCGTTTCCACCATGTCTGAATCATCCAAGTTTCATCCGGCTCTCTCTATCAACAACGTTCGATCACTAATCCCTATCACGTTGGATACTGAGACAGGCCTCTATCATTCTTGGGTGACGTTATTCCAGGTTCAAGCACGGGTGCATAATCTTATGCATCACATCCTACCACCGACGGCAGAGGCCGACATCGCAAAAATCAAGGCTCTCAAGGAAGCCGATGTCGATCTCTATAATCGACTTGATGCCGTCGTTTTACAGTGGATCTATGCGACAGTATCTTCCGACCTCCTTCATGCCATTCTTGTCAAGAATAACACGGCTGCTGCTGCTTGGTCCCGTCTTGAACAAATCTTCATGGATAACAAAGGTTCTCGAGCTACTCATCTAGAGGAAGAGCTCGCAGACGTCCGCCTTGACAACTTCTCTTCTGCCGAGGCCTATTGCAATCACGTCAAGTCACTTGCCGATCGACTTGCCGACGTTGGTATTGAGGTTTCTGAAAGCCGTCTAGTTCTACGTCTTCTCAAAGGTTTAATCAAGCTTATTCGAATCATGACTATGTTCAAAATCAGGATCCTCTACCTTCTTTTGAGAGTGTTCGCTCTCGTATAAAGCTCGCGGAGCGAACACTCAAGCATCGTGCAAACAAAGAGGCCGGTGGTTCGGCCCTCTTAGCTTCTTCTGGTGGACATAACTCTGGAGATACCTCTGACTCTGTCATCCCATCCTCTTCTTCTATTTCTTCTGGCAGGTACAACAACACCAACACCAAGTACAAGAAGAAGAACAACAACAGAGGCGGTCCAAACCGCAAAGGTAACACCACATACGGGCAAACTCCTGGAGCTCCTCCTCACCAGTGGCAGCCACAACAGCCCACTCCTCAATGGCGGCAGACAACTGGCCCTGCAAGAATGGGCCCCGCCGTTCCTTCCCCACGGCCCCATGGCAGCCCACGCCTCGTCCACCAACTCAAAGAGGTCTCCTTGGCCTCGTCGCCTCATCGTGAGCATTCTACTCCGGTGCTTCACCCACCGATGTCGAGGCAGCTATGCATACCTTGGGACTCACTCCTCCGGATGGTAACTGGTACATGGACACGGGTGCTTCGTCTAATATGACACCCGACAAAGGTACTCTCTCCCCTTATTTCAATTCGAGTACTTCTAATCATCGAGTTATTGTTGGCAATGGTCATATGCTTCCGATTCAAGGTTATGGTAACACTTCCCTATCTCCTCCCCATCCTCCTCTTCTCCTGAAAAACGCGTTACATGCTCCTAACCTTGTTAAAAATCTTGTCTCTGTTCGCAAGTTTACCATAGATAACTCTGTTTCCATTGAATTTGATCCTTTTGGTTTTTCTGTTAAGGATTTCCAGACCGGGAAATGAATCATGAGATGTGATAGCATCGGAGACCTATATCCAGTCCACTCAACAAAACCGGCCACCCCCCTTCAAACAACTTTTTCAGTTTTTTCTTCTACTTTATGGCATAGTCGTTTAGGGCATCCGGGAGAAGCTATACTTAGCTCTCTCTCTCGCAAGAATTTTATTCGTTGTAATGCTCTAAAACATTCTTTTTGTCCCTCTTGTTCTTTAGGGAAACAAATAAAATTGCCTTTTCATAATTCATTATCCACTACTACTTCTCCCTTTGATATTGTGCATAGTGATCTCTGGACTTCCCCTATAGCTAGCTCTAGCGGTCACCGCTATTATGTGCTGTTTCTTGACGATTTTTCCAAGTTCTTATGGACCTTCCCTATCTCTAAGAAATCTCAAGTATTTGCTATATTCGTTATGTTTCATGCATTTGTTCGCACACACTTCAATACTTCTATTAAAAACATCCAATGCGACAATGGCAAGGAATTCGACAATAGTCTATTTCACTCTTTTGCACAAACCAACGGTATTCACTTCCGTTTTTCTTGCCCTCACACTTCTTCCCAAAACGGCAAAGCCGAAAGGCATATTCGTTCCCTAAATAATATTGTTCGGACTCTTCTTGCTCATGCATCGATCCCGCCATCCTTTTGGCATCATGCACTAGCAACAGCAACTTATCTACTCAACATCCTTCCCTCAAAGGTACTTGAGTTTTCCTCCCCCACTCAATATCTATACCATCGACTTCCACGATATGACCATCTTCGTGTTTTTGGTTGTCTTTGTTTTCCCCTCTTTCCTTCTTCTACTATAAACAAACTCCAAGCTCGTTCCATTCCTTGTGTTTTTCTTGGGTATCCGTCTGATCATCGGGGGTACAAATGCTATGAAATCTCTAGTCGCAAAATCATTGTCTCTAGACATGTGGTTTTCGACGAATCGAGTTTTCCTTTCTCCAAGCACCACACACCCGACCCCACCACCTATGAGTACTTGGATTCGGATATTGATCCATCTTTTCTTCATCACTTGCTCACTCGGCCCAACTCCATCTCCGCCCATCCGAGCCCACCTCTAGTTCTGCTCGCCTCCACCGAGCCAATCGATATCCCGCTCGTTACGCTTCACTGGCAACACTTCACAACCTTGCCCCCACTGGGCCAACCGCTAATCGGCCCCCTTTCCCTCCCGGTTTTGCTCCAACCGCACCTCTCACCCGGTCGCGTATGCGGAACCCTAAATACTATGGTCCGGATTATGTCAATCTTGCTACATCCGTTGCCATCTCTCCTCTTCCTCGAAATCCAGTACATGCTTTAGCCGACCCCAATTGGAAATCCGCCATGCTCGATGAATATAATGCTCTTATTGATAATAAGACTTGGGAGTTAGTTCCTAAGCCATCCAATGCAAATATTATTCGATCTATGTGGATATTTCGTCACAAAAAGAAATCTGACGGTTCTTTTGAGCGACACAAGGCTCGTCTTGTAGGTGATGGTCGATCCCAGCAAAAAGGTGTTGATTGTGATGAAACATTCAGTCCTGTTGTCAAACCGGCTACTATTCGCACTGTGCTCAGTATTGCAGTCTCTCGTTCCTGGCCAATTCACCAACTTGATGTCAAGAATGCATTCCTTCACGGTAACCCATCAAAACCGTATACATGCATCACCCATCAGTTCGTGAGACTCTCAACATCCCGACCATGTCACATCAAGAAATCCTCTGGATTGAAACAGCACCGAGGGCCCGGTATCGCCGATTTGACCATCTTGCGACGATTGGTTTCTCTCACGACAGCTTGATCACTCTCGCTTATCTACCGTCGTGGTTCGACATTGCTTATATTCTCTATGTTGACGATATTATTCTCACTGCATCTACCGACACTCTTCGCAAATCCATTATGGCCTTCTTAAGTGCCGAATTTGCTATGAAAGATCTTGGTCCTCTCAGCTACTTCTTGGGCATCGCCGTGACTAGGAACAAAGACGGTTTATTTCTCACACAGAGACAATATGCCGAGGAGATTATCGAACGAGCCAACATGTCCTCCTGCTCTCCTTCCCAAACGCCGGTCGATACCAAACCGAAATTGGGAGCCTCGCCTTCTGCTCCTTTTGCGGATCCCACTGCCTATCGTCAGCTTGCTGGTGCTCTTCAATATCTCACATTCACTCGTCCGGATATCTCTTATGCGGTTCAACAGGTGTGTCTTCACATGCACGATCCTCGGGTTGATCATATGAATGATGTCAAGCGTATTATCCGCTACATTCAAGGAACCAAGGACCTTGGCTTGCAACTGTATAACTCGCGCGTGGACAAATTGACTTCCTACACCGATGCTGACTGGGGTGGTTGTCCTGATACACTACGATCTACTTCTGGTTATTGTATTTTTCTCGGTGATAATCTCATCTCTTGGTCGTCTAAGCGACAACCCACTCTTTCTCGCTCCAGTGCTGAAGCTGAATATCGCGGTGTTGCTAATGTTGTTTCCGAATCTTGTTGGCTTCGCAATTTGCTACTCGAACTGCACTTTTCGGTTCATAAAGCAACGCTAGTTTACTGTGACAATGTTAGTGCCATTTACTTGTCCGGTAATCCAGTCCAACATCAACGCACGAAGCACATAGAGATGGATATACACTTCGTCCGTGAAAAGGTTGCAAGGGGTGAAGTTCGAGTCTTATATGTACCCACTCGTTATCAGATTGCTGACATTTTCACTAAGGGCCTTCCGAAGATTCTCTTTGATGATTTTCGTGACAGTCTAAACATTCGTCAGCCTCCCGTTTTGACTGCGGAGGCGTGTTAGAATATGTATATATTTAAAGTAGATTCCTAATTAGATTAAAATACTTGAATTCCTAATTAGATTAGAATACTTTGCTATCAAGCAATCACATTGTATAAATACATGTACTCATTATTGAATCAAGATACAAGATTATTATCTTACAGTTAGCATAACACAGCCGGTATCCGAAGCGATAGCTTCCCTCAGAAAAAAATCTTTATTTCTACTCCGGAGAAAACCTCATCAAATATACTGCTTTTCTGGAAGAGTTAAAAGTTTTATAAGCAGCTCAAAATGGCAGAGGGCATAAGGAATGCCACTAAGCCATGAACAGAGACAACGTACAGCCTTTACATCACAAAAAACCAGAGACAAAAACTCCAAAGCACAGCAGTGTCGGAGTATTAGGCTTATGCATTTGGCTGATTTTTAAGTCATATTTTAGGCAACAGTTGCACTGCTCTCCGACTACATACACATGGAAAATTGTCTAATTGGCAATGCAACATGATTTTAATCTTCAACAATTAAAAGATATGATGGTGACGAGGTCCCTCTCACATATTTCAGGGCTCTGTGTGAACTTGTAAGATTGGCCCCAAAAAAATTTAAAATGAATAAACAATACAAAAAAGGCACGGCATACTATAATTGGCTCTGCAAAATAATACTAATATGAAGAAAATCTTATTACTAAGAAAATTAAGAAGTTCAAAAAATACAAAGTAAAAATAATCATAGTTTAAATAATAACATGACGATGAGTAAGGTAATTCAGACCAGACTTGAATTTGAGAAAGTAATTTTTTCATCAAAATATTCTATTCTACCACCAACCTATTTCTAAATAGCATATAAGAATACTATTATAAAATTTCGGGCCCTTAAATTTTTGGAGCCCTGTGCGGGCGGACTTCCCGCACATAGCCTTAGACACCCCTGATGATGACGACGATGAGTGTTTCGGAATGCATGGTCTAGACTCTAGACACATGATTCCAAAATACTACCCATCTAGGTGTGATTTGGGTTACGGCCCGCGAATTTAACGGGCTTCGTCAAGTGTATTCCTAGAAGCAAAAACCATACCAAGCAATGTATTCCTCTTGGTCAACTATTAAATTTGAGGTGTTTACACCTTACCAATCAAGCCCTCAGTAGTTTTCCTTTCCGCCCAAATTGAATAAATACTACTAGTAGCATAAACCCTAAACCTCCATTGTCACCCGCCAATGCCAGCTTCAATTCCAGTAACACCATTTTAACTATTGCATTCTTTGTTTTCCCGATCAATTTATACATCATTCCATTTTGTTGTTGTGATTTTACTGCCTGCTTGTTTTATTTTCATCATCAAATTCCAATGCCAATATACTCCCTCCGTCTAGCATTTCATTTTAATACGTTTCAATTTCAACTTATCACCTTGAATGGAAAATCTATCTAATACTTTATTTACTATCTCTAATATTTTATCACAATCTCTCTTATTTTATACACTCTTCTCTTAAAACTTGTGCTCGAGCCCACGAGAAGTTGAATTCGAAATGGAAAGTACATTTTCTCTAGGATTTTCTTTTAAAATTTAAAGGTCCAATTAAATGAGTGTTGTGAATTGTGAGATAATATTGTTAAAGAAAAAAAAAGAAGAACTTGTGACATAATTGAGACTGTAGCAGGCTAGCACCTAGTGTGTATGGTTCTTCTCTAGTTCTCGTTACTTTGGACTGGAACCCAACCCAATAACAGTAAACAAGCCAGCAAGCCAAGCCCATTAAGAAATGTTTTTATGAACCCTAATGCAATTCTCTCCATTTCAGACTTGAGTTTTCCAATGCCAGCTTCAATTTTATTTTAACTTCCATTGTTTTTGTTTTTTTGGGATCAATTTGTACATCATTTTTGTTGTTGTGATTTTACTGCGTGCTTGTTTTATTTTCATCATCATGTTCCATACTCGCAAATCTCTGCTTCATTTCACTCCAAATTCTACTGCTCTTCTTCTTCTTCTTCATCATAGATCCAGTCATAGTAATGCTTCTTTCTCCCTTTATCATCATTTCTCTACTTGTAAACAAAACCACCAATCCAAAGCAGCAGTACCAAATTCATCAGCTGTTTCAGATTTCTTTATTCGAAAACACCAAATATCACCTCAGGTGGCCTCACGAGTTGCTTCTGCTCTACCCCATGTAGAGAAGAACCCGAACAAATTAGATTCTGTTATTTCTTTTCTCAATCATTATGGCTTTTCCAAACCCCAATTGGAAAGAATCATGAAATTCAGCCCACGTTTGCTCATGTTCAGCCTAGACAAGACACTAAAACCAAAATTTGAGCATTTCCACAACTTTGGTTTCTCAAATACTCAAATTGTCGGGGTGATTTCCAAGGATCCGTCGATTCTTGCAAGGAGCTTGTCGAAAAGGATCGCACCGGCTTTAACTGTTTTGAATGGCTTGTTGCGTTCCAAAGCGGAAGTGTTGAAGCTCTTGATGAGGTCCCAACAGTTCTTGTCTCATGATTTGGAGAAGACATTGGTGCCAAATATTGACTACTTGTTGAGCTGTGGCGTGGCCATGGATCAGATACGTAGTAACTTGCATTGTGGATTCTTCTTTTTGCAGAAACCCGAAGCAATGAAGCATGTTGTAGACAGAGCTGATCGACATGGGGCTGATAGGAGTTCTCGGATGTTTCTTCACGTTGTTAGGATTGTTGGCTCAATGAATGAGGAAAATTGGGAGCGCAAGTTGCAGTGGTTTCGTGAATTGGGTTGCTCGGAAGATGATATTTCAGGGATAATCAGGAAGGCACCGGTAGTGTTTTCTTTGTCGCCTGAGAATTTGAACGGCACCAAAGAGGTTCTGCTTGCCACCGGGATGTACACGGTAGAGTCTATCATCCGTCATCCAACAGCACTCATGCACAGTGTTGAGGAGATACAAGCCGCGACTGAGTGTTTTAGGGGTTTTGGAACGTAAGAACCTGATTAAAGAATGGCCTTGCCTTACTAGTCTTTGCTCTCAGACAGACAGAAAGTTCTTCGAGAAATTTGTTGCTCCTCACTTGAAAGAAATTAGTCAAGTCTTGCCAAATGTTGTTACTCCTTTGTAGCATCTGGCTTGGAACCTAATATGTTTGGGAGGTTTGCTGCAGTTGAAGATTTTTCAGAAGCAATGAGGTTTAAAACAGGCAGGTTAAAGTTACTTGTTATGGTTCGTTGAAAATATTGGTTGCAAAAATCAGACAGTTCAAATTATAAGCTCCGAACGAACAGCTTTTGCGTTCAGGTCTCAAGTCTTAAAAGCTTGGTTTTATAGACTAGAAGATTTTAGCTGTGTATTGTAGAACCTGTTGTAAACTCTCCTGGCATTAGCCAAGCCTATATTGTTCTGTAACATGAGGTTCATTAGCAAATTTTGCAACCAGTTTATATAAGCTTGTCTTATGATTAACTGAGTTTACATAACAGATAAAAGAAGACAGTAATGAATATCCAGATAAGAGAAAACAACTCGATGCATCTAGAATATTAGCAGATGCCTAAAATCAGTGATGAATATGGGGATAATCGTTCGTTTCCACACCTTTAGGCTGCTTATACTCTCCGGTTTCACAGGCTAGCTGTGGAGTCATTCTTCGAATTGATAAAGAAATCAACCTGTGTTTTCAAGAACATAACAAAGACATGCTCTAAAGCAAAATGTGTCATTTCAAGTAAAGAGCCATATCCATAATCGAATATCAGGTTGCACACATGTTAACAGATCAAAAATCAGACAGGTCAAATTATAAGCTTAGAACAAATAGCTTTTGCATTTAGGTCTGAAGTCTTAACAGCTTAGTTTATAGACTAGAAGATTTGAGCTATTTTAGCTGTGTTTTTTTTGTAGAACCTGTTGTAAGATAAGGTGCAGGAGCAAATTTTGCAATCACTCTTGCCTATTCAACCTTTTCATCATGTTTATGTATATTAACTTTAGAAATTGATATACATACATGTGCTTTTAACATCATCAATACATATCATCAGTAACATTGTCTAAACTAAAAATCATTTTTAAAATATATTTTTATTAATATTTGTGAAACAGGAACATAAAAGAAGGCACTGATGAAGTATCATTAGTAACTAACTGTAAAAAAATGCCAGATTAAGATCTAGATTATGACCAAGTCAGGTGTATAAGACCTTTTCTTTAGCTTAACTAATAACTACACAACCAGCAGCCATAGTTTCTGCTATCTCCGAACATTGGATAATAGCAATGTTCCTCCTCCGCCATGCCACAAGAGTCCCGGCCGAGTACTATCTCTGATCACTGCACCAATACCTGCCGGACTGAAGCCTGGATACAGAAGCATCAAAGTTGGCTTCATTGACACCCAGTCTGGTGGTTGCCAAGATTGAGGAATTTCAGGTGCACGTGGACTTGAAAAAACTGTCTGCGCTTCTTTGAAACGAGCAATATAGTCTTCAGCAAAACGAACATCCTCCATCACATAGAACCACAAATAGCTCGAATTCCCCTGGTCTAGCTCCTGATCAGTCCAAACTCCAAAGTGCCAAAGAGCCTGTATTACAATTAGTTACAAAATCAGATAAAGGAGAGATTGCCCACATTCAGCTTATTTGAAATCCAATCCTAGTTTCGTTCATATAACAAGAATTACTGCTGAAGCCAACCAAGTAATTCATATCCCTAGCAAGATAATAAGCCGACCAAACATCTTCAGAGAGCATTAAACTAAGTTACTATCCTATAAACTTGATTAGGCAGATAGCTACCTACATGTAAACAAACTACATTGAAGACTATTATAGAAACGCCAGCAAACAACCATGTTAAGCTAGTAAAAAGGATTTTGTACACACCTAAATTAGGTGTGCAAACGGGAACGTAATACTAAAAGCGTCAATATTTGAATTAAATATGAAATCGTGATCATCTTAGAGCACATTTTATTAGGTATAAAATATATTTTATCTATATTAAATAGTATACTTAATAAGTTTTTATAATAAATTTTAAATTATGAATAATGTTTAAGACCTAAAATTTACACACATTACATAAAACGACAAAATATACGAACTTGAAGTATATCATAATGATATAGGTAAGTTGAATTAAGTAATTGTGGCGTTGGCTAGGATGTCTAGTAATGAACTCATGATCATTTGAATTAAGTTGAATTAATATTGCGGAATTTAGTTTTGGTACGTCCAAACTTCATCTTCTCATTCCTTAAATAAAAAATCTATCTCTTACTTTATAATTTATACACTATCTCACCTAATTTATTTAATATTTGTCATGTATTCACTCCCTTTCCTACTTTATCACCATCTCTTCTACTTTATTCACTTTTTTCTTAAATTTTGTGTCCGGATCCACAGAAAGATGAAACCGAAACGGAGGTAATATCTAGTTTGGAATAATACTTTAACATAATATTGTTAACAAATTATTAATTGATAAATAATAATTCAATTTTTTATAAGTGAAATGATGATTTAATATAGTTTTTAGTTAACTGAAGTTTTACAATCCGCAAGTCATAAACATTTAGAGATATTTCCAAAGAATAGTAGAGCAAGAAACCACTTTTTCTTGGTCAGATTAAAGAAAGGTTGTACATAATATGGCCAGCAGTATGAAACAGGCACAACTAATAAACAATAGGCTAGCTTATCTTATGTTCATACATAACTAAAAATTTGCAATTAGTCCTACAGTTTACAAGTTACAACAAGTAAACTCCTTGACCTTGAATATTCATCAAACAATTCACAGATCACAATGGTATAAATAAATACAAGTACGCAACATGTTGCCCTACTAAAATCCCCTCAATCATCTTCAAAAGAGCTAGCAGCACAGCAACAATGGCTCTACCTTATTCAACCACTTGCACACCTCTTACCTTCACCACCAAACCACTCCTCCACGACCCGGCCGAGCTAGCCCCGAGCCCGACTTTCCGGCCAAAAGGCCACGAAAGACGCCATCACAACCTCATGATGAAGATACGCCCGGTCAAGGCCATGTTAGGAGCAAATGAAGCTCGATCATCGGTGGTCCAGAAAGAGAGCGAGAGGAAGTTAGCCGATTGCTGGCGGGAAATGATGGGAAGAGATGATTGGGCAGGGCTGCTGGACCCGATGGACCCCTTGCTAAGGAACGAGCTGATCAAGTATGGAGAGATGGCTCAAGCATGTTATGATGCGTTCGACTATGATCCGTATTCCAAGTACAGTGGAAGCTGTATGTTCAAGGCGAGCGAGTTCTTTGACGAGCTTGACATGGCTCAGGCAGGGTACAAGATCACACGGTACCTTTATGCGACATCTAATGTTAACTTGCCGAATTTTTTCACCAAGACGAGGTATCCGAAACTCTGGAGCAAGTATGCCAACTGGATTGGGTACGTATGATCATTCGCAAAATAGCATTTATGGCAGTATGTTATGTTATGTGAGATGGTGCACGAGTGATCATAATAACATGTAATAAACTCCACTAGAAATGGTCTAACAGAAAAGTTTTCAATCACAACAGATTTATTTTGAAAATTCTAACCCACAAGGCCATACGTCTCTTACAAATGTTTGTAATCTTGAACAGGTTCATTGCAGTTTCCGATGATGAGACAACGAAGAAGCTAGGTCGTCGCGATGTATGCATATCCTGGAGGGGCACGGTGACTCGCCTAGAGTGGGTGCACGATCTCATGATCTTTTTAAGGCCCATTTCAAGCGACAAGGTCCCAAGCCCCGACCCAGATGTCCGAGTCGAATCAGGCTTCCTCGATCTCTACACCGACAAGGACGAGAATTGCAAGTTCTGCAAGTACTCTGTGAGGGAACAAATCCTAGCCGAGGTGAACCGGCTCATCAACCACGCCTACCCTAAAGAGCAACTGAGCATTACGATAACCGGACACAGTCTAGGAGGCGCCTTAGCATTGTTGAGCGCATACGACCTTGTTGAGACGGGGATAAACGTGCGGATGAACGGGATGGCTATGCCGGTGTGCGCAATCACATTCGCCGCTCCGAGGGTCGGGAACGCAAGGTTCAAGGCAAGGCTTGAGTTTCTAGGGCTCAAAGTGTTGAGGGTGGTGAACGTTCATGATGTTGTTCCTCAAGGACCGGGTTGGTTGACTAATGAGAGACATCCAAGGTTGATGAAAATGAGTGAGAATTTTCCTTGGAGTTATTCACATGTAGGTGTGGAGCTTGCTTTGGACCATATGAACTCCACGTTTTTGAGACCTGATGGGGATAAATCTTGCGCTCATAACCTGGAAGCTTACCTCCACTTGCTCGACGGGTTAGTTCATTCTTTCAATTTCAAGTTTTTTGCGTAATTTTCGACCTTCCTTGAATGCTACGTACCACTAACTCCCCTCATTGTAGTTGTGGCCAAAACTTCAAGGCTTTTATGCAATTTTGACCCTCCCTAAGCTACCTTCCACTAGCACCACTCACTGTTTTTTTTGCCTCCACAAATATCAAGGCTTTTACCGAATTTCAACCCTAGAAGTGCTACCAGGTCGTACCACTAGCGTCGATGTGGTATTCTAAAGTGTGAGGTGATACCAGTGAGATAGTATTTAGGGTTATATAGATTATTTTTATATATCGGTCATATCTAATAATGATATATCTAATAATGATGTCACATTATATTTTAAAGATTTGAGATCAGCTAATGATTTGAGAAGGATTTGTACCAACCTGTCAATTATATAACTTGGCCTAATAAATGACCAATGAACGTGAAATCGTATAGTTTTTGGAAATTTTATGATTATTATATTGGCCTACTTGTGGCAAAAGTTATTATTACACATACTAAAACTAGAATGTGATAACATGCTACGCGTGTCATTATAGCATATAGTTACAGTTAGAAAGGACGTATACGAAGACAAGTAATATTGTTGTTTCTGATAATGAATCTCTTTTTTTTTAAGTTGAATTAGTGTTTGAGTTGATTTGTTTTAATTTAATTGGAGAAGATGCAGCAGAAAGATTGGTTATCATTGTTTTCTAATGATGAATTGATTTTGTTGGGATTGAATTAATGTTTAAAATTTAAATAGAGAAGGAAGATTGATTTTCGTTATTATGCATTAATTTTGTTGAGATTGAATTAGGACTTGTAATTTGATTGAATAAAATAGATTGTTTTTTATAATTAAAATCTAATTTACACATATATTACAAATGAGTTCAATTTAATTTAAATTAAATACTCAATTGCACAACTACAATAGTTATACACTAATATAATGTAATCGTTCTATAGGTGGATTGGTGTCAATTATCAGCCTGCTATAAATCTAGAAAAGAATAGTCAATCGAAGCTAGTTGAGTTAAAACTTAGATGAGTTCATTAGTCCCTGTCAATACGTGGTTTAGGATTTAGAATCACCTTAAGATCAATTATCTCAATAATAAATTCTTGTAAAAATCATAATTTTCTTTCATATTCGTAAATACCAATCCTTTCTACCCAATTATAAAATCTCAATAATAAATTCTTGTAAAAATCATAATTTTCTTTTATATTCGTAAATACCAATCCTTTCTACCCAATTATAAAACAATCATCTAGCTATGCCAATGTAATGTGTACTTTTATATCGTCATGACACTGTTTGTAAATATGTTAATTGCTCAAAACTCATTATAGTACCATAACTCGTGTAACACAAGTACATCAAGATAATTTGAGTACACACCAAATCATAAAGAAAGTAGGTGATGACTAATCAAGATTTTGGGATAAGCACGTATGTACCGCATTATCCAGGGCGGGAGACATGGGCGTGTCGCATTGCCTTTTTTTGAACATCAATGAGGGAAAATTCCAATTAACTTGATACTGATACTCCACACATAGTACCGAACTTGATACATTTGTCAGTTTTAGCCATTCCTGAACTTATACATTACGCACCAACCTTAATATATTAAGTTTTTCGAGACGGTAGGAGTAAATAATCGTAGTTGCCAAATAAGTTTAATAAGGAGTTTGGTTGTGTGTGATGATGTGCAGGTACCATGGAAGAGGGGAGAGATTTGTATTGGCAAGTGGAAGAGACTATGCATTGGTGAACAAAGCATGTGATTTCTTGAAAGATGAATACCAAATTCCACCAAATTGGAGGCAAGATCATAACAAAAGGATGGTTAAAAATCAAGACAAACGGTGGGTGCCAACCGAACGCGACATAATAGATGATCACCCTTGTGAAATGGATAATCATCTTAAACTACTTAAAGATCGCCTTTGATCAATCCATCGTGCATGGATTTATGTGTATACAATTTTTTTTGCGATACCGTATCTAGTCTAGAATAAACAGAATTGACATCACATATTCATCTACAAATATGATATATTTAGAGCTTTTCAAACTTCTGAGTTTAATATACATATGTACTGCATACGCTACTTATATCTTATATTACTAATTGTTTAATGGTGAAACCTAAATACTTGGGAACTTTGTTGTATATTCAACTCTTAAGAAAATAAAGAGAATCTATTTAATTTCTACAATAAGATACAGATTACTAGTATTAAATCGCAGATTACATCATGTAGAGAAAAAATAATTAGGTTTCTGTAGTGTATTGATAGGAGTAAAAATAACACATGAGAAACATTAAAATGAATCACATCTTTTTTAGCTATAATATATATGTTCCTCTCTGCAACTATGGCTTATCTACGTTCCAGAAGGCCTAGGACGACAGCCTGTCTCATTTACATCTCTTCATTAGTATAGCCAACAAGATTCAGGTTCCTCAATTCTATCTCCTATCAGGTAAACATGAACTTCAGACATGCGAAATTGAAAACGAAGAAATGGGAGGTGACTAGACATTGATTAACAGCATCTTGTCATCAACTGATATAAACAAAATTTGGATGAGGGACTAAGGAGACATCAGACCGGCTTAATGAGAATGCCAACGACTAGTTTACCAGCAAAACAAACAAATTCTTACAGAATGGACTTGTGCATCAAAACTAACAAGGGAAACACCACAGCAATTAATGGACCTATACATATACAGCTGCAACAAACTTTCTGCTAGCATCAGTTATCATAGTGACCAAATACTATAGATTCTCATTAATAAGATTGGGCCAACACACTGAGTTGACGACATGCATATACTGTATAATTTAGAATAAACTAAATGAAATATAAAGTATGAAAGGAATAGGAAGAAAAATATTAAAGTTTCTGGAAGACTGTACACTGATGAAATCTTACCTAAATGCCGCGGGCTTCCAGATCAGCAATTTAATTGCATCCACCCTAAGTATCAAACTCCAGCAGCAGCTTTGAGCTCAGAATCAGGCTTACCCTGAAAGGATGATTTAGAAGATTTAAAATATGCCCATTAGCATAGTTAGAGCGACCATACATCAACTACACAAGGTAAGTGTTATTCACCATACAAGACTTTGATCAGACAATGACCAGGTATAAATGAATAACTGATACTGAACATGATCAGGATGTTTGCCTAAGGTAAAGCCAAAGGTCGGATGAAGACCAAAGAGACCTAATTTTACATAAACGTCAGAAAAACCGCTGAACATGTTGATTGGGTCTATATCAGATACCCAGGCCTGCTTGAGCTAATCCTTCATCTCGTTTCTCTTCCTTTTCCTTTTAGTACACCTTTGCTTCTTAACTTAATAGTGACTGGTGTTGAACCATTACAAGGAATCTGGTGATTGAGAAAACAAAGAGCACGAGAAAGAAAGCAAACCGGAACATAAAGTGTGTACGAAACAAAATCATGGGCAATCGAAAATTATCCAAAATTCCAAATAATTGGTACTTCTACCGGTTAACTTCCATATACATTCATCATCACTGATATAGTTTTTGCATTTTGATTTTAGGGTTGGGCTAAAACTTGTGTTTCTTCCTCGGTCAACTGCCAGTTTTGGTGATTATGGAACTAAAAGCGACAATGAAGCATACATGGAAGAAAGATGTTTAAGAGTTATAGTTCAGTTTCAGGAACTTGTCATGTTCTAGACTTCTAGAAAATTACGATAAAGTAAACCCAAGTTGTGCACACACCTCAGATGGTGTACTTCGGAGCTTCCGTGTGGGTGTCCTCATGGTGACGAACTCCTCTGCTGCAGTAGGGTGGATACCTACAGTGGCATCCAATTGTGCCTTAGTCAGGCCAGCTTTCACCGCCACTGCAAATCCCTGGAAATCCCACCCAGATGTAACAATATAACATCAAGCATAAACAGACAATAAAAAGTGATAAAATTGCACCAGAGGAAACCTGAGCAATTTCTGGTGAATCCTCTCCACACATATGCAGACCTAAGAGTTTGTTTGTCTTTGCAGATACAATAAGTTTCATAAACGCCCGGTCGGGGAGGCCTGATACAGTAGCCTTTAGGGGTCTAAAGTTTGATGTATAAACATCGACATCCCCATACTCCTTTACTGCCTGCAAACTCAGCTTATCAAGTACCGAAATCTCCTAATAATCTTACAGCTAAAATAAATCCATTCTCACCTGCTCTTCAGTAAGACCAACTTGGCCAATAGGTGGCTGCGAAAAGACAGCTGCTGGTACAGCACTGCATATGACAAGAGATGCATGATCAGGAAAAGAAATTAAACTAAAAGAAACATACAGCTTAGAACTGAAAGCAAGCATCTTTCTCTGCAAATTGATAATGCAACAACAGCGTTAATCTTTAACCATCTTTCTGTATTCTAAGAAGCCATAGTTTGCATGAACACCTGTGATCTGGTGTTGTAGGTTCATTTGCAAACAGAGTTTTCGCCAATGCTCCTCCTTCCATCAAGGCAACAGGGGTCAAATTGATTCTATCTGTAACATCTCCAACTGCCCAAATTGATGGCACAGAAGTCCGAGAGTATTTGTCAACCTGTGAATAAAATTTTGGGTAAACATAAAACACCATTATTATTGTTTTTAGATATACTCACGAGGTAAGCAGGGATAAGAAGGGACACAGAAGACAATACCTCTACGGCTCCATTTTTTGACATTTTCACCCCAACAGTTTCCAAGCCTAAATTCTGTCACAATAAAGAAAATAATATTAATAGTAGTAATAAACTCTGATGATGATAATAATAATGTTAATAAATAATAATAATAATAATAATAATAATAATAATAAAATAATAATAATAATAATAATAATAATAATAATAATAAAATAATACACTGATGACCAAAATTGACTTTTTGCAGAAAATGAGCACACAAACGCAATGCTGATAAGAGGAGGTCCAGTTGACAAAACTGAATATTTGTGGAAATGGGTCTGAGCTATATATAAACATGGTCCAATCTCCCAAACATATACTGCCACTTCTATTGATCAAGTTATTATACCAAGAAAAAGGACGCAAAGGCATGCAATCAAGTCCGGGCAACTCAAATCATTCAGAATCTAGTGGTTCAACTAAAATGCTAGCAAAGCTTTAAAAAAAAAAATGCATGCAAGACAACATAGATATATTTTCACCTTTGTATTAGGTAGGCGACCTGTTGCATACATGACATGAGAGAATCCATCAAGTGTTCCTTTATTGGTTTTCAAAGATAGTGAACCATCTGACGACTTGATAATTGCCTGAGGCGTCTCCTCTGGATGAAATTCAATTCCTCTTAATGACATCTGTTCTCCTAGAAAGTCTCTGACCTGCAGAGTTGAATTTGTTTTATTAACAACTTAAATATATGCAAGGAATAATCTATGTAAATTGGAGAAAGTTCTCATGATAATGACCTCTTCATCAAAGCCTCTCAACACCTGTTTCTGCCTTATAAATACATGAACATCGCTCCCCAATCCGTTGAATATGCCAGCAAACTCAACCGCAATATAACCACCACCAACAATAGCAATTTTTGTAGGTTTTGACGGTAAGTCAAGAGCAGCATCAGAATCAATTACATATTCACTACCAGGTATATCAGGAATGAAAGGACGCCCACCAACCGAAATAAGAATGTTTTTCGCTGAGTAGAGCTTTCCATTCACATCAACTGTGTGCGGATCCACAATCTAAATAGACGTTATAATAATGCATTAGTAACTTCATTAGATACAGATCTATGGCTTACAAAGACATACTATCATGTGAATGCTTTTGCTCCATACAACCACAAACCTTTCCGCGGCCTTCAATTAGCTCGACATTAGCATTTTTCAGAATGTTCTTGTAAATTCCAGTAAGACGCTGCAACTCAGCATTTTTATTAGCAATTAAAGTGTTCCAATCATGTTTAGGCTCTGCTTCATAAGTCCACCCAAATCCACCACTCTCTTGAAATTCATGAGCGAACTTGGATGCGTATACAAGTAGCTTCTTCGGCACGCAACCACGCAGTACACACCTAAATTAAATTCACCAGAAATTATAAGTGAAGATTTTTCTAAGTAGACTGCACTGCGCTGCTGCCACTTGAATTACTTTTGAGAAACAGAGATATCCTCAATTTTAGTTTTGCTAAAGAAGATGGTTTTCTTACACTAAATACAACTCGCTGAACTGAAATAAATCAGAAAACCAGGTTGACCCTGTACTCAAATGACAATGAAATTCTATTAATACAACTCATCTTCACAACTCACCAATACTTCACACAATCAAACAATACTTACTCCCATATTGATAGTCTGGTGTCTGATTTATGCACTTATTTAATCACTCAGCATGTAGTTCATAGGCCGATAGGCATTAGAAATAATAACTGAAGTCTAACTTGAGGAAAAAATCGAAATAAATTTGGTTATGAATAGAGGCTTGTATGGTATGACATGAAACCCTCTGTCTCAACAAAATTAGAAACATGAAAAAGATCATCTAACTTCACGATTTACATGATTCAGGTACCAAAACCTTAGGACTCGGATAATTAGCACAATCTTCAAAAGCCTACAACATCAATGAGGTTAATATGCACTATACAATCATCCAAAATCCCAATACACTACCGCTAAAGTAAAGATCCCAAGCTTCACAGTTTTGAAACATTCGAACAACATTCAGCAACTTGAATAACATAACACCAAATCAAATAGTATCTGTAAATTAATTAAAAAGCATCAAACACGTGCCAACAACGAAAATGCTACTCCCTATGTCCCAAACCAAATGTCACATATTCAATTTATATGTCTCAATACAAAGTCATACTTATTTTTTCATTTGGGCCACTGAATTTGGTATGGAACGGAGATGGTAAACGATATTCAAATATGATTCTACTAATACACCTAAGCATAATAACTAACGGATACTCCACACAATCGATTACCTAATCATCCATACACACAACAGAAACTAAGCAATCCGATCAGCATTTATGCTATTCCAATAACAAAAAAAAGGTAAACGATATTCAAATACGATTCTATTAATACACCTAAGCATAATAACTAACGGATACTCCACACAATCAAGTGATCGACTACCTAATCATCCATACACACAACAGAAACTAAGCAATCCAATCAACATTTACGCAATTCCAACAACAAAAAAAAGCCAAAACATCCTCAAATTCGATTTCAAAAAAGAGCATCGACTCACGTGCCACCAACGCCGCCAGTAGAATCGGAGGAAATGGTGGCGAACGGCAGCTCACAGACGGCAACCTTAGCCCCAAAATTGGAAGCGAAGCGAGAGGCCCTGACGCCTCCGCTTCCAGCGCCGATGGTGAAGAGGTCGTAATCGTAGTGGCGTGATGCCTCGCTGCCTTTGCCGGAGTCGGCGCGTACGGCGGTGGAGGAGCGGCGGGCGGAGGGAGAGGAAGGATTGGACATGGTGAGGGAGAAATTTGGGGAAGATAGGGATTTGGTGGTGTAGCGAGAGAGGGAGAGAAAGGGGAGTTTATAGGTGCGTATGGATAGGAAAGCTGGAGATGAAGTGAGGGAGGAGCTGAGCCGTGGCGAGCTCAGAGATGTTGCTGCTGCTGCCATTTTTAGCTGTGTGTTTGGTACCTGGTTCTGCACTATTGTAGGATCTGCTTTATCTTACTACTACTTTTGGTTTGGTTTGTGGAGGGAGGTGGAGGAGTGTGTTATGGCAAAGTCCAATTTGAATTTCACCTTCTAAAACCATTTCGATTGCGTACAAAAATTCAATCGGAATTGAGAAATTCAAGAGTGTAGCTAAATAAGATTATATTGCGTGCTTTGTTATTGATTTTAGAAATTGAAGTGTGTAGCCAAACAATATTATACTACGTGCTTTGTTATTGATGTTAAAAATTCAAGTGTGAAGCCAAACAAGATTATACTACATGTTCTCCCGACCATTTGAAATAGAGTCAAGAATGTGAATTATGGAAATGGCTTAATACTTTAATTCGCTAATGATTGTGATTTCTATATTTGGCACTGGGTTAAATGGTTATAAATTTTATAATGTTGTTATTGCCGGAATTTTATTTGTGGTGCATGTGGGTGGGTAACTTTTTTCAGTAACAAATGAAGTTCCGTAGGACAGCTAAAAATGACAAATGTACGAAATTCTACGGGATGAAAAGAGTATCGTTTAAGATGCACATTAATCTGCGTGTTCAAAAGTAAATAGGACATTTGTTATGGGAAATACAATTGTTCTTGGGGAAAGGAAAAAAAAGGTAGACACCAAGCTAAAATGAATTTCCATGAAAACTTTCAACTAAGTATATGAGTACGTGAAGAAATATGAATATCATTAAGTTGAAGTGTCGAACTACAACTTAAAACAGCAAATATCTAGTATCAAGTTCCTAGCTTTGTTGCAAGGGGCAATCTATTGATAGAACAACTCGAAAGCTTGTCGTTTCATTGCATGAGTCTGCTTCGAAATGCTAGAATTTTCCTGTGAAACATACTTAAATGACTTCCCGAGGTACTCAAATCTTCTCAAACTAGCTCATCATCCTTATCATACCCACCATGATATGGGGCCTAAACCATCAGAATCAATAGATCCCTGCTCAGTAGACAGAAAAATATTACATCAGTTGAATCAGAATCTAGAAAACTAGTGGCAGAAAACATTCGAGCCATAGATATACAAACATACAAGCTATGAAGGGAAATAACAGGGGAGCTACAAACATGCAAACATACTGTTGGGGAGATTTGTCCTAGAAAAGGTAGTAAATAACAGGCGAGTACAGTACAAAAGTGGACTGCGCCAATATCATCTTATAACATATTCACGAATATAAGAGGCGGTTGTGTGGTAGAAGTAATATCTAGAACCATGGATGGAAGTTCAAACAAACAACGAAATAAGAACACCCCAAATGCTATAGCTTTTATCTTACACACACACTTTTTCAGCTTCAATTACCAATCACAATTTGCTTCAGAAAACCCTCAAGTCGAGTAAGAGTACAGTACAAAGCAAGCAATTAGACTTACAGTGACCACCATCGGGGCAAATGGCTTCACATCTTTTGCCTCTGCATCTTTTTCATCCGCATCTGTTCCTTGATCTAAAGGTATAGGCGGATAATTTACACTGTGAACTCGGAACCTTATCTGCAGTCAGAGCCAAGTTTACACTGTGTAATAGTTGATGAAATCAACAAAATGGTAAGCAAACCTCATCTGCACCATCTATCGGATAATTTTCCCCCTCATACTCCCAGACCCAACTGATTTTATCCCTGAGACAAAATTTGATTTGGTATAAACGCTTTAGCACCACATGGTCATAAAAATGAAAAATCATTAATCTCAAACAAGGTTGATGATAGATTAGAAAAGATGATTACTTATGTCCAGGAACAGGTTCTGAGTGATTCGGGCAGGCCAACAAAGGAACAGGCACATATATGTCTTCAAAGAATCCAAGTGACACTGCCAATGTTACCATCAAGTTACATTTTAAGTCACTTTGTAAACTGTACGTATTGTTTCCGAGAAAGTAATCAAAAGATAGTTATTTATCAGCTAATATATGCCAGACAAAGTAATGCAGTGGAGGAGGAGGAGGAGGAAGATAGATCACGTTTAAAGGTAGCCGTGTCATTTTCAAAATGCATTCTACTATAATGTAAGCATGAAGAACCACAAAACTTGCAACTTTAGCTTCAGAAGCCATCAAGCCAACATACAGTCTAACGTTGTAAATTCCATGATTGAGAGGAGAATGCCAGCGAAAATAATACTTCAACAGACTGAACACTCTAACTTGCCAGAGGGCCTTATAATAGCAAAATGTTTAGAAACATATGCAATTCTATTCCAAGCAGGATTGAGCTTCCACAACATAAACATCACTCAACAGAGAAAACCAGCACAGAAAACAATCAACAAAGCAAATCTCTAAATCGACATAAGAACTAATTATTTGTAGATCATACAGCGTAAACCGTCTCTAGTTGAATCCTTCAGGGTAGCTGAAATAACTTCCCCCACAAAAGGCCTGAACATCACTAGCCTGAATGTCACCTGCACAATACCACACAACCATCCTCCTAATGAGTCGAAAACAAAAAACATCAGCTATATTCTTCAATTCTAACTCTTTAATCACCAATTAATATATTAAAAGAATGCAGAAATAACAGAGCGGGAGAAAGAATAAATTTTTACTGTATATGTAGAAGCACCATCTCCAGCAAAAACAAATCCGCCATCAATTGACCGAATATCATAAACGCTCACGCACAAACCGAGTTTCTCGACAACCTTGTCTAAGAAGAGAGATTCGAGCTCTCCTTTAATGGCTTCGTTCAGAGGCTTGCTCAGGAGATGAGGTGGCAACCTCAGCGTGTGCTCTATTTCGCTCAGGAAAAACATTTTTCGTATCAGATTTTCTTACAGAAGAGCAGAGACGAAGACAACAACCTGCGAGAATTCACGTTTTCGTAGCTTGGATTATGATTTCAATCCGGTAAAAGAGCAAAATCAGAATAATAGAGAAAAGATGAATGATAATTGAAGCATGAAGATACTTACCGGAGAATATGAAGTAGTAATTCGCCGGAAAAGTGGCCGGAGAAGAAGTGGCGGTGGAAATTGGAAGCTAAACCCACGAAATTCAGTTAAGCTCCGCTCAGGTTAGCTTTCAATTAAACCCTTGCAGAATTCTCGTTCGTTTAGCATATTGGGCCGAACTCCACTTGGAAAGAGACCTTGGGTTGATTATGGGCCAGTCCGGTAATACTCCCTCCGTCCCGGATTGGAAATTCTCACATCTACGAAAACGTGAAATTCTCCAGTCCGGTAATAAGCTCAAGAACACACCGAAGAATCGAATTCACGTTTTCGTAGCTTGGATTATGAAAACGAGCAAGAACGGTGAAGGAATGTGGTAGGCAAGTGAAACTGTGAAAGAATTATCAAACCTAATTTTATCCCAAATCGATGGTTTAACCGGGTTTAGCAGCCGGACCAGAACTCATTACAATAGTTTCCCAGTTGCAATTATAAAACTCTCGTTCTTACAATTTTGACCAATCATTGACGGGCCTAATCTTCCTGCCTGTATAGTAGTTGTCGGATTTAATATATGGTGAAGCGGATTGAGAACTATGTATATCTACACGAGCTCATGAGTGAGGTGAATGTTAATTCATTGAAAAACCTATAGAGTGAAAAGGATGTTCAATTCGATTTTGTTAGAGATGCATGCCTTACTAAGGGTTCAACACATATAATAGTGTTGTTTGTTTGGTAAAATCCGCGGTCATGGTGCATGGATATATAGTGGAGTTAGGGATAAGTATTTGATTTTGGAAAATTGAGAGTTTTGTAATAATCTATTAGATTTCCATAGACATTTTGGATCCAACTTAGGCTCTGTTCTATTCAACTGAAAACTTATTCAGTTCAGTTCTGCTTAATTATATTTTATACTACAATTCAGTTTAGTTCAGTTCAGTAAATTTCAGTTGAAAAGAACAGAACCTTACTAGATACATTATCATGGTATATTCAACACTTGTGAATCTCTCTATATATCCATTATAAATTCCGCGTGGGTGCCGAAGGTTTCGATCCATTTTATTTTGAAATGAATAGCTTCTCATGATATTGCATTCGGTGAAGGGCAACTCAGCAAGTATATATGTATTCCACAACGTCTATACAAAGTTTGTGTACTAAAAACATGTAGATAACGACGAGGAAATAGAGAAAGTGAGAGAGCGAGTGCTTGTTGTCAATTATTCACACTGTTCACGCTCTTTCGAAACGATAAAAATCATTGCAACAAATTGAACTGCTTTACACACCATCAATCTCTACCGTTAATTTATCACACTTCGCATCTAAACTAGTTCGTACTTTCACATTTCTTCACTCGGAGTCTAAAAATCAATGTAATATTACAAATTTATGTTACAAAATATGACTTTATTAATTTTATTACCAAAATCTCACTTTTATAAAAATAAAAATAAAGGTGAAATTATAAATATTTGCAGTACATACTCATATATAATATTTACACGTGTCTAAACAAGTGAGTGTGCGAGTTCATGTTGTCAAACTGTTCACATTCTTGCGAAACGACAAATATCATTTACTACAAACTGACCTGCTTTACATATCATCAATTTCTACCGTTGATTTATCGTACTTCACATCTAAACTATTTCGTGCTTTAAGAAACACGATTCTTTACATATTTTCAATACATATCGAGATATATGTAATATTTTCTCTTTAGATGCGTTTAAACAAGTGAGAATGCTAGTGTATGTTGTCTTACTTTTTTACACTACGACAAATATCATTTACTACAAACTGGCTACTTTACATATCATCAATCTCTACCATCAATTTATCACACTTCAAATCTTTATTTACATATTTGCAGTACATATATCGAGATATAATATTTTCTCACACTAAAAGAAATTCGTTGAATAGCGACGGACAGGTCGCTGTTTCCGTCGCTATTTAGCGACGGATTCCTATCCGTCGCTAAATAGCGACGGATAATCTATCAGTCTCTAAATTAGCGACGGATAAATCTATTCGTCGCTAAATACGTTGACCCAAAGAAAAAAAATGAAAATTTAGTGACGGATAAACCTATCCGTCGCTAAATTTAGCGACGGATTGGTTTATCCGTCGCTAAATTAGTGTATCAGTGTATGTAATAGGTTTCACCACTGCCTCCTTCCATCACTCATCCCTTCTTTCCATCATTCATCTCTTCTCCATCTCTTCCTCAACCCTTCACCACCACCACCACCTCACCACTGCCACCTCCGCACCACCACCACCTCACCACTACCACCACCACCTCACCACTACCACCACCACCTCCGCACCTCCCCACTGCCACTGCCACCTCCGCACCACTACCACCGCCACCTCCGCACCACCACCACCTCCCCACTGCCACCGCCACCTCCGCACCACTACCACCGCCACCTCCGCACCACCACCACCTCCCCACTGCCACCGCCACCTCCGCACCACTGCCACCGCCACCTCCGCACCACCACCACCACCACCTCCGCACCACCACTGCCTCCGTCCGATTTGTCAAGATCTCGTCAAGATCCACCAAGATCCGTTCAAGTTCGTGAAGATCCACCAAGATCTCGTCTGATTTATCAAGATTTTTTCTATATTTTTTTTGTTTTTTCTTATTAATTTTGTATAATTTCTTTGTATTATTGGATATTGAATATTGTATTATTGGATGAAATTGTAGATTTATGTAAGTATGTATTGAATATTATATATCTGTATTGAATATTGTATAAAATTGTCGATTTATTGTATATCCGTATAAAATTGTCGATTAATTGTATTATCGTCGATTTATTCGATTCGTCTCTAAATCGTCGATTCGTCTGCAGATTAATAAAAATAAAAAAAAAACAAAAAACCACATATTTAGCGACGGAAACACCACGAGAATTTTGATTAAAAAAAAAGAAAATCGACTTTTTAACGACGGATAATATCCGTCTCTAAAAAGTCAACATTCTATCCGTCGCTAAATCCGTCGTTATTGAGCGATGGATAGATTATCCGTCGTTAAACAGTTTGTGACGAAGAAAATGACGACGACATTTTTATCCGTCGTTAAGTCCGTCGCTAGGAGCTTAGCGACGGATCGGTATTTTGATCGCTATTTGGCAGTTTTTTTGTAGTGTCATTACACGCGTTTAAATGAGTGAGAATGCCAGTGCATGTTGTCTTACTGTCCACACTCTTTCGAAACAACAAATATCATTTACAACAAACTGACCTGCTTTACATATCTCATATATAAATTTTCTCTTTACATGCGTTTAAACGAGCGCGAGTGCATGTAGTGTTACTATTCACACTATTTCGAAAGACAAATATCATCTGTTGATTTATCCTACATCACATCCAAACTAGTTCGTGCTTTAAGAAATGCATCTTTTTACATATTTGCAGTACATATTCATATATAATATTTTCTATTTACACGCGTCTAAACGAGTGAGAGTGCAAATGCATGTTGCCTTATCATTCACACCATTCGCACTCTTTTGAAACGACAAATAGCATTTACAACAAACTGACCTGCTTTACACACCATCAATCTCTATCGTCGATTTATCACGTTTCTTCACATATTTACAGTACAATGCTCAGTTATAATATTTTCTGCTTTACAACGCGTCTAAACGAGTGAGAGTGCCAGTGCATGCTGTCTTACTATTCACACTCTTTCGAAGCGACAAACACCATTTACTACAAACTGACTTGCTTTACACACCATCAATCTCTACCGTCGATTTATCACGTTTCTTCACATATTTACAGTACACACTTAGATATAATATTTTCTGCTTTACACGCGTCTAAACGAGTGAGAGTGCCAGTGCATACTGTCTTACTATTCACACTCTTACGAAACGACAAACATCATTTACAACAGACTGGCCTGCTTTACACCCCATCAATCTCTACCGTCGATTTATTCATACTCTGACATATGCGTTTCTGCTTTATTTTTTCCTTCACTCGAGTCTAGAAATTAATGCAATACTACAAATTTATATTACCAAATATCTCTTTATTAAATTTATTACCAAAATATCACTTTTATAAAAATTTAAAAAAATAAAAAAGATGGTAAAATCATAAATATATATATCACCAAATATGACTTTATTAATTTTATTACCAAAATCTCACTTTTATAAAAATTAAAAAAATTAAAAAAGAAAGGTAAAATCATAAATATATCACCAAATGACTTTATTAATTTCATTACCAAAATCTCATTTTTATAATAATTTAAAAAAATAAAAAAGAAAGGTAAAGTCATTATATATGCCCATATTGATTCATGTAACTTGTGAGTTGTGACAACAAAGTTCATCTTCCTCATCTCTCTCTCTGAGTCTCTCTCCCTTCTCTCTATTTCAACACCCAAACCCACACTCATCATTCTCCAGTTGAACGCCTTCTAAAGCTCCCATCTCATACCCATGCATTCTCATTTTCCCCCAAATTGACCTGACCACCTCTCTCAATTCATCACTCAAACAGTCAATTTCCGAGGTAATTAATTCAAATTCAACCAAACATGAAAACTTGCTTTGTTTTGCTCCTGTAGTTAAATTGATTCCTCTCTGGAGAAGAATTGTGAGTTTTGGTTTCTTCTTTCTATGTGTTTGTTTGATGCATAGAGAATCTGTAGAAAATGGACGTAGGTTCATTGATCATGTGGTGTATAGCATGCATTATCAGATGTTACGTTTTTCTGCTTCTTCATGGATTTGTGTGATTTTGGTGATTTGATTTCAGGTGACAAAACGATGGCGTCTGAAGAGGTGAAAGTGAAGCGAGCTGTTCTGTTGCCATGCATGTCATGTCATATCTGCCATAAGCTTATGCGTGATGCCACCACTATCATCGAATGTCTTCATTCGTGTACGCGATTTCGTTATTTCCTGGATCAATTTATGATTTGTTGAAGTTCAGTTTGCTTCTGTGTGTTTGATTGTTTATTGTTAGTCCTGATTTTGGTTTTCTCTGATTTCATGTTGAGTTGTTTGGTTTCTGTTGAGTTGCTGACGTGGCTGACTTGTATTTCATTTGTTAACAACTTGTTTATATAGCATCTAGGTGGTTTAGGCCTTAGGGTGTGTTTGGTGTTTTTGTATATGTACAGTCGATAAGGATGTAGCTTGTGATGGTTTGGAGAGGTTTAATTGTGGCGTTGGGAAGGTGAAAACTTCATTTCTGTATTTATGAGGATTTGAATGACGACACGCTAGTACCGTCTTGGAGTCTTCCATGATGCATTAATGTTGCTTGTTGTGGCATTAGGCCAGAAGGTGTTTGCCGCGTGTATAGTCAGGATTACTTTCTGTATTTGGTGCTTGTTTTCAAGATTTCATCGTTATTCAGAATGTTTGAGTGAAATTTTGGAATTTACTGTTTAGTATGATCTTTTCACGGTATAGTTTGCAGCAAATGCATATACAAGAAGCTTGATGATGAGGGAATGAAAGTTTGTCCGGCATGCAATGTTGATCTAGGTGCCGCTCCTTTGGATAAGTTGAGGTAAAATCTTTATGTGTAACTTAGTCTAGTTGGGGCTCCACAAATATTTTTTATGGGATGGTAAGCTAGTATTCCCATGCACACACTTCACTAGCACATGTTAATCACAATGCAGATAAGTTATAACTTTATAACTTAAAACTATGATCGTTTATGCTCTAATTTTTTACAATCGGATGTTGACTATGTGCTGCATTAATTCTAGATCCTTCTGGTTACTTGCGCTCCACAATGAGTAGCACATGTTTACAGTTTTGCTGTTGATCTCTTCTTGTTACTTTATATCCACTCTGTTGTTGCCTCAAGAGGTCACCTATAGCTGTACTATGGTACTGTGTTTTGGAGTTAGCAATATTATCGGGTTTAATAATGAGCTTTTGCTAATGCACTTGGAGTGCCTTCAACAGGCTTGTGTGATTGTGTCCACTCTTGGAAATATATATATTGGACGCTTATAGAATTTTGCAATGAGTATCGATTGCAAAATATAGTTCAATCTAGTTTTGCTTATGCAATATTAGAACTAATATTAAAGTTTAGTGTATCAGTGTATGTAATAGGTTTCATGATTGCTTGTTTGTAAAATGCATGAGCCTTGTTTATTGTCAGGCCGGATCATAATTTGCAGGAACTAATTGCCAAAACATTCTCTCATAAGAAGAAGAGTGTCGAAGTGAAGACTGCTGAAGTAGTCATACCTGCTGCTGCAGAATCTCCCAAGAGAAGAGAAAAATCCCGATCTCTTTCATCACTTGTGATTAGCTCACCGAAAGTTCAAACAACAGTTGAAGTGAAGGGAAGAAGGACTAAACCAGCTACAACAAAAAAACAAAGTGGCACTAAGTTTACCCAAAACAAATTTACGGATAATGATAGTGAGTCCAGCGATGATTACCGCCACGAAAGATCGACCTCACCTGAGACGGTAAACAAGTATACTCGGAGAATGAGGCGGGTATGGGATACAATTCCTAGGCCTCTCCTATGTATGATCATAGATTAAAATTTTGAATGTTTTCACCGAAAATCTTGAAATTAAAGTTTCTATTTTCTGAAATGAATATGTATATGCAGAATTGTTAATTATTTCAAACAGTTCAAACTTTATTCCAGAAAACTCTGCTTGTGATTTCAGAACATGTGGAGGTTTACGGTTAATCTCGAAACATCTTTCATTTTCAAGTATTTTAAGCGTATGCAGCAAATGAAACTTTGTTGCTTGTGTGCAAATACTATAAGTAATGCTTTATAATTAACATTGTTGTTGCAGAATCTAGATGCTAGTGGATCATCTGTTGATCCTACTCTGGATATGGAAAGAGGTAACTTCCAGAAGTCTAAGTGGCAAGCCGATGCTTCGAAACCGTCAAAATCTATTGCTACCGGTCCATCTACTGACAATACAGAAGGTGATGCTTCGAAACTTTCAAAATATCCTTTAAGAAAGGGTACTCAAGAACCATTTGCTAAACCAGTATCTCTTAATTCCCAAGATTACAAGGGACTTCTCTATCAGACCAAAAATAAAGAAAGCAGGCAGAACATGACAAAGATTGATATTGAGAAGAGTGCCCGTGGCGATGCTCCTCCAGAGCCCAAATGCCCTAAGAAAGGGCGCAGGGTTCATAGGAAGTCAAAGAACTTTGGGGATATCAAGATTCCGTCACGACCGGCTGAGGTTAATGCTTCCACCCTCAAACCTGACCAGATAAATCGTCCAATTTGGTTCTCGTTGATAGCCTCGGATGAAAAGTAAGCACTTCACATGAGTCACAAGCATTATTTTTCTAGACGGACTAATTACAAGTGTGTATGATCTTTAGCTCCCTGCTTTCTCTAACATTATGTGGTTATACATTCAGGAAAGGAGATAGTCGATCGACTCAGGCTCAACCAATTTACATCAGAATAAAGTAAGTTTCCGTAATGCCTTTTCTTTAGAAGATTTTGCTGATTTAATATTGTGCATGCTTCTGTCTCTCATAACATCATTTTCTCTGCTGCCTACTAATGAATAATCTCTCAGGCCTATCATCAAATGGGGCTTTGCTCATAACTTTCTCTGCTGCATACAAATGAATAAACTCTCGGATGAGGCCGTATCGATTTTAATTTTATACATTACGAAAGTAACTCTGATAAATTTTGTCGACAGTATTATTTTGGTATTGCAGTATTGCTAAACTTCTTAGTATCAAGCGGCTTTGTCATAGCTAGATGTCTGTTTGAACAGATCAAGCAAATGTTTGTAGTTACTAGTAGCTCTGCCCCTAAGATCAATAAAGGTTTAAATTTATCCTCATCTTTCAAAGAAGATCCATATTTGGAATTTAAAAAGGTGATCGTTGTTAGGTGTGTTTTTACATTACATGGGGAAGCATCATCTCTGGAAGTAATTGAGGCCGAAACAACTTTTAGTATGTTAATTAGTAGTTGATCTATGTTTGAATATCATTTGCATGCTGTAGGGTGGTTTACCTCTTCGTGTCATAAATTCCCTTGGTATTGCATTGAAAAGTCTCGAGTTGGCAGTAACTTGTGCTGCTAAACCTGAGGCTCTAGTACTGGGCTTCTTTTGTGGCTTTGTGAATTTTTATCACTGCGTTAATTGTACTTGGCTACTAGCTATTGTGATACTGGTAATTGTCATTTTTTTCTCTTATCGGGCCTTGTCATATCTTACTACCTTAATGAATTCTGTTCTGTATTACATGGAGCAAATAGATGATATAAAAGACCTTCATTGCTGACGCATCACGATCTTTACAGGGATGTGAGTGTGCCAGCTTGTTACATTCAGAAGTACCTCAAAGCAAAGTTAGGTCTTCAAAGTGAAAATGAGGTAATCTCTCATCCCTATTCGTGGTCCAGAACACCTATTCCTGTTATAGATTCCACCTTTACTGGGATTCACCTGGATAATTATTTAAGTTTTCTTTACAACAATAAAAGCTTATACATGCCACCTTGTTTTCTTTTCCTGTCAAATGCTTAATTATTTTTCTGCTATGTAGGTTGAAATCACATGTGCAGGGGAACCAGTGGAACCCACAATGCCACTGAACATGCTTCTTGAATCCTGGCTTCAAACTCTGACAACCGAGAGGGTATCAGTCACGGTTGGGTCATCGGCAAAGGAGTTTGTGATGCCAATTAACTATACTCGGCGAGTTCAGTGAGTCCTGAACACAACACATCCTTCTCTAGACCCAAACTCTCACTGCTTTTGCCAATGCTGGCCAGAAGTTCTGTTGAAGCTCCAATGCAGGCAATTCTGGTGAGTGGGGGAATGTGGGTTAGATCCATGGGATGATCCAAATGAACACCTTTAGTCTCGGGTTTCGCTCTAGTATATTTCAGACGGTAAACTTGAATCACCTGTGTTTGTTTTATTGAATAATTATGCAAACTATGTTATGTTCTGGCTATGTACTGGATTATACTGTGTTTTCTTTTTTCGTTTTATATGGAGTGTCAAAATTAAGATCCACATGCATTCAATCCACATATATTATGACCGGAAGTGATGTCTGCTGGTTCGGTGTTCGTTTTCATCTTTGAAAGTTTGGGTTTCTAGGTTGGTTTAAATTTGTTTTGTTGGTTCGTGGAGAGCCTCTTAAGTTTCAGCCCATAGGTAACCGTCATTATTCATAGTAGACTCCACTGCTAGGTATTTGAAAGTCCAAAATACATGACATGGGTATTTGAAAATCCTTAAAATACATCCTTGATATTCAAAGAGAGTGTCATGTGGTCAATGTTTGTTTGAATCCGTAAACATTTGACTTGTTATCACCTTCTTGACCACAACGACATTGCATTCTGAAAATTGTGTTTCAATAGTGGATTGAAGTGTTTAGTTTATACTCCCTCCGTTCCAAAGAAAACTTTTCATTTTAACTTTGAACGGTCAACCGTCTTCAACTTTAACCACAAATTACTCTTAAAATATAATAATAAATAATTTTAATAAAATCATATAATAAAAATTTAATAATCAAATTTTCATTATATGATTTTCTTGAATTATTTACTATTATAGTTCAAGATAATTGCACAAAACAAGCATTAATCATGAGAATAAGAAATGGAAAGTTTTCTTTAACTGAAAGATTAAAATTGACAAGTCAAATATTGACTTGGTAGTACTTAGAGAAGTAGGACCAAGTTACGAATTTCCCCACATAGAATGTCATTAATACATCAAATCAACATGTCTTTTTGTGTCTACAACATACTACAAAAGTACCTAAAGGAGAAGGGAAAGATGCAACGAATTTTGAAATATTAGGAGTCAATCATTGTCACACATTCAATTACATGACAAGTATGTTTACCCATGAGTGAATCAATATTTGTCCCTCTATCCACAGCCTCCCGAGCTCCGAGGGTGTCATATTTGTTACGCCCCTAGCATATGAATGATGTTCGTAGCCAATTACTTGATCTCAATGATAATTAAGCTAGGTGTCGAGCAGCTTAGCTACGCCTACATGTAAGCATGAATGTGCTTGAGTGATCTCGTTCCTGGCAATTGCTGCGAAGCTTCATTTCTCCTTTTCGACCATTGATTGCTGAAAATTTTCAATAGATAGCAATCAACATTAATTGTAACCATGTCTAGCTTCGTGGCACAATATCTAGAACTAGAAGGATATTATAGAAGCTCCATGTCCAAGTCAGAGAAAGAGTTTGGCTCAGTTGGTTAAAAGGGAGAAAAATATCCTCTGGTTTGCAGGTTATTACGTACGTCCGTGGGGTTTACCCAGTGCGCGGGTAGCGGCTGCGGGTTCCCAACATCATTAAAAAAAAAATAGTCTAAAATAATTTGGACCCAACAAAGGGCACAGTGAGACGTTCGCCCCGTAAAATTTGAAAAAGATAAAATTTGAAAAAGAGAGATAAATTTAATATTTTTTTATAACTAATAGTTCGTTCTTTAACCTCCGAAGTAATTTTATAGTAGCATACAACATAATTTTACCCCTTCAAAATTCAAATTATGTGTCCGTCCCGTGTAAAATAGCACATGTGCATGAATTACATCGAACCTTCATTGGCTTCGTGGCACAACATGGATCGCTTAAAGTGCCTTCAAAAAAAAACTTTTCAACACGAAAACGAGTCTTCAATGCTTTGCTCTTTTGATGTGTTCTCACACCAAACGTGCGAGTTAAAGACACTTATTTGGGATGGAAAGAGTAGATACATAGATATGTACAGTACAATAAGTGCGCTCAAATGATATTTGTCTACTACTAGTATCTTTTACAGCATATGCAGAAACACTTAACACACATCTTCTTCCTCTAAGCTTAGAAGGCCAAAATGGCAAGCCAACACAGGTCCTTACCGTACGCTTTCCGAGGCACCGATCGTTCGTTGCTGCTCAACGATGGCAGTGCCGTTCCCCCTGGAAAATTTCGGCAGAGATGGAGGGCAGCTCGCTTTGCAATACAAGCTTCGCTAACGTTGGCAGGGCGGAAATTTTCCACTGAGAAGAAATTGGAACACCATCAGTATTCCAATATTGAATTACCCTGCCTAACTTCTGATCAAACAGTTCTTGACGTAGACCGGACAAAGTTCATCATTACAGAAATGGTGAAAAACAAGAAACTAGTAAAGCTCCATAGCCTCGGTGGCGTTGCAGGCGTAGCTAAGCTGCTCGACACCAACACAGAGAATGGAATTAGAGGAGATGAAGATGACTTAAGAGAACGGCGAGCGAAATTCGCTCCCAATAATTCGGAGAAGCTGCGAAGAGTTGTGAAGCAGTTGGTCCCTTTTGTGGTGAACTCTTTGAAGGATATCATATTTTCTCTCCTCCTGGTGTGTGCCGTTATCTCCACGGTTCTTGATATCGTCATATATGGTGTGCAAGACGGCTGGTATCGCGATGGTAGGATTGTTCTTGGGTTGTTGCTGATGCTCATTTTCTCTGTAGACATCAAGTTCTTGAAACAAGTTCAGTTGGACACACTGCTATGGACTAACAATGAACAGATGGTTGATGTAGCGAGGGGCGGGAGAAGGCAGAAGGTCACGAGTTCCGATACGGTTGTTGGAGACGTCGTCTTCTTGGCAGTTGGAGATCAGGTTCCTGCTGACGGGCTATTTATTGGCGGAGACTCGTTGCAAGTAGATGAATCGAGCATGGGCGCAGGTAGTGATGATCATAGCACTGTTGATGTGAATTCAACGAAGAATCCCTTCTTGTTATCTGGATCAAGAGTGGTTCGCGGAAAAGGAACTATGCTAGTAACATCAAAGGGAGCTGATACTGCTTGGACCAGGATGATAAGCTCGATTTTAATTGATCCGGAAACTCAAACTCCACTGCAAGAGCGGCTTGATGAGCTAACTACTTTCATGAGGAGAGTGGGTGTTCCTTTGGCTCTTATCGTCTTTGTTATAACACTGACCCGATACTTCTTGGGAGAACATGAAGAAGGAATTCTTTTGGCTAACTCCCTGATGGAAATAATTTCGACAGCACTGGTCAATGTGCTTGTGGTTGTTCCGGGAGACCTAGCTCTAGCTTTTGTCCTAACGCTTGTGTATTCGATGAAACATATGAGGGCTGATCAGGTGGTTGTACGAAAGATCTCAGCTTGCGAAACAATGGGTTCGACAACAGTTATCTGCACAGAGAAGACTGGCATGTTAACCTTGAATCAGATGAAAGTGACCAAGTTCTGGGTAGGTGATGGTGAACATGAAGGAGCAGAACACGATTTCTCTCGAGTTAACTCTCAAGATCTTCTTGAGTTACTCTCTCAAGCAGTTGCGTTCAATACTACAGATATGACCGATACGTCTAACTCTGAATCTCTGGTCGGAATTTCTGGCGATTCAATTGAAAAGGCGATTTTCTTGT